>OY997268.1:47284547-48538297 GCA_963921465.1 Triticum timopheevii | reverse complement strand
CCCTCGTGGTCCCCTCGGGCGTCCACCGACCTACTTCTTCCTCCTACATATACCCACGTACCCCAAAAATATCAGGAGCGACCATGAAAAACTATTTCCACCACCGTAACCTTCTGTATCCGCGAGATCCCATCTTGGAGCCTTTGCCGACCTCCGCCGGAGGGGGAATCGAGCATGGAGGGCCTCTACATCATCACCAAGGCCTCTCCGATGAGTTGTGAGTAGTTTACCATAGACCTTTGGGTCCATAGTTATTAGCTAGATGGCTTCTTCTCTCTCTTTGAATCTCAATACAAAGTTCTCCTCGATCTTCTTGGAGATCTATTTGATGTAACTCTTTTTGCGGTGTGTTTGTCGAGATCCGATGAATTGTGGGTTTATGATCAAGTTTATCTATGAGAAATATTTGAATCTCCTGTGAATTCTTTTATGTGTGATTAAGTTATCTTTGCAAGGCTCTTCGAATTATCAGTTTGGTTTGGCCTACTAGATTGATCTTTCTTGCAATGGGAGAAGTGCTTAGCTTTGGTTTCAATCTTGCGGTGTCCTTTCCCTGTGACAGCAGGGGCAGCAAGGCACATATTGTATTGTTGCCATCGAGGATAAAAAGATGGGGTTTATATAATATTGCATGAGTTTATCCCTCTACATCATGACATCTTTCTTAATGTGTTACTCTGTTCTTTATGAACTTAATACTCTAGATGCATGCTGGATAGCGGTCGATGTGTGGAGTAATAGTAGCAGATGCAGGCAAGAGTCGGTCTACTCGTCACAGACGTGATGCCTATATACATGATCATGCCTAGATAATCTCATAATTATTTGCTTTTCTATCAATTGCTCGATAGTAGTTTGTTCACCCACCGTAATACTTATGCTATCTTGAGAGAAGCCACTAGTGAAACCTGTGGCCCCCGGGTCTATCTCTTATCATATAAGCTTTCAATCTACTTTTATTTGCATCTTTACTTTTCCTATCTATATTATAAAATACCAAAAATATTTTTATCTTATCATATTATCTCTATCAGATCTCACTTTCGCAAGTGGCCTTGAAGGGATTGACAACCCCTATATTGCGTTGGTTGCGAGTTCTTGTTTGTTTGTGTAGGTGCGTGGGACTTTTGAGGAGCCTCCTATTGGATTGATACCTTGGTTCCCAAAAACTGAGGGAAATACTTACGCTACTATTGCTGCATCACCCTTTCCTCTTCAAGGAAAACCAACGCAAGCTCAAGACATAGCACGCTACCGCGTATTTTATGTGATTGAGGCCCCTTCATGTTCATTAAATAACGTACATACTGCTCAGCCGCACCGTATGTGCCGCTTGGCCTTGCAACTTGATGTAATATCAGACTTACGTTTCCTCTAGCATCAATAAAGCAGTTGTTTCTGTACCTTGTTGTTGTGTGTTGCCATGAGACTTGATCTCTGGGCTGGCAATTCAAGGTAAACCGGTTGCTCTGAGCCGGGGTGCCACATATATGCGATTTTATATAATTTTTTGGGAATAACCTATTAACCCATTGCCCGTGCCATTTCATGTTATTGCTTGTTTTTGGCTTTTCAGAAAATCAATATCAAATGAAGTCCAAAAGCAAAAAAATCTTTGGATTAAATTTGTTTGGACCAAAAGGGACCCTAGAAGGTTCGGGAGAAGACCAGAGGAGCTATGAGGGAGAGACAAGATCGTATGATGCACCCCTTGAGCTTGTGGGCCCCCCATAGTACCTCTTGACCAAATTCAATCTATAGAAATTCATAAATATTCCCAAAGCAACAGAGAGCCACCTGAAACTCCTTTTCCATTGCTGCAAGCTTCTGTTCTTCCGCGATCCCATCTGGAGGCCCTTTCTGGTACTCTGTCGGAGGGGGAAGTGATCACAAAGGGTTTCTAGATCATCTTTGTTGCCCTCTGATGATGCCTGAGTAGTTTACCACAGACCAACAGGTCCATAGCTAGTAGCTAGATGGCTTCTTCTCTCTCTTTGATCTTTAATACCATGTTCTCCTTGATGTTCTTGCAGTTATATTCGATGTAATCTTCTTTTGTGGTGTGTTTGTTGGGATTCGATTAATTGCGGGTTTATGAACTCAATATTCATGAGCAGTAATTGAGTCTTTTCTAAACTTTATTATGCATGATTTTTATAACTTTGTATTTCTCTCTGATCTATCCATTTGGTTTGGCCAACTAGATTGATTTATCTTTAGTGGGAGAGTGCTTTGTGATGGGTTCAATCTTGTTGCTCTATCCTAGTGACAGAAAGGGATATGACCCCTTTTTGTATCGTTGCCATTAAGGATAAAAAGATGGGGTTTATTCATATTGATTGAGCTTACATTGTCTACATCATGTCATCTTGCTTATGGCGTTACTCTGTCATTGTTAACTTAATACCCTAGATGCATGTTGGATAGCGATCGATGGGTGGAGTAATATTAGTAGAGGTAGGCAGGAGTCGGTCTACTTGTCCCGGACATGATACCTATATACATGATCATTGCCTTGAATATCGTTATAACTATGCACTTTTCTATCAATTGCCCAATAGTAATTTCTTCACCCACCGTATGTTATGTGTTCGTGAGAGAAGCTTATGGTGAAAACTATGGCCTCCGAGTCTACTTTAATCATGTATAAAGAACCTAAATTCCTTTGCTGCAATTTTATTTATTCTATTTTGTTTTGCAATTTATCTGCCTACCACTACAAGATTTGATCCTTGCAATTAACGAGTTCAAGCATATGCTTTTGTGTGCACATGTGATGTTCACGAGGCTTTGCGTGATTCTCCTATTGGTTCGATAAACCTTGGTTCTCACTGAGGGAAATACTTATGTCTACTATAATGCATCTCCCATCCTCTTCGGGGAAAATCCAAACACAGCTCACAAGTAGCAGGAAGAATTTCTGGTGCTGTTGCCGGGGAGACATCATCAAAACCTATCAAGTACGTTTAGACAAACTATCGTTTACTTCCTCTACTTTTTATTTGTCTTTGCCTCTCATTTCCATCTCCCCCACTTCTCATAAAAATTACAGAAGCACAAAAATATGTTTGCTTTGTCGCTATGTCTCAAGAAAACACCAAGTTGTGCAATTTTTCTACTACTAATAATGATGATTTTATTAGTACTCCAATTGCTCCACCCTCCACAAGTGGGAGTAATGTGATATTAATTAATTCCGCTTTGCTAAATCTTGTTATGAAGGAACGATTTTCTGGAAGTCCTAATGAAGATGATGCATCCCATCTTAATAATTTCATTGAATTATGTGATATGCAAAAGAGAAAAGATATGGATAATGATATTGTTAAGTTGAAATTATTTCTATTCTCACTATGAGATCGTGCTAAAACTTTGTTTTCATCCTTGCCACGAAATAGTATTGATTCTTGGCATAAGTGTAAGGATGCTTTTATTGCCAAGTATTTTCCTCCCTCTAAGATTATTTCTTTTAGAAATCAAATCATAAATTTTAATTAACTTGAACATGAACATGTTGCACAATCATGGGAGAGAGTGAAATTAATGATTAGAACTTGTCCCACTCATTTTTTAAGCTTATGGGTGACTATACAAAATTTCTATGCGGGGCTAAACTTTATTTCTAAAAATCTTCTAGACTCTGTTGCAGGTGGCACTTTTATGGAAATTACATTGGGACAAATTATACATCTCCCATCCTCTTTGGGGAAAATCCCAACGTGGCTCACGAGTAACAATTGTTCATGGAGCAGCTCAACTTGAGTTTAAACCTGATTTCCTAGCTGACCTTGTAAGGGTCTGTGGGGACGAAAGCTTACCGAGCCTACTTGGAGAGGATTTTAATATAATTAGGAGAAGAGAAGAAAAGAACAATGAAAACTTCGATGGAAGATGCTCATTTATGTTTAATACAATCTTCGAGAGTCTTAATGTGAGGGAGGTTGAGCTTACTGGTAGATAGTTCACGTGGGTGAACTCGCTGCCTAATCCAACATATAAGAAGTTGGACCGGGTTCTTACCAGTGTCGAATGGGAACAAAAGTTCCCACTTGTAGTGGTGCAGGCAATACAAAGGGAAATCTCTGACCATACACCATTGTTGGTTGATTCAGGGGAAGTGACCCTCATGGGCAATAAGACCGCCTTCTCTTTCGAACTAACTTGATTCAAGATGGAGGATTTCTTACATCTCATTACAAGAGAATGGTCCAAGGATACTGATGTGCAGTCGAGCATCGAAAGATGGCAGAATAAGATTAAACATTTGCGACAATTCTGGAGGGGTTGGGCCAAAAATGAGAGCGGGATCTACAAGCGAGAAAAGATAGTATCATGCATCTTATTGGTGTGTTAGATCTAAAACAGAATCTAACCTGCTTCACGTCACCGAGAAGGCGGTTAAAAATGAGGCTGAACAGAAATTGCATGCTCTTCTTAGAGAAGAAGTTATGAAATGGGCTCTGGGAGCTAAAGTGCTAAAAGTCATCCAAGGGGATGACAATACTCAGTTTTCACACACGAATGGGAAACATATAAGAAGAAAACCATCCAGCTCAAGAAGAATGAAGGTATGGTAGTTGGGTGTGAGAATCTAAAGTTCTACATATCAAATATTTATAAAAATAACTCTTTGAACCACCAAAGAACAACTTTGTGTCGCTCGACGAGCTTGCACTTGGGGATATACCTCAGATTAGGACAGATGAAAATGAGATTTTATCTGCGTCATTCACTGAGAAAGAGTTGTTTGAGGTAGTAACACAAATGAAGAAGAATAAGGCACCCGGACAAGATGGGTTCCCAGTATAATTATACAAGAATTGCTATCACATTATAAAGGGTGACCGCATGCCGATGTTCCATGATTTCTTCAATGGTCATCTGCAGCTTTTACAACTTAACTTTGGAACGATAACGTTGTTCCCAAGGAAGGAGGAGGATGTGCGCATCAAGAAGTTTAGGACAATTTGTCTTTTGAATATGACTTTCAAAATCTATACTAAAGTCGACACAAATAGGCTGACGTGGATTGCCCATTCGGTGGTACAACCGAGTGACACTACTTTCATGACCAAGACACACATCTTCGAGGGGGTTGTGGTCTTGCACGAAACTCTTTGCGAAATCCATTCGAAGAAGCTAGATGGGGTAGTCTTCAAGGTGGATTTCGAGAAAGCATACGATAAGGTCAAATGGCCCTTTTTCCAGCAGGCTATGTGCATGAAGGGGTTCGATGAAACCTGGAGCAGACAGGTGGACTCCTTCATTCGAAAAGGTAGCGTGGGGATTAAGCTGAATGATGACACAAGTCATTATTTTCAGACCTACAAGGGCTTAAGAGAAGGGGATACAATGTCTCATATTCTGTTCAATATAGTGGCAGACATATTCGCAGTTCTTATCGAGAGGGCCAAGGACAAGGGTCAAGTTGGTGGACTCGTCCCTCATCTAGTTGATGGGTGGGTCTCCATTCTACAATACGCTGATGACACTATTATATTCATGGAACATGACCTCGCAAAGGCTAGAAATATGAAAGTATTTCTTTGCCTCTTTAAACAATTGTCAGGGTTAAAAATTAATTTTCACAAGAGTGAATTGTTTTACATTGGAAGAGCCAAAGACGGACAAGATGCATATAGACAATTGTTCGGCTATGCAATGGTTTCCTTGCCATTTTTATTACCTAGGAATTCCAATTCACCATCGTAGACTATCTAATAAAGAATGGAAATGCATTGAGGATTGATTTCAGAAGAAGCTAAGCTGCTGGAAGGGCAAGATTATGTCTTACGGAGGTCAGCTTGTGTTAATAAATTTAGTATTAACTAGTATGCCAATGTTCCTGCTATATTTCTTTGAAGTATACCTATAGGAGTACGGAAAAGGTTACATTTTTATCGATCTTGTTTTTTCTGGCAATGTGATGAAGTTAAGAAGAAATATAGATTGTCCAAGTGGTATATTATTTGTATACCCAAAGAGAGGTTTAAGGATTGAGAAATTGGAGATTAAGAACAAATGCCTACTTAGCAAATGGTTATATACGCTATCAGTTGAGACAGATGGTATGTGGACGCAGATATTGTGTAACAGGTAGCTAGAAACTAAGTCTTTAGCTGGGGTTACCGTAAGACCCAATGGCTCACCATTTTCGAAGGGGCTAATGAGGACGAAGCATACCTTTTTTTCGCAGAGCAAAATTTGTTATTGGAGACAGTAGAACAACCAGATTCTGGGAGGATACATGGTTAGGGGGGATGCCTCTAGCATTGCAATACCCCACATTCTATAATATTGTACAATCTAGGGAGGCTTACGTTTGCTACAGTATTACATTCTTCTCCTTTAAACATCCAGTTCAGGAGGTCCCTAGTGGGGGAACGTTGGAGTTCATGGCTACATCTTGTGCGAAGGTTGATGGATGCTCAACTTTCTGATCAGCCAGATGAGTTTCACTGGAAGTTAATTTGGAATGGTGCTTTTATGGTGAAATCTATGTAACTAGACTTAAGTGATTCTGGTCCAATCGAAAGACTGATTCATATTTGGGAAATTTCAGTTCCGTTGAGAACCAAGATCTTCATGTGGTTTGTCCACAAAGAAGTGATTCTAATCAAAGATAATCTGGGAAAGCGTAGGTGGGTGGGTAGTTATCGCTATTGTTTCTGTGACCAGGATGAAACAATACAACACCTCTTTATCGAGTGCCCTCTCGCCAAGCTTCCTTGGCGCACAATTCATATAGCCTTTAATATTAACCCTCCAATTAGCATTGGCAAGTTGTTTGGCACATGGCTAACTAGAGTGGGGGCCAATTACAGCGGGACGTATTCGGATAGGAATATGCGCATTACTTTGGGCTATATGGAACTGCAGAAATGATATGATCTCTAACAGAAAAAGTATAAACTTTTTGCAGGTTTTATAGAGCTACTGCTTGGATCCTTGTTACTCACTCATATGGATTACAGGGAGCTTTTGGTTACTGGGTGCAATCGGTGGGAGATGATAGCACGGGGTACTTACGACCGGTTTGGATGGCGGTCCAATAATAGGATATGTGTTTATCACCTTGTCCTATTTTTCGTTGTTTATGGCCTTCTTTTATTTTAATTTATTTTACGCTCTTTCTATGAGATGTACTGAATTGCAGACATTGTTTTGTTTTTCCACTGTTTAGTAAGATGGCTGCATGCATGGTTCTGATGGAGAGGTCGTGGGATGTCCTCCTTCTCAAAAAAGAACCGGAGAATGTACCAACTCTGCGGGCGGAGGAGAGGATGAGATATTTCTAGGAGGGGAGAGAAGGGTCAAGGGTGTGTCAAATGTGTTGGCAAACGTTGTAGGGAAAACCAAAAAAATTCTACGCACACACAAGACCTATCAAGGAGATGCATAGCAATGAGAGGGAGAGTGTGTCTACGTACCCTCATAGCCCGTAAGCGGAAGCATTTAGTAATTCGGTTGATGTAGTCAAACTTCTTCGCGCTCCAACCCATCAAGTACCGAATGTAAGACACCTCTGCGTTCAGCACAAGTTCAGCTTGGTGACGTCCTCCACCTTCTTGATCCAGCAAGACGACAAGGTAGTGTATGATTTCCGGCAGCACGGCGGCGTGGTGACGGTGATGGTGAAACTATCTCTGTAGGGCTTCGCCTAAGAACTACGAAAATATGACCGGGGGTGTAAACGGTGGAGGGGGTGTCGGTGTCAAAACCTACGGATCTCGGGTAGGGGGTTCCAAACTATGCGTCTAAGGCTAATGGTAACAGGAGGCGCGGGACACAATGTTTACCCAGGTTCGGGTCCTCCCGATGGAGGTAATACCCTACTTCCTGCTTGATTGATCTTGATGATATGAGTATTACAAGAGTTGATCTACCACGAGATCGTAGAGGCAAAACCCTAGAAGCTAGCCTATGATTATGATTGTTGTTTTCCTACGGCCTAAACCCTCCGGTTTATATAGACACCAGAGGGGGCTAGCGTTACACAGAGTCGGTTAGAGAGAAGGAGATCTACATATCCGAATTGCCAAGCTTGCCTTCCACGCAAAGGAGAGTCCCACCCGGACACGGGACGAAGTCTTCAATCTTGTATCTTCATAGCCCAACAGTACGGCTTAAGTACATCATCCGGCTGTTCGAGTAGCCCCTGAACCAGGCTTCAATGATGATGAGTCCAGTGCGCAGATTGTCTTCGGCATTGCAAGGAGGGTTCCTTCTCCGAATACTCCATAGAAGATTTTGAACACAAGGATCGTGTCCGGCTCTGCAAAACAAATTCCACATACCGCCGTAGAGAGTACAATACTCCACAAATCTAATCTGCTGACAACTTTTCACAGCGTGACATCACACCGCAGCCCGGTCATTATTCGAACCGTTTTTCTCAACTAGCCGCTGCACATATTGCGAGGCGGTTTCCTTGGCACGTCTTGTCGAAGCAAAGATCGTGTCCCCTTATCACGGGATTCTCATCAATACGGGTGTGGGTAACCCAACCGCGCCATCAATCACGGCGCTTGGGGAATAAGCTATTTTACGGGGCAAGTGGGGAGGCGCACAGTTTCTACCGCCTTTATAAAGAGATAAGGATTCCTCTTTTTCACCCACGCCTTCGTCTTCCCCTGCTCATCCATTCTCGCACGCTCGAGATCCAACGCCCAAGCTCTCACCTTCTCCGTAAAGCCATTCCAAACATGTCCGGAGAGGGAGGCAAGTGGATGGTCTCCTCCGTTATGGAGGAGGACATCACGAAGCTCCAGGAAGCCGGATACCTGGCCGCAAACATCGCGCACCGGCTCCCGGACGCAGGGAGATCATCCCTACTCCAGAACCCCACGAGAGGGTTGTATTCCTTGCTCACTTCATCCATGGACTGGGATTCCCCCTCCACCCATTTGTCCGCGAGCTGATGTTCTACTACGGGCTGGACTTCCATGATCTGGCCCCCAATTTCATCCTCAACATCTCGGTGTTTATCGTCGTGTGCGAGCCCTTCCTCCGCATCAAGCCCCACTTCGGCCTGTGGCTGAAGACCTTCAACATGAAGCCGAAGGTGGTGGTCGGCCAGCAAGCGGAGTGCGGAGGTGCCATGGTGGGCAAGATGCCCAACGTCACCTGGCTCGAAGGCTCCTACGTGGAGACCGTGAAGGGGTGGCAATCGGGGTGGTTCTATATCACCGAGCCGCGTGACGCCAACTAGGCGGCGGCCCCCGAATTTCGATCTGGCATCCCCATGTGGCTCACCTCCTGGAAAGAGAAGGGCTTAGCCTAGGGTTCAACGGTGGAGCTGAACGGATTCTAGAACTGCATCAAAAATATGATAAGCAAGAAAATCAAGCCGGTCAACGTGGTCCAGGTCATGCTCTTCCGCCGGATCCTTCTATGTCAAAGACGGGCTTTCAATATATGGGAGTTCGACCCGGCCGAACACCAGACGCTATGAGAGCTCTTCAACACGACGCACAAAGACGTCTGGAATGTGCTGTTCAAGGCCGCCGAGGTACCTCCTCCCACTACCGAGGATCGCGGACTCAGCACAAAGCGCCCCGCCAATCCGGTAAGCTCTTTATATTTTACAAGATGTTCCTTTCCCCAGTATATTCATGGGAGGAATCTAAGCCTCCATGCCAATTTAACAGGACGGGGTACCGACATCGGAGCGGATCGACTATCTAGCTCCACTACCTGAAGATCCAGCAATGGCTCTCTTAGCGGAGATGCTGTTTCCGGTGCCCTATGAGGTGCCGGAGAAGAAGGCCAAGAAGAAGGCCACGGGGACAAGGAAGGGTCTCCGGCGCAAGGTTGTATCGGACTTATCGTCTGAAGACACCGAGGCGCGCTCCTCCAGTGAAAACGAGGAGGAAGAGGAAAGCCCTCCCCCCAAACCGGGGGGAGGGGGGGGGGGGAAGAAAAGGAAGGCTGCCCTGTCTGGGGAGGCCGAAGGGTCCAAGAAAGGAAAGACCCTCCCTCCGGGCCACTCTACCACAGCCGCCTACCGCGGCGAGGAGTGGTTGCCCAAGGACAAGCCCCTGGCGAAGTCGTAATTATCCGGACACTATAATACTTCCGGTATGTTTTGCTTTATTGCTTCTTATCATGCCAAACATGATTGTGCAGTCGGGCTAAAGCCCACATCGACGTATCCTCTTCGGATGGGTCTTTGGGCCAGTTGGCGATGAACAACGATTCACTCGTGACGGCCACCTTCCCCCGGCCCGCGGACGACACCGAGGTGTTGTCTCATAGGATACCGGACCAGGGGGAGATAGTTCTGGAGACGCCCCAAGGAGAAATCCCAAAAGCCGGGCACAGGGGAGGGAAGACCCCCATGGATGCTGATGACGGGGGACACAACAAGTCTGGCCCTCAGCCGGATACTGCGGCGGAACCCGAAGTGGTTCTGGATTCAGGCAGGCAACCTCTCTCTAAGGGGTGCGAGCCGTCCGTGCCGATGACCTCTGTCCATCCAGAGGCATCAGACAACTTGCTGGAAGTGCTTTGCGGCGCTTCCATTGACGAAGAGCACCGCACCATCATGAGTGCGGTGATTGAGAAGGTTCGGTCCGCCAAAAGCGGATTGACCAAGGCCTGCGCCAGCCTCCTAATAGGCTTTGAGGTAAGTAATCAAATTATGAGAAAATATCACAGTATAGACAGTAGCCCCTGATGCTCTGTTTGGCGTTAGGAAAAGAAAGGACGAACAGAGGATCAAATAACATCCGCAGGAGTCTAACAGAAAATGTCCATGTGAATGAGTAGGTGTCACTGCTGGCTGCTGCCGCTCGTACTGCGGAGGTCTCCGGATTGAAGCAGGGCCTGGAGCGGACCGAGGGAGAGCTCGGCCTCGTGAAGAGGCAGGTCGAGGAGAACAAAGGTAAGTAATACCCCGTCTGTGTATTGATAAAGAAAAAATGGTTTCAGCTTATAGAAGCGTCATGAACTTTAATAGGGGCCACGACCGAAGTGGCTGCCCTTAAGAAGGTGCTGTCCGAGGCCGAAGACAAAGCGGCCAAGGAGCACACCGAGCGAGAGAAGCAAGAGGCCCGTGTCGACGAGGTCCAGCAAGAGCTCCAGGATTTCATCAAAAAATATGAGTCCTTGGAGCGTGACTCTAAGAGGCGAGAGTCCAAGCTTGCTGAGGCCCTCGAGAGCACACGAGATGCCAAAGCCGAAGCCCAAAGGGCCCTCCAGGAGATTCAGGCGGCCAAAAATATAGTGGCGGGTAAGGCATTCATTATGCAAAGCAAGCATGTTAAGGAGACTTTCCTTTTACTTACCCGAATTCAGAGCTCTCCAGGAGCGTTCGCAAATCTGCCGTGCAGCATATCGAATGCCGCGGAGTTCTACCAGGCAGAAGAAGGGATCTCGATGGAGAAGTTGTTTTGGTCTCAATATAGTGGGACCGAACATCTGATGCCTTTGAGGGACCAGCTGAAGCAATTGGTCGAATTGCACAAGGCGGCCGAACTAGCCATGAAGGACCTTATAGTCCGGATGTGGCCTGCCGAGCCCTTGCCCAACAGCTACTTCGGCCTCGTGAAGCGGCTTGTAAATGCCTGCCTGCGGCTTGAAGTCATAAAGCGGTCAGTCTGCACTGAAGGTGCGCGTAGGGCCTTCGCCCGCGCGAAAGTGCACTGGCCGAAGATGGATGTCGAGAAGCTGGTGACGGAGGGGCCACCGAAGGGCAAGGAGCACCGCCACCCCGAAAAGTATTACGACAGTGTCCTGAAGGGCGCCCGCCTTGTGGCGGAGGAATGTGCTAAGGATGTAATATTTGAATGAATGTACTCATGTGATCCTATAATATGAAAATGAGTTCATTTGCACTATATAACACTTGTTGATTTAAAATTTTACCTTCTATGCGGCCGTTTATAAAATCTGGGAGTTGGCCAGTCATCGGCTTCTGCCCCCATGTAACTAGTACCGGAGTGTTCGAGATAAATCTAAACACTCTCGATCCAAAATTTTAGTCCTTTAAGGAGGTGTTTAGCGCAACGAACAAGGCAATCAGACTATACAGCTTTATCACTCTCACTTAGCCATAGAAGTCCATAATTTTAAATTTTGGCGTATCCCCTGGTATTCGGAAGACCGAACTTGGGGTGCTATACACGCCTAAATCGGACATGGCCGATTCCTCGCCCAAAGCGGAAAAAATCTTTAAGGATTTGAGACCTCTCGAACAGCGACCGGCTCTCGCCGCATCATGACAGTTAGTTTTCGGCTTTCTCTACTGAGGCGCTCGTCCGGAAGAACCGGGACACAATCGCAGTAGTTCTCTCTGTGCCACCTTAGCCGATGTAGTGAAACGTAAGGCAGCAAAACATGGGAGCCGGGCAAACCCAACTATTTACCCAAGACATGATTCAGAGGTGATGCATATAATGCTATAAGTTCGGGGTGCCGCACTGTCGAAAGTGTTCAGACTTTTCTTTGCCGTGTTATGGGGTACACTGAAGCCCCTGGCGGACTGAACGTACTAGAATGTACGGGTGCAATTTGTAGTAAATAATAAGTCAAGGAAAAAGATAAAGAAATGTAATAATAAGCTAACGCTGTACATTATTTTCCATTGTTATTTAAATAATACGTCAAGGCGTATGTATACAAGTAGTGCGATAAGCAAAATAGGATTATTTGACATGTCCTAACCAAGGGCAAGCTGCGTGTGGGTATGTAAAACAGGTACAACGATCGTTATCATAGACCACCTGGGGATTCCCTTGTACGTCAAAGCTCCTTGCCTCCTTGTTATTTCCGTCCCTTGATGCGTCCGATAATCAGGCTATCGGAAAGAGCTTCCAGAAAATAGGGTCCTGAAAGAAAGAAAAGGGTGAAGGTATACGGGTCCTGAGGTGGTTGAGCCACATTGTGGACCACATTATAGCTGTGCCTCCGCCTATGCCCATGGTATTTTATGTGCGTAATTATGTACGCACGACACGAATTTCTCCGCTTGACTGGGACTAGGGCGGAGGCCGAATTGCTAGGCGAGCTGAAGGCGTGCCGGACAATCCTGTTGCAGAGTACTCCGGACTTGCTTGGCGGTGTCCGGGGGCTTTATTGCCGAATGGGAGGTCTGCCTAAGAAGGCTGCTCTATACCTCTGCTGCGATGGCCGCAGTGTGCTCCTCTGTACGGAGGAAGCGCTCTGCGTTTCCATTGACTGTTATAACCCCACGAGGTCCTGGCATCTTGAGCTTGAGGTATGCATAGTGCGGCACCGCATTGAATCTGGTGAATGCGGTTCGTCCGAGCAATGCGTGATAGCCACTGCGGAAGGGGATGATATCAAAGATTAACTCCTCGCTTCGGAAGTTGTCTGGAGATCTGAAGACTACTTCTAGTGTGATTGAGCCTGTGCAATAGGACTCTACACCTGGTATGACACCTTTAAAGGTGGTTTTGGTTGGTTTGATCCTTGAGGGATCGATGCCCATTTTGCACACTGTATCCTGATAGAGCAGGTTCAGGCTGCTACCACCGTCCATAAGGACTCTTGTATGGTGGAATCCGTCAATGATGGGGTCGAGGACCAACGCGGCCGAACCGCCATGACGGATACTGGTCGGATGGTCCCTGCGACCGAATGTGATCGGACAAGAAGACCATGGGTTGAACTTTGGGGCGACTGGCTCCATCGCATAGACATCCCTTAGTGCACGCTTCCGTTCCCTCTTGGGAATATGGGTTGCGTATATCATGTTTACCGTTTTCACTTGGGGAGGAAATTTCTATCCTCCTGTGTTCGGCGGTCGGGGCTCCTCGTCGTCATCGTGTAGCCCCGGGCCTTCGTGTTTTTGCTTGTTTGGCGACACGGTGCGGGCTAGACTTCGGGCTGATACGCCGCTTTGTCTCGGCCACGAGGTGGCCGGTCAGCCGCATCATGCGCTGGTAGTGTAGGCTTTAATGCCTCCTCCTCGAGTTGAGGTAGCAACCTGCGCTTTGGGTAACTTTTGGTTGGGCGCTCGAGTCCGTATTCCTCGGCAGCAAGGACCTCAGTCAATCTATCAGTTAGCAGATCTTGATCAGCTTGAAGCTGCTGCTACTTTTTCTTCAGTCTTTTTGCAGTGGCTATAAGCCGGCGCTTGAAGCACTCTTGCTCGACGGGATCCTCGGGCACGATGAATTCTTCGTCGCCGAGGCTCACTCTTCTTCGGAGAGGGGCATATAATTGTCATCCTCTGATTTTCCATCCATTGCCTGTTCCTTAGGGCTAGCTTGCCCATCCTCCCGTTCGGCCTGCTCGAAGCCTGGCTGGGCGGGATTATTTTTGTCCTCGGCATTATCCGGAGCGTTACTATCTCTTGTGCCAGTATCGCTATTTTTGTTATGATGAGGCTTAGAGCGGCGCCAATGACGCCGGTGCTTAGATTGCTTCTCAAGGAGATTATCCTCCGTTGCCTCATCACCATCGCTTTCTTTGGGGATGTCCACCATATATATATCATATGATGAGGTGGCTGTCCAGCGCCCTGAGGGCGATGGTTCCTGTTCCTCTCTGGTATCGTCGTCCATACCGTCGATATCTTCGGAGTCGAAATCAAGCATGTCGGTTAAGTCGTCGACAGTGGTTATTAAGTGGGTGGTGGTTGGGGAATGAATTTCTTCGTCGTCCGCTGCCCACTCAAGCCGGACATAGTTCGGCCAAGAGTCTCCGGACAGGGAGAGAGATTTCAGTGAATTAAATACGTCGCCGAAGGGCGAGTGCTGAAAGATATCTGCGAAGGTAAACTCCATGATCGATGCCCAATCAGATTTGATAGGCACGGATGCGCGTGGTTCGGAGCCCATTGCCGAAGACGAGTCCGAGGGTCCGATGACATAGACCTCATTAGAGGCTAAGTCTGTGTTCGCCTCTATCGCCGATGAGTGTGCGGCCTCCGAGGCGGGGTCTATCCATCTGTCCTCGGATAGCACGATCTGCTCCGAATCTAAGGCCAGGGAAGCTGTAGGTGCGTTCTCCCGAACGTTGTCCGATGACAGATCTAAGTCATGTTCATCGTGATTGTACGGCGCGCCTGTCATGGGCTCGAATCCGTCGAAGATCAAGTCTCCGCGGATGTCAGTACTGTAGTTCAAGCTTCCAAACCTGACCTGATGGCTAGGGGCGTAGCTATCAATCTGCTCCAGATGGCCAAGAGAGTTGGCCCGCAGTACGAAGCCGTCTAATACGAAGATCTGTCCTGGGAGGAAAACCTCACCCTGGATCGCATCATTGCAGATGATTGAAGGAGCCATCAAGACTTATCGTGACGACACAGTGGAACTCTCAAGGAAAGCACCAATGTCGGTGTCAAAACCGGCGGATCTCGGGTAGGGGGTCCCGAACTATGCGCCTAAGGCTAATAGTAACAGGAGGTGGGGGACACAATGTTTACCCAGGTTCGAGTCCTCTCGATGGAGGTAATACCCTACTTCCTGCTTGATTGATCTTGATGATATGAGTATTACAAGAGTTGATCTACCACGAGATCATAAAGGCAAAACCCTAGAAGCTAGCCAATGATTATGATTGTTGTTTTTCTACGGCCTAAACCCTCCGGTATATATAGACACCGGAGGGGGAAAGGGTTACACAGAGTTGGTTACAGAGGAGATCTACATATCCGAATTGCCAAACTTGCCTTCCATGCAAAGGAGAGTCCCACCCGGACACGGGACGAAGTCTTCAATCTTGTATCTTCATAGTCCAACAGTCTGGCATAAGTACATAGTCCGGCTGTCCCAGGACCCCCTAATCTAGGACTACCTCAGGGGGTGCCACACAGAGCTAAGCAATTGTCGTGGTTGTGCTAGGTGCCCCCCTCCCACATATATATAGGTGGGGGGAGAATCAGCCAGGATGGCGCCCCAAGTAGGCCGAATCATACTTGGGGTCTCCCCAAGTGCCCACCCCCTTCCTTATTGGAGTGTGGGAGGATGGAAGGAGGAGTTGGCGCCCCCACCCCCTTTCCTTTCTCTCTTGAGGAGGGAAAGGCAGGAGGGGCCACCCTCCCCTTTCCTTCCCCTAGGGCCGGCAACCATGTAGAGGGGCGCACCAGCCCCCTAATGGGCTGGTCTGCCCCTCCTATGGCCCCATATGGCCCATACACTGGCCGGGGGTGTCCGAAACCCCTTCCGGTGACTCCTCGTCATGTCTGTGATCCCATCCGGGACTCCGAACAACATTCGGTCACCAAATAATCTAACTCATATAACACTATATTTTCAACGAACGTTAAGCATGCAGACCCTACAGGTTCGAGAACTATGTAGAAATGACCGAGACACCTCTCTGTTCAATAACCAATAGCGGAACCTGGATGCACATATTGGTTCCTACATATTCTACAAAGATCTTTATCGGTCAAACCGCTATGACAACATACGTAATTCCCTTTAGTTTGTCCATCGATATGTTACTTTCCTGAGATTCAATCATCGGTATCTCTATACCTAGTTCAATCTCGTTATCGGCAAGTCTCTTTACTTTTTGCGTAATACATCATCTCATAACTAACTCATTAGTCATTTGCTTGCAAGGCTTCTTATGATGTGTATTACCGAGAGGGCCTAGAGATACCTCTCCAATACTCGGAGTGACAAAAACAAATCTTGATCTATGCCAACTCAACAAACACCTTCGGAGATACATGTAGAGCGTCTTTATGATCACCTAGTTACATTGAGACGTTTGATAGCCCACAAGGCATTCCTCCGGTTTTCGAGAGTTTCATAATCTCACAGTCGAAGGAATATGAATTTGACATGTAGAAAGCAATAGCAATAAACTGAACGCTCATTATGCTAAGCTAACGGATGGGTCTTGTCCATCACATCATTCTCCTAATGACGTGATCCTGTTATCAAATGACAACACATGTGTATGTTTAGGAAACCTTAACCATCTTTGATTAACGAGCTAGTCTAGTAGAGGCTTACTAGGGACACAATATTTTTTTATGTATTCACACATGTATTTAAGTTTCCGATCAATAAAATTCTAGCATGAATAATAAACCTTTATCATGAATAAGGAAATATAACATAACAACTTTGTTATTGCCTCTAGGGCACATTTCCTTCAAAATGTTGTCATGGTAAAACATCGAGGATGTCATGAATTTGGTGTTCTAGCTGCGGAAGCCATAGAAGGCACGAGCACTGGTACTCTCTACTTGATCGTGTAGATGGAATATATGGTATTGCCGGTTTTGTGGCCGGCATGCTCGGTGTTGGTGACCGAGTCCCTGGAGGACAACACTACCGATGAAGGCCTTGAAGACACCCAGAGACTCTGGCGCTTCACGCCACCCTACCGCTCCAGCCACTAGAACACTTGATTCGTGGCCCTCTTGATTTTCTACCAGACACCATTTCACGCATCGTCCTTCACCCTTACCTCCCCCTCCTAGTAGTATCTTGTTCGCCCGCAGAGCTAGTTTATTCTCCAGCCATGGTTTTCTGGAGGTTCTAGAGGTGGTGGAGGTCAGCAAGCGACACTCACAATGTACCAACCAACAAAATAATTTAAAGATCAAGCCATGCACTCACTTTAGTGTAGTTTCTGATAACCAACAAACGTTTCCCCTTGTTCAAGGAGAGACGTCGGCATTCCAAAAGACTGTAAAGAGACGGGCGAGCCTTCAACATATAACAAAACCAATTCACCAGTAAAAAACCAACCAGGTAGAGAATTTAAATATTGTATGGAGCGGCAGCCCAACGGACACAACCAGGTATAGAGTTGACAGAGACATTGACACATGATGACATGTTTTATTTGAAGACTTTCGAGAATGGTGTTCCTACGCAAGATTCCTCACGTTATTTCATAATCGCCCTCCAGAGCCAGACACCTATTGAACATTGTCTACATTGGAGAGAAACATACACCTCCATCATGGGAGGGATCACTTGTAGCTATTCTCTTTTTTCCTTCCATAGCTACTACTTAAGACCATAGGTTGCGATCTGCTCCTCCAGCTTCATCAAAAGAAGAGCAGATTAATTATTACGACATGTCTAAGGTGCATATTGGTGGCTGAGGGAGTCCTGGACTAGGGGGTGTCCGGACAGCCGGACTATCATCGTCCGCCGGACTCCAAGACTACGAAGATACAAGATTGAAGACTCCGTCCCGTGTCCGGATGGAACTTTCCTTGGCGTGGAAGGCAAGCTTGGCGATACGGATATGTAGATCTCCTACCATTGTAACCGACTCTGTGTAACCCTAGCCTCCTCCAGTGTCTATATAAACCGGAGGGCTTTAGTCCGTAGAACAACATACATTACAACAATCATACCATAGGCTAGCTTCTAGGGTTTAGCCTCATTGATCTCGTGGTAGATCCACTCTTGTACTACCCATATCATCAATATTAATCAAGCAGGACGTAGGGTTTTACCTCCATCGAGAGGGTCCAAACCTGGGTAAAACATCGTGTCCCTCGTCTCCTGTTACCATCCTCCTAGACGCACAGTTCGGGACCCCCTACCCGAGATCCACCGGTTTTGACACCGACATTGGTGCTTTCATTGAGAGTTCCTCTGTGTCGTCACCGATAGGAAGGATGCCTCCACCCGTCTTCAAAGACGGTGTTTTCGCCGAAGGGGCCTTGGCCGCCGGCCAAACTATCCGGCTAGGCGGTTTTCTTTTGACCGCCTGTCCGGTCGCCGCTTCGACAATGATTTCTCAAGTCGTCAGAAGCAATCTTCGCGTCAGCCCGAAAGCTGCCGAACAGTTGGATCCAATAGAGCTCTCGTCTGTTAACGAGCTCTTGGATCGCATCGCCGCCCTGGGAGTCGCTACGGACTACAACCAGATTGGGCTTAAAACCGATCTGAGAGAGATTAACTCTCCCCAGGACACCCACCACGTTGCAGTGGTAGAGGAGCAATACGGCAACTCTTCGCCTGTATTGAAAACCATTCATGTCCGGATTCCTGAACCCTCCAAGCCGGATTTCCGCGGAGGGACGGACTTCGATCGAGCATTGAACTTAAAATCATGCGTCGCTCCGGACTCGCTGTATTGTGTCCGGCAAACCAAGCTTCCAAATTCGGAAACCCCTCGGCCTTTGAGCCCCAAGATGGGCAGGGATCCGGACTTCGGTCCACCCACCCGCCCAGACATATGCGATCTATCTCTAATACGGCAAGAGCCCGCCGAAACAGTACACCACTACTGGGCCAGATTCCTCCTGGTTATGGACAGGATAAAGGACTGCCGAGAGGAAAACGCAATCTCAATCTTCTGCAATAATTGCACGGACAAGGGAATATTGAACGCCATCGATCGTCGCAAAATTACGCGCTTCACCGATCTGGCATCCATAGTACGAAAGTACTGTGCGATGGAAAGTTTCCGGAAAACCGAAAATCAATTTTGGGATAATCCGGCCCCAAACCCAGTCCGCAGCAAAAGGGCGCCTTACACTTAGGCCCCAGATGCAAAAACGAAAAAACAAAAACCCAATAAGGGAAACGGAACCGTACTGGAGGGATGGCTCAATGGACCCTGTAAGCTTCATAGTATAGAGGGAGCCGTCCCAACTCATAGCCTTCGAGCATGTTGGATATTACGGCAGGTGGCCAAAAGTGGCAAGGAGCTTCTAGCCCCGCAAAACAACCCAACAATACTGGTACGGTATCAACAGTCTTCGAGACTTTCGCGTCAAACAATATGCGAAAGCGAACAATCCGCGGACTCGCCGAAGTCTACCAAATAGCGACAGCAAATCCATGGAGTGACACAGCTATCACCTTCGGTGCCAGCGACGAACCTAAATTCCGAACAGCCAGAGCACCAGCCGCACTGGTGCTTAGTCCCATAGTGGACGGCTTTCGACTGACAAAAGTCCTCATGGATGGCGGCAGCGGATTAAACCTCATCTATGAGGAAACTCTGCGGAAAATGGAAATCGATTGGAGCCGTATTGAGCGAAGCAGCACAACCTTCGGAGGAATAATCCCTAGCCGGGAGGCACGCTGCACCGGACAAATCACACTCGATGTGGTGTTCGGCTCGCCGGACAATTACAGATCCGAAGAAGTCACGTTCCAAGTGGCCCCGTTCAACAGCGGATATCACGCTATATTAGGATGAGAGGCATTCACAATTTTTCAAGCAGTACCTCATTACGGGTAGATGAAGCTCAAAATGCCTGGGCCCGGCGGAATAATCACCCTCGCTAGTGATCTGGACATAGCACTCCGCGCAGAAAATAAAACAGCTGCACTAGCCCTAGAGGCACTATCCGAAGCCTTAGCAGCAGAGGAACTCACCGCGCTGCGCTCTACGGTGAACTGGGACGATGTGATACTCGATAAAAGATCCAAGTCCACCTCCTTCAAACCAGCAAATGAAATAGTAAAATTCCAGGTCCATCCAACGGACCCAACAAAGACGGCCTCCATTGGGGCACAATTGAACCCCGAAGTAGACGCCGCACTGCGTGAATTCCTTCGGGAAAATTGGGACATCTTCGCCTGGCATCCTTCGGATATGCCCGGAATCCCACGCAGGTTGGCAGAACACAGCCTAAAAATCCTAAAAGGATTTAAGCCAGTCAAACAGGCTTTTCGACGATTTTCCGAACCCAAAAGACAGGCAATGGGAGAAGAGCTAGCCAAACTATTGGAATCCGGATTCGTTAGAGATATCAAACATCCGGACTGGCTAGCAAATCTGGTGATGGTACCAAAGAAGGATAAATCCTGGCGCCTCTGTGTCGATTTTAAAGACCTCAATAAGGCTTGCCCAAAGGACCCCTTCCCTCTCCCCCGCATCGATCAAATTATCGATGCTACCGCAGGTCACGATTCGTTGTGCTTCCTGGACGCATACTCTGGCTATCATCAAATCAAGATGGCGGAAGCAGACCAAGCCGCAACGGCATTCATCACTCCATACGGACCATTCTGCTTCAACACGATGCCCTTCGGACTTAAAAATGCCGGCGCAACATATCAGCGCATGATTCAAATATGTCTGGCCACCCAGATCGGCAAAACAGTCGAGGCATACGTAGACGACGTAGTCGTCAAAACAAAAAACGTCGAAACTCTAGTAGACAATTTGAGGCTCACATTCGACAACCTTAGAGCATATGACATCAAGCTGAATCCGGAAAAATGCGTTTTTGGCGTACCAGCCGGAAAGCTGCTGGGCTTCATTGTATCCGGTAGAGGAATTGAAGCAAACCCGGCTAAAATCCGAGCTCTGTCACAGTTGGATATTCCAAAAGACCTCAAGCAAATACAAAAATTAACAGGATGCGTGGCAGCCTTAAGCCGCTTTATCTCCCGTCTAGGAGAAAAGGCGTTGCCCCTCTATCGCCTCCTCAGGCGCACCGAACACTTTGAGTGGACGGATGCTGCCACTGCAAGACTCGAAGAAATAAAGGCCATATTGGCAACAAATCCGGTCCTGGCTGCGCCCACTCTGGGCAAACCAATGTTGTTATACATCGCAGCAACGCATCAAGTTGTAAGCGCGGTCCTCGTCGTCGAACGAGCGACAGAAGGGCATAAATTCCCTCTTCAAAAACCAGTGTATTATGTATCCACTGTGTTAACCCCCTGCAAATCCCGTTACCCGCACTATCAGAAGATAGCATATGCGGTGTTCATGGCGTCCCGGAAGCTCCGACACTACTTTCAGGAGTGTTCAATAACAGTGGCCTCTGAAGTACCACTCAATGACATTATAAATAACCGCGACGCAACGGGCAGGATTGCAAAATGGGCCATTGAGCTCTTACCATTCGATATAACTTACAAACCTCGGCGAGCTATAAAGTCACAAGTTTTGGCTGACTTCGTCGCCGAATGGACCGAAGCCGAACTCCCTAAAGAGTACGGCGCATACTCCAATTGGGTTATGCATTTTGACGGCTCTAAAATGTTGGCCGGGCTGGGGGCTGGCGTCGTATTGACGTCCCCAACCGGGGATACAGTCCAGTACGTACTTCAAATAATGTACACGGACTCCAACAACGCAGCCGAATACGAGGCCCTATTACATGGTCTCCGGATGGCAATCTCCATGGGTATTCAACGCCTAGAGGTGCGCGGGGACTCAAACCGTGCAATATCCCAAATAAATGGAGACTTTGACGCCAAGGATCCGAAAATGGCAGCATATCGCAACGCCGTTCTAAAAATGTCAGCTCGGTTTGAAGGACTCGAATTCCATCACATAGCCCGAGATAATAACCAAGTGGCCGACGTACTGGCACGCATCGGTGCGAAACGTGATGCTGTCCCTCCAAATATCTTCCTGGAACGGCTCTTCAAGCCATCCGTACTATGGGAAGAGGAGCCCGGAAGTGACAAACCGGAAAAAACCGAGCCAATCGGCGATTCAGCCGATGACATAACACCGTCAGCCCACGACATAATGGCAGTAATCGCCCCGTGGACAGAACCATTCCTAGCCTACTTGCTTAGGCAGGAACTCCCTGAAGACCAAAACGAGGCCCGCTGCATAGTCCGGCGATCGAAAGCCTACAAGGTCCATGAGGGAGAACTTTATAAGAAAAGCACAACCGGAGTCCTTCAAAGGTGTATCTCCGAAGAGGAAGGGCGAAACCTCCTGGCTGAAATTCATGCCGGACTAGGCGGACACCACGCAGCAGCCCGGGCCCTTGTAGGAAAGGCATTCCGTACAAGATTTTATTGGCCGACGGCCCGGGCAGATGCCCAGGACTTAGTCCAGAGATGCGATGGTTGTCAGCTCTTTGCTAATCAGAGCCATATGCCGCCTACCGCCCTCAAAACTATACCCATTACCTGGACGTTCGCGGTCTGGGGGCTTGATATGGTTGGACCCCTTAAAGGGGGAACCCACAAGCAAAGGTACCTATTGGTCATGGTGGATAAATTCACCAAATGGATAGAGGCCAAGCCGGTTAAAACGACAGAGTCTGGACCAGTGATAGACTTTATATCCGGGGTAGTACACCGTTACGGAGTCCCCCACAGCATCATCACCGATAACGACACGAACTTCACCGCCGACGAGGTTAAGTCATGGTGCAAGAATATGGGCATCAAGCTCGACTACGCTTCAGTCTATCACCCTCAAACCAACGGTCAAGTGGAACGAGCAAATGGTCTAATAATGAGCGGCATTAAGCCCAGACTAGTGCGGTCGCTTACTAAATCAGACACGCACTGGGTCGAGGAGCTCGACTCCGTACTCTGGGGGCTGCGGACAACGCCTAACCGTACTACCGGATTCACACCATTTTTTATGGTATACTGCAGAGAGGCAGTCCTGCCCTGCGACATTATTCATGACTCACCTCGAGTGCGCATGTACGAGGAAAGAGAGGCCGAGCTGGATCGGCAGGACAGCCTGGACACATTGGAGGAAGAACGCGACGTCGCCAAAGCTCGTTCCGCATTCTATCAGCAGCAGGCTCGAAGATATCAAAGCAGAGAAGTACGGGCCAAGACTTACAACGTTGGCGAACTAGTTCTACGCCTGCCGGACAAGAAAAAGGACAAGCTCAAGCCCAAATGGGAGGGCCCCTTCATTATCGATCAAGTCCTGACCGGCGGAGCATACCGTCTACGAAATGCGTCGGATAACCGACTCGAGCCGAACCCATGGAACGCAGCCCGCCTCCGAAGATTCTATGCCTAGCGCCAGAGTAAGAGTTCGTCCCCTCCCTCCGTCCAAATTTTTATACCTTGCCTGCCTTTCGTTTCTCTTTTCATAACCTTTTTATTAATAAGCCCCTAAGGGCTTACTTTTGCATTTTTTCGCATACACTTGATGTGCCATCCGCACTCATTATACCTGGGGGCTTCTTTTACAGAAGCTCAATTATAAGGGTTTCATGCCCAGCACATGTGTCACGCTTCCACATGTACCTTTTACTCACCATTATATGCATCGATATGACTTAAGTTTTGGCCAAGCTGGGTTGCCTGGCTCCTGTGCTTACCCCTACGTTCCCGATTGTTCGGCTAGGAGGTAAAGGGAGCACCTCTGCGATTGTTACTGCCGGGTCAGCCGGATGTGTACCTCAGACTGGGTGAAGCCGAAAGCTAGCGTTCTTAAGAGAATATTCGGTCGGTGACTTAAAAGATGACTTTTTAGTTATTTATCTATCTACCCCCAGATGTTTTACTGCTTTCTTTGCAGTCCGGACAAGCACTTTAGGGCATGCCTCCCAGCGAAAGGAACCCTTAACGGAACTATTCTCCCTGGAAGATGTTTCTTACTAACCATGTAATATAACATAACTAGTTGGGCACTTGTCTGATAAAGCACTAATGACCCCTACGCCTGGTCTCCATGCATACCACGGTTGTTTCTTAACCAAAAAGGTATTCGGACACACTCCGGACTCTAGGGTCCTGAGGTTGAAGCGAAAAGGTCGGCAAAGACAAACGATCTACAATCCGGCTAGAAGGCATTTCGCATGTCACTTCAAAGGAAAACATACATTGTCAAATTTATTGATTGTATTCCTCCTCAATCCCGTCTAACAGGCTGTCTAACTTACAGTCCCATCGGGAAAACTTAGCAGCCAACTCTACTTGGCTGTATACTAAACTCACAGGGATCTCCTTCCCATCGGGCCCCACCGGTCCAACTTCGGCCATATGGTTGGGATCCGCCTTCTTATACCGCGTCTTCACCATGGCCCAAGCCTCCCTGGCACCTTGACGGCAAGCCGAAATCTTCGACAAACGGAAGCGCTGCCGCACTCCCTGAAGCTTCTCCGCAAGCTCCCCAAGGCCCTCGGGTAGGGAGAGGGCTGGCCATAAAGCCCGGACGACGCCTTTCATTGCCTGTCAAACTCGTTCGAGCAGTTGCAATAGTTCGGGAAGCTGATCACCCGTTGATATGGGCATCTCCTCTGCAGGACGACCTGTGAGTATACCTACAAGACATATCATGTCAAAATACTTCCTCGCCGAACTCTTCTTTTCAAAGGAGTTCGCTCAAGCACTTACTATAAATGCCGCGACGAAGCCGCTGATTCTCCTTAACGGAGCCGGACAGCTCGGCTCGAGCGCCTTTTAGCTCTTCTCCGAGCTTGGCGTTGGCATCCTGGAGCTTGTTCCTTTCTTGTTGAACCCTATTCAGCACACTCTCGCCGGCCTTTAGCTGGCGCAGCAATGCTTGCCTATCCGGATCTTGTCCGGCGGCACCTGCAATGTCATTATTAGACTCGCGCGCATGCCGCACAACGCTTATATTTATTAATAAAAATGTGTTACCAGGAGGGGTCTCTGCGTCTCCTCCTGTGGTAGCAAGTGCGGCCTCAAGTTGGGCCTTGCAATCTTGCAGCTCCCGAGACAGCTGGGCATTCTTCTCGGTAAGAGCCTGCGTTTTCAAATGATCCTTAAATCAGTTAACATAACTACTTTATGTCTCGGGGGCTACTGGTACATACAACCATTAAAATTCCCTTACCCGTATGTCTTTCACATACTGCTCCGTGGCTCTGGTAAAACCATCTTGAGCGGCACGGAGATGCGCGTCCCCTGCGTTAAAGGCATCCAATGCCTCAGGGGAAAAGCACGCCTCACGAAATACTGTCCGGCGGCGCCTATGGTTCATGGCGCTCTCCACCTCAGACTTGGTGGCGGACAGTCTGTCGGTGTCCTCCGTTGGAGAAGGATGCGGTCCGCGTCTTGCGCTTGCCTCCCCCTCCAGGCCGGGCGCTGGAGCCTGGCCGGTGTAGGTTGGATCAGGAACTTCTGCGCCCGCAGTCCGGCGAGCGCTTTTTCTCCTGCAAAGATCATGAGCACTCAGACGTTTCCTAGGAGCGTCGCTCTGAAAATTCAAATACGAGCTATACCTTTGCGGCGACGTTTCCGTCCGCACCGCGATCCTTTTCCGCCTGCTGGTCCGAACTGACCTCTGTTGGTCAGCCGCCGCGGGCTCGGCTTCCTGCCGTAAAGGCGCTTCCTGCAAAATACCATCGTTCGCGAAGGTTAGAAATGGGCAGGGAAGAGATAATGGTGTCCGGACTTCGGTCGCGGTCACCTGGGAAGCCGGACACAGTCCGGGGTAATCCGCCGTAATGGCAACCAAAGCATTGTCTATGCTGAGCTAGTGAAACACCCCGTCGATCAGCTCCACCTCGATGTCTGGATCCTCTTCAGAGGCCGGATCTAGGGATCTTTCCGGATCCTCGGGTTGCGGAGCAGGACTTACCATGTCCTCCACAGTCCGGCGTAGATCCTGCGCCGAAGACATAACGTAAGAAGCCTAAACTTCGAAACCATGGGTTGAGCCCTTAAAGGTGTTCGCTTACCCATCCTCTAGGGTTGATCATGGAAAACCCATTCAAAGGGTTCGTTCGAAGGAAGTCCTCCTTCTCCCCCTTGTACAGGCTGGACAGGATCTCCACCAGATCCTCGGTCGAATCCGGTCCTTTGCGGCCATGACGGGTGGCATCGTCTTCCCCGTTGAAATCCCACATGGGGTGGCCTCTGTATTGCAATGGCTGTACCCCCCGCATGATGCATGTCGCCATGACTCCGATCATGGTCAAGCCAGAATGGGCCATTAATCTTATTCGGCCCATCAAGTAATGGACGCTCTTGTCTTCCTCCAATCGGGGGCTCCGTGGGCGCTAGCTGAGGCGTTTCTTCAAAGGAGCAGCACTAAACTCCGGGAGGCCGATCCGGACTGGGTCCGGCAGCGGAGCGTCTCCTATATAAAACCACTCTGAAGGCCAGTC
Source organism: Triticum timopheevii (assembly GCA_963921465.1). NCBI lineage: Eukaryota > Viridiplantae > Streptophyta > Magnoliopsida > Poales > Poaceae > Triticum > Triticum timopheevii. The sequence goes on along the minus strand of OY997268.1, from coordinate 48,511,587 downwards.
TTCGGACGCCTTCTTGGGAGTACCGGATGGGTATCCAGTCCCGGCAATGCGCCATATTTCGGCGCCGCCCACTTGATATATGGACCCCTCGTGAGAACGGGGTACGAGGCAGAACAGCCTCTTCCACAATGCAAAATGGGGCTCAATGCCAAGGAATAGCTCACAAAGAGCTACGTAGCCCGCGATATGCAGGACAGAGGCGGGCGTGAGGTGGTGGAGCTGGAGTCCGTAGAACTCCAGGAGCCCGCGGAGGAACGGATGTATTGGGAATCCGAGTCCCCTTACCAGATAGGGGACGAAGCATACTCGCTCTCCCTTATTGGGGCTTGGTGTAGTTACCGCTTGCCTCCCACCTTGATAAGTAACCAGTCCGGCCCGGACTGGAACCATGAAGGCCGGAGGGAGAAATCCCCCCGTTTGAAGCTTCACTAGCTCGTTGTGCGAAACAGAGCACCTCCTCCAATTCCCCGGCGGTGGGCTGGGAGTGCGTGAAGAAGAGCCGCGTCGACGGTTCATGATGGAATGGATTTTCAGGTCAAAGGCACTCCGACGAAGTATTCGCGGGAGGAGGATGGTGTGGTTTGGATATGGATTTTTGCCTCTTTTATAGGCGGATGACTCGCATGACTGGGGGGGTGAAACGTAAAAGATGCCCTGGCTTTTCGCATTCGTGCGACGCGTGAAAAATACCATTATTGGGCGTAGAAGCCGAGAAACACAGTATTTATGGTGAAGCCGGACACTATTCGGCAGGTACATGGAACTTAAAGGGAGAACCCGCCTTACAACGCCGAAGACTATATACGCGCTGGACTTATCGTCATTAAAGCCTGGTTCGGGGGCTACTGAGGGAGTCCTGGACTAGGGGGTGTCCGGACAGCCGGACTATCATCGTCCGCCGGACTCCAAGACTACGAAGATACAAGATTGAAGACTCCGTCCCGTGTCCGGATGGGACTTTCCTTGGCGTGGAAGGCAAGCTTGGCGATACGGATATGTAGATCTCCTACCATTGTAACCGACTCTGTGTAACCTTAGCCTCCTCCGTTGTCTATATAAACCGGAGGGCTTTAGTCCGTAGAACAACATACATTACAACAATCATACCATAGGCTAGCTTCTAGGGTTTAGCCTCATTGATCTCGTGGTAGATCCACTCTTGTACTACCCATATCATCAATATTAATCAAGCAGGACGTAGGGTTTTACCTTCATCGAGAGGGCCCGAACCTGGGTAAAACATCGTGTCCCTCGTCTCCTGTTACCATCCGCCTAGACGCACAGTTCGGGACCCCCTACCCGAGATCCGCCGGTTTTGACACCGACAGTGGCCAAGTCACAAGGTTTCACAAATCATCCATGTTACAAGGTGGTTGATACCACATTCCAGTAATTGGCTAAGTTTAATTTACGCTGAGAAACAAAGAATTTATACTGCTTTGAACTACCCCATATAGCTACTGAATCGTGATGACAAAAATTAAGACAGAAACATTTTAGATACATCAGAAATCAAACAGTATATCTGGAAAAATTTCAACAGCAACAAGAACGAGATCAAGTTCTTTATTTTTATCTTAAAGGATCCATGTCCAATCTTTAGAATATGATACTTCTAAGAAGTTGGAAGTCAAAGCAAACATACGCACATAAAGGGGCTACCTGCATCATAGCCTCAAACTTGCTTCGCGTATCACAGAACTCACTCCAAGCAAGAGCCAACGCCATGAGGCACCTGGAATAATGCATCATACCACACAGTCAAATTCTGGACAGAGTAATCACGTGAACTGAACTAACAGTGGTTCGGAAATCATAACCCTCTGCTTGGAAAAAACCTAACACGACGGCACGAGGGGAGTATATCTCACCGGTTTACAAACGACTCACACAAGCCAAGAGTGGGATACACTCGGAGACCATCTTATAGATTGATGATTCGGTTACAAACTCAATGAACAGGCCTTAATTGCCCAATGTGCATTCTTACGACATCTCCCCCGATCTTAATAATAATGTTTAAACTCAATGAACTGATCTTGATAATGTATTTTGCAGGCTAGCTGCGTACTAGTTGTTTCGGACGTCAGGAATGTCCACTGGATACCTGTGGATGCACGTGGACCACGGCCCATCAGTGTTGCGGGCAGGAGGGTCTATGCACTCCCACACGGCGCTGTTGCACTTAAACCCTGAGCCGAAGCCGATCATCCAAATGCGGTCGCCCTTGCGCATCCGGCCCTTGGCCTCCACGTAGGCCAGCTCGTACCACAACGAGCTGCTCGACGTGTTACCGAACCGGTGCAGCGTCATCCGCGACGCCTCCACCTGCTCGTCGGAGAGGCTGAGGTTCTTCTGCAGCTCGTCGATGACAGCGCGGCCGCCCGCGTGGATGCACAAGTGCTTGAACGCCGTGGAGAAGTCCGGGATGTAGGGCTTGACTCGCACGCGAAGCACCTTGCGCGCAACGAAGGAGAGGGCGAAGAGGAGCTGCTCGGAGGCCGGCAGGACGAGTGGCCCGATCTTGGTGATGTTGGCCTGGAGCGAGTTCCCGGCGATGGCCATCAGGTTCTTGCTGAGGTTGATCCCGATGTTCCCCTGCTCATCCTCCTCCTGATACACGCACCGGTAAGCGTTGTCGTCGGCGCCGGTGAAGGTGCGCACCACGTGCTTGAGGCGGAATCGGGCCTTGGCGGGGGACGTGGAGAGCAGCGCGGCCACCCCGCCGACGCGGAACAGGCAGTTTGGCAGCAGCATGGCGCGCTCGTTGCCGACATAGTAGTTGGGCGTGATGGTCTCCGTGGAGACGACCAGCGCGCGGGATCCTCGGGGAAGAACCTGCAGGAGGTTCCTGGCGAGCCCCACGGAGATGAGCCCCGCGCTGCACCCCATGCCGGAGAGGTTGATGCTACGGACGTCGCTACGCAGGTTGTACTTGTTGATGATCACGTCCACCAGGGATGGCGTGGGGCAGAAGAGGCTGCAGTTGAGGACGAGCACGCCGATGGCGTCCGGGGTGACGCCGGTCTTGGCGAGCAGGTCGTCGATCGCGGAGAAGACGACGAGGTCGAACTCGGCGCGGGCGTTGTCGAGGGTGCAGTACTTGTGCGTGGGGACGTAGTTGTGCGCCGCCGGCAGGCAGGTCTCCTCCCCGAGCCCGGAGCGCCCGAGCAGGCGCGAGATGAAGCGGACGCTTCGGTCGTTGATGCTGGGCGTGTGCTTGTTGTGCTCGATGAACGAGGCCATGGGTATGCGGGCGAGCGGGCGGTTGAAGGAGGAGCTGAAGCAGGCGTAGTCGAGCAGGTAGACCGCACGCGGACGGAGCAGGAGGTACAAGGTGGCTGCTACGGCCGCAACGAACCAGGCCAAGAAGAGGTGCGCTGGCTGGAACTCACGGCCACGGAGCCAGCTGATGAGCTCCTCTGGCCCGAGCCACACCAGGGCGACGACAGAGAGAGTGGCCATGGCGGCGGTGACAACGGCAAGGAAGTTGTCCACGATGAGCCGGTACAGGGCCTTCGGGTGCATGGCGGCAGACGACGAGCTCATGCTGCTCGATCGGTTACGTACGTGTGGGTGTCTTTGGTGCTTTGTTGGTGTCTGATGCCTGAAAAACTTGAACTGATAATTACAACGGCAGTGGTTTTGTGTTATATATAGACTTCCATTAATGATTCTAGTTAGCTACCAGCCAACCACTTAATGCACAGTTAGCACAACCATACCTTCCCAGCGCGCTCCCTCCACTTAAGAGGTAAGACGATAGCAGAGTAGCAACCTATACATAAATGAGCAATGCTACACGCACGGGCGATTATGCTTACGGGGTTTACGGGGCTGCTTAGTTAGGCTAATTTAATTGGAGGAAACCAGCATGAGGGCCCCTGAAAATCAGGGGGATGAAGATTAGTTATGGAAGGGGTCTGTAAAAGCCCCGTAAAGCTCCGTGAGTATAGAATGTTTTCATGTCTTTTTTTTCATGGAAACACGTGCCTCATTTACTCCCTCCGTCCCGGTTTATTAGGCCTCAAAACATTACAAGCATGTCCCGGTTTATTAGGACAGGGAATTAATATACTGCATGTGTGCTTTCATATTGGCTGCATGCATGTGAGAGTGCATTGCGAGTGAAATGAAAAAATTAATGTGAGCAAATTATTATGTGTCTTGGTCAAAAAAAGTTGTTTTTAGGACTAATAAATCCGAACGGAGGGAGTACATCATAAAGATCATAGTATAAGCCACGTAAGCACCGACCTATCAAAACTGAAAAGACAGCAGAACGCTAGCCTTTACACAATGAAACACCAGCCAAGAAGGAAATTATAATCAAGACCAAAGAATCCTCTGAACTTGACACCAACGCCCGTCACCTGCCTCTGGCACCACCACAGCAGCCACCAAAGGAAAAAAATGACGGACCACCTCCTCATCCGAACTTGACGCGGCTCCATTGCTTATATGCAGCTTTGCGGACATCCAAGGCGGCTTGGCAAAGGCGAAACCATTACTGTTGAACGAATTGGACCGGGGAAACACTGCGGACACGCCATCGAACTCCAGATCTGGCACCCCCGTACGACTAAGACATCGAACGAGGAAACCATACCCGCCATCCACGAACCACAAACCCATCACATGGTCCTTCATCTTCCAGATGCTGCTGCTGTAAACCACAATCTGCATCCACTCTCATTACGGGCAGCCTAACTCTAGATTTAGTCAAAGGCCGCAACCCTGCTTTCTATTAAAGCAAAGTAAGCACTCATTTCAGCGAGAGCCTATGGTCGCATTTCAACGGACCAGCAGCTTTTGTGTCGTTAATCAGAGAAGTTTCCTGATACAAAGCATCCAGGTTCATATTTTGCTTCCTACAATCTCTGGATCGGATGGCAACACATAGCAAATTCCAAGAATGATTGATGGCGAGGTATAACCTCCAGATTGGTCACGAACAGCAGGCCAGCCAACCAACTACGACTAATTTTATGGTCTGCATGCATGAGAGCACATATGTGGTGCCATGAAGAAATTTAGTTTCATGGGGCATCATGGACGGAAACATGTCACACGTCGCATTAAATGCACGACAAGCACGTGCATCAAACTGGCATAAAACCATGCTAGGCAAGTACTATCAAATCATGCACTCTTGGGAATCAACCTATGCTTATATGGTTAGAAGGACAGTGGTATCTCCAGTCCACCGGGTTCATGTCTTAACTTGACGATGGTGCTCGCATTTTCCTGAATTTATTCCAGGCCTTCCGGCGATGTGCGTTAAGTGGGAGAAGACGTCCTATCGACTACAAAGGTGTCTGTGGCGACTTTGTCAATCTCAAGATGATGTGCCGGCTCAGTCTTTCAGAGATGCTCATGAGGTAGGATGTGTGGGCGTGCATTTCATAGGGGTGAATATGTGCGTATGTATGAGCGTCTGCGTCTGTAGTATGTTCAAACAAATCACGCACTCTTAAAATTAAATTAAAAAATTTGGTGGTGAGCGGATGCTTGCGAGAGCGGAGCTGTCTCGTCAAATTAACTTCCCTAGCTATATTTGTTTAATAAAACTTGCCTAGCTATATTTTTTGAAATGGATCGACGACAACGGTTATCGATATAGTGAAGGTGCCTTTGTTGGAGTTATCAGTTTTTTACGTCCATCGTAATCTATATTTATTTCTGTCATCATGTAACGCCCCCATGTATTAAGGTAATGTACCTCTTTAATAAAGTTACGATGTCATCACAATTATCTTGCTAATTGTCACTTATTTCAAAGCTCAAGTGAAATTTCAATTCAAATGCAAGTTCAAAAATTGTTTCTTCAAATGGTGATTAAAAAATGTTGACATTATTCCCTAAAATCACTAAAATGTCTCGTCAAATGCATAAGTTTTCATGAAGCAACCAGCTTCACTTGAATTCCCATTTTGCGCCTAGCAACATTTAAAGCGGTCCACCAGCACCTAAGTTTGCCATTTAAATACAAACATAAATTTGAATGTTTGCAAATGACCTGAAACTTTTTGTGCTACCCTGAAATATTGCCTAGAATATACTAAGTTTCACATTTAACAAAATTTAATTGGTAGCAAAAGAATATACAAAATAGAAAGCAAAAATAAAAACAGAAAAATAAAAATAAAAGAGGAAATCCGTTACTGTGCGGCTGGGCATCTAGTGCACAGGAGCCGGGCCCAGCCCACCACCGGTCGCCCCTAACCTCACACTCTCTCTCCCGCGTGTCGGCATTGCACGCGCCTACGCCGCGGATGCGCACGTGTCGATCATCCCCGACGCCCTAGATGGATAAGGAGGCCTGCACCTTTTGGGTAGAATCATCGTTTTGTTTCTGCCTTCTTAAGGCGCCCTTATAATTTGTCTGTAGTGAAACCTAACTCTCTATTGTACAATCGGGTCTTGCGACCCCTGTTTGTAATATATATTGTCTTATGTATGTCTGGGTGTTGTAGAGTGCACTACTAGGGAAAACGCTATACACAGAGGTATAGTAGTAGCGTTGGTCAAAACTCGGCGCTAGCGCTACTTAGTAGTAGCGCTTGTTGCAAAACCACGCTACAACCATTATTTTAGCAGTAGCGCGTCTTCACAGAAAAGCGCTACTATTAAAATTCCCTCACTAGTGCCGGTAGGCTAGAAATAGTAGTAGCGGTTCTCTCAGGAGCACGCTACTGCTAAAAACATTGTAGCAGTGCGTTTCTGCTGTAGAGCGCTACTGCTATGTAAAAGAAAATAAATAGAAAAATAAGTAGAAAAGTAAATGAAAATGAAAGAAATAGAAAAAGGAGAAATGAAAAAAAATGTAAAGAAAACAAAAGAAAAAGAAAAAGAAATCAGAAAGGGATAGCTGTAGCGCGTTTCTCTGGAACACGCTATAGCTATCTTAGGTATAGCGCGTTTCGGCAAAACGCGCTACTGCTAGTTTGACTCAAATCCCGGCAGCCCGGGCTCAAAATGTCGCTAAGTCCTTCCCCCCCCTCTCTAGTCCCCCCTGTCCCCCAACTGCTCCATCGCCGCCGTTGCCCTGCCGCCTTCGACCACACCGCCATCGCCCGAGGCCGCCTTCGACCACACCGCCGCCGCCCGAGGCTGCCCCCTCGACCTCACAGCCGCCGCCCGAGGCCGTCGTCGACCTCACTGTCGCCTCCCTCGAGCTCACCGCCGCCGCCCTCGACCTCACCGCCGCTGCCCGAGCCAGAGCTTGCCCTCGCCGCTGACCGTAAGGCTATGCCTGTCCTGTCCCCTACCCTCCTATTTCTCTGCTAGGGCAATTATATATATGTTGATACTGTGTTGATGTTCATATGAACCCTAGGTGTTCATATGAACCCTAGATTTTTTTAGGGCAGTAGGCATTTTATAGCATTTAGGAAAAATGATTAGCAATTTTTTTAGGAAATTAGCTAGGGCAATTTTTATGAAAATTCCTAAACAGTAATTCCATTTAGCTTTAAACTAATAGAGGGTACATAAATAATAGTAGCATTTAGATTTAAATTAACAAAGGGTATAAACAAAAAACACTTAGCTATAAAAAAATATTTTGACTATGGACCTGAATTTGTTCCAAATTTTATTCAAATGAAATTTGAATTATTTGGACTATGGACCTGAATATTTTTGAAGAAATTGGGTGTAGGTACTATGGTCTTGCTGTGGAAATTTTGGTGAGGTCAAAAGGGTTAGAGAAAATGTAGTTCCTAGACTTTTAGCTTTAGACAAAAAATAAAAGTATTTAGCTATAATTAAAAAACAGTAGCTATGTCATTTAGCTATAAACAAAAAACAGAATTGTTTTTTTTTTCAAAAACTTGGTCAAACTAATTGTTGCTATGTAAACAAAAAACAAGATTGTTTTTATATGATATATGTCATTGATGTTCATTTGCATATTCCATTATTGTTGATTATATCTTTTCATTGAAGTGGCCATGTTATATGCAGATTCCTCAATAGTGTTTGCTCATATTATATCTTTTCATTGAAGTTGTTCGATTGTGCCCATGTGGCTTTGTTGTTTCCAGGGAATGATGCTGAGTGGCCTATGTTTTGCCGGAATGTTGATTCATTTCTGTTCCGGCAAATTTCAGGTTCTCGATTTATCCACTTTTTAGCAAAGGTCATGCCGAAATTTTCTGTGAATTTCATCATGTTTTGTGCTATAAACTAGGACATATCGAGTGCCCAGGATTTGCCACAGCAGGAAGGAGTCAACATTCCTGCAAAACAATAGTTCTTTTTTATGTCATTATTCATTTTATTAGGTCTAGAATTAATTGACTAGATTTAATCATAGGAAACATGGCTAGCAACGATGTAGGACAGGGTTCTGGTGATTGCGACGACGTCTACCGGGCGGCAGACGAATTTTTTAGCCTTACCGACGATCAACCGATGTTGTTGCTGGGCCCACCGGTGGCATCGGGGCCTGAGACCGACACGCAGACCGGTGCTGAGACTGCGACCGGCGCTGAGATTCAGACCGGCATCGAGACCGGCGCTGCCTCGGGGAGCGCAGCCGGTGTAGAACCGAAAGCAAAGAGGCAACGGGTTCCTAACAAACTCAGGACTACTAGACTGGTGGTCACGGAGGTGGACGACATCAATTTTGAGCCAAAGGCGCCCGAGGAAGCGCGCGCGTGCTACGACAATCAAATAGGCTGCATCGTACGGACAACCGCCACCATCAACGATGAGAAACTACAGAAGATAGAAAATATGAGGAGCTCCCTCCTAAAGAAGTTTCACCAGATATTCTTGTTCCCGGGCCGAAATGAGAAGGATTATGAAGATCCAGATGAGGACCCGGCAATGAAGAAGATAAACAAACACGCCATGACCAAGTTTAGAGACGCGTTGGCCGCCTGGAAAAATCGAGTGAAAGCAAAGATCAACGACGGGGAACCCTACTCCGAGATTGTAAAGGATAATCCGACAATCACAGAAGAGCAGTTTCAAATATTCAAGGAGGCTTGCGAGGCCGAAGCTGCCAAAAAAAGTCTAAGTACATGAAGGGGCTTCAAAAGAGGAACATTGGGAGCCACCACCTCGGAAGCCGTGGTTACGGCGGAAAGTGGTCCAAATGGGCCAAGGAGGACGCGGAAGCCGCGAGTCTGGGCATCCCAGACCCCTTGGCGGATTTCACCGTCCCGCAGGAGCGTGACGTCCTCAGGGCCCGGCACCGTTGGGACCCAGTGAAGAAGGTTTATGAGACAACACCGGTCATTACGGAGTTCATGAGACTGCTGGTAATTTTAGTTTATGATCAATTCGACTGCACACGTTAGTCATATTTGTAACGATCCTTGTGCCTTTTGCAGAGAGAGCAGCACCGGATTGTGGCCGAAAGCGACTCGCCGTTTGAGGCATTGGCGAGGCCCAAGTGGGACACTCCATTCAACCGGGCATTGAACATATTGAAACGACAACCGGTGGATACTCGACCATCGTATGGACGCATGCACGGTGTCGGAGACGGCGCCACGTGGAAGAAGTACTACCGTGAGACCACGGAGGAGAGAAAGGAAAGACGGAGGTTAACTGAAGAAAACATCGATAAGAAGGTTGAGATTGCGGTTGAGAAGAAATCATCTCAGACAGTCGCAACAGCGGTAGCTGCCGCAAAACAGGCGATTGCAGATATGTCTACTTCCTTGGTGATGGGCGTTTTCACTTGGACAAGGGAAAATCAAGAAAAAAATGCAGAGGACTTTCCCCTTGCTGACTTCTTGGGAGCACCTACTCCCGCACCGGCTCCCGCACCTGCTCAAGCACCGGCTCCCGCACCTGCTCCCGCTCCGGCTTCCGCACCTGCTCCCGCACCGGCTCCCGCACCGGACGTGCTCGATGGTGCCTCCTCTTTGGCTGAGCTCGACGCCCTCACGGTATCTGTCACACCGCCCCCCTTCAATATAAATGTATAATCTCCCGTTTTCGTTGCCTTTCGAATGTCTCACGTCGCAGACTTTTCTTTGCAGGCCGACGAAACCCCGTGCACCATATTGTACACCATCGGCGAACAGAAGGTGGACGTGGGGAAGGCGACGATAATGGAGCCGAAGGAACCATTGTTCCACAGCCGGCCGATCCCCCAGAACATCTTCAAGGTTTCCGTGGCCAGTGTCAAACCGGGCCACGAGAATTTGCCTCCTCTAATACTAGTGGGGGATGACGACGATACCCCGCTGCGGCTTGGTGATTGTTGCAATGGGTGAGTCCTGTTGTGGCCAAAGAGTCTGCTTCGTCTGGAGGCGGCCGGGAGCACACCCACGAGCATGCAGCCTCAGCAAGGTATGAACATCAACACCCCACATACCCAATTAGCGTCGGGTGTCGGGTTGGGTGATAGTGGACGGGGTAAGGAGGAGGCTCCATTAGTCGCGGATGACGTCGCCATGGATGAGGATGAGGATGACGATGGCGCTGAACAGTATGTCCATACTGGTGCCTCATCAGGGTTTGAGCGTCATGAGTCGGTGCCTGAATTACCGTCTCAACGTATTATTGACGACCTTCCAGTAGTAAAGAAGTCTAGGAAGAGAGCAAGGAAAGGCAAAAAAGCTGATTCTATGATCCAGCCGCCTCAGCAGCCTCGGCTTCAGGACCGTATAGATATACCCGATGCGGATAAATGTCATATCCCCGGTCAACTAATCCTACCTGCAACAGCGCTACGGGCCAGATTCGACGATCTAAGGAGACTTCATGATGATGTGCTGCGGGTAGAGAAAGGCCTCATCACCTCGAAAGATCCAGGATACCCACTCTACGTAGTTAACATTCCGCGCCAAATATCGTACGTCGACAGCTTCCCCGCGGATAAGTTCTTCCTTCGATTCGATTACATATTCGACATGTTTCACGTGAAGAAGCTGGATTTTACGTTTGTCCGCCTTTATGCCTTGCACATGAACTACATCATTGGGGTTGAGCAGATACGTCATATCTGTGTCACTGACCCGTACTACATGCACGAGGGCTTCTTGGGAGTCTGTGCAGAGCAGCCTGAATACGCGAGGGATTACATCGTTAGTTTCATGCTCGCCAATAAGGACAAGGAGGCGATTCTCGTGCCTTATCATCCCGTGTAAGTCATCCGCGCAGCTATCCTTCCTTCGATTTCAATAATTTATTTGCACGGTGGAGGCTAATTAATTTGAGGTGTACTTATTTTGCGTAGCGGCGGGCGTGCCGACCTCATCATCCTCTACCCCCGATTCTCCCACGCTCTTTTCTTGGACTTGTCGAAGAACATTCACAAAAAGGATTACACCCACATCAAAGATGTTCTCGACAGTGCTATGTTTTACTACCAAGCAAGTTGTGGAGAGGTTAGGGACAAGAAGAGAAGGGGCGGCAGGGCCGCCTTCAGCCATAAGACTGACTTCTGCTGCATCCAGCAACTGAACGATTCTCTTAATGATGGATTCTATGTCCTACACCACATGCTGGAGTACAGACGGGATCACTAGAACCTTCACATGTCACCTAGATCTGGCGATGCCCACATTCTGCAATGGGCAAAGGACATAGGAGATATCGAGGATCATCGACTTCGAGCTGAGTTCTATAACATCCAGCGCGAACTTGCCCAAATCATCATGAAGGAGGTCGTCGGAAAAACAGGGATGTTCTACGGAGAAGGAAAAATGTCACAGGAAGACGTCCGAACATGGATAGCCTCTCAGCGTCTCGACATGAAGCCTTTCACTAAGCTCGAGGACTATCTCCCTGACATGGATGGATGGCACGACATGATGGAGTGATTGTTGATATATGACAATGTGTCCGTTTAGTCCATACTTTCTGTATGACAAAACTTTGAGTTATGCACGGTGGAACTTTATTTGTGATGTAATTAAACCGTCCTCCTCCTTGACTAGCGAAAATCACTCTAGTTAGGGCATTTTGGGTACGATGAACTTTGTTATTTATGCTTATGATATGTTGTTTCTATTTTTGCCAAGTCTGTCTCTTTCTGTTGCTCAACTATATATGTTGCATATCATCGACTCATATGACGATGCAGGTGCATAGATCATAGATGGCGAAGAAGTGCTACGCCAGGAGTATATATACGACAAGTGGCCGGAGTGTCAGGCCAGGTGTACTAGTTTCCGGTTTCGGAGCGACAGACAGTAGTTAGTTTAGGTTCACGCTAATGCGAGAGAGGGATACAAACTCATGTACTCAAAGTGATAGCTCTTCTTGTGTATATCATTGTTTAGATGGATGACGATGTATTTGCAAGTAATCGAGACTTGTATCGCTATTTTCGAGATTGATGACGAGAGACCACTTTGTGTTGGATGATGATTATGATGATGACATGATTTGATGAGACTAATTGTATGTATATGCTATGATTACATTTGTATGTGTATGATATGCTAAAGATTATTGTATAAAGCCTATTCAAATACAAAACAAATACAAAACAAATATGCAGAAAAAAAACTAATAAAATTAGTAGTAGCGAGGGGGGAAATTTAGCAGTAGCGTCGCCTTACCAGTAGCGCTTCCCTGTAAACAGCTCTGCAGATAATATCAGTAGCGCCCTTTTCTAAAGAGCGCTACAGCTATTCATGTATAGCAGTAGCGTGGGAAAACATGCGCTACTGCTATACGTTAGCTGTAGCGCCTTATTAGTAGCGCCGTTACCCGCGCTACTGAGAGGCCCAAAACCCGCACTGCTGCTAGGCTTTTACCTAGTAGTGGTGGTGTTGTGGTACTACCGTGGATCCATTGTTCTTGTTCGTGCATGCTGCGTGTATGATTAGTGTACGATTATGATTAAAGGCGTCACAAGTTGGTATCAGAGCCGACTGCTTGTACGAGCCCCCAAATCTCTTGGACGATGTCGAGTCTAGTCTTGAAAACCTATTTTCAAACTAATAGGTGTGTTGTGTGCTTACGGGCCCAAAGTCACATATGGATGGGATTTGGATTCATTTATTCCGCATCCTTACTCTGGGTTCTGAACTTCTTACCTCTTCGGGTTATAAATTTTGTGAACCATAGGTTCTCGTGGTGACTTCACTCCGGAGATCCAATTATTCCTGCTACTCTATTGCTTCACCAAAAGATTCCGAGAATACTCTCCGATGTTTTTCCGAGACCCATTGAGCATGCCGCCTTTGCAATTAGTTACCACCGATACATCCCTGTGGATAGCTACATATACCTGCCACTCATTCTTGCGTACCATTACACTTGCTAACCTGCCCGTGTTGTTTCACTCAGGATGGCTAGAGGAAATGCTCATGGTCGTGGGCGTGGTGCTGAAGATCCACCACCACCACCCTATGTCATAGCTATGATGCATCAGTTCAAATTGAACCACCAGTTCATCGGAGGTTTAGTGGACCGTATGGGAAGTCACAATGCTCGTCAGGATCCTGGGCCGATCTCACACCCGGAGTTCGTGTGCCTCAACCCAATCACTTTCTGTAACTCGACTGAGCCACTGGATGCTGATGATTGGCTCCGTGACACCACCTTTGAGATGGAGTCAACTAATTTAGCCCCTGGCAATTACATCATTGTTGACACATGAACACGTCACGTGTACCATTGACGCTAGGGGTTATGCACCGTGGCTCACGTCGAAGGAGACCCGACTGACAGCGCGATACGCAAGACAGTCGCCGGGCGCTTTTGAAGACCCGAAACCCCACACGCCCGGGAGGGACCCCGTCAGGGAGTGCGGCGGCTATTGGCTGCCCTAGGTTGATTCGCTCGCCTCTAGAGCCTCGGGATTCTCAGCTCTCAAACTTGGGGAACCACGAAGAATGAGAGAGAAAAACGATGGAGGGATAAAAACATAGATGAAAAAGTAGTATATTGATTCGTTCGATTGTGTGTTGTTCAATCGGCCGTCACCCCCAACATATATAAAAGGCGGCTGGACTTCCCGTACAAGTAAAAGATTCATCTAGGTTTCCTTACACGAAAAATTACATCAATTCACGTCCTAGAGTCTTAGTTCTGGTCCAACTCGGGTTTAGTCTGAATCTGGCCCAAACTTCTATCTTGCTCCTTGCGCGGGCCATCGAGCTTAAATATGCTCTCTGATCAAGACGGCCCATATATCAAATTTGTGCGTTTCGGCGAGACGAACAACTCTCGAGTTGATCACTTTTCCAAACAAGGCCATCTTGACTACTCTACGAAGCTATCTTTAACATCCCGTCGGACTTAGTTCTGGAGCTGATTGGACTGTCCGAGCCTCGAAGTGAATTTGCAGGCCTTATACCATCTCAGATGACGATGAATCCAAAACCAAAGTTTACCGTTTTGACGACACACACAACTTCTGTATTGAACACTTATCCATCCGAGGTCATCTTGATAAACTTTCAGGCACATGCTCAGGTTGTCGTCGGAGCACTCGGATTCAAATTCATCCAGTCGGAGGTCAGGGTCCTTCACTTGGATCACACGACTAGATTTCTACACTCGGACGACAATCTTTCACTTGGACCACAAACTTTCACTCAGCTGGCAAAATGTTCACTCAGATAGCAGTGCGCGGGACAGTAAGAATTATTTTTTTGAATTTTGACGGTAAGAAATTTTCAATTGACTAAATCTCTATTATCAGCACACGTCTTACTGTTTTTAATGACAAAAGGCTGACATGCACTGGGTGTATTCTCATGTATTGCTTCTTTTACCAAATCGCTCTCATACATGCAAAAGATTTCACAGGTCTCCAAAACATGTTGAACGCCGGATCTTTACCTGATACGTACCCCCTTCTTTTTGCGGGTATACATACCTTCCCCGCTAGAAAATAAAATTCCCTTTGCGGTGCTCCTGAATTAGCAGTGTTTACAGGTTTGATCCTTTCGATCTATTATTTTCATCATCGGCGATGGTTGCTGCTCTCGTGTGCTGGTCTTATGGAGTCTTTGCACAACGACTTCCCGACTGTCTACTGCAACATTTTTGTCCTGCTCTGATGAGGGGGTGGCAATGACGATGACGCGCCTTCAGCTCGCTCCAGTGCTTGTAATCATCACTAGGTGGTCCACGGACCTGATTGTAACTTGGTTCGCACTAGGCGTAAGCCGGATGATAGATGGGAATTTTGAGGCGCCTCGGGAACCACACGATCTATCCCAACCAACCGTCCAATTTTTTTGTGCCAGAAGTCCATGGGCTACTGTCGCATTACATGGATTGCAACAAGGCTCGTGGAAAGTGCTGAACACAATAGAAGGCTTCTTGTAAAGGCTCAAGGGCTCACGAGGAGGGATCAGATGGTTGTCCGTGACTCCATCGAACGACTGCCTACGCGGCCAATCTTCTAGGATTACTATCCGGCCAACCCGTAGCGTCCCCCAATTCTTAAGCAACAAAAATAATCAGAAATGTTAACGCCCACACGTGTGGGCATTTGCACATCGCCCACACGCCTCCACCACCACTTATTTTGCCACGTATGAATAGATAAAATCAGTAGAATTTTTTTTGGTTTTCGGCTTAAAAATCCGTCTCGACGAGATCTTCAAAACTAGACCCCATGTTGATATGTTTCGACGAATTTTTTTTGCCAGAAGTTGCCATGATGTTTACACTGCAGTTGCCATAGGGCTTAAACTAAAGTTGCCATGTGGCAATTTTAGTTTGTAGATCATGACAATTCTAGTATTTTGATGATGGCAACTCCAGTACTTTGATCATGACAATTTTAGTTTGTAGATCATGACAATTCTAGTATTTTGATGATGGCAACTCCAGTACTTTGATCATGAAATTTTTTTTGTATGAACCAGGGCAATTTTACATGCATGTATCATGGAAATTTTAGTTTATGGTTCATGGCAAGTCTAGTTTCTTAATTCCCCGTTTTAGTTGCCATAGGGCTTAAACTAAAGTTGCCATGTGGCAATTTTAGTTTGTAGATCATGACAATTCTAGTATTTTGATGATGGCAACTCCAGTACTTTGATCATGAATTTTTTTTTGTATGAACCAGGGCAATTTTACATGCATGTATCATGGAAATTTTAGTTTATGGTTCATGGCAAGTCTAGTTTCTTAATTCCCCGTTTTATAAATGTCAAAATTTACTTTTAAATGTAGAAGAAAATAGCTGAAACATATCATGGCAACTTCAGTGTAAACATCATGGCAATTCATATGCAATAGACATGGCAACTTTTAATCCAATTTTTTTTCATCAAAACATATCAACATGGGATCTAGTTTCGAAGATCTCATCGCGAGGGATTTAATGGTGAAAACGGATTTTCAATCGGATTTTCCGTTTAAGAGATAAACATTTTAAAAACTGAAAATCCAAAAAGATTCCTACATGCATGCATGCGATGACGTTGCAATCTGTTTATATTAGAGACGTGTGGTGCGTCTCCCTTCCTGCCACACGTGTGGCAGTTAGTGCGACCCAAAATAATATGAGTTTGCAGTGAGATACACATGGCAGAATCTAAGGGGAAAACGGTAGAAAAATGCACGGTTACAATAAATATTTTACGAGATCGCAGTAGTTTGTTACATATGTGTCACCCGGCTTAGCGTCACATGTCCCACTTGCAGCAGTGGTGGCTGGCTCTTATAGTGTCACGTCACGTGTCCCGTCTTGTTACAGTGGTGGTCGGCCCTTGCAACATCATGCGTCTCACTTGGAGCAATGGTTGTCGGACCTTAAAGTGTTGTCGTCATGTCTTGCAGCAGTGGTGTCGGCATTTGCAATGTCTCGCGTCCCATCTATAGCAACAATGGTCGAACCTTGTAGCATCGTGCATCCTGTCTTGCAGCAGTGGTAGTCGTTCTTTGCAATGTTGCACGTCGCGCTTGCAACAACAATTGATCGACCCTTGCAGCAACGGTGTCGACCATTGCAGCATTGCACGTCTCGCTTGCAGCAACGAGGGTCGGCCCTTGAAGCGTCGCGCATCCCACCTTGTAGCAGCGATGCTGATCATTGCAGCATCACTAGTAGAAAAATTACTTTACATGAGCCACATTAGTCCCGGTTTGTAAACGGACCGGTACTAATGTGACCATTAGTATCGGTTCCAATGGCTAGGGAGGCGGGAATCATTATTCCCGGTTCATGTTGAACCTCTAGTATCAGTTCGTGACATCACTTGCTGGATGGTGATGGGTTGGATGAGATTTATCATGTAATCGAGATTAGTTGAGTTAGGGTTTGATCCCTAGTATCCACTACATTCTGAGATTGATGTTGCTATGACTTTGCAATGCTTAATGCTTGTCACTAGGGCCCGAGTGCCATGAATTCAGATCTCAACCCTTTATGTTTTCACGAATATATTTGTGTTCTTGATCCGATCTTGCAAATTATAGTCACCTACTACGTGTTATGATCCGGCAAGCCCGCAGTGACAATAGTCGGGACACTTCCCCGTGATGACCGTAGTTTGAGGAGTTCATGTATTCACCAAGTGCTAATGCTTTGGTCCTGCTCTCTATTAAAAGGAGGCCTTAATATCCCTTAGTTTCCATTAGGACCCCACCGCCACGGGAGGGTAGGACAAAAGATGGCATGCAAGTTCTTTTCCATAAGCACATATGACTATATTCGGAATACATGCCTAGATACGTCCATTTTGCATCATGCTTTTATATCAATATTTATTGCATTATGGGTTGTTATTACCTATTATGTCACAATACTTATGCCTTCTCTCTCTTATTTTATAAGGTTTACATGAAGAAGGAGAATGGCGGTAGCTGGAATTCTAGACTGGAAAAGGAGCAAATATTAGAGACCTATTCTTCACAACTCCAAAAGTCCTAAAACTCCACGAAAATCAGTTTTGAGATATACTAAAAATATTGGGCGAAGAAAGCACCAGAGGGGGGCCACCAGTCATCCACGAGGGTGGAGGGCGCGCCCCCTGCCTTGTGGGCCCCTTGGCAGGCCCCCGACATCCATATTCTGATATATGGTGTCTTTTGCCATGAAAAAAAATCAGAAGGAAGCTTTCGGGACGAAGCGCTGCCGTCTCGAGGCGGAACCTGGGCAGGACCAATCTAGGGCTCCGGCGAAGCTATTCTGCCGGGGAAACATCCCTACGGGAGGGGGAAATCACCACCATCCTCATCACCATCAATCCTCTCATCGAGAGGGGGTTAATCTCCATCAACATCTTCACCAGCACAATCGCCTCTCAGACCCTAGTTCATCTCTTGTATCCGATCTTTGTCTCAAAACCTCAGATTGGTACCTATTGGTTGCTAGTAGTGTTGATTCACTACAAAAAAAATACACTTCCGTGATGATACGTGTTTGTCACAGTAGGTAAAGATTTCTGTCATGCATGTACATCCATGACGATTTTATGAGAGAATCAAGATAGTCATACCTGTGCTGTCGTAGAAGTGTTCCATGACATTACCAAAATTATCATCATGGAAGTGTCCACTTCCATGACGATAAATCGCGCGTCACAGAAGTGCTTTCGCCAACGGTGACCGACACGTGGCATCCACCGTAACGGGACGCCATTAAGCTATCGGGTATGGTTTTTGATCCGATAACCCGCTAACAGCCACGACCTATGCCGATTTTCCATGTGTAAAATTCTCATTGGCCGAGGAACCACGTGCCAGCTCCGCATTGGCACAGGTGTCACTCGTCCAATGTGCGAGATGCGCCTATGATATGTTGACATGTGGACCGGCCCAAAATTGGCCCATAAAGATTAAATGGGCCATCCCAACTAAAGGCCCACGAGATTTTGCGGACCATAATTGGCAGGCCTAGCTAAAGGCCCACAAAATTTTGCGGACCATAATGGGCCGGCCCAGCTAAAGGCCCATGAGATTTCACCAACCATAATGGGCCGGCCCAGCTAAAGGCTCACAAGATTTTGAGGACACTAGTGGGCTAGCCCATTAACAGGTTGCCATGTTTTGGGCCAAATGCCGGCCCATATTTGATCTGGTCCGTTAACAGCCTGTGACGTACCGGGCCTAATAAAGGCCCGTATGATATCCAACCCGTTAAAAGCCTACCACATTTTGTGCCAAATTACGGCCCAGATCAGATCCGGCCCTTTAAGAGGCTTTGGGCTAATTTATGGCCCATATCGGATTCGGCCCGTCAACTGGACGCTACGGTTTTGGGCCCACTTGATGCAAAATCCATTTAGTAATTCGGCCTGATATTAGTTTCGGTCTGTTAAAGGCCCGTTTAACATTTCGGCCCTATATTTATTTCGGCCTGTTAAAAGCCCCGTCATATAGTTTGGCCTAACTACGGCCCGGTTTGCATTCGGCCTACTCACAGCCGATAATCTGATTGGGCCAAACAAGGACTGAGACAATTTTGGCCTATTAACGGCTCGTGATGTGATTGGCACAATCATGGGCTATGGTCTATTTTGGCCTGCTGCCGGCACGTGAGCTGTTCGGCACGTTTCAGGCCGAACCTACTTTTCAGTCTCCTAAAAGCCCATTGAGTTTTCTTGCGAAAATAGGGCCGGCGGCTTACTCGGCCTATTAAAGGCCCGAATCTACTAGTGGGCCAGTTTACATTTAGGCCTGTTAACAGACCAGGATGACTAGGCCCATCATGTGGGTCATACATAGTGATTTGCATGACGACCCGATTATGTATCGTAATTTTATGGTTTGGCCGGTTTACTGCAAAGACATTGAAGTGATGTTGGTTTTGTATATTATTTTGTCGGCGTGTTCATTTGCACTGGTGGCAATTTTTGATGCCCAGTGTATGTAATCTGCTGTCTCCTTGGTGCTTGCTCTTACTTGGAACTGTTATATGTAGTTGCATTTTCCGTATGATGTCTAGTTTGTATTGCTTCTGATTATGTTGAATTGCATCTGCGTAGCTTACAACTTATACCTGCAACTATCACTTACCCATAAGAAACATTTAACTTGGGACTATGATGTAGGTTGCATCTTGCATTGTCTTCTAGCTTGTACTACTTCTAATTTCTTGAAATGGCACTTACGACGAGACACTTTTTACCTGATAGAGTGATATTGGTTGCATTTTCATATGGTGCCTAGCTTTCATTTCTTCAAATTTGTTGAAATGCCTTCCGCTTACTGTTTTTTCATACATATTCCATCCTCCTATCGTACATGTGAATATGAAATGCTGTCTTTTTTTTGTATATATTCCATCCTCCTATCCTGTGCTTGCCTTACATCAAAGTAGTGTTCATATGTATCATGCATCAACCAGTTATGCAGAGCTAATTTTATTTAGCTTCTTGTGGTTTTGACTTCATAAGGCAATATCAGAAAATAGGAAGGAAAAGAGTAAGTTAGGGGATGTTGGTGGTCCTCTGCACTGACGCAAACAGAGACTCTCTAGATTTGCCATTGCTACTGCTAATGAAGTTGAAGTCCAAAGTCTACATGATGAGTTCATCCCCCGTACTCCACCATCGCAGGTGCTTGCTCTAAGTTGACAGTGTGATAATTGGTTTCATGTTTCATATGTTGTCTAGCCTGTATTTCTTCTATTTTGATTAAATTGCACCTGCGGAGTTTATACGTTATACATGTGCATATGACATGGCTTTCTGTGTCTAGAATACACTACATCTATCTATCATACCATGTTCTTACATCAAAGTACTGCTGTTGTGTATCCCGCATCAGTCACTCATGATTAGACGCTTTTAACATGGCAGTTTGACAGTGGTTGCATCTTGCATTGATTTCTATGTTGTACTACTTTTAATTTTTCGAATTTCCACTTATGACAAGACACTTATAACTTGGCAGAGTAATATCTGTTGCATCTTTCATATGATGTCTAGCTTGCATTACTTCTATTTTCTTGAAAATCCTTCTGCTTAGTTTGCACATCGTAGCTGTGAATATGTAACGCCGTCCTGTTTTTCTTACATATTCCATCCTCATACAGTTGTTTTACATCAAAGTATTGCTCGTCTGTATCATGCATCAATGAGTTCTGAAGAGCGATTTTATTCTTTTGTGTTGTGGGTACGGCTTGACATAGCGAAGTCAAAAAAGAGCAAGGAAAATAATATTGTAGGGAGTGTTGTTACTCGTCGGGTGAAACGGAAAAGGATCTGCCGTCGAGATTCTGCTGGTACTTATAGTGCAGTAGAAGGTCCAAGTCCATCGCCTAAATCTACAAACACAGTATCGACTGCTCCACCAGCTGCAGCATCCGCTTCAACTGTACCAGCATCTCAACGAGTTACTCGTTCGTTTGCTCCGGAACTGGCCAGTTCCCAAGCTGCCTTCACACCGAACACTACTTCTGAAGCACTGCTAACACAACAGGACTTGGCAAGATTAGATGAACCTCATGAGCATCAACACCAAGATGGTACCTGACCGAGTCAAGTTGCAGTTGCATGCTCCTTTATATGTACTCTCACAGTTTGATGTACACTAACACTTTCCATATTCGTTGTTGAACTAGCACCACGGCGCAAGCGGAAATAGACATCAGGGATAATGCTTGACAGATTAACAAAATCTTAAGGAGGAAGAATGGAGATCCATTTTGAGGCAGGTTTAAAAAGGCGACATGATGCTACAATGTCAACAAAGCTAGTATCAGAGGCAGCCGTTGCCGTTGGGTATCATGCACGTATCCTCCCAACGTGGATCCAGTACAGGAATGAGAAAGACAATACCTAGTTTAACACCTTCCTTGACCATTTATCCATAAGTAATATTATTCATCACAATTAGTAATATTGTCTTGCTCTGTCCCATACTTTCTAGCTTCCTCCTAATAAGACTCGCATTCTTTTTTCAACAGATGATGTTCAAGTTGGATCCGAAAGATGATGCAACTAAACAAGCATGCGCTCATGTTTTTCAGTCTGCTCTGCGACAGTATCGGTACCACCTTAGAAAATCTCAATTTGAAGGCAAGGCTAACAATGAAATCGCCCAAACATCTCCAGTGGAATATATTACAGATGTAGACTGGACAGCCCTCGTTAAACACTGGTCTGATCCAAAGTATCAAGTAGGATATATATATTTGATCAGACCACATATTGAACTTGTATTTATGTATGTGCCTTACAAGTGTATCTTCTTCTAGGCTAACTGTTTGAAGAGCAAAACTAATCGTTCTAAAGTGAAATTCCAACAGAGAATAGGATCTCGTAGCTATATTGCACACTGCGAGGCTCTTGTAAATAGCTGCTACTTCCTTCTTTTTTGTGTGCCATATTATCATATCTATATTGACTTGTTCCAAATACAAAGGAAAGCCCGTGCGGACCAAAAATAACCTGAACCGAATGCAGTGCAAATCTTCAAGGATTGCCACACCAGCAAGATGAAGGGAATGAGCACACCAGTTCAAGCCGCTGTTATAAGTCCTTACTCCTCCTGCCTTTGAACTTATTGGTACTGTGATGTGTTCATTTTACTACTTGGTTTGCAGCCAATGTCAGTTACTCTATTCACTTTTATACACAGTTGTCTTAACGTATCATTTCACCTTACATGGTTTAAAAGAGATGAAGGATATTCTTTTGGTCTTGATCTGTAATCTAGTTGTTATGTTCACGTGCGCACACAATGATAAAATAGTCTGTTTCTTTTATATCTGTTTGCCCATGATATGAATGATGTCATACTATGTTCAACCTACTTTAAACCATGTCCCTTTATCCTTAGATGTCAACGAATGTGAGGAAATAGACAATACAGTAGGCATGCTACATGGACATATGTTCTGAAAGTGATTTTATTATGTAGTTGGCACTACAATACATGCTAATGTATTACAATAGTTCACCAAAATAAGTTATATATAAACGTTTAACCTACTTTGTTTGTTTTTGTCTCATTAATAACTTATCTGGTACACTAATCTACAAGTTCAAACTTTCAGGAAGCTATGGAACAAATGATTGAACAGCCACAACCACCTGAAGGTGACGAGGCTACCACAGGCACAATGTCACCTCTTGCTGCAGTGCGTCAGTATCTCTCCACTAACAGTGCAAACATCACCTTCCTGCATAATTCTGGGTTGGTTGTCAAGGTAACCTCGTCCAAATCGCCTACTGAACAAAATCTTCCTGCTAGACAGAGTGTTATATCTGTGCTCTAGACAGAAGTCCAATCCCTAATGGTCGTCGTTTCGGGAATAAGAATAGTGGTTGACAAATGTCGTCAAGATATGAATGGTTTTGAAACCAGACTATCAGACATTCGCTTCGTTGTTCAAGACACTACTAGGAAAAGGGCTATAGATAGGATTGACACTAATGGCGCACCAGGGAAGTAGTGCGCCACTACTATATATTAATGGCGCACCAGTTGGTGATGCGCCATTAGTGTGGAAGACACTAATGGCGCACCACAAAAAAGGCGCGCCACTAGTGATATTTTTTTTTCATTTTTGCATACATACTAATGGCGCATCCGACCGAAGTGCGCCATCACTAGTTCTAACTAGTAATGGCGCACTACCACGCGGTGGGCCATTAGTAAGCTTCCCCCCCCCACTCCACCTGTTCCCCTCCCTCCCTTCCTCCCTGCTCGACCTAATTTGCCCCCTCCGCCCCAACCGTACGCCGCCGCCGCCCCCCCCCCCCCTCCGTCCCCTCCGTCCCCTGCCGCCGCCACCCTGACCCCCGCCGGAATCCACCACCGCCGCCGACCCCGACCCCTCCGGTGACCAGCCGCAACCGCTCAGGTACCTCTCCTCCTTCCTCCTTCCTCCCTCTCCACCCTTCCTCCCCATTCCCTCCCTCCCTCCCCTTCTGCCGCGCCCTCCACCTCCCCTCCGCCCTCCTCCCCGCCGTCAGCCCCGCCCCCAAGTTAAGTGCTCATCCTAGTGGCAGGCAAAATAATTAGGGGAGTGTTTCATTCTTGCTATGGTCATGTAAGAGAAATGCTCTGCCTTGCTAATTTTACCATGAGATTTGGGGTAATCAGCTAGTTCCGGTCAAAGCAAGTGGTTTTCCTGAGCTATGCCTTGCTTAGAAAATGATGCATGATGGTTTGTTCAGAAGAGGAATAATCCCAGGATAGCATGTATCATGGGGTCAAACCTGGGACCCGTATTGTAATTTGAATTTGATTATTAATTTTTCTGTGAGCAGATGAATTCGCAGGCAGTGGGATGTGGAGTTGGTGATCAAGGAGGGCCACATGTACTTGTCTCGTGGGTGGGAGAAGTTCTACCGTGCCTACAACCTGCGGCTGGGGTACTTCCTTCTCTTCAGGTACGACGACGATGCCACCATGCTCATCGTGAAGGTGTTCAACACGACTATGTGTCGCATGCGCCACGCTGACGATGATGATGCCGGTACGTTCTGCCTCTTCTTATTCCTCTACATTTGGCTTTGTCTCACATTGATTGTTAACGGTCATTGTTGCATTTTGGATAGGTAATGGGGGCAGCAGCAGCGACACTGTCTACAGCCAAAGAAGCAGTGACTATGGCTGTAGCGAAAGCAGCAGCAATTCTGGCTGTAGTGAAAGCAGCAGCGATTTTGGCAGCAGCATAGACAACAAGAAGGATGATCTGGACTGGAGTGCGGGAGAAGAGGAGCAGAGTGGGGATGAGGAGCTGCAGGATGACGATGGGCATTAGGCTGAGGATGACCTAGCGCTGGTGGTGGCTGACCAAGGGCAAGAGATGGTGGTGGCTGACCATGGGCAAGAGATGGAGGTGGCTGAGGATGACCTAGCGATGGTCGTGCCTGAAGGTGGCCTCGCGATGGTGGTGGTGCCTGACAATGACCACGCACTGGTGGTGGCGCCGGCGATCCCACAGCTGGGCGACATGACCATGCCAATTGTGGTAGAAGACTACATCCCACTGCATCCACTGCCTCCACCGCCTCGCCGCTCTTGGCGCATTAGGCTAAGGAAGGAGAAGGAGAAGGAGAAGAACAATGCATGAGAACTGAACTTTGTTAGGTATGTCAGCTCTCCTATAGGTTAGTTATCCAAAATGATATATATATATATATATACTTAGTTACCTGTGTTATCTCTAATATGCTTAGTTTCCTATAGGTTAGCTTCATTTTTACGTAAGTTGGCTCTAATATGCTAACTTAGAGCTTATATGCTTAGTTTCCTATAGGTTAGCTTCAAAATAACTTATGTTAGCACAAAATGATCAAGTTTACATAATAATCTTATAGTCTTTTTCTTATTCTTCTTCTTTTCCAAAATGACATAGGTTAGCTTCATTTTACCTAAGTTGGCTCTAATATACTAACTTAGAGCTTATATGCTTAGTTTCCTATAGGTTAGCTCCAAAATAACTTATGTTAGCACAAAATGATCAAGTTTACATAATAAGCTTATAGTCTTCTTCTTATTCTTCTTCTTTTCCAAAATTCTTCTTATTCTTCTTCTAGTGTTCTTCTTCTTCTAGTATTCTTCTAGTCTTCTTCTTTTTCTTCTTCTAACTTCTTGTTTATCATTTTGCAGATTTGATTTAATTAACGGAAACTTGCATGGATGGAGTGCTTCTTTTCCATTTGTGTTTTTATTTTGTATCAATGTGAAACTTTTGTGAATTGATGGATAACGGTGTTGGATGAACAATGTGAAACTTTTGTAATATGTAACGATGGAACTATGTGTTGGCTATGTATGTATATATGATGGAACTTGTGTGTTGGCTATGTATGTATATATGATGGAACTTGTGTGTTGGCTATGTATGTATATATTATGGAACTTGTGTGTTGGCTATGATTGTTATATGGATGCTTGTTGTATATATATGTGTTGGATATCTCATAGGTGAAATAGAAACCTGAGATTAAGAAAAAAAATTAAAAAAATTGTTAATAATGGCGCACTACCATGTGGTGCGCCATTAGTATAGAAGACACTAGTGGCGCACTGTGGGCAAAACTAATGGCGCACTGCATGGTGCGCCATTAGTATACCAGATACTAATGGCGCACCAGTGGTGCGCCATTAGTAAAAAATACTAGTGGCGTGATACTAATGGCGCACCGTTAGTGCGCCATTAGTAGGCAAAACTGGTGCACCATTAGTAGGCCTTTTCCAAGTAGTGAGAGCAATGGCGGAAAAAGGTGAAGATCGTGCTGCTCCATCAGACTCAACATCCTGAAACATCAGCACTCAGGTCAAATGATCTGTGCTTCTATACATCTGATGGTGCTTTTATGTGGAAGGACTGTAAACTTTATGCCAACAGGCCTTTTGTTGTATGGTTGGAATTTATTTTGTTGTGATACAACATTTATGATGCTGCCATAGGCTGCAGTACTTACGACGCTATTTTTGTATAGTGTAGATTTATCTTAGTAATGTATTCGGACGAAAGCTTCATAGGAGCCCAACATGCCAACATTCGTCGGGCCCATTCCAATTGGGATAAAAACGATTACGGGCCGAAAATGGCATGTAGCCCACTAAAAATATCTAGGCCTAAATAGGCATAAGATTTCATATTTTTCTGGTAGGCATGTGCCCATAGTGGACCTTTAACAGGCCTAAACATAATTTGGGCCCTCTGTAAAAATAGGCCATTTACAGGTGTAAATATCTCGAGCACATAAAAAACACGAGCCTTTAATAGACCAAAAGTGAGATTGGGCCCTGATTGTGCCAAATAACCCACTGGTCTTAGTAGGCCGAAATGGTGGCCCATTTACGATGAGGATCTTTGACAGGCCGAAATTCGGACAGGCCGTAAATGCGCCGACCTAATACATGGGCCTTTAACTGGGCGGAATTTCTGTCGGGCTAGATTATTGTCATTTTTATAAGGGTTGTTAATGGGCCCGATATGACGTTGGGCCACATATGGCCCATGGTTTTCGCCCGGCGTTAACAGGCCGAAAATGGAAACAGGACGAAAGTGTCCCAAATCTATAGTGGGCCTCTAATAGGCCGAATGTCAGACATGGCCGAATATGACCCAAATCCTTCACGGTCGTTTATGAGCTGGAAGTTTTGATGGCATGTAAATGGGCCCAAATGAAGCAGGACCTTTAATAGGCCGGAAATACACCGGCCGTAATTCGGCCCAATTACTTAGCGGACTGTTAACGGGCCAGAAGTGACCATGGGCCGCGATGATGACAAGTTTAGGACAGGCCGTTGACGGGCCGATTTGACAGAGAATGTTGGGCCTTTAGCTGGGCCGGCCCAGTATGGTCTGCAAAATCTTGTGGGCCTTTACCTGGGTGGGCCCATTGTGGTCCGCTAAATCTTGTGGGCCTTTAGCTGGGCTGGCCCATTATGGTCTGCAAAATCTTGTGGGCCTTTAGCTGGGCCCGACCATTATGGTCCACTAAATCTTGTGGGCCTTTAGCTAGGCCGGCCCATTATGGTCTGCAAAATGTTTTGGGCCTTTAGCTGGGCCGACCCATTATAGTCCGCTAAATCTTATGGGCCTTCGGTTGGGCCGGCCCATTTAAATTTATGGGCAACTTTTGGGCCGGTCCACATGTCAACATATCATAGGCTCATCTCGACCATTGGATGAGTGACACCTGTGCCAACGCGGAGCTGGCACGTGGATCCGTCAGCCAATGAGAATTTTACACGTGGAAAGTCGGCATTGGTCGTGGCTGTTAGCGGGTTATCGGATCCAAAAACAGGACCCGAGAGGTTAACGGCGGTTAACGGCGTCCCGTTACGGTGGATGCCACGTGTCGGTCACCCTTGTCGAAAGCACTTCTATGACGCGCGATTTATTGTCATGGAAGTGGGCACTTCCGTGATGATAATTTTGGTAATGTCATGGAACACTTCTACAACAACACATGTATAACTATCTTGGTTCTGTCATAAAATCATCATGGATGTACATGCATGACAGAAAACGCGACCTATTGTGACAAACACGTATCATCACGCAAGTGTATTTTTTTGTAGTGAGAGGTGGAGATATAGTTCCTCTCTCATAATAATTGTAAGTAGGAGCACCAAGCACATGCATATTACATTCATCAAAATTATCATGTTCAAAGGTAAAAGGAAACCAATCAATATAATCCTTAATAAGCAGAAACTTCTTCGATATATTATAGTTTGGAGAATTCAAAAAGATAATAGGACTATCATGCGCAGGTGCAATAGCAACAATTTCATGTTTAACATAAGGAACTATAGCAAGCTCATCTCGATAAGCATAATTCATATTGGCATCTTGGCCACAAGCATAGCAAGCATCATCAAAAGGGGTATTCAAGAGAATCAATCATAACCATCATCATAGCAATCATCGTTGGTAAGAACGAAGGGAAATTAAACAATGTATGAGTTGTAGAGTTACTCTAATTAGAAGGTGGGCACGGGTAGCTAATCCGCTCTTCCTCCTTTTGTTCTTCGCTCTCCTCACCATCTTTTTCGTCCAATGAGCTCACAGTTTCATCAATTTCTTCTTCCATAGACTCTTGCAAAATATTAGTCTCTTCTTGGACAGCGGAGACTTCCTCAATAAATGCATCAATATCGGAATTGAATTCATAATTCTCATAGCAATATTTAAGTATAGTAAAATTTTCAAGTCTGTAAACAACATCATCAAGATTTTCACACTCTTTAAACAAAGATTCAATTTCATAAGCACCCATAAAAGCAACGAATTCTTCGATTTGTTCCACATCATAGTAATCATATATACCATTAGCATAAGAAGCTAAGGTTTTATTTTTCATTAAATTTGCATGAAAAGGGAAGGTGTTGAGCCTTCATCCTAGAGAAACAAGTATAATCATATCTCAAGCATAGTTTCCTAGCATACCAATACAACATATAAATTTGATCCCATAATAGTTTCCCTTTTTGTGTCAAGCGATAATCCCTAAAGTATTCACGTTCATCCAACGCGTCTCCCATAACATAATTGAATGGGGTTTTCTCAGGATTATCAAAGTAGTACATAATATCTTTCACATAATGAGCATCGAGGGTTTTAGGAGGTTCCCCATCTCCATGAGTAGCAAGTGCGCCTAATTTTTTTGGTATTTTGTGTTCCATATCCATAACTAAAGATAGAGAACAACTAAGAACAGCAAATAAAAATTACATAGTGACAAAGCAAACAAGCACACACGAGAATATTCACCCCACGCTATTGCTCCCCGGCAATGGCGCCAGAAAAAGGTCTTGATAACCCACAAGTATAGGGGATGAATTTTAGCCTCTTTCGATAAGTAAGATTGTCGAACCCAACGAGGAGCTAAAGGTAGAACAAATATTCCCTCAAGTTCTATCGACCACCGATACAACTCTACGCACGCTTGACGTTCGCTTTACCTAGAACAAGTATGAAACTGGAAGTACTTTGCAGGTGTGAAAGGATAGGTTTGCAACATAATAAAGAGCACATAAATATAAACTAGGGGCTCTTTAGATGAAGAAGCAACTAAGTTAGTATAGCAAGTGTGGAAAAGTGGTGGTAGGAGTTGTGAAATTGTCCCTAAGCAATTGACCACTTTACTAGACTGATAGCAAGTTTTATGTGGGAGAGGCATAAGCTAACATACTTTCTCTTCTTGGATCATATGAACTTATGATTGGAAATCTAGAAAGCATCCGCAACTAATAAAGATCACTAAGGTAAACCCCAACCATAGCATTAAAGTATCAAGTCCTCTTTATTCCCATATGCCATGACCCACTTATCCGTGTTTGTGTTTCAGTCACACACAACACAGACAATAAGCAAACCATGACATATTGCAACATCCTACAACGGGAATCCTTCACGCTTGCACGACACGGAGAGCACCATAGGTCAGCAACATAACCACAACAAAATTAAAGCAATCATAGAAATTCACCAATTACCGAAAGGACAACAAAAATCTACTGAGACATCATAGGATGGCACACATCATTGGATAATAATATGAAGCATAAAGCACCATGTTCAAGTAGAGAGTACATCGGGTTGCGGGAGAGTGGACCGCTGAATATAGAAGGGGGGAAGGTGATGGAGATGTTGGTGAAGATGGCGGAGGTGTGGTGTAGATCGCGGTGATGATGATGGCCCCCGGCGGCGTTCCGGCGCCACCGGAAGCAAGGGGAAGAGAGCCCCCCTTCTTCTTCTTCTTCCTTGACCTTCTCCCTAGATGGGAGAAGGGTTTCCCCTCTGGTCCATGGTCTCCATGGTGTGGGAGGGGCGATAGCCCCTCCGATATTGGATCTGTCTCTCTGTCTCTCTCTATTTCTATGTTCCCTGATTCTGCCCTTTCACCATTTCTTATATATACGGAGATACATAACTCCGATTGGATTGAAACCTTCGCCATGATTTTTTTCTTCTGAAAATTAGCTTTCTTACGGCAAAAGAAGAGCAGCAACCGCCTTACGGCGTGCCCACGAGGGTCAGGGGCGCGCCCCCTACCTCGTGTCCCCCTCGGGCACCGACTCACATTGATTCTTATTCCCAAATATCACAAATATTCCAAAAATATTCTCCGTCCGTTTTTATCCCGTTTGGACTCCATTTGATATGGGTTTTCTGCGAAACATTAAACATGCAACAAACAGGAACTAGCACTGGGCACTGGATCAATATGTTAGTCCCAAAAATAGTATAAAAAGTTGCCAAAAGTATATGAAAGTTGAATAATATTGGCATGGAACAATCAAAAATTACATGTACGACGGAGACGTATGAGTGATGAATGTTGTTCAAGGTGAATATTCCATTAACTTCAGGGCTAGATAAAAAATTGATTGGTCCGGATGGGCATTGGTGGCTTTTGATACGTCTCCAATGTATCTATATATGTTTTAATCATTCCATGCTATTATATTATAAATCTTGGATGTTTTATATGCTATTATATTGTGATAACCTGGATTTTGCCTTCACTCTTTTTTCATACATTATTTGCCCTTGCTTTGGATTTAGCACTTGGGCATGCCCTTGACTTTCACCCAAGTGACCCATCTACCTCTCATTCAACCTTCTTTCTCTGAAAAATCCAAAATGGCCCAAGGAATATTTTTCATAAAAGAAAAATATTCACATTCTTTTCTGAAACTCATTTCAGAAACTAATGCTCCAAAGCAACCCTCATTTTTATTGCTCCAAAAATCCCAAGATAATTCTTAAATATTCTTTGAACATTGGCCCACCTTCTTGAGCAAAAATATTGCATGAATTTTTGGAATATTTTTTCTACAGAAAATCATTTCACTTCTGGCCTAAAAATGCACTTTGCACAACAAGTGTATTTTTCTTTGATCCAATGAAGCTGGTTTTTCTTGAGCCTCATTACCCTCCTAAGAAAAGCTTAACCCCAAGAGATCAGCCCTAATCACCTTCTAGAACCCTCCAAACTTGGCGACCAAGTTTCTGACCAGAAACTTGCCATCAAGCTCAAGTCATATCTGGTCGGCCTGGTAATGAGTTATCAACTTTCCTAGACCTAACACTGCTAGAACAACACCCCAGACATGGTTTGGCCGAGTGTGGTTGTTGTATTGACCATACCAGCATGGTGACCGCGTGAGGACATGGGCTCTAGCATGCGTTCGATGCACTCTGCATTGTGCCAGTGCCTCTGTTCGGCGCGTGCTTGATCCAGAGCTCGCCGACAACTACTGCACCGCGTCACCAGCCTCGAATCATCACCTTTGACCCCTCCTGAGCGCTCACCGACACCGAAGACGCCGTAGCGAGCACATGCACGTCGCGACCAAAATCCACAGTGCGCCCCGTGCCCTTGTCTTATTCCCCCTCTGTTTACTGTGCTTGTCCACAAGCTGCAACAGCTCCCGCGTGATCGTTGAGCTCTTCCACCCCTCGCTGGCGCCCTTCATCGTCGCTCGCCGACTTCCAGAGAACTACGGCGGAGCCACATACCCCCCCTCCTACTCCGGATATAAATGGAGACCCTCCCTCCTCTCCGAAGCCTCAAACCTCATCACCCAACCACCACGACCCCGTAGCTTAGCCGTAGCCCGGCCGGGCAGGCCTCTGGCCGCTGTCATCGACCCGAGCTTGCCGGTGACCCCCGCAGCCCCTCCACCTCACTTTAGAGCCCCTCGAGCTTGCTCCACCCTGCAGGCGCATCCTTGGAGGTCCACTGGTGCCGTCTGGACGCATTGGAGCCCCAGGAGGAGCCCCTCTCCGTCATCTTCTTCCTCTCCTGCGAATCCCGACCGCAATCGCCGCTCCCGAGCTTGTTTGCCAGCAGCTCCGGCCATCCCCCGGCAAGCCACGAGTATAAGTAGGTGCTTCGTGACCCCTCTCCACTTCTATCCCTCTAGAATCGGCCAAGGACCACTCTTCGCAGGTGTAGGCTCCGGCGAAGCGCCACGTGCTTTGTTTCGTTTCCCCCTCCTCTCTCTCCTGACTGGTGGGGCCTGCTCTCAACCTCTCCACTCACGCCCGAAGCGGTATGAGTGGAGGCGTATTCTATGATTACACCATCGACGTCACCCCCTGGTTTTCTGTTTATTTCAAAATAATTCAAAATTTTGACTAGAACTTTGACCAGTGATAACTTTTAAACTATAAGTCCAAATGATTTGATTCGTTTTGCATTGTGTTTGTTTTGAAGAGCTATAGCAGCACACCAAAGTCTAGATTTTTCCTTGCTGTCAAGAATTTCTGGTGATTTTCAGAATGGTTTTTGATATCTTGTTTTGTGGGTTTTAAATATTTTCAGAGGGAGAGGCTTGTCTTGGAGATAACCAGGAGGAGTGTGAACCTCCTCTGCACTAAGGCAAGCCACACCAACATTTGGATGGTGTCATTTCAATATCTATGATTTTTCCTACTTGAATATGAGTTATTTTTCATGCATTTAAATTAGTTAAATAAATATTGTTTAATGCTAGTTACTTTGTCATGCTTGAAATGCTTGGTTAAGTTACTGGTTGAATGCATGAACTAGTTTGGTCAGTAGAATAAATTTTTAACTGGTGAATATGCTTTTATGAATAATGGTAGTTTCTTTGTGATAAATGGATTTTCTTATAAATTATGAGGTAATTAAAATGATGCATGATAACAACCAGTGAAGTAGAATCAGTAAGGTTTGATGATGAGTAGTGCAAGAAAATCATTTTTATGATGTTGATCCGTTCATGTGAGTGGTATGCTTTGAGTGTCGAATAGTTGCATGGTCATGGCATCTAATGACTTGGGTGATTTTTATTTTCAAGTTAAACCTGATAATAATCCGACTTGAATATAATGTTGATCAAGTCATGGTGCCACTGAATTGGTTTTTTCCTTAGTGCGGCCATATTTACCTTTATGGGGAGGTCTTGATTCGGTCCGTTGTCATGCCTCTTGCCGGTGCCTCCAACGAGGGAGGGTTATGGGCATGATGTACCCTGGACCGGTAAGCACACATAACCTTGTGTGCCCGTTTGTTTTTATGGTATCTTGTCCCCATTTGGGACCATTTTTGCCACGACGGTGGCCGTTGATGCCTTTCACTACTAGGGAAAAGCCTAGCAGCAGCGCGGGTTTTGGCCCTCTCAGTAGCGCGGGTACCGGCCTTCTCAGTAAGGTGTTGACCCACGCTACTGCTACACATGAATAGCTGCAGCGCTCTTTAGAAAAGGACGCTACTGATATTATCTGCAACGCCGTTTACGGGGAAGCGCTACTGGTAATTCGGCGCTACTGCTAAATCACCCCCTTGCTACTACTAGTTTTATTAGTTTTTTTCCTGCAGATTTGTTTTTTATTTGTTTTGCATTTGAATAGGCTTTATACAATAATGTTTAGCATATCATCCACATACAAATGTAATCATAGCATATACATACAATTAGTCTCATCAAATCATGTCATCATCATAATCATCATCCAACACAAAGTGGTCTCTCGTCATCAATCTCGAAAATAGCGATACAAGTCTCGATTACTTGCAAATACATCGTCATCCATCTAAACAATGATATACATGAGAATAGCTATCACTTTGAGTACATGAGTTCGTATCCCTCTCTCGCATTAGTGTGAACCTAAACTAAGTACTGCGTGTCGCTCGGAAACCGAAAACCGGTACACCTGGGCCTGACACGCTGGCCACTTGTCGTATATATACTCCTGGCGTAGCACTTCTTCGCCATTTATGACCTATGCACCTGCATCGTCACATGAGTCGATGATATGCAACATATATAGTTGAGCAACACAAAGAGACAGACTTGGCAAAAATAGAAACAACATATCATAAGCATAAATAACAAAGTTCATCGTACCCAAAATGACCTAACTAGAGTGATTTTCGCTAGTCGAGGAGGAGGACAGTTTAATTACATCACAAATAAAGTTTCACCGTGCATAACTCAAAGTTTTGTCATAAAAGAAAGTATGGACTAAACGGACACATTGTCATATATCGACAATCACTCCATCATGTCGTGCCATCCATCCAAGTCAGGGAGATAGTCATCGAGCTTAGTGAAAGGCTTCATGTCGAGAGGCTGAGAGGCTATCCATGTTCGGACGTCTTCTCACGACATTTGTCCTTCTGCATGGAACATCCCTGTTTTTCCGACGACCTCATTCATGATGATTTGGGCAAGTTCGCGCTGGATGTTATAGACCTCAGCTCGAAGTCGATGATCCTCGATATCTCCTATGTCCTTTGCCCATTGCAGAATATGGGCATCGCTAGATCTAGGTGCCATGTGAAGGTTCTGGTGATCCCGTCGGTTCTCCAGCATGTGGTGTAGGACATAGAATCCATCATTAAGAGAATCGTTTGGTTGCTGGATGCAGCCGAAGTCGGTCTTATGGCTGAAGGCGGCCCTGCCGCCCCTTCTCTTCTTGTCCCTAACCTCTCCACACCTTGCTTGGTAGTAAAACATAGCACTATCGAGAACATCTTTGATGTGGGTGTAATCCTTTTTGTGAATGTTCTTCGACGAGTCCAAGTAAAGAGCGTGGGAGAATCGGGGGTAGAGGATGATGAGGACGGCGCGCCCGCCGCTGCACAAAATAAGTACACCTCAAATTAATTAGCCTCCACCATGCAAATGAATTATTGAAATCGAAGGAAGGATAGCAGCGCAGATGACTTACACGGGATGATAAGGC
Source organism: Triticum timopheevii (assembly GCA_963921465.1). Taxonomy (NCBI): domain Eukaryota; kingdom Viridiplantae; phylum Streptophyta; class Magnoliopsida; order Poales; family Poaceae; genus Triticum; species Triticum timopheevii. Next base: position 48,476,552 of record OY997268.1, on the reverse strand, counting down.
ACGAGAATCACCTCCTTGTCCTTATTGGCGAGCATGAAACCGACGATGTAATCCCTCGCGTATTCACGATGCTGTGCACAGACTCCCAAGAAGCCCTCGTGCATGTAGTACGGGTCATCGACACAAACAAAACGTATCTACTCAACCCCAATGATGTAGCTCATGTGCAAGGCATAAAGGCGGACAAAAGTAAAATCCAGCTTCTTCACGTGAAACATGTCGAATATGTAATCGAATCGGAGGAAGAACTTATCCGCGGGGAAGCCCTTGACATACGACATTTGCTGCGGAACGTTAACCACATAGAGTGGGTATCCTGGATCTTTCGAGGCGATGAGAGCTTTCTCTACCCGCAGCACATCGTCATGAAGTCTCCTTAGATCGCCGAATCTGGCCCGTAGCGCTGTTTCAGGTAGGATTGGTCGACCGGGGATATGCTATTTATCCGCATCGGGGATATCTACACGGTCCTGAAGCCGAGGCTGCTGAAGCGGCTGGATCATAGAATCATCTTTTTTGCCTTTCCTCTCTCTCTTCCTATGCTTCTTTACCACCGGATGGTCGTCAATAACACGTTGAGACGGTAATTCAGGCACCGACTCATGATGCTCAAACCCTGAGGAGGCGCCAGTATAGACATACTGTTCAGCGCCATCGTCATCCTCATCCTCATCCATTGCGACGTCATCAGCCTCTAATGGAGCCACCTGCTTACCCCGTCCGCTATCACTCAACCTGACACCCGACGCTAATTGGGTAGGTGGGGTGTTGATGTTCATACCTTGCTGAGGCTGCGTGCTCGTGGGTGTGCTCCCAGCCGCCTCAAGACGAAGCAGACTCTTTGGCCACAACAGGACCCACCCATTGCAACAATCACCAAGCCGCCGCGGGGTCTCGTCGTCATCCCCCACTAGTATTAGAGGAGGCAAATTCTCGTGGCCCGGTTTGACACTGGCCACGGAAACCTTGAAGACGTTCGGGGGGATCGACCGGCTGTGGAACAATGGTTCCTTCGGCTCCATTATCGTCCCCTTCCCCACGTCCACCTTCTGTTCGCCAATGGTGTACAATATGGTGCACGGGGTTTCGTCGGCCTGCAAAGAAAAGTCTGCGACGTGAGACATCCGAAAGGCAACGAAAACGGGAGATTATACATTTATATTGAAGGGGGCCGGTGTGGCAGATACCGTGAGGGCGTCGAGCTCAGCCAAAGAGGAGGCACCACCGAGCACGTCCGGTGCGGCAGCCGGTGCGGGAGCCGGTGCGGGAGCATGTGCTGCCAAGAAGTCAGCAAGGGGAAAGTCCTCTGCATTTTTTTTTGTATTTTCCCTTGTCCAAGTGTGAGCGCCCGTCACCAAGGAAGTAGATATATCTGCAATCGCCTGTTTTGCGGCAGCTACCGCTATTGCGACTGTCTGAGATGATTTCTTCTCAACCGCAATCTCAACCTTCTTGTCGATGCTTTCTTCAGTTAACCTCCGTCTTTCCTTTTTCTCCTCCGTGGTCTCACGCTAGTACTTCTTCCACGTGGCGCCGTCTCCGACACCGTGCACGCGTCCATACGACGGTCGAGTATCCACCGGTTGTCGTTTCAATATGTTCAAGGCCTGGTTGAATGGAGTGTCCCACTTGGGCCTCGCCAATGCCTCAGACAGCGAGTCGCTTTCGGCCGCAATCCGGTGTTGCTCTCTCTGCAAAAGGCACAAGGATCGTTTACAAATATGACTAACGACGTGTGTAGTTGAATTGATCAGAAACTAAAATTACCAGCAGTCTCATGAACTCCGTAATGACCGGTGTTGTCTCATAAACCTTCTTTAGTGGGTCCCAACGGTGGCGGGCCCTCAGGACGTCCCACTCCTGCGGGACGGTGAAATCCGCCAAGGGGTCTGGGATGCCCAGACTCGCGGCTTCCGCGTCCTCCTTGTCCCATTTGGACCTCTTTCCGCCGTAACCACGGCTTCCGAGGTGGTGGGTCCCAATGTTCCTCTTTTGAAGCCCCTTCATGTACTTAGACTTTTCTTTGGCAGCTTCGGCCTTGCAAGCCTCCTTGAATATTTGAAACTGCTCTTCCGTGATTGTCGGACTTTCCTTTACAATCTCGGAGTAGGGTTCCCCGTCGTTGATCTTTGCTTTCACTTGATTTTTCCAGGCGGCCAACGCGTTGCTAAACTTGGTCATGGCGTGTTTGTTTATCTTCTTAATTGCCGGGTAATTGTCTGGATCTTCATAATCCTTCTCATTCTGGCCCGGGAACAAGAATATCTGGTGAAACTTCTTTAGGAGGGAGCTCCTCATATTTTGTATCTTCTTTAGATTCTCATCGTTGATGGTGGCGGTTGTCCGTATGATGCAGCCTATTTGATTGCCGTAGCACGCGCGCGCTTCCTCGGGCGCCTTTGGCTCAAAATTGCCGTCATCCACCTCCGTGACCACCAGTCTAGTAGTCCTGAGTTTGTTAGGAACCCGTTGCCTCTTTGCTTTCGGTTCTACACCGGCTCCGCTCCCCGAGGCAGCACCGGTCTCAGCGCCGGTCTCGATGCCGGTCTGAATCTCAGCGCCGGTGTCAGTCTCAGCACCGGTCTACATGTCGGTCTCAACATCGGTCTGCGTGTCGGTCTCAGTCCCCAATGCCACCGGTGGGCCCAGCAACAACATCTGTTGATCGTCGGTAAAGCTAAAAAATTCGTCTGCCCCCTGGTAGGCGTCGTCGCGATCACCAGAACCCTGTCCTTCATCGTTGCTAGCCATGTTTCCTATGATTAAATCTAGTCAATTAATTCTAGACCTAATAAAATGAATAATGGCATAAAAAAGGTCTATTGTTTTGCAGGAATGTTGACTCCTTCCTGGTGCGGCAAATCTCGGGCACTCGATATGTCCTAGTTTGTAGCACAAGTCATGCCAAAATTCACGGGAAATTTCGGCATGATCTTTGCTAAAAAGTGGACAAATCGAGAACCTGAAATTTGCCGGAACAGAAATGAATCAACATTCCGGCAAAACATAGGCCACTCAGCATCATTCCCTGGAAACAACAAAGCCACTTGGGCACAATCGAACAACTTCAATGAAAAGATATAACATGACCACTTCAATGAAAAATAAAATTTGCCTAAATTCTTTTCCTTGAAAAATAGTGGTCTTTTCAAAAATCAAAAACCTTTGCCAATCTACTTAACCTAGCTTGTTAATCCAACAAACCTAATTAACCTACCTATTTAACCTAGTTAGTTAATCTAGTTTACCTAGATAATTAAACTAGTTAACGCAGCTAGTTCTCTGTCAAAGCCTAAAATAAATTTTTGCACTAATTAACATGGATAATTAACCTAATTAAACTAGTTAACCTGACTAGTTCTCTGTCAAAGCCCTAACTAAGTTTTTGCACTAACCTAGATAATTAACCTAATTAAACTAGTTAACCTAAACACTTCTCTGTCAATGCCCTAACTAAATTTTTTCCCTAACCTAGATAATTAACCTAATTAAACTGGCTAACCTATGCATGAGAGAGAGAGAGGAGGGGTGGGGGCTTACAGATGATGGCTCCGGTGGTGGCGACGGAGGCGGTGGTGGCGAGGGAGGCAGGGGCGTCTCCGGTGACGGCGAGGAAGGTGGCGTCGACGGTGGCTCCTTCGGTGGCGTTGATGAGGCCGTGCGGCTCCGTGGCGTTGGGGCGGCTCCGGTGTCGTCGACGGCGCACGGCTCTGGTGGCGTCGGCGGCGGCGGCGAAGTGGGGCGACTGTGAATCGGGGAGATGGCGGCGCGCGCGCGGGGTGGGTTTGAGGGATTTGGGGGAAGTGGTGGTCAGGGGGAAACAGTTTTTTGGCTAAGTCAAACTTAGCGGTAGCGCGTTTCGCAAAACGCGCTATAGCTAAGATAGCTATAGTGCTTTCTACAAAACGCGCTGCTGCTATAGCTATGTAAATTTCTTCCTTTTTTATTTCCTATTCTGTTTCTATAGCGGGTGTCCAGGACACGCGCTGCAGCTACGTTAGCTATAGCGCCTCTTACAAACAAACGCTGCTGCTATGCCTTCCTCCGATTTTTCGCTTTTTCGTTTATTTTGCTTTACATTTTATTTTTCCCTTTCTCCTTTTTCTATTTCTTTCATTTTCATTTAAATTTCTATTTTTTCATCTTATTTTATTTCCGTTAGTAGTAGCGCTCTTCTAAGGAAACACGCTGCTAACTGTGCTCTAGCAGTAGCGCGTTTCCCTGAAGCTCGCTACTGCTATGCGTAGCCTAGCATTCTGCCAATGGGAATATTAGTAGTAGCGCTTTCTTTACCACAAGCGCTACTGCTAAGTTTGTGTCTGTAGCGCGGTTTTTATTTGGTCGCTACTGCTATATAGCACTAGCGCAGTTTTTTGACATGCGCTGTTGCTATATTTCTGTGTATAAGGTTTTCCCTAGTAGTGTTTGGTAGGCACGGGGCCAACCATGACTTAGCCCAGAGGGGAGTTGGCCGGAGTGGCCGGGAGAGTGTCATGGCAACGGAAGGGTTTCGTCGGAATACCTTTGGTCCACCCAAATAGGATGCCGATGCCAGGGATTCCGAGGTGTGGGTAAAGTGCACTACCTCTACAGAGTGTATTCAATCTATCGATAGCCGCGTCCTCTGTTACGGACACAACTCGTGAGTAAGTCACACCATGGATCAACATTTATAAGAAATCTTGGACACTAAAGATTTATTGTTGGCCCTGGTTTTGTGATGATCTGTGGGATCATGACATGATCGTGAGTGTTGGCTTCAGTTGTGATCCGAGTATGATCACCGTTCGGTTACGAGGTAACCTGTCTGGTAAGCAAGTCCGAGGGACTCGGTGCACAAGTTGGTTTCACCACATCAGTAGTATGATTTGCATTACATTAACCTGAATAATTGTCCTGATATTGTTTGCCATGATGCTTATGTTTGTTGTGAGCTTGCATGTACATTCAATGTACTGACCTGGCGTGTCATGCCAGATTTCAAGCAAGTCGTATCGGATTGGAGAGCTCCCAGCGGCTAGATCGTGTCCACGTCGGTGTCCCTGTGCTATGGAGTTCCACTTCGTCATCGTTCCACTGTGATACGTCTCCAACGTATCTATAAGTTTTGATTGTTCCATGCTATTGTATTACCCGTTTTGGATGTTTATGGGATTTACTTTACACTTTCATATCATTTTTGGGACTAACGTACTAACCGGAGGCCCAGCCCGAATTGCTGTTTTTTTGCCTATTTCAGTGTTTCAAAGAAAAGGAATATCAAACGGAGTCCAAACGGAATGAAACCTTTGGGAGCGTGATTTTTGGAACAAACATGATCCATAGGATTTGGAGTAGAAGTCAAGAAACAAGGGAGGCGGCCACGAGTGTGCCCGGCGCGCCCCCTACAGGTGGGCGCGCCCCCACCCTCGTGGGCCCCTCGGGCGTCCACCGACCTACTTCTTCCTCCTACATATACCCACGTACCCGGAAAACATCAAGAGCGACCACGAAAAACTATTTCCACCGCCATAACCTTATGTATCCGCGAGATCCCATCTTGGAGCCTTTGCCGGTGTTCCGCCGGAGGGGGAATCGAGCACGGAGGGCCTCTACATCATCACCAAGGCATCTCCGATGAGTTGCGAGTAGTTTGCCATAGACCTTCGGGTCCATAGTTATTAGCTAGATGGCTTCTTCTCTCTCTTTGAATCTCAATACAAAGTTCTCCTCGATCTTCTTGGAGATCTATTCGATGTAACTCTTTTTGCATTGTGTTTGTCGAGATCCAATGAATTGTTGGTTTATGATCAAGTTTATCTATGAGAAATATTTGAATCTCCTCTGAATTCTTTTATATGTGATTAAGTTATCTTTGCAAGTCTCTTTGAATTATCAGTTTGGTTTGGCCTACTAGATTGATCTTTCTCGCAATGGGAGAAGTGCTTAGCTTTGGGTTCAATCTTGCGGTGTCCTTTCCCAGTGACAGCAGGGGCAGCAAGGCACGTATTGTATTGTTGCCATCAAGGATAAAAAGATGGGGTTTATACCATATTGCATGAGTTTATCCCTCTACATCATGTCATCTTTCTTAATGCGTTACTCTGTTCTTTATGAACTTGACACTCTAGATGCATGTTGGATAGTGGTCGATGTGTGGAGTAATAGTAGTAGATGCAGGCAGGAGTCGGTCTACTCGTCACGGACGTGATGCCTATATACATGATCATGCCTAGATAATCTCATAATTATTCGCCTTTCTATCAATTGCTCGACAGTAATTTGTTCACCCACCATAATACTTATGCTATCTTGAGAGAAGCCACTAGTGAAACAAATGGCCCCCGGGTCTATGTCTTATCATATAAGCTTTCAATCTACTTTTATTTGCATCTTTACTTTTCCTATCTATATTATAAAATACCAAAAATATATTTATCTTATCATATTGTCTCTATCAGATCTCACTTTCGCAAGTGGCCTTGAAGGGATTGACAACCCCTTTATTGCGTTGGTTGCGAGTTCTTGTTTGTTTGTGTAGGTGTGTGGGACTTTTGAGGAGCCTCCTACTGGATTGATACCTTGGTTCTCAAAAACTGAGGGAAATAGTTACGCTACTATTGCTGCATCACCCTTTCCTCTTCAAGGAAAACCAACGCAAGCTCAAGACATAGCACGCTACCGCGTATTTTATGTGATTGAGGCCCCTTCATGTTCATTAAATAACGTACATACAGCTCAGCCGCACCGTGTGTGCCGCTTGGCCTTGCAACTTGATGTAATATCAGACTTATGTTTCCGCTAGCATCAATAAAGTAGTTGTTTCTGTACCTTGTTGTTGTGTGTTGCCATAAGACTTGATCTCTGGGCCGGCAATGCAAGGTAAACCGGTTGCTCTGAGCCGAGGTGCCACATATATGCGATTTTATATCATTTTTTGGGACTAACCTATTAACCCAGTGCACCTGCCAGTTCATGTTTTTTGCTTGTTTTTGGCTTCTCAGAAAATCAATATGAAACGAAGTCCAAAAGCAAAAAAAATCTTTGGATTAAATTTGTTTGGACCAAAAGGGACCCTAGAAGGTTCGGGAGAAGACCAGAGGAGCTATGAGGGAGAGACAAGATCGTACGATGCACCCGTTGAGCTTGTGGGCCCCCTATAGCACCTCTTGACCAAAGTTAGCATATAGAAATTCATAAATATTCCCAAACCAATAGAGAGCCACCTGAAACTCCTTTTTCGTTGCTGCAAGCTTCTGTTCTTCCGTGATCCCATCTGGAGGCCTTTTGTGGTACTCTGTCGGAGGGGGAAGCGATCACAAAGGGCTTCTCGATCATCTTTGTTGCCCTCCGATGATGCCTGAGTAGTTTACCACAGACCAACAGGTCCATAGCTCGTAGCTAGATGGCTTCTTCTCTCTCTTTTATCGTTAATACCATGTTCTCCTTGATGTTCTTGCAGTTATATTTGATGTAATCTTCTTTTGTGGTGTGTTTGTTGGGATTCGATTAATTGCGGGTTTATGAACTCAATATTCATGAGAAGTAATTGAGTATTTTCTAAACTTTATTATGCATGATTTTTATAACTTTGTATTTCTCTCTGATCTATCCATTTGGTTTGGCCAACTAGATTGATTTATCTTTAGTGAGAGAGTGCTTTGTGATGGGTTCAATCTTGCGGTGCTCTATCCTAGTGACAGAAAGGGATATGACCCCTTTTTGTATCGTTGCCATTAAGGATAAAAGATGGTGTTTATTCATATTGATTGAGCTTACTTTGTCTACATCATGTCATCTTGCTTATGGCGTTACTCTGTCTTTGTTAACTTAATACCCTAGATGCATGTTGGATAGCGATTGATGGGTGGAGTATTATTAGTAGATGCAGGCAGGAGTCGGTCTACTTGTCCCGGACATGATACCTATATACATGATCATTGCCTTGAATATCGTCATAACTATGCACTTTTCTATCAATTGCCCAATAGTAATTTCTTCACCCACCGTATGTTATGTGTTCGTGAGAGAAGCCTATGGTGAAAACTATGGCCTTCGAGTCTACTTTAATCATATATAAAGAACCTAAATTCCTTTGCTGCAATTTTATTTATTCTATTTTGTTTTGCAATTTATCTGCCTACCACTACAAGATTTGATCCTTGCAATTAACGAGTTCAAGCATATGCTTTTGTGTGCACAGGTGTTGTTCATGAGGCTTTGCGTGATTCTCCTATTGGTTCGATAAATCTTGGTTCTCACTGAGGTAAATACTTATCTCTACTATACTGCATCTCCCATCCTCTTCTGGGAAAATCCAAACACAGCTCACAAGTAGCAGGAAGAATTTCTGGTGCCGTTGCCGGGGATACATCATCAAAACCTATCAAGTACCTTTAGACAAACTATCATTTACTTCCTCTACTCTTTATTTGTCTTTGCCTCTCATTTCCATCTCCCCCACTTCTCATAAAAATTACAAAAGCACAAAAATATGTTTGGTTTGTCGCTATGTCTCAAGAAAACACCAAGTTGTGCGATTTTTCTACTACTAATAATGATGATTTTATTAGTACTCCAATTGCTCCACCCTCCACTAGTGGGAGTAATGTGATATTAATTAATGTTGCTTTGCTAAATCTTGTTATGAAGGAACGATTTTCTGGAAGTCCTAATAAAGATGATGCATCCCATCTTAATAATTTCATTGAATTATGTGATATGCAAAAGAGAAAAGATATGGATAATGATATTGTTAAGTTGAAATTATTTCTATTCTCACTATCAGATCGTGCTAAAACTTTGTTTTCATCCTTGCCCCGAAATAGTATTGATTCTTGGCATAAGTTTAAGGATGCTTTTATTGCCAAGTATTTTCCTCCCTCTAAGATTATTTCTCCTAGAAATCAAATCATAAATTTTAATTAACCTGAACATGAACATGTTGCACAATCATGGGAGAGAGTGAAATTAATGGTTAGAACTTGTCCCACTCATTTTTTAAGCTTATGGGTGACTATACGAAATTTCTATGCGGGGCTAAACTTTATTTCTAGAAATCTTCAAGACTCTGTTGCAGGTGGCACTTTTATGGAAATTACATTGGGAGAAGCTAAAGAACTCCTTTATAACATTATGACAAATTATACATCTCCCCTCCTCTTTGGGGAAAATCCCGACATGGCTCACAAGTAACAATTGTTTATGGAGCGGCTCAACTTGAGTTTAAACCTGATTTCCTAGCTGACCTTGTAAGGGTCTGTGGGGACGAAAGCTTACCAAGCCTAGTCGGAGAGGATTTTAATATAATTAGGAGAAGAGAAGAAAAGAACAATGACAACTTCGATGGAAGATGCTCATTTATGTTTAATACGATCATCGAGAGTCTTAATCTGAGGGAGATTGAGTTTACTGGTAGATAGTTCACGTGGGCGAACTCGCTGCCTAATCCAACATATAAGAAGTTGGACACAGTTCTTGCTAGTGTCGAATGGGAACAAAAGTTCCCACTTGTAGTGGTGCAGGCAATACAAAGGGAAATCTCTGACCATACACCATTGTTGGTTGATTCAGGGGAAGTGACCCTCATGGGCAAAAAGACCGCCTCCTCTTTCGAACTAACTTGATTCAAGATGGAGGATTTCTTAGATCTCATTGCAAGAGAATGGTCCAAGGATACTGATGGGCAGGCGAGCATCGAAAGATGGCAGAATGAGATTAGACATTTGCGACAATTCTTGAGGGGTTGGGCCAAAAATGAGAGCGGGATCTACAAGCGAGAAAAGATAGTATCATGCAACTTATTGGTGTGTTAGATCTAAAGCAGAATCTAACCTGCTTCACGTCACCGAGAAGGCGGTTAAAAATGAGGCTGAACAGAAATTACATGCTCTTCTTAGAGAAGAAGTTATGAAATGGGCTCTGGGAGCTAAAGTGCTAAAAGTCATCCAAGGGGATGACAATACTCAGTTTTCACACCCGAATGGGAAACATAGAAGAAGAAAACTATCCAGCTTAAGAAGAATGAAGGTATGGTAGTTGGGTGTGAGAATCTAAAGTTGTACATATCAAATTATTCTAAAAAAACTCTTTGAACCACCAAAGGACAACTCTGTGTCGCTCGACGAGCTTACACTTGGGGATATACCACAGATTAGGAAAGATGAAAATAAGATTTTATCTACGTCATTCACTGAGAAAGAGGTGTTTGAGGTAGTAACACAAATGAAGAAGAATAAGGCACCCGAACAAGATGGGTTCCCAGTATAATTATACAAGAACTGCTATCACATTATAAAGGGTGACCGCATGCCGATGTTCCATGATTTCTTCAATGGTCATCTGCAGCTTTTACAACTTAACTTTGGAATGATAAGCTTATTCCCAAGGAAGGAGGATGTGCGCATCAAGAAGTTTAGGCTGATTTGTCTTTTGAATATGATTTTAAAAATCTATACTAAAGTCGGCACAAATAGGCTGACGTGGATTGCCCATTCGGTGGTACAACCGAGTGAGACTGCTTTCATGACCGGGACACACATCTTCGAGGGGGTTGTGGTCTTGCAAGAAACTCTTTGTGAAATCCATTCGAAGAAGCTAGATGGGGTAGTCTTCAAGGTGGATTTCGAGAAAGCATACGATAAGGTCAAATGGCCCTTCCTCCAGCAGGCTATGTGCATGAAGGGGTTCGATGAAACCTGGAGGAGACAGGTGGACTCCTTCATTCGAAAAGGTAGCGTGGGGATTAAGCTGAATGATGACACAAGTCATTATTTTCAGACCTACAAGGGCTTAAGAGAAGGGGATACGATGTCTCCTATTCTGTTCGATATAGTGGTAGATATATTCGCAGTTCTTATCGAGAGGGCCAAGGACAAGGGTCAAGTTGGTGGACTCGTCCCTCATCTAGTTGATGGGTGGGTCTCCATTCTACAATACGCTGATGAAACTATTACATTCATGGAACATGACCTCGCAAAGGCTAGAAATATGAAAGTATTTCTTTTCCTCTTTAAACAATTGTCAGGGTTCAAAATTAATTTTCACAAGAGTGAATTGTTTTACTTTGTAAGAGCCAAAGACGAACAAGATGCATATAGACAATTGTTTGGCTATGCAATGGTTTCCTTGCCATTTTTATTACCTAGTAATTCCAATTCACCATCATAGAATATATAATAAAGAATGGAAATGCATTGAGGATTGATTTGAGAAGAAGCTAAGCTGCTGGAAGGGCAAGATTATGTCTTATGGAGGTCAGCTCGTGTTAATAAATTTAGTATTAACTAGTATGCCAATGTTCCTATTATCTTTCTTTGAAGTACCTATAGGGGTACGGAAAAGGTTACATTTTTATCAATCTTGTTTTTCTGGCAATGTGATGAAGTTAAGAAGAAATACAGATTTTCCAAGTGGTATATTGTTTGTATACCCAAAGAGAGGTTTAGGGATTGAGAAATTTGAGATTAAGAACAAATGCCTACTTAGCAAATGGTTATATAGGCTATCAGTTGAGAAGGATGGTATGTGGACACAGATTCTGTGTAACAGGTAGCTAGAAACTAAGTCTTTAGCTCGGGTTACCGTAAGACCCAATGGCTCACCATTTTCGAAGGGGCTGATGAGGACGAAGCATACCATTTTTTCGCAGAGCAAAATTTGTTATTGGAGATGGTAGAACAACTAGATTCTGGGAGGATACATGGTTAGGGGGGATGCCTCTAGCATTGCAATACTCCACATTATATAATATTGTACAATCTAGGGAGGATTACGTTTGCTACAGTATTACAATCTTCTCCTTTAGACATCCAGTTCAGGAGGTCCCTAGTGGGGGAACGTTGGAGTTCGTGGCTACATCTTGTGCGAAGGTTGATGGATGCTCAACTTTCCGATAAGCCAGATGAGTTTCACTGGAAGTTAATTTGGAATGGTGCTTTTACGGTGAAATCTATGTACCTAGACCTAAGTGATTCTGGTCCAATCGAAAGATTGATTCATATTTGGAAAAAAAATTCAGTTCCATTGAGAACCAAGATCTTCATGTGGTTTGTCCACAAAGAAGTGATTCTAACCAAAGATAATCTGGTAAAGCGTAGGTGGGTGGGTAGTTATTGCTATTGTTTCTATGACCAGGATGAAACAATACAACACCTCTTTATCGAGTGCCCTCTCGCCAAGCTTCCTTGGCGCACGATTCATATAGCCTTTAATATTAACCCTCCAATTAGCATTGACAAGTTGTTTGGCACATGGCTAACTAGAGTGGGGCCAATTACAGCGGGACGTATTCGGATAGGAATATGCGCATTACTTTGGGCTATATGGAACTGCAGAAATGATATGATCTCTAACAGAAAAAGTATAAACTTTTTGCAGGTTTTACAGAGCTACTGCTTGGATCCTTGTTAATCACTCATATGGATTACATGGAGCTTCTGGTTACTGGGTGCAACTGGTGGGAGATGATAGCATAGGGTAATTACAACCGGTTTGGATGGCGGTCCAATAGTAGGATATGTGTTTATCATCTTGTACTATTTTTCACTGTTTATGGCCTTCTTTTATTTTAATTTATTTTACGCTCTTTCTATGAGATGTACTGAATTGCAGACATTGTTTTGTTTTGCCACTGTTTCGTAAGATGGCTGCATGCATAGTTCTGATGGAGAGGCCGTGGGATGTCCTCCTTCTCAAAAAAATAACCGGAGAATGTACCAACTCTGCGGGCGGAGGAGAGGACGAGATATTTATGGGAGTGGAGAGAAGGGTCAAGGGTGTGTCAAATGTGTTGGGAAACGTTGCATGGAAAACCAAAAAAATTCTACGCACACGCAAGACCTATCAAGGAGATGCATAGCAATGAGGGGGAGAGTGTGTCTACGTACCCTCATAGCCCGTAAGCGGAAGCATTTAGTAATGCGGTTGATGTAGTCAAACTTCTTCGCGCTGAAACCGATCAAGTACCGAACGTAAGACACCTCTGCGTTCAGCACAAGTTCGGCTCGGTGATGTCTTCCGCCTTCTTGATCCAGCAAGACGGCGAGGTAGTGTGTGAGTTCCGGCAGCATGGCGGCTTGGTGACGGTGATGGTGAAACTATCTCTGTAGGGCTTCGCCTAAGCACTACGAAAATATGACCGGGGGTGTAAATGGTGGAGCGGGGTGTCGGTGTCAAAACCGGCAGATCTCGGGTAGGGGGTCCCGAACTGTGTGTCTAAGGCTAATGGTAATAGGAGGCGGGGGACACAATGTTTTCCCAGGTTCGGGTCCTCTTGATGCAGGTAATACCCTACTTCCTGCTTGACTGATCTTGATGATATGAGTATTACAAGAGTTGATCTACCACGAGATCGTAGAGGCAAAACCCTAGAAGCTAGCCTATGATTATGATTGTTGTTTTTCTATGACCTAAACCCTCCGGTTTATATAGACACCGGAGGGGGCTAGGGTTAGACAGAGTCGGTTACAGGAAAGGAGATCTACATATCCGAATTGCCAAGCTTTCCTTCCACGCAAAGGAGAGTCCCACCCGAACACGTGACGAAGTCTTCAATCTTGAATCTTCATAGTCCAACAGTCCGGCATAAGTACATAGTCCAGCTGTCTGAGGACCCCCTAATCCAGGACTCCCTCAGTAGCCCCTGAACCAGGCTTCAATGACGACGAGTGAGTCCGGCACGTAGATTGTCTTCGACATTGCAAGGCGGGTTCCTTCTCCGAATACTCCATAGAAGATTTTGAACACAAGGATCGTGTCCGTCTCTGCAAAACAAATTCCACATACCGCCGTAGAGAGTACAATATTCCACAAATCTAATCTGTTGACAACTTTTCACAGTGTGACATCACGCCGCGACCCGGTCATTATTCGAACCGTTTTTCTCAACCAACCGCTGCACATATTGCGAGGCTGTTTCCTTGGCACGTCTTGTCAAAGCAAAGATCGTCTCCCCTTATCATGGGATTCTCATCAATACGGGTGTGGGTAACCCAACCGCGCCATCAATCGCGGCGCTTGGGGAATAAGCGATTTTACGGGGCATGTGGGGAGGCACACAGTTTCTACCGCCTTTATAAAGAGATAAGGATTCCTCTTTTTCACCCACGCCTTCGTCTTCCCCTGCTCATCCATTCTCGCACGCTCGAGCTCCAGCTCCCAAGTTCTCACCTTCTTCGTAAAGCCATTCAAAAAATGTCCGGAGAGGGAGGCAAGTGGATGGTCTCCTCCGTTATGGAGGAGGACATTACGAAGCTTTGGGAAGCCGGATACCTGGCCGCAAACATCACGCACCGGCTCCCGGACGCAGGGCAGATAATCCCTACTCCGGAACCCAACAAGAGGGTTGTATTCCTTGCTCACTTCATCCACGGACTGGGATTCCCCCTCCACCCATTTGTCCGTGGGCTCATGTCCTACTACGGGCTGGACTTCCATGATCTGGCCCCCAATTTCATCCTCAACATCTCGGCCTTTATCGTCGTGTGCGAGGCCTTCCTCTGCATCAAGCCCCACTTCGGCCTATGGCTGAAGACCTTCAACGTGAAGCCGAAGGTGGTGGTCGGCCAGCAAGCGGAGTGTGGAGGCGCCATGGTGGGCAATATGCCCAACGTCACCTGGCTCGAAGGCTCCTATGTGGAGACCGTGAAGGGGTGGCAATCGGGGTGGTTCTATATCACCGAGCCGCGCGATGCCAACTGGGCGGCGGCCCCCGAATTTCGATCTGGCATCCCCATGCGGCTCACCTCCTGAAAAGAGAATGGCTTAGCCTGGGGTTCATCGGTGGAGCTGACCAGACTCCATACCTGCATCAAAAATATGATAAGCAAGAAAATCAAGCTTGTCAACGTGGTCCAGGTCATGCTCTTCCGCCAGATCCTTCTGTGTCAAAGACGGGCTTTCAATATGTGGGAGTTCGACCTGGCCGAACACCAGACGCTGCGAGAGCTTTTCGACACAACGCACAAAGACGTCTGGAAGGTGCTGTTCAAGGCCGCCGAGGTACCTACTCCCACTACCGAGGATCACGGACTCAGCGCAAAGCGCCCCGCCAATCCGGTAAGCTCTTTATATTTTACAAGATGTTCCTTTCCCCAGTATATTCATGGGAGGAATCTAAGCCTCCACGCCAATTTAACAGGAATGGGTAGCGACAGCGGAGCGGATCGACTGTCCAGCTCCACTACCCGAAGATCCAGCAACGACTCTCTTAACGGAGATGCTGTTTCCGACGCCCTATGAGGTGCCGGAGAAGAAGGCCAAGAAGAAGGCCATGGGGACAAGGAAAGGTCTCCGGTGCAAGTTTGTATCTGACTCATCGTCTAAAGACACCGAGGCGCGCTCCTCCAATGAAAACAAGGAGGAGGAAGAGGAAAGCCCTCCCCCCAACCGGGGGGGGGGGGGGGGAAGAAAAGGAAGGCCGCCCTGTCTGGGGAGGCTGAAGGGTCTAAGAAAGGAAAGACCCTCCCTCTGGACCACTCTACCACAACCGCCTACAGCGGCGAGGAGTGGTTGCCCAGGGCCAAGCCCCTGGCGAAGTCGTAAGTATCTGGACACTATAATACTTCCGATATGTTTTGCTTTATTGCTTCTTATCATGCCAAACATGATCGTGCAGTCCGGCTAAAGCCCACATCGACGTATCCTCTTCTGATGGGTCTTTGGGCCAGTCGGCGATGAACAACGATTCACTCCCGATGGCCACCTTCCCCCAGCCCGCGGACGACACCGTGGTGTTCTCTTAGAGGATACCGGACCAGGGGGAGACAGTTCTGGAGACGCCCCAAGGAGAAATACCAGAAGCCGGGCACAGGGGAGGGAAGACCCCCATGGATGCTGACGATGGGGGCCACAACAAGTCTGGCCCTCAGCCAGATACTGCGCCGGAACCCGCAGTGGTTCCAGATTCAGGCAGGCAGCCTCTATCTAAGGGGGCGAGCCGTCCGTGCTGATGACCTCTGTCCATCCAGAGGCATCGAACAACTTGCTGGAAGCGCTTCACGGCGCTTCCATTGACGAAGAGCACCGCACCATCATGAGTGCGGTGATTGAGAAGGTTCGGTAGGCCAAAAGCAGATTGACCGAGGCCTGTGCTAGCCTCCTAACAGGCTTTGAGGTAAGTAATCAAATTATGAGAAAATATCAAAGTATAGACAGTAGCCCCTGATGCTTTGTTTGGCGTTCGGAAAAGAAAGGCCGAACAGAGGATCAAATAACATCAGCAGGAGTCTAACAGAAAATGTCCATGTGAATGAGCAGGCGTCACCACTGACCACTGCCGCTCATACTACGGAGGTCTCCAGATTGAAGTAGGACCTCAAGCGGACCGAGGTAGAGCTCGGCCTCGTGAAGAGGCAGCTCGAGGAGAACAAAGGTAAGTAATACCCCGTCTGTGTATTGATAAAGAAAAAATGGTTTCAGCTTATAGAAGCGTCATGAACTTTAATAGGGGCCACGACTGAAGTAGTTGCCCTTAAGAAGGCGCTGTCCGAGGCTGAAGACGAAGTGGCCAAGGAGCACACTGAGCGATGGAAGCAAGAGGCCCGTGTCGACAAGGTCCAGGAAGAGCTCCAGGATTTCGTCAAAAAATACGAGTCCTTGGAGCGTGACTCTAAGACGCGAGAGTCCAAGCTTGCTGAGGCCCTCCAGAGCACGCGAGATGCCAAAGCCGAAGCCCAAAGGGCCCTCCAGGAGATTCAGGCGGCCAAAAAGATAGTGGCGGGTAAGGCATTCATTATGCAAAGCAAGCATGTGAAGGAGACTTTCCTTTTACTTACCCGAATTCGGAGCTCTCCAGGAGCGTTCACAGATCTGCCGCGCAGCATATCCAATGCCGCGGAGTTCTACCGGGCCGAAGAAGGGAGCTCGACGGAGGAGTTGTTCTGGTCTCAATATATTGGGACCAAACATCCAATGCCTTTGAGCGACCAGCTGAAGCAGTTGGTAGAATTGCACAAGGCGGCCAAACTGGCCATGAAGGACCTTATAGTCCAGATGTGGCCTGTCGAGCCCTTGCCCAGCAGCTACTTCGGCCTCGTGAAGCGGCTTGTAAATGCCTGCCCGCGGCTTGAAGTCATAAAGCGGTCAGTCTGCATTAAAGGTGCGTGCAGGGCCTTCGCCCGCGTGAAAGTGCACTGGCCGAAGATGGATGCCGAGAAGCTGGTGACGGAGGGGCCGCCGAAGGGCAAGGAGCACCGCCACCCCGAAAAGTATTATGGCAGTGTCCTAAAGGGCGCCCGCCTTGTGGCGGAGGAATGTGCTAAGGATGTAATATTTGAATGAATGTACTCATGTGATCATGTAATATGAAAATGAGTTCATTTGCGCTATATAACGCTTGTTGATTTAAAATTTTACCTTCTGTGCGGCCATTTATAAAATCTGAGAGTTGGCCAGTCGTCGGCTTCTACCCCCTTGTAACTAGTACCGGGGTGTTCGGGATAAATCTAAACACTCTTGATCCAAATTTTTGGTCCTTTAAGGAGGTGTTTAGCGCGACGCACAAGGTAATCGGACTATACGGCTTTATCACTCTCACTTAGCCATAGAAGTCTATAATTTTAAATTTTGGCTTAGCCCCTGGTATTTGGAAGACCAAACTTGGGGCGCTATACACGCCTAAATCGGACAAGGCTGATTCCTCGCCCAAAGCGGAAAAAATCTTTAAGGATTTGAGACCTCTAGAACAGCGACCGGCTCCCGCCGCATCATGACAGTCAATTTTCGGCTTTCTCTACTGAGGTGCTCCTCCGGAAGAACTGAGACACAATCGCAGTAGTTCTCCCCGTGCCACCTTAGCCGATGTAGCAGAACATAAGGCAGCAAAACATGGGAGCCGGGAAAACCCAACTATTGACCCAAGACATGATTCGGAGCTGATGCATATAATGCTATAAGTTTGGGGTGCCGCACTGTCGAAAGTGTTCGGACTTTTCTTTGCCGTGTTATGGGGTACACTGAAGCCCCTGGCGGACTGAACGTACTAGAATGTACGGGTGCAATTTCTAATAAATAAGCAGTCAAGGAAAAAGATAAAGAAATGTAATAATAAGCTAACGCTGTACATTATTTTCCATTGTTATTTAAATAATACGTCAAGGCGTATGTATACAAGTAGTGCGATAAGAAAAATAGGACTATTTGACATGTCCTAACCAAGGGGAAGCTGCATGTGGGTATGTAAAATAGGTACAACGATCATTATCAGAGACAACCTGGGGATTGCCGTGTATGTCCAAGCTCCTTGCCTCCTTGTTATTTCTGTCCCGTGATGCGTCAGATAATCAGGCTATCGGAAAGAGCTTCCAGAAAATAGGGTACTGGGGTGGTTGAGCCGCATTGTGGACCGCATTACAGCTGTGCCTCCGCCTCTGCCCATGGTATTTTAAGTGCGTAATTATGTACGCGCGGCACGAATTTCTCTGCTTGACTGGGACTAGGGCGGAGGCCGAATTGCTAGGCGAGCTCAAGGCGTGCCGGACAATCCTGTTGTAGAGTACTCCGGAATTGCTTGGCGGTGTCCGGGGGCTTTATTGCCAAATGGGAGGTCTGCCTAAGAAGGCTGCTCTGTACCTCTACTGCGAGGGCCGTAGTGTGCTCCTCTGTACGGAAGGAGCACTCTATGTTTCCATTGACTGTTATAACCCCGCGAGGTCCTGGCATCCTGAGCTTGAGGTATGCATAGTGTGGCACCGCATTGAATCTGGCGAATGCGGTTCGTCCGAGCAATGCCTGATAGCCACTGCGAAAGGGGACGATATCAAAGATTAACTCCTCACTTCGGAAGTTGTCTGGAGATCCGAAGACTACTTCCAGTGTGATTGAGCCCATGCAATAGGCCTCTATACCTGGTATGACTCCTTTAAAGGTGGTTTTGGTTGGTTTGATCCTTGAGGGATAGATGCCCATTTTGCACACTGTATCCTGATAGAGCAGGTTCAGGCTGCTACCACCGTCCATAAGGACTCTTGTACGGTGGAATCCGTCAATGATGGGGTCGAGGGCCAATGTGGCCGAACCGCCATGACAGATACTGGTCGGATGGTCTCTGCGATCGAATGTGATCAGACAAGAAGACCATCGGTTGAACTTTGGGGCTGGCTCCATCGCATAGACGTCCCTTAGTGCACGCTTCCGTTCCCTCGGGAATATGGGTTGCGTATATCATGTTTACCGTTTTCACTTGGGGAGGAAATTTCTATCCTCCTGTGTTCGGCGGCCGGGGCTCCTCGTTGTCATCATGTAGGCCCGGGCCTTCGTGTTTTTGCTTGTTTGCCAACGCGGTGCGGTCTGGACTTCGGGCTAATACGCCGCTTTGCCTCGGCCACGAGGTGGCCGGTCAGCTGCATCATGCGCTGGTAGTGTAGGCTTTAATGCCTCCTCCTCGAGTTGAGGATGCAACCTACGCTTTGGGTAACTTTTGGTTGGGTGCTCGAGTCCGTATTCCTCGGCAGCAAGGACCTCAATCCATCTATCAGTTAGCAAATCTTGATCAACTTGAAGCTGCTGCTCCTTTTTCTTTAGGCTTTTTGCAGTGGCTTTAAGCCGGCGCTTGAAGCACTCCTGCTCGACGGGATCCTCAGGCACGATGAATTCTTCGTTGCCGAGGCTCACCTCGTCTTCGGAGAGGGGCATATAATTGTCATCCTCTGATTTTCCATCCATTGGCTGTTCCGTAGGGCTAGCTTGCCCATCCTCCCGTTCGTCCTGCTTGAAGCCTGGCTGGGCGAGATTGTTTTCGTCCTCGGTGTTATCCGGAGCGTTATTGTCTCTTGTGCCAGTATCGCTATTTTTGTTATGAAGACGCTTAGAGCGGCGCCGATGACGCCGGTGCTTAGATTGCTTCTCAAGGAGATTATCCTCCGTTGACTCATCACCATCCCTTTCTTTGGGGGTGTCCACCATATATAATTATCATATGATGAGGTGGCTGTCCAGCGCCTTGAGGGCGGTGGTTCCTGTTCCTCTCTGGCATCGTCGTCCAGTCCGTCGATGTCTTCGGAATCAAAATCAAGCATGTCGGTTAAGTCATCGATAGTGGCTATTAAGTGGGTGGTGGGTGGGGAACGAATTTCTTCGTCGTCCGCTGCCCACTTGAGCCGGACATGGTTCGGCCAAGAGTCTCCGGACAGGGAGAGAGATTTCAATGAATTTAGCACGTCGCCGAAGGGCGAGTGCTGAAATATATCCGCAGAGGAAAACTCCATGATCGGTGCCCAATCAGATTTGATAGGCATGGATGCACGTGGTTCGGAGCCCATTGCCGGAGCCGAGTCCGAGGGTCCGATGACACAGAACTCATTGGAGGCGAAGTCTTTGTTCGGCTCTATGACCGATGAGTGTGTGGCCTCCAAGTCGGGGTCTATCCACCCGTCCTTGGATGGCATGATCTGCTCCGGATCTAAAGCCAAGGAAGCTGTAGGTCCGTTCTCCCGAACGTTGTCCGATGACAGATCTAAGTCATGTTCATCGTGATTGTACGGCGCACCTGTCATGGGCTTGAATTCATCGAAGATCGAGTCTCCGCGGATGTCGGCAGTGTAGGTCAAGCTTCCAAACCAGACCTGATGGCCAGGGGCGTAGCTATCAATCTGCTCCAGATGGCCAAGTGAGTTGGCCCGTAGTACGAAGCCGTCAAATACGAAGATCTGTCCGGGGAGGAAAACCTCACACTGGATCGCATCATTGCAGATGATTGAAGGATCCATCAAGCCTTATCGTGACGAGACAGTGAAACTCTCAATGAAAGTACCAATGTCGGTGTCAAAACCGGCGGAAGTCGGGTAGGGGGTCCCGAACTATGCGTCTAAGGCTAATAGTAACAGGAGGCGGGGGACACAATGTTTACCCAGGTTCGGGTCCTCTCAATGGAGGTAATACCCTACTTCCTGCTTGATTGATCTTGATGATATGAGTATTACAAGAGTTGATCTACCCCGAGATCGTAGAGGCAAAACCCTAGAAGCTAGCATATGATTATGATTGTTGTTTTTCTACGGCCTAAACCCTCCAGTTTATATAGACACCGGAGGGGGGAAGGGTCGGAGGCGGGAAGGGTTACAGAGTCGGTTATAGAGAAGGAGGTATACACATCCGAATTGCCAAGCTTGCCTTCCATGCAAAGGAGAGTCCCACCCGGACACGGGACGAAGTCTTCAATCTTGTATCTTCATAGTCCAACAGTCCGGCATAAGTACATAGTCCGGCTGTCCTAGGACCCCCTAATCCAGGACTACCTTAGGGGGCGCCACACACAGCTAAGCAATTGTCATGGTTGTGCTAGGCGCCCCCCTCCCACATATATAGGTGGGGGGAGAAGCAGCCAGGATGGCACCCCAAGTAGGCCGAATTCTACTTGGGGTCTCTCCAAGTGCCCACACCCTTCCTTATTGGAGTGCGGGAGGAAGGAAGGAGGAGGTGGCGCCCCCCACCCGCTTTCCTTTCTCTCTTGAGGAGGGAAAGGCAGGAGGGGCCAGCCTTCCCTTTCCTTCCCCTAGGGCCGATAGCCATGAAGAGGGGCGCACCACCCCCTAATGGGCTGGTCTGCCCCCTCCTATGGCCCCATATGGCCCATACACTGGCCGGGTGTGTCCGGATCCCCTTCCGGTGACTCCTTGTCATGTCTGTGATCCCATCCGGGACTCCGAACAACATTCGGTCACCAAATCATCTAACTCATATAACACTATATTTTCAACGAATGTTAAGCATGCGGACCCTACGGGTTCGAGAACTATGTAGAAATGACCGAGACACCTCTCCGATCAATAACCAATAGCGGAAACTGGATGCACATATTGGTTCCTACATATTCTACGAAGATCTTTATCGGTCAAACCGCTATGACAACATACGTAATTCCCTTTAGTTTGTCCATCGATATGTTACTTTCCCGAGATTCAATCGTCGGTATCTCTATACCTAGTTCAATCTCGTTACCGGGAAGTCTCTTTACTTTTTGCGTAATACATCATCTCGTAACTAACTCATTAGTCATTTGCTTGAAGGCTTCTTATGATGTGTATTACCGAGAGGGCCTAGAGATACCTCTCCAATACTCGGAGTGACAAATCCAAATCTTGATCTATGCCAACTCAACAAACACCTCCAGAGATACATGTAGAGCGTCTTTATGATCATCCATTTACGTTGTGACGTTTGATAGCACACAAGGCATTCCTCCGGTTTTCGGGAGTTGCGTAATCTCATAGTCGAAGGAATATGTATTTGACATGAAGAAAGCAATAGCAATAAACCGAACGTTCATTATGCTATCTTTGATTAACGAGCTAGTCTAGTAGAGGCTTACTAGGGACACAATATTTGTTTATGTATTCACACATGTATTTAAGTTTCCGATCAATAAAATTCTAGCATGAATAATAAACCTTTATCATTAATAAGGAAATATAACATAACAACTTTGTTATTGCCTCTAGAGCATATTTCCTTCAAAATGTTGTCATGGTAAAACATCAAGGAGATCATGAATTTGGTGTTCTAGCTACGGAAGCCATAGAAGGCACGAGCACTGATACTCTCTACTTGATCGTGTAGATGGCATATATGGTATTGACAGTGTTCTGGCCGGCATGCTTGGTGTAGGTGACCGAGTCCCTGGCGGACAACACTACCGATGAAGGCCTTGAAGACACCCAGAGACTCCGGCACTTCATGCCACCCTACCGCTCCAGCCACTAGATCACTTGATTCGTGGCCCTCTTGATTTTCTACCAGACACCATTTCACGCATCGTCCTTCACCCTTACCTCCCCCTCCTAGTAGTATCTTATTTACCTGCAGAGCTAGTTTATTCTCCAGCGATGGTTTTCTGGAGGTTCTAGAGGTGGTGGTGGTCAGCAAGCGACACTCACAATGTACCAACCAACAAAATAATTTAAAGATCAAGCCATGCACTCACTTTAGTGTAGTTTCTGATAACCCACAAACGTTTCCACTAGTAGAAAAGGGGGCAATGGTCCAGGCCCGGCCAGCCCATTAGTCCCGGTTCAATCCAGAACTGGGACCAATGGGGGCATTGGACCCGGTTCGTGAGCCCCGGGGGCCGGCCGGGCCACGTGGGCCATTGGTCCCGGTTCGTCTGGACCTTTTGGTCCCGGTTGGTTGGACGAACCGGGACCAATGGGCCTCGCTCCTGGACCACCACCATTGGTCCCAGTTGGTGGCATGGACCGGGACCAAAGGCTGCCCTTTAGTCCCGGTTCAAGCCACCAACCGGGACCAATTAGTTGCCTATATATAACCCTCGCCCGCGAGCAGAGCACTCCCAGTGCTCTGTTTTTCGTGGCCGGCGAGGGGAGAGCTTTGTGGTGCTCTAGCTCACCTCCTATGCACATGAGGTGTTCGATGGAATGCCCGAGCCACACTACTTAAGCTTTCTCCTCTCCAAGCTCGACCTCCAAGCTCCATTTTCCTCAATATTTCTCTAGGTTTAGCGGTCTGTCACGTCCCGTCCCCATCTTCACTGCCGTCGATCGCCCGCGCCAATCTTGTCGCCGGCACCACCGTGGTGAGCCTCTTGTTCTTATCTTCTTTCTGAAAGGAAAAAAATATTCTTAATTGTATGTTTATATAGATACTTGTATAATTTTCTTACTTTTATTATTGCATCTTATATAGTACGAAGGTTTTGGTATCCGCCCCCGTCGGCCCTCGTCCTGTCTATGATTCGGATGTGGTATGTATTATCTTTTCATAACTATTGGTTCCTTTATTGTTTATGACAATTATGTCGACCAACGTGACATAGATTTTATTTATCTAGGAGGTTGTTGAACCGGAAATGCCAACCGACCCTATTGTCGAGAGGTTAAATTTAGTTGAAGAAGAAAACAATTTGTTGAAGGAAAAAATTAGAAAAATTGAGGAGGAGAAGATGATATTGGAGTTGCATGTTGCGGATGTCGTCGATGATCACAAGATCAAGATGGATGCAATGTACTTGAAGATTAGAAAGATTAGAAAATATGCCATTCATACCGAGGCTTGGTATCATTATGCCGTTGGATCAGTTGTTACATTGGTTGCGATTATGATCACATTTGTTTTCGCATTGAAATGTTTTACATAGTTTCAGTGTATGGTTTAATAAATTTAGATGCTCTGCAGAGCTTTATGTTGTTAGATGAGAACTATGTATGTACTTTGGTTTTAATGTGATGATGAAATTCTATTAATTTGGTCACTTAATTATCTATTCATGATGTTCTGTAATGATTTTTGACACACTTAATTATATATAATGCACGCAGATGAACCGGCAATGGATGTACGGTTCAAGACACACCTCCGAGTACATTAAGGGCGTGCATGATTTTCTCGAAGTGGCTAAGGCAAACAAGCAGAATGGTTTTATGTTTTGTCCATGCTCTATATGTGGGAATACGAAGTCTTACTCTG
This sequence comes from Triticum timopheevii, assembly GCA_963921465.1. Lineage (NCBI taxonomy): Eukaryota > Viridiplantae > Streptophyta > Magnoliopsida > Poales > Poaceae > Triticum > Triticum timopheevii. The sequence goes on along the minus strand of OY997268.1, from coordinate 48,452,156 downwards.
ACCGGAAAATCCTCCATACCCACCTGCTTTACAAGGGTTTCATGCCACACTATAATGTTTGGATCGGACGAGGCACGGAGAAATAGGGGTTATGATGGAAGATGGTGAAGAAGAAGAGTACGATGACAACTATGTGCCCCCTGAATACGGTGATGCTACTGAACATCAAGAGGAACCAGACGATGTGCATGATGATGCTGCAACAGGCGAAGCTGCTGAAGATCAAGAGGAACCAGACGATGTGCCCGATGATGATGATCTCCGCCGGGTCATTGTCGATGCAAGGACGCAATGCGAAAGTCAAAAGGAGAAGCTGAAGTTCGATCGCATGTTAGAGGACCAAAAAAAGGGTTGTACCCCAATTGCGAAGATGGCAACACAAAGCTCGGTACCGTACTGGAATTGCTGCAGTGGAAGGCAGAGAATGCTGTGCCTGACAAAGGATTTGAGAAGCTACTGAAAATATTGAAGAAGAAGCTTCCAAAGGATAACGAATTGCCCAATAGTACATACGCAACAAAGAAGGTTGTATGCCCTCTAGGATTGGAGGTGCAGAAGATACATGCATGCCCTAATGACTGCATTCTCTACCACGGTGCGTACAAGGATCTGAACGCATGCCCGGTATGCGGTGCATTACGGTATAAGATCAGATGAGATGACCCTGGTGATGTTGACGGCGAGCCCCCCAGGAAGAGGGTTCCTGCGAAGGTGATGTGGTATTCTCCTATAATACCACGGTTGAAACGTCTGTTCAGAAATGGAGAGCATGCCAAGTTGATGCGATGGCACAGCGAGGACCGTATGAAAGACGGGAAGTTGAGAGCACCCGCTGACGGGTCGCAGTGGAGAAAAGGAACGTATGGTTTGCTTTAAGCGCGGATGGCATTAATCCTTTCGGGGAGCAGAGTAGCAATCACAGCACCTGGCCCGTGACTCTATGTATGTATAACCTTCCTCCTTGGATGTGCATGAAGCGGAAGTTCATTATGACGCTAGTTCTCATCCAAGGCCCTAAGCAACCCGGCAACGACATTGATGTGTACCTAAGGCCATTAGTTGAAGAACTTTTACAACTGTGGAATGGAAACGGTGTACGTACGTGGGATGAGCACAAACAGGAGGAATTTAACCTAAAGGCGTTGCTGTTCGTGACCATCAACGATTGGCCCGCTCTCAGTAACCTTTCAGGACAGACAAACAAGGGATACCATGCATGCACGCACTGTTTACTTGACACCGATAGTATATACCTGGCAAGCTGCAGGAAGAATGTGTACCTGGGCCATCGTCGATTTCTTCCGACCAACCATCAATGTCGAAAGAAAGGCAAGCATTTCAAAGGCGAGGCAGATCACCGGAAGAAGCCCGCCATGCGTACCGGTGATCACGTACTTGCTATGGTCAATGATTTACACATAATCTTTGGAAAGGGTCCCGGCGGACTAGCTGTTCTGAGTGACGCTGGGGGACACGCACCCATGTGGAAGAAGAAATCTATATTTTGGGACCTAACCTACTAGAAAGACCTAGAGGTCCGCTCTTCGATCGACGTGATGCACGTGCCGAAGAACCTTTGCGTGAACCTGCGAGGCTTCTTGGGCGTGTATGGGAAGACAAAAGATACAGCTGAGGCATGGGAGGACCTGCAACGTTTGCACGAAAAAGACGGCATGCCTCCAAAGCAGTATGAAGGTCCTGCCAGCTATGCTCTTACCAAATAAGAGAAGGAAATCTTCTTTTAATGCCTGCTTAGTATGAAGGTCCCGACTGGCTTCTCGTTGAATATAAAAGGAATAATAAATATGGCAGAGAAAAAGTTTCAGAACCTAAAGTCTCATGACTGCCACGTGATTATGACGCAACTGCTTCCGGTTGCATTAAGGGGGCTTCTACCGGAAAACGTCCGATTAGCCATTGTGAAGCTATGTGCATTCCTCAATGCAATCTCTCAGAAGGTGATTGATCCAGAAATCATACCAAGGCTAAGGAGTGATGTGGTGCAATGTCTTGTCTGTTTCGAGCTGGTGTTCCCACCATCCTTCTTTAATAACATGACGCACGTCCTAGTTCATCTAGTTGACGAGATTGTCATTCTGGGCCTCGTATTTCTACACAATATGTACCCCTTTGAGAGGTTCATGGGAGTCCTAAAGAAATATGTCCGTAACCACGCTAGGCCAGAAGGAAGCATCTCCATGGGCCATCAAACAGAGGATGTCATCGGGTTTTGTGTTGACTTCATTCCTGGCCTTAAGAAGATAGGTCTCCCTAAATCGCGGTATGAGGGGAGACTGACTGGAAAAGGCACACTTGGAAGGGACTCAATAATATGCAGGGACGGATATTCTTGGTCTCAAGCACACTACACAATTCTACAGAACTGTACCTTGGTGACCCCGTATGTCGATGAACACAAGAACAGTCTGCGCTCCAATCACCCGGAGCAGTGCGACGACTGGATTACATGTGAACACATCAGGACTTTCAGCAGTTGGTTGGAAGCACGTATCAGAGGTGACAACACTGTTTGTGATGAGCTGTACTTGTTGTCCAGGGGACCATCTTTGACTGTATTGATTTGAAAAGGATACGAGATAAATGGGAATACATTTTACACGATTGACCAAGATCAAAAGAGCACCAACCAAAACAGCGGTGTCCGCTTTGATGCAACAACCGAGAGGGGAAAGGACACATATTATGGTTACATAGTGGACATATGGGAACTTGACTACGGACATGATTTTAAGGTCCCTTTGTTTAAGTGCAAATGGGTCAATCTGTCAGGAGGCAGGGTATAGGTAGACCAACAGTACGGAATGACAACAGTGGAACTGAAAAATCTTGGGTACATTGACGAACCGTTCGTCCTAGCCAATGATGTGGCACAGGTTATCTATGTGAAGGACATGTCTACCAGACCGAGAAAGAGAAAGGATAAGGAAGCGAATACATCATACGATGAGCCAAAGCGCCACGTAGTTCTTTCAGGAAAAAGGGACATCGTGGGAGTGGAGGACAAGACAGACATGTCTGAAGATTATGAAAAGTTTCATGAAATTCCTCCCTTTAAAGTCAAGGCTGACCCCAGCATCCTGATAAACAAGGAAGATTATCCATGGTTACGGCGCAATAAGCAAATGACACAAGCGAAGAAAAAGTGAGGACTTTCTCCCGCAACTATTATGATGATACCATGCCAACTTTGTAACTGACGAGTATGATACCATTGTCCGTTTTGTACATGCACATGCTATGTGGGTCAATTTATGATACCATGCCAACTTTCAACTTTTTTAGAGTTCATTTGAAATGCTTTAATGTCTTATGGTTCGGCCCTCGTAATAATTAAAAATAGCAACAATAAGTATTTTGTTCTAAGTAGAAACAAAATAAAATAAATAAAGCAAGAAAGAAAACAAAAAAACAAAAAAAGTGTTTTCAAATTTGAAAACTAATGGCACTAACAGAAAGTTTATAATTTTCCTAAAACTAAAAGCAAAAAAATAAATAAAAAATAAAGCAAAAAACAAAAGAAAATAAATAATGTAGAAAAAAACAAAAAAACTGAAAAATAAAATAAAAATAGCAACAATAAGTAAAGAAAACAAAAAAAACAAAAAAATGCCTCCTACTGGCCCCCACGGCCTGAATACGGCATGAAACCCTACTATGGGCCAGGATTCAGGCCCGCAGTAGGTCCAGAAGGCCCATCAGGCAAAGTTTAGCAAGTAGGCCCGAAAGCCTGCGGTGAAGAGGAGCTCGAGAGGGGTGCGGCAGTGGGGCTTATAAACCACTGCGCGCCCCTCTCAACTAGCGAGGTGGGACTAAACTTTGGCCCCGACGCGGGCAGCACAGGGGCATTGGTCCCGGTTGGTGGCACCAACCGGTACTAAAGTGGGGGCATTGGTACCGGTTGGTGTCATGAACCGGTACCAATGCCTACCCTTTAGTCCCGGTTGGTGCCACCAACCGGGACCAAAGGCCACCGCTTCCCGCCCTTTGGGCTTCTGAAAAGAGACCTTTGGTCCCGGTTGGTGGCACCAACCAGGACTAAAGGGTGTATTAGTCCCGGTTGGTGCCACCAACCGGGACTAAAGGCTTTGCTATATAAGCAACACTTAGCAGTTTCTCCAAAATCCATCCCTTTCTTCTCCGCCCGACGCCCGCTGCTCTGCCTCGTCGCCGTCGCCGCCGAGCCGTCAGGCTGCTCCACCTCGTCGTCGCCGCCGCCTCCGACGCCGTCAGGTTGGTCCACCTCACCATCGTCGCCGTCTCTGACGCCGTCAGGCTGCTCAACTTTGCCGTCGCCGCCACCCTCGTCGCCATTTGCCCAAACGCCGGCGCTGCTCCCCGCGCCCCGACGCCGCCCGCCGTGCCCCGCCACCCCCCTGTGAGCGCACCTGCCTCGCGCCCCTGCCTTGCCTCGCTCCCGCGCCCCTGCCCTTCACTGCCCCGTCGGCGCCACCGCTGCCGCCATGCCCCTCTGCCCGGCTCTGTTTTTTTTATTATTTTAATTTTTTCATATATATATATATATATATATAATGTATGTGTATGTATGTGGCTATATGTTTTTGTTCATATGTTGCTATATGTTTTTTTATTTTTATTAGTTTATTTTTTTGTTCATATGTGATCTATATGTGTATGTGACTATAATGTATATGTGTATGTGATGTATGTGGCCAGAATTTGCTAAATATATATATTAAACTTGTTTTTTTGTTCATAGAAAGTTTTTTGTTCATATATAGAAAGTTACAATTTTAGAAAAGCTTTATGTATGCAAAAGTTAAAATTTTAGAAAAAGAAGGATAGGAAAGAAGAAAATAAGAAGAGGAAAGAAAGAAGAAGAGGAGAGGAAAAGAAGAGGAGAAATAAATAAGAAGAAGAAAAAAGAAGAAAAAGAGAGGAGAAGAATAAAGGAATAGAGGAGAAGAAGAAAAAATAGAATTTTTTTTCTATTTTTTCTTCTTCTCCTCTATCCCTTTCTTCTTCTCCTCTTTTTTTTTCTTCTTTTTTTCTTCTTCTTCTTCCTTCTTCCTTCTTCCTCTTTTCTTCCTTTTCCTTAATTATTTTCCTTTCTCGAGGGAGAAGAAGAAAAAGAAGAGGAGAAGAAGAAATAAAGGAATAGAGGAGAAAGAAGAAACTTCAACACGAGGGGGGGGGGGGGGCACCGATACCCCCTCCCCGATAACATTATTTTCTCATGTATATGTATGTCGCGTCGTTGTCGATATAACCCCCTAGAGATAACTTCGACATGAGGGGCGGTCGATATATATACCCCCTCTTGACCGTGATAACTTATACAACAGAAGCACCCCCCTCGGCCCTCTCGCTCGACCAAAACTCTCGAGGACACCCAAACCCTAGAGAGAAAACGATGTTGGTCTCCTACCCCCTCCCGCCGCGCCCCTACCCGAAATATTAACTCTCTCGAGGCCACCCAAATTTATCAAGTTAAAAGAGCGTTGTCGTCGAGGCCACCCCAAACCCTTGAAGCGTTGTGTCGAGGCGACCCCAAACCCTAGAGAAGCAGCGTCGAGGCCACTAACATGATTCCTTATTATTATTAGCTAGCTAGTTCTACATTTGCCACTAATATATATATATATATATATATATATATATATATATATATATATATATATATATATATATATATAGGGTGGGTCTATTATGATAACACCCCTTAAGACCTTATTCTGCACACCACCCAGATCGCGCCGCCGCCCCTCCCCTCCCGACCTTCTACCGCGGCAGCGGCCTGGGCTAGCCGCCGCCCTTCCTCTCTCGGCCTTCTTCCGCGGCGGCGGCCTGGGAGAGATGCCGCCCTTCCCCTCCCCGCTTTCTCCCGCGGCGGCGGCCTGGGAGCGCCGCCGCCCCTCCCCTCCCGGCCTTCTTTCGCGGCAGCGGCCGGCAGTGACGCCGCCCCTCCCCTCCCGGCCTTCTTCCGCGGCGGCGGCCAGGCAGCGACGCCGCCCGTTGCCTCTCGGCCTTCTTCCGTGGCAGGCACCGAGCAACACCAGCCTATCGGCCTTCTTCCACGGCAGCAGCTCGGTAGCGCCGGCACCGAACTCCTCAGGTCCTACAATTAGCTGTAATTCATCAGATGTGGATTGGTGCTGCCTCGACATCAAACCAATTCGAGCAAGGAGGAGTGTGCGCAAGGTTGCTTCATCCACTGTAGCTTCTTGGAATAAGTCTGCATCAACCTTCAGAACAAATCCTCCTTCCCCATTCACATTGAGCAACGTCCAGATATCCCATGAACTTCTGAAGGGCAAGTGGACTGAACGGGCGAACGTGAAAGTTGTGCAGGCGGACGAGAAGGGAACTTCCTCCTGTAAACGCAAGAAATCACTACATCACGAGGTAAGCAGTACACTTCCTATACCATCTCAATGTAGTTATCATACACAAATCAGTACAAGCAGTACAACGCGTGATTATGCAGTACAAAACTTATGCGGTGCGGTTGCTTCAGTTCATTGTGGGGGGAAATGCAGTACGCTTGTATAGGTTCATTACGTATAACGATGCAGTGCGGTTGCTTCAGTTCCCCTTGAGGGGCGATGCAGTCAACTTGCAATGCTTCGGCAGTACCATTTTGAACACATTGCAGTTTGCATGATTCAGTTCATTTAACCTGACAATGCAGCTTGGTCATTTTGTGTGCAGGAGATGACGTTCAGCAGATACAAAATGCCGCGCATAGTTGACAGCACTGGGAACAACAAGTTTCAGAAGAGTGGATATTCTTCTGATAGAGATACTGGCTGGGTTACCCCTGAGATTCCTCATGGATTCTTCACGACGACAAACAGGGTGCAGTACTCTCCACAAGAAGATTTTTGCCAGGAAGAAGATGTAGTTGAAGATGACGATGATGTCACATTCGTCTGGGAAGGCACTCACCAACGCGATGATGAAGACGATGATGATGAAGATGACCCGATAACAGTTCTCAACCCAGAGTATAAGCACGAGTTCACTACGTTTGGACAGCATGTCCGAACAGATAATGATGACGCAGTTGAACACGATGTTGCAACAGATGATGATTATGTCTATGATGGTGTGCCATTGCTCCAAAATTTTAAAACCAATCCACTGAGGCATCATCACAACACTGGATTACCACCACGTCCACCTGCCGCACCCCAAAATAGAGCTCAGGGTCCACCTGCTGCACCAAAAAACAGAGCTCCAACCAGACCTGCTGCATCAACTTCGACGCTGCGACCACCAACGGTGCCTCGGTCAAAAGTAAACAGCAGGTACAAATCCTCCTCACTGTTACCGCCGCGAGATCCTCAACTACACACATCTGCTATAACCCCGCCATGTCCAATACAACCCGGCGAGCTGCAAACACCATCAGGCGAATGACTCTACACACACGTAAGTTTATGGTCTAAAAAATAAAATAGTTGCAGTCCATTCAGATAACATTGCAGTGCACACTGATATTTCTTGTGAGCTTTGGCTAGGAACATTGCAAATGCTTTATTAAACTCATATGCACTCCTCGTATTCAAAAAAAAGAACAGAACAAATTTTCTCATATAGCATTTCGATTAATGCAGGATAAAAACATGCCGCTCAACCTCGTACCTGTTGCTGGAATGAAGTTCACCATGTACGAAAATGCATGGGACTTTTACAACAATTATGCAAGATGTGCAGGGTTTGGTATATGCAAGAGGGCAAAACACAGGACAAATGCCTACATTGTCTGCTCAAGAGAAGGGGTCCACAAGCAGGCTGTGTCAGATTATCACCGGGTACGTCAGAAGACATCAAAAAGGATTGGCTGCAATGCAAAGATTAGAGTCAAAAAAAGGAAGGATGGCAACTTTGTGATAGAAATGGTTCAACTCAACCACAATCACAAGATGCTGGAAAGCCCCAGGATGCTTTTGCACATGCGATCGCACAAAAAAGGCGATCCTTTGATAGACCAGTTAGTGAAAGACATGCAACTGGACAACCACACACATGCTCAGATGATGTCGACGCTGTCGCGTATGTCCGGTGGTCTACAGTACATGGGACATACTAGCCGCGACTGGGTAAACAGGTAAGCACGTAACAGAGCATATCTCTTGAGCATTCTGTCTGTAATTATTCCATGTTTTGGTGAGATAAGTATGAATTATCTATGAAAATGCAGGAAACAGAAGTTTGCCAGAGAAGAGTCTGAAGATGATGTCAAGAAACTTCTGAATTTCTTCGAGAAAATGCAAAAGATAAACCCAGAGTTCTTCTATGATTATGACGTTGATGCAGATAACCGTGTAAGAAACGTCTTTTGGGCGAACGCAAGTTGCAGAGGATCGTATGAAGATTTTGGAGACTGCGTTACATTTGACACGACGTATAAAACTAACAAATTCCACATGCCGCTGGGAGTGTTTGTGGGGGTGAACCATCATCTACAAAGCACCATATTTGCTGTTGCACTCGTGCGAGATGAAACAATACCATCATTTGAGTGGGTTTTCAAAACCTTTCTGAGGTGTATGAACAACAAGCCGCCAATCTGCATGCTCACAGGTACAAAAAATAAAAAACACCTCCATACTTACGTTTTGTTTTTTTGTGCACTTATATTTCTTCCATCTATCTTGCAAACACACTAACAACTTAATAAAAAAACATTGTTTGTCTCTTCTCAGACCAGTGTTCTTCGATGAAGGCAGCATTAAAAACTATCCTCCCAAAAACTCTGCATAAGCTGTGTCGGTGGCATATCATGAAGAAGTACAAGGACCACCTCGCCTTGCTGTATAAGGCGCACGAGAAGCTCAAGGACGAACTCAATGCAGTGTTGAACCACCCACTAATGCCGTCAGAATTTGAACGAGCATGGAAGAACCTCATTCAGAGGTACAACTTGCAAGACGACGAAGTGATGAATTCACTGTGGGATGACAGGCACGAGTGGATCTTAGCTTACTACAAGGAAATTTTCTGTGCTCAGATGACTTCCACACAGAGAAGCGAGAGCATGAACCGCATACCGAAGAAAAATTTTGTCAGGGAGAAGCATGATCTCCATCTGTTTGCTCAGTAGGTGGACAAGTGCATTCAGACCAGGAAGGCCGTCGAGCACGCAGAGATAGTAGCAAATGAGGTAAACAAAATGTCAATCAAAAACTGCTTAAAAATATGAATAAAAAACAAACAATTTTTTCATTTATCTGGATCGTAACAGTGCATTTGTGATCATGCAGTCAGAGGTAAAAACAACAACAAAGTTTGGCTTCGAAGTTCAGCTATCAAAAGTGTATACAAGAGCAGTGTTTGCAGATTTCAAAGAAACGCTCTACCGTAGCACTGCATTCAGAGCAGAACAGCGCCCTGAGAACCCGACAAAGTATTTAGTACACCACTACAACAGATCGGATGCATTTAACTGGGCAAGGCATAATTTCCAAGTGGTCGGCGATGAAGAGAAAGGTGTCTACGAATGTGAGTGCAAACTCTGGACACACACATGTGAGACTCTTAACAAAAAAATATCTTGATTCTCATAGTCATGCACGAAAGCTAACTTACTGAAATTTAAAAGTACATATGCATGTGTAATTCACGAAACCAAATGAAGTTCACTTCTTTAAAAAATGAACAAATAATGAAAAAATATATGTTTACTAATTTCATGCAGTTCACTTACAGAACACAAACAAAATGTTTTTGTCTGCAGGCCTCTTTTGCGTCCATGTCTTATGCATGCTTTCTCATTTGAGAGTACTCAACATTCCTGAGGTGTACATCATGAAGAGATACACCCGTAACGCAAGATCAGATGCAACGTTTGACAGAAGAGACTACGAACAAACAGCACCAGATGGAACCTCGCTTTTTTGCCGTAGAAAATTGCTGACAGAAACAGCAATGGACCTTGAAAACAGAGCGACAAGGTCAGATGCTGGCTGCCACAGAGCATTGTCTGGTATGAGGGCACTGATAGAGGAAGTTGACGTGCTCAACAAAGAAGAAGAAGAAGCAGCAAAACTAAAGCAAGCAGAGAAATACCAACATGACAATAAAGACGAGCAAGAAGAAAAAACTGAACACATTGGAACTGGTGCTATCAAAAAAGAAACAATTCTTCCACCTCCTGTTTCAAACACAAGAGGAAGAAAGAAAGGGGGAGACGCAAACCAGAAAAAGGTGGCATCCAAGGAGAAAAATGATGACAAAAACAGTAAGCCACAGCCTGAGCTGGACAGTGATGGTCGCCCACTGGGAGTAAGAATGTGCAGAACATGTAATGAAGTCAGCGGCCACAATTCCAGCACGTGTGAAAAAAGACATGAACAAGAAAAACGAGGACATGGAGATGCACAACAAAACAGAAATTCCACTCACAACACTAAGAAATGGACGAAACCGAGATGTTGTAGCATCTGCAAAAAGAGGAAGAGACACAATTCAAGAACCTGCCTCAAAAGAAAAAGAAAAAGATCAGAAAATGAGGAAGACGAAGCAGATGGAGAAGAGGAGGAAGAAGAAGAGAGTGAAGAGGACGAAGAACATGAAGAAACTGAAGAAACAGTGGCTTATGAAGGTACAGATGATGAAGGTGATGAAGAGGAAGAAGAGAGTGAAGAGACTGAAGAGAGTGAAGAGGACGAAGAACATGAAGAAACAATATCAACAAGACCACCACGAGGAAATGCTTCAACCAGCGCACGGGGATAAAAGAAGGATGCAGTTCCCAGCACTGGAAAACGAAATCCACCATTAACCAGCACCCGGGGATAAAAGAAGGATGCAGTTCTCAACACTGGAAAACGAAAGCAGCCAACAACCAGCATGCGGGGAGCAAAGAAGGATGCAGTTAACAACACTAGAAAACAAAAGCAGACATCAACCAGCACACAGGGAGCAAAGAAGTATGCAGTCCACATCACTGAAAAACAAAAGCAGCCATCAACCAGCGCGCGGGGAGCAAAGAAGGATGCAGTTCACAGCGCTGAAAAATGAAAGCAGCCATCAACCAGCACGCGAGGGGCTACAAACACAAAGGTGAAGAGACAAGAACCAGCAACACCGCCATGGAAAACAAAACAAAGTGCAACATTAGACACACTCCAGTCACCACACAGAAGCAGCAGGCTAACGACCAAATAGATGAACAAACAATAAATTTATCGTATCCATAGCAATTTGCTTAACTCTATGACTTATGTATCAGTTTAAATTTTGTGTAAACCATGTAGCGTGTCTAATGTTGTTAGCTCGTTGCAGTCTTGTGTAAAACATTGACACATTTTGATTCAAAAACCATGTAAAAAATGTTGTTAGCTAGTTGCAGTCCTACAAATAGTACATATAAAAGGCATTCAAGTATGCAGTATGGAACTTGCAAAAATGCAGTACGCTTCGAACTATCATGCAGTACTGTATACTAACTACATGTAGTACACACCATGCAAATTGAGAAAAAATGTGGAAACATGTAATGCTCAGCTGACATATAAGCAGTTCACATATTGTAACCATGCAAACACAAATTTACCGTTGAATAATAATTGAAGTGGTTCAGATCACAAAAGTGCTTATTACAAAACACATCACAAAGATGAAAAGCGTTCAACACGTAGAAGTACTTATTACAAATCAACCTCATAACCTTAGCCAATCACGTCAAACGTGATTCTAACAGTACAATCCTCGAGTTCAAAGAAGTTGAGGACAACAACTTGCTTAGACTTCAGGCCGCTATCAATGACAAATTCCTTCCACCCATTGTGCAGACACAGCCGCCCGTCAACGCTTAGACTGTACTTGGCTGGTTTAAGGTATCCATTACCAAGAACAACTTCAAGAATTCCTTCCTTCTTGAGGCGCACATACCTAACAGCTCGCTGAGGAATTTTCTGTAAAAAATAATAAAACTATTTGAGAACGAAACTAGCAGTACAATTCTCATGTTTTGAATAGAGATAGATGAAGTGCACAACAGTCCAACAAGTAGTACATATAAAACATTTTCAACATGCAGTATGGAACTTACAAATATGCAGTTCTCTTCGAACAATCATGCAGTGCTATAGACTAGCTACATGTAGTACACACCATACAAAATTGGAAAAAATGTAGAAATATGAAGTGCTCAGCTAATATATAAGAAGTTCACATGTTCTAACCTGTAAACTAAAACATAAGCTACATCCACACGAGGAAAAAAACAAGAAAATAAGAACACATTGCAGTACACTTAAAAAAAACAAAGAAAAAAGTGCGTTCCTAAAATACTACAAGTTTAGGATACAATGGAATTATACAAAAAAACACTAAGAAAAAAATCATATCTAACGAAACATACCATCTTGTAGTGAGTCTCCACATCTGTTGGCGTAAGCTGATGGACAAAAGGACTCGTGCAGCCGAGGCCACGGCGAAGCAGCGCGAATAGAACGCAGATACGTTGATCTGGCCCATATCCAATCCTTCTGTGAATACTATACCATATGCAAGCTGCTCGCCTCGCCCAGTTCGGCACAATACCTTCCCACCACGACGAGCACGACGGGCCTGCGAGCAAGCTAAACAATTGCAGTACGTCGGCACACCACAACCATGGCCACAGCAGAAGAGATACGCACAGGGGCCTGGAGCCATCGCAACAAAAACCTAGAGAAAGGAGAGAACTTGCGGCTAGAGGAGAAAAATTAAATGCAAACGAAGGGTATAAGTTAGCCTTCATTTATACAAGAGGAATGCAAAAAGGTCAAAACTGAAAATTAAAGGGGACTTAATGGAAATTATTTTCCCAAGAATAAAGGATAATCAATGAAATCTTATGTTACCAAAGAAAGAGGAACGGAAAAAGAAGGTGTACTTTGACTTCAGAAATTCCCACGAACAAAACCACAGATCATTAAAGATTAATACTCTGGAAAAAAATTATAATCCATGGACTATTTTATGTGTGCAGTTCTCCAAAATCGTACCAGGTAGTTCATTATATGTGTGCATGAAGTGCAGTATGTGCTTTTTGGCACAAAGAAGGATGCACGCAGTGCAAGATGTGTACACCTGCAGCACAGAACTATGACGAATGCAGTGCACACTCGTACACTAAGAAAAAAGGATACGAAAGATGAAAAACAATAAAGAAAAATGATACCAATGCAGTGCACAAAAATGTAGCCGAGAAAATGTGCAGTACGGTATGCGTGCACATGCAGTACTGAAACTAAATGAATGTAGTGCACGCATGATTTACTAAAAAAAATTGACCACCCAGGTGCTACAGGCCCCAGCCAGTCTCGTAATAGGTCTGCACCCACAGAAGGGGAGTCGTTCTGAGCCACAGTGCATGGGGCCGGTTGCACATGGGCCCACAGGTCATAGAGCATATAGCTACGAGCGCCGTGTATAAGCACCCAGATAAGTATACGGAGGAGTTCGACCAGTATGCCTCGCCAACGCTTATAAACAGGTCGGGCACGCCTTCCGCTAGCGATGTGGGACTAAACATTAGGACGCACACACAGCGAAACGGGAACCAAGCCGTGCTCACAGGCCGACTTGGACCCAAGTATGTATATAAACTAGCCGAACAAAGGCCCAACAAGGCCGACTAAGAAAAAACAATAAGCTAAAAAAAAGGGGGACCCCCCACCCCCCCTTTCCCTACCCATCTTGTAGCAGCGGTTGCAGCAGGTACAAGCAAAAACAAGATGCAGCACGTAGCTGTAAACAATACAGTGCACTACTTTACACGATGCAGTGCGGTATGGCAATCTAGTTCCTGATTACCCCTACACGTATAAATAAACTCAAAAAACAGTGAAGTACGCACATGTATACACAAGTGCATTACTGAATTCTAGATGATGTAGTTCAGGACTATATTCTAATGCAGTTCATTATCGCACAGGATGCATCTACAAAACGTAACAAAACGCCCGTTCGAATAAAAAAAGGTGATGGTTAAAAAAAATGTGCTGATAAAAAAAACAAACCAACCTTAAAAAAACCACGTTCGCATACATACACCCGATCGGATGGGATAGGGCATAGACGCCTCGATTCCCGCGCCACCTTTTTCGCCACGTATCGCGTACGCGCGACTGTTTCGGGATGTGATTGGATCGCCTGGGCCCACCTGTCATCCACTCGGAAGTGTTCTTATAAGGGCGCCCGGCGAGGGTTTTTGAACAGTATCTCTCCATTCTCCCCCTGCCCTCTCCGCCTCCGCCCACTGCGCCCGCTCTCTCCCCCGTGGAATCGCTCCTCGTACGCTTCACCGGCAACAATGGTGAAGGAGAAGACGGCGGCGCTAGAGCGCGCGAAGAAGGCGACGACGACGGGGAAGGCGAAGGCGAAAGGGAGAGCAACCAGTCGGGGCGGGTCTTCTTCAAGATCTCATCTGCCGCACGGCTGGGTCCAAGGAGATTGGATCCGGTCGACCATCACCGAGAAGGATCTCACGGAGATGTCCAACGAAGGTTTGATCCCCCACGGGGCAGCGAGGCTCCCGGGGGACGAGTGGCAACCACACCCGGAAGAGGGTGAGTGCGTTCTTCTGGCCACTCACGTCGACCGTGGGTTCTCTCTGCCTCCGAGTGTCTTTTTTCGTGGTTTCTTGAACTTCTTTGGGGCGCAACTCCACCACTTCAACCCGAATTCCATCGCCTATCTTGCTGCGTTGTGTCCATGTGTGAGAACTTCTTAGGTGCCGACCACACTGGGGTCTGTTCAAACACATATTCACCTGTCGTTCTTAGACGGTGAAAAAGGCGAGTCCTGATGATGATAGAACTAAGATTATCCAGATGTGCGGGGGTCTTGGGATCCAGATGAGAAACAAGAGTACTTTTCCGGCCATGACCCTTCCTGAGTCGGTCAGAGGATGGCAGTCGACTTGGTTCTACTGCCAGAATGAGTCGACGCCGGGACAGTCGAGTGGTCTCCCTCCGTTTACCATGGACCGAGCAAACAAGCCCTATTCTCTGAAGGTGCTCCCGGAGGAGAAAGCCGACGTGAAGATGTTGATGGAGCGCGTAGTCCAGTTAGTACGGGAAGGAGTGACGGGTATGGATCTTCTGGAGGTCTTCCTTAGGCGGCGCATCCAGCCACTTCAGTACCGAGGCCATTGTATGTGGCTGTACTGTGGAACCGAAGATGACACTCGGGTCCACCCAGAAGTAGTCGACGATGCTACACTGGAGAGGTGGATGGTTGCGGTCACAGGGAACAAAGACAACCCTCGAGGAGCCAGGAGGATTCCACCACTCGACCATTCTAGCATTCCAGACAAGGTATGCCCACTTTATCTCCAATTGTATTCTTGCCATACTTATTCTGTTCTCGCCGCGAATTGGTCGATTGATATTTGTCTTGATGTCTGACAGGCCCTCAACAACTATACTCGATGCCCAATGGAGCGCAGACTCCGACTGAAGAGGGGGAAGCAAGTGGGGGCGAAAGCCAGGAGGAGTGGGACTCGGATGCTGCTGAAGATGATGATGATGACGACTCCGATGGGGAGGAAAAAGAGGAGGAGGAGGAGGAAATTGCACCGCCTCGCACGGAGAGGCGATCGAAGCTCATCCATGATCCTGCGACTGAACGTGGTAAGGGGGTCGCGACTGTCGCGCAGTCGACCAAGCGCCCCCGGACCACTTCTCCGGCACCGACTGAGAAGCCTCCGAAGCAATTTCGAACGGTGCCGACGAAACCAGCGAAGGTCTTGCCAAAGATGAAGGTGTCAATTCCCACCATATGAGGGTAAAAATGCTATCTGAGTCTTCTTGCTCTACATGAGTTTATTTTTGGTCGACTCATGAGTTAACCAACTGATTTTTGGAATTGCAGTGCTGCTACTTCTGATAGCTCAGCCAGGGCTGACGATCATGAGATGGAAGATGCTGAAACCTCAAAACCTGGTACCACTCTCTTAATTCCGTTTTTTAGTCGATTGGCTCTTGGTCTCTAATTCTGATCCTTTTCTGCAGCTCCATCCAATGTCTTTATCACCCTTCCTGATGACGACGACGATGAGGAACCGCTGAAGCACAGGAGGAGCAGGAAATCGTCTGCTGGCAGGGTGGCTCAGGACGTGACAGCGCCCGAGACACTAGTCGCAGAGGAGGAGAACACCACTCGGCACACCGTATCTTTTGCGGTGCCGCTGACGAGTGCTCACCCCGCGTTGTCGAGTGTTGCACAGCCTTCGCTCTTCTCGACCCACTACGTCCCAGAGGACCAAGCTAGTGCTGCAAAAGAAGCGATACGCCAGGCTGGAGTCATGATGGAGCAGGTGAAGGCCATCCGGGAGGCTAGCCAGGCAGCTTATGATGCCAGTTCCGCTCTTCAAAGCAACGTTCAGGTCAGTCGGTCATCGCCTGTTCTGTTAGGATATGATCTCTGAAAATTCTTCTTTCTGGAATCCGTAGTAGTCACCCACTGGGTGTGTCGATTGAAATCCGGTTTAGTGGGGGCACGCTGAGTCCCGAAGGCTATGGTGGACTGCTGGCAGTCGACCAGAGGCTTTATGAGTTAAGTTCTTCCTTCATTCGTCCAGGTCGAATGGATTTCTCCAACCGGTGGGGGCACGCTGAGTGCACCCACTGGGTGTAGTCCCCCAGACTGTGGTCGACTGCTGGCAGTTGACTATAGTCTGTAGAACATGCGCTGTTTTTTTTGGGTCGACTGGTGGGGGCACGCTGAGTGCACCCACTGGGTCTTGATAGAACTAGTGGGGGCACGCTGAGTGCACCCACTGGGTGTAGTCCCCGAGACTACGGTCGAATGTTTGTATTCGGATGTAGTCTTAGAAACGTATGATTTTTCCTTAGTCACTCGGAAGTGAATTGTCTTTGACATGTTGTCGATTAGTTCTTCGTAGAAATCCTGCAACCTTGCGGCTCGTTACACCGAGCTGGAGAACAAGCATATCCAACTCAAGCTTGATCTGAAGCTGGTCCAGGAGAATCTGGCGAAGGCGAAGGAGGAGACCAAAGGTATGTTTGGTGAGGCCTCGACGACTGCCTTTGCCCCTCATTTGTTTCAAAATCTGATCTTGCTATAACTTTGTAGGCAAAGTGAAGGAAGCCCAGAAGAAGAAAGACCTTGAGCTAGCTGAGATGCAAAAAACAGCTTTAGAGAAGACCAAGCTCGCAGACGAGAAGTTAGCTTCGGTCACCAAGCTTGAAGAAGAAAACACCAATCTGAAAGCTTCTCTTGCTATTGCCAACAAGGAGGTCAGTCGACTGAAAAGCGACAAAGCTGCTCTGAATGACAAGGCCAGTCAGTTGGCTGGGAAGAAGAATGATCTGGAGGCCTATCTGAGTGGACTCGCCAAGAAGTTGTTCTCATGCTCGAAGGTAATCCTTTGCGCCAAACAATCGTTTTTACAGTGATCTTTCCATTCGACCACTGCCTTGACTCGGCGATTGTACTTGCAGAATTTTGCCAATATTTTGAAGAGGAGACTGGTCGATTGGAACCAAACCTGGACCCCATCAACTCTCCGGTGAATGATGAAGTCGCCATGAACGTGTTCTGGCTCGAGTCTCGCGTTGTTGCTGTCATTGACTATCTTGCAAGGCTAAAGGTCGCCACTTCCTGCATTGACACTACGCTCTGGCCCAGGGAGACACTCCAAAATGACCTCGAGCCTCTGATGACTCGACTAAACAAAGTCCCTGGTCGAGTGCAGGAGTGGAAGAAGTCTTCTGCCAGGTGTGGTGCAGATGTCGCTCTGTGTATGGCCCGAGTCCATTGCAAGGATGCACGAGAAGACAAGCTGGCAGCTCTTCGGGTGGCTAACACCAAGAAGCATGATTTTCGGTCTTTCATGGAGACTTTCATCGCTGCTGCCACTCGGATCGCGGACGGAATAGATCTTGATGAGTTTGTTGCACCTTCCAGCCCTCCACAGGAGGGGTAAAAAACTTCTTGAGCTCGACACTTTAAATTTGCCTCGGTATGCCGAGTGATTGTGTAACCGACAAACCTTAACAGGCCTAGCGCCTGAGCACTTTTGGTTACGTTAGGTTTTTATCCGAACTTGCATTTGGTTTGAAATGTCTTTTGCAGGTTTAAAGCGAGATGCTAACTGCAGTCGACTTATACTTCAATTCACTTAGGCAGGCACTGGGTTGCGGCTAAGCCCTCGAGTGAGAGGTGCGCTCTCCACTCGGTAGGATTTTTATAACTTAGGCGAGCGCTGGGCTGCAGCTAAGCCCCCGAGTGGGAGGTTTGCTCCTCACTCGGTAGGATTTTTATAACTCTGGCGAGCACTGGGCTGCAGCTAAGCCCCCGAGTGGGAGGTTTGCTCCTTACTCGGTAGGATTTTTATGTTGTACTTGTGGCGTAGCTTGAAGGAGAGGGTCGCAGTCGACCTGTACCTCATCCTCCTTGCGACCGCATGTTGTACTTGTGGTGTAGCTCAGAGGAGAGGGTCGCAGTCGACCTGCACCTCATCCTCCTTGTGAGCGCACATTGTACTTGTGGCGTAGCTCAGAGGAGAGGGTCGCAGTCGACCTGCACCTCGTCCTCCTTGCGACCGCACATTGTACTTGTACTTAGGCGAGTGCTTAGACTGCGGCTAAGCCCCCAAGTGGGAGTCTGGCTCACCACTCGGTAGGATTTTATTCAAACTTAGGCGAGTACTTGGACTGCAGCTAAGCCCCCGAGTGGGAGTCTGGCTCACCACTCGGTAGGATTTTATTCAAACTTAGCAGAGTACTTGGACTGCAGCTAAGCCCCCGAGTGGGAGTCTGGCTCACCACTCGGTAGGATTTTATTCAAACTTAGGCGAGTACTTGGACTGCAGCTAAGCCCCCGAGTGGGAGTCTGGCTCACCACTCGGTAGGATTTTATTCAAACTTAGGCGAGTACTTGGACTGCAGCTAAGCCCCCGAGTGGGAGTCTGGCTCACCACTCGGTAGGATTTTATTCAAACTTAGCAGAGTACTTGGACTGCAGCTAAGCCCCCGAGTGGGAGTCTGGCTCACCACTCGGTAGGATTTTATTCAAACTTAGGCGAGTACTTGGACTGCAGCTAAGCCCCCGAGTGGGAGTCTGGCTCACCACTCGGTAGGATTTTATTCAAACTTAGGCGAGTACTTGGACTGCAGCTAAGCCCTCGAGTGGGAGTCTGGCTCACCACTTGGTAGGATTTTATTCAAACTTAGCCGAAACGGGTTCGCAGCTAAGCCCCCAAGTGGGAGTCTGGCTCACCACTCGGCAAGGATTTTTTTTTACAAACTTAGGCGAAACGGATTCGCAGCTAAGTCACCCACTGAGGGGGAAAATTTTACTGAACAAATAAAAGTGACAAAAATCATTGGGGAAATTATGACACTATTATCTTGCAAGACATGAAGTAAGAAGTACTTTTATTACAACTCATCCGAGTGAAGACTTAAGTGTAAAATGGGCGGAGTAGCTCCGCGTTCCAAGCTCGGGGCTCGTCGATATTGTGCTTGACGTTGTAGAGACGGTACGCTCCGTTGTGGAGAACCTTGGTGACGATGAAGGGTCCTTCCCAAGAAGGAGCAAGCTTGTGTTGTTTCTGCTGGTCCACTCGAAGAACCAAATTTCCTTCCTGGAAGGCTCGACTCTTCACGTTTCACGCAAGTCCTGTTGATAGATGGTCGATCGGAACAGAGCCATCTCTCTTTCTTCCTCTAAAAGGTCGACTGCGTCCTGTCGCGCTTGTTCCGCTTCAGCTTCGTTGTAGATCTCAACTCGAGGAGCATTGTGGAGCAGATCACTCGGCAAGACCGCTTCAGCTCCGTAGACCAAGAAGAATGGAGTTCTTCCGGTCGACCGATTAGGTGTGGTCCTCAGACCCCAAAGCACCGAGGGAAGTTCATCGACCCATGCTCCAGCCGCATGCTTAAGGTCACGCATCAGTCGGGGTTTCAATCCTTTGAGGATCAAGCCATTGGCTCGCTCCGCTTGTCCATTCGACTGTGGATGGGCGACCGAAGCATAGTCGACTCGTGTGCCTTGAGAAGTGCAAAAATCCCTGAATTCCTCCGAGTCGAAGTTTGACCCATTGTGCGGGACCCCATATCTGAATATCAGTTCCCTGATGAAGCTAACAGCAGTACCGGCGTCAAGGTTCTTGATGGGTTTAGCCTCAATCCACTTAGTGAACTTGTCGACTGCCACCAGCACATGCGTGAAACCGCTTCGACCTGTCCTCAAGGGGCCCACCATATCCAATCCCCATACCGCAAAGGGCCAGACGAGTGGAATAGTCTTCAGAGCTGACGCAGGCTTGTGTGACATGTTGGAGTAAAACTGGCATCCTTCACACTTGTCCACTATTTCCTTTGCCATCTCATTTGCCCTTGGCCAGTAAAATCCGGCTCGGTATGCTTTGGCCACGATGGTCCGAGAGGACGCATGATGGCAACAGGTCCCCAAGTGGATATCATCAAGGATGATTCGACCTTCCTCTGGCGTTATACACTTCTGACCAACTCCAGTCGCGCTCTCCCTGTACAACTTTCCTTTGATCACGGTAAAGGCCTTGGATCGACGGACGATCTGTCGAGCCTCTTCCTCGTCCTCCGGGAGCTCTTTTCTTAGGATATACGCGATGTATGGAACTGTCCAGTCGGGAGTGATCACTAAAACCTCCATGACCAAGTCGACCACTGCTAGGACTTCTACTTCAGTCGGATCTGTGGCACTCTTGGGCTGCGGAGTTTCTTCGGTGAGAGGATGTTCTTTGACTGACGGAGTATGGATATGCTCCAAGAACACACCACTCGGAATGGCCTCTCTCTTGGAACCTATCTTTGCCAGATCATCAGCCGCTTGATTCTTCAGTCGGGGTATATGATGGAGCTCTAACCCCTCAAACTTCTTTTCCAGCTTCCTCACTGCATTGCAGTATCCAGTCATGGCTGGGCTTCTCACGTCCCACTCCTTCATCACTTGGTTGACAACCAAATCTGAGTCGCCATAAACCATAAGGCGACGGATGCCGAGTGAAATGGACATGTGCAACCCATACAAAAGGGCCTCATACTCTGCCTCATTGTTGGAGGAATTAAAGTGACTCTGGAGCACATACCTGAGCTTATCTCCTCTGGGGGAAACCAAGACAACCCCAGCACCGGAACCATTCAACATCTTAGAGCTGTCAAAAAACATGGTCCAATGCTCCGAGTGAACTTGAGCTGGCTGCTGTTGTTCAATCCACTCGGCAAGGAAATCTGCTATTGCTTGGGACTTAATGGCTTTCTTTGCCTCAAACTTGATATCAAGGGGAAGAAGTTCAATCGCCCATTTCGCCACTCGACCAGTTGCATCTCTGTTGTGCAGAATCTCTGAAAGTGGAGCATCACTGACGACTATAATGGAATGATCAGAGAAATAGTGAGCAACCTTCTTCGTGGTCATATAGATCCCATACACAAGCTTCTGATAATGAGGATATCATTGCTTCGATGGATTCAAAACTTCAGACAGATAGTACACTGGGCGCTGAACTTTGAAGGCTTTTCTTTCCTCTTCCCGCTCGACCGTAAGCACTGTACTGACGACTTGTCCTGTGGCTGCAATATAAAGAAACAGAGGCTCTTTGCTGACTGGAGCAGCAAGCACCGGCTGGGTGGAGAGCAGAGCTTTTAGCTCGGCAAACGCTGCATCAGCTTCTGGAGTCCACTCGAACTTGTCTGCCTTCTTCGTCAGTCGGTAAAGAGGCAATGCCTTTTCACCGAGTCGTGAGATGAATCGACTTAATGCGCCCAAGCATCCAGTAAGCTTCTGGACATCGTGCACCCGCACGGGGCATTTCATTCGGAGAATAGTGCCAATTTTTTCTGGGTTAGCATCGATTCCTCGTTCGGAAACGAGAAAACCGAGTAACTTTCCACCAGGAACTCCGAATGTGCACTTTGATGGATTGAGCTTGATATCATACCTTCTGAGGTTGGAAAATGTTTCGGCGAGGTCAGTCAGCAGGTCGGAACCCTTTCGCGACTTGACCACGATATCATCCATATACGCTTCCACATTCCGACTAATTTGAGTGAGCAAACACTTCTGAATCATTCGCATGAAAGTGGCTCCGGCATTCTTGAGGCCGAATGGCATGGTGATATAGCAGAAGCATCCGAATGGAGTGATGAAAGCTGTTTTTATCTCATCGGGTCCATACATACGGATCTGATGGTACTCGGAATAGGCGTCTAGAAAAGACAGTCTCTCGCATCCCGCGGTCGAGTCAACAATTTGATCGATGCGAGGGAGAAGAAAATGATCTTTCGGGCAGGCCCAATTGATGTGCTTGAAATCGATGCACATTCGGAGTGAGTTGTCCTTCTTAGGAACCATGACGACATTGGCGAGCCACTCGGAGTGGTATATCTCTCAGATAAATCCTGCAGCCAATAGTCGAGCCACTTCCTCACCAATAGCTTTTCTCTTCTGGACGGCGGACCGCCGAAGATGTTCCTTCACCGGCTTTGCGGTTGAATCGACTCTAAGGCGATGCTCAGCCAGTCCCCTGGGAACACCCGGCATGTCAGCTGGCTTCCATGCAAAGATGTCCCAGTTCTCACGGAGGAACTGGATGAGCGCTTCTTCCTATTTCTGGTCGAGTGTTGTGGAGATATGGGTCAGAGCTGCATTGGGGTCGGTCGGGTGAATGTGGACAGGCTTCGTCTCACCGGACGACTGAAATGCTGACTCCGTGGCTGGCTTCTTGGCTCGCAACAAATCACTCGGATCTGCATTCTACTTATATTCTTCAAACTCGACCACTGTCACCTGGGAATCGGCAATCTTTGAGCCATTCTGGAAACACTCTTCTGCCTTTTCCCGATCACCAGTGACAGTGGTCACTCCTTTGGGGCCGGGCATCTTCAGTTTGAGGTACACATAACATGGTCGAGCCATGAATCGTGCGTAAGCTGGTCTCCCCAAAATAGCGTGGTAAGTGCTCTGAAAATCCACGACCTCAAACGTTAGTTTCTCTTTGCGAAAATGTTTCGAATCACCAAACACCACATCCAGAGCTATTTGGCCGAGTGACTCGGCTTTCTTTCCTGGTATAACTCCGTGAAAACTCATGTTACTGGTGCTTAGTCGGGACATCGGAATGCCCATTCCTTTCAGCGTGTCCGCATACAATAAGTTCAGTCCGCTACCACCGTCCATTAGCACCTTCGTGAGTCGAGTGCCTTCGACAACTGGGTCGACCACCAAAGCTTGCCTCCCAGGGGTGGCTATATGAATCGGGTGATCAGACTGGTCGAATGTAATGGGTGTTTGGGACCATCTCAGATAACTTGGTTTCGTCGGGGCGACCATGTTCACCTCACGGTTAATAACCTTCAGTCGGCTCTTGCTTTCCACATCCGCAAAGATCATCAGAGTGGAGTTAACATGAGGATATCCTCCCTCACTGTCCTCCTTGTCTTCGGCTTTGTCCGACTCCTTTTCCTTGTCCTTGGGCTGTTTACCTTGGAACTGCTGGATCAGGAGTCGTCACTGGCGAGTGGTATGCTTCGGGTAGATGATATTACCCTCTTCGTCTTTCTTCTTGTGGATGTGACACGGCATATCCATCACGTCATTTCCTTCTTTATCCTTCACCTTCTTAGGGTTCCAGGACCCTTTGGGTTTACCTTTGAACTTGCCCTGAGTCACGGCCAGAGCATCCCCAGGAGCCGCTGGTTCAGCCTTCCGTTTCTGCTTCCGACTGGAGTTTCCTTTTTCCGACTGGCTCGGCTTGTACTTGCCACTCCGGAGTCAGTCCTCCTCTTCGCCGTTGGCGTACTTGGTGGCAATTTCCATCATCCGACTCAGGGTCATATCTCCGGTTCGACCAAACTTCAGACTTAACTCTCTGTTCTTAGCACCATCCTTGAAGGCGCAGACTGCCTGATGATCAGACACGTTCTCCACGGTATGATGCAAAGTGATCCATCTCTGAACATATTCTCTTAAAGTCTCATTCGATTTCTGCACACAAACTTGCAGCTCTGTCAATCCAGCTGGCCGCTTGCAAGTTCCCTCAAATATTCTGACAAACACTCGGGAAAGATCTTCCCAAGTGTAAATGCTGCTTGGAGGTAACTGATTCAGCCACGCTCTAGCAGAACCTTCCAACATGAGCGGTAAGTGCTTCATGGCCACCTCGTCATTCCCACCGCCGATCTGTACAGCCACTCGGTAGTCCTCAAGCCAAGTTTCAGGCTTAGACTCACCCGTGAACTTGCTTACTCCAGTTGCCAACCTGAAGTTGGGGGGAATCACCGCGGCTCTGATAGCCCTGCTGAAACATTCCGGAGCAGAAACATGCGCTCGACTGCTTGTGGGTGCATCTCTGTCAGGGCCGCCTCGATGAGCCCTGTTCTGATCGACCAAGCCTTGCATGATGATGGATCGCGCGTCGAAGCCTGGTTCCTGGGAGTCTACCGGAGCTCTTCGCCCCACACTGAGTTGACACCTGTCATCTTGCTGCCGAGGAGCGTAAGACCCACCTCTCGGGGGAGGAGTGGGCACTCGATGCCTATCATCACGATCGTATCGGTCACCATATTGGTCCCGTCGATTCTCGCGTCCTTCACGCCGCGGAGGCGATCTGGGGCTGTGAGCCGACTGAACCATATTCGCAGCGACGGATCGACTGTGAATTCTGTTGCGTGACTGCGACACGGCTGAATTCTAATCTCCTGCTGCCCGGAGCAAATCTCTGATCTGCATCAAGCCTCTGCCAGCCTCCGACTGAGAGGGCTGAATGGACTCTGCTATATGGGTTGCAGCTGCTAAATTCTGAATCGGGGTTCGATATACCTGAGTCGGCGGGAAGAGTTGCCGTCGATTGGAGTCAGGTACTCATTGTCGCGCGCACTCGTCGAGTGCTCGCTGAAGGTTCTCCAGAAGAGCGCGTTCAGCCAAGTTGGCCAAACGTGCATCCTCCAAGGCACGAGCCTCGGGGGTTTCTCCCGCGATGGGAGTATGCAGGGCATCCATGTTCCTGCGGCGAAGTTCTTCCCTTTGCAGGGAATTAAGTGGCTCGGGCTGGTACTCTTCATGGACTTGTGCGGGGTCACCTCCACCATCTACCCCGTCCTCGCGGGGGAAACCGGGAGGGCTGCGAGGCCCGTTGACCATCAAGACTTCCGCCGCTGGATCACTGCTATCGCACTCGGATGCAGTCTCTGCGGAGCCAGTCGACAGATCGAACAAGCCGTAGAGGGATTCGTCGGGCTCGATTGCCGCAACTTGGGTGGTGGCCGTCTGGCAAGCCACCGCGTGCCTCACCCACCGCTGGAGCTTCGACCGACCAGAGCGCTTGCGCTGGCGGGAGACCGGGAGGGTGATCGATAGGGGAGTCGACTGATATGGAGTCGACGGTTGCCGCAGCAGAACGCCGCGGACACACGCGCGAAAATGCGTTGCACCGCGGATGGGGAGCGCATCAACGTCGAGTGGAGCCTCCTGGAGCCAAGCGGAGTCGTCGGCGATGAAGGTGAGAGCGCCGAGACGGATCTCGCGGCCTTCGACCAAAACTCCACCAGCAACCATGATGAAAGTACTCGGAAGAATCGCAACTTCTCCAAAAATCGCTAAGACACCTGCCCCACGGTGGGCGCCAACTGTCGTGGTTCTAAGTCTGATAGTAGAGTGGGGTAGGTATGGAGAGGCAAGGTCCTAGCTATGGAGCAATTGTAAACACAAGGGATGTACGAGTTCAGTCCCTTCTCGGAGGAAGTAACAGCCCTACGTCTCGGAGCCCGGAGGCGGTCGACTGGATTATGTGTGTATGGATTACAAGGGTGCGAACCCTTTACACTGAGGAGGGGGGTGGCTTATATAGTGCCTGCCAGACCCCTCCGGCCCTCAGTAATGCGGGGTTTAAAGTACATTAAGTCTAGGCGTTACTGGTAACACCTCACATAAAGTGTCCTAAATGCCATAAAGTCTACTTAATTACAGATCGTTGCGGTGCAGAGTGCCTCTTGTTCTTCTGGTGGTCGAGTGAGTCTTCATGGTCGAGTCCTTCGAGTCCGTCGAGTGAAGTCCCTCTTGGTCGACTGGAAGACAGTCTCCTCTGAGGGTGTCCTTGGGTAGGGTACTTAGATCAGGTCTATGACCCTACCCTAGGTACATGACTTCATCAGTAAGCACAGGCAAAAAAACAAATGCAGTACGCACTGATGGAAAAATGCAGTGCATTTCTATATGGGATGCAGTACGCCATTATGCATTTCTTTTCAGGAATAAGAAAAACGCAAACGCGAAATAAGTTAACGCAGTGCGGAATTACACGAACTTGCCGTACAGTATTATAAACAATGTAGTACAGTCGTAATTTGCTAAGCAGTGCAGTCCCATACATTTGAAAAAAAAGATTACAAAAAAAGTAAAAACACGGGATAAAAAATGAGAATTGTACATGCAGTAAGGAATGAAGTTCACATCTAGTACATAACCATGATCAATGCACTGCACCAATGATTTACCAAAAAGTAGTGCACTCCACGTCATTAAAAAGCATACAAAGAATAAAAACTGATCACCCAAAATTTACCGGCACCAGCCACCCAAAAATTGATAACGTACATGCGTCTCTGAAATACCCAAACACAGGCCCAACAAAACCGACCAAGAAAAACAATAAGTTCGAAAAAAAGTGGGCCCCCCCCATCCCCCCTCCCATTTCCTATCCGTCCAGTGCCAGGGACTGCAATAAGTACTGGCAAAAACAAGATGCAGTACGGGTCGGTAGAAGTATGCAGTGCATTCCGGTGCGCAATGCAGACCACCAAAGCATATAGCAAGAGACACGCAAAAAACGATGAAGTACACACATGTATACAATGTTGCAGTTCTATTTTGTACGCGACGCAGTGCTTAATTGTAAGCAATGAAGTTATGTTGTCACCCAGTATACATCTATAAAACATGACAAAATGCCCGTTCGAATAGAAAAAGGTTATGGTTAAAAAAATGTGCTGATAAAAAAAAATAACCCACATTAAAAAAAACCCACGTTCGCATACATACACCCGATCAGAGCAGTTCCATCGCCACAAGCCCACGATCACAGATGCAAAACCAACCCACGATCCGCACAACCGCATCATCAGCGCGATCGTGCAGTTCATCCGACGAGGCCATCCCACCCCGCGCCCTCCCCTTAAATTCGGACCCCTGCCAAAGGCCTTCTCATCCACATCCACAACAACACAAGTATCCATTGCGCTCCCACCACCGGCGATGACATTCACCGACGAGTACAAGGGCGACAACGCCGTGGAGGCGCACGACAACACCAAGTTGCACGTCATCCACACCAACGACAAGAAGCAGATGGCGATCACCCTCGCGCAGTACGAGCGCCACCTCAGCCTCCAGCGCCACAAGATCGTCGACATTGATCTCGAGTACGACAACGACCCTGAAGCGACGCAGAAACCCGCCCTCTGCCAGCTCTCCATCGGCAAGAATCAACCGATGCTGCTCTTCCAAATGAGCGACACTGAAAGGTGCACCGTCTTTGACAACTTCCTCGCCGACCCCAGGTACACCTTTGCAGGCTTCTCCATCGACGGTGACAAAACCAGGCTGGAGCGCGTCAAACTGGAGGTCACCAACTTCGTCGACATCCAAAAGGAGTGGAGGGTGCCCGACGCAACCAAGCCGTTGGACTCCCTCGGAGACGTCTCCGGCGTGCTCATCAACGACTACTACAGCAACATGAAGAAGAAGATCACCGATGCCGAGCAACAGCGCTGGGCCATCCTGCCTCTGTCCAGGAGGCACATCGAGTATGCGGCAAAGGACGCCTACGCAGCGTACGAGATATGGAACCGCATCACCCTCACCCAGGACGGCCTTCGCCGTGCAAAGCTGGAGAAGGAGGAGCCACCCAACAAGCGCGCCAGGAGCAGCTGGGGATGGGAAGAGCCTAACTGGTGAAGAAGAAGATGGTGCCGGCCAGGAGCCAAGAATGTCAGCGTTCTTTTAGAATTTATCATCAAATTTGCTTTGTGTTGTTTGCTTATGTATCGTTAGTTTTCTTGTGTGCTGAACCTAGTTTGCTTGCCATGCACAATCGCTTTGTAATGATGAACTCTGATCACGTTAGTTTGCTTTCTGCTCAACTTAGTTTGTTGGTGATGAAATTGTCGTACATAATATCTGTGATAAATTGTTTTCTGTTGTCTGCCAATGTATCACTAGATTCGAGTAGTGCAGAAAACGAAAAATGAGTTGCAGTCTGCAAACAGGATGCATGCAGTGCAAGTTGTGTACGAATGCAGTACATAATGCAGTATAGAATCTGTCCAACGAAGCATTAACATACCCAGCAAAGCGGTGCACGAACCTAAATTTGAAAAAAGAATACATAATAGCAAAACCAGAAAATGAAAAACGCAAACACGTAAATAATCAATGAAGTACAAAAATATATGAACGTACAGTACAGAACCATAATCAACGCATTACGCGTATGATTTACAAAGCAGTGCACTCCCATACATTGGGAAAAAAGATTAACTGATAGCAAAAAGACGGAAACAAAAAAATAATGACAATTGTACGTGCAGTACGCAATGAGTATACAATGCAGTACAGAACCCTGATCAATGCAGTGCACACTCCAACATTGAAAAAAACACACAGGGCAGAAATATAAAAAGAAAAAAAATTGACCACCTAGGTGGCACCAGCCCTAGCCAGTCTCATAATAGGTCTACGCCCACAGAAGGCGAGTCGTTCTAAGTCACAGTGCATGGGGCCGGTTGCACATGGGCCCACAGGTCATAAAGCATATAGCAGTGAGCGCCGTGTATAAGCGCCCAGATAAGTATACAGAGGAGTTCGACCAGTATGCCTTGCCAGCGCTTATAAACAAGTCGGGCGCGCCCTCCGCGGGCGAGGTGGGACTAAACATTAGGACGCACACACAGCGCACCGGGAACCAGCCGTGTGCTCACAGGCTGACCTGGGCCCAATTCCGTCTTCACTACCAGAACACAGGGCCAACAAAAAAAAAGAAAGGCCACTGAAAATTAAAAAAAATGCTACATACCATACACAAACACAGGCCCAACCACGCGTTCGCAGTCCGTCGTGATATGACAATGCAGTTCGCTATTCTCAAGTAAGCAGTACTGTTCCTTCTTGAATGCGTTCGTGTTCACTGAATCAGACCCAATCCACCACCTAACGCCAAGCACAACATTTATTACTGCCATTGCTTGATTGGTTGCATAAAAACTTATCCATTCGTGCTACAGACTAACACAACTCCTCCCCCCGTTCCTCATTTTCCTCAAAACGTAGATCTAGGGTTCATCACATCCACAACTCTTCTCTGGAATTCCACTGAACCCGCCATGGACTGCAAGTGCGGGTGCTTGTCAAGGATGGCGCCGGTAGCGGACACATGCGTCTTCGCAGAAGGCCTACAGCTCACCAACACCGAGTGGCGCAGCATGCTCGGCTGCCTGATGATACCCAATAGGGGGTTTCGTGCGCCATTTCTTCATCGCCTCACAACCACAGATCTACAGGAAAGTTGGGTATGTTTTCCACTCACAATTTTTGGACATAATCTAGACTGCAAATACACATCTGAATATATAGTTCAATCAATTTGTTTAGTAATATCAACAAAAATACAAAACAGAATTTGTATTGTTGTTCAGATCTATTAGCTATTAAGACTAGATGCTTCCACCTATCTTTCTTCAGTACCACACCATGTATCGACATATGTACAAAAAAAAGGGTTCAGTAGATAAGCGTTGCAGTTATATTAATATGCTGGAGAAGTACACTGTTACTGACATTGCAGTGCACACATGTTGCAGTATAATATATATCCCAGTAAAACTAGGAGTCAATTGCGTATATAAGTTTGTTCATACATTGCAACTACTTTACAAAATACAATCATATGTATGTAACTATTTAAGTAAACATAAACAAATCATGCTAAGTATAAAACAAAAACATTTGCTGTTTACATATAAATTCTTTATCCACCCATTACAATATGCAGAAACTGTCATCCGCAATAAAAATTCATGCTCCGAGTTCAGGGAAGCTTACTTTGGAGACAGAACACAAAAATGGCTATGGAGACATGGAAGCTGACTACCACATCGACCCTGAAGACTGCATCAACATAACTACTGGTTGGAAAGAATTTGTCTCCCAAAATGGCTTTGAGGCCGGAGAAGTGGCCATGGTCTTTTTCTACAAAGAAGAAGACTCCATCAAGTTTACAATATTTGCACTCTAGGCTGTCTAATATGAAGCAACCAATATTTCTAATGCTTTGCTTATGATGTATGCTTTCAAATTTATGTCCATCAGACAATTTGAACAATGCCTATTTAAAGTATGCAACCTCAACTACGTCATTTTATCATCCCTTTTAGACAAAGTTGCTGATGGCAGTAATGCACTTCTCTCGAACATATAGTGTGGTACTAATAATAACGAAAGGAAGCCCTCCGAACAGTAACAAGGAAATGCAAATGGTCGAAACTTTGCAGTTAACAAATGATGTTCAAAAACAATTCTCATAGTATGCAGTTCAAAAAATTCTTATAATAACTATTCAGCTAACACAAGCGCATCATGGACCATCCCTTCTAATAACAGAATAGATCATTAACAACACTGCTAATGCAGTACAGAAATGCATATTATGAAGTCATCTAGAACACATAATGTAGTAAACACAGAATGTAGTTTACGAAAAGGAGAAATCTCATAAACAGCCGTAACCACTGTAATAAAGCTACACGAAGTACGCTACCAAAGAAAATGCAGTGCACTACAACGTTTCCGTGACTACAACAAATAAAATTAAAGCAGTAAAACTACAGACAATGTGATAGACTGATAGAGGTGTCAATTTCACTCGCACTTCCATAACTCGCATAAAAATTCTACAGCCACTAAACCATCGAACAATACACCCACAAAAATTTACATGGAAGACATGGCAACTTGACGAACAGCATCACCTTTCATTTAAAAAACGTGATTCAAAAAATGACAATTATACCCGCAATACAATGAATTCAAACCTACAATAACAGTAATTACAATATTCAAACACGCATGGACGGGCAAAAATCAAAAAAATCAACAAGAGCAGAGGAGCAGACGAAGCTCACCCGCCCGCACAACCAACATACCAAGAATTGGAAACTAACTCCTAAAAATCAACAAATTATAGAGTGAACGGACCGATTAAAACGAACGCAATCAAAGAATTCCTACTAAATAATAACATCCGAGCACAAAAAAATCGCATCTGACGCGAACACGAACGAACAGAGAAAGCTCGTCCGCCAAATCCGTCGATTTGCAAGCACTATAGTATATTTTCCTGTAAATCAGAAAGAATAAAGCTAAAATGAGATGCAGACACAAATTGAATTATCCCGCGACACCCGATTCCACATAGAACGCGCGGGCGGAACACCGAAAAATGAAGCAGTTCTCCCGTGAAGCATTGCAGTGCTCGTCGTCAAGGAGATGCAGTGCACTTGCGTTCAGCGTGCAGTGTGGAAGTGGTGTGCAGAATAGTTATTCTGCTAATATTAGCAGAATAGACCGTCTGTATATATATATATATATATATATATATATATATATATATATATATATATATATATATCCATCTGTACCATATTTGAGTAATAATTGACATGTTGTAAATATTTGCAGAAACTATGGAGCACTCCCGAGACGAAGAAACAGAAGCGATGTTGGGGGACATAATCGCACAAGGAAGTGATGAAGTTGCGTCATTTCTCAACGAGACCGATGGTCAGGAAGGACTGGGTGAAGAAGAGGGCAATGTTCATGATGGCTTCGACCCATTAATGCCGGTACAAGAAGAGGACTATGTTCATGATGGCTCCGATGACACAATGGAGGTACAAGAAGGAGACTGTGCTGACTGCTCCAGTGACCGAACCGAGGCCGGCCAGGTATATATATATATTAGTTAAGCCTGTGCTGACTAGTTAATTGATGCATCCATTGTTTTGGTATATGTACACATATTAATTACTCTCGTCTTTCTTCCTTATAATTTCTAGCCCTCCGGATCGAGCACAACTTTGTTAAGGAGACGAGGCCCGAAGAAAAAGTTGAGCTCGGATGAAAAGTTTGAGATCATAGAAATCGCGCCCGATGGCGAACCGATTGAACCCATCCGGACAAGGAGGCATTTTCTGCTCAGTGCGGGGTTCTTGTTAGGGACAAGATCCCGATCAGCATCCAGCAATGGTATAAGCCTAAGGAGGAAAACTCTGAGGTGTCTTATATCAATGATATGCAGAAAGAACATCTTTGGACTGAGCTGAAGGAAAAATTTCACCCTACCGCCAGAGGAGGATCCGGAGAAGCCAGTTAAAGAGCAATTAATCAAGTCTTGTGCTCTTAAGAAGATGGCAACCCTAATGAGGAGGTGGAGGAAAGAGCTGAACCAGTTTGTCGAGAAAAAAAAGACACCAGAATTCATCGGCAAATATGAGAAGATCAAAGATCACTGGCCCGCATTTGTGGCCCACAAGACATCGGAAAAGAGTAAGAAGATGTCGGCGACAAACAAGCAAAATGCTGCGAAGGAGAAGCTTCACCATCGCACGGGGTCAGGTGGCTAACTCAAAGCCCGGCCTAAGTGGTCCAAGGCTAAGCATGATCTGCTTGAAAAAGGGATGGAACCAGAGACAATGTACTGGCCAGACCATTGCCGGACTTGGTTCTTTGGGGCTGGCGGAACCTTGGACCCTGTAACAGGGAAGTGCCAGTGGACGGACGAGCAACTGCAAATACCAGTCAAGAACCTTCGACACTATATCGTTGTAGCACAGCGAGGGACGTTCCTTCCAAACAGGGAGAAGGACGAGCTCACAATGGCCCTTGGGAATCCTGAGCACCCTGGACGGACACGAGGCATGCCAGGCTCCATTCCGTGGAAGGTTGGTTTTCCGGACGCAGGGGGTTACAAAACCCACGAGAGGAGGAAGAAACTGGAGCAGGACCAACTTCAGGCGCTGCATGAAAGGGTAATGGGGCTAGAGGAACGAGAAGAGGAACGAGAAGCAGCAGATCGCAGCAAACGACCTGCCGAAGCTTCCCCCAAAGCTACCCCACCATCTCAGCGGAGAAGCAACGTGGCTTCCACCGAGCTGCTTCAGCCGGAGCATGTCTTGATGGCTCCTGCCAGCTATCCCGTGGATGGTATCACGGAGTCTCAAAATTGCCACATTATGGCGCGATGGATGAATTTAAAGGTCAAGGCGGCTGTTGGCCAAGTTTATCCTAGTGGACCCGGCACAACTTATCACTGCCAGCCGATTCTAGAAGGATATGCTAAGGTGATGGTGGATGAAATAACGGAGGGATTTGAGGACCTCGTGCTTGACCACCCTACCGGTGAAGGGGAGACTAGGCTGGGTTCTGCTCTGAAGACTCCATGCCTATGGCGGAAGGAGCTCATCAACCTTCCGAACTGGACGCCTCCGCCTCCTCCTCCTCCTCCGGCGAGTCAGGGCACTCCGCCTCCTCCACCGCCTCCTCCTCCGGCGAGTGACGATCAGGGCATGCGTGGCGGCACTCCACCTCCTTCTCCAGCGCATGGCGGCACTCCGCCTCCTTCTCCGGCGCGTGGCGGCACTCCGCCTCCTTCTCCGCCTGCGCCGGCGCTCCCGAGCAGCCAGCAGCCTCCTCCTTCTCCGCCTCGCCAGCAAGCGAGGAAGAGACCCGCCACCGCCCCGGCTGCTCCGGCGCATCGTAGTCCTTCTCCTCCGCCTCGTAAGCAAGCACGAAAGAAGACAGACGCCGCAGCCGCTCCGTCTGCTCCGGCGTCTAGCAGCACAAGAAGAGGAGAGAGGCAATACAAATACGGGCCACCTCTAAAGACTCTAGAGAAGTTACCGTACAAGAGGACCGAGGAGGAAAACAATACGATCGTGCAGACCCACGTGAAGGAGTTCTTTGAAGGGGTGAAAGCAAAGAGACATCCACCTCCGGAGGAGAAGGTAGATCCGGTGAAAGCAAAGCGCACTCTCGATGCCCTGAGGAAAACGGCAAAGTCTCCGCTGATAACCAAATATGAGCGCATTATTGAACAGACATATCTCCAAGCGGAGCGGTCGGGAAGTACTGTCTGACATCAAACAGGAAAAGAACGAGGAGCTGCGAAAAAAATTGACCAGCTCGGCGAACAAGCAAACCAATCGTCCCCCCCACTCAATGTGTCTAGCGGCAACATCGTCGCTAATGTTCCGGGGATGGTGGCCGGTTATGGCAATCTACAAGATTACCTGCCTGACGATGCACTTCCTGATTACATGAAGGTGGAAGAACACAGATACGAGTACGGGAAGCCTCTCGTCAAAGATGAAAAATCTCTAACAACGATGATGCGAAGGTTCCATACTTGGTACATGAAAACCTGCAGAGAGTCTGAGGGGACAAATACTTTGTATCTGCACATTAAAGAGGAGCACGACCTCGTTGGAAATGATCTGTTGCCTGTTCCATTCGAGGAGTTCTTCGCGTTCTTCAATCAAAAGGCCCTCGATAAATTAACGGTCTTTTGCTACTGCCTGTAAGTACTATTTCTGTCATTAAGTCTCTATATATAGCTCGGCTCTTTCATTGCATGTATTTATAATTAATTATCCTCAATATATTATGCAGATTGAAGATCGTCGAGTGCAAAAAAAAAATGAAATCTGTGATATTGGGTTCATTAACACAAATATCATAGATGTATTTCTGGTTGAAAAGGACGTCAAAGAGGTCGAGGACAACTTGCTACAATCGTTGATTAAAAATCAAAACAAAGATACCATACTCTTTCCTTGCAACGGAAAGTGAGTGTTACTGATTGTTTGCATATTCGGTTTCCCTTATTACTCGAGTTAGGTTATAGTAATGTAACTGAAGAGTTATGCATGCGTGCGCA
The DNA here is from genome assembly GCA_963921465.1 of Triticum timopheevii. Taxonomy (NCBI): domain Eukaryota; kingdom Viridiplantae; phylum Streptophyta; class Magnoliopsida; order Poales; family Poaceae; genus Triticum; species Triticum timopheevii. Next base: position 48,417,184 of record OY997268.1, on the reverse strand, counting down.
GGTACCACTATATTCTTCTGGAGATTAAGCTTGAGCGTGGACTAGTAACCGTCTTAGACTCAAGACGGAAAGATCCCAGCACCTATGCAGACATGACTGAAATGCTCAGCAAGTAAGTTCAATCGATCATTATCGCACCATATCGGCAACTTTTTGTTCATTTCCTGATATCTCAAGTAATAATAATTATTTTCTTTGTCTTGTAGGGTTTGGAAACAGTTCACCGCACAAGCTCCGGGACTGCCGAAGGAGCTGCGATATACATACCCGAAAGTAAGTACTACTGGCTAGCTAGTTGTGCGCATCTCCCGTTGATTCTATAGCTATACTTTCGTCAATGCCATTTATAATGCTTCATTATTAGTTTGATTGACCTCTATTTCTTGTAAAGTGCTTGTGGCAGGAACGAGGGAATGATTTCTGTGGATACTACATGTGCGAGTTCATCCACACCGCGACTTTGAAAAACAAGCGGGGCTACTCTCAAAGACAATATGAAGTGCGTAAGCAATTAATAATATTCCCAATTTCATTTTATTACACCATTATTTCTATAGAGTTTCATTCATATATATGTATTAATTAACCCCCTTCTTCAAATTAGACGTGGCAGATGCGGAATGAACTCCTAGAACCAGATCGCATGAAAGCAATTCAAGAAGAATTGACGGGATTCTTTCTTGACCACGTCATCAATAAAGCCAGAGAATACCATGCGGAACTTGATTTCAAATGCTAGGGGACTGTAATTGAGAGATCTTATATATTGTACATGTATGTAGCCAGTAGCGTCGGACGAACATGATACGAAAACTTGTTGTTCGACCAATCTCTCGGAGAAGGAGAGGTCGATTGATCATTTCTCTCGTTATGCATGATGAACTATTTACTCGATGGTTCCCTTCATATTCTTACTAGCTAGCGTATCGAGGGCTATATATATAGTACGTAGCGTCGACCAAGCACGGACATAAGAGAGGACACTTCTCTCTATTAATTAGCTAGCTAACACAATATATGAAACACCTAAATTAACCCCCAAATCCCCCAACCCCCCCCCCCTTCAAAAACAAAAAATAAAAACCCCAGCCACTGGAATGCTGACGCGTGGATGCCTTTTGGTCCCGGTTGGTGCCACCAACCGGGACCAAAGGCCCCCTTGCCTGGGCTCAGCGCACCGGCCACGTGGAGGACCATCTGTCCCGGTTCGTGTTAGAACCGGGACTAAAGGGGGGAGGTATTAGTAACGAGCCATTAGTCCCGGTTCATGAACCGGGACTAAAGGCCCTTACGAACCGGGACTAATAGGTGTTTTTCTAATAGTGTTCCCCTTGTTCAAGGAGAGACGTCGGCCTTCCAAAAGACTGTAAAGAGACAGCGAGCCTTCAACATATAACAAAACCAATTCACCAGTAAAAAAACCAACCAGGTAGAGAATTTAAATATTGTATGGAGCGGCAGCCCAATGGACACAACCAGGTATAGAGTTGACAGAGACATTGACACATGACAACATGTTTTATTTGAAGACTTGCGAGAATGGTGTTCCTACGCAAGATTCCTCACGTTATTTCATAATCGCCCTCCAGAGCCAGACACCTATTGAACATTGTCTACATTGGAGAGAAACATGCACCGCCATCATGGGAGGGATCACTTGTAGCTATTCTCTTTTTCCTTCCATAGCTACTACTTAAGACCATAGGTTGCAATCTGCTCCTCCAGCTTCATCAAAAGAAGAGCAGATTAATTATTATGACATGTCTAAGGTGCATTTTTGTGGCCAAGTCACAAGGTTTCACAAATCATCCATGTTACAAGGTGGTTGATACCATATTCCAGTAATTGGCTAAGTTTAATTTATGCTGAGAAACAAAGAATTTATACTGCTTTGAACTACCCCATATAGCTACTGAATCGTGATGACAAAAATTAAGACAGATACATTTTAGATACCTCAGAAATAAAACAATATATCTAGAAAAATTTCAACAGCAAAAAGAATCCATGTCCAATCTTTAGAATATGATACTTGTAAGAAGTTGGAAGTCAAAGCAAACATAAGCACATAAGGGGCTACGTGCATCATAGCCTCAAACTTGCTTCGCATATCACAGAACTCACTCCAAGCAAGAGCCAACGCCATGGGGCACCTGGAATAATGCATCATACCACACAGTCAAATTCTGGACAGAGTAATCACGTGAACTGAACTAACAGTGGTTCGGAAATCATAACCCTCTGCTTGGAAAAAAACTCTAGCCATCTCAGATTTAGTCATGTTATAAACATCAAGTCTAGAACTAATAAGTTATAGTAGAATAATCAAAAAGGCATATTTAGATAATGAACAGAGTAGTACTATCACATGGTTGCAAATGAAGTGAACGAGCAGGTTAGTGCTATGAGCTAAATACAATGCCATCAAAAAAGGAAATCAATCTTCTGGTTTACAATAATGTAAACAATACAGAGTGTGGATAATAATGATTGTGCAACATATATAATAATTAAGGTACTAAGTACTGACCTTTCTTTGCTTCTTGGCTCATTGAACCGACGGAATTGCATGCAGGATAGGTTCACTTTCTTAGCACCAACACTGATACATACAAAGAAGAGGAAGATCAGGACACCAGGAAATTTTCAAGCTTATTAAACGCTATTGCGCCATGTTGATCCGCATAACCATACTAGCGATGATAATCACGGTTGTAGACACAATATATTGTTTGATAAACCCAAAAAATAAATAGTATTAGCTAAATGTGGTAGTGGATCAGTAGTACTAGAGATTTTTGTAATACGGCAAAGTTTCACTTGCCGAGCCATCATGTTGGCACGAATATCGACAATTCCATTATACAGAAAACAAGTAAATTGGGCTCTTCTAATTATTGCTATATGACGGCGCGATCAACACGAGCCACGTGCCTATGACGTGCACACCCCGTGCCAACACATCGGAATAGAAACAACACCGATACAGTACGTGGTTTTTCTAGTAGCGACTGGACAAACCAGAAAAATGACCATTGATGTTATGTAGAATATAGCAAATCATTGATACAGAAAAGTTTGCAGAATCCCAACTCAATTATTTATTGCCGGCCTAGAATATTCCATTAGATAAATAATAGATTCATTACTACTAGAAATGTCCGCAAGACGACAGTGTTCCTTGCAGAGCTATAACATTGCCATGGCAGGAATAACGACAAATTCGCGTGTAACGACATTACAAAACTCAGTTGTTATACTTGATTTATACGACAACCACAAACGACGCCACACCGACACACCTGAGGAGAAGCCTAAAGAAAGCAGAAAAACTACCATTGGCATTACACATAATATATAGCAAATGATTAATACCAGGAACCTTTACAACGCCACAAACTATTCCTCGATCGGCAAGCCCTAACTTTTCCGTTGGCATGAATACCGGTACATCCGTTAGAAGAAGCACAGCTAAATTTGGCAATTCTACTTATGGCTACACGACAATGTAGACACCACGAACTGCATGCCCGTGACAAACACGTCTGAATCACACGATATGGATGCAACACAAAAACAATCCTATATAGAGTTAAAACTGAGCAGGGAAAGATAGGGTTTATCGTAATTATACCTGTAGCTGGATCCCTTGAGCTGACGCACGAGGACGTCCACCATGTCGTAGTCCACCACAGGTTGGCTCCTATGAGTCGCAAAGCAGAAAAGACAAGATGGATGAGTAGCCGAGGGAGCCGAGATAACAGAGCCGAATTCGGAGCAACCATGTGAAGGAGACTTTTCTTTTACTTACCCGAATTCGGAGCTCTCCAGGAGCGTTCGCAGATCTGCCGCGCAGCATATCGGATGCCGCGGAGTTCTACCGGGCCGAAGAAGGGAGCTCGACGGAGAACTTGTTCTGCTCTCAATGTATTGGGACCGAGCATCCGATACCTTTGAGCGACCAGCTGAAGCAATTGGTTGAATTGCACAAGGCGGCCAAACTGGCCATGAAGGACCTTATAGTCTGGATGTGGCATGCCGAGCCCTTGCCCAGCAGCTACTTCGGCCTCGTGAAGCGGCTTGTAAATGCCTGCCCGCGGCTTGAAGTCATAAAGCGGTCAGTCTGCATTGAAGGTGCGCAGGGCCTTCGCCCGCGCGAAAGTGCACTGGCCGAAGATGAATGCCGAGAAGCTGGTGATGGAGGGGCCGCCGAAGGGCAAGGAGCACCGCCGCCCCGAAAGTTATTATGACAGTGTCCTGAAGGGCGCCCGCCTTGTGGCGGAGGAATGTGCTAAGGATGTAATATTTGAATGAATGTACTCATGTGATCATGTAATATGAAAATGAGTTTATTTGCGCTATTTAACGCTTGTTGATTTAAAATTTTACCTTCTGTGCGGCCGTTTATAAAATCTGAGATTTAGCCAGTCGTCGGTTTCTGCCCCCTTGTAACTAGTACCGGGGTGTTCGGGATAAATCTAAACACTCTTGATCCAAATTTTTTGTCCTTTAAGGAGGTGTTTAGCGCAACGAACAAGGCAATCGGACTATACGGCTTTAACACTCTCACTTAGCCATAGAAGTCTATAATTTTAAATTTTGGCGTAGCCCCTGGTATTTGGAAGACCGAACTTGGGGCGCTATACACGCCTAAATCGGACAAGGCCGATTCCTCGCCCAAAGCGGAAAAAATCTTTAAGGATTTGAGACCCCTTGAACAGCGACCGACTCTCACCGCATCATGACAGTCAGTTTTCGGCTTTCTCTACTGAGGTGCTCGTCCGGAAGAACCGGGACACAATCGCAGTAGTTCTTCCTGTGCCACCTTAGACGATGTAGCGAAACGTAAGGCAGCAAAACATGGGAGCCGGGCAAACACAACTATCGACCCAAGACATGATTCGGAGCTGATGCATATAATGCTATAAATTCGGGGGGCCGCACTGTCGAAAGTGTTCGGACTTTTCTTTGCCGTGTTATGGGGTACACTGAAGCCCCTGGCGGACCGAACGTACTAGAATGTACGGGTGCAATTTGTAATAAATAAGCATTCAAGGAAAAGATAAAGAAATGTAATAATAAGCTAACGCTGTACATTATTTTCCATTGTTATTTAAATAATACGTCAAGGCGTATGTATACAAGTAGTGCGATAAGCAAAATAGGACTATTTGACATGTCCTAACCAAGGGCAAGCTGCGTGTGGGTATGTAAAACAGAAACAACAATTGTTATCAGAGACCACCTGGGGATTGCCGTTTACATCAAAGCTCCTTGCCTCCTTGTTATTTCCGTCCCGTGATGGGTCCGATAATCAGGCTATCGGAAAGAGCTTCCAGAAAATAGGGTCCTGAAAGAAAGAAAAGGATGAAGGTATACGGGTCTTGGGGTGGTTGAGCCGCATTGTGGACCACATTACAGCTGTGCCTCCGCCTATGCCCATGGTATTTTAAGTGCGTAATTATGTATGCACGGCACGAATTTCTCCGCTTGACTGGGACTAGGGCGGAGGCCGAATTGCTAGGCGAGCTCAAGGCGTGCCGGACGATCCTGTTGCATAGTACTCCGGACTTGCTTGGCGGTGTCCGGGGGCTTTATTGCCAAATGGGAGGTCTGCCTAAGAAGGCTGCTCTGTACCTCTGCTGCGAGAGCTGCAGTGTGCTCCTCTGTACGGAGGGAGCGCTCTATGTTTCCATTGACTGTTATAACCCCGCGAGGCCTGATATCTTAAGCTTGAGGTATGCATAGTGCAGCACCGCATTGAATCTGGTGATAGCCACTGCAGAAGGGGACAATATCGAAGATTAACTCCTCGCTTCGGAAGTTGTCTAGAGATCCGAATACTACTTCCAGTGTGATTGAGCCCGTGCAATAGGCCTCTATACCTGGTATGACACCTTTAAAGGTGGTTTTGGTTGGTTTGATCCTTGAGGGATTGATGCCCATTTTGCACACTGTATCCTGATAGAGCAGGTTCAGGCTGCTACCACCGTCCATAAGGACTCTTGTATGGTGGAATCCGTTAATGATGGGGTCGAGGACCAACGTGGCCGAACCGCCATGACGGATACTGGTCGTATGGTCCCTGCGATCGAACGTGATCGGACAAGAAGACCATCGATTGAACTTTGTGGCTGGCTCCACCGCATAGACGTCTCTTAGTGCACGCTTCCGTTCCCTCGGGAATATGGGTTGCGTGTATCATGTTTACCATTTTCACTTGGGGAGGAAATTTCAATCCTCCTGTGTTCGGCGGCCGGGGCTCCAGGTCGTCATCGTGTAGCTCCGGGCCTTCGTGTTTTTGCTTGTTTGGCAACGCGGTGCGGTCTGGACTTCGGGCTGATACACCACTTTGTCTCGGCCACGAGGTGGCCGGTCAGCTGCATCATGCGCTGGTAGTGTAGGCTTTAATGCCTCCTCCTCGAGTTGAGGTAGAAACCTGCGCTCTGGGTAACTTTTGGTTGGACGCTCGAGTCCGTATTCCTCGGCAGCAAGGACCTCAGTCCATCTATCAGTTAGCAGATTTTGATCAGCTTGAAGCTGTTGCTGCTTTTTCTTTAGGCTTTTTGCAGTGGCTATAAGCCGGTGCTTGAAGCACTCCTGCTAGACGGGATCCTCAGGCACGATGAATTCTTCGTCGCCGAGGCTCACCTCGTCTTCGGAGAGGGGCATATAATTGTCATCCTCTGATTTTCCATCCATTGCCTATTCCTTAGGGCTAGCTTCCCATCCTCCCGTTCGGCTTGCTCGAAGCCTGGCTGGGCGGGATTGTTTTTGTCCTCGGCGTTATCCGGAGCGTTATTGTCTCTTGTGCCAGTATCGCTATTTTTGTTATGAAGAGGCTTAGAGCGGCGCCGATGATGCCGGTGCTTAGATTGCTTCTCAAGGAGATTATCCTCCGTTGCCTCATCGCCATCGCTTTCTTTGGGGGTGTCCATCATATATATATATATATATATATATATATATATATATATATATATATATATATATATATATATATATATATATATATATATATATATATATATATATCATATGATGAGGTGGCTGTCCAGCGCCCTGAGGGCGGTGGTTCCTGTTCTTCTCTGGCATCGTCGTCCATACTGTCGATGTCTTCGAGTCGAAATCAAGCATGTTGGTTAAGTCATCGACAGTGGCTACTAAGTGGGTGGTGGGTGGGGAATGAATTTCTTCGTCGTCCGCTGCCCACTCGAGCCGGACATGGTTCGGCCAAGAGTCTCCAGACAGGGAGAGCAGTGAATTTAGCACGTCGCCGAAGGGCGAGTGCTGAAAGATATCCACGGAGGTAAACTCCATGATCGGTGCCCAATCAGATTTGATAGGCACGGATGCGTGTGGTTCGGAGCCCATTGCCGGAGATGAGTCCGAGGGTCCGATGACACAGACCTCATTGGAGGCGAAGTCTGTGTTCGGCTCTATCGCCGATGAGTGTGCGGCCTCCGAGGCGGGGTCTATCCACCCGTCCTTGGATGGCACGATCTGCACTGGATCTAATGCCAGGGAAGTTGTAGGTGCGTTCTCCCGAACATTGTCCGATGACAGATCTAAGTCATGTTCATCGTGATTGTACGGCGCGCCTGTCATGGGCTCGAATCCGTCGAAGATCAAGTCTCTGCAGATGTTGGCAGTTTAGTTCAAGCTTCCAAACCTAACCTGATGGCCAGGGGCGTAGCTATCAATCTGCTCCAGATGGCCAAGCGAGTTGGCCCGCAGTACGAAGCCGTCGAATACGAAGATCTGTCCGGGGAGGAAAACCTCACCCTGGATGGCATCATTGCAGATGATTGAAGGAGCCATCAAGCCTTATCATGACGACACAGTGGAACTCTCAATGAAAGCACCAATGTCGGTGTCAAAACCGGCGGATCTCGGGTAGGGGGTCCCGAACTGTGCATCTAAGGCTAATAGTAACAGGAGGCGGGGGACACAATGTTTACCAGGTTCGGGTCCTCTCGATGGAGGTAATACCCTACTTCCTGCTTGATTGATCTTGATGATATGAGTATTACAAGAGTTGATCTACCACGAGATCGTAGAGGCAAAACCCTAGAAGCTAGCCTATGATTATGATTGTTGTTTTTCTACGGCCTAAACCCTCCAGTTTATATAGACACAGGAGGGGGGAAGGGTTACACAGAGTCGGTTACAGAGAAGGAGATCTACACATCCGAATTGCCAAGCGTGCCTTTCTTGCAAAGGAGAGTCTCACCCGGACACGGGACGAAGTCTTCAATCTTGTATCTTCATAGTCCAACAGTCCGACATAAGTACATAGTCCGGCTGTCCCAGGACCCCCTAATCCAGGACTACCTCAGGGGGCGCCACACACAGCTAAGCAATTGTCGTGGTTGTGCTAGGCGCCCCCCTCCCACATATATATAGGTGGGGGGAGAAGCAGCCAGGATGGCGCCCTTGGAGTCTCCCCAAGTGCCCACCCCCTTCCTTATTGGAGTGCGGGAGGAAGGAAGGAGGAGGTGGCGCCCCCCACCCCCTTTCCTTTCTCTCTTGAGGAGGGAAAGGCAGGAGGGGCCACCCTCCCCTTTCCTTCCCCTAGGGCCGATAGCCATGAAGAGGGGCACACCAGCCCCCTAATGGGCTGGTCTGCCCCCTCCCATGGCCCCATATGGCCCATACACTGGTCGGGGGTGTCCGGAACCCCTTCTGATGACTCCTCGTCATGTCTGTGATCCCATCCGGGACTCCGAACAACATTCGGTCACCAAATCATCTAACTGATATAACATTATATTTTCAACGAACGTTAAGCATGCGGACCCTACGGGTTCGAGAACTATGTAGAAATGACCGAGACACCTCTCCGATCAATAACCAATAGCGGAACCTAGATGCACATATTGGTTCCTACATATTCTACGAAGATCTTTGTCGGTCAAACCGCTATGACAACATACGTAATTCCCTTTAGTTTGTCCATCGATATGTTACTTTCCCGAGGTTCAATCGTCGGTATCTCTATACCTAGTTCAATCTCGTTACCGGCATGTCTCTTTACTTTTTGCGTAATACATCATCTCATAACTAACTCATTAGTCATTTGCTTGCAAGGCTTCTTATGATGTGTATTACCGAGAGGGCCTAGAGATACCTCTCCAATACTCGGAGTGACAAATCCAAATCTTGATCTATGCAAACTCAACAAACACCTCCGGAGATACATGTAGAGAGTCTTTATGATCACCCAGTTACGTTGTGATGTTTCATAGCACACAAGGCATTCCTCCGGTTTTCGGGAGTTGCATAATCTCATAGTCGAAGGAATATGTATTTGACATGAAGAAAGCAATAGCAATAAACTGGACACTCATTATGCTAAGCTAACGAATGGGTCTTGTCCATCACATCATTCTCCTAATGACGTGATCCTGTTATCAAATGACAACACATGTCTATGTTTAGAAAACATTAACCATCTTTGATTAACGAGCTAGTCTAGTAGAGGCTTACTAGGGACACATTATTTATTTATGTATTCACACATGTATTTAAGTTTCCGATCAATAAAATTGTAGCATGAATAATAAACTTTTATCATGAATAAGGAAATATAACATAACAACTTTGTTATTGCCTCTATGGCATATTTCCTTCAAAATGTTGTCATTGTAAAACATCGAGGAGGTCATGAATTTGGTGTTCTAGCTGCGGAAGCCATAGAAGGCATGAGCACTGGTACTCTCTACTTGATCGTGTAGATGGCATATATGGTATTGACGGTTTTGTGGCCGGCATGCTCGGTGTAGGTGACCGAGTCCCTGGCGGACAACACTACCGATGAAGGCCTTGAAGACACCCAGAGACTCCGGCACTTCACCCCACCCTACCGCTCCAGCCACTAGATCACTTGATTCGAGGACCTCTTAATTTTCTACCAGACACCATTTCACGCATCGTCCTTCACCCTTACCTCCCCCGCTTAGTAGTATCTTGTTCGCCCGCAGAGCTAGTTTATTCTCTAGCGATGGTTTTCTGGAGGTTCTAGAGGTGGTGGAGGTCAGCAAGCGACACTCACAATGTACCAACCAACAAAATAATTTAAAGATCAAGCCATGCACTCACTTTAGTGTAGTTTCTGATAACCAACAAACGTCTCCCCTTGTTCAAGGAGAGACGTCGGCATTCCAAAAGACTGTAAAGAGACAGCGAGCCTTCAACATATAACAAAACCAATTCACCAGTAAAAAACCAACCAGGTAGAGAATTTAAATATTGTATGGAGCGGCAGCCCAACAGACACAACCAGGTATAGAGTTGACAGAGACATTGACACATGACAACATGTTTTATTTGAAGACTTGCGAGAATGGTGTTCCTACGCAAGATTCCTCGCGTTATTTCATAATTGCCCTCCAGAGCCAGACACCTATTGAACATTGTCTACATTGGAGAGAAACATGCACCGCCATCATGGGAGGGATCACTTGTAGCTATTCTCTTTTTCCTTCCATAGCTACTACTTAAGACCATAGGTTGCGATCTGCTCCTCCAGCTTCATCAAAAGAAGAGCAGATTAATTATTACGACATGTCTAAGGTGCATATTGGTGGCCAAGTCACAAGGTTTCACAAATCATCCATGTTACAAGGTGGTTGATACCATATTCCAGTAATTGGCCAAGTCTAATTTACGCTGAGAAACAAAGAATTTATACTGCTTTGAACTACCCCATATAGCTACTGCATCGTGATGACAAAAATTAAGACAGTAACATTTTAGATACCTCAGAAATAAAACAGTATATCTAGAAAAATTTCAACAGCAACAAGAATGAGATCAAGTTCTTTATTTTTATCTTAAAGGATCTTGTCCAATCTTTAGAATATGATACTTGTAAGAAGTTGGAAGTCAAAGCAAACATACGCACATAAGGGGCTACCTGCATCATAGCCTCAAACTTGCTTCGCATATCACAGAACTCACTCCAAGCAAGAGCCAACGCCATGAGGCACCTGGAATAATGCATCATACCACACAGTCAAATTCTGGACAGAGTAATCACGTGAACTGAACTAACAGTGGTTCGGAAATCATAACCCTCAGCTTGAAAAAAAAAAACTCTAGCCATCTCAGATTTAGTCATGCTATAAACATCAAGTCTAGAACTAATAAGTTACAGTAGAATAATCAAAAAGGCATATTTAGATAATGAACAGAGTAGTACCATCACATGGTTGCAAATGAAGTGAACGAGCAGGTTAGTGCTATGAGCTAAATACAATGCCATCAAAAAAGGAAATCAATCTTCAGGTTTACAATAATGTAAACAATACAGAGTGTGGATAATAATGATTGTGCAACATATATAATAATTAAGGTACTAAGAACTGACCTTTCTTTACTTTTTGGCTCATTGAACCGACGGAATTGCATGCAGGATAGGTTCACTTTCTTAGCACCAACACTGATACATACAAAGAAGCGGAAGATCAGGACACCAGGAAATTTTCAAGCTTATTAAACGCTATTGCGCCATGTTGATCCGCATAACCATACTAGCGATGATAATCATGGTTGTAGACACAATATATTGTTTGATAAACCCAAAAAATAAATAGTATTAGCTAAATGTGGTAGTAGATCAGTAGTACTAGAGATTTTGGTAATACGGCAAAGTTTCAATTGCCGAGCCATCATGTTGGCACGAATATCGACAATTCCATTATAAAGAAAACAAGTAAATTGGGCTCTTCTAATTATTGCTATATGACGGCGTGATCAACACGAGCCACATGCCTATGACGTGCACACCCCGTGCCAACACATCGGAATAGAAACAACATCGATACAGTACGTGGTTTTTCTAGTAGCGACTGGACAAACCAGAAAAATGACCATTGATGTTATGTAGAATATAGCAAATCATTGATACAGAAAAGTTTGCAGAATCCCAACTCAATTATTTATTGCCGGCCTAGAATATTCCATTAGATAAATAATAGATTCATTACTACTAGAAATGTCCGCAAGACGACAGTGTTCCTTGCAGAGCTATAACATTGCCATGGGAGGAATAACGACAAACTCGCATGTAACGACATAACAAAACTCAGTTGTTATACTTGAGTTTATACGACAACCACAAGCGACGCCACACCGACACACCTGAGGAGAATCCTAAAGAAAGCAGAAAAACTACCATTGGCGTTACACATAATATATAGCAAATGATTAATACCAGGAATCTTTACAACGCGACAAAGTATTCCTCGATCGGCAAGCCCTAACTTTTCCGTTGCATGAATACCGGTACATCCGTTAGAAGAAGCACAGCTAAATTTGGCAATTCTACTTATGGCTACACGACAATGTAGACACCACGAAGTGCATGCCCGTGACAAACATGTCTGAATCACACGATATGGATGCAACACAAAAACAATCCTATATAGAGTTAAAACTGAGCAGGGAAAGAAAGGGTTTATCATAATTATACCTGTAGCTGGATCCCTTGAGTTGACGCACGAGGACGTCCACCATGTCGTTGTCCACCACAGGTTGGCTCCTGTGAATCGCAAAGCAGAGAAGTCAAGATGGATGAGTAGCCGAGGGAGCCAAGATAACAGAAGCCGAGGAAGAAAGGAGGGATTGGGGGCGGACAGCAGGCCGGCGATGTCGTTGAGGATCCTCTTGGTGTCCTTGATGAAGAGGTTGATCGTGTCGGTGACGTAGCCCCGGGCTGCGGTGCCGTTCTCCTCCATGGACCGCAGTTGGTGGAAATTCTCATCAAGCATGCCCTAGATGAATCACATCACATGACGAGAAGGCAAAGATAGACTAGTCAGCCAGCCGCCGGAACAACCACACGGCCGAGGTATACATGGGACGACGAGGGGATGGACTCACCGTGGCAAACATGGATGTTACGAGGTTGTTCAGCCGTGCTCTGAGCGCGGCAGCTGCCATTGTTGAGGAGGTGCTGGAGCGGATCTGGTGGCGGAGCACCTGCTGAAGGGATCCGAAGATGTAGTGGTGGTGAAGGAGTAGCCGGTGGAAGGAAACCTTTATGTGGCCGGATGCACGAGACTCTACAGCAGAAGCATTTGGCGGCGAGTGGTACTTTACCTCTACTTGCTTGGCCATTAACGATCGAGCTTGGAGCCTTGGAGACGGCATGCATGCGTGCAGTGCATGAATGCAGCTACAGGTTGAGGACAGCAGCTGCAGCCAGATGGCGTGGAGATAGAGTGTAGGGCGTCTTCTTTGGATGGTTCGGTCGTTCTTTGGATGATTCTGCGATACTCTTGTTTTACTTTTGTGTGTGTGTGTGAACTGTCATGTTGTCATGCCTAGCCCCTGCGTGGTTTGAGTACTCTTCTTTTGAGCAAAAAAATGCTTTCTTCGTGGGTTTTGTTGGGTTTAAGATTCTGTCAGTGGCCTTGCCTAAGGTGCCACCAGGCCGCTACTTGGGCTGTAGGTGACGGGCTTGGCCTAGCTCACACTACCGCACTGGAAGAGCATCTCTAGCAGAACAGATGCCGCAAAATCTTTTAAATTTCCTATCCGCAAATCTTGCGTTTTACGGTTCACCCTAAAACGTTTTTGCGGGCAGTTCATCCCCGGGCAGAATAGATACTGTAAATAGTACCATAAATTTTAAAACTTAAACTTAAAACAAGTTCCTGCTATATAGATAGTCCAGGTGGTTGGTAGGCCGAAAGACCATGGTGGCCTTGGAATTCATGACGTGCAGGTTAAGAATGAGGTCCTACTTAGTAAATGGTTATTCAAACTTTTATTGAGGACAAACCATACCGCGTAACAATTATCTAGGCCAAAAGACGATGTCCCAGGCATGCTGGAAACCCGACGACTCGCACTTTTGGGATGGTCTAATGGCGGCAAAGAAACATCTCGTTTGCTTTGGGTGTTTCAAGATAAAGGACGGGTTGGAGATTCGTTTATGGGAAGACATATGGCTAGGCAATGCCAGTCTCCGAGAACAATATCCAGCCTTATACAACATTGCTTTCGATAAGAATAATACTATTGCGCAGGTGCTCAGTTCATCGCTGCCGAATATTTCGTTCAGGCGGGATTTGATTGGCCCCGACTTGTGTCATGTCATAATCTTTTATTCAGGCTAGATTCGATCAACCTGACACAAGGCCAGGGATGTGTTTCGCTGGAACCTTACTACATCTGGGTCTTTCACTGTAGACTCTATGTACCGTGCGCTCACACATTCTAAGGTACCAGTGAGTAATAACCAGAATATTTGGAAGTCCAAGATTCCACTAAAAGTGAAAATTTTCATGTCGTATCTTCGTAGGGGAGTTGTGTTAACCAAAGACAATCTCGCATGACGCAACTGGCAAGGGAGTAAGAGGTGTTGTTTTTGTACTCATGACGACACAATCAAACACCTCTTTTTTCATGCAAGTTTACACGTTCTAAGTGGTCACTCATACAAATATCGTCAAATTTGCATCTGCCCACAAGTGTTGCCAATATATTTGGTCATTGGTTGGATGGTATTCCAAATAGTTTCAAAACGCTAATAAGGGTGGGAGTGTATGCCTTAATTTGGTCGCTTTGGCTATGCAGAAACGATTTGATTATTAATGGAAAAAATAGTTCTCCTCTGCAGGTTATTTTCCGGTGTACGCACTCTCTACGTACGTGGTCTATTCTACAACGATCGGAGTACAGATCGCTCTTCAAGGCGGTGTGTACGGGGTGGCTATGGAGGTTTTTTCCGACATGAGTGGCAGCATAACCTTCGGATCGATCCACCACCTCCTTCGACATAGTGATAGTGTCGGTCTATAGGACTCTACTATTGCCGGTTTGTCGATTTTTATTTGATGAATTTTTGTCGGACTTTCGTATTTGGCTGTCTGCATCCTAGTTATCCAGATGTCGTGTGTTTCTCATAATGCCTTGTATCTTGCTGCTACATTTTGAGATAATAAAATCGCCCTTTATCGAAAAACATAGATAGTCCAGACCTCATCGGAGTTCATCACACAGACAAACTAAAATTAAAAATCGATGGAGGGCCGGCGGTGGCGCATGACTTCACATCGAGAAAGAACTCGCACGTCAAGCGGTAGAGGGTGTAGGCAAGCTCGAAGTCCGCCTTCGCAGCCTCGAAGCGTTCAGCGGTGCCTTCTTCGCCAGCCTCCAGCGCCTCCCTCACGGCGTGGCACGTGATCTCCGGCTCGTGGAACTTCTTCGTCGCCATCCAGAGTGCCTCGGAGCCCAATAAAGTGCTGCCACACGTAGTTGTCGCTGCTACGGGATAGGGTGCCGCGATTGCGTACATGTGCCAAGCGCCCAGCTCGACGGCGGGCCAGCTGGAGCTGCCAGCCTCTGCATCGTGCCGGCCGGGTTTGCGCGGAAGCAGTGGCCCCCATGTCCGCGAGCTTCTCCTGACATAATCCACGCTTTAGAGTAAAAAACCATCCGGATGCGCTCGCCGGAGCTAAGAAAAGAAGATGGCGGAGGGGAAGTCGACTACAGCAGATGGGGCCGATCTATCCCACACGGGAACCCTAAAATGCCCCCCCCCCCCCATACACATATAGCGGCGGAAGCGGTGGTTTGCGGGCCGCACGTTTATTTTGATACTGGCCGGTACAAATATACCGCTTTTTTCCCGCCCAAAAAAACCCAGAAACGCTAAATCGGCCGCAAATATATGGGCCGGCGGCGGGATAGAGTATCTGCTGGATATGCTCTAAGTCACGAGAGGCGTCGATTGATCACGGTGACTATATCTTGCATTAAGCGAGATGGTAGGTAGTCTCGCTGAAGGTTCTATAGTAATTGGGCCGGCGCATTCGTGCGCGCACAATTCTGGAAACAGCAGGAAAAGGGGAGAAGCAGGGGTTGATACCCGGTGTCCAGGAAGATCGCCGGCGCTGCTAGCCAACCTACGCGCATACCTAATTAGTTGGGTGCGTCCAACTTGAGGCAATTCGAGCCTGTTTCTCCATGATTTTGTCTTTTCATGTTTTCTTGTGTTTCTTTTCTTTTCTTCTTCTCCGTTTTTTCATTCATTGTCATTCTTTTTCATTCGTTTCTTCAGTATTATTTTCCATTTATTTTTTCTTTGGTTTATTTTGCTTCTTTTTCCTTTTAAATTTTTGGTTTTATTTAGTTTTTTTGTTTTCATTCTAAATTTTTAGTATATGTCAGCATCATTTTACTAATACACGTTAACATTTTTTCATTGCAAAATTAAGTTTTATTATACATGGTCAAGATTTTTTCTTTATAGATTTTAAATATTTTAAATGCTTGACTAACATTTTTTTAAATGCTTTGTTTAACATTGTTTAAATGCAATATTAACATTTTTTAACACATGGTCAACATATTTTCTAAACACATACAAAATATTTCAAATGCTTGGTTAACATTTTTATAATAGATGTTCAATATTTTTATGAATGCTTGATTAACATTTTTATATGTGTGATAAAAAATTCATCATTTTTTTAATACATGTTCAACATTTTTTATATACACATTTAACCTTTTCCAAATGCTTGATTAATATTTATTAAAGAAATGATCAAATTGTTTCATACACACTTTTTATACATTTGTCATACACATTAAAATTTTCAAATGCTTGCTCAACATTTTTCAAATGTTTTATGTAGAGTGACTATTGTAAATATTTATTTAGAATATTTGGAAGTATAAACAAAAGTAAAAAAAGCAAACAACGTGAAGAAAATGAGGTTGTTGTTCCTATGCGCCTGGGCTGGCCCATCTGGAGCCACCTTTCAAAAAGGGTTCCCACTGTCTCGTTTATTATGAGATATAGGGGCGTCTGATACGTCTCCAACGTATCTATTATTTTCAATTGTTCTATGCTATTATATTAATTTCATATCATTTCTGGGAACTAACCTATTAACTCAGTGCCCAGTGCCAGTTGCTATTTTCTGTTTGTTTCTTGTTTTACAGAAAATCTATACCAAACGGAATCCAAACACGACAAAACTTGTTGACAATATTTTCTGGACTAGAAGAGACCCTACAGCTTTAGGGTAGGCCCGGAAGACCTGTGAGGAGACGACAAGGCAATAGAGGGTGCCCTGATGTCTTGTGGGCCCCACGTGTCTCCTTTTAACCTAATTCCAGCGCTACGAATTCTCATATATTAGGAAACCCCAGAGAAGCCACCGAAACATTTTTCCGCTGCCGCAAGTCTTTGTTCTTCCGCGATCCTTTCTTGAGGCCTTTTTCAGTTCTTTACCGGAGGGGGAATTGATCACAAAGGGCTTCTGTATTAACTTTGCTGCCCTTCCGATGATGTGTGAGTAGTTCCAACAAGACCTATGGGTTCATAGTGATTAGCTAGATCTCTCTCTCTCTCTCTCTCTCTCTCTCTCTCATTTTCAAGACAATGTTCTCCTTAGAATTATATTCGATGTAATCTTCTTTTGTGGTGTGTTTGTTGGGATCCAAAGAAATTGAGTCTTTTCTGAACATTATTATGTATGATTGTTACAGCTATGTAATGCTCTTTGATCTATCTGTTTGGTTTGGCCAACTAGATTGATTTATCTTTAGCGGGAGTGGTGCATAGTAGTAGGTTCAATCTTGTGGTGTACTCACCTCGTGATAAAAGGGCTAGCGAGGCACTTACTTGTATTGTTGGTACTAAGGAGAAAACGACGAGGTTTAATCATATTGATTGGTTTTATTGTGGAAAACGTTGCATGAAAAAAAAATTCTACGCACACGCAAGATCTATCAAGGAGATGCATATCAACGAGAGGGGGGAGTGTGTCTACGTACCCTCGTAGACCATAAGCGAAAGCGTTTTACAACGCAATTGATATAGTCGAACTTTCTTCGTGCTCCAACCGATATAGTACCGAACGCACGGCACCTCCGCGTTCTGCACATGTTCAGCTCGGTGACGTCCTCGGCCTTCTTGATCCAGCGAGATGGTGAGGTAGTAGATGAGTTCCGGCAGCATAATGGCGTGATGACAGTGATGGTGATGTGATCTACGCAGGGCATCGCCTAAGCACTACAAATATGACTGAGGATGTAAATGGTGCAGGGGGGGGGGGGGGGGGGGGCGCACACGGCTAACGGATTGATGTGCTTGTGCTAGGCGCCCCCTCCCACATATATATAGGTGGGGGAAGAAGGGACCAGCCAGGAGGGCGTCCCAAGTAGGCCGAATCTTTCTTGAGATCCTCCCCAAATGGCGCCCACCACATTTCCCTTATTTGCTGGAGAAGAAATGAAAGTGGGAAGAGAGAAGGAAGGGGAAGGCGAATCCTCCCCCTTTCCTTCCCCACTTGGTCGACTGTGATAGGGGGCATGCCAACCCTTTGTGGGCTGGTGTGCTCCCCTCTTGTGGCCCAATAGGCCCAATACTCTCCCGGGGGTGACCGGTACCCCATCCGGTACTCCAATGACTATCTGGTTTTCTCAGAAAGGCTTCCGGTGTCTGAATACCATTGTCCTAAATATCAGTCTTTACATCTCGACCATTTCGAGACTCCTCCTCATGTCCATGATCTTATCCGGGACTCCAAACAACATTTGGTCACCAAATCACATAACTTATATAATACTACATCGTTAACGAACGTTAAACGTGCGGACCCTATGGGTTCGAGACATATGTAGACATGACCGAGACACCTCTACGGTCAATAACCAATAGTGGAACATGGATGCCCGTATTAGCTCCTACATATTTTACAAAGATCTTTATTGGTCAAACCGTTATGACAACATACGTAATTCCCTTTGTCCATCGGCATGTTACTTGCCCGAGATTTGATCGTCGGTATCTCTATACCTAGTTCAATCTCATTATTGACAAGTCTCTTTACTTGTTCCGTAATACATCACCTCGCGACCAACTCCTTAGTCATTTGCTTGCAAGCTTATGATGTGTATTGCCGAGAGGGCCCGGAGATACCTCTCCGATAATCGGAGTGACAAATCCTAATCTCGATCTTTGTCAACTCAACAAACACCTTCGGAGATACCTTTAAAGCATCTTTATGATCACCTAGTTATGTTCTGACGTTTGATAGAACACAAGGTATTCCTCTGGTATCTGGGAGTTGCATAATCTCATAGTCGAAGGAATATGTATTTGACATGAAGAAAGCAATATCAATAAAACTGAACAATCATTATGCTAAGCTAATGGATCAGTCTTGTCCATCACATCATTCTCCTAATGATGTGATCCCGTTATCAAATGGTAACTCATGTCCATGATTAGGACTTTAACCATCTTTGATCAACGAGCTAGTCTAGTAGAGTCTTACTAGGGACACATTTTCGAGATCTCCATTGGTTGTCTGATTGTGCAGGGGCGACGGCGTGAGTCCAATCCGATCGATATTGTGGATCTTACTACGATGTCTCCGATAGAGGAATTGAAGGGAGTGGATTCTCGGATGGCGGCGGTGGATCCAAATCCCAAGCCCGATCTCTAGCGGATCGGGGGTCTTTTCTGGGTTTTCACGGAGGGGGACGAGGACGAAGAGATAGTGCATGATTCCTAGGACACCGTGATGCCACAGATCGTTTCGCCACTGTCTGTGTCATTGTCTATGCCAGAAGTGTGTTGCAATGGTAACAAGGAGGATGACAAGGTGACTGGACCTCACCGGGGCGCACTTCAAAGGTCGTCGGCGTCGATGATAAAGCCTTGAAAAGGGTCGATTCCCAAGGCAAGTCTCCTGCAAATTACGTTGTCTTATTTTATATAGCTAGATTCTTGGATGATAGTTACTAGAAAAAAGAGGAAGAAGGGTTGTGTGGCAGTGCAACTAGCATCGTCGGTGGTCGTCGGGACTGATGAGATCCGGGTGAAAAGGGTGGCTCATTTGAATCTGTTGTTGGGCTAATGTGGGCCGAAGGCAGCAACCACGGTGTTGGGCTCGACTGATAATGGGTATAAGGTATGTAGCCTAGGTTGTCGGCCTAGTGGGCACTGTCCCAGCGATGTTGCACGTGAACCCACTGGATCGTGTGCATTCTCATGCACATCCGGTGTATAGGGTTCGACATATTTCTTGCCCTAGTTTTCCTTCGCTAAGGCAGGGGCGCGCTGCCAGGATCTCATCGGCACCTGTGGTTGCGACGGTAGCAATGGCCAACCATGGGAACGGGCAGCCGTCACCGCCTAGAACCGATAGTTCGCAGCGGCCCGCGCCACCTGCTAGCGACAAGCGTATGTTGGCCATTAGCGTTGCTGCTCAAGGAGTTAGCCGATGACATGATTTTTGCTCGGGCTATGAGTTCTATGGTCCCTCGAATGGCGGACGCAATCCTCCTCGTGGACAGTGGGGCGACGACGGTTATAATGCCTACTAGAGGGTCAGCACCGCGGCTCGTCCTCGGCTGGCAGAGGGCGCGGGTACGCATGGCAGAATGACGGCGAGGGTGGCCGAGGCTTCTATGGTCCTCCGGGCAACTTCATAGAGGAGCATTCATGCCCCCATTACCGTCACCGTGGAGGTAGGGGGTGGCAGGCGGCCACCTTCTACTCATCCACCTCCACCACTGGCAAAAACTTCTGAGGCCGCAACTTCAATGGATCCGGAGGATTATTCGGGGGCGGCTGCTCCGGTACCCACACCGACATTGGCAGGTGTTCTCATCGACACTGTGCGGGCTCTCGCCATGGTGAAAGTTCTGGTTACCAAGCCATATGCAGTGAAGGTTTGGGACTCTACCAATGACAGAGCATCTGACAAGTTTGAGGGCGAAAGAGCTACGGAGTGGGTAAGGAAGAAAGATAAACTGAATTGTAACCGTTGCGGAGAGCCGGGACATTTTGTGGCCAAATGCATGACAAAGATATATGATTTATGCCTTAGACCGAATCATGGTTCAGGGGAGTGCCCCCTTCTTCTGGGACCAAAGCTTGTGGTCACCATCTACGGGGTTTCTTGCCCCGAACTTATTTTTTTTTGAGTCACCGGGCATCACTTCGCTTTCACCTACGGCAGAGAGTTTGATTACAGGTGTGGTCAAAGGGACGCATGGATCGATGATAGAGGCGCAAGTTGTGCAGCAGCTTCGAGAGCTAGCCCCGTGCAATTTCTAGTGAGCTCTTTTCAAACTTGAGGATCAGGTCTATAAGGTTGATTTCCCATTGAGAGAGGATTTAAATCGACTGCTTAAGTTCAGTATGTGTAGGGTGCTTCGGAGCAATTGTATTCTGGAATTTGATGCTTGGAAATGGAAGGAGCCACAAGGGACACCTCTTTCCCAGATATGGGTTCATTTTTTGGGGGCACCGTTGGAGCCTCTTAATGATTTTCTGGTTACCTGGAGTCTTGGGTCACTCATTGGAACACCAAGCGTGTTGACATGCCTTTCACTCACGCACATGGTGTAGCTCGGATGCTTGTCAATGTGGTGGACATTGAGCAGGTCCCGGATGTGGTGAGATGGACACATGCGGGTGTGATGTATGACCTGGACATTGAGATCGATGACACTCTATTGTTTGAGGGGTGGACAAGAATATTGACGTGGACATGACTGATGGAGATGATGGCACTAGGAATAGGGATAAGGGTGCATAGCACAGTATGCACGACGACGCTAACAGGACTGAGGGATAGCCTGCTTAGACAGCTGACTCTGCAAAGGGGGCGGCACCACCGTTGACATCGATGAATACACTGAGGTTTGGATTGTTTGGTGAATCTTTGGCTCCCACTCTCCTTTGGGGAGATAGAGCCAAGATTGATGATCATGCGGAGTGCGACTTGTCACCGTTGTCGATGGCGATCTATTAGGGGCCGCTGCTGGCTGGGTCCGCTTTGGCAGCGACGGACACGACCTCGAGACAGGAGGTCTTCGGGCAGCCCACAATGTCGTCTCCGCAACGGGCGTATACTCCATCCGTGGTCGAGAGGGAGGGGAGTCACGGGCAGGAGGCCCTATACCTTCCCCCTTCACTATTGATTTCTTCTATGCCTCCAGAGGGGCTTTCTTCATCGACACATGAAGTGGAGATCTCCACCGCTGCTCCTAAGGAGAGGCCGGACATGCCTGTGGGGGAGACCCGCTGCTCGCCCTGTCCCCTTCTCCCACGGTGACGATTGATCATCCAGTCAGGTGCATGGTGGAGGATGTGTTTGATTTTTGAGGTATTATGGACCCGACATCTAGTGACAGACGCGTTAATCAATAGATCCAGGCCCAAACTAATGTTGATGACCTACAGATGGGGCGTGCTATATGGCAACCAAGCTTCGTGATATCTAAGCAACTATAGGTGTGTCTGTTAATACGAGTCGTTCCATTCTTCATTTTTCAGAACACAATATAATTGATAATGCAGGAAACTTAGGGATCTCTCTCAGTTCTAACGGGAAGGACTTAGAAGCCGAGAGAGCCTTCGAATTGATTTGTAACGTTGCATGTATGAGGCCTATGAACCATGTTGAAATTAATAACTCGAGGATTACCGCACCAAAGACCTTATCCGAGGACCTCGTAGCCACTTCGGGGGTATAGGCTGAGGTGGATGAAATGGAGCAAGAGGAGTATATGGCTCCTTTGCAGCCCGATTGCACTACACAAACTACTCTCGGTCATATGGACACAAAGGGGGTATAAGATAAACCAAAATGTTCCTGGAAGAGGAAGGTATATCCTGCATCGGTAGTTTGTAGATGTGCGTGAGTCAAATTAAAGAAAAAAAATTCCAAGATGACAAGTGAAAGGGATCTTTTGGAATAGCAGAGGTCTAGCGGACTTGGCTAAAAGAAGGTTCCTCATGGAAGCGTCACTTGAACACAAACTAGATTTTGTTGCCTTACTAGAAACAGGAAGGGATAACTTCACTTCGCAATTTCTCGGCACCTTATCAGCTGGTATAGACTTTGATTGACACCGTGTACCCCCAAGGGGACGATCTGGAGGGATTTTACATGGGGTTAAGTGTGAAACTTTAGAGGTTATGAATGTTGTTCAAGGTGAATATTCTGTTAACTTCAGGGTCAGGTCAAAAACTGATGTGTTCGGATGGGCTTTTGTGGCTTTTGATATGTCTCCAACGTATCTATATTTTTTTCATCGTTCCACACTACTAGATAAAAGCTTATTAGTAGCGCTGGTTTTTGTGCTACCAGTAGTGCGGGCACCAACGCTACTGCTACGGCGCTACAACTACTTTGTAGCAGTAGCGCATTTCTAGACCAGCGCTACTGGTAAGTTCAAGTACTAGTAGCACGTTTTTAGGCCAGCGCTACTGCTAACATTTATGTTTTTTTAGTATTTTGGCACTGTACATGTTTAAAAAGATATATCTTTTATACAATAACAACTCATCATGAACTAGTCCATTTAAATAGCATATTCATTACCACGTGTCATCACCACCAAACAATGTTCGTCAATGAGACATCATATAACAAGTTGGTCACTAGTCATAATCATAACTCCTCATCATCAACATGAACTCTCACGCATTGTAGCACATAATAACAGATTCTAGCTACGACCTACTCCTCTCATAGGACCTACTCTACCCTCTCTTAGGTAAAATGTCATAAAACAAGATAGACATTGACTCTCCATTAAGGAAAATTGACTCTCCGTAATAATAAATAACGGAGGTCATCCTGCCTCCAAGTCTTGGCCTACGCAAAATGTTGCTTACAAGTAGCTCACTACGATGGTTCAAACATTTTGTGAAATCATTATTATCATGGCTTCCTTGCTTATAGAAATCCGGTATGGACATGAGTGATGTGGATACTACGGCTGACCTGGCCGTGGTGGCCGTAAGCTCATAACATTAACGCGACCTCTCTGCAACATCAGATGAGGCACACAATCCATCGGGATTTTCTGTTCATAAACATAGTAATAACTTTGTAGTTAGCAATGTAGTTTAGTTTTAGAAGAATTTATGCAAAAGATGCATGGATGTCGTCATAGTAGAAAATCTTACCATGATATCTCCATTGATGTTACCGTAGTTCAACACACGCACTAGTGGCACGTATTGACCATAACGTGGAGGAGTTTGATAATAGCTACTGTAATTCTCAAGATTAGTAAAAAATGCGATAAGACCATCTTGCTCCTTATAAGTTAATTGTGCTTCATCATTGTAGTAGTAGGTTCTGTCTACCATTTTCCGTACATTTTTTGAAGAATGAAAATAAGCTGTCAATGGAAATAAGCTGTCAAATATTTTGAAATAAACAATATAAATTATTTAGTAAATATGTTTAAGAAACTCACACAGCGGTAGAACTCGAAGCGTGTCAACAAGGACCCAAATGGTCATATCATTTTCGTCGATGTCAGGATCACCAAGATCGAAGGTGAGAAGCATACTGATACGTCTCCAACGTATCTATAATTTTTGATTGCTCCATGCTACTTTATCTACTGTTTTGGACTATATTGGTCTTTATTTTCCATTTTTATATTACTTTTGGGACTAACCTATTAACCGGGGGCCTAGCCCAGAATTGTTGTTTTTTACCCTTTTCAGTATTTCGAAGAAACAGAATACCAAACGGAGTCCAAACGGAATCAAACCTACGGGATCGTGATTTTCCAACCGAACGTGACCCAGGAGACTTGGACCCTACTCCAAGCAGTGCCCGAGGAGGCCACGAGGGTGGAGGGCGCCCCCCTGGGCGCGCCCCCTACCTCGTGGGCCCCTCGGATCTCCACCGATGTACTCCTTCCTCCTATATATACCAACGTATCCCCGAACAATCAGAACAGGAGCCAAAAACCTAATTCCACCGCCGCAACCTTTTGTATCCACGAGATCACATCTTGGGGCCTATTCCAGAGCTCCGCCGGAGGGGGCATCCACCACGGAGGGCTTCTACATCATCACCATAGCCCCTCCGATGAAGTGTGAGTAGTTTACTTCAGACCTTCGGGTCCATAGCTAGTAGCTAGATGGCTTCTTCTCTCTTTTTGGATCTCAATACAATGTTCTACCCCTCTCTCGTGGAGATCTATTCGATGTAATCTTCTTTTTGCGGTGTGTTTGTTGAGACCGATGAATTGTGGGTTTATGATCCAGTATTATCTATGGAAAATATTTGATTCTTCTCTGAATTCTTTCATGTATGATTGAGTTATCTTTGCAAGTCTCTTCGAATTATCCTTTTTGGTTTGGCCAACTAGATTGGTAGTTCTTGCAATGGGAGAAGTGCTTAGCTTTGGGTTCAATCTTGCGGTGTCCTTACTCAGTGACAGAAAGAGTTGCAAGGCACGTATTGTATTGTTGCCATCGAGGATAACAAGATGGGGTTTTTATCATATTGCATGAATTTATCCCTCTACATCATGTCATCTTGCTTACGGCATTACTCAGTTTTTACTTAATACTCTAGATGCATGCTGGATAGCGGTCGATGAGTGGAATAATAGCAGTAGATGCAGAATCGTTTCGAAATACTTGTTTTGGACGTGATGCCTATATACATGATCATTGCCTAGATATACTCATAACTATGCTCAATTCTGTCAATTGCTCAACAATAATTTGTTCACCCACCGTAGAATACTTATGCTCTTGAGAGAAGCCACTAGTGAAACCTATGGCCCCCGGGTCTATTCTCATCATATCAATCTATATCACTTTATTTACTTGCTTTGTTTTTACTTTGCCTTTACTTTTACTTTGCATCTATCTATCAAAAATACCAAAAATATTATCTCTGTCAGGTCTCACTCTCGTAAGTGACCGTGAAGGGATTGACAACCCCTAAGCGTTGGTTGCGAGTTGCTATCGTTTTGTGTAGGTACGAGGGACTTGTGCGTGGTCTCCTACTGGATTGATACCTTGGTTCTCAAAAACTGAGGGAAATACTTACGCTACTTTACTGCATCATCCTCTCCTCTTCCGGGAAACCAACGCAGTGCTCAAGAGGTAGCAAGAAGAATTTCTGGCGCCGTTGCCGAGGAGGCTCACACAAGCAAGTCAACCATACCAAGTACCTATCGCAATCCCTATCTTTCGCATTACATTATTTGCCATTTGCCCCTCGTTTTCCTCTCCCCCACTTCACCCTTGCCATTTTATTTGCCATCTCTTTCCCAATCTCCTCCTCTCTTTCCCGTTTGCCTTTTTCCCTTTGCCTTTCTGTTTGCTTGTGTGTTGGATTACTTGTTGCCATGGCGCAAGATAATACCAAATTGTGTGATTTCTCGAATACCAATAATAATGATTTCCTTAGTACTCCGATTGCTCCTCTTAATAATGATGAGTCTTGTGAAATCAATACCGCTTTGTTGAATCTTGTTATGAAAGATCAGTTTGCCGGCCTTCCTAGTGAAGATGCCACTACTCATCTAAACAATTTTGTTGATTTGTGTGATATGTAAAAGAAGAAAGATACGGATAACAATATTGTCAAATTGAAGTTATTTCTGTTTTCACTTAGAGATCGTGCTAAAGTTTGGTTTTCATCTTTGCCTAAAAATAGTATTGATTCTTGGAACAAATGCAAAGATGCTTTTATCTCTAAGTATTTTCCTCCCGCTAAGATTATCACTCTTAGGAACGATATCATGAATTTTAAACAACTTGATCATGAGCATGTTGCCCAATCTTGGGAAAGAATGAAGTTGATGCTTCGCAATTGCCCTACTCATGGTTTGAATTTATGGATGATCATACAAATTTTTTATGCCGGATTGCATTTTGCTTCTAGAAATATTTTAGATTCGGCCGCGGGAGGCACTTTTATGGAAATTACGTTAGGGGATGCTACCAAATTGCTTGATAATATTATGGCTAATTATTCTCAATGGCACATCGAAAGATCTTTTAGTAAAAAAGTGCATGCTATAGAAGAAATCAATGTTTTGAGTGAAAAGATGGATGAACTTATGAAGATGTTTGCTCCTAAAAATACTCCTCTTGATCCCAATGATATGCCTTTATCTACTTTGCTTGAGAATAATAATGAATCTATGGATGTGAATTTTGTTTGTAGGAATAGTTTTGGAAACAACACGTATAGAGGGAATTTTAATCCTAGGCCTTATCCTAGTAATCCTTCTAATAATTATGGATATTCCTACAACAACTCTTATGGAAATTTTAATAAGATGCCCTCTGAATTTGAGAGTAGTGTTAAAGAGTTTATGAATTCACAAAAGAATTTTAATGCTTTGCTTGAAGAGAAATTGCTTAAGGTTGATGATTTGGCTAGGAACGTTGATACAATTTCTCTTGAAATTGATTCTTTAAAGTTTAGATCTATTCCTCCTAAGCATGATATCAATGAGTCTCTCAAAGCCATGAGAATTTCCATTGATGAGTGCAAGGAAAGAACCGCTAGGATGCGTGCTTCCAAAGATGCCTATATTAAAGCGTGTTCTTCCAATCCCTATGAAAATCAAGATGAAGATCTAAAGGTTATTGATGTGTCTCCCATTAAATCTTTTGTTTTGCAATATGAATCTTGATGAATCTGAAGATTATCTTCCTTTACCTAGAAGGTGTTCTAAGAATTCGGAGTTTCTAGATCTTGATGATGAAATTGATGAAAGTGGGATTGAAATAAATAAAAACCGTGATGTTGCTAAACCCACTATTTTGGATCTCAAGGAATTTAATTATGAAAATCGTTCTTTGATTGGTTGTATTTCCTTGTTCCAATCCGTGCTAGATTCTCCTCATGCTTATAGTCAAAATAAGGCCTTTACCGAACATATTGTTGATGCCTTGATGCAATCTTATGAAGAAAAACTTGAGTTGAAAGTTTCTATCCCTAGAAAACTCAATGATGAGTGGGAACCTACTATTAAAATAAAAATTAAAGATTTTGAGTTTCATGCTTTGTGTGATTTGGGTGCTAGTGTCTCTACTATCCCCAAAACTTTATGTGATTGGCTAGATTTCCGTGATTTTGATGATTGCTCTCTAAACTTGCATCTTGCGGATTCCACTATTAAAAAGCCTATGGGAAGAATTAATGATGTTCTTATTGTTGCAAATAGGAATTATGTGCCCATAGATTTTATCATTCTTGATATAGATTGCAATCCTTCATGTCCTATTATTCTTGGTAGACCTTTCCTTAGAACGATTGGTGCAATTATTGATATGAAGGAAGGGAATATTAGATTCCAATTTCCCTTAAAGAAGGGTATGGAACACTTCCCTAGAAAGAAAATAAAATTACCATATGAATCTATCATGAGAGCCACTTATGGATTGCCTACCAAAGATGGCAATACCTAGATCTATCATTGCTTTTATGCCCAGCTAAGGGCGTTAAACGATAGCGCTTGTTGGGAGGCAACCCAATTTTATTTTGTGTTTTTTGTTTTTTCTTATGTTTAGGAATAAATAATCCATCTACCTTCTGTTTGGATGTGGTTTTATGTTTTAATTAGTGTTTGTGCCAAGTAGGACCTATAGGATAACCTACGATGATAGTTGATTTGATTCTGCTGAAAAACAGAAACTTTGCGCCCACTAATTTAGTTATGATAAATCACAGGAACGTGCTTTTGCGTTGATTCTTTTTGCTGCTGATCAATAAACAACTTTTCCAGGACTTCCCATTTTGGTAGAATTTTTATAGTTCCATAAGTTTGCGTTAGTTACAGATTTCTACAGACCGTTCTATTTTTGACAAATTCTGTTTTTCTTGTGTTGTTTGCTTATTTTGATGAATCTATGGCTAGTAAATTAGTTTAGAAACCATAGAGAAGTTGGAATACAGTAGGTTTAACACCAATATAAATAAAGAATGAGTTAATTACAGTACCTTTAAGTAGTCTTTTGTTTTCTTTCTCTAACGGAGCTCACGAGATTTCTGTTGAGTTTTGTGTTGTGAAGTTTTCAAGTTTTGGGTGAATTCTTTTGATGGATTATGGAACAAGGAGTGGCGAGAGCCTAAGCTTGGGGATGCCCATGGCACCCCCAAGATAATCCAAGGACACCAAAAAGTCAAAGCTTGGGGATGCCCCGGAAGGCATCCCCTCTTTCGTCCACTTCCATCGGTAATTTACTTGGAGCTATATTTTTATTCACCAACATGATATGTGTTTTGCTTGGAGCGTCTTGTATTATTTGTGTCTTTGCTTGTTAGTCTACCACAATCATACTTGCTGTACACATCTTTTGAGAGAGCCATACATGAATTGGAATTTGTTAGAATACACTATGTGCTTCACTTATATCTTTTGAGCTTGATAGTTTTGCTCATAGTGCTTCACTTATATCTTTTGAGCGTGATAATTTTTGCTCTAGTACTTCACTTAGATCTTTTAGAGAACGGTGGTGGATTTTTTTTAAAGAAACTATTTGATCTCTCATGCTTCACTTAGATTATTTTGAGAGTCTTTAATAGCATGGTAATTTGCTTAATGTTAATATACTTGGTGTTTAAGATATGTGAAACTTTCTTTTGAGTGAATTGAATACTAAGATAAGTTTGATGCTTGATAATTGTTTTGAGATATGGAGGTGATAATATCAAAGTCGTGCTAGTTGGGTGATTATGAATTTGATGAATACTTGTGTTGAAGTTTGTGATTCCCGTAGCATGCACGTATGGTGAACCGTTATGTGATGAACTCAGAGCATGATTTGTTTATTGATTGTCTTCCTTATGAGTGGCGGTCGGGGACGAGCGATGGTCTTTTCCTACCAATCTATCCCCCTAGGAGCATGTGCGTAATACTTTGCTTTGATAACTTCTAGATTTTTGCAACAAGTATATGAGTTCTTTATGACTAATGTTGAGTCCATGGATTATACGCACTTTTCCCATCCTTCCATTTTTTGCAAGCCTCTCTAATACCGCACACTTTTCGCCGGTATCATACACCCACCATATACCTTCCTCAAAACAGCCACCATACCTACCTATCATGGCATTTCCATAGCCATTCCGAGATATATTGCCATGCGACTTTCCACCATTTCGTTTATTATGACACGCTCCATCATTGTCATATTGCTAGGATGATCATGTAGTTGACATTGTATGAGTGGCAAAGCCACCGTTCATAATTCTTTCATACATGTCAGTCATGATTCATTGCATATCCCGGTACACCGCCGGAGGCATTCATATAGAGACATATTTTGTTCTAAGTATCGAGTTGTAATTGTTGAGTTGTAAGGAAAATAAAAGTGTGATGATCATCATTATTAGAGCATTGTCTCAAGTGAGGAAAGGATGATGGAGACTATGATTCCCCCATAAGTCGGATGAGACTCCGGACTTTACAAAAAAAGAGGCCATAAAAAAAGAGAAAGGCCCAAATAAAAAAATATGAGAGAAAAAGAGAGAAGGGACAATGCTACTATCCTTTTTCCAGACTTGTGCTTCAAAGTAGCACCAAGATTTTCATGATAGAGAGTCTGTCATTTTGTCACTTTCATATACTAGTGGGAATTTTTCATTATAGAACTTGGCTTGTATATTCCAATGATGGGCTTCCTCAAAATGCCCTAGGTCTTCGTGAGCAAGCAAGTTGATGCACACCCACTTAGTTTCTTTTGTAGAGCTTTCATATACTTATAGCTCTAGTGCATCCATTGCATGGCAATCCCTACTCACTCACATTGATATCTATTGATGGGCATCTCCATAGCCCGTTGATACGCCTAGTTGATGTGAGACTATCTTCCCTCTTTTTGTCTTCTCCACAACCACCCTTCTATTCCACCTATAGTGCTATATCCATGGCTCACGCTCATGTATTGCGTGAAGATTGAAAAACTTTTAAGAATGTCATAACTATGAAACAATTGCTTGGCTTGTCATCGGGGTTGTGCATGATTTAAATATTTTGTGTGGGGAAGATGGAGCATGGCCAGACTATATGATTTTGTAGGGATAACTTTCTTTTGCCATGTTATTTTGAGAAGACATGATTGCTTTGATTAGTATGCTTGACGTATTATTATTTTTGTGTCAATATGAACTTTTGTCTTGAATCTTTCGGATCTGAATATTCATATCACCATTAAGAAGATTTACATTGAAATTATGCCAAAGTATCACTCCGCATCAAAAAATCTTTTTTTATCATTTACCTACTCGAGGACGAGCAGGAATTAAGCTTGTGGATGCCTGATATGTCTCCAACGTATCTATAATTTTTGATTGCTCCATGCTACTTTATCTACTGTTTTGGACTATATTGGGCTTTATTTTCCAGTTTTATATTACTTTTGGGACTAACCTATTAACAGGAGGCCCAGCCCAGAATTGCTGTTTTTTGCCTTTTTCAGTATTTCGACGAAACAGAATATCAAACGGAGTCCAAACAGAATGAAACCTTCGGGATCGTGATTTTCCAACCGAACGTGACCCAGGAGACTTGGACCCTACTCCAAGCAGTGCCCGAGGAGGCCACGAGGGTGGAGGGCGCCCCCCTGGGTGCGCCCCTACCTCGTGGGCCCCTCGGAGCTCCACTGACATACTCCTTCCTTCTATATATACCTACGTATCCCCGAATGATCAAAACAGGAGCCAAAAACCTAATTCCACCGCCGCAACCTTCTGTATCCACGAGATCCCATCATGGGGCCTGTTTCGGAGCTCCGCCGGAGAGGGCATCCACCACGGAGGGCTTCTACATCATCACCATAGCCCCTCCGATGAAGTGTGAGTAGTTTACTTCAGACCTTCGGGTCCATAGCTAGCTAGATGGCTTATTCTCTCTTTTCGGTGTAATCTTCTTTTTGCGGTGTGTTTGTTGAGACCGATGAATTGTGGGTTCATGATCCAGTATTATCTATAGAAAATATTTGATTCTTCTATGAATTCTTTTATGCATGATTGAGGTATCTTTGCAAGTCTCTTCAAATTATCCTTTTTCGTTCGGCCAACTAGATTGGTAGTTCTTGCAATGGGAGAAGTGCTTAGCTTTGGGTTCAATCTTGCGGTGTCCTTACTCAGTGACAGAAAGAGTTGCAAGACACGTATTATATTTTTGCCATCGACGATAACAAGATGGGGTTTTTATCATATTGCATGAATTTATCCCTCTACATCATGTCATCTTGCTTACGACGTTACTCTGTTTTTACTTAATACTCTAGATGCATGCTGGATAGCAGTCGATGAGTGGAGTAATAGTAGTAGATGCAGAATCGTTTCGATCTACTTGTTTTGGACGTGATGCCTATATACGTGATCATTGCCTAGATATACTCATAACTATGCTCAATTCTGTCAATTGCTCAACAGTAATTTGTTCACCCACCGTAGAATACTTATGCTCTTGAGAGAAGCCACTAGTGAAACCTATGGCCCCTGGGTCTATTCTCATCATGTCAATCTATATCACTTTATTTACTTGCTTATTTTTACTTTGCCTTTACTTTTACTTTGCATCTTTCTATAAAAAATACCAAAAATATTATCTCTATCAGATCTCACTCTCGTAAGTGACCGTGAAGGGATTGACAACCCCTAAGCGTTGGTTGCGAGTTGCTATCGTTTTGTGTAGGTACGAGGGACTTGTGCGTGGTCTCCTACTAGATTGATACCTTGGTTCTCAAAAACTGAGGGAAATACTTATGCTAGTTTAGTGCATCATCCTCTCCTCTTCAGGGAAATCCAACGTAGTGCTCAAGAGGTAGCACATACCCTCATGAAAATCATACGCCTTGGAAAGGGATTCCCAATTCAGGCAACCAAAATTGGAAGAGTTCACAGAATTGTATAGATTTACAGCAAAATCATAACCATGATGGGTCCTTAGTTGAATTATCTTTGTCTTCATTCTTTCATGATCTTCAAAACCCATCTTCTCCAAGACATAGTGTCTTGCATGGCATGGGATAAGCTAGTCAAATTGTAAAAGACGGAAATTACACGTTGAAGAAGCAGAGAAGTCGTGCAAAAAATAACAAAAAACACTTGTCGTTGTTGCGTACCTTTTCAACATCGAAGGTCTCTTGGAGCTTGATGCTGAAGCGCCGACCTTCTACCAGGTGAGGCCTGTCGCACAGACCGCGTTCATCTTCGCAGTACTCGCACATAGCGAATTCCCTTTCATCGTCAGACATTTCCTAATATGTAATTAATAATCCATCATCAAATACATATATAGTAGTTTGTAGCAAAGATCATCATATAACAACTAAAACACCTAAAATTTGTAGTCTGTAGTAGTTTGTAGCAAAGATCATCATATAATTCATCATGAATACATATATAGTAGTTTGTAGCACAAACCGCGCTCATCTTTTGCATTCAATAAGCAAATAACTAATAGGTAATTAATTATCCATCATCGAATACATATATAGTAGTTTGTAGCAAAGATCATCATATAATATCACTAATACATCTCGAATAATAGCTCCTCTAGGTTTAGTGGGCCGTGGTGGACACCCAAAGAGAAGGAACCATCACCGGATCATAGCTCCGGTGAGATCCCCAAATAATCTGCCAGGTATTGGAGAACCGGCCATTCGCCAACGCAACCAGGTAGCGCTGGACGTGCACGTTCTCCTCCGTGACACGGTGTTGTACCACCTGCGCGGGGGATTCAAGCCTCTCCACCGATGCAGGCCCACATGACCGCCACCAAAGAAGCTCCGGGTCGACGACGGGCTGGCTCCTCACTAAGCTGCGCTCACCAGAAGGTAGCACAACCCAGTACCAGCCCGGCGGAGCCCAGTCCCAGACATGTCCCCTCGACTCAACCAGGAGTCCTCCACCGAGTCGACGACGAGGATGCGGGATAGGCATCATCGACGTCGAGAACAAAATGCTTAATTATGAAAACAAAATTAATAAACACTTAGCAAAATTTGGCATGACCTTTGCTAAAAACAGGACATATCGAGCGCCTGAAATTTTGCCAGAACGTAAACGAATCGACATTTTTGGCAAAACGTAGGCCACTCGGAAAAATATGACGTGTCCAAAAT
The DNA here is from genome assembly GCA_963921465.1 of Triticum timopheevii. Lineage (NCBI taxonomy): Eukaryota > Viridiplantae > Streptophyta > Magnoliopsida > Poales > Poaceae > Triticum > Triticum timopheevii. Next base: position 48,383,283 of record OY997268.1, on the reverse strand, counting down.
GTGACATGTTCAAAATATGACATGTCCACTGCAAATTTGCATATAACAGGATAAATTGCTTTAACTAAAAAAATAACAACAATTGCTTTAACTAAAAAAATACCTAGAATTCTGTTAACTACACCTAAAACAACTAAAACACCTAAAATTCTGTTAACCACACCTAAAACAACTAAACCACCTAAAATTCTGTTAACTACACCTAAAACAACTAAAACACCTAAAACTCTTTTAAATACACTTAAAACAAATTCAACATTATTCTAAGAACGCCTACATTATTCTAAGAACCTACATTTTTAACTAAAACACCTACAAATTTACCTAAAACACCTAAAAATTCAATTAAAACACCTACATTATTCTAAGAACCTACATTTTTTCAACTAGGATTCAAAATAATTAACTACTCTCTAATAACTATAACTAGGGAGGGAGTAAGGAGGAGGAAGGAGGGAGGAGTACCTCTCAGTGGACGAGGGCCCGCGCGGGGGGGGGGGGGGTGCGACCGGCGGGGGAGGATGGTCAGTGTGGAGGTGGCGGCCGGCAGGGGAGGATGGCCGGTGCGGGGGGGGGGGGGGGCGACAGGGGAGGAGGGCCGGCGCGGGGAAGGGCGGCTGACGGAGGAAGAGGGGCCCGCGCGGGGGAGTGCGGCCGGAGTAGGACGCGGGGGCGGCGGCCGGATCGGGGGACGATTGAGGGATTCGATCTGGTGTGAGCGTGTGAGTGTGAGTGAGGGGAGAGGGGTGGTGCGCGGGCCAGCGCGGGAGGAAGCAGAGGTGGGCTTAGCGGCAGCGTGGGGGAGGAGGCCTAGCGCTATAGCTAAAGCTGCAACGGGGGCCCGAGAGCATGGCCCATTAGCAGTAGCGCTGGCCGTGAAATCCAGCGCTACTGCTAACATGCGCTTGTAGCGCTGGTGCTGGCTGGCGCTACTGCTAAATAGCAGTAGCGAGGGGTATCTAACCAACGCTACTGCTAAATGTCTACCTATAAGCATTTTCCTAGTAGTGCCATGCTATTATATTATAAATCTTGGATGTTTTATATGCTATTATATGAAATTTGTATCAGTTTTTGGGACTAACCTATTATCCTAGTGCCCGTGCCAGTTCCTGTTTTTGCTTTTTTGGCTTTTCAGAAAATCAGTATCAAACGAAGTCCAAAAGGAAAAAATCATTGAATTATTATTTTTGGACCAGAAGGGACCCTAGAAGGTTCTAGAGAAGTCCAGAGGAGCTACGAGGGAGAGACAAGCTTGTATGGCGCACCTCTTGAGCTTGTGGGCTCCCCATAGTACCTCTTGACCTAATTCCACCTCTGTAAATTCATAAATATTCCCAGAGGAGCTAAGAGCCACCTAAAACTCTTTTTCCGTTGCTGCAAGCTTCTGTTCTTCCGCGATCCCATGTGGAGGCCTTTTCTAGTTATCTGCTGGAGGGGGAAGCGATCACAAAGGGCTTCTGGATCATCTGTGTTGCCCTCCGATGATGCGTGAGTAGTTTACCACAGACCTACAGGTCCATAGCTAGTAGCTAGATGGCTTCTCTCTCTCTCTCTCTCTCTCTTATCTTTCATACCATGTTCTCCTTGATGTTCTGGCAGTTATATTCGATGTAATCTTCTTTTGCGGTGTGTTTTTTGGGATTTGAGGAATTGTGGGTTTATGATCTCAATATTCATGAGAAGTAATTTAGTCTTTTCTAAACTTTATTATGCATGGTTTTTATGACTTTGTATTTCTCTCCGATCTATCCATTTGGTTTGGCCAACTAGATTGATTTATCTTCAGTGGGAGAGTGCTTTGTGATGGGTTCAATCTTGCGGTGCTCTATCCTAGTGACAAAAAGGGATATGACACCTTTTTGTATCATTGCCATTAAGGATAAAAAGATGGGGTTTATTCATATTGATTGAGTTTACTTTGTCTACATCAGGTCATCTTGCTTATGGCATTACTCTGTTTTGTTAACCTAATAACCTATGCATGTTGGATAGCGATCAATGGGTGGAGTAATATTAGTAGATCCAGGCAGGAGTCGGTCTACTTGTCTCAGACGTGATGCCTATATACATGATCATTGCCTTGAATAATGTCATAACTATGCACTTTTCTATCAATTGCCCAATAGTAAGTTGTTCACCCACCGTATGTTATGTGTTCGCGAGAGAAGCCTCTAGTGAAAACTATGGCCTCTGGGTCTACTTTAATCATATATAAAGAACCTAAATTCCTTTGCTGCAATTTTATTTATTTTATTTTGTTTTGCAATTTATCTATCTACCTACAAGATTTGATCCTTGCAAGTAACGAGTTCAAGCGGATTAACAACTACTAGCGTTGGGTGCAAGTATTTGCTTTTGTGTGTGCAAGTGATGTTCACGAGGCTCTGCATGATTCTCGTATTGGTTCGATAAACCTTAGTTCTCACTGACAGAAATACTTATCTCTATTGTACAACATCTGCCATCCACTTCGGGGAAAATCCAAACGCAGCTCACAAGTAGCAGGAAGAATTTCTGGTGCCGTTGCCGGGGAGACATCATCAAAACCTATCAAGTACCTTTAGACAAGCTATCATTTACTTCCTCTACTTTTTATTTTTCTATGCCTCTCATTTTCATCTCCCCCACTTCTCATAAAAATTAAAAAAGCACAAAAATATGTTTGCTTGCTCGTTAGTTTGCATTCTTGCTATGTCTCCAGAAAACACCAAGTTGTATGATTTTTATACTACTAATAATGATGATTTTATTAGTACTCCAATTGCTCCCTCCACTAGTGGGAGTAATGTGATATTAATGCTGCTTTGCTAAATCTTGTTATGAAGGAATGATTTTCTGGAAGTTCTAATCAAGATGATGCCTACTTTCATTGAATTATGTGATATGCAAAAGAGAAAAGATATGGTTAATGATATTGTTAAGTTGAAATTACTTTCGTTCTCACTATGAGATCGTGCTAAAACTTCTTTTTCATCCTTGCCTCGAAATAGCATTGATTCTTGGGATAAGTGTAAGGATGCTTTTATTGCCAAGTATTTTCCTCCCGCCAAGATTATTTCTCTTAGAAATCAAATTATGAATTTTAAGTAACTTGAGCATGAACATGTTGCACAATCATGGGAGAGAATGAAAATAATGATTAGAACTCGTCCCACTCATGGATTAAGCTTATGGGTGATTATACGAAATTTCTATGCGGGGCTAAACTTTATTTCTAGAAATCTTCTAGACTTGGCTGCAAGTGGCACTTTTATGGAAATTACATTGGGAGAAGCTACAAAACTCATTTATAACATTATGACAAAATATACATCTCCCCTCCTCTTTGGGGAAAATCCCAACGCGGCTCACAAGTAACAATTGTTTATGGAGCGGCTCAGTTTAACCCTGATTTCCTAGCTGACCTTGTAAGGGTCTGTGGGGACGAAAGGTTACCGAGTCTAGCCGGAGAGGATTTTAATATAATTAGGATAAGAGAAGAAAAGAACAATGACAACTTCGATGGAATATGTTCGTTTATGTTTAATACGATCATCGAGAGTCTTAATCTGAGGGAGATTGACCGCAACGGTAGATAGTTCACGTGGGCGAACTCGCTGCCTAATCCAACATATAATAAGTTGGACCGAGTTCTTACTAGTGTCGAATGAGAACAAAAGTTCCCACTTGTAGCGGTGCAGGCATTACAAAGGGCAATCTCTGACTATACACCATTGTTGGTCGATTCAGGTGAAGAGACCCACATGGGCAATAAGAACGCCTTCTCTTTCGAACTAACTTGGTTCAAGATGGAGGATTTCTTAGATCTCATTGCAAGAGAATGGTCCAAGGATACTGATGGGCAGTCGAGCATCAAAAGATGGCAGAATAAGATTAAACATTTGCAACAATTCTTGAGGGATTGGTCCAGAAATGAGAGCGGGATCTACAAGGAATGAAAGAGAATCTAACCTGCTTCACGTCACCGAGCAGGCCATTAAAAATGAGGCCGAATAGAAATTACATGCTCTTCATAGAGAAGAAGAAATGAAATGGGCTCTAAGAGCTAAATTGCTAAAATCCATCCAAGGTGATGAAAATACTCAGTTTTCCCACACAAATGGGAAACATAGAAAGAAGAAAACCATCCTGCTCGAGCAGAATGAAGGTATTGTAGTTGGGCATGAGAATCGAAAGTTGTACATATCAAACTATTATAAAAAAACTCTTTGAACCACCCAAGGACAACTTTGTGTCGCTCGATGAGCTCGCACTTGGGGATATACCTCAGATTAGGACAGATGAAATGAGATGTTATTTTCACTGAGAAAGAGGTGTTTGAGGCAGTAACACAAAAGAAGAAGAATAAGGCACCCAGATAAGATGGGTTCCCATTATTATTATACAAGAACTATTGGCACATTATAAAGGGTGACCGCATGTCGATGTTCCATGATTTATTCAACGGTCATCTGCAGCTTTTCCACCTTAACTTTGGAACGATAACGTTGTTCCCAAAGAAGGAGGAGGCTGTGCGCATCGAGTAGTTCAGACCGATTTATCTTTTGAATGTGGTTTTCAAAATATTTAGTAAAGTTGGCACAAATAGGGTGACGCGGATTACCCATTCGGTGGTACAACCGAGTGAGACTTCTTTCATGATCGGGACACACATCTTCAAGGGGGGTGTGGTCTTGCACAAAACTCTTCACGAAATCCATTCGAAGAAGCTAGATGGGTTAATCTTCAAGGTGGATTTCAAGTAAGCTTACGATAAGGTCAAATGGCCCTTCCTCCAGCAGGCTATGTGCATGAAGGGATTCGATGCAACCTGGAGGAGACAGGTGGACTCCTTTATTCAAAAAGGTAGCATGGGGATTAAGGTTAATGATGACACAAGTCATTATTTTCAGACCTACAAGGGCTTAAGAGAAGGGGATACGATGTCTCCTATTTTGTTCAATATAATGGCAGACATATTCGCGGTTCTTATCGGTAGTGCCAAGGACAAGGTTCAAGTTGGTGGGATCGTCCCTCACCTTGTTGATGGGTGCCATTCTACAATACACTGATGACACTATTATATTCATGGAACATGACTTCGCAAAGGCTAGAAATATGGAAGTAGTTCTTTGCCTCTTTGAAAAATTGTCAGGGTTAAAAATTAATTTTCACAAGAGTGAATTGTTTTGCTTTGGAAGAGCCAAAGACGAACAAGATGCATATAGACAAATGTTAGGCTATGAAATAGGTTCCTTGCCATTTAGTTACCTAGGAATTCCAATTCACCATCGTAGACTATCTAATAAAAAATTGAAATGCATTGAGGATTAATTTGAGAAGAAGCTAAGTTGCTGGAAGGGCAAGCATATCTCTTACGGAGGCCGGCTAGTGTTAATAAATTCAGTATTAACTAGTACGCCAATGTTCCTGTTATCGATCTTGTTTTTTCTGGCAATGTGATGAAGTTAAGACTAAATACAGATTGACTAGGTGGTATATTATTTGCAGACCCAAAGAGAGGTTTACGAGTATGAGAAATTGGAGATTAAGAACAAATGCCTACTTAGCAAATGGTTATATAGGTTATCAGTTGAGACTGATGGTATGTGGACACAGATTTTGTGTAACAAGTAGCTACAAACTAAGTCTTGAGCCCGGGTTACCGTAAGACCCAATGGCTCCCCATTTTGGAAGGGGCTAATGAGGACGAAGGATACCTTTTTTCGTAGAGTGAAATTTGTTATTGGAGACGGTAGAACAACCAGTTTCTGGGACGACACATGGTTAGGGGAGATGCCTCTAGCATTGCAATACCCCACATTATATAATATTGTACAACGTAGGGAGGCTTACATTTGCTACAATATTACAATCTTCTCCTTTAAACATCCAGTTCAGGAGGTCCCTAGTGGGGAAACATTGGAGGTTGTGGCTACATCTTGTGCGAAGGTTGATGGATGTTCAACTTTCCGATCAGTCAGACGAGTTTCACTGGAAGTTAACTTGGAATGGTGCTTTTACGGTGAAATCTATGTACCCGGACTTAAGTGATTCTGGACCAATCCTGAGATCGATTCATATTTGGAAAATTACAGTTCCGTTGGGAATCAAGATCTTCATGTGGTTTGTCCACAAGGAAGTGATTCTAACCAAAGATAATCTGGTGAAGCGTAGGTGGGTGGGTAGTTATCGCTATTGTTTCTATGACCAGGATGAAACAATACAACACCTCTTTATCGAGTGCCCTCTCGCCAAGCTTCCTTGGCGCATGATTCATATAGCCTTTAATATTAACCCTCCAATTAGCATTGGCATGTTGTTTGGGACATGGCTAACTAGAGTGGAGCCAATTACTGCGGGACATATTCGGATAGGAATATGTGCATTACTTTGGGCTATATGGAACTGCAGAAATGATATGATCTCTAACAGAAAAAAAAACTTTTTGCAGGTTCTACAGAGCTACTGCTTGGATCCGTACGTGATTATTACTCACTCATATGGAATACAGGGAGCTTTTGGTTACTGGGTGCAACTGGTGGTAGACGGTAGCACGGGATATTTACAACCGATTTGGATGGTGGTCCAATAATAGGATCGGTGTTTATCATCTTGTCCTATTTTTCGTTGTTTGTGGCCTTCTTTTTATTTTAATTTATTTTATGCTCCTTCTGTGAGATGTAATGAATTGCAGACTTTGTTTTGTTTTGGCACTATTTAGTAAGATGGTTGCATGCACCGTTCTGATGCAGAGGACGTGTGATGTCGTCCTTCTCAAAAAAACACCAGAGAATGTACCAACTCTACGGGGCGGAGGAGAGGACGAGATATTTCTGGGAGGGGGGGTGAAGTGTGAAGGGTGTCTCAAATGTATTGGGAAACGTTGCATGAAAAACTAAAAATTTCTACGCACACGCAAGATCTATCAAGGAGATGCATATCAACGAGAGGGGAGAGTTTGTCTACATACCCTCGTAGACCGTAAGCGGAAGCGTTCAGTAATGCGGTTGATGTAGTCGAACTTCTTCGCGCTCTAACCGATCAAGTACCGAATGTACGACACCTCCGCGTTCATCACACGTTCAGCTCGATGACGTCCTCCGCCTTCTTGATCCAGCAAAACGGCAAGGTAGTGGATGAGTTTCGGCAGCACGAGGCGTGGTGACGGTGATGGTGAAACTATCTCTGCAGGGCTTCGCCTAAGCACTAGGAAAATATGACCAGGGGTGTAACCGATGGAGGGGGTGCGGCACAAGGCTAAGCAGTTGTCGTGGTTGTGCTAGGCGCCCCTCCCACATATATATAGGTGGGGCGATCAGCCAGGAGGACGCCCCAAGTAGGCCGAATCCTACTTGGGGTCCTCCCCAAGTGCCCCCCCTCTTTACTGGAGTGCAAGAGGAAGGAAGGAGGTGGAGCCCCCCTTCCTTTCTCTCCTGAGGAGGGAAAGGCAGGAGGGGCCACCCCTCCCCTTTCCTTCCCCTAGGGCCGGCCAGCCATGTAGAGAGGCGCACCAGCCCCCTAAAGGGCTGGTTTGTCCCCTCCTATGGCCCATAAGGCCCATACACTTGCCGGGGGTGTCCGGAACCCCTTCCGATGACCCGATGACTACCGGATACACTTTGAAACTATTTCGGTGTCCGAATACCATCGTCTATATATATCAATCTTTACCTCTCGACCATTTTGAGACTCCTCGTCATGTCCGTGATCTCATCTGGGACTCCGAACAACATTCGCTCACCAAAACATATAACTCATATAACACTATATCGTCAAGGAACGTTAAGCATGTAGACCCTACGGGTTAGAGAACTATGTCGACATGACCGAGACACCTCTCCGTTCCTACATATTCTACGAAGATATTTATCGATCGAACCGTTATAACAACATACGTAATACCCTTTGTCCATCGGTATGTTACTTACCCGAGATTCGATCGTCGGTATCTCTATAACTAGTTCAATCTCGTTACCGGCAAGTTTCTTTACTCATTTCGTAATACATCATCTCGTAACTAACTCATTAGTCATTTGCTTGCAAGGCTTCTTATGATGTGTATTACCGAGAGGGCCCAGAGATACCTCTCCGATACTCGGAGTGACAAATCCTAATATTGATCTATGCCAACTAAACAAACACCTTTGGAGATACCTGTAGTGCATCTTTATGATCACCCAGTTACTTGTGACGTTTGATAGGACACAAGGCATTCCTCCAGTATTCGGGAGTTGCATAATCTCATAGCGAAGGAATATGTATTTGACATGAAGAAAGCAATAGCAATAAACTAAACGTTCATTATGCTAAGCTAACGGATGGGTCTTGTCCATCACATCATTCTCCTAATGATGTGATCCCATTATCAAATGACAACACATGTCTATGGTTAGGAAACCTTAACCATCTTTGATCAATGAGCTAGTCTAGTAGAGGCTTACTAGGGACACGGTATTTGTTTATGTATTCACACATGTATTTAAGTTTCCGACCAATACAATTCTAGCATGAATAATAAACCTTTACCATGAATAAGGAAATATAAAATAACAACTTTATTATTGCCTCTAGGGCATATTTCCTTCAAAATGTTGTCATGGTAAAGCATCGAGGGCGTCATGAATTTGGCGATCTAGCCGCGGAAGCCATAGAGGGCACGAGCACTGGTACTCTCTACTTGATCGCGTAGATGGCATATATGGTATTGACGGTTTTGTGGCCGGCATGCTCGGTGTAGGTGACCGAGTGCCTGGCGGACAACACTACCGATGAAGGCCTTGAAGACACCTAGAGACACCGGCGCTTCACGCCACCCTGCCGCTCTAGCCACTAGATCACTTGATTCGTGGCCCTCTTGATGTTCTACCAGACACCATTTCACACATCGTCCTTCACCTTACCTCCCCTTCCTAGTAGTATCTTGTTCGCCCGCAGAGCTATTTTATTTTCCAGCGATGGTTTTCTGGAGGTTCTAGAGGTGGTGGAGGTCAGCACGCGACACTCACAATGTACCAACCAACAAAATAATTTAAAGATCAAGCCATGCACTCACTTTAGTGTAGTTTTTGATAACCGACAAACCTTTCCCGTTTTCAAGGAGAGACGTTGGCATTCCAAAAGACGGTAAAGAGACGGGCGAGCCTACAACATATAACAAAACCAATTCACCTGTAAAAAAACCAACAGGTAGAGAGTTTAAAAATTGTACGGAGCGGCAGCCCAACGGACACAACCAGGTATAGAGTTGATAGAGACATTGGCACATGACAACATGTTTTGTTTGAAGACTTGCGAGAATGGTGTTCCTACGCAAGATTCCTCACGTTATTTCGTAATCGCCCTCCAAAGCCAGACACCTATTGAACATTCTCTACATTGGAGAGAAACATACACCCCATCATGGGAGGGATCACTTGTAGCTATGCTCTTTTTCATTCCATAGCTACTACTTAGGACCGTAGGTTGCAATCTGCTCCTCCAGCTTCATCAAAAGAAGAACAGATTAATTATTACGACATGTCTAAGGTGCATATTGGTGGCCAAGTCACGAGGTTTCACAAATCATCCATGTTACAAGGTGGTTGATACCATATTCCAGTAATTGGCTAAGTTTAATTTACGCTGAGAAACAAAGAATTTATACTGCTTCCAACTACCCCATATAGCTACTGAATCGTGATGACAAAAATTAAGAAAGAAACATTTTAGATACCTCAGAAATCAAACAGTATATCTAGATAAATATCAACAGCAACAAGAATGAGATCAAGTTCTTTATTTTTTATCTTAAAGGATCTATGTCCGATCTTTAGAATATGATACTAGTAAGAAGTTGGAATTTAAAGCAAACATACGCACATAAGGGGCTACCTGCATCATAGCCTCGAACTTGCTTTGCATATCACAGAACTCACTCCAAGCAAGAGCCAACGCCATGAGGCACCTAGAATAATGCATCATACCACACAGTCAAAATTGTGGACAGAGTAATCACGTGAACTCAACTAACAGTGGTTCAGAAATCATAACCCTCTGCTTGGAAAAAAAAACTCTAGCCATCTCAGTTTTAGTCATGCTATAAACATAAAGTCTAGAACTAACAAGTTACAGTGGAATAATCAAAGAGGCATATTTAGATAATGAACAGAGTAATACCATCACATGGTTGCAAATGAAGTGAACGAGCAGGTTAGTGCTATGAGCTAAATATAATGCCATCAAAATAGGAAATCAGTCTTCAGGTTTACAATAATGTAAACAATACAGAGTGTGGATAATAATGATTGTGCAACATATATAATAAGGTACTAAGTACTGACCTTTCTTTGCTTCTTTGCATATTGAACCGACGGAATTGCATGCAGGATAGGTTCACTTTCTTAGCACCAACACTGATACATACAAAGAAGAGGAAGATCAGGACACCACGAAATTTTCAAGCTTATTAAACGCTATTGCGCCATGTTGATCCGAGTAACCGTACTAGCAATGATAATCACGGTTATCGACACAATATATTGTTTGATAAACCCAAAAAATAAATAGCATTAGCTAAATGTGGTAGTAGATCAGTAGTACTAGAGATTTTTATAATACGGCAAATTTTCACTTGCCGAGCCATCACGTCGGCACGAATATCGACAATTCCATTATACAGAACACAAGTAAACTGGGCTCTTCCATTATACAGAACACGAGCCACATGCCCATGACGCGCACACCCGGTGCCAACACATCAGAATAGAAACAACGTCGATACAGTACGCGGTTTTTCTAGTAGCGACCGGACAAACCAGAAAAATGACCATTTGGTGTTACGTACAATATAGCAAATCATTAAAACAGAAACGGTTGCAGAATCCCAACTGATTTTTTTATTGCCGGCCTAGAATATTCCATTAGTAGATTCATTACTACTAGAAATGTCCGCAAGACGACAAAGTGTTCCTTGCAGAGGTATAACATTGCCATGGCAGGAACAACGACAAATTCGCGTGTAACGACACAACAAAACTCAGTTGTTATACTTGAGTGTATACGACAACCACAAACGACGCCACGCCGACACACCTGAGGAGAATCCTGAAGAAACCAGAAAAACTACCATTGGCGTTACGCATAATATATAGCAAATGATTAATACCTGGAATCTTTACAACGCGACAAAGTATTCCTCGATCGGCAAGCCATAACTTTTCCGCTGGCATGAATACCAATACATCCGATAGAAGAAGCCCAGCTAAATTCGGCAATTCCACTTGTGGCTACACGACAATGTAGACACCACGAACGGCATGCCCATGACAGACACGTCTGAATCACACGATATGGATGCAACACAGAAACAATCCTATTTACAGTTAAAAAACTGAGCAGGGAAAGAAAGGTTTATCATTATTATACCTGTAGCTGGATGTCCACCATGTCGTAGTCCAGCACGGGTTGGCTCCTGTGAATCGCAAAGCAGAGAAGACAAGATGGATGAGTAGCCGAGCGAGCCGAGATAACAGAAGCGGAGGAAGAGAGGAGGGATTGGGGGCGGACAGTAGGCTGGCGATGTCGTTGAGGATCCTCTTGGTGTCCTTGATGAAGAGGTTGAGCATGTCGGTCACGTAGCCCCGGACTGCGGTGCCATCCTCCTCCATGGACTGCAGTTGGTGGAAATTCTGATCCAGCATGCCCTAGATGAAACACATCACATGAGGAGAAGGCAAAGATAGACTAGTCAGCCAGCCGCCGGAACAATCACACGACCGAGGTGTACATGGGACGACGAGGGGATGGACTCACCGTGGCGAACATGGATGTTATGAGGTTGTTCAGCCATGCTCTGAGCGCGGCAGCTGCCATTGTTGAGGAGGTGTTGGAGTGGATCTGGTGGCGGAGCACCTGCTGAAGGGAGCCGAAGATGTAGTGGTGGTGAAGGAGTAGCCAGGGGAAGGAAACCTTTATGTGGCCGGACGCACGAGACTCTCCCACAGAAACGTTTGGCGGCGAGTGCTACGTTACCTCTACTTGCTTGGCCATTAACGATCGAGCTTGGAGCCTTGGAGACGGCATGCATGCGTGCAGTGCATGAATGCAGCTACTGGTTGAGGACGACAGCTGCAGCTAGATGGTGTGGAGATGGAGTGTAGGGCGTGTTCTTTGGATGGTTCCGTCGTTCGTCTGCGATACTCTTGTTGTACTTTTGTGTGTGTGAACTGTCTGGTTGTCGTGCGTGGCCCCTGCGTGGTTTTTCTTTTCTTTTAAGCACAAAAATGCTTTCTGCGTGGGTTTTGTTGGGTTTAAGATTATGTCTGTAGGCTTGCCGAACTTGGGCTATGGGTGAGGGGCTTGGCCTGGCTCACAATACCGCACTATAAGAGCAATTCTAGCAGAACAGATACCGCAAAGTCTGTTAAATTTTCTAGCCGCAAAATCATTTTACATTTCGCCCTAAGACAATTTTGCGGGCAGTTCATCCCTGGCGCAGAATCGATACCGTAAATAGTACCTTAAATTTTAAAACTTAAACGTAAAGCATGTTCCAGACCTCACCGGAGTTCATCACACACACGGACAAACTAAAATTAAAAATTTAATTGACTGAAGACCGGGCAGCAGCCCACGGCTTCACGTGGACAATGAACTCGCACATCGAGCGGTAGAGGGTGTAGGCGAGCTCGTGGTCCGCCTTGGCCGCCTCGAAGCGTTCGGCGGTGCCCTCTTTGCCAGCCACCAGCGCCTCCTTCGCGGCAGGGTGCGGGATCTCCACATCGTGGAGCTCCTTCGTCGCCGGCCAGAGGGGCTCGGAGCTCATTGAAGTGCTGCCACACGCAGTTGCCGCTGCTGCAGGAGAGGGCGCTGTGGTTTCGTGCCTGTGCCGAGCGCCCAGCTCAACGGCGGGCCGGCTGGAGCTGCCAGCCTACGTGTCATGCCGGCCGAGTTTGCGCCGTGGGGCAGCCCCCATGTCCGCGACCCTCTCCCGACATGATCCACGCTTGAGAGGGAAAAACTGTTCGGATATGCGCTCGCTGGAGCTAAGAAAAGAAGATGGCGAAGAGGAAGTGGACTGCGGTGGAGGGGGCGGACCTATCCGACACGGGAACCCTAAAACGCCCCCCTGCCCACACATATAGCGGCGGAAGCGGCAGTTTGAGGGCCGCCCGTATATTTTTTACTAACTGGTGCAAATCACTACCGGACTCGCGGTCTATGCCTACGGCCACGGGCCGTCGGCATAGACCCCTAAGCCGTCGGCATAGATCTATGCCTACGGCTGCCGTCGGCATAGACCCGTCGGCGTAGATGTCGTCAGCGTAGTCTTGTCAGACGGTCGGCATAGTATAGCCGTCGGCATAGGGGCCTATGCCAACGGCCTGGCGTCAGCCATCGGCATAGTATAGCTGTCGGCAATGTTTTTCGTCAGACGGCAGCGGACGGCGCCGTCAAAAGCGCGGACGAATCATGCAATGCCACGTGGCAGATGTATGCCGACGGCAAAGCCGTCGGTATATCTCTGCCACGTGGCAACCCGTGGTACTCCTGGTGGCAGGGCTATGCCTACGGCAAAGCCGTCGGCATAGATATGCCATGTGGCGAGCCCTGGTAACCCTGGGCTTATATATGCCGGCGGCTTTGCCCTAGGCATAGTTTTTTTTCCCCTGTTTTCTCTTTTCCAATTCATTTGACAGCATTTCAAAACAGAACAATATGAAATTATGCAGAAATATGACAGTTCATCATCTTAACATACTCAAGTTCACCATCATCATCTAAACATACTCAAGTTCATCACATCATCTAAAGATCATCACCGACTCAAGTTCATGAACATAAAAGTAGTGCAAGACATGAAACATCATAAAAGTAGGAATATGAAAGGCATGGCACGATGGCCACATGCACGGAATCATCAAGCAAGACCACCTCCGCCAAAACCACCACCTCCGCCAAAACCACCACCACCTCCGCCAAAATCGCCATCGCGACCACCACCACTCTGCCAGATCGGAGTGACTGGGGTCGACGGAGCAGGAGTAGAGCCACCGGTCCCCTACATGTTTCAGAAAAGATTCTAACGGTAAATATGATATGATAGTGTTGAATGAACGAGAACTAGTTTGTCAGTAGTTAGGCAAATGTACTAACCGGGCCATCACTGCCTAGTGCCACCCATTCATCGAACGTGGGCACGTGTGGGGGTTCTCCCGCAGGTGGTGGTGGGGGTCCCATTTGTGGTGTATCCGTGCGGTTACTCCAAGATGCCAACATAGCCTGAATGTTAGTTAAACAAGCAAACTAGAAGATCAGAAGGAATGAAAGTGCAAAAATTTAGCTTGGTTTTATGAGGGCAAAACTAAACGTCATCATCTGACGGTTGTAATCATCGTTTTCCTTCACTCGATTCAAGTACTCCCGCACCTCGAGATTCCTATGCTCGACAAACTCCTTATATGCCTACATAATTTAGATTGTTTCTAAGTGAGCAATGCTGAAAATAAACTGAGAATGCTAGATAGAAAAAGATAAAGAGGAAGTACTTACAACATGCTGGCGGGCTAAGGGCGTCTGTGAATGCCCCGTACTCTCTAACTGGCTCGGGTTGGTAGCCTGAAGCTGTGTGTACGAGATCGAAGGAGTGATCAAGCCGTCGAAACACGGATACCGGCCATTCTTCTTCCCCTGGATGGCCATCACCGCCGTGTCGTCGATCTGAGACTGGGCGACCTCAGCAACAGGAACATCCGGATGCAACTCCTGATAGTGATGAATGTAAGACCCCAGGTGCTCCTCGGTCTTGCCGTAGTACTGGCTCTCACCCTCCTTGCGATGACTCCGCTCGCGGGCCAGCTTCCACGACTCCATGTCTGAGAGCGGCCTCTTGAACTTGTCCTCCTACAACGTCAAATAGAAGTTAGCCATACATAAGAACATGACGGTAAAGAAGAAAAAAATGCATCATGCACATAGATATACCTTCATGGCCTTGAAGCTTCAGTGGTTCCTGTTTCCTTGGCCGTGTGTCCCGTCGGCTCCACGGTTAGCCCGGGCCTTGATGCTCTTGGCAGCAAACTCTGCATCGGCTCCGTGCCACCTATCCACCAAACTCGCCCATCCGTCATGCCTTCCATAGCACCAACGAGGAACAACCTATGCAAATTTTGGAAGCATGACATGTGAGCACGAAACGTAGAGTTGACTGCTTGAAACAATGAAAAGTTAGTAATAGTTACCATCATGAACTGCCCCCTGTTCAAGGTAAGTCGTAGCTTCTGCGCTTGAGTTTTGGTCATCTTTTGGTGCAGGTAGTAGTGGTAGTACTGCGAGACGGCAACCCAGCGCACCTCGTACTGCAACTGACGAGCTTTCTTCTTCGCAGCCGCAAGCAAGACCACGTCGGCTCTGGCCTTGTGCTCGTCAAGAACTCTATAGAGTTGCTGCATAAACCAGAAGCAAACAAGGCATGAGTTGAGTGATTCAATGATAAACTATGAACAAAACTGAAGACAAGTGATTCAGAAGAGAACTTACCCAAAATTTGGTGACCACGGCCTTAGCGGCAGTCCCGTACTCCGCGTTGCTGCAAGCCTCGTAGTGGGACCAGCTCGTGGCCAAAACCCGTAGCTGCGGGTCCCTGTCTGGCCGTGGGCAGAATAGGCCAGGCCAAAACTGCTTCAACAGGATAGTGATAAGGCCGTTCGGTTTACGGCCATTTCCGCGAAGGATCCAGTTTCTGCAAAAGAATCAAATGATTGCCATGTGTACAATGAGAAAATGTTGTCATGTGTTGAAAATATGATTGAGAGGCACTTACTCTGTCCCCACAGGTTCAATGAGCCACTTGTTCTCCTCGATAGAAGGTGGTGTAGGTAGTCCGACATTACCACGCAGCCACCCCTGCGGAGCACCCGGTGGCAAGTCACCCCACAACTCGGGATCAACCTCCCCTCCACCCTCCTCTCCCTCCTCCTCACCCTCCTCCTCGGCCTCCTCCTCCTCACCCTCCTCCTCGGCCTCCTCCTCCTCACCCTCCTCCTCGGCCTCCTCCTCCTCGCCATCAGGAGCATACTCCTCCTCCTCAGACTCAGAAGGTACCTCTGTATGGGAGGGCATCGAAGAAGACCCTCCTATTTCGGACACGGCCCTGAGTTTTTTGCCCCGACTGCCTCTCCCCCCACCTCCTCCTCCTCTAGGGGCTCTCCCCCCACCGCCTCCTCCTCTAGGGCCTCCTCCCCCGACCCCTCCACCTCCCTATGAGGTGTCATCCTCGCGTAGTCTGGAGGGAACCTTGTGGGCTCGTCCACTCCGAGTAAGTCCTTTAAATTTACTGAGGAAACTGGCGCCGCCGGACTTGCCCATGATTAGCAAACCTGCATTATAAGAGAATAAACAATTAGTAAGGATATCAATTAAACAAGCATAGAGGAAAAACATTAATACCAGAAGAGCACATTAAGCATACTATTGTAATGATCATTAAAAGAACTTACATTTTCTAGAACCCATATGAATCATCACTATTGTAATCTATTCGTGGAGCGGTCTCATCATCACTATCATGCATATCTTCTTCGTTGTCTGACGGAGGTGGAGGCTCTTCCTCATCGTCAGCGTCTTCATTTAACTTTTCAAGCATAATTATGTCTCTTTGATTCACAACTGCCTCACCATCAATCCGTGCGTCGTCGTTGTTTGGGTCCAGGTCAACATAACCCAAGTCATCATCCTCGTTGTTTCGGACCACGTCATCATGTTCCTCTTGATAGAACACTCCCTCGTATATCATGGGGTTTATGTTGTAGTAATTATCATCGTTCGGGTCTGGTAACTTACCATGCGGCGACTCCTTGAACACAACTTCCCAACCCTTTAGGTACTCTTTCTGGCATGGGTATGGCAGATAATATACTTGTGTGGCCTGGGTAGCGGCGATAAAGAGATCAGCTCTGGCATAGACGGTTGATGGTTTAATTTCAACTAAACCAAAAGGAGGCGTATGTCTCAGACACTTTTTGGGGTCGAACCATCGGCATTTGAACACAGTGAGACTTAGGTGTTCGCGGCCAAGTTTGAATGTAAGCTCGTATATTTTTCCTACCCTTCCGTAGTAATCTACTTTATTATCTCCTTCAGTGAAGACTCCGGTATTTATGGTTTTGGGATCAGGCTGACTGTTCTGGTGCTCCTCTGTATGGAAGCGATACGCATTCACATCATACTTTTCGCATGTCATGACGACAGGGTCAAAACCCATGGAAACCCATCTCAATTCTTTATCCATTAATTCGGTCGGATCATTTCCCTACAAGTTTAATTGAAATTATAGGGTGCATGAGTTCAATTGAAATTATAGGGTGCATGAGTTTAATTGAAAGTGTGAAAAATTACTTTCTCCATGAACCACGCAACGAAATTTTTCCTTCCATCAGCACCCTTTCGGAGAAGAGCAAGTGCCTCTGCTTCAGTAGGAGGCAGCATTCCCATCCATTCTTCTTCAATGAATCGACTACAATAAGAAAAGCGGTATAAGAACTAGGCAAAGTGAACATAACGAATTGACTAAAAGAATGGTGCAAAGGTATTACCCCATCCACTCATCCTCAACTTCCTTGATGTTGTGCAAGATATAGAACATGACATCCTCCCACTCATCTCGTGGCATGACATAAGGTTTCGAGCATCTAGCCCTACCACCTTGCCCGATGAATAGAGGCAACTTGGGTTTATACTTGGGTTCTTCTGCATTGTATCGAGACACCTTATTGTGCAACGTGGGAACATGGTCCGGATAGTAGGCTGTCCTGAGGTCTGCCACCTCCTCTAGGATAACTTCCTCAGCTATGGAAGCTTCAATCTTAGCTTTGTTTCCACATTTCTGTCTCAGATGCTTGTTCTGTCTCTCAGGGCCATACTGCCAACGATTCTCCATAGGGCCCCCCAACAATACCTCGTCGGGAGGTGCAAAATGAGATGTGTCATCGGAGTAAAGAAGCCTGGCGGGAAGATCTTCTCTAGCTTGCATATCAACTCCGGCGCTTTCTTATGCATTTCTTTTATCTTCTCAGGACATACTTCTTTAGCACAAAGCATGCGGAAGAAATGGCTTAACTCCGCAAGCACACGCCAAACACGCTCGAGAACATAGCCTCGAACCATCACCGGCATAATCCGCTCAATCCATACATGATAGTCATGACTCTTGAGCCCGGTCACTCTGCCCGTTGAAATATTGACCCCCTTACTTATATTCGACGCATAACCATCAATGAACTTCACGACGTGTTTCAGCCACTTGAATGCCTCCATCTTATGATCCTTTTTAAGTACGAAGTCAGCATCTGGCTTGAACCAATATTTTCGACTGCCTGTGGGAGGCTGCATGTGTAGACGTGGTCTATCACAAATATTCTGTTAATCAACTCTAGCATTAACATTATCCTTTGTCTTATCAGGAATGTTGAGGATCGTGCGAAAAAGGGACTCTGCGACATTCTTTTAGGTGTGCATCACGTCTATGTTGTATGGAAGTTTGAGGTCCTTAAAATAGGGAAGCTGTGTGAAGGGGGTAATGTGAGTCCAGTTGTGCGTCTCACCATATCCTTCAAATTGTTTTCCCTTTACCTTTTCCTTTGCCCTCGCCCTCGTCTTCACCTGTGGCTTTGCCTTTGCCTTTGCCTTTCCCTTCACCGGCAGGCCTAAGAGCTTTCAGCTGAGCAAGCACATCCGCACCAGAAAATGTTGGAATCTCGTTTACTTCATGGACAACTTTGCCTTTTGTGAAGTTCTTCTTGTCTTCCCTATCAGGATGGTCTGGAGGGAGGAACTGTCAATGCAGGTCAAATGCAACATACTTGCCACCCTTCTTCAGCCAAATGAAAATCAAGGCATGCATGCACACTGGGCAAGGTATCTTTCCACTTGTACACCATCCGCAGAACAGGGCATAACCGGGAAAGTCATGCATGCAATATTGTAGCCAAACTTTCATCAAGAAATTTTTCTGCAGATGTCGGTCGTATGTCAACCTCGGGAAGTACCAAGAATGGTGCAAATCATCCACCAACGGCTGCATAAACACACTCAAATTCTTCCCCGGATATCCAGGCCCCAAAATAATAAGCGACAGGAACATATGGTCTTGCGTTGCATTATGGCGCCGGGAGGGAGATTGAGCGGAATAACAAATATGGGCCAACAGCTGTATGGATTAGACGACATACCATATGGATTGAACCCATCACCTGTTATAGCAATTCGGACATTCCCAGCCTCGGCTGCTTCCTCCGGGTACTCTATATCGAATGACTTCCATGCTTCACCTCCTGATGGATGTACAATTTTGTTTGGATTGTACCTTTTCCCTTCCTTGTGCCACTTCATCATTTTGGTAGACTCCTCGGTGATGAAAAGGCGCTGCAGTCTTTTTATAAAATCAAGATACCGAAGAACCTTCACAGGGATTTTTAGCTGTTGCTTCTGACCATGCTTATCGACCACCTCAATATACCGAGAGGAACCGCACTTCCTACAGTACTTGTCATCCGCATACTCATGCCTAACCAAAAGGCAATTCTTTGGACAAACATGTATTTTCTCATAGTCCATGGAGAGCGCCTTCATGATTTTCTTCGTACCGTACATGGTTTTCGGCAGTTCATGGCCCTCAGGTAGGCTGTTAGCCCATACTCCCAGAAATGCTTCGAAGAAACCTCGGCTACAACCGTACTCAGCCTTGACTGCCATCAGTTGCGAGATGGCATCCAGCACAGACAGCTTGGCACCCTCATAGATAGGTTTCTTTGAGGAGGCCAAGATTTCCAGGAAGGCCTTTGCGGTTTCCTCCGGCTCCTCCGGTTCATTCGCTGAATGTGACGGAGGTGTCGGCTGTGCAGCAAAGACATCATCTAGCATGTCTCTAACCCCATCGTCCTCATAACCAGCGACGTGTTGTCGTATCACATTCTCTCTACCACGGTCCCGCTGGGCAAAGTTTATCGGCATATTAAAGTTGGGCATAAATGCATGCGTGCGAAGGTGCTTAGTCATCTCACTCTTATCTCTGCAGATACGTCTCTTACATCTGGCACACGGGCATTCTGGCACCATCCTCATTGGTTTACGGAATATCTCTTTCAAAAACACATCAGTTTTATCGACCCACTCTGTTGTTACTTGATTCCGACGGAAAAACCCACTATACATCCACTGATTATCTGCCATCTCTGCTTTATTGGAAGCCACACAACAAAATTAAGGATTCATTTAAATTACCCACATCAATATTTTATTTTTTTACAAGGTTGACGAGTAATCCACCTACATCTCTAATAGGTAAAGATGGGTCCTAATCCCACCCGAGAATGTGTAGATTGAGTACGGTCCATGCTCTACCCCATTCCGAGACAAAATTTCGGCAGCACCTCCCCGCTGTTCTCCAAATACACGTCTCGGCAAAATGCCGAGAGAATGTGCATCCGGAGAACAACAGGGAGGCACCGCCGAAATCCTGTCTCGGAACGGGGTAGAGCATGAACAACGTACCCAATCTACACATCCTCCGGCTGTCCGTGGAAAGCGCTGGACAATCCGAAAAAGCTGCGGTGATAAATATGCAATTGAATGCATATTTATCGATGCAACCCTTTCGGACGGGAGACCTAGGTTACGCGACTTGAAGTGAAAATTCAATCTAGTGACATGGAAAAAAAGTGGACGAGGTCATGGAATTGCTGCTCACCCTCCGATGTAGAGGATGTAGTCGATCAAAGGAGGGACGATCGTGGACCAACACCTCCAATGTCGACGGTCACTCCACGAAGATGGAACACCACAAATCCTGTTAATTCCACCGAGTGATAAAAAAATAGGTTAAGCATTGACACTTTAAACTATGAAAAAAATCATATTTCGTCAAGTGTCAAATTTTGTACTTCAATTTTTTTAGCAAGATCATCATGATTAAATAACCACTCATCATATGCCAATTTTGGAGCACATCTCACACAACTATTTTAGAAACTAAATGTCACATAGCAAGGATTTAGACACAATTTCACCTCCTATCCATGCCATCTCTAGACGTCAACAACTCAAAGAACATGATACAAACATCAACTCAAAAATTTGTTTTGCATGCATATGTGAATAGACTTAGGGGCCGACTACACCATCCATTAATCTCACATGCATATATTGTCTTAATCCATTATATATCATATTGGTACAAATATTAGGCTTATGGACATAAAATCTAGAAGAGAACAATGCTAACAATTACATCACTTGTGTTTGTGAAGATAAGTTACACATGTCCATACATAGTAGTTATTTGCAGCAAATTAATATGAAACTATGAATGTCACAGTAGGAAAAATGAAAAAAAAAGAGCATAGCTCACCGGACAGAGGGGTGTCACGGCGATGGACGGGACGGGAGGGACGGGGCTGGTCGTGGTCGGCCGGAGAAGCAGAGGCCGCCGCCGACCGGAGCTAGCACTAGGGCCGGCCGGGCAGGGATGCGGGCTGGCCGGAGCCGTGGCCAGGCATGCTCGGGAAGGGGCTGAGGTGGGGCAGGGCCCGGTTCGTGGCGGGGCAGAGAGTTAGGGTGGAGGCGAGGCGCGAGGAAGGGAGGGGAGGGGAGGGGGTGGAGCGGCGGCGGGCGGGCGGGCGGCAGATAGCTGGGGTGTCGGCGGCAACGCGAGAACGGGAGGGAAGGGGCGGGGGTGGAGCGGCGGGGAGGGGGGACGGGTGAGGGAAGGGGAGAGTGGTGCGGGTGGAGCGGCGCGGGCGGGCGCCGGGGTGCAGCGGCGGGCGGTGGCGGCAGATAGCGGATCGGCTCGGGGGCGCACGGGATCTGGTCGAGGACAAACGAGTGGAGGGGGTGATCGAGGAGTGGATAAGGGAACTATGCCGACGGCTTAGCCGTCGGCATATATTAGTCATGCCAAGTGGCATATATGCCGACGGCTAAGCCGTAGGCATAGGTATATTTCTTTTTTTTTCTTTTTTATTACCCACGTCACTCATCCGCGTAACGCCTACCGTATGGCCGCAGCTATGCCGACGGCTTTGCCGTCGGCATAGTTTTATTTTCATTTTTTATTTTATATAATTTTTTTAATGTTTTCTTATAGTTATATATTTATTCTTTTTTATTTTATATAGATTTTTAAATTTTTTTATAGTTATAATTTTCCTTTTTTATGTATTATTATTTCATAAAGATTTTTTATTTTTTTTAAACCGCTCAGCCCTCTCCTCTCCCGGAACCACACAGAGGGGAGGGGAGGGGAGGCGCCGAATTCGAGCAGCTTCGTCTGCCAAGGCCGTGGCCTGGTCGCGGGTAAGGGAGCGCCATGGCCGCCCTCAATCGCGTGCTCGATCTGGAGCTTAGTTCGTCAAGTGAGTGAAGGGGGAGGGGGTCCTCGACGGTGAGGGTGGGTTTGGGGGCGGGGGTAGCTTAGTTCGTCAGGTGAGTGAAGGGGGAGGGGGTCATCGACAGAGGGACACCTGGGGAGCAACATCCGGGCCAAACCCACTGCTACATATCCACACCGTGTAGACCCGACACGTCCGTTTCCCCCCTCCCGGTGCCGGCGGCGGCGCCGTCCGTTAGGGGGGCCACACCCCGAAGATGCGTGCCGCCTCTTCGGACATGCCACAACACCACCCTGCTTGTATGAGGGCCTGGTACGACGCTCCGGTGGCATTGCTACCCCCTAGGGACCGCGTCCCGCCTAACCCTGGAGCGGTTGACCACGAGATCTAGCCCTTTGACTTCCTACGAACGGGCTTTGACTAATGGACATCTCCACCCGATTGTGTCAGGTCAGCCCAGAGGGACACCTGGGAGCAACATCCTGGCGAAACCCACAGCTACATCCACTCCGTGTAGACCCGACGCGTCCATTTCCCCCTCCCGGTGCCGGCGGCGGCGCCGTCAGTGAGGGGTGCCACACCCCGAGACGCGTGCCGCCTCTTCGGACATGCCACAAAACCACCCCGCATGTATGAGGGGCCGGTACGACGCTCCGGTGGCATTGCTACCCCCCAGGGCCCCCGTCCCGCCTAACCCTAGAGAGGTTGACCACGGGATCTAGCACTTTGACTTTGCACGGACGGGCTTTGACCAGTGGACCTCTCCACCCGGCTGTGTCGGGTCGGCCCAGAGGGACACCGGGGAGTAACATCTGGGCCAAACCCACAGATAAATCCACTCCATGTAGACCCGATGCGGTAGTTTCCCACCTCCAGGTGCCGGCAGCGGCGCCGTCCGTGAGGGGGGCCACGCACCGGAGATGCGTGCGGCCTCTTCGGACATGGCACAACACCACCCCACATGTAAGAGGCGCGGTACGACGCTCCGGTGGCATTGCTACCCCCCAGGGCCCCCGTCCCGCCTAACCCTGGACCGGTTGACCACGAGATCTAGCCCTTTGACTTCCCACAGACAGGCTTTGACCAGTGGACCTCTCCACCCGGTTGTGTCAGGTCCACCCAGAGGGACACCGGGAGCAACATCCGGGCCAAACCCACAGCTACATCCACTCCGTGTAGACCCGACGCGTCCGTTTCCCCCTCCAGGTGCCGGCGGCGGCGCCGTCCGTGACGGGGGGCACACCCCGAAGATGCGTGCCGCCTCCTCGGACATGCCACAACACCACCCCGCATGTATGAGGGCCCGGTACGACGCTCCGGTGGCATTGCTACCCCCCAAGGCCCCCGTCCTGCCTAACCCTGGAGCGGTTGACCACGAGATCTATCCCTTTGACTTCCTATGGACGGGCTTTGACCAGTGGACCTCTCCATCCGCTTGTGTCAGGTCGGCCCAGAGGGACACCGGGGAGCAACATCCGGGCCAAACCCACAGCTAAATCCACTCCGTGTAGACCCGATGCGGCAGTTTCCCCCCTCAAGGTGCCGGCGGCGGCGCCATCCGTGAGGGGGGCCACGCACCGGAGACGCGTGCCGCCTCTTCGGACATGCCACAACACCACCCCGCATGTATGAGGGCCCGGTATGATGCTCCTGTGGCATTGCTACCCCCAGGGCCCCCGTCCTGACTAACCTAGGAGCGGTTGATCACGAGATCTAGCCCTTTGACTTCCCACGGACGGGCTTTGACCAGTGGACCTCTCCACCCGGTTGTGTCGGGTCGGCCCAGAGGGACACCGGGGAGCAACATCCGGGCCAAACCCACAGCAAAATCCACTCCGTGTAGATCCGACGCGTCCGTTTCCCCCCTCCAGGTACCGGCGGCGGCGCCGTCCGTGACGGGGGCCACACCGCGGAGATGCGTGCCGCCTCTTCGGACATGCCACAACACCACCCCGCATGTATGAGGGCCCGGTACGACGCTCCGGTGGCATTGCTACCCCCCAGGGCCCCCGTCCCGGCTAACCCTGTAGCGTTTGACCACGGGATCTAACCCTTTGACTTTGCACGAACGGGCTTTAACCAGTGTACCTCTCCACCCGGTTGTGTCGGGTCGGCCCAGAGGGACACCGAGAAGCAACATCCGGGCCAAACCCACAGCTACATCCACTCCGTGTAGACCCGACGCGGTAGTTTCCCCCCCTCCAGGTGCCGGCGGCGGCGCCGTCCGTGAGGGGGGCCATGCACCGGAGACGCGTGCCGCCTCTTCGGACATGCCACAACACCACCCCGCATGTATGAGGGCGCGGTACGACGCTCCGGTGACATTGCTACCCACCAGGGCCCCCGTCCCGCCTAACCCTGGAGCGGTTGACCACGAGATCTATCCCTTTGACTTCCTACGGACGGGCTTTGACCAGTGGACCTCTCCATCCGGTTGTGTCAGGTCGGCCCAGAGGGACACCAGGGAGCAACATCCGGGCCAAACCCACAGCTAAGTCCACTCCGTGTAGACCCGATGCGGCAGTTTCCCCCCTCCAGGTGCCGGCGGCGGCGCCATCCGTGAGGGGGGCCACGCACCGGAGACGCGTGCCGCCTCTTCGGACATGCCACAACACCACCCCGCATGTATGAGGGCCCGGTACGATGCTCCTGTGGCATTGCTACCCCAGGGCCCCCATCCCGACTAACCTTGGAGTGGTTGATCACGAGATCTAGCCCGTTGACTTCCCACGGACGGGCTTTGACCAGTGGACATCTCCACCCGGTTGTGTCGGGTCGGCCCAGAGGGACACCGGGGAGCAACATCCGGGCCAAACCCACAGCAAAATCCACTCCGTGTAGATCCGACGCGTCCGTTTCCCCCCTCCAGGTACCGGCGGCGGCGCCGTCCGTGACGGGGACCACAGCCCGGAGACGCGTGCCGCCTCTTCGGACATGCCACAACACCACCCCACATGTATGAGGGCCCGGTACGACGCTCCGGTGGCATTGCTACCCCCCAGGGCCCACGTCCCGGCTAACCCTGTAGCGTTTGACCACGGGATCAAGCCCTTTGACTTTGCACGAACGGGCTTTGACCAGTGTACATCTCCACCCGGTTGTGTCAGGTCGGCCCAGAGGGACACCGGGGAGCAACATCCGGGCCAAACCCACAGCTACATCCACTCCGTGTAGACCCGACGCGGTAGTTTCCCCCCTCCAGGTGCCGGCGGCGGCGCCGTCCGTGAGGGGGGCCACGCACCGGAGACGCGTGCCGCCTCTTCGGACATGCCACAGTACCACCCCGCATTTATGAGGGCGCGGTACGACGCTCCGGTGGCATTGCTACCCACCAGGGCCCCCGTCCCGCCTAACCCTGGAGCGGTTGACCACGAGATCTATCCCTTTGACTTCCTACGGACGGGCTTTGACCAGTGGACCTCTCCGTCCGGTTGTGTCAGGTCAGCCCAGAGGGACACCGGGGAGCAACATCCGGGCCAAACCCAGAGCAAAATCCACTCCGTGTAGATCCGACGCGTCCGTTTCCCCCCTCCAGGTACCGGCGGCGGCGCCGTCCGTGACGGGGGCCACACCCCGGAGACGCGTGCCGCCTCTTCGGACATGCCACAACACCACCCCACATGTATGAGGGCCCAATACGACGCTCCGGTGGCATTTCTACCCCCCAGGGCCCCCGTCTCGGATAACCCTGTAGCGTTTGACCACGGGATCTAGCCCTTTGACTTTGCACGAACGGGCTTTGACCAGTGTACCTCTCCACCCGGTTGTGTCGGGTCGGCCCAGAGGGACACCGGGGAGCAACATCCGGGCCAAACCCACAGCTACATCCACTTCGTGTAGACCCGGCGCGGTAGTTTCCCCCCAAAAGGTGCCGGCGGCGGCGCCGTCCGTGAGGGGGGCCACGCACCGGAGACGCTTGCCGCCTCTTCGGACATGCCACAACACCACCCCGCATGTATGAGGGCGCGGTACAACGCTCCGGTGGCATTGCTACCCACCAGGGCCCCCGTCTCGCCTAACCCTGGAGCGGTTGACCACGAGATCTATCCCTTTGACTTCCTACGGACGGGCTTTGACCAGTGGACCTCTCCATCCGGTTGTGTCAGGTCGGCCCAGAGGGACACCGGGGAGCAACATCCGGGCCAAACCCACAGCTAAATCCACTCCGTGTACACCCGATGCGGCAGTTTCCCCCCTCCAGGTGCCGGCGGCGGCGCCATCCGTGAGGGGGGCCACGCACCGGAGACACGTGCCGCCTCTTCGGACATGCCACAACACCACCCCGCATGTATGAGGGCGCGGTACGACGCTCCGGTGGCATTGGTACCCTCAGGGCCCCCGTCCCGCCTAACCCTAGAGCGGTTGACCACGAGATCTAGCCCTTTGACTTCCCACGGACGGGATTTCACCAGCGGACCTCTCCACCTAGTTGTGTTATGTCAGCCCATACAAACACCTGGAGCAACATCCGGGCCTAACCCACAGCAAGATCTCGTCCCTGTAGACCCGACGCGGTAAAACTAGCGCTAGTACTTACACCGGACGCTGCCTGATTACTAGCCGGACTCTATTCATTATTATTAACAACCACGCTTGACTTGTTATGCATCTAGGCAAAACTAATACTATCAAATCTAACGATCAAGATTATACTAACAATCTCTCCCTAATCTTGACTTGTCATCTTCCTCATGCTCCTTCTCATCTTTATTCGCTGGAGATCCACGACTTGACGATCCAAACTCCGACGCATGATCCGGACTACCAGCCCACACGGTCGCTTCTACGCGCGCAACGTGCAAGATTGGGCGCACCATAAATCTTCACGTCGTCAACTTAACTGGTCATTGTCCCACTACATGCCGAGCTTGATCTTCAACTGTCATATTCGTACATTGAGTATGACCCGCCTGGAAACATGCAGAACCTCCTTGCTCTACAAAGTTGTGCCACCACCATTGTTTGGCCGCTGCCTTACACTCGGTCCGCACCATACTCCTTGTACTTGCTTGCAGTAGATCCACTCTCCACTGCTCGCACACCTCCTCGTTTTACGATGGCTTCGCCTACAACCGTCCGCCTTCGGCATCACACCGAATCCACACTGGCCGCAACCAGGACGCTCCACGAGGACATGGACATGACTCACGGAACACCGTGCACATCGCTTCCACTCCAACGAGTCCACACAGAGACGAGCACTTGGACATGATGACGACTCACAGACGCAACGACACCTTGACTCATCCGGCTCCTCCGGATGACGATCTTGATGAGCTCCAGCGCCGCACCTTGGCACCATCTCTCCCATCAACGATCTCCTTTCACCTTCTTTCTGACGACAACCTGCCATCTCCCTCCTTGTCGCTCCAATGAACGACGATCGCCTGATCCTCCTCGTCCGTTGCTCCGTCCAGCAACTATATTGCCCGCCCCGAGGCGCTAGTAGATCGCCACCCCGGGGCAAGCGCAGCTTCACTCGAACCTTGCTCTAGATACCAATTGTTGGAACTCGTCCACAGAATCGATCACATCAAATCACGACAGAGACGCGCACACGAAAACTTTTGGCCAAGGGCCCTTGTTGTGCCCCTTCTTTCTTTATTTCTTTTTCTCCTTTTCTTGACTCTGCGTTCAAATCTAACGTCCAGGCTGCGTATATATATACTGCAAACCTGGCTAAACACCAAACCGACTCAGCCTTGTACTCCTAACGGACTCGACCTGTACTTGACTACTAGGACACGGTAAAACTAGCGCTAGTACTTACACAGGACGCTGCCTGAGTACTAGTCCTAGCCGGACTCTATTCATTATTATTAACAACCACGCTTGACTTGCTATGCATCTAGGCAAAACTAATACTATCAAATCTAACGATCAAGATTATACTAACAGCCCACACTACCAGTGCCGCATTGGAAGACATTGTGCAGACATGGCAATGAGCCTCCACAAGCCAAATCTGGCCATCTAGATTCGGCTAAGGGCACGGCCTGATGCCCGCCACCCCTAACCCGAAATCCTAACAGATCCAAAATGCTAGCCGTCGGACCCCCTGCACTGTCACGGCTTCGTCGCCGCCAAAGCTAGGGCGACCCCAATGGAAGTGCCCTGAGTGACATAGAGGATAGCACTACACGGCCGTCGGGTCGACCAGACCCAACCACCCCGGCTACCAGCGAACTCCCGGTGACCTAGCTCCGCCGCAGCCGCCCACCGAACGGATGCCACCATGCTGCCGTTGTGCCACCACCACATGCGCCTGCCACCGGGAGTGCCCGCGGCGGAACCCCGCATGAGCTCGGCGCCACCACCCAAAACATGCATCCTACGTTGGCCGCCCACGGGCGAGGGAGAGGGGAGGTCTCGCTACTGCCGGCAACGACCGGGCTTTGGCCCTGAGCGCCTACCGGTGGCGGTGGTGACGGAGGGGCGAGAGGAGGTGAAGGAGGGCCGGCGGCTAGGGTTTCCTCCCCGACGCTCACGGGAGCGATACGGGAGGTTGGAGAAAAAGACTCCAATGAGCATGTTTAGTGGTGGCTTACGGAGCATCATCAGCAATCAACTAGTTTAGGTAGCAGCATGAATTAGTTATCAAGGAAATTAGAGCCAGCGGATGGGAGGGGACAGTACAAGCTCAATGCTTGTGATGCAGAGGCCGAGGTAATCCCCTTTTTCGAAAAAAAACAAGCTCAGCGGCGGTTGCCTAGTCTTTCGATGCCTACACTTACACGAGAATGGTGCTTATGTGGGGCCCAATTGTCTCCTGTGAACTTTGAGTTGGGCTTTGTTTGTCGCTTGGGCCAAGTGGGCTAGTCTTGGACTTCTCTTGAAATGCATGATGCAATAGTTCGTGTGACATCCCCCCCCCCCCCCCCTCCCTAGATTTGACTTAGACACCAAGCCAATGCTCGAGGGTACCATGCCTTCAGAGCAATCACGTCTTCCAATGATGCCGGTGATGCGAAAAAGTTGGGACAGTGGATGAGGACTGGCTCAACTTACTGATGACCCCTCTCCACCATGCGTCGATCAGAGATGGCTGCTGATGCTTGGAACCGAAGGTGGACGATGTCGAGAGTCGGCAACCCCGGCTGCACGGTAGTGGATGGCGGCATCACAGCTTGCAGTTGCAGAGACATGTTTGATGGGGTTGATACGAGCTTGCTGAGGCAAGTCTATTTAATATGCCACCAGACACATGCACAACAATACCTGAAAGGGACCAAAATTGTGAAAAGCTAATTTGTGGTTAGCGCGTCCCACGACGGATAACTGGGCATACAACTGCAACTTCAAATAAACCCAATCTCGAACAACAAATACTCTATCCGAGTGATGACAGCCTTGTCCTTCATGTATTGTCGAGCTTGGTTCAGATATTGAGGCAGGAGAGAAACCATTGTAACCAGCTCCCTGGTCCAAGCCGCTAGATCAGTCACCGCCTAGTCAAGGACGTTGTTAAGTCGAAAGAAGAGAGGGTTGTGCCCGTAGATGGCTTCAAATGGTGTAGACTTGAGGATGGAGTGGTATGAGATGTTGTACCTGGTTGACTCGCTCTGTCGTACCATTAGTTCCAAGCAAGTATTTATATCGTCAGAATTCTTGAACTGAAAATGACATGGTTTTCTTGCGGTACATTTACATCATTGGCGAATGTGCCCGAAAAATCAAATTTGAGTTGTATTTTATATTACTAGTTTTTATACACTATTCCTTGTGTTTTCCTATAGGGTTCCAGATATAAATACAAGTCTGGCAAAAAATTTGTATACATGTTCCTTTTATACATTGTACAAATGCATACGTCCATACATATCAACATACACTCACCCCTATGAACGCATGCACACACACCCTATCCCTGTGAGCACCTCTGAGAGACTAAGCCGACACATCATCTTGAGATTGATATCACCACAGACACCTTTGTAGTCGACAGGAACGTGTCCTCCCATTGAACGCACTTCACCAGAAGATCTAGAACAAATACAGGAAAATGCGAGCACCAGCGTCAAGTTTAAGAGTTGAATCCCGATGGTCGGGGGATACCACTATTCTCCTAACCATCCAATCACGAGTTGGTTAGCGTATAAATGTTATAATATAGTGCTATGTTGATTGATCACTAGACTAAGTGTGGTCAGGCGCAAACTAGAATGTTAAACTGGATTTGTGAATGGAGTTCATGAACCTTTGATTTCCTGTGGAGCGCTAACAAAAA
This sequence comes from Triticum timopheevii, assembly GCA_963921465.1. Lineage (NCBI taxonomy): Eukaryota > Viridiplantae > Streptophyta > Magnoliopsida > Poales > Poaceae > Triticum > Triticum timopheevii. The sequence goes on along the minus strand of OY997268.1, from coordinate 48,352,710 downwards.
TATGTAATGAAAAGATTCTTATGGTAGTGACGATCTTCAGATGAGCATGCTTAGTGTAGGTGACGGAGTCCGTGCCGGACAACACTATCGAAGAAGGCCTTCAGGACACCTATTTACATTGTCCTAGACTAGGGGGTGCCAACCTAGTCGGCCCATAGTACTCAGGCTGGGCCTGAATGCCCTCATTTTCATTCGGGTGGACTCCAGAAGCTACAAGCCTGGACATGATCAAGACTGCATCTACCGAAGACTTGGCATATACTCCAAGACATCTCCTGCTGCCTCCATGCGTGCCCCTGGAAACCGACCATATAACCCCTAGATGCCCTAACTAGCATGTATATAAGCCAGAGGGTTTAGCCTATAGAGGGGATCCAATCACAATGACATTCACCTAGCTCTAGGGTTAGATCTTTCCTTACAATTTCGAGATAGATCAAGCTTGTATTCGATACATCGTCATCAATATAATCGAAGAAGGACGTAGGGTATTATCTCTTTGAGAGGGCCCGAACCTAGGAAATATTCTCTCCTCGTCCCTGTTACAACCGATCCGAGATCCACAGCTCAGGACCCCTGCCCCAAGGTCTGCGGTTTTACGATCGACACTAGTGCTTTCATTGAGAGTTCCCCTATGAGATCAATGAAAGGATCAATGGCTCATCTGCAGATTAACTGCGGCACCGGCTACGGGGACATCTTCTTTATCCCCGGCAAACTTTTCGTATTCGGCAGCATGGTCCTTTGCGCCGAATCTGCGGGCCATGTGGCTCCCATGGAGAATTACGCCCTGGATCAGGTCGTGACTTTCATAGGCTTGCAATACACCGCAGATTCCTGCGACGAGCTCGTCCTTTCAGGCTAGACGCCAGGCCCGATCGAGGGCTTATCAGACATCGAGGGCTCGACCCCAGAACCGATCTCCCTCAAGGACGTCAGACCAGGCCCCATGGAACCACAAGACCGTGCGGAGGAATAAATCACCCCCGCCTCGGGTGACCTCGTCACAGCGTCAAGCCCCGACGTTGGTCTAGGCCCGGCTTCCGATACTACATTGCATTCAGAACTAATTCTAGTACCAGATCTGGAATCAACCCCAGCCCCTCACGAGGCTAAGAACGCGTCAAGCGACTCGCCAATTGTACTTCAAGTTGGCACGGCTTATGTCCAGGTCATGAACCCAAAGGAATTATCTCACCTAAATGAGATAGTTGATAGCATACAGAGCTAATCGATCTCGGACAGTCAGACCTTGTTTATGACAAGATAGGCCTTAGAGCCGACGATCGGCCTTAGACCTTTAAGGGTGTCAAAGCGGGTGTCAAAGCTCACTACATGGGAACAGTGACACTGGAGGTAGTCTTCGGGTCACCCGAGAACTTCCGGAGAAAAGAGTTAATCTTCGATATCGTCCCCTTCTTGAGCGGATACCACACACTGCTAGGTCTCACCACATTTTTTATGCATGCCTTAACGTAGTCCCGCATTATGCATACTTAAAGCTAAAAATGCCAGGACCAAACGGTGTTATTATAGTAAAAACTAACACCAAACGTTCCCTCAGAACGGAGGCGCAGGCCGCGGCTTTCTCAGCCGAGGTACAGGCAATCAAGGAGGCAGCTTGTGCAACTAAACATATGCCTAGCTCATCAAAGCACACACAGGCTGCACAGACCGACCTCGGTCCGGCATCCGCCCACCCCATATAGGGGCACGGGCTCCTCGTTCGCAACCCTGGAAAGGGCATTACGTCCGTAGGGTGCATAAGTTTGCACTAAAAATTCCATGGGCGCCCGAGGAGCCGAAGCAAATGATACATCATTTGACGCTCGACTGAAGAGTGACGCACTTCGGAATTTCATACCCGCAGGGCACTGTAAAAGGCCCAAACGGGAGTGGCATGTCCACATACCGTAAACCATCCAAGCGGCAGCTGCACACCATTTCAAAGGACTCAGTCGATGAAAACATCAAGAAAACGAACAGCCGAGCTTACAGACAGCCCATACCACTTCGCTATCAACGAAGACGAGCTGGTCAACAGCAGGAGACGCAGACGTGTGCCAGGAAAGGACTCGGGCTAACCGACCCGGCAATATGTCTGCCCTGTTTTTACTCCTTTCCCTTTTTTCCATTGTATCTTTTACAAGTTCCTTTTGTCAAAACTCAGCATGTACGGCCTTACCACATGAAATAAGGAAAGTGCACCGCTTGATTTCATTAAGCATTTCCTTATATCTACTGCCTTTGAGCCAAAAGTATACTTTCACGATACAATTGTCTTTTACATCACCAAGGGCTTCGCTTTTAACCTCAACTATAAGTCTGAAGTATCTATTCGGCGTTTTGGATGTTGCGTTATATGAATTAGTTTTGAACCTCGATTTTCGTCAATAGTTGGGTTGCCTGGCTCCTATGCTTACCCCTTACGTTTCCAATCCATTCGGCTAAGGGTGTAAAGGGAGAACCATTGTGTTCGCGCTGCTAACTCGAATGGCAAAGCGCCTCAGTGGAGAAAGCTGAAATTGACTGTCTTGGTAAGCATAAACTGGTCAGGCGTCCAATCACAATGTCAAGCAATGTATCGTTCGAGATCATCCATGTTAAACGAAGAGCTTTTTATCAAATCAGCCAAAGTGGTTAGCGGCAGCAATCCCAGCTACACACCCAACCTCTACGAATATAGGGGGCAGCCCTCACCATCAAGCTCCTCCGACAAGGTGAAAGTTATAAAACCACTATAGTCTGAGTGCCTCGTTTCCATGTGCATGGACCCCCTTCGGGTTCCGAGACATCGGTTAAGGGTCATGATTGCCTATGAAACACCCTCTGTATACTGTACAAAGGGGTTGAAGCCGACGACTGGTCACTTTCAGTTTAACACGGTCACGCAGGAGTCAGAAAATAAAGCACACAATCATATGTCAGAATATGAAGCCGCATTCATTTCAAACAAAAGGAAGTCTTTTACATTCCACTACATTTCGGAATTCCAAAGTATTACCTAAACATACATAGTGTCCTTAGGACACTCGGCCTCAGTGACCGGGCTCCTTCCACCACCTCGGCGAGGAACTCCTCCACAGTTCGTTTCTTCCCTTCAGGGGGCCTTGCAGCCACGACCGTCGCCTGATGAGTGGATAATGTGTCCTCACGGGGGCGTACGCCTTCTAGGCACCTTCCAAGCATGCGGAACGCTTCTAGCTCGCCACTTGGGGGCCGGTCTCTTGCAGCCGGGTGAGGAGCCCAAAGCAGCTGGTCGGCAACGCCTCCATGGGCCAAAGGTTGATACAGAGGTCCTGAGGCATCGGCTTCGCCATGCAGAGGAGCTCCATCAGCTGCTTCATCTGATGGCACCTGGAACTGTTGCCATAACACCTTCTCCGCTGCATAGCCCTCCCGCATGCCGAAGTAGCGATCGGCATCCGATGCGCTCTGCCAGATATCCACAAAAGCCTCTGCGGATCGCCACAGCTGGGTGAGCTCAATGAAACCCTTGCGGCCAAAAACAAACTGAAGTAAAAAACGACTTACTAGCAGTGATCTGCCTCACTTGCTAGAGCATTTTGCGGCCTGCCTAGGCCTGGGTCTGGACCTCGGCATACGCCAGGCGCAGCTTCTTGAGCTTAGCGCTTGCCCACGTCTCCTTGTTCCGAAGTGTGCCGCGCTCCTAGTAGACGCCCTTTCAAGGTCTCCTCTGCTTCCAGGACCGCGCTTGGTCCTTGCCCCTAGCGACCTTTTCAGCGGCCAGATCCTTCTCGGCCTTGGTGGCCGCAGCCTTCTGCTCCTCGGCCTCCTATCGAGCTTTCGTCATCTTGGCCTTGAGCGTCTCAAGCTTCGTCGTAGCCGCTGCCATGAAAAACAGATTGGTGTCATCATTAAAAATTTGAGCACATTTCAAAGTAAATTTGATAGCCTTCCAACTTCTTGATCTTACCTTCGTTTCGCTCGATCTGCTTTTGCATCACATCGTGGTCCTCCTCGGACTTCTTGAGCTTCTGGTTCTTCTCTGCTATCTACTTAGAGGCGGAGTTCGGAGCCGAGTTCGATAGCTGCAAACACACACTTACGCCTTAGTCCCCATTTCCGACTTCAATCCCCAGGTCAGTCCTTTTTGAAGGTCAGCCAAAGTCTTGGGGGCTACTGGATCAACGTCTTATGACATAAGCAAAAAGTCTTCGGACTCGGGGGCTACTTGCCGGCTATGTTCTTACAAGTGCTATGCTACGATATAAGAAAAAAGTCTTCGGACAAAAGCCTGTTTTCATGACCAATTCTAAGTATGGAGGTTATTCATAATGCAAATATAAAGAAGCGTACCTCAAAGCTCTTGACGAGGCCCTTGAAGACCTCATGCATTCTGGCCTCTGTGGACCGGAAGCCATGCAGTGTCGTGTGAGGGAGTCCTGGACTAGGGGGTCCTCCGGCGTCCGGGCTATGCGATATGGGCCAGACTGGTGGGCCGCGAAGATACAAGAAATAAGGCCCTCCCTCGTGTCTGGATGGGACTCTCCTTTACGTGGATGGCAAGCTTGGCGTTCGGATCATGCATCTTCCTTTTTTTGTAAACCGACTCTATACAACCTAGGTCCCTCTGGTGTCTATATAAATCGGAGGGTTTAGTCCATAGAGGCAATCATAATCATACATGATAGATGTCGGTGTCAAAACCGGCGGATCTCGGGTAGGGGGTCCCGAACTGTGCGTCTAGGCGGATGGTAACAGGAGACAAGGGGCACGATGTTTTTAGCCAGGTTCGGGCCCTCTCGATGGAGGTAAAACCCTACTCCTGCTTGATTAATATTGATGATATCGGTAGTACAAGAGTGGATCTACCACGAGATCAAGGAGGCTAAACCCTAGAAGCTAGCCTATGGTATGATTGTTGTTGTGATTGTTGTCCTACGGACTAAAACCCTCCAGTTTATATAGACACCGGAGAGGGCTAGGGTTACAGAGAGTCGGTTACAATGGTAGGAGATCTACATATCCGTATTGCCAAGCTTGCCTTCCACGCCAAGGAAAGTCCCATCCGGACACGGGACGAAGTCTTCAATCTTGTATCTTCATAGTCTTGGAGTCCGGCCGATGATGATAGTCCGGCTATCCGGACACCCCCTAGTCCAGGACTCCCTCAGTAGCCCCTGAACCAGGCTTCAATGACGACGAGTCCGGCGCGCATATTGTCTTCGGCATTGCAAGGCGGGTTCCTCCTCATAATAATTCATAGAAGATCGTGAACACCAGGATAGTGTCCGGCTCTGTAAAATAGATTTCACATACCACCGTAGAGAGAATAATATTTACACAAGTTCAATCTGCTGACGTATTTTGTGGCGTGACGTCACACCACTACCAAGCCTTTACTTGAATTGTTTTTATTATACCACCTCAGCGTGTTTAGCGAAGTGGTTTCCTTGGAACGTCTTGTCGAAGCAGAGATCGTGTTCCCCTTATTCCGGGATTCCCATCAATACAGACGTGGGTAACCCAACCGCGCCATTGATTGTGGCGCTTGGGAGATAAGTGAGTTTTATCAGGCCGGTGGGGACGCATAGTCTTCGTCCGCCCATATATAAGGGGATAAGGATCCACCTTTTTTACCTACGCCTTCTTCCTCCTTTGCTTATCCATCTCCGCGCACTCGAGCTCCAGCGCCCAAGTCCGCACATCTCACCTCAACCTTCTCCAGCCATGTCCGGAGCGGGAGGCAAGTGGATGGCCTCCTCCGTTACGGAGGGGCACATCGAGAAGCTGCGCGGCGCCGGATACCTGTCCAGTGACATCGCGCACCGGCTGCCCGACGAGGGGCAGCTCATCCCCACCCCCAGGCCCCATGAGAGGGTCGTATTTCTTCCACACTTCCTCCGCGGACTGGGCTTCCCACTTCACCCCTTCGTCCGGGGGCTCATGTACTACTACGGCCTGGACTTCCACGATCTGGCGCCAAACTTCATCCTCAACATCTCGGTGTTTATCGTCGTGTGCGAGGCCTTCCTCTGCATCCAACCCCACTTCGGCTTGTGGCTAAAGACCTTCAATATCAAGCCGAAGGTGGTGAAGGGTAGCCAAGCGGAGTGCGGAGACGCCATGGTTGGCAAAATGCCCAACGTCATCTGGCTTGAGGGTGCCTTCATGGAATCCATCAAAGGGTGGCAATCGGGGTGGTTCTATATCACCGAGCCGCGTGACCCTAAATGGGCAGCGGCCCCCGAATTCAGATTTGGTATCCCCATGCAGCTCACCTCCTGGAAAGAGAAGGGCTTGCTATGGGGTAGTTCGGACGAGCTGACCGGACTCCAGTCCTGTCTCCAGACCCTGGTGAACAAGAAGCTTAAGCTTGTTAATGTGATCCAGGTCATGCTCGTCCGCTGGATTCTCCCCTGCCAGCAACGGGCCTTCAATTTGTGGGAGTTTGATCCGGCACAGCACCGGAACTTGAGCGGGCTCTTCGACACACCGTACGAGGCCGCCTAGAGGGTGCTATTCAAGGGCGGAGAAGCCCCCGCATCCGCAACCGAAGATCGCGGGTTCATCACGCAGCGCCCGGCCGGCGAGGTAAGCTATGTTATCCTTTATGGGACACTCATTTATTTCATAGTTTGACTCTACGTGGGATCTAAACTCCCAATGCCTTTAACAGGACTGGCAGAAGACGTCCGGACAGGTTAACTGTCCGGCTCCCCTTCCAGAAGACCCAGCGGACACCCGTTTGACGGGGCTGCTGGTCCTAGAACTTTACGTGGTGCCGGAGAAGAAGGCCAAGAAGAAGGCCATGGGAACCAGAAGGAGTTCCCGGCGTCAGGTGGTATCGGACTCGTCGTCCGATGACTCCGAGGTGGATTCCTCCCCTGAGGATGAGGAGGAGAAGAAAGAAGCCTCTCCCCCAGTAGGGGGAGAGAAGAAGAGGAAGGCCTCCCCAGCGAGGGAGGCTGAAGGGTCCAAGAAGGGAAGGACCCTTCCCCCGGACTGTTCCGCCAACGTTGGCGACGACAACGAGGAGTGGCCTTCAAGGGCCAAGCCTCTGGCAAGATCGTAAGTATCTGGACTCCTAGATAATTTATAATTTTTCATTTCACCACACGATGTCTTTCTAATGCTGCATACAACCCGTAGTCCGGCCAAGGAAGATCTTCCCGCTTCATCCAGCGGGTCCTTAGACACGTCGGATATGGATTCCTTTCCGACTGCCTCAACTCCCCGTGGCGCTGACGACACCGAGGTGGGATCCCAAGAAGGGGCCCGCCAGGAGGAGGAGGCTCCGAAGGTGCCGCAAGGCAACCTCCCGGACTCTGCACTAGATTCCGCATCGGAACCTGCAGTGGTTCCGGAGTTGGGCGGGCGGCCCCTTCGTAAGAAGGGTAAGACTATGACACCGGCAACCTCTGTCCAACCAGAGGCGCCTGATAACTTGCTGGAGGTGCTCAACGGCGCTTCCATCGAAGAAGAACACCACACTATCATGAGTGCGGTGATTCAGAAGGTTCAGCTCGCCAAGAGCGGGTTGACCGAAGCCTGCAGCAGCCTTCTGACAGGCTTTGAGGTGAGAATTTTAAGATATGTAATATAATACTGCATAGACAGTAGCCCCTGATGCTCAGTTCAGTGTTCGGATAGAAAAGCCGGACTGAGGATCTAAAAAGATATACGCAAGAGTTCTAAAAAATATGTCAATATGGGATTGCAGGCTACACTGCCCTCTGCAGCACTAACTGCGGAGGTCGATGTTTTGAAGCAGAACCTCGAGCGGTCCGAGAGCGAGCTCGCCCGTGCCAAGAAGCAGCTCGAGGACAAAGAATGTGAGTAACACCGTATTAAATTTATACCTTACAAAAAAGGATTTGGTTGCAAGAGAAATAACAAGGATAACATGGGTATTACAGGGGCCACGAATGAGGTGGCGACCCTGAAGGAGGCGGTGTCTACGGCCGAACGCAATGCAGCCGCAGAGCGAGCCGAGCGGGAGAAGCAGGAGGCGCGGGTGGCGGAGGTGCAGCAAGAGCTCCAGGCTCTCATGGAAAAGCATGAGAGTTTGGAAGGCGACTCAAAGACTCAAGAGTCCGAGCTTGCATCGGCTCTTGAGAGCGCCAAAGCCGCTAAGACCGAAGCCCACAAGGCCCTCCAGGAGATCGAGGATTTGAAGAAAATAGCAGCGGGTAAGGCATTTTTCATGCAAAGCAAGCATGTGAATGTGAATTACCTACTACTTACCCGAATTCGGAGCTCTCCAGGAGCATTCGTGGATCTGCCCCGCAGCGTGTCAGTTGCCGCCGCTTTCTACCGGGCCGAGGAGGGGAGCTCGACGGAGAAGGTCTTTTGGTCTCAGTATGCTGAGGCCAGACATCCGGTGCCCCTTAGCGACCAACTGAAGCAGCTGGTCGAGCTCCACAAGGTAGCTGAACAGGCCATGAAGGGCCTCATTGTTTGGCTGTGGCCCAAGGAGGCCATGCCTGGGAGCTACTACGGCCTGGTGCGGCGGCGGGTGGACGCGTGTCCCTGGGTTGAAGTCGTCAAGCACTCCGCCTGCATTGAAGGTGCCCGTCGGGCCCTTGCCCGTGCAAAAGTGCACTGGGGCAGGATGGACGCTGAGAAGCTTCTGACGGACGCGCCGCCGGCGGGCAAGGAGTATCGTATGCCCGAAATGTATTATAAGAGTGTCCTGAAGGGTGCTCGCATGATTGCGGGTGAGTGCTCCAAAGATGTAATATTTGAGTAGACTCGCATTTTGTTATCCTGTGCACTGAAAACTTTGTTCATATGCGCTAAGAAATGCTTGTTAATTTAAAATATTACCTTCTGTGCGGCCGTTTATCAAATCCGAGAGATAGCAAGTCGTCGGCTTCAGCCCCCATGCCACTAGTGCTGGGGTGTTCGGGATAAACTTGAGCGCTCTTGTTCCCATGTTTGGGTCCATCTAGGGAGGTGCTCAACACAACGAACGAGGCAACCGGACTTATAATGCTTGAACACTCTCACTTAGCCATAGAATTCTATAATTTTAAATTTCAGCGAAGCCCCTAGTATTCGGAACACCGAGTTTGGGGCGCTACCCACGCCTGGGCCAGACGGAGCCGGTTCCTCGCTCTAAGCGGCATAAGTCTTTAGGGACTCGAAAAAACCTCTCGAACAGTGACCAGCTCTCGCCTTATCATGACGGTCAGTTTTAGCTTTCTCCACTGAGGCGCTCGCCTAGCTCAACCGGGGCGCAATCGCAGTGGTTCTCCCAGTGCTACCTCAGCCAATACAACGGAACGTAAGGGACCAAAACATGGGAGCCGGGCAAACCCAACTATTGACCCAAGACATGATTCGGAGCCGATGCATATAATGCTATAAGTTCGGGGTGCCGCACTTGTGAAAGCGTTCGGACTTATCACACCATAATGTGGGAAACTTAAGCCCCTGGTGTATTTAGCCGTACCGAAGTGTACGGATGCAACATGTCATAAATGAACATATACAAGAAAGAAATGCAATTATAAGCAAAAAGCGATGCATTGTTTATTCCAGAAATACTGTCAGGAATGCAGAACGATAAAAATAGTGCGGTAAGCAAGGGATTGGACTATTAAACATGTCCCCCTCCAGGGGTAGGCTGCGGAATGGTGTATTAAACAGGTTTAATGCTCGTAATGGAGACCACCTGAGTGTTCGTCGTAGCCTTTCTCCTTCCTTGGCTATTGCATCGTGAGTTCGGCAGGTCTACTGCCGGACAGGGCCTCTGGTGAACGGAGTCCTATGGGTAAGAAAAAATAATAAAAAAAGGAAAAGAGCGACACACTTAGGAGCCCCTGGTGTGGTTGAGCCGCACTCTGGGCCTGTCGTGGTCGTGCCCCTCCCCCTATGCCCATGGTATCTCCAGAGCGTAATGATGTACGCGAAGGACTAGTCTTGCAATTATGCAAGGGCTGGGGTTGGGGCCGCATTTCTATGCGTGCTCGGAATGTGCCAGGTGGTCTTGTTGTAGGTTACTCCGGGCGCGTTTGGCTGTGTCCGGTCGCTTAACGGCCGGACTCGAGAATTGCCTTAAGAGGCTGCTCTGTACTTCTGCCGCGAGAGCCACTGTGTGTTCCTCCGTTCGGAGGGAGCATTCAGTGTTTCCGTTGACCGTGATGACTCCTCGAGGGCCTGGCATCTTGATCTTGAGGTATGCATAGTGCAGCACCGTGTTGAACTTTGCAAACGCGGTTCGTCCGAGCAGAGCATGATAATTGCTGTGGAACGGGACTATATCGAAGATTAGCTCCTCGCCTCGGAAGTTATCCGGGGATCCAAAGACCACTTCCAGTGTAACCGAGCCTGTACAATTGGCCTCTACACCTGGTATGACGCCTTTGAAGGTCGTCTTTGTGGGTTTAATCCTCGAGGGGTCTGTGCCCATCTTGCGCACTGTATCCTGATAAAGCAGGTTAAGGCTGCTGCTGCCGTCCATCAGGACTCTAGTGAGGTGAAATCCATCGACGATTGGGTCTAAAACCAATGCGGCGAATCCGCCATGGCGGATACTGGTGGGGTGGTCCCTTCGATCAAGCAGGAGGACCATGGGTTGAACTTTGGGGCGACAGGCTCCATCGCGTATACGTCCCTGAGTGCACGCTTCCGCTCCCTCTTGGGTATGTGAGTTGCGTATATCATGTTCACCGTACGCACTTGTGGGGGGAAACCTTTCTGTCCTCTATTGTTCGGCGGCCGGGTCTCTTCCTCGTCATCGCTATGCAGCCCCTTGTCATTGTTTTCGGCAATTAACTTGCCTGCCTGCTTAAATACCCAACAATCCCTGTTGGTGTGATTAGCTGGCTTTTTGGGGGTGCCATGTATATGGCAAGAGCGGTCGAGTATTCGGTCCAAATTGGACGGGCCCGGAGTAGTTCTTTTGAATGGCTTTTTCCGCTGACCGGGTTTAGAGCCTCTGAATCCAGCGTTGACCTCCGTATCCTCAGTGTTATCGCCGTTAACGCGGCGTTTGTTTTTGTTTCGACGCGACCTGCCATTGCGGTCCTTGGTATCCGGACTGCCAGAATTTTTGCTGAGGTTGTTACTGCGGGCTAGCCAGCTGTCCTCTCCCGCGCAGAAGCGGGTCATGAGTGATGTGAGGGCTGCCATGGATTTCCGCTTTTCCTGTCCTAGGTGCCGGGCCAGCCACTCATCGCGGATGTTATGTTTGAAGGCTGCGAGGGCCTCTGCATCCGGACAGTCGACGACTTGATTTTTCTTTGTTAAGAACCGTGTCCAGAACTGTCTAGCCGATTCGTCTGGCTGCTGAATTATGTGGCTTAGGTCATCGGCGTCTGGTGGTCGCACATATGTGCCCTGGAAGTTGTCAAGGAATGCGGCTTCCAGGTCTTCCCAACACCCAATTGATTCTGCTGGCAAGCTGTTAAGCCAATGTCGAGCTGGTCCTTTAAGCTTGAGTGGGAGATATTTGATGGCGTGGAGATCGTCACCGCGGGCCATGTGGATATGAAGGAGATAGTCTTCGATCCACACCGCGGGGTCTGTTGTGCCATCGTAGGATTCAATGTTCACGGGTTTAAACCCTTCGGGGATTTTATGCTCCATTACTTCATCTGTGAAGCATAGTGGGTGTGCAGCACCACTATATTGGGCTATATCATGACGTAGCTCAAACGAGCTTTGTCTATTGTGTTCGGCCCGGCCGGATTTGCTGTGTCCGGCGTGACGGTTCTCGTCGCGTGCCGTGGGGCGCCCACGCGATCCGTAGATCGATCTTGATTGTCTTGCCTTATCCTCCAATATATCTCGCAAGTCTGGAGCGTTCCCCTATGGCCTTGTGCTTTTCGAGCGATGCCGGGGTACGGTTCTGATGGAGGGCCTAAAGGCCTCTCTGTCGCGGCCACGAGGTGGTCGGTCAACCGTATTGTGCTCTGGTGATGCAGGTTTATATGCCTCTTCCTCTAATCGGGGGAGAAACTTGCGTTTGGGGTAGCTTTTGGAGGGGCGTTCGAGTTCATACTCTTCGGCCGCAAGGACTTCAGTCCATCTGTCGGCTAGCAGGTCTTGATCAGCTCTAAGTTGTTGTTGCTTTTTCTTTAGGCTGTTCGCCGTGGCCATAAGCCTGCGTTTGAAACGCTCTTGTTCGACGGGATCCTCGGGCACGACGAATTCGTTGTCGTCGAGGCTTGCCACATCTTCGGAGGGAGGCATGTAATTATCATCCTCTACCTCTTCGTCTGCCGCTCTCTCATGAGGGTTGGCTTCTCCGTCCTCCTGTGCTGAATCTTGTTGGAGGGGGCTGTCTTCGACACTCTCTAGGGTGTTATTATCCCCGGTGCCGGAATCTCCATTCTTGCTGTGGCGGGATTTAGAGCGGCGCCATTGATGCCGGCGCTTGGGCTGTTTCTTGGAGGAATCTACCTCCGCTGCTTCTTCGCCATTCCCACCATTTGGGATGTCCACCATGTATATGTTGTATGACGAGGTGGTCTTCCAGTGCCCCTTAGGCACTGGTTCTTGGTCGTCTCCGGCATCGTCGTCCATACCGTCGATGTCTTCGGAGTCGTAGTCTAGCATGTCGGTTAGATCGTCGACAGTGGCTACAAAGTGATTGGTGGGTGGGCTTTGAATTTCTTCGTCATCCGCATCCCAACCATCCTGACCACAATTCGGTCAGGGCTCTCTTGATAGCGAGAGATGCTTTAGCGAATTCAGGATGTCGCCAAAAGGTGAGTATTGAAAGATGTCCGTGGCGGTGAACTCCATGATCGGCGCCCAATTGGATTGGATTGGAGGAGGCGCAGGAGGTTCGGAGTCCGGCGAGGGGTTCGGCACCTCGGAGTCACGAGCATCGCAAGGGACAAGGTTAGTATTCGGCTCCATCGCCGTAGAGGTTGCAGCCCCCGAGGCGGTGTTTAGCCACCCATCCTCGATCTGCGCGGTTGGCTCCGAACTAAGGATCACAGCGGACTCATGTGCGGCTTCTAGGGCACTGTCCGGCAGCAGAGCTAAATCATGCCCATCGAGACAGTACGGCGCGCGCGGCTATGGCTAGAATCCATCAAGATCAAGTCTCCGTGGATGTCAGCCATGAAGTTTAAGCTTCCTAATCTAACCTGATGGCCAGGGGAGTAGCTTTCGATCTACTCCATATGGCCAAGCGAATTGGCCCGCAGTGCAAAGCCGCCGAACACGAAGATCTGTCCGGGAGAAAAGTCTCACCCTGGACTGCGTCGTGGTTGAAGATTGAAGGAGCCATCAAGCCTATCTGTGTCGGTGTCAAAACCGGCGGATCTTGGGTACGGGGTCCCGAATTGTGCGTCTAGGCGGATGGTAACAGGAGACAAGGGGCACGATGTTTTTACCCAAGTTCAGGCCCTCTCGATGGAGGTAAAACCCTACTCCTTCTTGATTAATATTGATGATATGGGTATGTCAGGACCCCGACTCAATGCCACATCGATCTAGCATGTAACACCTCATATCACTTTGCGGCCTCACGCACGGTATTCCCACGGGTGTCGCCTTACCTTTGCCCGAGACCGTTTGCGCCTTTTGGCACACGTATATGATAGTGTCGCTAGCATCCATATGATAAGGAGCCCGGGCTGACATGGCTAGTCGTAAACCCAAAGTGGCACAAACATACAGGGACAGGCATCCATGACCCAGCATCGAACGTGTCGGTCATCAGCGAGTGAATCCAGGCTGTAGCACTGGGCTAGCAGGATCCGGTGAACCGGGCTGTAGTGGGCTAACAGGACTCCGGTATTCATCGCGTGACATTTCCCTGAAGGGACAGACACAGGAACGAAGAAGGACACATGCCGGCCAGCCTAAGTGTTCCGGAGCAGTAGCAAGCTACCATGGCTCAGTGGAAGCACTAGGAGACATTTCCCGGTAAGAGAGGCTACTAAGGATAAACAACTAGATAGTCAGATCCCACGCATACCAAGCATTTCAATAACAAACACACAATATGCTCGATATGTGCAAATACAACATGGCATCACAACATGACTCTACAACTCAAGTATTTTATTCAATAGGCTCCGAGGAGCGAGATGTTACAAACATGGGTCTCACGACCCAACATTCAGAGCATACAAGTCAAAGCACAAGCGGAAGCTTAACATGTCTGGGTACAGACAACTATAAATGAAAAAGGCTTAGAAGCCTGACTATCTACTAGATCTTGCCGAGGGCACAAGATCGTAGCTGAGGTAACAAGCTAAACGACGAAGTCCACGCGGAACTACTAGCGAGACTGAAGTCTCTCTGCAAAAACGGAAAATAGGCAAACGTGAGTACAAATGTACCCAGCAAGACTTACATCAGAACTAACTACATATGCATCATTATCAACAAGGGGATGGTGGGGTTTAACTGCAGCAAGCCAGCTTTGACTCGGTGGCTATCCTAAACTACGACTGCAAGTAACTCTTTGAGGTGGCGCACACGAGTCCACATATTCACCATATCAATACACCACTATGGATCCGCTCCCGTCTCCCTACGAGAACGCCATCCATAGCACTCACGCTTATCTTGCGTATTTTAGAGTATCCACTTTCACTTGTCTATGAACTGTACAGGCAACCCAGAAGTCCTTTTCCGCGGACACGGCTATTCGAATAGATAATGTTAACCCTGCAGGGGTGAACTTCTTCACACACGCTCTCGCCACTTACCGCCATGTACACCTCGTGTATCTCGGCAACCTTCGAGCGGAAGCCTGGCGAGGGAGTCGGCCACGACCTGACTAACCACACAAGTCTCTAGTCCAGGTTTATCGCCTATTCGGGTTCCATCCGCAAGGAGATCCGGCCGGGGTGTCGCTCACGGCCCCAAACGATGTGAGCAGGGTTCCCAAGCCCACCTCGACGGGTGGATCTACGCTTGGTACACCATGCTACGGTGCCTAGTCTGTCCCAAGCCCATCTGTACCGGGTGCCACTTGGTAGACTACTAACACTACCTACAAACACTAGAAACTAGTTGCAACTCCTAAACAGAGATCAGGTTGATTAATAAGTCGAGAGAGCTTGGAGCGCCCGGAGCCCAATGTGTGGTAGTAACTGTTCATGGATCACAAACACAGAACTTAGTTCCTGAGGACGGCTGCAATGAGACAACCCACCATGTACTCCTACATGGCCTCTCACCGCTACCTTTACCAAATCGTGTTCACCCACATAGCTCACATACAGTAGGACATGTTCACACACCTCTGATTCATCCCTGATGAATCAGACCTGACACAACTCTAAGCAATAGCAGGCATGACAAACAAGCATGAATGAGTAGGCACATCAGGGCTCCAACAACTCCTACTCATGCTAGTGGGTTTCATCTATTTACTGTGGCAATGACAGGTCATGCAGAGGATAAGGGGTTCAGCTACCGCAGCAAGTAACAAATATGTCGTTGTTGTCCTAATGCAGTAAAAGAGAGCAGGAGTGAGAGATTGGGATTGTATCAGAATGAACAAGGGGGTTTTGCTTACCTGGCACTTCTGAAGATAGTATAGTTTCTTCATCGGTGTCATCGAACTCATCATCGGAACACGTCTATCGAGAGAGAACAACCACCGACAAACAAAGAAGAAACACAATCAATGCAATGCACAATATGATGCATGATCATGACATGGCAATATGCTGTGATTTGGGCTAATGCAGCTAAGAACAGAAAGGTTTGATCTTATTTGAACCAAAGATTCAAATTCAAACTCAAACTATGAATTCATAAAGTGCATTATCATGTTTTGATATGAACAGCAAGGTTAAGTTGCTTAAACATGCATGAAACCAGTACAGATGGATAGATTGAATTTTTTTGATCATTTTCCATATATAACTTGTTTCATTTAGAGTTACGGTTGATTTTATATGAATTTTAGAAGTTTATACTATTTTCTGGAATTTCCTATATAAGAATAAATCCAGAAAAGGATTTACTGCGTCAGCCTGGCGTCAGCATGACATCAGCAGGTCAACTGTGGCTGACCAGGTCAAACCTGACCAGTGGGTCCCGCGTGTCAGTGTCATTAGTCTAACTAATTAAATTAGTACTAACCCTAGATTAATTAGCAGTGCTAGGACCCACCTGTCATTGACCCAGGGGGTCAAACTGGGCCCCACCCGTGGTCAAGCGGGGTCAGCGGGGTCAAACTCGCCGGCGGCTCGATGCCGGCGAGACCAGACGTGGCGGAGGGCTGCGGGTTTCGCGCTACGTGGACCAAAACGGCGGCCGAGGTCATCTACGGGGAGCTGGAGCTCTCCCGCATCCAGCACGGCATGCGGCGGCAGCGGGGACGGCCAGAGCTCGCCGGAAACGAGCTCGGGGCGGCGCTGGAGTTTAGGTGACTGCGGGGTTGGTTCTAGAGTGCGCGGTAGGGCGAGTGAGTGTGTGGGTTAGGCTCCTCGGGCCTCCTGAGCATGTTGACGCGCTCCGACACGGGCGGCAGGAGCTGTGGCCGCGGCGGCGCCATGGCCGGCGGAGCCAAGCTCTCGGGCTCGACGGAACGGGTGCTACGATTAGCTAGTGGGCATGGGAGTAGGGGGAATCGGTAGAGGAGCTCACCGCGAGTTCAGAGGTGGCCTCGGCGGCCTCGGGGAGGGGCTGGTGGTGACGAGAGGTCGCCGGCGATCTCGGTGGCCGAACGAAGAGGGCGGCGGTGGTGGCTGTGTTGCAGCACGTCCGGGGCCTCATGGCTCATCGAGGAGGTAGAGGACGAAGTGGCGGAGCCTCTGAGCGCGTCGGTGAGGCGTGGGGTGGCCGGTGGCCGTGGTGGTGCTCGTCGGCGCTCTCGGTGCTCGTGGTCGATCGCGAGAGAGAGAGAGAGCAGAGGAGGGGGAAAGGGTCCAGAGAGAGAGGAGAGGGGTGCAGGGGGTCCCGAGCGGCGCCGAGGAGGGGCTTCGAGGCGCCCGGTGAGGCAGGCGAGCAGGGAGGAGGTGTGTCGCCACGGCGGCGCGCGTGCGTTGTCTCCCTCCTTTGCCTACTGGCAGAGGTAGGTGATGACTGGCACGGCCAGATGGGCCGGGCCGTGCTGGGCCTAGCCAGGTAAGTGGGCTGTCAGGTGAGCACCAGGTAAGTTCTCTCTCTCTGGTTCTCTATTTTAATTTCTGTTTTCTATTATTCTGTAATCTTTAGGGATTTTCTAAAAATACCTAGTCCCTTTCAAAAATCACTAAACTGCACATGCTCACTGTATATAATATATCCAACATGGAACATTTCAGCTTAGGAGTATTTGGAAATTTAAAATATTTTATAGAATTTAAATGTCCAAATTCAAATACTTATGATTTAATTCAGTGACCTTAGGATGACCTAGAAAATTGTGTACCATTTTTTTCAGAGGTTTAAGACCAAGGCAAAGATGATGAACATTTTATAAGGCATTTCGGGTTCATTGAAAATGATTTTATGTTGAACCTATTTGATTTGATCTGGTGCTAGGGTTTGGACAATCCCCATTTCAACTTCATTTGAAAAGTTAAACATGATGCACACATGAAGGGCTAGTCTAGTGCATACCAGAACTAGGGATGTGACAGGGTAGTACAAGAGTGGATCTACCACGAGATCAAGGAGGCTAAACCCTAGAAGCTAGCCTATGGTATGATTGTTGTTGTGATTGTTGTCCTACAGACCTAAACCCTCCGATTTATATAGACACCGGAGAGGGCTAGGGTTACACAGAGTCGGTTACAATGGTAGGAGATCTACATATCCGTATTGCCAAGCTTGCCTTCCACGCCAAGGAAAGTCCCATCCGGACACGGGACAAAGTCTTCAATCTTGTATCTTCATAGTCTTGGAGTCCGGCCGATGATGATAGTCCGGCTATCCGGACACCCCCTAGTCCAGGACTCCCTCAATAGACATCTAGGGTTTAGCCATTACGATCTCGAGTTAGACCAACTCTTGTAACCCCTATACTCATCAAAGTCAATCAATCAGGAAGTAGGGTGTTACCTCCATTAAGAGGGCCCGAACCTAGGTAAACATCGTGTACCCTGCCTCCTCTTACATTCGATCCGTAGACGCACAGTTCGGGACCCCCTACCCGAGATCTGCCGTCTTTGACACCGACATTTGTGCTTTCATTGAGAGTTCCACTGTGCCGCCACTAGAAGGCTCGATGGATCCATCGATCATCTACAACAATAGCGCCCTGAGGGAGACTTTTCTCCCCAGCCAAATTTTCGTATTCGGCAGCTTCGCACTGCGCGCCAACTTGATTAGCCATCTAGAGCAGATCAACAGCTACGCCCTGGTTATCAGATCAGTTTTGGAAATCTGAACTATGTCGCTGACATCCGAGGAGACTTGATCTTCCAAGGGTTCGCGGCCCCAATCACTGCTCTGGACTTAGATCCGAAGCGCACCACCAGGTCCAAAGATGGGAGTTTAAAGCCCGCTGGACTCTCTGCAGCTATATAGCCTGACGCTAGAGAACCGGAGGGGATCGCATCACCGGCAGGCCTGGAGTCACGCCAGTCCCCCTCTATCCTCATGAAGCCGGACTTGCCTCCAGACACTAACTCCCAACTCTCGAGATCTGCGTCATATGAGCTTGGCCAAGGAACTTCTGTCACGCCCTGCGCCACAGACTCTCGCTTCCCTGTCCAAACCTCACTCTTAAACGAGGCTGTGGCCATTGACATGGGCACTCTCTTGGCAGGAGCCTTCTTGTGCAAACTAGGCTTAGTTGAAGCTGTTGTGCCAAACTTCTTCATGACAACCTTCTTCTTTGAGCAGACCTCCCCCTCAACAGTAACATAATCCTCATCTTTAGAATCTGAGTATCTCTTCTTCCTTGTCCTTGTTGCTGCATTGGGCAAGTTTCTTGGGGTGCTTTCTGCTACCCTCATCATAGCGCCAAAGGGACTAGTGCCCTCACTTAAGTTGACTTGTTCCTCAGACTTGTTCTGGCTATCACTTTGATCTGACATTGCAAACTAAAAGCTGACCTGTGAATAGATATAGTTGAGATAGAGTGGATGAGCATCACAAAGTGCAGATATTTTGCAAATCAATTGAGTCAAAAACTTAGTTTTAGATTTCTACAGAAAGCATTTCGGAGCTACCGATTTGTTAAACTCGGTGACACCCAAGGAATATTAGAGTCTAAACTAGTGACATCGGTCAGACTGAGACACAGTTCGGGGACTCCGAGATTGCTAGGGTCTCACTGTAACGCCCCGGATTCGTTGCGCCAGGTGTATGCCAGTTATTCATTGTCTTTGCCATGTCATTTGCTTGCGTGTTGCATTTTGCCATGTCATCATGGGCATCTCATTTTGCATACATGTTCGTTTCATGCATCCGAGCATTTTCCCCCTTGTCTGTTTTGCAATCCGGCACTCCTATGTCATCCGGCAATCCCTTTTGACCTCTTCTCTTGTGCGGGTGTTAAACTTTCTCGGAATGGACCGAGGCTTGTCAAGTGGCCTTGGAATACCACCGGTAGACCGCCTGTCAAGTTTCGTGCCATTTGGAGGTCGTTTGATACTCCAACGGTTAACCGGGTAACCGTAATAGCCTCTTTTGTTGCAGCCCAACACCCCTTCCAAAGTGGCCCAAAACCCATCTAGGTCTCTTCCATGATCTCGGTCGTTCGATCACGATCGCGTGGCTGAAAACCGCTCCTCATTTGGACTCTCCTAGCTCCCTCTACCTCTATATATAGACCCCTCCCCCGAATTCACGGGCAAACCCTAAAAATTCCCCCTCCGCGCCGCCGGACGCGTCTGTCCGCGCCGCCCAGCCAACCGCGACGTGCCACGTGGGGGCCGCCGGCTCCCCGCACCGCCGGCCCGCCCGCAGCCCGCTGCAGGCCCGCGGGGCCCGGTCGCCGCCGCCGCCCGCGCCCGCCCGCGGGTGCTTCCGCTCGCCGCCTCCGGCCGCCGCCGGCGACCTCCGCCGCTCGGCCGTGCCTCGCCGGGCCTCGGCTTGCCGCCCCTCGCCGCGGAACCCGCGCCACCGTGCCTCGGCCCCGCCCCCGCCGTCCCGCGGCTCGTGCCGCGCCGCCGCCGGCCCACGGCTCCGCCGCCCGTTGCCACGGGGCCCCTGGCGGAGTTTCCCCGCCGCCCGGGCCGGCTATCTTCTACGTAGCTCGCGCCGCGCCCCGCCGCCGAACGCCCCGCGCCGGCCGCCCCTACCCGGCCGCCCCCGCGCCCCGCCGCCTCCGTCTCCGGCCTCCTCCACCGCGGCGCCCTCTGCCGCCAAGCCTCGTCGCCGGCTCCGCCACCGATCTCGCCGGAGCAGCCGCGTCGTCGCCGGATCTGGGGAGTGGGATGAGATCCACCACTCCCCCGATCCAACGCCTCCCTGTGCCCCGGATCCCCTCATCCCGCACCACCTCGTCCCGCGTTGATTTTTCCTCGGGGTGAGAATTCCACCAAGTCCCGAATCTGTGACATAATCATGCCATGTTCATCTTGCTGTATCTCTGCATCCGTAGCTCCGTTTCGTGCATGTAATATGTCAAATTGTTCGTCTCGATGAGTAATTCATTTCATTCCATTGCATCATTTTCATTTGAGCTCATCTTGATGCCCGAAATGTTGTTGGAAGAGTGCATGTTGATGTTAACCTGCTGAAACTGTTATAACATGCTCATTTATCATTTTTGCCATGATTGATGTGTGCATCCTATGAGGTTGATGTCTACATGTATGTTGATCTATGCCATGCCATCTTTCCAGTGGTGCCAACCATGTATTTTTGGGAGTTGTGTGCTGAGTGTATCAAGCTTCCTAAGTAGGATAGTTGCTATTGCTGTTTTCCTGACAGATTCTGTTATATTTTGTTGCTATGTTAACATGCTGCTACTAGTCATTTCGTGCATAATCTGGAGATGTCCTATAAGCATGTTTTGATCTAAATGTCTTGCTCTATCCATTAATTACCTTGGTTGCAATTATAGCCTACTGTAGCATGTTGTAATCTTGCTCCAAAGTTGCTTGATAATGTTGCTGTCAGCCTGTTAACATTAAGTTCACTTGTTCCCATGTGTTTTGCTAGTGATCCATGTACCCTATGACCTTGCTATTGCCATTCTTAGCTTCACAAACATGTCTTCTTACTGTTGGTTGCCTTGCCATGCCATGTATTGCTCTGTGGTGAGTGGTTCAAGCTCACCAACATGCCTACTTATTGTTATTCCTGCCATGTGTGAATCTGTAATATAACTTGCCATGTTTACATGGGTGCCATCATATTTTCTATGCCTTTTTGGCTCATGGTCAGTAAGGGTCTTTTGATCTATGCAATTAGTAGATTCATGCCATGCCTTTGTTTGCCATTATAAGTTCTTGTAACATGTTGTTTGATAGCTCTAAACATTGCAACATGATGTTATTTCTGCTAAAGTCTGAAACTGTTATTATTTGCAATATCTCCATGTCTTTTCGAGCATGTTCTAGTTGTTTCTGGAGACAGATCAGTGTTCACGTTTTGTTATGCTTTACCTGTACTTCATGATCATGCCTTTTGTAATTATGTTGGGGTGCTGTAGCTTATTGTTTTGATGCTTGCAATATGCCTAGTTGCTGTTTTGGACAGATTGTTGCTATGACTTGTATAGAGTGTATGTGTTGCACCGTTGCTCCGTTTTGAGTGTGCTCTATATGAAACTTTCTTGATTTTGCATGTAGTTTCATATTATCATGTTGCATCCTTGTTTTGAGGTGTTTGCTTGATGTTTGGGTGCATTTTGCATCAATGCCATGTTTAACTTGTTTTGCTCATATCTTCTAGACCGTAGCTCCGAATCTAATGAACTTTATATGTAACTTGACTAGAATTTCATGTAGGTCATCTTGGTGCATCTTAACTTGCTGTTTAACAACTTGAACATAAGGTTTATTCAGTTCTGGACCAATTTCGAAATTTGCATATGAGGACTTACCGGAATTGTTATATGTTGTTCCCGGCCTCATTTAAACTTGCCTTGATGTGTTGTTCTTGTTTGCATCATCTCTTGCCATGAGTAGCTTCATGTAGCTTGGTCATGCATCATGCTTGTTGTGCAGCATGCCTTGTTCATGTGTGGTGTGTTTACCTATGTTGTGTGCTTCTTCTTGTTAGTTCCTGTTTCGTTGCGATCGTGAGGATTCGTTCGTCTACGGTTGGTTCGGCTTCATCCGTTCGTCTTCTTCATGGACTCGTTCTTCTTCCTTGCGGGATTTCAGGCAAGATGACCGCTACCCTGGATCTCACTACTATCATTGCTATGCTAGTTGCTTCGTTCTATCGCTATGCTGTGCTACCTATTATCTGTTTATCAAGCCATCCCATTTTGACATGAACCTCTAACCTTTGACACCTTTCCTATGCAAACCATTGATTGGCTATGTTACCGCTTTGCTCAGCCCCTCTTATAGTGTTGCTAGCTGCAGGTGAAGTTGAAGATTTCTCCATGGTGGACAGGGTTTATGTTGGGATATCACAATATCTCTTATATTATTAATGCATCTATATATTTGGTAAAGGGTGGAAGGCTCGGCCTTATGCCTGGTGTTTTGTTCCACTCTTGCCGCCCTAGTTTCCGTCATACCGGTGTTATGTTCCCGGATTTTGCGTTCCTAACGCGGTCGGGTGATTTATGGGACCCCCTTGACAGTTCACTTTGAATAAAACTCCTCCAGCAAGGCCCAACATTGGTTTTACCATTTGCCTCACCACCACCTATATTTCCCTTGGGAGTAATTAACCCAAGGGTCATCTTTATTCATCCCCCCCGGGCCAATGCTTGTCTAAGTGTCGGTCCAAACTAGAGCCACTTGCAGCGCCACCTTGGGGAAACTTGAGGTCTGGCTCTAGTTGTACGTACTGCTCATCCGGTCGTGGCCTGAGACGAGATATGGGCGGCTACTATCAGGATGTCGGCACGCCGGGAGGTCTTGCTGGTCTTGTTTTACCATTCTCGAAATGTCTTGTAAACCGGGATTCCGAGTCTGATCGGGTCTTCCTGGGAGAAGGTCTATGCCTTCGTTGATCGCGAGAGCTTGTCATGGGATAAGTTGGGACACCCCTGCAGGGTATAAACTTTCAAGAGCCGTGCCCGCGGTTATGTGGCAGATGGGAATTTGTTAATGTCGGGTTGTAGATAACTTGACACCTGATCCGAACTAAAACGCATCAACCGCGTGTGTAGCCGTGATGGTCTCTTCTCGGCGGAGTCCGGGAAGTGAACACGGTTTTTGGGTTATGTTTGACGTAATTAGGTGTTCAGGATCACCTCTTGATCATTGCTAGCTTCACGACCGTTCCGCTTGTTCTCTTCTCGCCCTTATTTGTGTTGGTTAGCCACCATACCATGCTTAGTCGCTGCTGCAACCTCACCACTTTACCCCTTCCTTTCCCATTAAGCTTTGCTAGTCTTGATACCCATGGTAATGGGATTGCTGAGTCCTCGTGGCTCACAGATTACTACAACAACAGTTGCAGGTACAGGTTATGCGATGATCCTGACGCGAGAGCGATGCTTGCTTGTTTTGGAGTTCTTCTTCTGCTTCTTCTTCGATCAGGGGATAGGTTCCAGGTCGGCAGCCTGGGCTAGCAGGGTGGATATTGTTTGAGTTCCTGTTTATGATTCATCCGTAGTCGGATGTTGTTCTTGTATGTTGTATTGTTGTATTCATGTGGCATTGTATGCCTTATGTATGTACCCCCATCTATTATGTAATGTTGATGTAATGATATCCACCTTGCAAAATCGTTTCAATATGCGGGTCTATCCTTGGTGGGACCTTCGAGTTCCTCTTGGATTGAGTCGCATATTGGGCATGACAAGTTGGTAATCAGAGCCTCGACCGACCATAGGAGCCCCCCTTGATTGATCGTGTAGTTTGGCCGTTGTGGAGTCTAGAAGAAAACTGTTTTCGGAGTCTAGTTATATCGGAGAGTAGGAATTCTTTTTACTCCTCAGCCTCTTCGTCGCTCTGGTAAGGAATCTTGACGTAGGTGTTTTGAATTACTTCTCTTCCCTTTCAAATTTTCTTTAGGATCACGCAGTTGGTTTTCCGATCGTTGTTCGTCAGCTCTTTTCATCCGGTGCATTTCTCGTCAAGTTGACTCGAGTCTCTTCATCTCTGAGTTCAATCCTCAGTTGTTTTCTTTTCCCACCCGCCCACCTTTCTTCCTCTCGGAAACGGAGTCCTTAATCGAGTACCCTTCCTACTCGTGCGAAGTCTTTGATTTCTTTTCTTCAATGATTTCAACCGGTGTTTTCTCTTCAAGATATTCATCGCTTTCCCATTCCAAGTTACCTTTGTTTTTCCCGCCCTCCCACCCTTTTCTTCCTGGAGTCTGAGCTTCTATTCGACTATCAATTTCATTCGTGCGGAACCTCTTTAGTCTTTCGTAAATTATTTCAACCGGTGAATTCTCGTCTCGTTCGTCATTCTTCACCTCTTTTCTTCTCCGGTGGACTTAATTCAAGTATTCGGTGTTGATCATATTCATTTCCTCAGCTCAAATGTTTTTCCCTTGCTCGTTCGCCTCTCGCCAGTTTATCATTCCGGAGTTCGGAAGAAATCTCAAGAGATTTGTCTGTGTTCGAATTAATTCGAGGTGGTCACCTCATTCAAATATTTCATTGTTTCGGTGCATCATCTATCTGTTCTACACCCCTTTTCAACGGTGTTATCTCTTCAGTGGGCCCTAACCCACAGGTCTTTTCCCAGGATCTTACCTGACTCTTCTAATTCCCCTGGAGTTATTCTAAATTCTTTTCAAGTGTGACATTAGAATGGATTTCATCAGTCAGATGCCTTCCCAAGATCGCTTTCAAATTCTTTTCATTGTTGGATCAACCTCTCTGCTTTTCATTCTCCCGGAGTATCTCAGTAATTTTGGTGGTGTTTCTCGTCATCATTTGAAGACCAAAGAAGAAGATTTCTGTTAAATCTTGCCCGTTCTCCCGGAGATTCACGGTGCTAGCTCGATGTTATCCTATCAAATTGTGTCATGCAAATTCTTTTCATCCATCCGGAGTATTTCAGGAGTTGCTTTCTCTCTCGATCATCCGGAGGCCATCTTTTCGGAAGATTTCTTCATACTAAGTTTTCAGATTCGTTCTCCAATTATTCTATATTCGTGCCCCTTCATTCGTCTCAATATTCTTCCGGTGGTTCGTTCAAGATTCTTTTCCTGGATTATCATATTAATTCAGTCGTTCTTTTCAATCCTACCGGTGGTTCATGAAGACCTTCTCAAGTTTGCGATATGTCACTTCTTAATCCTTTTCAAGAAGAATAAGTAGTATGCAAATCCATTGCTTGTCATCAATTTAATTTGGTGAAGGATAAGCATATAATAAATCTTATTCTTATTTCTCCAAGTGAGTAATCCCTTCCTTCGGAGTTTGTTCTTGATGAATAAATTCTACTTTCAAGCGTTTTCATTTTTTCTTTTCCGGAGTTCAATTTCCTCGGCCATTTCGTTGGAACCTCCATCTAAATCATCGCAAGGCTCATCTTATTCTTTCATCCTTCATTCTATCTCATCATCCTTTTCTTACCGGAGTTCTTCATGCTGGTTCTTCATGATTTAATTCATTCTTCAAGAGTTCATCAAGTATCATTCCATCCTCTCAAGTTCTTGTTCTAATCCTTCCTTTTTTCAGCCGGAGTGCTGCCTAAATCGTTTCAGTCTTATCCGTTTCTTTCCTCAGTTTAACCACTCCGGTTAGAACGAGTGATTTCATAGTCTATCCGATTCCATGAGTTTTCGATTCTCGCCATTCTCGTCGTTCCTCTCTTCTTCTCGAAAGCTCTCGATTCTTTGCTTCTTCTCTTGAGTTATTGTTTCACATCATCCCTTTTCCCTTCCGTCTCGGGCCTAAGATCTCAGGACGAGATCTCTTGTTACTGGAGGAGTGTTGTAACGCCCCGGATTCGTTGCGCCAGGTGTATGCCAGTTATTCGTCGTCTTTGCCATGTCATTTTCTTGCGTGTTGCATTTTGCCATGTCATCATGGGCATCTCATTTTGCATACATGTTCGTTTCATTCATCCGAGCATTTTCCCCGTTGTCCGTTTTGCAATCCGGCACTCCTATGTCATCCGGCAGTCCCTTTTGACCTCTTCTCTTGTGCGGGTGCTAAACGTTCTCGGAATGGACCGAGGCTTGTCAAGTGGCCTTGGTATACCACCGGTAGACCGCCTGTCAAGTTTCGTGCCATTTGGAGGTCGTTTGATACTCCAACGGTTAACCGGGTAACCGTAATAGCCTCTTTTGTTGCAGCCCAACACCCCTTCCAAAGTGGCCCAAAACCCATCTAAGTCTCTTCCATGCTCTCGGTCGTTCGGTCACGATCGCGTGGCCGAAAACCGCTCCTCATTTGGACTCTTCTAGCTCCCTCTACCTCTATATATAGACCCCTCCCCCGAATTCACGGGCAAACCCTAAAAATTCCCCCTCCGCGCCGCCGGACACGTCCGGATCGGACCGGACGCGTCCGTCCGTGCCGCCCGGGCAACCGCGACGTGCCACGTGGGCGCCGCCGGCTCCCCGCGCCGCCGGCCCGCCCGCAGCCCGCTGCAGGCCCGCGGGGCCCGGTCGCCGCCGCCGCCCGGCCCGCGCGGCCACCGCCCGCGCCCGCCCGCGGGTGCTCCCGCTCGCCGCCTCCGGCCGCCGCCGGCGACCTCTACCGCTCGGCCGCGCCTCGCCGGGCCTCGGCTCGCCGCCCGCCGCCGCGGACCCCGCGCCGCCGTGCCTCGGCCCCGCCCTTGCCGTCCCGCGGCTCGTGCCGCGCCGCCGCCGGCCCACGGCTCCGCCGCCCGCTGCCACGGGGCCCCTGCCGGAGTTTCCCCGCCGCCCGGGCCGGCCATCTTCCGCGCAGCTCGCGCCGCGCCGCCGCCGCCGAACGCCCCGCGCCGGCCGCCCCTGCCCGGCCGCCCCCGCGCCCCGCCACCTCCTTCTCCGGCCTCCTCCACCGCGGCGCCCTCCGCCGCCAAGCCTCGTCGCCGGCTCCGCCACCGATCTCGCCGGAGCAGCCGCGTCGTCGCCGGATCTGGGGAGTGGGATGAGATCCACCACTCCCCCGATCCAAACGCCTCCCTGTGCCCCGGATCCCCTCATCCCGCACCACCTCGCCCCGCGTTGATTTTTCCTCGGGGTGAGAATTCCAGTAAGTCCCAAATATGTGACATAATCATTTGAGCTCATCTTGATGCCCGAAATGCTGTTGGAAGAGTGCATGTTGATGTTAACCTGCTGAAACTGTTATAACTTGCTCATTTATCATTTTTGCCATGATTGATGTGTGCATCCTATGAGGTTGATGTCTACATGTATGTTGATCTATGCCATGCCATATTTCCAGTGGTTCCAACCATGTATTTTTGGGAGTTGTGTGTTGAGTGTATCAAGCTTGCTAAGTAGGGTAGTTGCTGTTGCTGTTTTGCTTAAAGATTCTGTTATATTTTGTTGCTATGTTAATATGCTGCTACTAGTCATTTCTTGCATAATCTGGAGATGTCCTATAAACATGTTTTGATCTACATGTCTTGCTATATCCATTCATGACCTTGGTTGCAATTATAGCCTGCTATAGCATGTTGTAATCTTTCTCCAAAGTTGCTTGATAATGTTGCTGTCAGCCTGTTAACATTAAGTTCACTTGTTCCCATGTGTTTTGCTAGTGATCCGTGTACCCTATGAGCTTGCTATCGCCATGCTTAGCTTCACAAACATGTCTTCTTACTGTTGGTTGCCTTGCCATGCCATGTATTGCTCTGTGGTGAGTGTTTCAAGCTCACCAACATGCCTACTTATTGTTGTTCCTGCCATGTGTGAATCTGTAATATAACTTGCCATGTTTACATGGGTGCCATCATATTTTCTATGCCTTTTTGGCTCATGGTCAGTAAGGGTCTTTTGATCTATGCAATTAGTAGATTCATTCCATGCCTTTGTTTGCCATTATAAGTTCTTGTAACATGTTTTTTGATAGCTCTAAACATTGCAACCTGATATTATTTCTGCTAAAGTCTGAAACTGTTATTATTTGCAATATCTCCATGTCTTTTCGAGCATATTCTAGTTGTTTCTGGAGATAGCTCAGTGTTCATGTTTTGTTATGCTTTACCTGTACTTCATGATCATGCCTTTTGTTATTATGTTGGGGTGCTGTAGCTTATTGTTTTGATGCTTGCAATATGCCTAGTTGCTGTTTTGGACAGATTGTTGCTATGACTTGTATAGAGTGTATGTGTTGCACCGTTGCTCCGTTTTGAGTGTGCTCTATATGAAACTTGCTTGATTTTGCATGTAGTTTCATATTATCATGTTGCATCCTTGTTTTGAGGTGTTTGCTTGATGTTTGGGTGCATTTTGCATCAATGCCATGTTTAACTTGTTTTGCTCATATCTTCTAGACCGTAGCTCCGAATCTAATGAACTTTATATGTAACTTGACTAGAATTTCGTGTAGGTCATCTTGGTGCATCTTAACTTGCTGTTTAACAACTTGAACATAAGGTTTATTCAGTTCTGGACCAATTTCGAAATTTGCATATGAGGACTTACCGGAATTGTTATATGTTGTTCCCGGGCTCATTTAAACTTGCCTTGATGTGTTGTTCTTGTTTGCATCATCTCTTGCCATGAGTAGCTTAATGTAGCTTGGTCATGCATCATGCTTGTTGTGCATCATGCCTTGTTCATGTGTGGTGTGTTTACCTATGTTGTGTGCTTCTTCTTGTTAGTTCCTGTTTCGTTGCGATCGTGAGGATTCGTTCGTCTACGGTTGGTTCGGCTTCATCCATTCGTCTTCTTCATGGACTCGTTCTTCTTGCCTGCGGGATTTCAGGCAAGATGACCACTACCCTGGATCTCACTACTATCATTGCTATGCTAGTTGCTTCGTTCTATCGCTATGCTGTGCTACCTATTATCTGTTTATCAAGCCATCCCATTTTGACATGAACCTCTAACCTTTGACACCTTTCCTATGCAAACCCTTGATTGGCTATGTTACCGCTTTGCTCAGCCCCTCTTATAGTGTTGCTAGCTGCAGGTGAAGTTGAAGATTTCTCCATGGTGGACAGGGTTTATGTTGGGATATCACAATATCTCTTATATTATTAATGCATCTATATATTGTCATGGGAGAAGGTCTATGCCTTCGTTGATCGCGAGAGCTTGTCATGGGATAAGTTGGGACACCCCTGCAGGGTATAAACTTTCGAGAGCCGTGCCCGCGGTTATGTGGCAGATGGGAATTTGTTAATGTCGGGTTGTAGATATCTTGACACCTGATCCGAACTAAAACGCATCAACCGCGTGTGTAGCCGTGATGGTCTCTTCTCGGCGGAGTCCGGGAAGTGAACACGGTTTCTGGGTTATGTTTGACGTAATTAGGTGTTCAGGATCACCTCTTGATCATTGCTAGCTTCACGACCGTTCCGCTTGTTCTCTTCTCGCTCTTATTTGCGTTGGTTAGCCACCATATCATGCTTAGTCGCTGCTGCAACCTCACCACTTTACCCCTTCCTTTCCCATTAAGCTTTGCTAGTCTTGATACCCATGGTAATGGGATTGCTGAGTCCTCGTGGCTCACAGATTACTACAACAACAGTTGCAGGTACAGGTTATGCGATGATCCTGACGCGAGAGCGATGCTTGCTTGTTTTGGAGTTCTTCTTCTGCTTCTTCTTCGATCAGGGGATAGGTTCCAGGTCGGCAGCCTGGGCTAGCAGGGTGGATATTGTTTGAGTTCCTGTTTATGATTCATCCGTAGTCGGATGTTGTTCCTGTATGTTGTATTGTTGTATTCGTGTGGCATTGTATGCCTTATGTATGTACCCCCATCTGTTATGTAATGTTGATGTAATGATATCCACCTTGCAAAAGCGTTTCAATATGCGGGTCTATCCTTGGTGGGACCTTCGAGTTCCTCTTGGATAGGGTCGCATATTGGGCGTGACATTCACTAAGAATCTAACTCGGTCACACCTATTTGTAAGTTTTAGTCAGTCCAAAAATCACAAGTACAATGTCCTAAGCCAAATCGGTGAGACCGATTTCGACAATTCGATAGGTCCGAGATGAGTTCAGCGGAAACCTAACCCTAAATTTTTGAATCAAATCTAATCTAAAGCAAGTTTTTGTTGGATAGGATAATATCAAACTTGGCAAGAATTATGGCATTGTCTTTGTGATAAGAATCAGAGTGAGAAAGCACAAAGGATCGAACTCATACCCTAACTTGGCGATGAGCTCGCTACGGCGACAATGGAGACAGAGATTCCCGTTGACGATGATGGAGACCAGCGGCAGGAGGTCGCTGGCGATAAGGAGACGATCCCGAGACCTAAGTCGGCAAAGCAGGATACGCGCGGGCGAAGGGTTTTAAGAGGAATTTCCAAACTTTAACCCGTGCGTATATATATCCTGACCCTGTCAGTGTGGCTGAGTGGAACGACTCGGTGGCACCGAGATGCAAAATCGTAAGTGGTTACTGCAACTTGGTGTGACCGAATTGTTCAAATCAGTTGCACCGAGATTGAAAACCTAGATCAACTAAATGAACCTCAATATGACCGAAAGGAATGAATCGGTCAAATCGAAATGCATAGAGAGGTTTTTGAAGTTTAAGTCTAT
This sequence comes from Triticum timopheevii, assembly GCA_963921465.1. NCBI lineage: Eukaryota > Viridiplantae > Streptophyta > Magnoliopsida > Poales > Poaceae > Triticum > Triticum timopheevii. The sequence continues at coordinate 48,322,131 of OY997268.1, read as the reverse complement.
GACGAATCGGTGGCTCCAGATGCTCCTCATCCAGAGGTTTTGAATCTGACTTGATCAAACTTTTTGATGTAGCATGAATAGAGTTTGAGAAGAGAAAAGCATAGATAGCTAGAGGGAGTTCTTAGGCATTCTTGTTCATCCATTTGGAAAAAGAAAAAGAGCCAAACAATCAAAACAACGAATGGATGTCCTCGAATGAGAAAAATATGCAATCAACATGCTCACACAATAAGATGGCAAATGAAATATGTGGCAAAGCATGCACAAACACTCTAGCATCTATCAAGCAATTGGCGATGATTAGGTCATTTTTATATGACTATATTGACTTAGGAGTCAAATGAGAACATTTGATCATAGGTCATACTCATCATTTAAGCACAAGTGGGGTCACCACTTTTACATAAAGCATTGTTGTGTTCACACCATTAGATTTGCTTTTGCTCAATTCTTAGAGTAAAGCTCCCCCTAGATGTGATATCCCCTTTTAGAGTTATGAACTAACCTTTGGTTTTGTCGATGATGACTTCATGTATGTGTTGAAGACGTGGATGCTCATTGCTGATGTAGATCATTTGGAGCTATACATTGGAGTGAGTTGCACTTTCAATACCTACATGGGTTAGTCCCCACAAGGAACAAACAAGGATATCCATAGACATAAAGTAAAGTACACAAAAGATGATGTCCATGAAAACATTAGGTTACCTTGTCCCTTGACTTACAAACAAGAGGGTTTGTGACTCCTTGAACTAGTGCAACATGTGGAAGTTGATTGCACACATTCTTGCAAAAATGAATATGAGTGAAGTATGTTGGCGGAATCACCCTCAAGAACTCTCTAGTTCTTCTTATTCGGGATCCACATCATCTTGATGGGAATCCTTGGGGTTGTAGTCGTACTTGATGAAGTAGAACTTGATGTTGACTTGGGAACCCACTTGACCAAGGCCTTTGGAACTTCTTCAAATGCATCAATCTCCTCTTGAAGTTTGTCTTTGCCTTTTAGCTTGTGGTCTTGTGGTGGAAGATCATCTTGAGCTTGTGTTCCCTTGAAGGAAGTAGGATCATACTTCTCTTGTTGAGGAACAAACTTCGTCTTGCGGTATTGATCTTCTTCCCACTCAACTCCATTGGCATTGAACTTTCATTCAAAACCAACACCCTGATTCTTCCGGTGCCATCCTTCCTTCTGTACAATTTCCTCAAATTTTTTACTTCCGGCAAGGCTCTTGTAAACACCTTTCTCTATAATTCACTTTAATAAGCTATTTTCCTGCTCAAGTGTAACTTGGCTAAGAGAATCATTAGTGGAATCAAGAGAACTACTAGAAGCAACAACATTGGATTTAGCATGGTTATTGTTACTACTAGAAGAAGAATCTTTCTTATACTTGTTGCTAGATTTTACTTGTGGCGTGTAAGTAGACAAGAGTAAACACTTGACAATGTAAGAAGAACTTTTCTTACGAAGATCGTCATTGATTACTTTTCTTACAACAGTTCCCACTTGTAGCGGTGTAGGCGTTACAAAGGGCAATCTTTGACCATACACCATTGTTCGTCAATGCAGGTGAAGCGACCCATATGGGCAATAAGATCGCCTTCTCTTTAGAACTAAGTTGGTTCGAGAGGGAGGATTTCTTAGATCTCATTTCAAGAGAATGGTCCAAGGATACTGGTGGGTATTCGAGCGTCGAAAGATGACATAATAAGATTATACACTTGCGACAATTCTTGAGGTGTTGGGCCAAAAATGAGAGAGGGATCTACAAGTGAGAAAAGATAGTATTATTAACCTTATTAGTGTATTAGATCTAAAAAAAATCTAACTTTCTTCATGTGACCGAGCAGGCCGTTAAAAATGAGGACGAACAGAAATTACATGCTCTTCTTAGAGAAGAAGAAATGAAATGGGCTCTGAGAGCTAAAGTGCTAAAAGTCATCCAAGGGAATGACAATAATCATTTTTTCCACATGATTGCAAATGGGAAACGTAGAAAGAAGAAAATCGTCCAGCTCGAGCAGAATGAAGTATGGTAGTTGGGCATGAGAATCTAAAGGTGTACATAGCAAACTATTATAAAATAAACTCTTTGAACCTCCCGAGGACAACTTTGTGTCCCTCGATGAGCTCGCAGTTGGGGATATACCTCAGCTTAGGATAGATGAAAATGAGATTTTATTTACGCTGTTCGCCGAGAAAGAGGTGTTTCAGGCAGAAATAGAAATGAAGAAGAATAAGGCACCCGGACCAGATGGGTTCCCAGTATAATTGTACAAGAACTACTGGCACATTATAATGGGTGACCGCATGCCGATGTTCCATCATTTCTTCAAGGGTCATCTGCAGCTTTTCCAACTTAACTTTGGAATGATAAGTTGTTCCCAAAGGAGGAGGCTGTGCGCATTGAGCAGCACAGGCTGATTTGTATTTTGAATGTGAGTTTCAAAATCTTTATTAAAGTCGGCACAAATAGGCTGACATGGATTGCCTGTTCGGTGGTACAACCGAGTCAGACTGCTTTCATGACCGGGAAACACATCTTCGAGAAGGTTGTGGTCTTGCACGAAACTCTTCACGAAATCCATTCAAAGAAGCTTGATGGGGTAATCTTCAAGGTGAATTTCTAGAAAGCATACGATATGGTCAAATGGCCCTTCCTCTAGCAGGCTATCCGAACGAAGGGGTTCGACGAAACCTGGAGGAGACAGGCGGACTCCTTCATTCAAAAAGGTAGTTTGGGGATTAAGGTGAATGATGACACAAGCCATTACTTTCAGACCTACAAGGGCTTAAGACAAGGGATACGATGTCTCCTGTTCTGTTCAATATAGTAGCAGACATGTTGGCAGTTCTTATCGGTAGGGCCAAGAACAAGGGTCAAGTTCGTGGATTTGTCCCTCATCTAGTTGATGGGTGGGTCTCCATTCTACAATACGCCGATGACACTATTATATTCATGGAACATGACCTTGCAAAGGCTAGAAATATGAAAGTAGTTCTTTTCCTCTTCGAACAATTGTCAGGGCTAAATATTAATTTTTCATAAGAGTGAATTGTTTTTATTTGGAAGAGCCAAAGACGAACAAGATGCATATAGACAATTGTTCGGCTATGAAATGGGTTCCTTGCCATTTAGTTATCTAGGAATTCCAATTCACCATCATAGACTGTCTAATAAAGAATGGAAATGCATTGAGGATCGATTTGAGAAGAAGCTAAGCTGCTGGACGGGCAAGCTTATATCTTACGGAGGTCGGTTTGTGTTAATAAATTCAGTATTAACTACTATGCCAATGTTCCTGTCATATTTCTTTGAAGTACGTACCTATAGGGGTTCGGAAAAGGTTACATTTTTATCGATCTTGTTTTTTCTGGCAATGTGATGAAGTTAAGACAAAATACAGATTGACCAGGTGGTATATTATTTGCAGACCTAAAGAGAGGTTTAGGGATTGAGAAATTGGAGATTAAGAACAAATGCCTACTTAGCAAATGGTTATACAGGTTATCAGTTGAGACTGGTGGTATGTGGACACAAAATCTGTGTAACAAGTAGCTAGAAACTAAGTCTTTAGACCGGGTTATCCTAAGACCTAATGAATCACCGTTTTGGAAGGGGCTAATGTGGACGAAGGATACCTTTTTTCGCAGAGCGAAATTTGTTATTGGAGATGGTAGAACAACCTGATTTTGGGAGGCTACATGGTTAGGGGAGATACCTCTAGCATTGCAATACCCCATATTATATAATATTATACAATGTAAGGAGGCTTACATTGCTACAGCGTTACAATCTTCTCCTTTAAACATCCAGTTCAGGAGGTCCCTAGTGGGGGAACGTTGGAGTTTGTGGCTATATCGTGGGCGAAGGTTGATGGATGTTCAATTTTCCTATCAGCTAGACGAGTTTCACTGGAAGACTAAGAATGGTGCTTTTATGGTGAAATCTATGTACATGATCTTAATTGATTCTAGCCCAATGCCGAGACCGATTCATATTTGGAAAATTAGTTTCGTTGAGAATGAAGATCTTCATGTGGTTTGTCCACGAGGAAGTTATTCTAACCAAAGATAATCTGGTAAAGTGTAGGTGGGTGGGTAGTTATCGCTTTTGTTTTCGTGACTAGGATGAAACAATACAACACCACTTTATCAACTGCCCTCTCGCCAAGCTTCTTTGGTGCACGATTCATATAGCCTTTAATATTAACCCTCCAACTAGCATTGACATGTTGTTTGGGACATGGCTAACTAGAGTGGAGCAAATTACCGCGAAATGTATTCAGATAGGAATATGCACATTAGTTTGGGCTATATGGAACTGGTAAAAATGATATGATCTCTAACAGAAAAAAATATAATTTTTTTTTGAAGTTTTACAGAGCTACTGCTTGGATCCGTACGTGGTTGTTACTCACTCATATGGATTACAGGGAGCTTTTGGTTACGGGGTGCAACCGGTGGACGGTAGCACGGGATATTTACAACCGGTTTGGATGGTGTCCAATAATAGGATAGGTGTTTAGCATCTTGTCCCCTATTTTTCGCCGTTTGTAGCCTTCTTTAATTTTAATTTATTTTACGCCCCTTCCGTGAGATGTACTGAATTGCAGACTTTGTTTTTTTAGCACTATTTGATAAGGGTGTTGCATGCATCGTTCTGATGCAGAGGCCGTGTGATGTCCTCCTTCTCAAAAAAAATCACTGAAGAGTGTACCAACTCTGCGGGCGGAGGAGAGGACGAGATATTTCTGGGAGGGGGATAGAAGGGTGAAGGGTGTCTCAAATGCTGTCATGGTAGAACATCGAGAGGTCATGAATTTGGTGATCTAGCCGCGGAAGCCATAAAAGCCACGAGCACCGGTGCTCTCTACTTGATCGCGTAGATGGCATATATTGAATTAATGGTTTTGTGGCCGGCATGCTTGGTGTAGGTGACTAAGTCCCTGGCGGACAACACTACCGAGAAACGCATTGAAGACACCCAGAGACTCCGGCGCTTCAAGCCACCCCGCCGCTCCAGCCACTAGATGACTTGATTCGTGGCCCTCTTGATGTTCTACCAGACACCATTTCACACATCGTCCTTCACCCTTACCTCCTCCTAGTAGTATCATGTTTGCCCGCAGAGCTAGTTTATTCTCCAGTGATGGTTTTCTAGAGGTTCTAGAGGTGGCGGAGGTCAGCAAGCGGCACTCACAATGTACCAACCAACAAAATAATTTAAAGATCAAGCCATGCACTCACTTTAGTGTAGTTTTTGATAACCAACAAACCTTTCCCCTTGTTCAAGGAGAGACGTCGGCATTCCAAAAGATGGTAAAGAGATGGGAGAGCCTATAACATATAACAAAACCAATTCACCGGTAAAAAACTAACCAGGTAGTGAGTTTAAATATTGTATGGAGCGGCAGCCCAGCGGACACAACCAGGTATAGAGTTGATAGAGACATTGACACATGACAACATGTTTTGTTTGAAGACTTGCGAGAATGGTGTTCCTACGCAAGATTCCTCACGTTATTTCATAATCGCCCTCCAAAGCCAGACACCTATTGAACATTCTCCACATTGGAGAGAAACATACACCCGATCATGGGAGGAATCACTTTTAGCTATGCTATTTTTCCTTCCATAGCTACTACTTAGGACCATAGGTTGCGATCTGCTCCTCCAGCTTCATCAAAAGAAGAACAGATTAATTATTACGACATGTCTAAGGTGCATATTGGTGGCCAAGTGACAAGGTTTCACAAATCATCCATGTTACAAGGTGGTTGATACCATATTACAGTAATTGGCTAAGTTTAATTTATGCTGAGAAACAAAGAAATCATACTGCTTCGAACTACCTCATATAGCTACTGAATCGTGATGACAAAAGTTAAGACAGAAACATTTTAGATACCTCAGAAATCAAACAGTGTATCTAGATAAATATCAACAGCAACAAGAATCACATCAAGTTCTTTCTTTTTTATCTTAAAGGATCCATGTTCGATCTTTAGAATATGATACTAGTAAGAAGTTGGAAGTCAAAGCAATCATACGCACATAAGGGGCTACCTGCATCATAGCCTCGAACTTGCTTCGCACTTCACAGAACTCACTCCAAGCAAGAGCCAACGCCATGAGGCACCTGGAATAATGCATCATACCACACAGTCAAATTCTGGACAGAGTAATCACGTGAACTGAACTAACAGTGGTTCAGAAATCATAACCCTCTGCTTGGGAAAAAACTCTAGCCATCTCAGATTTAGTCATGCTATAGACATAAGTCTAGCACTAACAAGTTACAGTAGAATAATCAAAGAGGCATATTTAGATAATGAACCGAGTAATACCATCACATGGTTGCAAATGAAGTGAACGAGCAGGTTAGTGCTATGAGCTAAATATAATGCCATCAGAAAAGGAAATCAGTCTTCAGGTTTACAATAATGTAAACAATACAGTGTGTGGATAATAATGATTCTGCAACATATATAATAAGGTACTAAGTACTGACCTTTCTTTGCTTCTTGGCTCATTGAACCGACGGAATTGCATGCAGGATAGGTTCACTTTCTTAGCACCAACACTGATGCATACAAAGAAGAGGAAGATCAGGACACCAGGAAATTTTCAAGCTTATTAAACGCTAGAGAAAACACTATTGTGCCATGTTGATCTGCATAACCATACTAGCGATAATAATCACGGTTGTCGACACAATATATTGTTTGATAAACCCAAAAAATAAATAGCATTACCTAAATGTGGTAGTAGATCAGTAGTACTAGAGATTTTTATAATACGGCAAAGTTTCACTTGCCGAGCCATCACGTTGGCACGAATATCGACAATTCCATTATACATAACACGAGTAAATTGGGCTCTTGTAATTATTTATATATGACAGCGCGATCCACATGAGCCACATGCCCATCACATACACACCCCGTGCCAAAACATCATAATAGAAACAACATCGATACAGTACTCGGTTTTTCTAGTAGCGACTGGACAAACCAGAAAAATGACCATTAGTGTTACGTAGAATATAGCAAATCATTGATACAGAAACTTTTGCAGAATCCCAATTTTTTATTGGCGGCCTAGAATATTCCATTAGGTAAATAATAGATTCATTACTACTAGAAATGTCCGCACGATGACAAATTGTTCCTTGCAGCGCTATAACATTGCCATGGCAGGAATAACGATAAATTCGCGTGTAACGACACAACTAAACTCAGCTGTTATACTTGAGTGTATAGGACAACCACAAACGACGCTGCGCCAACACACCTGAGGAGAATCCTGAAGAAACCAGAAAAACTACCATTGACGTTACGCATAATATATAGCAAATGATTAATACCAGGAATCTTTACAACGCGACAAAGTATTCCTCGATCGGCAAGCCATAACTTTTCCGTTGGCATGAATACCGGTACATCCGTTAAAAGAAGCACGGTTAAATTCGGCAATTCTACTTATGGCTACACGACAATGTAGACACCACGAACGGCATGCCCATGACAAACACGTCTGAATCACACGATATGAATGCAACACAGAAACAATCATATATACAGTTAAAACTGAGCAGGGAAAGAAAGAGTTTATCATGATTATACCTGTAGCTGGACCCCTTGAGCTGACGCACGAGGACGTCCACCATGTCATAGTCCACCACGGGTTGGCTCCTGTGAATCGCAAAGCAGAGGAGACAAGATGGATGAGTAGCCGAGCGAGCCGAGATAACAGAAGTGGAGGAAGAGAGGAGGGATTGGGGGCGGACAGCAGGCCGGCCATGTCGTTGAGGATCCTCTTGGTGTCCTTGATGAAGAGGTTGATCATGTCGGCGACGTAGCCCCGGGCTGCGGTGCCCACCTCCTCCATGGACTGCAGTTGGTGGAAATTCTCGTCCAGCATGCCCTAGATGAATCACATCACATGACGAGAAGGCAAAGATAGACTAGTCAGCCAGCCGCCGGTACAACCACACGGCCGAGGTGTATATGGGACGACGAGGGGATGGACTCACGGTGGCGAACATGGATGTGACGAGGTTGTTCAGCCGTGCTCTGAGCGCGGCAGCTGCCATTGTTGAGGAAGTGCTGGAGTGGATCTGGTGGCGGAGCACCTGCTGAAGGGATCCGAAGATGTAGTGGTGGTGAAGGAGTAGCCAGGGGAAGGAAACCTTTATGTGGCCGGATGCACGAGACTCTCCCGCAGAAGCATTTGGCAGCAAGTGCTACGGTACCTCTACTTGCTTGGCCATTAACGATCGAGCTTGGAGCTTTGGAGACGGCATGCATGCGTGCAGTGCATGAATGCAGCTACTGGTTGAGGACGACAGCTGCAGCCAGATGGTGTGGAGATGGAGTGTAGGGCGTGTTCTTTGGATGGTTCCGTCGTTCGTCTGCGATACTCTTGTTGTACTTTTGTGTGTGTGAACTGTCTGGTTGTCGTGCGTGGCCCCTGCGTGGTTTTTCTTTTCTTTTATGCACAAAAATGCTTTCTGCGTGGGTTTTGTTGGGTTTAAGATTATGTCAGTAGCCTTGCCGAACTTGGGCTATGGGTGAGGGGCTTGCCCTGGCTCACAATACCGCACTATAAGAGCATCTCTAGCAGAAGAGATACCGCAAAGTTTCTTAAATTTTCTATCCGTAAAATCGTTTTACGTTTGGGCACCGCTAGGCGCCGGCGCGCCGGCCCAAATTTGGGCCGGTCGTGCCCTGGCCGTCGGATCTCGTGTCCCTCAACTATAGGATCTTCTATTTTCTTTTTATTCTATTGCTTCTGCTACCTACCGTTGCCCCTCTGTTGCTGTAAAAAACACTCACGGGCGTCACGCACCGCAATCCCCCCCCTCCCCGGCTTCCCTCACCGTCCTCATCCCCCGCCACCCCGTCTCCGGTCATCCTCGCCGGCCACCGCCCCCTCACAGGTCGTCCTCACCAACTGCAATAAAAGAGCTGTTTGCCGCTCCCTGTATTTGCCCTTTCCAGCATGGATGGCCGCCCTCGCCATGTTCCAGCAAATTGCTTGCGAGCTTGCAGCACTCGACGCCAGCGGTCGCTGCTCGCCGGACCGGTGGTCGCAGTTCATAGCTCTGAACAGTCACCGGTGGCAGCACCTCACCTCCGCTCATCGTAGCAAATTTGCTGGCCGGTTGTAGCACTTTTGGTCACTAGTTGTAGCATATTTGGGTGTCGCTGCAGAAACACTCCGACGATGCAACAAAAATGGATGATGGTTCCAGCCTCCAGCTTTGCCGTTTGTAGCAATTTTTATATTGGTTGAAGCAGGATGCATGACGCCGGTTGTAGCAATAAAATGCGATGGCCATGCGATGTAGCAAAACGTAGCACTGGTTGTAGCCGGATAGAGCACCAGTTGTAGCAATTCATGACACCCGTTGTAGCATGTAGAAAAAAATATGATGGTTCATGCAATGTAGCAGAAGTCGACGCCGGTTGTAGCAGAGTGGTGTGCCGGTTGTAGCAAAATGTGATACCGGTTGTAGCAGGTAACAAAAAACGCGACGTCTGCAGTGTTGCTCGGAACAGTGCCGCTGTCCTCGCAGCTCGCAGTCACCATGCTCGCTGTCTATGATGGGAGCTCTCCTGGGCACTAGTTGCAGCAGGCCATGACCTGGTTCCAGCTTCCGCCCAGGCCGTTTGCAGCACGTCTCGCTGTGGGCACGTCTTCTCCCGTGACCGGTCGCCGTTCATAGCACGGCCTCGTCGGAGCGTGCAACACGACGCCAGACGGCAACGGGGTGTAGGGTTGCAAGGCCAGTCCGTCTCCCCAGGCGAGCGGCTGTCCGCCGTGGATGGTTTCGGCGCGTAGTCCCAGCCCGCCCGGACTCGACACCGACGACCTCACCAGCTAGTAACGGGGATAGCTGATGTGTGGTGGGGGGCCATTACAGGTGAGTGCTTGAGGAGGAAAGTCTAGATGCAGAAGGAAGAAAAGCAGAAGTGAGCGGCTGGAAATAACTGCTGGAGGATAAGGGATGTGAGATGGGCCTACTAGCAGTAGCGAGTGCGCGGGTGTGACCGGCCGAAGCTTCGGCCGGCGCCACGATGTGAAATGTTTTCCTTTACGTTTCACCCTAAGACAATTTTGTGGGCAGTTCATCCCCGGCGCACAATCGATACCATAAATAGTATCTTAAATTTTAAAACTTAAACATAAAACATGTTCCTGCTACATAGATAGTATAGACCTCGCCGGAGTTCATCACACACACGGACAAACTAAAATTAAAAATTTAATCGACCGAGGAACGGCGGCAGCCCACGGCTTCACGTCGAGAATGAACTCGCACGCCAAGTGGTAGAGGGTGTAGGCGAGCTCGTGGTCCGCCTTCGCCGCCTCGAAGCATTCGGCGGTGCCCTCTTTGCCAGCCACCAGTGCCTCCTTCACGGCATGGTGCGTGATCTCCGCCTCGTGGAGCTTCTTCATCGCCGGCTAGAGTTGCTCGGAGCTCATTGAAGTGCTGCCACACGCAGTTGCCGCTGCTGCGGGAGAGGGCGCTGTGGTTTCATGCCTGCGCCGAGCGCCCATCGCAACGGTGGGCCGGCTGGAGCTGCCAGCCTCTGCGTCGTGCCGGCCGATTTTTGCTCGGCGGCGGTGGCCCCCACCGACATGATCCACGCTTGAGAGCGAAAAATTGTCCGGATATATGCTCGCCGGAGCTAAGAAAAGAAGATGGTGAAGGGGAAGCGGACTGCGGCGGAGGGGGCGGACCTATCCGACACGGGAACCCTAAGACGCCCCCCTCCCCACACATATAGTGGCGGAAGCGGCAGTTTGAGGGCCGCCCGTATAATTTTTTACTGGCTCGTGCAAATATACCGCTTCTGTTCCGGCCTGAAAATATATGGGCGGGCGGTGGGATAGGGTATCTGCTAAAGATGCTCTAAATTACTAGAGATGTCAATTGAACTCGGCGACTATATCGTGCATTAGGCGAGACGATAGGAAGTCTCACTGAAGGTTCTACGGCAATTGGGCCCGCACATTCACGCGCGAACAATTTTAAAAAGAGTAGGAAAAGGGGAGAAGAAAGGATTCATCCCTGGTCTCCAGGATGATCGCTGGTGCTGCTAGCCAACCCATCCGCATCCCAACTGGATCCAACCCCATACCAACGAAGGAGCCTGGGAATGGGGATCTCGGCGGCTATGGGCCAACAACCCATACTACCAGTGCCCCATTGGAAGACGTCGTGCAGACATGGCAATGAGCCTCCACAAGCCAAATTTGCCGTCTAGATTCGGCTAAGGGCACGCCCTGATGCCCGCCACCCCTAACCCAAAATCCCAATAGATCCAAAACGCTAACCGATGGAACCCCTGCACTGTCACGCCTTCATCGCCGCCAAGCTAGGGCCGCCCCAATGGAAGTGCTCCGAGTGGCATAGAGGATAGCACTACATGGCCGTTGGGTCAACCAAACCCAACCACCCTGGCTACCAGCGAACTCCCGGCGACCTAGCTTTGCTGCAGCCTCGCCAAGCACCAGATCCGTGCGAATCATGCAGCCGCCCACCGAACGGATGCCACCATGCCGCCGCCGTGCCACCACCACATGTGCCTGTCACTGGGAGCGCCCGCGGCGGAACCCCCAATGAGCTCGGCGCCGCCACCCAAAACATGCATCCTACGTTGGTTGCCCATGGGCGAGGGGGATGGGAGATCCCGCTACACTAGTAGAAAACAGGGCATTCGTTCGGGCCACATAAGCCCATTAGTCCCGGTTCAGTCACGAACCGGTACCCATGGGCCCATTGGTCCTGGTTCGTGAGGCCAGGGGCCTGCCGGGCCTCATTGGGGCATTGGTCCCGGTTCGTTGGGCCCTTTGGTACCGGTTGGTGGGACAAACCGGGACCAATGGTCCTCGCTCCTGGCCCACCATCATTGGACCCAGTTCGTGGCATCAACCGGGACGAAAGGGTGACCTTTAGTCCCGGTTTGTGCCACGAACCAGGACCAATGAGTTGCCTATATATACCCCTCGCCCACGAGCAGAGCACTCCCACTGCTATGTTTTTCCTGGCCGCCGAGGGCAGAGCTTTGTGGTGCTCAATCTCACCTCCTATGCACATGAGGTGTTCGATGGAATGCCCGAGCCACACTACTCAAGATTTCTCCTCTCCAAGCTCGACCTCCAAGCTCCATTTTCCTCAATATTTGTCTAGGTTTAGCGGTCCATCACATCCCGTCCCCGTCTTCACCGTCGTCGATCACCTGCACCGATCTCGTCGCCGGCACCACTGTGCTGAGCCTCTTGTTCTTATCTTCTTTCTGAAAGGAAAAAAATCTTACTTGTATGTTTATATAGATACTTGCATAATTTTCTTACTTTTAATATTGCTTTGTATTATTTAGTGCGATGATTTTGGTATCCGCCCCCGTCGGCCCTCGTCCTATCTATGATTCGGATGCGGTATATATTATCTGTTAACTATTTGGTTCATTTATTGTTTATGACAATTATGCCGACCAACGTGACATAGATTTTATTTATCTAGGAGGTATGTGAACCGGAAATTTCAACCGACCCTATTGTCGAGACATTAAATTTAGTTGAAGAAGAAAACAATTTCTTGAAGGAAAAAGTAAAAAAATTGAGGAGAAGATGATATTGGAGTTGCATGCTGCGGATGTCGTCGATGATCACAAGATCAAGATGGATGCAATGCGCTTGAAGATTAGAAAATATGCCATTTATACCGAGGCTTGGTATCATTATGCCGTTGGATCAATTGTTACCTTGGTTGCGATTATGATCACATTTGTTTTGGCATTGAACTGTTTTACACAATTTCAATGTATGGTTTAATTAATTAAATGCTCTAGAGAGCTATATATTGTTAGATGAGAACTATGTATGTACTTTGGTTTTAATGTGATGATGAACTTCTATTAATTTGGTCACTTAATTATCTATTCATGATGTTCTGTAATGGTTTTTGACACACTTAGTTATATATAATGCACACAGATGAAGCGGCAATTGATGTATGGTGACAAACACACCTCCGAGATTTTCTCGAAGTGGCTGAGGCAAACAAGCAGAATAGTTTTATGTGTTGTCCATGCCCAATATCTGGGAATACGAAGTCTTACTCTAATTCAAAAATCATTCACACCCACCTTCTTTATAAGGGTTTTCTGCCACACTATAATATTTGGACCAAGCACGGAGAAACAAGGGTTTTGATGGAAGACAGCAAAGAAGAAGAGGACTATGAGAACTATGTGCCCCCGAATACGGTGATGCTGCAACGGGGGAAGCTATTGAAGATCAAGAGGAACCAGACGATGTGCTCGATGATGATCTCCGCCGGGTCATTATTGATGCAAGTAGTCAGTGTGAAAGTCAAAAGGAGAAGGTGAAGTTTGATCGCATGCTAGAGGATCACAAAAAAGGTTTGTACCGCAATTGCGAAGATGGCAACACAAAGCTCGGTACCATACTGGAATTGCTACAGTGGAAGACAGAGAATGTTGTGCATGACAAAGGATTTGAGAAGCTACTGAAAATATTGAAGAAGAAGCTTCCAAAGGATAACGAATTGCCCGATAGTACGTATGCAGCAAAGAAGGTTGTTTGCCCTCTAGGATTGGAGGTGCAGAAGATACATGCACGCCCTAATGACTGCATCCTATACCGTGGTGCGTACGAGGATTTGAACGCATGCCCGGTATGCGGTGCATTGCGGTAGAAGATCAGACGAGCGCCCCGGAAGAGGGTCCCTACCAAGGTGATGTGGTATGCTCCTATAATACCACGGTTGAAACGCCTGTTCAGAAACAAAGAGCATGCCTAGTCAATGCGATGGCACAGAGATGACCGTAAGAAAGATGGGAAGTTGAGAGCACTCGCTGACGGGTCACAGTGGAGAAAAATTGAGAGGAAGTACTGGGAGGATTTTGTAGGTGACGCAAGGAACGCATGGTTTGGTTTAAGCGCGGCTGGCATTAATCCTTTCGGGGAGCAGAGCAGCAATCACAGCACCTGCCCCGTGACTCTATGTATCTATAACCTTCCTCCTTGGCTGTGCATGAAGCGGAAGTTCATTATGATGTCAGTTCTCATCCAAGGCCCTAAGCAACCCGGCAACGACATTGATGTGTACCTAAAGCCATTAGTTGAAGAACTTTTACAGTTGTGGATTGGAAAAGGTGTACGTGTGTGGGATGAGCACAAACAGGAGGAATTTGACCTGCATGTGTTACTGTTTGTCACCATCAATGATTGGCCTGCTCTTAGTAAACTTTTAGTACAGACAAACAAGCGATACCATGCATGCACGCACTGTTTAGATGACACCCAAAGTATATACCTGGACAAATGCAGGAAGAATGTTTACCCGGGGCATCGTCGATTCCTTCCGACCAACCATCAATGTCGAAAGAAAGGCAAGCACTTCAAAGGCGAGGCAGATCACCGGAAGAAGCCCGCCATGCCTACCGGTGATCACGTACTTGCGATGGTCAATGATTTACACGTAATCTTTGGAAAGGGTCCCGGCGCACTAGCTGTTCCGAATGACGCTGAGGGACACGCACCCATGTGGAAGAAGAAATCTATATTTTGGGACCTACCCTACTGGAAATACCTAGAGGTCTGCTCTTCAATCGACGTGATGCACGTGACGAAGAACCTTTGCGTGAACCTACTAGGATTCTTGGGCGTGTATGGAAAGACAAAAGATACACCTGAGGCACGGGATGACCTGCAACGTTTGCACGAAAAAGACGGCATGCCTCCGAAGCAGTATGAAGGTCGTGCCAGCTACGCTCTTACGAAAGAAGAGAAAGAAATCTTCTTTGAATGCCTACTCAGTATGAAGGTCCGGACTGGCTTCTCGTCGAATATAAAGGGAATAATAAATATGCCAGAGAAAAAGTTCCAGAACCTAAAGTCTCATGACTGCCACGTGATTATGATGCAACTGCTTCCGGTTGCATTGAGGGGGCTTCTATCGGAAAACGTCCGATTAGCCATTGTGAAGCCATGTGCATTCCTCAATGCAATCTCTCAGAAGGTGATCGATCCAGAAATCATACCAAGGCTAAGGAGTGATGTGGCGCAATGTCTTGTCAGTTTCGAGCTGGTGTTCCCACCATCCTTCTTCAATATCATGATGCACGTCTTAGTTCATCTAGTCGACGAGATTGTCATTCTGGGGACCATATTTCTACACATTATGTTCCCCTTTGAGAGGTTCATGGGAGTCCTAAAGAAATATGTCCGTAACCGTGCTAGGCCAGAAGGAAGCATCTCCATGGGCCATCAAACAGAGGATGTCAATAAGGTTTTGTGTTGACTTCATTCCTGACCTTAAGTAGATAGGTCTCCCTCAATCGCGGTACGAGGGGGGACTGGGTGAAAAATGCACGCTAGGAGGGGACTCAATATTATGTAGTGACGGACATTCTTGGTCTCAAGCACACTACACGGTTCTACAGAATTCTACCTTGGTGACCCCATATATCGATGAACACAAGAACATTCTGCGCTCCAAACACCCGGACTAGTGTGAGGACTGGATTACATGTGAACACATCAGGAGTTTCGGCAGTTGATTCCAAACCCATTTCAGGTGTGACAACACTATTTCCAATGACCTGTACTCGTTGGCGAGGGAACCATCTTCGACTGTAATGACCTACGAAGGGTACGAGATAAATGAGAATACATTTTACACGATCGCCTAAGATCTCAAAAGAGCACCAACCAAAACAGTGGTGTTCGCTTTTGATGCAGCAACCAAGGGGGGAAGCACATATTATGGTTACATAGTGGACATATGGGAACTTGACTATGGAAATGATATTAAGGTCCCTTTGTTTAAGTGCAAATGGGTGAATCTGTCAGGAGGCGGGGTACAGGTAGACCCACAGTACGGAATGACCTTAGTGGATCTGAAAAATCTGGGGTACACAGACGAGCCATTCGTCCTAGCCAATGACGTGGCGCAGGTTTTCTATGTGCAGGACATGTCTACGAAACCGAGAAAAAGAAAAGATAAGGAAGCGGATACATCATACGATGATCCAAAGCGCCACATAGTTCTTTCAGGAAAAAGAGACATCGTGGGATTGGAGAGCAAGATAGACGTGTCTGAAGATTATGAAAAGTTCCATGAAATTCCTCCCTTCAAAGTCAAGGCTTACCCAAGCATCCTGTTAAACGATGAAGTTTATCCATGGTTACGGCGCAATAAGCAAAGAACACAAGCGAAAAAAAGTGAAGACTTGCTATCAACAACTAATATGATGATGTCTTTGATGTAGAATATCACTGCAGTTACATTTGAACAAATGAAATCCCTTTGTAACAGATGAGTTTTCGTCCAAAACCCTGATACTTCCAAAGAGATTGTCTGTTTTGTACACGAAGTTCATCCAGTTTTTGTCGTAACCCTCTCAAGTTTTTAGCACAGGCTATGTGGGTGAAATAATGATACCATGCCAACTTTCAATCTTTTCAGAGTTCATTTGTAGTGCTTTTTAATTTAAGGGTCATTTATCTCAAATAATGAACTAATAGCAAAAAGAATGAATTAATAGCAAAAGGAATCAACTCAAAAACTTTTATAAACCTCTAGTATTATTGAAACTGAAATTATATAAAATTTATGCAACCAAAATTTTCATAAACCTATAGTACTATAAACCTCTAGTATTTTCTGTTCAAAACATTAAAAGCAAAAAAGAATTTTCATAATTTTTTTAGAAACTTTAATAGCAAAAAGAATTATCATAAAGAATTTTTGTGTTAGAAACTAAAATAACAAAATCAGTTTTTGAATATAATGATAAAACACAGTAATATTAAATAGCAGGAAAAAGAATCACTAAAAAATCTATGTTTGTAGTAAAGTTATTCAAAAACTAGTGATTCACATATATTTCAAAAAATTCAAATTTAAACTATTCAAATTGGAAAACAAATGGCACTAACAGAAAGTTTATATTTTTTATTACCTAAAAGCAAAAGGAACTAAAAAATAAAGCAAAAAATAAAAGAAAATAAATAATGCAAAAATAGAAGAAAAAAACTGAGAAAAATAAAAAAATGCCACCTACTGGGCCACTACGGCCTGAATACGACCGGGATTCAGGCCCGCAGAAGGCCCATTAGGTCCATCAGGCATAGCAGGGACAATTAGGTCTGTAAGCCTACAATCGAGAAGAGCTCTAGAGGGGTGCAACAGTGGGGCTTATAAACCACTGCGCGCCCCTCTCAACTAGCGAGGTGGGACTAAAGTTTGGGTTCGGGCAGCACGAGGCCTTTGGTCCCGGTTGGAGGCACCAACCAGTACCAAAGGGGGGCATTCGTACCGGTTGGTGGAAGCAACCGGGACCAATCGCCCCCTTTGGTCCCGGTTGGTGCCTCCAACCGGGACCAAAGGCCTCTGCTTCCCGCCCTTTGGGCTGCTGAAAAGAGACCTTTGGTCCCGGTTGGTGGCACCAACCGGGACTAAAGGGGGGCATTGGTCCCGGTTGGTGCCACGAACCGAGATCCATGCTTTGTCTATATAATCAATAGTTGTGAAATTTTCATTCAGTTCCTCTCAATCTCCCGATGTCGACGTCGCCATCTAGCCCGTCGCCGGCGCCCATCGCCGCCGTCACCCTGCCTCCGACGCCGTCCCCGCGCCGCCCCTGCCGTCGCCTGTGCATCATCATCACCGTCGCCGTCGCCCCTCCTCCTGCCGCGCCCCTGCTCCTGCCGCGCCTCCGAGCACTCCGGCCAGCCTCGCCCCTGTTGTCGCCCTTGCCCCCACCCCTACCCCGCCCCCAAGCGCGTCGTCTGGCAGCGAACCTGTGGCTCATCGTCGCCATCGTCGCCCCACCGCTGTCGGTGTCGTTGCCCCCGCCGTCGCCCTCGCTGGCCACCCCCGTTGTGAGCCGCCCGTTGCAATTTTTTTATGTGATGATTTCTTTTATATATATAAAGTATATATGTATGTGGATATAGGTATGTATGGATGTGGCTATGTATGTATGGATATAATGTTCATAGCAATTTTTTCTTCATATATGTTTTTTTTCATATATGTATTAATTTTTTTATTTAGGTTGTTAGTAGATATCGATTTAAGAAGAAAAAGAAGGAGAGGAAAAAGGAAAATAATAAGAGGAAGATGGAGAAGAAGAAGGAGAAGAAGAGGAGAAAAAAATAATAAGAGGAAGTAGAAGAAAAAAAAGGAGAAGAAGAAGGAAAGGAGGAGAAGAAGAATGTTTTTTCTTCTTCTCCTCTTCTTTTATCTTCTATTTCTTCTTCTTCTTCTTCTTCTATTTTTTCTTCTTCTACTCTTTTCTTCTTCTTCTTCTTCTTCTTTTTATCAGGAACGAGGGTGTCGAGGATCGCCGAGGGGTCGAGGGTCGTGAACTAGGGTAGAGGGTCGTAGATCGCCGAGCGGTCGAGGGTCGTAAACTAGGGTAGAGGGTCGAGGGTCGCCGAGGGGTCAAGGGTCGAGGATCGTCGAGGGGTCGAGGGGTCGAGGATCACCGAGGGGTCGAGAGGGTGGCCTAGTCTCAAAGTATTGAAGAATCCATGGCTTCATCATTAGCCGGAAGTAACCGGGGCATGATGGTAAGAATTTCTGCAAAGTTGTTTTGAATGGAGTCCCGGATAGGATGATCCGCCTTTTGGTACGAATTTCAGCAAATGCCTTCCAAATAGCGATATTCGTAAGGCTCCTTGATGTACTTTGTACCAAAAAGCGAATTATCCTATCTGCGATTCCGTTCCAAAACAATTTTGGAGAGCTTCGTACCATCATGCGCCTGTTACTTTCGCCTAATGATGAAGACATGGTTTTGTTGAATCCTTTGACACTAGACAAACATGACATGAGGGGGTCGAGGGTCGGGAACTAGGGTAGACGGTTGTGGATCACCGAGCGGTTGAGGGTCGTCAACTAGATAGGGTCGAGGGGTCGAGGATCGTCGAGGGGTCGAGAGGTGGCCTAGTGTCAATGTATTGAAGAAATCCATGGCTTCATCATTAGCCAGAAGTAACCGGGACATGATGGTACAAATTTCTCCAAAGTTGTTTTGAATGGAGTCCTGGATAAGATGATCCGCCTTTTGGTACAAATTTCAGCAAATGCCTTCCAAATAGCGATATTCGGAAGGCTCTTGCTGTACTTTGTACCAAGAAGCGAATTATCCTGTCTGGAACTCCGTTCCAAAACAACTTTGGAGAGCTTCGTACCATCATGCGCCTGTTACTTTCGCCTAATGATGAAGACATGATTTTGTTGAATCCTTTGACACTAGACGAACATGACATGAGGGGTGTCGAGGGTCGGGAACAAGGGTAGAGGGTTGTGGATTGCCGAGCGGTCGAGGGTCGTGAACTAGCTAGGGTCGAGGAGTTGAGCATCGCCGAGGGGTCGAGAGGTGGCCTAGTGTCAAAGTATTGTAGAAATCCATGTCTTTATCATTAGCCGGAAGTAACCGGGGCATGATGGTATGAATTTCTCCAAAGTTGTTTTGGAATGGAGTCCCGGATAGGATGATCCGCCTTTTGGTACGAATTTCAGCAAATGCCTTCCAAATAGCGATATTTGGAAGGCTCTTGCGGTCGATATACCCCCTCTCCGATAACTTTGACAAGAGGGGGGGTCGATATATATACCCCCTCCCCGATAACATCCTTTTCTATGTATATGTCGTCGTTGTAGATATACCCCCTCCTCGATAACTTCGATATATCCATCTCTCATGTTTGTAAATTAATTGCGATCTTGTAATATTTGCAGAAACTATGGATCATCAAAGAGACATTGGTCAAGAAGAGATATTGGGGGATATAATCCGCGACGGAGGTGATGTAGTCTTGTCGTTTCTCAACGACATCGAAGAAGGTCTGCAAGGAGAGGAAGCAGGCTGCGTTGATCAAACAATGGAGGAGGGTCATGATCGTGATGGTGGCTCCGGCGACCGTGATGACGGCTCCGGTGACCGAACGGAGTCGGGATCAGCTGTTGCAAAGTCCGGCGAGGTTATCGACCCTACCGGAAGGTAAATATTACGCCTCTGCTGACCCTATAACTGGATTCTCCGGATTTCTATATATATTAATCCTGTGCTGACTAGCTAATTGTGCATTAATTGTTTTGGTATGTACATATATTAACTCTTCTTTTTTCTTTTATATAGTCGTCCGGATCAAGAAACGCGGCCCGAAGAAAAAGTTGCACCCGGATGAAAGGTTCATGATGACAGAAATCGCGCGCGATGGCCAACCGATTAAACCCCTCCGGACCAAGGAAGCATTTTCTGCTCAATCCGGGGTTCTTGTTAGGGACATGATCCCGATCAGCATCGAGCTATGGAATGAGCCTAAGAAGGAAGATCTTCTTCAAGTTTCTTTTATTGAAGATATACAGAAAGAAGATCTTTGGAAAGCGCTGAAGGTAAATTTCATCAAGTCCTATGCTCTCAAGAAGATGGAAGATCTATTCAGGAGGTAGAAGAATGAGTTGAAAACAACGTATGTCAACCAAGACAAGACTGTAGAATTCACCGGCTGATTTGAGAAGATAAGAGATCACTGGCCCGCATTTGTGGCCAACAAGACATCAGATAGGAGTAAGAAGATGTCAGTGACTAACAAGATAAATGTTGCAAAGAAGGAGCATTACCATCACATGGGGTCAGGTGGCTACCTCAAAGCCCGGCCGTTGTGCGACAAGGTTGAGTAGGACCTGATTGCTAAAGGGGTCGAACCAGACATATTGCACTGGCCAGAACGTTGTAGGACTTGGTTCTTCGGGGCTGGTGGAACATTGTACCGTGAAACAGGGAAGTTCTGCAGGACGGACGAGTAATGTGCAACACCCGTCACAAAGCTTCGGAAAGCAATCAACGAAGTGCGGGAAGGGAAGTTCGTTCCCGACAGAGAGAACAACGAGCTCACAAGGGCCCTCGGGAATCTTGAGCACCCTGGGCGAACACGAGGCACGCCAGTCTCTGTTGCGTGGAAGGTTGGGTTTCCCGACGCAGGCGGTTACAAAACCCAAGAGAGGAGGAGGAAAGTGGAGCAGAGCGAACTGCAGGAGCTTAAGGCGAGGGTAAGAAAGCTAGAGGAACGAGATGCTGAGAACCAGCAGCTACGAGACACTGCCCAAGATGCTACCCTAGAAGCTACCCCGCCATCTCAACGGAGAAGCATCGTGGCTTCCACCGAGCTCGTTCAGTAGCCTGACTTGACGGGTCCTAGCTACCCCGTGGATTTTATCACGGATTCACACCAGTGCCAACTTATGACGCAATGGGATCAGCCCAAAGTCAAGGCGGCTGTCGGCTTTATGTTCCCTCCTTCAACCGGAGCAACTTTTCACTGTCGTCCGATTCCACAAGGCTATGTTGTTGTGATGGTGGACGAAATAACAGAGGGATTTGAGGAGCTCCATCTTTACCACCCTAGAGGCGATGGGGATACTCAGCTGGGTCTTGCTATGCATACTCCGTGTCTATGGCGGAAGGAGCACATCAAGCTTCTGAACTTCACGGCTCCTGCTAGTCAGCTGGGCACTATGCCTCCTCCGACTCCTCCTCCTCCTCCGGCGAGTGATCAGGGCACTCCTCCTCCTGCTCTGGCGCATGAGGGTGGCAATACTCCGCCTCCTTATCCGCCTGCTCCGACCCGTCCGAGTAGCCCGCCTCCTCCTTCGCCGCCTCGTAAGCGACGGCGGAACACAGCCGCCGCCGTTCCAGCTGGTCCGACGCGTTGTAGCAGTCCGCCTTCGGCTGCTCCACCTGTTAGCCAACGAAAGAAGACAGCTGCAGCCGCTCCGGCTGCTCCGGCGTCTAGTAGTACAGCCAGAGGCGGGAGGCAATACAAATACGGTCCATCGTCTCTTAAGCCTCTAGAACGGGAGGCAGTACATCCAGAAGCAGAACGAAGAAAAGGGAAACAAATTCCCCAGATCGGCGAACAAGCGAATTAATCGTGCCCCCCGCTCAATGTGTCTAGCGATATCGTCGCTAATCTTCCGAGGGTGCTGCCCGGTACCAATCCTGGAGATTACATGGCCGACAACGATGCAATAATTTTTGGAACAATGGAGGTGGACACATTAAGATTCGAGCACGGGAAGCCTCTTGTCAGACCTAGTACTTCCCTAACAATGATGATGCGAAGATTCCATGATTGGTACATGGACATCTGTAGGAAGGCTGGGAAAAATACTTTGTCGCTATCGGTTAAAGAGGAGCACGACCTCACTGGAATTGATATGTTGTTAGTTCCATATGAGGAGTTCTTCCATTTTTACAATCAAAAGGCCCTCGATAAAACAATCATCACTTGCTACTGTCTGTAAGTACTACTTCTCTGTAATTAGTTAAGTCTCTATATATAGCTCAGCTCTTTCATTGCATGTATATATAATTATCCTCACTATATTATGCAGATTAAAGATCGCCGAATTGAAGAAAAGACAAGTAGGTGATATTGGGTTCATTAACACAAATCTCATGGATGAATGGACTGTTAAACATGATGCCAGACAAATCGAGGCCAAGTTGCTCGCATCGTTACTTCAAAATCAAAACAAAGCTACAATACTCTTTCCTTACGAATACAAGTGAGTGTTACTGTATTGTGCATATTCGGTTTCCCTTATTACTGGAGGTTATAGTAATGTAATTGATGAGTTATGCATGCATGCGCAGGTTCGACTTTATTCTGCTAGAGATTAACCTTGAGCAGGGACTAGTAACCGTCATAGACTCCAAACAAAAAAATCCAGAGGA
Organism: Triticum timopheevii; assembly: GCA_963921465.1. NCBI lineage: Eukaryota > Viridiplantae > Streptophyta > Magnoliopsida > Poales > Poaceae > Triticum > Triticum timopheevii. Next base: position 48,299,331 of record OY997268.1, on the reverse strand, counting down.
GTATGCGACCATGACTAAAATGCTGGAGAAGTAAGTTCAATCGATCATTATCACACCATATCGGCAACTTTGTTCATTTCCTGGTATCAAGTAATTGTTTTCTTTGTCTGGCAGGGTTTGGAAAAAGTTCATCACACAAGCTCCGGGACTGCCGGCGCAACTGCGATTTGACCACCCAAAAGTAAGTACTAGCTACTAGCTAGTTCCGCACATCTCCCATTGATTCTAGCTAGTTTCATCAATACCATTTAGCATGCTTGCTTGTCAGTTTGATTGACATCTATTTCTTGTAAAGTGGTTGTGGAAGGAATCCGGGAAAGATTTGTGTGGATATTGCGAGTTCATCCACCACACCACCTATGAGCGGGGCTACTCTAAACAACAATATGCAGTGCATAAGCAATAATATTCACAATTTTATTTTATTACCATCATTTGTGTTCACTTTCATTCATATATATGTATTGACCCCCTTCTTGAAATTAGATGTGGCAGACGCGGGATGAACCCCTACCACAAGATCGCATACGAGCAATTCAAGAGGAATTGGCGGGATTCTTTCTTGACCACGTCAAAGACAAACACGGAGAATACCATGTGGAAGTTGAGTTCAGATGTTAGGGGACGTAAGCGATCTTATATGGTATATATATATATGTAGCCAGTAGCGTCGGATAGATATACGAAAACTTGTTGTTCGACCAATGTATCAGAGAAGGAGAGGTCGATCACTTCTCTTCTGTGTATATATGTTCATGACGATCTTCTGTACTTAATGGTTTCCTTCCTGCTTACTAGCTAGTTAGCGTGTCGAGTCCTCTCTATACGTAGCGTCGACCAAGCACGGAGATAAGAGAGGACACCCCTCTCTATTAGCTAGCTAACACAATATATGAAACCCCTAAATTAACCCTACAAAACCCCCAAAACCCACCAACCCCCCCCCCCCCTTCAGAAAAAAAACCAGCCCCTGAACTGCTAACGCGTGGAAGGCCTTTGGTCCCGGTTGGCCTGGGCAACCCGCTCCGGCCACGTGGAGCCCTATCTGTCCCGGTTCTCGATCGAACCGGGACTAAAGGTAGAGGGCTTTAGTTACGACCCTTTAATCCCAGTTCGGGAACCGGGACAAATGGTCACCACGAACCGGTTCGAATGGCCCTTTTTCTACTAGTACTACCGCCGGCGCCGACCGGGCTTGGGCTTTGAGCGCCTACTGGCGGCAGTGGTGACGGATGGCGAGAGGAGGGGAACGAGGGCCGCCGGCTAGGGTTTCCTCCCCATCGCTCACGAGAGCGATACGGGAGGGTGGAGAAAATGCCTCCAATGAACATGTTTTGTTGTGGCTTACGGAGCATCATCAGCAATCAACTAGTTTAGGTAGCAGCATGAATTAGTTATCAAGGAAATTAGAGCCAGCAGATGGGAGGGGATAGTACAAGCTTAGTGCCTTGTGATGTATAGGCCGAGGTAATCCCCTTTTTCGAAAAAAAAATAAGTTCAACAGCGGCCAGCCAATAGCCTTTTTTTAGGGATAAACACTGCATTTTATCTTTATCATTACCTAGTATTAAAGGGAGGATTATTTCTTCAGTTTTTTTGGTTAAAAGGTGGGACCCAGAAAATTTTCGTACGTCAGGAGTTTCCACGTGTGGGCGTTTTCTCCTTCTCCAGATTGGTTTCTGTCAAAAGAATATCATAAGACGCACAGAGCAGCAATGGGCCGGCCCATTAGCGTACACACAGCCCGCGCCAGTAAAAACATATTCAAGAAAAAAAATACTACGGCACGAGGGATGGAACCCAGCTGCTCATGCTTTATCGCTCAAAATGCTAGCCACTAGACAAAATAAGATTTGGTGTTTAATTAGCAGCACAAAATTTAAAATTAAGCTCACACTTGCATCAGATACTGAGAGGAAACGTTTTTCTTTTTGAAAAAGTGAATATATTTTAGAACGCGAAAGTTGGTAATAAAAAAATGAAACCCAAACATTAAAAAAACAAATTTATTTTTATTTTTTGAAACCTGACTATTTTTTTAAAACACAAACAAGTTCTAAAACTAGGAGGTACTGTTGTGATTATTTTTTGAATTTGCAAACATTTTAAAAAGCAAGTTTTTTATGAGCTTTGAATTTGAAAAGTCTTTCCCACAAAAAAAAAGAATTTGAAAAGTCAAACAGTTTTTTTAAAAAAGTTTTTTTTAAAACAGGGAGGTACTGTAGCTATTTTTCTAATTTATACCTATTAATAAAACTTCGCGAGTTTTTTAAATATGCCCACCTGATGCATTGTTTTAGTTCAATTTATTAAACGAGGGATATGGAATGAATCTTTTTCTCTGTCGTGTCTTCATGTACGACCAGTCTCACTGGGCCCAGTGACTCCCGTCAAAATACATGAGGAGTCCATCTAAGGTTTCATGGTCTATCTGATACAAACTACTCATTTTACATGATGACATGGACATATATTATGTGCAATGATTTTTCCTATTATATTAGCCAGATCTTCGTCGGACACGAAGGCGGCTCAACAATCCAATTATTGGACCTGGCCAACTTTGTGAGTGACAACTGGTGCTGTGACCGTCGGCGGCGAGGACGGCAAAGACGGCAAGCGGAAACATTTGTCTGGTGTTATATTGAAATGGAGGATGTGGACCTGAGGATGAGGTATTAGTCATGTTTATTATGTTATGGGCACGAGGGTGAGGTCTTTAGCCATGCTCAATGGGTAAGGACGTGTGAGGGTTATTTTCTCCCGTTGCAACGCACGGGCATATTTGCTAGTAAAGTATCAATCGTCATGGGGATACAAGTGATGCATGTGGTTGCCCTGAGCCAAAGGTGGGGTCCACAGGCTAATGAAGTAGTAGCTTTAGCCAGCCAATAGCCTAGTTCTTCGATGCCTACACTTACACGAGAATGGTGCTTATGTCGGGCCCAATTGTCTCCTGTGAACTTCGAGTTGGGCTTCATTTGTCGCTTGGGCCGAGTGGGCTAGTCTTGGACTTCTCTTGAAATGCATGATGCAATAGTGGAATCACGTCTTCCAATTACGCCAGTGATGAGAAAAAGCTGGGACAGTGGATGAGGACTGGCTCAACTTACTGATGACCCCTCTCCACCGTGTGTTGATCAGGGATGGCTGCTGATGCTTGGAACCGAAGGTGGACGACGTCGAGAGTCAGCAACCCCGGCTGCACGGTAGTGGATGGCAGCATAACAGCTTGCAGTTGCAGAGACATGCTTGATGGGGTGGATACGAGCTTGCTCAGGCAAATCCATTTAATATGCCACCACACCCATGCACTACAATACCTAAAAGGGACCAAAATTGTGAAAAGCTAATTTGTGGTTAGCACGTCCCGCGACGGATAACTGGGCATACAACTGCAACTTCAAATAAACCCAATCTCGAACAACAAATACTCTATCCGAGTGACGATAGCCTTGCCCTTCATGTATTGTCGAGCTTGGTTCAGATATTGTGGCAGGAGAGCAACCATTGTAACCAGCTCCCTGGTCCAAGCCGCTAGATCAGTCACCGCCTCGTCAAGGACGTTGTTAAGTCAAAAGAAGAGAGGGTTGTGCCCGTAGATGGCTTCAAATGGTGTAGACTTGAGGATGGAGTGGTATGAGATGTTGTACCTGAATTCGGCTAAGGCGAGTCAATCAGCTCATTTCTTCAGATAATTGTGAACAAAGCAACGAATGTAGAGTTCCAAGCACTGGTTGACTCGCTCTATCGTACCATTAGTTCCAAGTAAGTATTTATATCGTCAGAATTCATGAACTGAAAATGACATGGTATTCTTGCGGTACATTTACATCATTGGCGAATGTGCCCGAAAAATCAAATTTGAGTTGTATTTTATATTACTAGTTTTTATACACTATTCCTTGTGTTTTCTTATAGGGTTGCAGATATAAATACAAGTCTGGCAAAAAAATTGTATACATGTTCCTTTTTTACATTGTACAAATGCATACGCCCATACATATGAACATACACTCACCCCTATGAAGGCATGCACACACACCCTATCCCTATGAGCACCTCTGAGAGACTAAGCCGAAACATCATCTTGAGATGAACGTCACCACAGACACCTTTGTAGTTGATAGGAACGTGTCCTCCCACTAAACGCACTTCACCGGAAGGTCTAGAACAAATACAGGAAAATGCGAGCACCGGCGTCAAGTTTAGGAGTTGAATCCCGATGGTCTGGGGATACCACTATTCTCCTAACCATCCAATCACGAATTGGTTAGCGTATTAATGTTCTAATATAGTGCTATGTTGATTGATCACTAGACTAAGTGTGGTCAGGCGCAAACTAGAATCTTAAACTGGATTTGTGAATGGAGTTCATGGACCTTTGATTTCCTGTGGAGCGCTAACAAAAATATGTAATGAAAAGATTGTTATGGTAGTGATGATCTTGAGATGAGCATGCTCAGTGTAGGTGACCGAGTCCGTGGAAGACAACACTATCGAAGAAGGCCTTCAGGAAACCTATTTACATTGTCCTAGACTAGGGGGTGCCAACCTAGTCGGCCCATAGTCCTCAGGCTGGGCCTGAATGCCCTCATTTTCATTCGGGTGGACTCCGGAAGCTACACGCCTGGACGTTATCAAGACTGCATCTACCGAAGACTTGGCGTATACTCCAAGACATCTCCTGCCGCCTCCATGCGCGCCCCTGGGTACCGACCATATAACCCTAGATGCCCTACCTACACTAGTAGAAAAGGGGGCAAAGGTCCTGGCCGGGTCAGCCGATTAGTCCCGGTTCAGTCGAGAACCGGGACCCATGGGGGCATTGGACCCAGTTCGTGAGCCCCGGGGGCCGGCCGGGCCACGTGGGCCATTGGTCCCGGTTCGTCTGGACCTTTTGGTCCCGGTTGGTGGGACAAACCGGGACCAATGGGCCTCGCTCCTGGCCCACCACCATTGGTCCCGGTTGGTGGCATGAATCGGGACCAAAGGCTACCCTTTAGTCCCGGTTCATGCCACCAACCGGGACCAATGATGTGCCTATATATACCCCCTCACGTAAGAGCAGAGCACACTGCTCTGTTTTTTCTGGCCGCCAAGGGGGAGAGGGCTTGGTGGTGCTCTAGCTCACCTCCTATGCACACAAGGTGTTCGATGGAATGCCCGAGCCACACTACTTAAGCTTTCTCCATTTTCCTCAATATTTGTCTAGGTTTAGCGGTCCATCATGCCCCGTCCCCGTCTTCACCGCCGTCGATCACTCGCGCCGATCTCATCGCGGGCACCACCGTGGTGAGCCTCTTGTTCTTATCTTCTTTCTGAAAGGAAAAATATTCTTACTTGTATGTTTAGATAGATAGTTGTATTATTTTCTTACTTTTATTATTGCATCTTATATAGTGTGATGGTTTTGGTATCCGCCCCGGTCGGCCCTCGTCCTGTCTATGATTTGGATGTGGTATATATATTATCTTTTCATAACTATTGGTTCATTTATTGTTTATGACAATTAAGCCGACCAACGTGACATATATTTTATTTATCTAGGAGGTTGTTGAACCGGAAATTTCAACCGACCCTATTGTCGAGAGGTTAAATTTAGTTGAAGAAGAAAACAATTTCTTGAAGGAAAAAATAAGAAAAATTGAGGAGGAGAAGATGATATTGTAGTTGCATGTTGCGGATGTCGTCGATGATCACAAGATTAAGATGGATGCAATGCGCTTGAAGATTAGAAAGATTTGAAAATATGCCATTCATACCGAGGCTTGGTATCATTATGCCGTTGGATCAGTTGTTACCTTGGTTGCGATTATCATCACATTTGTTTTCGCATTGAAATGTTTTACATTGTTTCAATGTATGGTTTAATTAATTTAGATGCTCTGCAGAGCTTTATGTTTTTAGATGAGAACTATGTATGTACTTTCGTTTTAATGTGATGAGAATTTCTATTAATTTGGTCACTTAATTATCTATTCATGATGTTCTATAATGGTGTTTGACACACTTAATTATATATAATCCACGCAGATGAACCGGCAATGGATGTACGGTGACAGACACACCTCCAAGTGCATTAAGGGCGTGCATGATTTTCTCGAAGTGGCTGAGGCAAACAATCAGAATGGTTTTATGTGTTGTCCATGCCCAATATGTGGGAATACGAAGTCTTACTCTGACCGGAAAATCCTTCACACCCACCTGCTTTACAAGGGTTTCATGCCACACTATAATGTTTGGACGAGGCACGGAGAAGTAGGGGTTGTGATGGAAGACGGCGAAGAAGAAGAGTACGATGAAAACTATGTGCCCCCTAAATACGGTGATGCTACTGAACATCAAGAGGAACCAGACGATGTGCATGATGATGCTGCAACGGGCGAAGCTGCTGAAGATCAAGAGGTACCAGACGATGTGCCCGATGATGATGATCTCCGCTGGGTCCTTGTCGATGCAAGGACGCAATGCAAAAGTCAAAAGGAGAAGCTGAAGTTCGATCGCATGTTAGAGGATCACAAAAAAGGGTTGTACCCCAATTGCAAAGATGGCAACACAAAGCTCGGTACCGTACTGGAATTGCTACAGTGGAAGGCACAGAATGCTGTGCCTAACAAAGGATTTGAGAAGTTACTGAAAATATTGAAGAAGAAGCTTCCAAACGATAACTAATTGCCCGACAGTACATACGCAACAAAGAAGGTCGTATACCCTCTAGGATTGGAGGTGCAGAAGATACATGCATGCCCTAATGACTGCATCCTCTACCGCGGTGCGTACAAGGATCTGAACACATGCCCGGTATGCGGTGCATTACGGTATAAGATCAGACGAGATGACCCTGGTGATGTTGACGGTTAGCCCCCCAGGAAGAGGGTTCCTGCAAAGGTGATGTGGTATGCTCCTATAATACCATGGTTGAAACGTCTGTTCAGAAACGGAGAGCATGCCAAGTTGATGTGATGGCATAGTGAGGACCGTAATAAAGACGGGAAGTTGAGAGCACTCGCTGACGGGTCGAAGTGGAGAAAAATCGAGAGAAAGTACTAGGATGAGTTTGCAAGTAACCCAAGGAACGTATGGTTTGCTTTAAGCATGGATGGCATTAATCCTTTCGGGGAGCAGAGCATCAATCACAACACCTGGCCCGTGACTCTATGTATGTATAACCTTCCTCCTTGGATATGCATGAAGCGGAAGTTCATTATGATGCCAGTTCTCATCCAAAGCCTAAGCAACCCGGCAACGATATTGATGTGTACCTAAGGCCATTAGTTGAAGAACTTTTACAGCTGTGGAATGGAAACAGTGTACGTACGTGGGATGAGCACAAACAGGAGGAATTTGACCTAAAGGCATTGCTGTTCGTGACCATCAACGATTGGCCCGCTCTCAGTAACCTTGCAGGACAGACAAACAAGGGATACCACGCATGCACGCACTGTTTACTTGACACCGATAGTATATACCTGGGAAGCTGCAGGAAGAATGTGTACCTGGGCTGTCATCGATTTCTTCCGACCAACCATCAATGTCGAAAGAAAGGCAAGCATTTCAAAGGCGAGGCAGATCATCGGAAGAAGCCCGCCATGCATACCGGTGATCAAGTACTTGCTATGGTCAATGATTTACACGTAATCTTTGGAAAGGGTCCCGGCGCACTAGCTATTCTGAATGACGCTGAAGGACACGCACCCATGTGGAAGAAGAAATCTATATTTTGGGACCTACCCTACTGGAAAGACCTAGAGGTCCGCTCTTCAATCGACGTGATGCACGTGACGAAGAACCTTTGCGTGAACCTACTAGGCTGCTTGGGCATGTATGTAAAGACAAAAGATACACCTGAGGCACGGGAGGACCTGCAACGTTTGCAAGAAAAAGACAGCATGCCTCCGAAGCAGTATGAAGGTCCTACTAGCTACGCTCTTACGAAAGAAGAGAAAGAAATCTTCTTTGAATGCCTGCTCAATATGAAGGTCCCGACTGGCTTCTCGTCGAATATAAAGGGAATAATAAATATGCCAGAGAAAAAGTTTCAGAACCTAAAGTCTCATGACTGCCACGTGATTATGACGCAACTGTTTCCGGTTGCATTGAGGGGTCTTCTGCCAGAAAACGTCCAATTAGCCATTGTGAAGCTATGTCCATTCCTCAATGCAATCTCTCAGAAGGTGATCAATCCAGAAATTGTACCAAGGCTAAGGAGTGATGTGGCGCAATGTCTTGTCAGTTTTGAGCTGGTGTTCCCACCATCCTTCTTCAATATCATGACGCACGTCCTAGTTCATCTAGTCGACGAGCTTGTCATTCTGGGGCCGTATTTCTGCACAATATGTTCCCCTTTGAGAGGTTCATGGGAGTCCTAAAGAAATATGTCCGTAACCGCGCTAGGCCAGAAGGAAGCATCTCCATGGGCCATCAAACCGAGGATGTCATGGGGTTTTCTGTTGACTTCATTCCTGGCCTTAAGAAGATAGGTCTCCCTAAATCGCGGTATGAGGGGAGGCTGACTGGAAAAGGCACGCTTGGAAGGAACTCAATAATATGCTGGGACGGATATTCTTGGTCTCAAGCACACTACACAGTTCTATAGAACTCTACCTTGGTGACCCCGTATGTCGATGAACACAAGAATAGTGTGCGCTCCAAACACCCGGAGCAGTGCGACGACTGGATTACATGTGAACACATCAGGACTTTCAGCAGTTGGTTGGAAACACGTCTCAAAGGTGACAACACTGTTTGTGATAGCTGTACTTGTTGTCTAGGGGACCATCTTTGACTGTATTGATTTACAAAGGATACGAGATAAATGGGAATACCTTTTACACGATTTCCAAGATCAAAAGAGCACCAACCAAAACGGCAGTGTCCGCTTTGATGCAACAACCGAGAGGGGAAAGGACACATGTAATAGTTACATAGTGGACATATGGGAACTTGAGTACGGACATGATTTTAAGGTCCCTTTGTTTAAGTGCAAATGAGTCAATCTGTCAGGAGGCGGGGTACAGGTAGACCCACAGTACGGAATGACAACAGTGGATCTGAAAAATCTTGGGTACACTGACGAACCGTTCGTCCTAGACAATGATGTGGCATAGGTTATCTATGTGAAGGACATGTCTACCAGACCGAGAAAAAGAAAAGATAAGGAAGCGAATACATCATACGATGAGCCAAAGCGCCACATAGTTCTTTCAGGAAAAAGGGACATCGTGGGAGTGGAGGGCAAGACAGACATGTCTGAAGATTATGAAAAGTTTCATGAAATTCCTCCCTTCAAAGTCAATGCTGACCCAAGCATCCTGATAAACGATGAAGATTATCCATGGTTACGGCGCAATAAGCAAATGACACAAGCGAAGAAAAAGTGAAGACTTTCTCCCACAACTATTATGATGATACCATGCCAACTTTGTAATAGACGAGTATGATACCATTGTCCGATTTGTACATGCACATGCTATGTGGGTGAAATTATGATACCATGCCAACTTTCAACTTTTTTAGAGTTCATTTGAAATGCTTTAATGTCTTATGGTTCGGCCCTCGTAATACCATTAATCCCGGTTCGCTCCTTGTCAACTATGTTCTCACCAAGAACACTCTCAAGAGGGCAGCCACGTGGGCCATTGGTACCTGTTCGTCTGGACCTTTTGGTCCCGGTTCCAAGCACGAACCGGGACCAATGCGCCTCGCCCCTGGCCCATGAACATTTGTCCCGGTTTGTGCCACAAACCGGGACTAAAGGGTTGGTCCTTGTTGCGCTTAGAGTTTAGTCCCACCTCGCCAACCGAAGAGCGCTCACACTGGTTTATAAGCCCGTCCCTCTCTGCCTTGTTCAGCTCCTCTCAAAGTGAAAATAGATGCCCCTATACAGGGAATTTGACCTAAATTCATAGTGAATTTCTCTGAAATTGATATAAATTTATTATGAATTTAGGTTGAATTTTCTCTATAGGCGCATCTATGTTCATTTTTTTAGTAAAGTTAATCACAAACTTGTGATTCACACAAATTTCAAAGAATTCAAATTTTAACTATTCAAATTTGAAAACTAATAGCACTAACAGAAAGTTTATAATTTTTCTAAAACTAATGGCACTAACAGAATGTTTATAATTTTGCTGACCTAAAAGAAAAAAAAATTAAAAATAAAGCAAAAAACAAAAGAAAATCAATAATGTAGAAAACAAAACAAAAAAACTGGAAACAAAATAAAAATAGCAACAATCAGTATTTTGTTGTAAGTAGAAACAAAGTAAAATAAATAAAGCAACATAGAAAACAAAAAAACAGAAAAAAGTGTTTTCAAATTTGAAAACTAATGGCACTAACAGAAAGTTTATAATTTTTCTAAAACTAAAAGCAAAAAAGAATTAAAAAATAAAGCAAAAAACAAAAGAAAATGAATAATGAGAAAACAAAACAAAAAAACTAGAAAAAAATAAAAATAGCAACAATAAGTATTTTGTTGTAAGTAGAAACAAAATAAAATAAATAAAGCAAGAAAGAAAACAGAAAAACAAAAAAAGTGTTTTCAAATTTGAAAACTAATGGCAGTAACAGAAAGTTTATAATTTTTCTAAAACTAAAAGAAAAAAGAATTAAAAAATAAAGCCGAAAACAAAAGAAAATAAATAATGCAGAAAACAAAACAAAAAACCGGAAAAAAATAAAAATAGCAACAATAAGTAAAGAAAACAAAAAAACAAAAAAGTGCTTCCTACTAGGCCCCCACGGCCTGAATACGACTAGAAACCCTACCATGGGCCAGGATTCGGGCCCACAGAAGGCCCCGCAGACCCACAGGCAAAGCAGTGTCAGATTAGGCCCATAGGCCTGCAGTTCAGAGGAGTTCGAGAGAGAGGAGGCAGCAGTGCTTATAAGCAGGTGGTCGACGCTCTCAACTAGCGAGGTGGGACTAAACTCCCACCACCACGCCGCTGTGCAAGGCCATTGGTCCCAGTTGGTGGCATGAACCGGGACCAATGCCACCCTTTGGTCCCGGTTCTTGGGACCAACTGGGACCAATGCTCCCCTTTAGTCCCGGCTTTGCTATATAAGCAAAGGCTTAGCGTTTTTCATTTCATCTCTGCAGTTGCCCGCGCCGCCGCCGTCGCCAGGCTGCCCGATTCACACCCCGCTAACGCCGTCGCCACCCTCGTCGCCGCCCGCGCCCCGCGCCGTCACCATCCCGCGCCGCCCCAACGCCGTCGCCGCGCGCCACCCCGCGCCGTCGCGGTCACCTACCCGCGCCACCCCGACGCCGTTGCCGCCCCGCGTCGCGCCCCGACGCCGTCGCCGCCCCGCTGCCGCCGTCGCCGCCCCGCTGACGCCGTCGCCGCCACTCCGCGCCCCTGCTCGCCCCGACGTCGCCCGCCGCTCGCCCCTGCCCGCCCCGACGCCGCCCTTGTGAGCACCGCGTGCCCCTGCCGGCCCCGCCGCCACCGCCTTTTTTTAGTTATATATATATATGCTATTTTTTACATGTTTTTAGATGTTTTCATATTTTCATATATTTATGTATGTATTTTTTAGATATATGTATTTCTTATGTATGTTCATATATGTATGTATGTATTTTTTACATGTTTTTTGTACGAATGTATGTATTTTTTCAATTGTAATATGCATGGTGTTTTAAAAATACATTAATTTTAGTACATTAATGTTCTTCTATTTAGTACATTAATTTTAGGTTAGTTTCATTTTTAGAAAAGTTTTATATATTTAGGAAGTAGGAAGAGAAGGAAGGAGGTAGAAGAAGAAAAAGTTTTATATATGCAAAAGTTACATTTTTAGAAAAGTTTTATATATCTAGCTAGAAAGAAGGAAGAAGAAGAAAAAGAAGGAGAGGAAAAAGGAAAATAAGAAGAGGAAGAAAGGAGAAGAAGAGGAGAGGAAGAAGAGGTGAAATAAATAGAACAGGAAAAAAGAAGAAAAAGAAGAGGATATATTCTATTTTTTCTTCTTCTCCTCTATCCCTTTCTTCTTCTCCTCTTTTATTTTCTTCTATTTTTTTTCTTCGATCCTCCTCTATCGTCGTCGATATACCCCTCCCGATAACTTCAACACGAGGGGGGGGGGTCGATATTCCCCCTCCCCGATAACATTATTTTCCCGTGTATGTATGTCGTCGTTGTCGATATTACCCCCTCTCGACTGTGATAACTTATACCAAAACTCTCGAGGACACCCAAACCCTAGAAAAAACGATGTCGGTCTCCTACCCCCTCCCGCCGCGCCCCTACCCGACAAAATCTCTCGAGTTCACCCCCTCTCGCTCGACCAAAACTCTCGAGGACACCCAAACCCTAGAAAAAAAACGATGTCGGTCTCCTACCCCTCTTGCCGCGCCCGTACCCTTGAAGCGTTGCCGAGGCCACCCCTAACCCGGAATCAGCTCGGTCTACGTTTGCCACTAATATATCCACGTGCTGTCATGTTTGTGTAATAATTTCCATGTTGTAATATTTGCAGAAACAATGCAGCACATACGAAACGAGGAAGCAGAAGAGGTGTTGGGAGACATAATCTTAGCCGGAGGTGATATCTTGTCGTATCTTAACGACAATGATGGTCTGGAAGAACAGGGTGAAGAAGCAGGCTACGGTGATCGAAGAATGGAGGAGTAAAGACATGATTATGATGGCTCCAGTGACCCAATGACGGTGCAAGAAGGAGACCGTGATGACGGCTCCGGTGACCGAACCGAGTCTGGCCAGGTATATATATTAGTTAAGCCTGTGCTGACTAGCTAATTGATGCATTCATTGTTGGTATATGTACACATATTAATTAACTCTCGTCTTTTTTCTTTTATCTAGCCCTCCGGATCGAGCACAACTTTAGTAAGGAGAGGAGGCCTGAAGAAAAAGATGAGCTCGGATGAAAGGTTTGAGATCACAGCAATCGCGCGCGACGGCGAACCGATTGAACCCATCCAGACAAAGAACACATTTGCTGCTCTGTGCGGGGTTCTTGTTAGGGAAAAGATCCTGATCAGCATCCACCAATGGTATAAGCCTAAGAACGAAGACCCTGAGGTTTCTTATGTCAATGATATGCAGAAAGATGATCTTTGGACTGAGCTGAAGGCAAATTTCACCCTACTGCGAGACGAGGATCCGGAAAAGCCAGTTACGGAGCAATTAATCAAGTCTTTTGCTCTTAAGAAGATGGCAGGCCTATTCAGGAGGTGGAGGAAAGAGCTGAAAAAGTTTGTCGACAAAGAAGAGACACCATAATTCATCGGCAAATATGAGAAGATCAGAGATCACTGGCCCGCATTTGTGGCCCACATGACATCGGAAAAGAGTAAGAAGATGTCGGTGACAAGCAAGCAGAATGCTGCGAAGAAGCAGTTTCACCATCGCACGGGGTCAAGTGGCTACCTCAAAGCCCGGCCTAAGTGGGCCAAGGCTGAGAATGATCTGCTTGCTAAAGGGATCGAACCAGAGACAATGAACTGGCCAGACCATTGCCGGACTTGGTTCTTCGGGGCTGGTGGAACCTTGGACCTGGTATCAGGGAAGTGCCATTGGACGGACGAGCAACTGAAAATACCAGTCAAGAGGCTTAGGCACTATATCAATGCAGCGCAGCAAGGGACGTTTGTTCCAGATAGGGAGAACGACGAGCTCACAATGGCCCTCGGGAATCCAGAGCACCCTGGACGGACACGAGGCACGCTAGGCTCCATTCTGTGGAAGGTTGGTTTTCCGGACGTAGGGGGTTACAAAACCCAGGAGAGGAGGAAGAAAGTGGAGCATAGGCAACTGCAGGCGCTGCACGAAAGGGTAATGGGGCTAGAGGAACGAGAAGTAGATCGCAACAAACGACCTGCCGAAGCTTCCCCCAAAGCTACCCCTCCATCTCAACGGAGAAGCAGCGTGGCTTCCACCGAGCTGCTTCAGCCGGAGCATGTCTTGACGGCTCCTGCCAGCTATCCCGTGGATGCTATCACGGGGTCTCAAAATTGCCACATTTTGACGCAATGGATGAATTTGAAGGTCAAGGAGGCTGTTGGCTCTGTTTATCCTACTGAACCCGGCGCAACTTTTCACTGCCGGCCGATTCCAGAAGGATATGCTAGGGTGATGGTGGATGAAATAACCGAGGGATTTGAGGACCTCCAGCTTGACCACCCTACCGGTGAAGGGGAGACTAGGCTGGGTTCTACTTTGAAGACTCCATGCCTATGGCAGAAGGAGCTCATCAACCTTCCGAACTGGACGCCTCCGCCTCCGCCTCCTCCTCCCCCTCCGGCGAGTCAGGGCACTTCGTCTCCTCCACCGCCTCCTCCTCCGGTGAGTGATGATCAGGGCACTCGGCCTCCTTCTCTGCAGCGTGGCGGCACTCCGCCTCCTTCTCCGCCTGCGCCGATGCGCCCGAGCAGCCAGTAGCCTCCTCCTTCTCCGCCTCGCCAGCAAGGGCGAAAGGGACCCGCCGCCGCCCCGGCTGCTCCGGCGGGTCGTAGTCCTTCCCCTCCACCTTGTACGCAAGCACGAAAGAAGGCAGATGCCGCAGCCACTCCGTCTGCTCCGGCGTCTAGCAGTACAGCCAGAGGCGGGAGGCAATACATATACGGTCCTTCTCTCAAGCCTCTAGAGAAGTTACCGTACCAGAGGACCGAGGAGGAAAACGCGAAGATCGTGCGGGCCGAAGTGGACAACTTCTTTGAAGGGTTGAAAGAAAAGAGACATCCACCTCCGGAGGAGAAGGTAGATCCGGTGAAAGCAAAGCGCACTATCGATGCCCTGAGGAAACCACCAAAGTCTCCGCCGAGAACCAAAGGTCAAAAGAACGAGCGCATTACTGAACAGACATATATCGAAGCGGAGCGGTCGGGAAGTACTGTCAGACATCAAAGGTCAAAAGAACGAGCAACTGTGAAAAAATTGCCCAGCTCAGCGAACAAGCAAATCAATCGTGCCCCCCCCCTGCTCAATGTGTCTAGCGGCGACATCGTCGCTAATGCTCCGGGGACGGTGGCCAGTTATGGCAATCTTGCAGATTACCTGCCTGACGATCAACTTCCTGATTTCATGGAGGTGGACGAAGACAGATACGAGTACGGGAAGCCTCTCGTCAAAGATAAAAAATCTCTAACAACGATGATGCGAAGATTCCATAATTGGTACATGAAAACCTATAGAGAGTCTGGGGGGACGAATAGTTTGTATCTGAGAATTAAAGAGGAGCACGACCTCGTTGGAACTGATCTGTTGCCTGTTCCATTTGAGGAGTTCTTCGAGTTCTTCAATCAAAAGGCCCTCGATAAATTAACGATCTTTTTCTACTGTCTGTAAGTACTATTTCTGTCATGAAGTCTCTATATATAGCTCGGCTCTTTCATTACATGTATTTATAATTAATTATCCTCAATATATTATGCAGATTGAAGATCGCCTAGTGCAGAAAACAAGAAATGTATGATATTGGGTTCATTAACACAAATGTCATAGATGAAATTCAGGTTAAAAAGCACACCGAAGAGTCCGAGGACAACTTGCTACAATCGTTGATCAAAAGTCAAAACAAAGATACCATACTCTTTCCTTACAACTTTGAGTGAGTGTTACTGTCGTGTACATATTCGGTTTCCCTTATTACTCGAGCGAGGTTATAGTAATGTAATTGATGAGTTATGCATACATGCGCAACTTCCACTATGTTCTTCTGGAGATTAAGCTTGAGTGGGGACTGGTAACCGTCTTAGACTCGAGACGAAAAGCTCCCGAAACCTATGCGGACATGACTAAAATGCTCAAAAAGTAAGTTCAATCGATCATTACCGCACCATATCGGCAACTTTTTGTTCATTTCCTGATATCTCAAGTAATAATTATTATTTTCTTTGTCTTGCAGGGTTTGGAAACAGATCACCACAAAAGCTCCGGGACTACCGAAGGAGCTGCGATATACATCCCCGAAAGTAAGTACTACTGGCTAGCTAGTTGCGCGCATCTCCCGTTGATTCTATAGCTATACTTTCATCAATGCCATTTATAATGCTTCATTATCAGTTTGATTGACCTCTATTTCTCGTAAAGTGCTTGTGGCAGGAACAAGGGAATGATTTCTGTGGATACTACGTGTGCGAGTTCATCTACAATGCGACTTTGAAAAATAAGCAGGGCTACTCTAAAAGACAATATGAAGTGCGTAAGCAATAATATCCACAATTTCATTTTATTACACCATCATTTCTGTTGAGTTTCATTCATATATATGTATTAACCCCCTTCTTCAAATTAGACGTGGCAGATGCGGAATGAACTCCTACCCCAAGATCGCATGAAAGCAATTCAAGAGGAATTGGCGGGATTCTTTCTTGACCATGTGGGAGTTGATTTCAATTGCTAGGGGATTGTAAGAGATCTTACATATTGTATATGTATGTAGCCAGTAGCGTCGGATAGATAACACGAAAACTTGTTGTTCGACCAATCTCTCAGAGAAGGAGAGGTCGATCGATCACTTCTCTCGGTATGCATGACGAACTTCTGTACTTAATGGTTTCCTTCATTTTCTTACTAGCTAGCATGTCGAGGGCCTCTCTATGTATAGTACGTAGCGTCGACCAAGTATGGAGATAAGAGAGGACACTTCTCCCTATTAATTAGGTAGCTAACACAATATATGAAACACCTAAATTAACCCCCCAAAACCCCGAACACCCCCCCCCTTCAAAAAAAAAAACAAAAACCCCAGCCCCTGAAATGCTGACGCGTGGATGCCTTTTGGTCCCGGTTGGTGGCACCAACCGGGACCAAAGGCCCTCCTGCCTGGGCTCTGCGCACCGGCCACGTGGAGTCCCATCTTTCCCAGTTCATGTAAGAACCGGGACTAAAGGGCCATGGCATTAGTAACGACCCTTTAGTCCTGGTTCAACAACCGGGACAAAAGGCCCATATGAACCGGGACAAATGGCCCCTTTTCTACTAGTGCTAGCATGTATATAAGCCAGAGGGTTTAGCCTATAGAGGGGATCCAATCACAATTACATTCACCTAGCTCTAGGGTTAGATCTTTCGTTACGATTTCGAGATAGATCAAGCTTGTATTCGATAAATCGTCATCAATATAATCGAAGAAGGACATAGGGTATTATCCCTTTGAGAGGGCACGAACCTGGGAAATATTGTCTCCTTCGTCCCTCTTACAACCGATCCGAGATCCACAGCTCGGGACCCCCTACCCCGAGGTCTGTCGGTTTTACGATCGACACTAGTGCTTTCATTGAGAGTTCCCCTGTGAGATCAATGAAAGGATCTATGGCTCATCTGCAGATTAACTGCGGCACCGGCTATAAGGACATCTTCTTTATCCCCGGCCAACTTTTCGTATTCAACAGCATGGTCCTTTGCGCCGACTCTGCGGGCCATCTGGCTCCCATCGAGAATTACGACCTGGATCAGGCCGTGACTTTCATCGGCTTGGAATACACCGTAGATTCCCGGGGCGAGCTCGTCCTTTCAGGCTAGACGCAGGCCAGATCGAGGGCTTATCACACATCGAGGGCTCGACCAAAGAACCGATCTCAATCAAGGACGTCAGACCAGGCCCCGTGTAACCACAAGACTGTGTGAAGGAATCAATCACCCCCGCCTCGGGTGACCTCGTCACGGCGTCAAGCCCCTACGTTGGTCCAAGCCCGGCTTCCGATACTACATTACGATCAGAACCGATTCTGGTACCAGATCCGGAATCAACCCCTGTTGGGGAACGTAGTAGAAAATTAAAATTTTTCCTACGGTTTCACCAAGATCCATCTATGAGTTCATCTAAGCAACGAGTCAAGGGAGAGAGATGGCATCTACATACCACTTGTAGATCGCGTGCGGATGCGTTAGAGGGAAGGGTGATGATGGAGTCGTACTCGCCGTGATTCAGATCACCGATGACCAAGTGCCGAACGGATAGCACCTCCGCGTTCAACACACGTACGGAACGGACGACGTCTCCTCCTTCTTGATCCAGCAAGGGGGAAGGAGAGGTTGAGGAAGATGGCTCCAGCAGCATTACGACGGCGTGGTGGTGGTGGAGCAGCAGTACTCCGACAGGGCTTCGCCAAGCTCGTGACGGAGGAGGAGAGGTGTTGGGGAGGGGAGGGGCTGCGCCTTGGTTGTGTGTTGCAGCCCTCCCCTCACCCCTCTATTTATAGGGGAAGGGGCAAGGGGGCGGCCCCTCTAGATGAGATCTAGAGGGGGGGCGGCGGCCAG
This sequence comes from Triticum timopheevii, assembly GCA_963921465.1. Classification (NCBI taxonomy): domain Eukaryota; kingdom Viridiplantae; phylum Streptophyta; class Magnoliopsida; order Poales; family Poaceae; genus Triticum; species Triticum timopheevii. Next base: position 48,281,092 of record OY997268.1, on the reverse strand, counting down.
GGAGGGGGGCTTGCCCCCCAAGCAAAGGGGGGCGCCCCCACTAGGGTTTCCCCCCCAACCCTAGGCGCATGGGCCCAAGGGGGGGGGCGCCCAGCCCTCCAGGGGCTGGTTCACAGCCCCTTGCGGCCCATGAGGCCCTCCGAGAGGGGTGGCCCCTCCCGGTGGACCCCCGGAACCTCTCCGGTGGTCCCAGTACAATACCGATATGCCCCCGAAACTTTCCGATGTCCGCATGACAACTTCCCATATATAAATCTTCACCTCCGAACCATTCTAGAACTCCTCGTGACGTCCTGGATCTCATCCGGGGACTCCGAACAACATTCGGTAATCACATACAAGTCTTCCTAATAACCCTAGCGTCACCGAACCTTAAGTGTGTAGACCCTACGGGTTCGGGAGACATGCAGACATGACCGAGACGACTCTCCGGTCAATAACCAACAGCGGGATCTGGATACCCATGTTGGCTCCCACATGTTCCTCGATGATTTCATCGGATGAACCACGATGTCGAGGATTCAAACAACCCCGTATTCAATTCCCTTTGTCAATCGGTATGTTACTTGCCCGAGACTCGATCGTCGGTATACCAATACCTCGTTCAGTCTCGTTACCGGCAAGTCACTTTACTCGTACCGTAATGCATGATACCATGACCAAACACTTGGTCACTTTGAGCTCATTATGATGATGCATTACCGAGTGGGCCCAGAGATACCTCTCCGTCATACGGAGTGACAAATCCCAGTCTCGATCCGTGTCAACCCAACAGACACTTTCGGAGATACCTGTAGTGCACCTTTATAGTCACCCAGTTACGTTGTGACGTTTGGTACACCCAAAGCACTCCTACGGTATCCGGGAGTTACACGATCTCATGGTCTAAGGAAAGGATACTTGACATTGGAAAAGCTCTAGCAAACGAACTACACAATCTTGTGCTATGCTTTGGATTGGGTCTTGTCCATCACATCATTCTCCTAATGATGCGATCCCGTTATCAACGACATCTAATGTCCATAGCCAGGAAACCATGAATATCTGTTGATCAACGAGCTAGTCAACTAGAGGCTTACTAGGGACATATTATGGTCTATGTGTTCACACGTGTATTACGATTTCCGGATAATACAGTTATAGCATGAATAAAGACAATTATCATGAACAAGGAAATATAATAATAATCTTTTATTGTTGCCTCTAGGGCATATTTCCAATAGTCTCCCACTTGTACTAGAGTCAATAATCTAGTTACATTGTGATGAATCGAACACCCATAGAGTTCTGGTGTTGATCATGTTTTGCTCGCGAAAGAGGTTTAGTCAATGGATCTGCGACATTCAGATCCGTATGTACTTTGCAAATATCTAAGTCTCCATCTTGAACATTTTCACAGATGGAGTTGAAGCGACGCTTGATATGCCTGGTCTTCTTGTGAAACCTGGGCTCCTTGGCAAGGGCAATAGCTCCAGTGTTGTCACCGAAGAGTTTGATCGGCCCCGACGCATTGGGTATGACTCCTAGGTCGGTGATGAACTCCTTCACCCAAATTGCTTCATGCGCTACCTCCGAGGCTGCCATGTACTCCGCTTCACATGTAGATCCCGCCACGACGCTCTGCTTGCAGCTGCACCAGCTTACTGCTCCACCATTCAACATATACAGGTATCCGGTTTGTGACTTAGAGTCATCCAGATCTGTGTCGAAGCTAGCGTCGATGTAACCCTTTACGACGAGCTCTTCGTCACCTCCATAAATGAGAAACATGTCCTTTGTCATTTTCAGGTACTTCAGGATATTCTTGACCGCTGTCCAATGTTCCTTGCCGGGATTACTTTGGTACCTTCCTACCAAACTTACGGCAAGGTTTACATCAGGTCTAGTACATAGCATGGCATACATAATAGATCCTATGGCTGAAGCATAGGGGATGACACTCATCTCTTCTTTATCTTTTGCCGTGGTCGGGGATTGAGACGAGCTCAATCTCACACCTTGCAACACATGCAAGAACCCTTTCTTGGACTGATCCATTTTGAACTTCTTCAAAATCTTATCAAGGTATGTGCTTTGTGAAAGACCTATGAGGTGTCTCGATCTATCCCTATAGATCTTGATGCCTTATATGTAAGCAGCTTCTCCAAGGTCCTTCATTGAAAAACACTTATTCAAGTAGGCCTTAATGCTGTCCAGAAGTTCTATATAATTTCCCATCAAGAGTATGTCATCTACATATAATATGAGAAATGCTACAGAGCTCCCACTCACTTTCTTGTAAACGCAGACTTCTCCATAAGTCTGCATAAACCCAAACGCTTTGATCATCTCATCAAAGCGAATGTTCCAACTCCGAGATGCTTGCACCAGCCCATAAATGGATCACTGGAGCTTGCATACTTTGTTAGCATTATTAGGATCGACAAAACCTTCCGGCTGCATCATATACAGTTCTTCCTTAAGATGTTCGTTAAGGAATGCCGTTTTGACATCCATCTGCCATATGTCATAATCATAGTATGCGGCAATTGCTAACATGATTCGGACGGACTTCAGCTTCACTACGGGAGAGAATGTCTCATCATAGTCAACCCCTTGAACTTGTCGATAACCCTTAGCGACAAGTCGAGTTTTGTAGATGGTAACATTTCCATCCGCGTCCGTCTTCTTCTTAAAGATCCATTTGTTTTGTATCATTCGCCGATCATCGGGCAAGTCTGTCAAAGTCCATACTTTGTTTTCATACATGGATTCTATCTCGGATTTCATGCCTTCAAGCCATTTGTTGGAATCTGGGCCCGCCGTCGCTTCTTCATAGTTCGAAGGTTCACCATTGTCTAACAACATGATTTCCAGGACAGGGTTGCCGTACCACTCTGGTGCGGAACGTGTCCTTGTGGACCTACGAAGTTCAGTATCAACTTGATCCGAAGTACCTTGATCATCATCATTATTTTCCTCTCCAGTTGGTGTAGGCGTCACAGGAACATTTTCCTGAGCTGCACTACTTTCCTGTTGAAGAGGTAGTACTTCATCGAGTTCTACTTTCCTCCCACTTACTTCTTTCGAGAGAAACTCTTTTTCCAGAAAGGATCCATTCTTGGCAACAAAGATCTTGCCCTCGGATCTTAAGTAGAAGGTATACCCAATGGTTTCCTTAGGGTATCCTATGAAGACGCATTTTTCCGACTTGGGTTCGAGCTTTTCAGGTTGAAGTTTCTTGACATAAGCATCGCATCCCCAAACTTACGACAGCTTAGGTTTCTTCCCAAACCATAATTCATACGGTGTCGTCTCAACGGATTTAGACGGTGCCCTATTTAAAGTGAATGCAGCTGTCTCTAGAGCGTATCCCCAAAATGATAGCGGTAAATCGGTAAGAGACATCATAGACCGCACCATATCCAATAGAGTGCGATTACGACGTTCGGACACACCGTTACGCTGAGGTGTTCCAGGCGGCGTGAGTTGTGAGACGATTCCACATTTCCTTAAGTGTGTACCAAATTCGTGACTTAAGTATTCTCCTCCACGATCTGATCGTAGGAATTTTATCTTTCGGTCACGTTGATTCTTTACCTCATTCTGAAATTCCTTGAACTTTTCAAAGGTCTCAGACTTGTGTTTCATTAAGTAGACATACCCATATCTACTCAAGTCATCAGTGAGAGTGAGAACATAACGATATCCTCCGCGAGCCTCAACGCTCATTGGACCACACACATCGGTATGTATGATTTCCAATAAGTTGGTTGCTCGCTCCATTGTTCCGGAGAACGGAGTCTTGGTCATTTTGCCCATGAGGCATGGTTCGCATGTGTCAAATGATTCATAATCGAGAGACTCTAAAAGTCCATCAGCATGGAGCTTCTTCATGCGCTTGACACCAATGTGACCAAGGCGGTAGTGCCACAAGTATGTGGGACTATCGTTATCAACTTTACATCTTTTGGTATTCACACTATGAATATGTGTAATATTACGCTCGAGATTCATTAAGAATAAACCATTGACCATCGGGGCATGACCATAAAACATATCTCTCATATAAATAGAACAACCATTATTCTCGGATTTAAATGAGTAGCCATCTCGTATCAAATGAGATCCAGATACAATGTTCATGCTCAAACTTGGCACCAAATAACAATTATTAAGGTTTAAAACTAATCTCGTAGGTAAATGTAGAGGTAGCGTGCCGATGACGATCACATCGACCTTGGAACCATTCCCGACGCGCATCGTCACCTCGTCCTTCGCCAGTCTCCGCTTATTTCGCAGCTCCTGCTGTGAGTTACAAATATGAGCAACGGCACCGGTATCAAATACCCAGGAGTTACTACGAGTACTGGTAAGGTACACATCAATTACATGTATATAAAATATATCTTTGGTGTTGCCGGCCTTCTTGTCCGCTAAGTATTTGGGGCAGTTCCGCTTCCAGTGACCCTTCCCTTTGCAATAAAAGCACTCAGTCTCAAGCTTGGGTCCATTCTTTGACTTCTTCCCGGCAACTGGCTTACCGGGCGCGGCAACATCCTTGCCGTCTTTCTTGAAGTTCTTCTTGCCCTTGCCCTTCTTGAACTTAGTGGTTTTATTGATCATCAACACTTGATGTTTGAGGGAGTCCTTGACTAGCGGGTGTCCGGACAGCCGGACTATCATCGTCAGCCGGACTCCAAGACTATGAAGATATGAGATTGAAGACTTCGTCCCGTGTCCGGATGGGACTTTCCGTGGCGTGGAAGGCAAGCTTGGCGATACGGATATTTAGATCTCCTACCATTGTAACCGACTCTGTGTAACCCTAGCCCTCTCCGGTGTCTATATAAACCGGAGGGTTTTAGTCCGTAGGACACACAACCATTACAACAATCATACCATAGGCTAGCTTCTAGGGTTTAGCCTCCTTGAACTCGTGGTAGATCCACTCTTGTACTACCCATATCATCAATATCAATCAAGCAGGAGTAGGGTTTTACCTCCATCGAGAGGGCCCAAACCTGGGTAAAAACATCGTGTCCCTTGTCTCCTGTTACCATCCGCCTAGATGCACAGTTCGGGACCCCCTACCCGAGATCCGCCGGTTTTGACACCGACATTGGTGCTTTCATTGAGAGTTCCTCTGTGTCGTCACTGATAGGCTTGATGGCTTCTTCAACCAACAACAACGCCGTCCAGGGTGAGACTTTTCTTCCCGGACAGATCTTCGTGTTCGGCGGCTTCGCAATGCGGGCCAATTCACTTGGCCATCTGGAGCAGATTGAAAGCTACGCCCCTGGCCATCAGGTCAGGTTTGGAAGCCTAAACTTCACGGCTGACAAACGCGGGGACTTGATCTTCGATATAGTCGAGCCACAGCCGAGCGTGCCGCGCTGTCACGATGGGCATGATCTAGCTCTGCCGCTAGACAGTACCCTGGAGGCCACACACAAGTCCGCTCTGACCCATAGTTCGGAGGCGACCACGCAGATCGAGGACAGGTGGCTGGACACCGCCTCGGGAGCTGCAACTTCCACGGTGATGGAGCCGAATACTGACCTTGTCCCTTATAAAGCTCGTGATCCGAGGCGCCAGACTCCTTGCCGGACTCCGAACCTCCTGCGCCCCTGGCAATCGAATCCGATTGGGCGCCGATCATGGAGTTCACCGTCGCGGACATCTTTCAGCACTCACCCTTTGGCGACATCCTAAATTCGCTAAAACATCTCTCATTATCAGGAGAACCCTGGACGGACTGCGGTCAGGACGGTTGGGATGCAGATGACGAAGAAATTCAAACCCCACCCACCACCCACTTTGTAGCCACTGTCGACGATCTAACCGACATGCTAGAGTATGACTCCGAAGATATTGATGGCATGGACGATGATGCCGGAGACGATCAAGAACCAGTGCCCACAGGGCACTGGAAGACCACCTCGTCATACGACATATACATGGTGGACACCCCAAAGAATGGGGACGGCGAAGAAGCAGCGGAGGCGGATTCTTCTAAGAAACAGTCCAAGCGCCGATGTCAGCAGCGCCGCTATAAATCCCGCCACAGTAAGAATGGAGAGTCCGACACCGGAGATAATAACACCCCAGAGAGTGCCGAAGACAACCCCCTCCAGCAAGATTCACCACAGGAGGACGGAGTAGCCAGCCCTCAGGAGAGAGCGGCAGACAAGGAGGACAAAAATTACATGCCTCCCTCTGAAGACGAGGCAAGCCTCAATGATGACGAATTCGTCACGCCCGAGGATCCCGTCGAACAAGAGCATTTTAAACGCAGGCTAATGGCCACGGCGAACAACCTAAAGAAAAAGCAGCAACTGCTTCAAGCTGATCAAGACCTGCTGGCCGACAGATGGACCGAGGTCCTCGCGGACGAAGAGTATGAACTCGAATGCCCCTCCAAAAGTTACCCAAAATGCACGTTGCTCCCCTGACTAGAGGAGGAAGCATACAAACCTTCATCACCAGCGCACAATACGGCAGACCGACCACCCCGTGGTCACGACAGAGAGGTATCTAGGCCCTCCATCAGGACTGTACCTCGGCACCGCTCGAAAAGTACGAAGCCACGGGGGAATGCTCCGGACTTGCGGGATATATGGGAGGACAAGGCAAGACAATCCAGATCTATCTACGGATCACGTGGGCTCCCCATGACCCACGACGACTACCGTCGCCCCGGATACAGCAACTCCGGCCGGGCCGAACACAGCAGACAACGCTCTCTTGAGCTACGTCGTGATATTGCTCAATATAGTGGCGCCACACACCCACTATGCTTCACAGACGAAGTAATGGATCATCAAATCCCTGAAGGGTTTAAACCCGTGAACATTGAATCCTACGATGGCACAATAGACCCCGCGGTTTGGATCGAAGATTATCTCCTTCACATGCATATGGCCCGTGGCGACGATCTCCACGCCATCAAGTATCTCCCACTCAAGCTTAAAGGACCAGCTCGGCATTGGCTTAATAGCCTGCCCGCAGAGTCAATTGGGTGTTGGGAGGACCTGGAAGCCGCATTCCTCGACAACTTCCAGGGCACATATGTGCGACCACCAGACGCCGATGACCTAAGCCACATAATTCAGCAGCCAGACAAATCGGCCAGACAGTTCTGGACACGGTTCTTAACAAATAAAAATCAAATCATCGACTGTCCGGATGCAGAGGCCCTCGCAGCCTTCAAACATAACATCCGCGATGAGTGGCTGGCCCGGCACCTAGGACAGGAAAAGCCGAAATCCATGGCAGCCCTCACATCACTCATGACCCGCTTCTGTGCGGGAGAGGACAGCTGGCTAGCTCGCAGCAAGAACCTCAGCAAAAATGCTGGCAGTCCGGATACTAAGGACCACAATGGCAGGTCACGTCGAAACAAAAACAAACGCCACGTTAACGGTGATAACAATGAGGATACGGCAGTCAACGCCGGATTCAGAGGCTCTAAACCCGGTCAGCGGAAGAAGCCATTCAAAAGAACCACTCCGGGTTCGTCCAATTTGGACCGAATACTCGACCGCTCTTGCCAGATACATGGCACCCCCGAAAAGCCAGCTAACCACACCAATAGGGATTGTTGGGTATTCAAGCAGGCAGGCAAGTTAATTGCCGAAAACAACGACAAGGGGCTCCATAGCGACAACAAGGAGGAGACCCGGCCGCCGAATAGTAGAGGACAGAAGGGTTTCCCCCCACAAGTGCGGACGGTAAATATGATATACGCAACCCACGTACCCAAGAGGGAGCGGAAGCGTGCACTTCGGGACGTATATGCGATGGAGCCAGTCACCCCGAAGTTCATTCCATGGTCCTCTTGCCCGATCACTTTTGATCGAAGGGACCACCCCACCAGTATCCGCCATGGCGGATTCACCGCATTGGTTTTAGACCCAATCGTCGATGGATTTCACCTCACTAGAGTCCTCATGGACGGCGGCAGCAGCCTGAACCTGCTTTATCAGGATACAGTGTGCAAGATGGGCATAGACCCCTCAAGGATTAAACCTACAAAGACGACCTTCAAAGGTGTCATACGAGGTGTCGAGGCCAATTGTATAGGCTCGGTCACGCTGGAAGTGGTCTTCGGATCCCCGGATAATTTCCGAAGCGAGGAGTTAATCTTTGACATAGTCCCGTTCCGCAGTGGCTATCACGCCCTGCTCGGACAAACCGCGTTTGCAAAGTTCAACGCGGTGCCGCATTATGCATACCTCAAGCTCAAGATGCCAGGCCCTCGTGGAGTCATCACGGTCAATGGAAATACTGAACGCTCCCTCCGAACGGAGGAACACACAGCGGCTCTCGTGGCAGAAGTACAGAGCAGCCTCTTAAGGCAATTTTGGAGTCCGGCCGTTAAAAGACCGGACATGATGAAACGCGCCCGGAGTAACATACACCAAGACCACCTGGCACGTTCCGAGCATGCGTAGCAATGCGGCCCCAACCCCAGCCCTTGCATGATTGCAAGACAAGCTCCCCGCGTACATCATTACGCTCTGGAGGTACCTTGGGCATAGGGGGAGGGGCACGACCACGACAGGCCCAGAGTGCGGCTCAACCACACCAGGGGCTCCTAAGTGTGTCGCTCTTTTTCTTTTCCTTTTTTTATCTACAGGACTCCATTTACAAGAGGCCCTGTCCGGCAGTAGATCGGCTGAACTCACGATGCAACAGCCACGGAGGAACAAGGGCTACGACGAACACTCAGGTGGTCTCCATTACGAGCATTAAATCTGTTTATTACACCATCCCGCAGCCCACCCCTGGAGGGGGACATGTTTAAAATAGTCCACTCCCCTGCTTACCGCACTATTTGTATCGTTCTGCACTCATGACAGAATTCCCTGAATAAACAATGCATCACTTTTTCATTTATAATTGCATTCCTTTATTTATATATATGTTCATTTATGACATCTTGCATCCGTACAATTTGGTACGGCCGAATACACCAGGGGCTTATGTTCCCCGCATTATGGTGTGAAGTCCGAACACTTTCACAAGTGCGGCACCCCGAACTTATAGCACTATATGCATCGGCTCCGAATCATGTCTTGGGTCAATAGTTGGGTTTGCCCGGCTCCCATGTTTTGGTACCTTACATTCCGTTCCGTCGGCTAAGGTAGCACTGGGAGAACCACTGCGATTGCGCCCCGGTTGAGCTGGGCGAGCGCCTCAGTGGAGAAAGCTAAAACTGACTGTCATGATAAGGCGAGAGCTGGTCACTGTTCGAGAGGTCTTTTCGAGTCCTTAAAGACTTATGCCGCTTAGAGCGAGGAACCGGCTGTGTCCGGCCAAGGCGTGGATAGCGCCCCGAATTCGGTCTTCCGAACACTAGGGGCTTCACTGAAATTTAAAATTATAGAATTCTATGGCTAAGTGAGAGTGTTCAAGCATTATAAGTCCAGTTGCCTTGTTCGTTGTGTTGAGCGCCTCCCTAGATGGACCCAAAAATGGGAACAAGAGCGCTCAAGTTTATCCCGAAAACCCCAGCACTCGTGGCATGGGGGCTGAAGCCGACGACTTGCCATCTCTTAGATTTGATAAACGGCCACACAGAAGGTAATATTTTAAATCAAATAAGCGTTGCTTAGCACATATGAACAAAGTTTTCAGCGCACAGGATAACACATTGAGAGTCTACTAAAAAATTACATCTCTGGGGCACTCATCCGCAATCTTGCGGGCACCCTTCAGGACAGTCTTATAGTACATCTTGGGCGTACGATACTCCTTGCCCGCCGGCGGCGTGTCCGTCAGAAGCCTCTCCGCATCCAGCCTGCCCCAATGCACCTTTGCGCGGGCAAGGGCCCGACGGGCACCTTCAATGCAGGCGGAGCGCTTGATGACCTCCACCCAGGGGCACGCATCCACCAGCCGCCGCACGAGACCGAAGTAGCTCCCAGGCATGGCCTCTCCAGGCCACAGCCGGACTATGAGGCCCTTCATGGCCTGCTCGGCTACCTTGTGGAGCTCGACCAGCTGCTTCAGCTGGTCGCTAGGGGGCACCGGATGTCCGGCCTCAGCGTACTGAGACCAGAAGACCTTCTCCGTTGAGCTCCCCTCCTCGGCCCGATAGAATGCGGCGGCATCGGACACGCTGCGAGGCAGATCTGCAAACGCCCCTGGAGAGCTCCGAATTCGGGTAAGTAACAGGTAATTTACATTCACATCCTTGCTTTGCATGAAAAATGCCTTACCCGCCGCTATCTTCTTCATCGCCTCAATCTCCCGGAGGGACTCATGGGCCTCGGCCTTGGCGGCTTTGGCACTTTCAAGAGCCGAGGCAAGCTCGGATTCTCGAGTCTTCGAGTCACGCTCCAAACTCTCATGCTTTTCCATGAGAGCCTGGAGCTCTTGCCGCACCTCCGCCACCCGCGCCTCTTGCTTCTCTCGCTCCGCTCGTTTCACTGCCACATTGCGTTCGGCCGCGGACACGGCCTCCTTCAGGGTCGCCACCTCGTTCGTGGCCCCTGCAGTGCCCACGTTATCCTTGTTATTTCTATTGCAACCAAAATCCTTTTCTGTAATGTACAAATTTCAAAGTGGTGTTACTCACCTTCTTTGTCCTCGAGCTGCTTCTTGGCAAGGCCGAGCTCTTGCTCGGACCGCTCGAGGTCCTGCTTCAAAGCACCGACCTCCGCAGTCAGTGCGGTAGAGGTCAGCAGCGCAGCCTACAAACCCATATTGACATAAGTTTTAGCACTCCTGCGTATATCTGTTTTAGATCCTCAGCCCGGTTTTTCTTTCCGAACACCGAACCGAGCATCAGGGGCTACTGTCTATGCAGTATCACATTACATATTTTAAACTTCTTACCTCAAAGCCTGTTAGAAGGCTACTGCAGGCTTCGGTCAGCCCGCTCTTGGCGAGCTGAACCTTCTGAATCACCACAGTCATAATAGTGCGGTGTTATTCCTCGATGGAAGCGCCGTTGAGAGCCTCCAACAAGTTGTTCGGCGCCTCCGGTTGGACGGAGGCTGCCGGCGTCACGGTCTTGCCCTTCTTGTGAAGGGGCTGCCTGCCGGACTCCGGAACCACTACGGGTTCCGGCGCGGAGTCCGGCACGAAGTCCGGGAGGTTGCCTCGTGGCACCTCCGGAGCCTCCCCCTCCTGGCGGGTCCCCTCCTAGGCTCCCACCTCGGCGTCCTCAGCATCGCGAAGGGTGGAGGCGGTCAGAATGGAATCTACATCCGACGGGGCCAAGGACCCGCTGGATGAAGCGGGAAGATCCTCCTCGGCCGGGTTACAGATAGTATGCGGCATTAGAAGGACACCACGTGACATGAAAAAGAAATTACAAATCACTCAGGAGTCCGGATACTTACGATCTTGCCAGGGGCTTGGCCCTTGAGGGCCACTCCTCATCGCCGCCATTGGCGTTGGTGGAGCTGTCCGGAGGAAGGGTCCTTCCCCTCTTGGACCCTTCGGCCTCCCCCGTTGGGGAAGCCTTCCTTTTCCTCTCTCCCCCCTCCGAGGGAGAGTCCTCTTTCTCCTTCTCGTCTTCGGGGGAGGAGTCCACATCGGAGCCATCGGACGATGAGTCCGATATCACCTAGCGCCGAGAACTTCTTTGAGTTCCCGTGGCCTTCTTCTCCGGCACCACATAAAGTGCCGGGACTAGCAGCCCCGTTAAACGGGCGTCAGCTGGGTCTTCGGGAAGGGGGGCCGGACAGTCTACCTGTCCGGACGTCCTCTGCCAGTACTGTCAAAGGCATTGGGAGTTTTTAATCCCGCATAGAGTCAAACTATGAAAGAAAATAAATGTCCCATAGAGGATAACAAAGCTTACCTCGCCGGCCGGGCGCTTGGTGCTGAATCCGCGGTCTTCCATCGCGGATGCGGGGGCTTCTCCGCCCATGAACAGCACCCTCCAGGCAGCTTCGTACGTCATGTCGAAGAGCCTGCTCAGGGTCCGGTGCTGTGCCGGATCGAACTCCCACAAATTGAAGGCCCGCTGTAGGCAGGGGAGAATCCGGCGGATGAGCATGACCTGGATCACATTGACAAGCCTAAGCTTCTTGTTCACCAAGGTCTGGAGACAGGACTGGAGTCCTGTCAGCTCCTCCGAACTGCCCCATAGCAAGCCCTTCTCTTTCCAGGAGGTGAGCTGCATGGGGATACCAGATCTGAACTCGGGGGCCGCTGCCCATTTAGGGTCACGCGGCTCGGTGATGTAGAACCACCCCGATTGCCACCCCTTGACGGACTCCACGAAGGCCCCCTCGAGCCAGATGACGTTGGGCATTTTCCCACCATGGCACCTCCGCACTCCGCCTGGACGCCCTTCACAGCCTTCGGCTTAACATTGAAGGTCTTGAGCCACAAGCCGAAGTGGGGCTGGATGCAGAGGAAGGCCTCGCACACGACGATAAACGCCGAGATGTTGAGGATGAAGTTTGGCGCCAGATCGTGGAAGTCCAGGCCGTAGTAGTACATGAGCCCTCGGACGAAGGGATGAAGTGGGAAGCCCAGTCTGCGGAGGAAGTGGGGAAGGAATACGACCCTCTCATGGGTCCTGGGGGTGGGGATGATCTGCCCCTCGTCGGGAAGCCGGTGCGCGATGTTGCTGGAAAGGTATCCAGCGCCGCGCAGCTTTTCGATGTGCCCCTCCGTAATGGAGGAGGCCAACCACTTGCCTCCCGCTCCGGACATGGCTGGAGAAGGTCGAGGCGAGATGTGCGGGCTTGGGCGCTGGAGCTCGAGTGCGCGGAGATGGATAAGCAAAGGAGGAAGAAGGCGTAGGTAAAAAGGTGGATCCTTATCCCCTTATATATGGGAGGACGAAGACTATGCGTCCCCACCGGCCTGGTAAAACTCGCTTATCTCCAAAGCGCCACCATCAATGGCGCGGTTGGGTTACCCACGTCCGTATTGATGGGAATCCCGGAATAAGGGGAACACGATCTCTGCTTCGACAAGACGTGCCAAGGAAACCGCTTCGCTAAACGCGCTGAGGTGGTATAATAAAAAACGATTCAAGTAAAGGCTTGGTAGTGGTGTGACGTCATGCCACAAAATACGTCAGCAGATTGAACTTGTGTACATATTATTCTCTCTACGGTGGAATGTGGAATTTATTTTGCAGAGACGGACACTATCCTGGTGTTCACAATCTTCTATGAATTATTCGGAGGAGGAACCCGCCTTGCAATGCCGAACAATATGTGTGCCGGACTCATCGTCATTGAAGCCTGGTTCAGGGGCTACTGAGGGTGTCCTAGACTAGGGGGTGTCCGGACAGCCGGACTATCATCGTCAGTCGTACTCCAAGACTATGAAGATACAAGATTGAAGACTTCGTCCCGTGTCCGGATGGGACTTTCCGTGGCGTGGAAGGCAAGCTTGGCGATACGGATATGTAGATCTCCTACCATTGTAACCGACTCTGTGTAACCCTAGCCCTCTCCGGTGTCTATATAAACCGGAGGGTTTTAGTCCGTAGGACAGACAACCATTACAACAATCATACCATAGGCTAGCTTCTAGGGTTTAGCCTCCTTGATCTCGTGGTAGATCCACTCTTGTACTACCCATATCATCAATATCAATCAAGCAGGAGTAGGGTTTTACCTCCATCGAGAGGGCCCGAACCTGGGTAAAAACATCGTGCCCCTTGTCTCCTGTTACCATCCGACAATGTTCCTTCTTGATTTCTACCTCTGCTGACTTTAGCATTGAAAATACTTCAGGAATGGTCTTCACCTTCCCCTGCATATTGTAGTTCATCACAAAGCTCTTGTAGCTTGGTGGGAGCGACTGAAGGATTCTGTCAATGACCGCCTCGTCCGGGAGGTTAATGTCCAGCTGGGACAGGCAGTTGTGCAACCCAGACATTTTGAGTATATGCTCACTGACAGAACTATTTACCTCCATCTTACAACTATAGAACTTGTCGGAGACTTCATATCTCTCGACCCGGGCATGAGCTTGGAAAACTAGTTTCAGCTCCTCGAACATCTCATATGCTCCGTGTTGCTCAAAACGCTTTTGGAGCCCCGGTTCTAAGCTGTAAAGCATGCCGCACTGAACGAGGGAGTAATCATCAGCACAAGACTGTCAAGCGTTCATAACGTCTTGGTTCTCTGGAACGGGTGCATCACCTAGCGGTCCTTCTAGGACATATTGTTTCCTGGCAGCTATGAGGATGATCCTCAGGTTCCGGACCCAGTCCGTATAGTTGCTGCCATCATCTTTCAGCTTGGTTTTCTCTAGGAACGCGTTGAAGTTCATGTTGACATGAGCGTTGGCCATTTGATCTACAAGACATATTTGCAAAGGTTTTAGACTAAGTTCATGATAATTTAAGTTCATCTAATCAAATTATTACAATGAACTCCCACTCAGATTAGACATCCCTCTAGTCATCTAAGTGTTACACGATCCGAGTCGACTAGGCCGTGTCCAATCATCACGTGAGACGGACTAGTCATCGTCGGTGAACATCTTCATGTTGATCGTATCTTCCATACGACTCGTGTTCGACCTTTCGGTCTCTGTCTCCCGAGGCCATGTCTGTATGTGCTAGGCTCGTCAAGTTAACCCTAAGTGTTGTTTGGATGTGTAAAACTGTCTTACACCCGTTGTATGTGAACGTAAGAATCTATCACACCCGATCATCACATGGTGCTTCGAAATGACGAACTTTAGCAACGGTGCACAGTTAGGGGAGAACACTTCTTGAAATTGTTGTAAGGGATCATCTTATTTACTATCGTCGTTCTAAGTAAACAAGATGCATAAACATAATAAACATCACATGCAATTATATAGTAGTGACATGATATGGCCAATATCATATAGCTCCATTGATCTACATATTCGGGGCTCCATGATCATCTTGTCACCGGCATGACACCATGATCTCCATCATCATGATCTCCATCATCGTGTCTTCATGAAGTTGTCACGCCAACGACTACTTCTACGTCTATGGCTAACGCATCTAGCAATAAAGTAAAGTAATTTACATGGCGTTCTTCAATGACACGCAGGTCATACAAAAAATAAAGACAACTCCTATGGCTCCTGCCGGTTGTCATACTCATTGACATGCAAGTCGTGATTCCTATTACAAGAACATGATCTCATACATCACAATATATCATTCATCATTCATCACAACTTCTGGCCATATCAGATCACATGACAATTGCTGCAAAAACAAGTTAGACGTCCTCTAATTGTTGTTGCATCTTTTACGTGGCTGCAATTGGGTTCTAGCAAGAACGTTTTCTTACATACGAATAACCACAACATGATTTTGTCAACTTCTATTTACCCTTCATAAGGACCCTTTTCATCGAATCCGCTGCAACTAAAGTGGGAGAGACAGACACCCGCTAGCCACCTTATGCAACTAGTGCATGTCAGTCGGTGGAACCTCTCTCACGTAAGCGTACGTGTAAGGTCGGTCCGGGCCGCTTCATCCCACAATACCGTTGAAGCAAGAAAAGACTAGTAGTGGCAAGCAAGTTGACAAGATCTACACCGACAACAAAATTGTGTTCTACTCATGCAATAGAGAAATACGCATAGACCTAGCTCATGATGCCACTGTTGGGGAACGTTGTAGAAAATTAAATTTTTTCCTACGGTTTCACCAAGATCCATCTATGAGTTCATCTAAGCAACGAGTCAAGGGAGAGAGATGGCATCTACATACCACTTGTAGATCGCGTGCGGAAGAGTTCAAGGGAAGGGTGATGATGGAGTCGTACTCGTCGTGATTCAGATCACCGATGACCAAGTGCCGAAAGGACAGCACCTCCGCGTTCAACACACGTACGGAACGGACGACGTCTCCTCCTTCTTGATCCAGCAAGGGGGAAGGAGAGGTTGAGGAAGATGGCTCCAGCAGCAGCACGACGACGTGGTGGTGGTGGAGCAGCAGTACTCCGACAGGGCTTCGCCAAGCTCGTGACGGAGGAGGAGAGTTGTTGGGGAGGGGAAGGGCTGCGCCTTGTTTGTGTGTTGCAGCCCTCCCCTCACCCCTCTATTTATAGGGGAAGGGGCAAGGGGGGCCGGCCCCTCTAGATGAGATCTAGAGGGGGGCCGGTGGCTAGGGAGGGGGGCTTGCCCCCCAAGCAAAGGGGGGCGCCCCCACTAGGGTTACCCCCCCAACCCTAGGCGCATGGGCCCAAGGGGGGGGGGCGCCCAGCACTCCAAGGGCTGGTTCCCTGCCCCTTGCGGCCCATGAGGCCCTCCGAGAGGGGTGCCCCCTCCCAGTGGACCCTCGGAACCTCTCCGGTGGTCCCGGTACAATACCGATATGCCCCCGAAACTTTCCGGTGTCCGCATGACAACTTCCCATATATAAATCTTCACCTCCGGACCATTCCAGAACTCCTTGTGACATCCGGGATCTCATACGGGGACTCCGAACAACATTCGGTAATCACATACAAGTCTTCCTAATAACCCTAGTGTCACCGAACCTTAAGTGTGTAGACCCTACGGGTTCGGGAGACATGCAGACATGACCGTGACGACTCTCCGGTCAATGACAAACAGCGGGATCTGGATACCCATGTTGGCTCCCACATGCTCCTTGATGATTTCATCAGATGAACCACGATGTCGAGGATTCAAACAACCCCGTATTCAATTCCCTTTGTCAATCGGTATGTTACTTGCCCGAGACTCGATCGTCGGTATCCCAATACCTCGTTCAGTCTCGTTACCGGCAAGTCACTTTACTCGTACCATAATGCATGATCCCGTGACCAAACACTTGGTCACTTTGAGCTCATTATTATGATGCATTACCGAGTGGGCCCAGAGATACCTCTCCGTCATACGGAGTGACAAATCCCAGTCTCAATCCGTGTCAACCCAACAAACACTTTCGGAGATACCTGTAGTGCACCTTTATAGTCACCCAGTTACGTTGTGACGTTTGGTACACCCAAAGCACTCCTACGGTAACCGGGAGTTACACAATCTCATGGTCTAAGGAAAGGATACTTGACATTGGAAAAGCTCTGGCAAACGAACTACACGATCTTGTGCTATGCTTAGGATTGGGTCTTGTCCATCACATCATTCTCCTAATGATGTGATCCCGTTATCAACGACATCTAATGTCCATAGCCAGCAAACCATGACTATCTGTTGATCAACGAGCTAGTGAACTAGAGGCTTACTAGGGACATATTATGGTCTATGTATTCACACGTGTATTACGATTTCCGGATAATATAGTTATGGCATGAATAAAGACAATTATCATGAACAAGGAAATATAATAATAATCTTTTATTATTGCCTCTAGGGCATATTTCCAACAACCCCAGCCCCTCACGAGGATAAGAACGCGTCAAGCAACTCACCAATTGTACTTCAAGTTGGCCCGGCTCATGTCCAGGCCATGAACCCAAAGAAATTATCTCACCTAAACGAGATAGTTGATAGCATAGAGAGCTAATCGATATCGGACAGTCAGACCATGTTTATGACAAGATCAGCCTTAGAGCCGACAATCGGCCTTATAGCTTTAAGGGTGTCAAAGCAGGCGTCGAAGCTCGCTGCATGGGAACAGTGACACAGGAGGTAGTCTTCGGGTCACCCAAGAACTTCCAGGGCAAAGAGTTAATCTTCGATATCGTCCCCTTCCTAAGCGGATACCACACACTGTTAGGGCTCACCGCATTTGCATGCCTTAACATAGTCCCGCATTATGCATACTTAAAGCTAAAAATGCTAGGACCAAAAGGTCTTATTACAGTAAATATTAACACCGAACGTTCCCTCAGAATGGAGGAGCAGGCCGCGGCTATCTCAGCCGAGGTATACGCAATCAAGGGGGCAGCTTGTGCAACTAAACATATGCCTAGCTCATGAAAGCACAGACAGGCTGCACAGACCGACCTCGGTCCGGCATCCGCCCACCCCATATAGGGGCACGGGATCCTCGTTCGCATCCCCTGGAAAGGGCATTACGTCCATAGGGTTCATAACTTTGCACTAAAAATTTCATGGGCGCCCGAGGAGCCAAAGCAAATGATACGTCGTTTGACGCTCCACCGAAGAGTGACGCACTTCGGAATTGCATACCCGCAGGGCACTATAAAAGGCCCAAACGGGAGTGGCATGTCCACATACCTTAAACCATCCAAATAGCAGACACACCTTTTCAAAGGACACGGTCGACGAAAGCATCAATAAAACGAACAACCGAGCTCACAGACAGCCCATACCAACTTCGCTATCAACGAAGACGAGCTGGTCAACAGAAGGACACGTAGACGTGCGCCAGGAAAGGACTCGGGCTAACCGACCCATTAATATGTCTGCCCTGTTTTTACTCCTTTCCTTTTTTTTTCATTGTATATTTTACAAGTTCCATTTGTCAAAACTCAGCATGTATGGCTTGACCACATGAAATAAGGTAAGTGCACCGCTTGAGGTCATTAAGCATTTCCTTATATCTACTGCCTATTAGCCAAAAGTATACTTTCACGATACAATTGTCTTCTACATCACCAAGGGTTTCGATTTTAACCTCATGCCTCAACTATAAGTCTGAAGTATCTATTCGGCGTTTTGGATGTTGCGTTATATAAATTAGTTTTGAACCTCGGTTTTGGTCAATAGTTGGGTTGCCCGGCTCCTATCCTTACCCCTTGCGTTTCCAATCCATTCGGCTAAGGGTGTAAAGGGAGAACCACTGTGTGTTCGTGCTGCTACCTCGAATGGCAAAGCGCCTCAGTGGAGAAAGGTGAAACTGACTGTCTTGGTAAGCGTAAACTTGTCGGGCGTCCTATCACAGTGTCAAGCAATGTATCGTTCGAGATCATCCATGTTAAACGAAGAGCCTTTTATCAAATCAGCCAAAGTGGTTAGCGGCATCAATCCCGTCATCAGCCTCACCGTCAAGCTCCTCCGACAAGGTGAAAGTTATAAAACCACTATAGTCTGAGTGCCTCGTTTCCATGTGCATGGACCGCCTTTGGGTTCTGAGACATCAGTTAAGGGTCATGATTGCCTATGAAACACCCTCTGTAGACTGTACAAAGGGGTTGAAGCCGGTGACCGGTCACTTTCAGTTTAACACGGTCACGCAGGAGTCAAAAAAATAAAGCACACAATCATATGTCAGAATATGAAGCTGCGTTCATTTCAAACAAAAGGAAGTCTTTTACATTCCACTACATTTCGGCATTCCAAACTATTACCTAAAAATACATAGTGTCCTTAGGACACTCGACCTCAGTGATCGGGCTCCTTCCACCACCTCGGCAAGGAACTCCTCCACAGTTTGTTTCTTCCCTTCAGGGAGCCCTGCAGCCACGACCGTCGCCTGATGAGTGGATAGTGCGTCCTCACGGGGGCGTACGCCCGCTAGGCACCTTCCAAGCACGGGGAACGCTTCTAGCGCGCCACTTGCGGGCCGGTCTCTTGCAGCTGGGCAAGGATCCCAAGCCAGCTAATCGGCAACGCCTCCATGGGCCAAAGGTTGATGTAGAGGTCCTGAAGCATCGGCTTCACCAAGCGGAGGAGCTCCATCAGCTGCTTCATCTGATAATTCAGCAACTTCGGATGCGATGGCACCTGGAACCGTTGCCAGAACACCTTCTCCGTTGCATAGCCCTCCCGCATGCTGAAGTAGCGGTGGACATCCAACACGCTCCTCCAGATATCCAAGAAAGCCTCT
This sequence comes from Triticum timopheevii, assembly GCA_963921465.1. Lineage (NCBI taxonomy): Eukaryota > Viridiplantae > Streptophyta > Magnoliopsida > Poales > Poaceae > Triticum > Triticum timopheevii. The sequence goes on along the minus strand of OY997268.1, from coordinate 48,261,432 downwards.
GCAGATCGCCACAGCTGGGTGAGCTCAATGAACCCCTTGCGGCCAAAAACAAAGTGAAGTAAAAACGACTTACTAGCAGTGACCTGCCTCACTTGCTAGAGCATTTTGCGGTCTACCCAGGCCTGAGTCTGGACCTCGGCGTACGCGAGGCGCAGCTTCTCGAGCTCAGTGTTTGCCCCCCTCTCCTTGTTCTAAAGTGTGTCGCCCTCCTAGTAGACGACCTTTCAAGGTCACCTCTACTTCCAGGACCCGTTCTTGTTCGTTTCCCCTAGCCACCATTTCAGCGGCCAGATCCTTCTCAGCCTTGGTGGCCGCAGCCTTCTTCTACTCGGCCTCCTGCCGAGCTTTCGTCAGCTTGGCCTTGAGCGCCTCAAGCTTTGTCATAGCCGCTGTCATGAAAACCAGATCGGTGTCATCATTAAAAATTTGAGCACATTTCAAAGTAAATTTGATAAAATTCCAACTTCTTGAGCTTACCTTGGTTTCACTCGATCTGCTTTTGCATCAGATCGTGCTCCTCCTTGGACTTCTTGAGCTTCCGATTCTTCTTCAGTATCTCCTTAGAGGCGGAGTTCGGAGACGAGTTCGATAGCTGCAAACACACACTTACGCCTTAGTCCCCATTTCCGACTTCAATCCCTTGGTCAGTCATTTTTGAAGGTAAGCCAAAGTCTTGGGGGCTACTGGATCAACGTCTTATGACATAAGCAAAAAGTCTTCGTACTCGGGGGCTACTGGTCGGCTATGCTCTTACAAGTGCTATGCTACGATATAAGCAAAAAGTCTTCGGACAAAAGCCTATTTTTATGACCAATTCTAAGTATGGAGGTTACTCCTAATGCAAATAAAAAGAAGCGTACCTCAAAGCTTTTGACGAGGCCCTTGAAGACCTCATGCATTCCGGCCTCTGTGGACCAGAAGCCATGCAGTGTCGTGTGAGGGAGTCCTGGACTAGGGGGTCCTCCGACGTCCGGGCTATGCGATATGGGCCGGACTGGTGTGCCGCGAAGATACAAGACAGAAGGCCCTCCCTCGTGTCCGGCTGGGAATCTCCTTTGCGTGGATCGCAAGCTTAGCATTTGGCTCATGCATCTTCCTTTTTCTGTAAACCGACTCTGTAGAATCCTAGATCCCTTTGGTGTCTATATAAACCGGAGGGTTTAGTCCATAGAGGCAATCATAATCATACAGGCTAGACATCTAGGATTTAGCCATTACGATCTCGAGGTAGATCAACTCTTGTAACCCCTATACTCATTAAAGTCAATCAAGCAGGAAGTAGGGTATTACCTCAATTAAGAGGGCCCGAACCTAGGTAAAGATCATGTCCCCTGCCTCCTATTACCTTCGACCCTTAGAGGCACAGTTCAGGACCCCCCTACCTGAGATCTGCCGATTTTGACACCGATATTGGTGCTTTCATTGAGAGTTCCACTGTGCCGTCACTAGAAGGCTCGATGGCTCCATCAATCATCTACAACAATACCGCCCTGAGGGAGACTTTTCTCTCCAGCCAAATTTTCGTATTCGGCGGCTTCGCACTACGCGCCAACTCGATAGGTCATCTGGAGCAGATCAACAGCTACGCCCCTGGTCATGAGATCAGTTTTGGAAATCTGAACTATGTCGCTGATATCCGAGGAGACTTGATCTTCCAAGGGTTTGCGGACCCAATCACTGCTTTGGCCTTAGATCCGAAGGACACCACCAGGTTCAAAGACGGGAGTTTAAAGCCCGTCGGACTCTCTGCAGCTATAGAGCCTGACACTGGAGAGCCGGAGGGGATCGCACGACCGGTAGGCCTGAAGTCATGCCAGGCCCCCTCTATCCTCATGAAGCCGGACTCTCCTCCGGACACTAACTCCGAACTCTCGAGATCTGTGTCATATGAGCTTGGCCAGGGAACTTCTATCACACCCTGCTCCATAGGCTCTCGCTTCCCTGTCCAAACCTCACTCTAAAACGAGGCTCTGGCCATAGACATGGGCGCTCTCTTAGCAGGAGCCTTCTTGTGCAAACCATGCTTAGTTGAGCTGTTGTGCCAAACTTCTTCATGACAACCTTCTTCTTTGAGCAGACCTCCTCCTCAATAGCAACATAATCCTCATCTTAAGAATCTGAGTTCCCTTCTTCCTTGTCCTTGTTGCTGCACTGGGCAAGTTGCTTGGGGTGTTTCTGCTACCCTTATCATAGCTACTAGAGGGACTAGTGCCCTCACTTAAGTTGACTTGTTCTGGCTATCACTTTGATCTGACACTGCTAACACTGCAAATTGAAAGCTGACCCTGCGAATAGATATAGTTGAGATAGAGTGGATGAGCATCACAAAGTGCAGAGATTTTGCCAATCAATTGAGTCGAAAACTTAGTTTTAGTTTTCTACAGAAAGCATTTCAGAGCTACTGATTTGTTAAACTCAGTGAGACTGAAGCAATATTAGAGTCTAAACTAGTGACATCGGTCAGACCGAGACACCGTTTGATGACTCTGAGATTGCTAGTGTTTCACTAATAATCAAACTCGGTCACACCAATTTGTAAGTTTTAGTTAGACCGAAAATCACAAGTGCAATGGCCTAAGCCAAATCGGTGAGACCGATTTCTACAATTCGGTCGGTCCGAGATGAGTTCTGCGGAAACCTAACCCTAAATTTTCGAATCAAATCTAATATAAAGGAAGTTTTTGTTGGATAGGATATATCAAACTTGGCAAGAATCATGGCATTGTCTTCGTGCTAAGAATCGGAGTGAGAAAGCACAAAGGATCGAACTCATACAGTAACTTGGCGATGAGCTCGCTACGGCGACGACGGCGGCGGAGATTCCCATTGACGGCGGTGGAGACCAGCGGCAGGAGGTCGCTGGCGACGAGGAGACGATTCAGTGACCTAAGTCGGCAAAGCAGGATACGCGCGGGTGAAGGGTTTTCAGAGGAATTTCCAAACTTTGACCCGTGGGTATATATATCCTGACCTTGTCAGTGTGGCCGAGTGGAATGACTCGGTGGCACCAAGATGCAGAAATGCAAGCGGTTACTGCAACTCGGTGTGACCGAATTGTTCAAATCAGTTGCATCGAGATTGAGAACCTAGATCAACTCAATGAACTTTAGTATGACCGAAAGGAATGAATCGATCAGACCGAAATGCATAGAGAGGTTTTGGAAGTTCAAGTCTGACGAATCGTTGGCTCCAAGTGCTCCTCACCCAAAGGGTTTGAATCTGACTTGATCAAACTGTGCGATGTAGCATGAATAGAGTTTGAGACGAGAAAAGCATAGATAGCTAGAGAGAGTTCTTAGGTATTCCTGTCCATCTATTTGGAAAAAGAAAAAGAGCCAAACAATGAAAGCAACAAACAGATGTCCTCAAATGAGAAAAATATACAATCAACATGCTCACACAATAAGATGGCAAATGAAATATGCGGCAAAGCATGCACAAACACTCTTAGCATCTATCAAGCAACTGGCGATGACTAGGTCATCTATATATGAGTATGTTGGCTTAGGAGTCAAATGAGAAAATTTGATCATAGGTCATACTCATCATTTAAGCACAAGTGGGGTCACCACTTTTACATAAAGCATTGTTATGTTCACACCATTAGAGTTGCTTTTGCTTAATTCTTAGAGTAAAGCTCCCCCTAGATGTGATATCCCCTTTTAGAGGGATGAACTAACCTTGGGTTTTGTCGATCATGACTTCATGTAGGTGTTGAAGATGTGGATGCTCATTGTTGGTGTAGATCATTTGGAGGTATCCATTGGAGTAAGTTGCACTTTCAATACCTACATGGGTTAGTCCCACAAGGAACAAACAAGGATATCCATAGACATAAAGTGAAGTACACACAAGATGATGTCCATGAAAGCATTAGGTTACCTTGTCCCTTGACTTACCAACAAGAGGGTTTGTGACTCCTTGAACTAGTGCAAGATATGGAAGTTGATTGCACTCGTTCTTGCCAAAATGAATATGAGTGAAGTATGTTGGCGCAGTCACCCTCAAGAACTCTCTAGTTCTTCTTATTCAGGATCCACATCATTTTCATGGGAATACTTGGGGTTGTAGTCATATTTGATGACGTAGAACTTGATGAAGACTTGGGAACCCACTTGAACAAGGCCTTTGGAACTTCTTCAAATGCATCAATCTCCTCTTGAAGCTTGTCTTTGCCTTTTAGCTTGTGGTCTTGTGGTGGAAGATCATCTTGAGCTTGTGTCCCTTTGATGGAAGTAGGATCATACTTCTCTTGTTTAGGAACAAATTTTGTCTTGGGGTATTGATCTTCTTCCCACTGAACTCCATTGGCATTGAAATTTCGTTCAAAACCAACACCTTGATTCTTCTGGTGCATTCCTTGCTTGCGTACAATTTCCTCAAATTGTTTATTTTCGGCAAGGCTCTTGTAAACACCTTTCTCTATAATTCCCTTGAATAAGCTATTTTCCTCCTCAAGTGTAACTTGTCTAAGAGAATCATTAGTGAATCAAGAGAACTACTAGAAGCAACAACATTGGATTTAGCATTATTATTGTTACTACTAGAAGAAGAATCTTTCTTATTCTTGTTGCTAGATTTCACTTGTGATGTCTAAGTAGACAAGAGTAAACACTTGGCAATGTAAGAAGAAATTTTCTTACGAAGATCATCATTGATTACTTTTGTTACAAAAGTTCCCACTTGTAGCGCTGCAGGCGTTACAAATGGCAATCTCTGACCATACACCCTTGTTTGTCGATTCAGGTGAAGCGACCCACATGGGCAATAAGAACGCCTTCTCTTTCAAACTAAGTTGGTTCGAGAGGGAGGATTTCTTAGATATCATTGCAAGAGAATGGTCCAAGGATACTGGTGGGTAGTCGAGCGTCGAAAGATGGCAGAATAAGATTATACACTTGCGACTATTCTTGAGGGGTTGGGCCAAAAATGAGAGAGGGATCTACAAGTGACAAAAGATAGTACTCCCTCCGTTCCTTGATATAAGGTGTATAGAATTTTGAGAAAAAATCCGAAATATAAGGTGTATTGCGTTGCACCACTCGTTTGGATAATATTTTTAGGGATTTGATTACATTTCCTTATATTAGGTATGCTCCTCTATTTTCTCATGTCAATTAGTCAGGTGAAATCTCGCCCAAAACTTGTGAAATTTCCCTCGACATGCGTTCTTTAATTTCCGTGCCAAAAACTATACACCCTATATTAAGGAACAGAGGGAGTATTATTAACCTTATTGGTGTCTTAGATCTAAAACAAAATCTAACTTGCTTCACGTGATCGAGCAGGCCGTTAAAAATGAGGACGAACAGAAATTACATGCTTGCAAATGGGAAACATAGAAAGAAGAAAATCATCCAAGGGAATGACAATAATCATTTTTTCCACATGATTGCAAATGGGAAACGTAGAAAGAAGAAAATCATCCAGCTCGAGCAGAATGAAGTAGGTAGTTGGGCATCAGAATCTAAAGGTGTACATATCAAACTATTATAAAAAAACTCTTTGAACCTCCCGAGGACAACTTTGTGTCGCTCGACGAGCTCGGAGTTGGGGATATACCTCAGCTTAGGATAGATAAAAATGAGATTTTATCTACGTCGTTCACCGAGAAAGAGGTGTTTTAGGCTGTAACACAAATGAAGAAGGCACTCAGACCAGATGGGTTCCCAATATAATTTTACAAGAACTACTGGCACATTATAATGGGTGACCGCATGCCGATATTCCATGATTTGTTCAACGGTCATCTGCAGCTTTTCCACCTTAACTTTGGAACGATGACGTTGTTCCCAAAGAAGGAGGAGGCTGTGTGCATTGAGCAGTTCAGGCCGATTTGTATTTTGAATGTGTGTTTCAAATCTTTACTAAAGTCGGCACAAATAGGCTGACATGGATTGCCCATTCGGTGGTACAACCGAGTCAGACTGCTTTGATGACCGGGAAACACATCTTCGAGGGGGTTGTTGTCTTGCACGAAGCTCTTCACGAAAACCATTCGAACAAGCTAGATGGGGTAATCTTCAAGGGGAATTTCGAGAAAGCATACAATAAGGTCAAATGGCCCTTCCTCTAGCAGGCTATGCGAATGAAGGGGTTTGACGAAACCTGGAGGAGACAGGCGGACTCCTTCATTCAAAAAGATAGTGTGGGGATTAAGGTGAATGATGACACAAGTCATTATTTTCAGACCTACAAGGGCTTAAGACAAGGGGATAAGATGTCTCCTGCTCTGTTCAATATAGTGGCAGACATGTTGGCAGTTCCTATCGGAAAGGCCAAGGACAAGGGTCAAGTTGGTGGATTTGTCCCTCATCTAGTTGATGGGTGGGTCTCCATTCTACAATATGCTGATGACACTATTATATTCATGGAACATGACCTCGCAAAGGCTAGAAATATCAAAGTAGTTCTTTTCCTCTTCGAACAATTGTCAGGGCTAAATATTAATTTTTCATAAGAGTGAATTGTTTTTCTTTGGAAGAGCCAAAGACAAACAAGATGCATATAGACAATTGTTCAGCTATGAAATGGGTTCCTTGCCATTTAGTTATCTAGGAATTCCAATTCACCATCGTAGACTATCGAATAAAGAATGGAAATGCATTGAGGATTGTTTTGAGAAGAAGCTAAGCTGTTGGACGGGCAAGGTTATGTCTTACGGAGGTCAGTCTGTGTTAACAAAATAAGCATTAACTAGTATGCCAATGTTCATGTTATCTTTCTTTGAAGTACGCACCTATAGGGGTTCGGAAAAGGTTACATTTTTATCGATCTTGTTTTTTCTGGCAATGTGATGAATTTAAGAAAAAATACAGATTGACCAGGTGATATATTATTTGCAGACCCAAAGAGAGGTTTAGGGATTGAGAAATTGGTGATTAAGAACAAATGCCTACTTAGCAAATGGTTATATAGGTTATCAGTTGAGATTGATGGTATGTGGGCACAGATTCTGTGTAACAAGTAGCTAGAAACTAAGTCTTTAGACCGGGTTGTCGTAAGACCTAATGAATCACCATTTTGGAAGGGGTAACAAGGACGAAGGATACCTTCTTTCGCAGAGCAAAATTTTTATCGAAGATGGTAGAACAACCAGATTTTGGGAGGATACATGGTTAGGGGAGATGCCTCTAGCATTGCAATACCCCATATTATATAATATTATACAACGTAAGGAGGCTTACATTGCTACAGCATTACAATCTTCCCCTTTAAACGTCCAGTTCAGGAGGTCCCTAGTGGGGGAACGTTGGAGTTTGTGGCTATATTGTGGGTGTAGGTTGATGGATGTTCAACTTTCCTATCAGCCAGGCGAGTTTCACTGGAAATTAACTAGGAATGGTGCTTTTATGGTGAAATCTATGTACCTGGCCTTAATTGATTCTAGCCCAATCCCGAGATCAATTCATATTGGGAAAATTAGTTCCGTTGAGAATCAAGATCTTCATGTGGTTTGTCCACGAGGAAGTGATTCTAACCAAAGATAATCTGGTAAAGCGTAGGTGGGTGGGTAGTTATCGCTGTTGTTTTCGTGACTAGGATGAAACAATACAACACCACTTTATCGACTGCCCTCTCGCCAAGCTTCTTTGGCATGATTCGTATAGCCTTTAATATTAACCCTCCAATTAGCATTGACATGTTGTTTGGCACTCTGCTAACTAGAGTGGAGCCAATTACTGCGGAATGTATTCGAATAGGAATATGCGCATTCATCTGGGCTATATGGAACTGGTAGAAATGGTATGATCTCTAATAGAATTTTTTTTGAAGTTTTACAGAGCTACTGCTTGGATCCGTACATGGTTGTTACTCACTCATATGGATTACAGGGAGCTTTTGGTTACTGTGTGCAACCGGTGGACGGTAGCACGGGATATTTACAACCGGTTTGGATGGTGTCCAATAATAGGATAGGTGTTTATCATCTTGTCCCCTATTTTTTGCCGTTTGTGGCCTTCGTTTATTTTAATTTATTTTACGCCCCTTCCGTGAGATGTACTGAATTGCAGACTTTGTTTTTTTGGCACTATTTAATAAGATGGTTGCATGCATTGTTCTGATGCAAAGGCCGTGGGATGTCCTCCTTCTCAAAAAAATCACTGAAGAATGTACCAACTCTGCGGGCGGAGGAGAGGACGAGATATTTCTGGGAGGGGAAGAGAAGGGTGAAGGGTGTGTCAAATGTTGTCATGGTAGAACATCGAGGGGTCATGAATTTGGTGATCTAGTCATGGAAGCCATAAAAGGCACGAGCACTGGTGCTCTCTACTTGATCGCGTAGATGGCATATATGGTATTAACGGTTTTGTGGCCGGCATGCTTGGTGTAGGTGACCGTGTCCCTGGCGGACAACACTACCGAGAAAGGCCTTGAAGACACCCAGAGACTCCGGCGCTTCATGCACCCTGCCACTCCAGGCATTAGATCACTTGGTTCGTGGCCCTCTTGATGTTCTACTAGATACCATTGCACACATCGTCCTTCACCCTTACCTCCTCCTCCTACTAGTATCTTGTTTGCCCACAGAGCTAATTTATTCTCCAGCGATGGTTTTCTGGAGGTTCTAGAGGTGGCGAAGGTCAGCAAGCGGCACTCACAATGTACCAACCAACAATATAATTTAAAGATCAAGCCATGCACTCACTTTAGTATAGTTTTTGATAATGAACAAACCTTTCCCCTTGTTCAAGGAGAGACGTCGGCATTCCAAAATATGGTAAAGAGACGGGAGAGCCTACAACATATAACAAAACCAATTCACTGGTAAAAAACTAACCAGGTAGTGAGTTTAAATATTGTGTGGAGCGGCAGCCGAGCGGACACAACCAGGTATAGAGTTGATAGAGACATTGACACATGACAACATGTTTTGTTTGAAGACTTGCGAGAATGGTGTTCCTACGCAAGATTCCTCACGCTATTTCATAATCGCCCTCCAAAGCCAGATACCTATTGAACAGTGTCTACATTGGAGACAAACATACACCCCATCATGGGAGGGATCACTTTTACCTATGCTCTTTTTCCTTCCATAGCTACTACTTAGGACCATAGGTTGCGATCTGCTCCTCCAGCTTCACCAAAAGAAGAACAGATTAATTATTACGACATGTCTAAGGTGCATATTGGTGGCCAAGTCACAAGGTTTCACAAATCATCCATGTTACAAGGTGGTTGATACCATATTACAGTAATTGGCTAAGTTTAATTTACGCTGAGAAACAAAGAAATCATACTGCTTCGAACTACCTCATATAGCTACTGAATGGTGATGACAAAAATTAAGACAGAAACATTTTAGATACCTCAGTAATCAAACAGTATATCTAGATAAATATCAACAGCAACAAGAATCACATCAAGTTCTTTCTTTTTTATCTTAAAGGATCCATGTCCGAACTTTAGAATATGATACTAGTAAGAAGTTGGAAGTGAGAGCAAACATACGCACATAAGGGGCTACCTGCATCATAGACTCGAACTTGCTTCCCACATCACAGAACTCACTCCAAGCAAGAGCCAACGCCATGAGGCACCTGGAATAATGCATCATACCACACAGTCAAATTCTGGACAGTGTAATCACGTGAACTGAACTAACAGTGGTTCAGAAATCATAACCCTCTGCTTGGGAAAAAACTCTAGCCATCTCAGATTTAGTCATGCTATAGACATTAGCTTTAGTCATGTCGAAGCTCCTTGCCTCCTTGTTATTTCCGTCCCATGATGGGTCCGATAATCAGGCTATCGGAAAGAGCATCCAGAAAATAGGGTCCTGAAAGAAAGAAAAGGGTGAAGGTATACGGGTCCTGGGGTGGTTGAGCCACATTGTGGACCGCATTATAGCTGTGCCTCTGCCTATGCCCATGGTATTTTATGTGCATAATTATGTACGCGCGGCACAAATTTCTCCGCTTGACTGGGACTAGGGCGGAGGACGAATTGCTTGGCGAGCTCAAGGCGTGCCGGACGATCCTGTTGCAGAGTAGTCCGGACTTGCTTGGCGGTGTCCGGGGGCTTTATTGCCGAATGGGAGGTCTGCCTAAGAAGGCTGCTCTGTACCTCTGCTGCGAGGGCCGCATTGTGCTCCTCTATACGGAGGGAGCGCTATGTGTTTCCATTGACTGTTATAACCCCGCGAGGTCCTGGCATCTTGAGCTTGAGGTATGCATAGTGCGGCACCGCATTGAATCTGGCGAATGCGGTTCGTCCGAGCAATGCGTGATAGCCACTGCGGAAGGGGATGATATCGAAGATTAACTCCTCACTTCGGAAGTTGTCTGGAGATCCGAAGACTACTTCTAGTGTGATTGAGCCCGTGCAATAGGCCTCTACACCTGGTATGACACCTTTAAAGGTGGTTATGGTTGGTTTGATCCTTGAGGGATCGATGCCCATTTTGCACATTGTATCCTGATAGAGCAGGTTCAGGCTGCTACCACCGTCCATAAGGACTCTTGTACGGTGGAATCCATCAATGATGGGGTCGAGGACCAACGCGGCCGAACTGCCATGACGGATACTGGTCGGATGGTCCCTGCGATCGAATGTGATCGGACAAGAAGACCATGGGTTGAACTTTAGGGCGACTGGCTCCATCGCATAGATGTCCCTTAGTGCACGCTTCCGTTCCCTATTGGGAATATGGGTTGCGTATATCATGTTTACCATTTTCACTTGGGGAGGAAATTTCTATCCTCCTGTGTTCGGCGGTCGGGGCTCCTCATCGTCATCGTGTAGCCCCGGGCCTTCGTGTTTTTGCTTGTTTGGCGACGGGGTGTGGGCTGGACTTCGGGCTGATACGCCGCTTTGTCTCGGCCATGAGGTGGCCGGTCAGCCGCATCATGCGCTGGTAGTGTAGGCTTTAATGCCTCCTCCTCGAGTTGAGGTAGCAACCTGCGCTTTGGGTAACTTTTGGTTGGGCGCTCGAGTCCGTATTCCTCGGCAGCAAGGACCTCAGTCCATCTATCAGTTAGCAGATCTTGATCAGCTTGAAGCTGCTGCTGCTTTTTCTTCAGGCTTTTTGCAGTGGCTGTAAGCCGGCGCTTGAAGCACTACTGCTCGACGGGATCGTCAGGTACGATGAATTCTTCGTCGCCGAGGCTCACTCGTCTTCGGAGAGGGGCATATAATTGTCATCCTCTGATTTCCATCCATCGCATGTTCCTTAGGGCTAGCTTGCCCATCCTCCCGTTCGGCCTGCTTGAAGCCTGGCTGGGCGGGATTATTTTCATCCTCGGCGTTATCCGGAGCGTTATTGTCTCTTGTGCCAGTATCGCTATTTTTGTTATGACGAGGCTTAGAGCAGCGCCAATGACATTGGTGCTTAGATTGCTTCTCAAGGAGATTATCCTCCGTTGCCTCATCGCCATAGCTTTCTTTGGGGGTGTCCACCATATATATATCATATGATGAGGTGGCTGTCCAGCGCACTGAGGGCGGTGGTTCCTGTTCCTCTCTGGTATCGTCGTCCATACCATCGATGTCCTCGGAGTCGAAATCAAGCATGTCGGTTAAGTCGTCGACAGTGGCTATTAAGTGGGTGGTGGGTGGGGAACGAATTTCTTCGTCGTCCGCTGCCCACTTGAGCCGGACATAGTTCGGCCAAGAGTCTCCGGACAGGGAGAGAGATTTCAATGAATTTAATACGTCGCCGAAGGGAGAGTGCTGAAAGATATCCGCAAAGGTAAACTCCATGATCGATGCCCAATCAGATTTGATAGGCACGGATGCGCGTGGTTTGGAGCCGATTGCCGAAGACGAGTTCGAGGGTCCGATGACACAGACCTCATTGGAGGCTAAGTCTGTGTTCGCCTCTATCGCCGATGAGTGTGCGGCCTCCGAGGCAGGGTCTATCCATCTGTCCTCGGATGGCACGATCTACTCCAGATTTAAGGCCAGGGCAGCTGTAGGTGCGTTCTCCGAACATTGTCCGATGACAGATCTAAGTCATGTTCATCGTGATTGTACAACACGCCTATCGTGGGCTCGAATCCGTCGAAGATCAAGTCTCCGCGGATGTCGGTAGTGTAGTTCAAGCTTCCAAACCTGACCTGATGGCCAGGGGCATAGCTATCAATCTGCTCCAGATGGCCAAGAGAGTTGGCCCACAGTACGAAGCCGTCGAATACGAAGATCTGTCCAGGGAGGAAAACCTCACCCAGGATCGCATCATTGCAGATGATTGAACGAGCCATCAAGCCTTGGAGGTAATACAATGTTTACCCAGGTTCGGGTCCTCTCGATGGAGGTAATACCCTACTTCCTGCTTGATTGATCTTGATGATATGAGTATTACAAGAGTTGATCTACCACGAGATCATAGAGGCAAAACCCTAGAAGCTAGCCTATGATCATGATTGTTGTTTTTCTACGGCCTAAACCCTCTGGTTTATATAGACACCGGAGGGGGAACGGGTTACACAGAGAGTCAGTTACAGAGAAGGAGATCTACATATCCGAATTGCCAAGCTTGCCTTCCATGCAAAGGAGAGTCCCACCTGGACACGGGAGGAAGTCTTTAATCTTGTATCTTCATAGTCCAACAGTCCAGCATAAGTACATAGTCCGGCTGTCCCAGGACCCCCTAATCCAGGACTACCTCTGGGGGAGCCACACAGAGCTAAGCAATTGTCGTGGTTGTGCTAGGCGCCCCCCTCCCACATATATATAGGCGGGGGGAGAATCAGCCAGGATGGCGCCCCAAGTAGGCCGAATCCTACTTGGTGTCTCCCCAAGTGCCCACCCCCTTCCTTATTGGAGTGCGGGAGGATGGAAGGAGGAGTTGGCACCCTCCACCCCCTTTTCCTTTCTCTCTTGAGGAGGGAAAGGCAGGAGGGGCCACCCTCCCCTTTCCTTCCCCTAGGGCCGGAAGCCATGTAGAGGGGCGCACCAGCCCCCTAATGGGCTGGTCTGCCCCCTCCTATGGCCCCATATGGCCCATACACTGGCCGGGGGTGTCCGGAACCCCTTCTGATGACTCCTCATCATGTCTGTGATCCCATCCAGGACTCCAAACAACATTCGGTCACCAAATCATCTAACTCATATAACACTATATTTTCAACGAACGTTAAGCATGCAGGCCCTACGGGTTCGAGAACTATGTAGAAATGACCGAGACACCTCTCCGATCAATAACCAATAGCGGAACCTGGATGCACATATTGGTTCCTACATATTCTACGAAGATCTTTATCGGTCAAACCGCTATGACAACATACATAATTCCCTTTAGTTTGTCCATCGATATGTTACTTTCCCGAGATTCAATCGTCAGTATCTCTATACCTAGTTCAATCTCGTTACTGGCAAGTCTCTTTACTTTTTGCGTAATACATCATCTCGTAACTAACTCATTAGTCATTTTCTTGCAAGGCTTCTTATGATGTGTATTACCAAGAGGGCCTAGAGATACCTCTCCAATACTCGGAGTGACAAATCCAAATCTTGATCTATGCCAACTCAACAAACACCTCCGGAGATACATGTAGAGCGTCTTTATGATCACCTAGTTACGTTGTGACGTTTGATAGAACACAAGGCATTCCTCCAGTTTTTGGGAGTTGCCTAATCTGATAGTGAAAGGAATATGTATTTGACATGTTGAAAGCAATAGCAATAAACTGAACGCTCATTATGCTAAGCTAACGGATGGGTCTTGTCCATCACATTGTTTTCCTAATGACGTGATCCTGTTATCAAATGACAACACATGTCTATGTTTAGGAAACCTTAACCATCTTTGATTAACGAGCTAGTCTAGTAGAGGCTTACTAGGGACACAATATTTGTTATATATTCACACATGTATTTAAGTTTCCGATCAATAAAATTCTAGCATGAATAATAAACCTTTATCATGAATAAGGAAATATAACATAACAACTTTGTTATTGCCTCTAGGGCATATTTCCTTCAAAATGTTGTCATGCTAAAACATCGAGGAGGTCATGAATTTGGTGTTCTAGCTGCGGAAGCCATAGAAGGCACGAGCACTGGTACTCTCTACTTGATCGTGTAGATGGCATATATGGTATTGACGGTTTTGTGGCCGGCATGCTCGGTGTAGGTGACCGAGTCCCTGGCAGACAACACTACCGATGAAGGCCTTGAAGACACCCAGAGACTCCGGCGCTTCATGCCACCCTACCGCTCCAGCCACTAGAACACTCGATTCGTGGCCCTGTCGATTTTCTACAAGACACCATTTCACGCATCGTCCTTCACCCTTACCCCCCCTCCTAGTAGTATCTTGTTCGCCCGCAGAGCTAGTTTATTCTCCAGCGATGGTTTTCTGGAGGTTCTAGAGGTGGTGGAGTTCAGCAAGCGACACTTACAATGTACCAACCAACAAAATAATTTAAAGATCAAGCCATGCACTCACTTTAGTGTAGTTTCTGGTAACCAACAAACGTTTTCCCTTGTTCAAGGAGAGACGTCGGCATTCCAAAAGAATGTAAAGAGATGGGCGAGCCTTCAACATATAGCAAAACCAATTCACCAGTAAAAAACCAACCAGGTAGAGAATTTAAATATTGTATGGAGCGGCAGCCCAACGGACACAACCAGGTATAGAGTTGACAGAGACATTGACACATGACAACATGTTTTATTTGAAGACTTGCGAGAATGGTGTTCCTACGCAAGATTCCTCACGTTATTTCATAATCGCCCTCCAGAGCCAGACACCTATTGAACATTGTCTACATTGGAGAGAAACATACACCGCCATCATGGGAGGGATCACTTGTAGCTATTCTCTTTTTCCTTCCATAGCTACTACTTAAGACCATAGGTTGAGATCTGCTCCTCCAGCTTCATCAAAAGAAGAGCAGATTAATTATTACGACATGTCTAAGGTGCAAATTGGTGGCCAAGTCACAAGGTTTCACAAATCATCCATGTTACAAGGTGGTTGATACCATATTCCAGTAATTGGCTAAGTTTAATTTACACTGAGAAACAAAGAATTTATACTGCTTTGAACTACCCCATATAGCTACTGAATCGTGATGACAAAAATTAAGACAGAAACATTTTAGATACCTCAGAAATCAAACAGTATATCTGGAAAAATTTCAACAGCAACACGAACGAGATCAAGTTCTTTATTTTTATCTTAAAGGATCCATGTCCAATCTTTAGAATATGATACTTCTAAGAAGTTGGAAGTCAAAGCAAACATATGCACATAAGGGGCTACCTGCATCATAGCCTCAAACTTGCTTCGCATATCACAGAACTCACTCCAAGCAAGAGCCAACGCCATGAGGCACCTGGAATAATGCATCATACCACATAGTCAAATTCTGGACAGAGTAATCACGTGAACTGAACTAACAGTGGTTCGGAAATCATAACCCTCTGCTTGGAAAAAAACTCTAGCCATCTCAGATTTAGTCATGCTATAAACATAAAGTCTAGAACTAATAAGTTACAGTAGAATAATCAAAAAGGCATATGTAGATAATATACAGAGTAGTACCATCACATGGTTGCAAATGAAGTGAACGAGCAGGTTAGTGCTATGAGCTAAATATAATGCCATCAAAAAAGGAAATTAATCTTCAGGTTTACAATAATGTAAACAATACAGAGTGTGGATAATAATGATTGTGCAACATATATAATAATTAAGGTACTAAGTACTGACCTTTCTTTGCTTCTTGGCTCATTGAACCGACGGAATTGCATGCAGGATAGGTTCACTTTCTTAGCACCAACACTGATACATACAAAGAAGAGGAAGATCAGGACACCAGGAAATTTTCAAGCTTATTAAACGCTATTGCGCCATGTTGATCCGCATAACCATACTAGCAATGATAATCACGGTTGTCGACACAATATATTGTTTGATAAACCCAAAAAATAAATAGCATTAGCTAAATGTGGTAGTAGATCAGTAGTACTAGAGATTTTTGTAATACGGCAAAGTTTCACTTGCCGAGCCATCATGTTGGCACGAATATCGACAATACCATTATACAGAAAACAAGTAAATTGGGCTCTTCTAATTATTGCTATATGACGGCGCGATCAACACGAGCCACATGCCTATGACGTGCACACCCCGTGCCAACACATCGGAATAGAAGTACAGTACCTGGTTTTTCTAGTAGCGACTGGACAAACCCGAAAAATGACCATTGATGTTATGTAGAATATAGCAAATCATTGATACAGAAATGTTTGCAGAATCCCAACTCAATTATTTATTGCCGGCCTAGATTATTCCATTAGATAAATAATAGATGCATTACTACTAGAAATGTCCGCAAGATGACAAAGTGTTCCTTGCAGAGCTATAACATTGCCATGGCAGGAATAACGACAAATTCGTGTGTAACGACATAACAAAACTCAGTTGTTATACTTGAGTTTATAAGACAACCACAAACGACGCCACATCGACACACCCGAGGAGGATCCTAAAGAAAGCAGAAAAACTACCATTGGCGTTACACATAATATATAGCAAATGATTAATACCAGGAACCTTTACAACGCGACAAAGTATTCCTCGATCGGCAAGCCCTAACTTTTCCGTTGGCATGAATACCGGTACATCCGTTAGAAGAAGCACAGCTAAATTCGGCAATTCTACTTATGGCTACACGACAATGTAGACAGCACGAACTGCATGCCCGTGACAAACACGTCTGAATCACACGATATGGATGCAACACAAAAACAATCCTATATAGAGTTAAAACTGAGCAGGGAAAGAAAGGGTTTATCATAATTATACCTGTAGCTTGATCCCTTGAGCTGACGCACGAGGACGTCCACCATGTCGTAGTCCACTACAGGTTGGCTCCTGTGAATCGCAAAGCAGAGAAGACAAGATGGATGAGTAGCCGAGCGAGCCGAGATAACAGAAGCGGAGGAAGAAAGGAGGGATTGGGGGCGGACAGCAAGCCGGCGATGTCGTTGAGGATCCTCTTGGTGTCCTTGATGAAGAGGTTGATCATGTCGGTGACGTAGCCCCGGGCTGCGGTGCCGTTCTCCTCCATGGACCGCAGTTGGTGAAAATTCTCATCAAGCATGCCCTAGATGAATCACATCACATGACGAGAAGGCAAAGATAGACTAGTCAGCCAGCCGCCGGAACAATCACACGGCTGAGGTGTACATGGGACGACGAGGGGATGGACTCACCGTGGCGAACATGGATGTTACGAGGTTGTTCAGCCGTGCTCTGAGCGCAGCAGCTGCCATTGTTGAGGTGGTGCTGGAGTGGATCTGGTGGCGGAGCACCTGCTGAAGGGAGCCCAAGATGTAGTGGTGGTGAAGGAATAGCCTGGGAAAGGAAACCTTTATGTGGCCGGACGCACGAGACTCTCCCGCAGAAGCATTTGGCAGCAAGTGCTACGGTACCTCTACTTGCTTGGCCATTAACGATCGAGCTTGGAGCTTTGGAGACGGCATGCATGCGTGCAGTGCATGAATGCAGCTACTGGTTGAGGACGACAGCTGCAGCCAGATGGTGTGGAGAACTGGAGATGGAGTGTAGGGCGTGTTCTTTGGATGGTTCCGTCGTTCGTCTGCGATACTCTTATTGTACTTTTGTGTGTGTGAACTGTCTGGTTGTCGTGCGTGGCCCCTGCGTGGTTTTTCTTTTCTTTTAAGCACAAAAATGCTTTCTGCGTGGGTTTTGTTGGGTTTAAGATTATGTCAGTAGCCTTGCCGAACTTGGGCTATGGGTGAGGGGCTTGGCCTTGCTCACAATACCGCACTATAAGAGCATCTCTGGCAGAACAGATACCGCAAAGTCTGTTAAATTTTCTATCCGCAAAATCGTTTTACGTTTCGCCCTAAAACAATTTTGTGGGCAGTTCATCCCAGGCGCAGAATCGATACCGTAAATAGGACCTTAAATTTTAAAACTTAAACTTAAAACATGGTCCTGCTACATAGATAGTCCAGACCTCGCCGGAGTTCATCACACAAACGGACAAACTAAAATAAAAAATTTAATCGACTGCGGAACGGCGGCAGCCCACGGCTTCACGTCGAGAATGAACTCGCACGCCATGCGGTAGAGGGTGAAGGCGAGCTCGTGGTCCGCCTTCGCCGCCTCGAAGTGTTCGGCGGTGCCCTCTTTGCCAGCCACTAGCGCTTCCTTCACGGCATGGTGCGTGATCTCTGCCTCGTGGAGCTTCTTCGTCGCCGGCCAGAGTTGCTCGGAGCTCATTGAAGTGCTGCCACACGCAGTTGCCGCTGCTGCGGGGGAGGGCTCTGTGGTTTTGTGCCTGCGCCGAGCGCCCAGCTCAACGGCGGGCCGGCTAGAGCTGCCAGCCTCCGTGTCTTGCCGGCTGAGATTACGCGGCGGCGGCGGCCCCCACGTCCGCGACCTTCTCCCGTCATGATCCACGCTTGAGAGGAAAAAATTGTCCGGATATATGCTCGGTGGAGCTAAGAAAAGAAGATGGCGAAGGGGAAGTGGACTGCGGCGGAGGGGGCGGACCTATCCGACACGGGAACCCTAAAACGCCCCCTCCCCACAAATATAAGCGGCGGAAGCGGCAGTTTGAAGGCCGCCCGTATATTTTTTACTGGCTAGTGAAAATATACCGCTTCTGTTCCGGCCTGAAAATATATGGGTGGGCGGTGGGATAGGGTATCTGCTAGAGATGCTCTAAATTACGAGAGATGTCAATTGAACTCGGCGACTATATCGTGCATTAAGCGAGACGGTAGGAAATCTCACTGAAGGTTCTACGATAATTGGGCCGGCACATTCGCGTGCGAACAATTTTAAAAAGAGTAGGAAAAGGGGAGAAGCAAGGATTCATCTCTGGTCTCCAGGAGGATCGCCGGCGCTGCTAGCCAACCCACCTGCATCCCAACTGGATCCAACCCCACACCAGCAAAGGAGCCTGGGAAAGGGGATCCCGACGGCTATGGGCCAACAGTCCACACTACCAGTGCCACATTGGAAGACGTCGTGCAGACATGGCAATGAGCCTCCACAAGCCAAATTTGGCCGTCTAGATTCGGCAAAGGGCACTCCCTGATGCCCGCCACCCCTAACCCGAAATTCCAATAGATCCAAAATGCTAACCGTTGGACCCCCTGCACTGTTACGGCTTCGTCGCCGCCAAGCTAGGGCCGCCCTAATGGAAGTGCTCCGAGTGACATAGAGGATAGCACCATACGGCTGTCGGGTCGACCAGACCCAAGCACCCTGGCTACCAGCGAACTCCCGGCGACCTAGCTCTGCTGCAGCCTCGCCAAGCACCAGATCCATGCGAATCACGCAGCCGCCCACCGAACGGATGCCACCATGCCGCCTCCGTGCCACCACCACATGTGCCTGCCACCGGGAGCACCCGCGGCGGAACCCCCAATGAGCTCGGCGCCGCCACCCAAAACATGCATCCTACGTTGGTCACCCACGGGCGATGGGGGGGGGGGGGGGGGATCCTGCGCCGACCGTGCTTGGGCCCTCAGCGCCTACTCGAGGCGGTGGTGACGGAGGGGCGAGAGGAGGGGAACGAGGGCCACCGGCTAGGGTTTCCTCCCCGTCGCTCACGAGAGCGATACAGGAGGGTGGAGAAAAAGCCTCCAATGAACATGTTTTGTGGTGGCTTACGGAGCATCATCAGCAATCAACTAGTATAGGTAGCGGCATGAATTAGTTATCAAGGAAATTAGAGCCAGCGGATGGGAGGGGATAGTACAAGCTCAGTGCCTTGTGATGTAGTGGCCGAGGTAATCCCCTTTTTCGAAAAAAAAACAAGCTCAGCGGCGGCCAGCCAATAGCCTAGTTTTTCGATGCCTACACTTACACGAGAATGGTGCTTATGTCGGGCCCAATTGTCTCCTGTGAACTTCGAGTTGGGCTTCGTTTGTTGCTTCGGCCGAGTGGGCTAGTCTTGGACTTCTCTTGAAATGCATGATGCAATAGTTCGTGTGACATCCCCCCCTCCCCCTCCCCTCCTGATTTGACTTAACCGAAGCCAATGCTCGAGGGTACCATGCCTTCAGAGGAATCACGTCTTCCAATGACGCCGGTGATGCGAAAAAGCTGGGACAGTGGATGAGGACTGGCTCAACTTACTGATGACCCCTCTCCATCATGTGTCGATCAGGGATGGCTGCTGATGCTTGGAACCGAAGGTGGACGACGTCGAGAGTCAGCAACCCCGGCTGCACGGTAGTGGATGGCAGCATAACAGCTTGCAGTTGCAGAGACATGTTTGATGGGGTGGATACGAGCTTGCTCAGGCAAATCCATTTAATATGCACGGTGCGTGGCCCCTGAAAATTTGCTATTAGCGTGCTATTGCGTGCTATAACGTGCTATTAGCGAGGCATTGTACATTGATTTATTTAGCGAGACAATTCTCTATATGCTATAGCGTCGCTAGCTATAGCACGCTATTTTTTTTCATTATTGCCACCACAGCATGCACTACAATACCTGAAAGGGACCAAAATTGTGAAAAGGCTAATTTGTGGTTAGCGCGTCCCGCGACGGATAACTGGGCATACAACTGTAACTTCAAATAAACCCAATCTCAAACAACAAATACTCTATCCGAGTGACGACAGCCTTGTCCTTCATGTATTGTCGAGCTTGGTTCAGATACTGTAACCAGATCCCTGGTCCAAGCCGCTAGATCAGTCACCGCCTAGTCAAGGACGTTGTTAAGTCCAAAGAAGAGAGGGTTTTGCCCGTAGATGGCTTCAAATAGAGTAGACTTGAGGATGGAGTGGTATGAGATGTTGTACCAGAATTCGGCTAAGGCGAGTCAATCAGCCCATTTCTTGGGATAATTGTGAACAAAGCAATGAATGTAGAGTTCCAAGCACTGGTTGACTCACTCTCTGGTACCATTGGTTCCAAGCAAGTATTTATATAGTCAGAGTTCTTGAACTCAAAATGAAATGGTTTTCTTGCGGTACATTTACATCATTGGCGAATGTGCCCGAAAAATCAAATTTGAGTTGTATTTTATATTACTAGTTTTTATACACTATTCCTTGTGTTTTCTTATAGGGTTGCAGATATAAATACAAGTCTGGCACAAATTTTATATACATGTTCCTTTTTTACATTGTACGAATGCATACGCTCATACATATGAACATATACTCATCCCTGTGAACGCATGCACACACGCCCTATCCCTATTAGCACCTCTGAGAGACTAAGCCGACACATGATCTTGAGATTGATGGCACCACAGACACCTTTGTAGTCGATAGGAACGTGTCCTCCCACTGATCGCACTACACCGGAAGGTCTAGAAGAAATACAGGAATATGCGAGTAATAGTCCATGAAAAGGGCCAAAATCAGCCAAAACTATGAGTGTTGATGACCGACACGTAAAAGCACACCAGGGTTCGTTAATTAAGGAAATCACTCTGGGACCCCCAAACGCTGAGTAATAGTTCATAAAACGGACCAGAATCGGCATAATTGTGAGTGTTGATGACCGAAACGTAAACACTCCCCGGGATTTGTTAATCGTGGGAATCAGTCTGAGACCCCAAAACAATGAGTAGTAGTCCACGAAATGGGCCAGAATCGGCAAAAACTGTGAGTGTTGATAACCGACACGTAAACGCACCCCGGGGTTTGTTAATCATGGCACTTCGGGACCCCAAAATAGTGAGTAATAGTCCACGAAACGGGCTAGAACCGGCCAAAACTGTGGGTGTTGATAACCGACACATAAACGCACCCCGTGGTTCGTTAGTCGTGGAAATCATTCCGGGACCCCAAAATAGTGAGTAATACTCCACGAAATGGGTCAAAATCGGCCAAAACTGTGATTGTTGATGACCGACACGTAAGCGCACCTTGGGGTTCGACAACCATGTAAATCGCTTTGGGACCCAGAACGGTGAGTAATAGTCCATGAAACGGGCCAGAATCGGCCAAAGCTGTGAGTGTTGATGACCGACCCATAAATGCACCCCGCGGTTCGTTAATCATGGAAATCACTCCGGGACCCCAAAGCCGTGAGTAATAATACACGAAACGGGCAAAATCGGCCCAAACTGTGAGTGTTGATGACCGACACGTAAACACACTCAGGGGTTCGTTAATTGTGGAATATCACTCTGGGACACCAAAACAGTGAGTAATAGTCCACGAAACGGATCAGAATCGGCCAAAACTGCATGTGTTGATGACCGACACGTAAGCGCACATTGGGGTTCAAAAAACTATGGAAATCGATCTGGGACCCCAAAACAGTGAGTAATAGTCCACGAAATAGGGAAGAATCGGCCGAAACTGTGGGTGTTGATGACCGACACGTAAACGCACCCCGGGGTTCGTTAATCGTGGAAATCACCACGGGACCCTAAAATAGTGAGTAATAAGTCCATGAAACGGGCCAAAATCGGCCAAAACCGTGATTGTTGATGACCGACACGCAAGCGCACTTTGGGATTCGACAACCATGTAAATCGCTTTGGGACCCCAGAACGGTGTAAAATAGTCCACGAAACGGGTCAGAATCGGCCAAAGTTGTTAGTGTTCATGACCGACATGTAAACGCACCCCACGGTTCGTTAATCATGGAAATCACTCCGGGACCCCAAAGCGGTGAGTAATAATATACGAAATGGGCCAGAATCGGCAAAAACTGTGAGTGTTGATGACCGACACGTAAATGCACTCGGGGGTTCGTTAATTATGGAAATCACTCCGGGACCCCGAACCAGTGAGTAATAGTCCACGAAACGGGCCAGAATTGGCCAAAACTGTTAATGTTGATAACAAGCATGTAACCGCACCTTGTGGTTTCACAACTATGGAAATCACTTCGGGGCCCCAAAAAAGTGATTAATAGCCTACGAAATGGGCCAAAATCGGCCAAAACTATGAGTCTTGATGACCGACACGTAAACGCATCTCCAGGTTCGTTAATTATGGAAATCACTCCGGGACCCCAAAACGCTGAGTAATAGTGCACAAAAATGGACCAGAATCGGCATAATTGTGAGTGTTGATGACGGACAAGTAATCGCACCCCGGGATTTGTTAATCCTGGAAATCACTTTGGGACCCCAAAACAGTGAGTAATAGTCCATGAAACGGGTCAGAATTAGCTAAAATTGTGAGTGTTGATAACCGACACGTAAACGCACCCTGCGGTTTGTTAATCATAGCACTCTGGGACCCCAAAACAGTGAGTAATAGTCCATGAAACGGTCCAGAATCGGCCAAAACTGTGACTATTGATAACCGACACGTAAACGCACCCCGGGGTTCGTCAATCGTGGAAATCACTCCGGGGCCCCAAAACTGAGTAATGGTCCAAAAATGGGTTAGAATCGTCCAAAACTACGATTCTTGATGACCGACACGTTAGCGCAACTTGGGGTTTGACAACCATGGAAAACGCTTCGGGACCCCAAAACGGTGAGTAATTGTCCATGAAGCAGGCCAGAATCAACCAAAACCGCGAGTATTGATGACCAACATGTAAACGCACCACTAGGTTCGTAAATCGTCGAAATCACTCCGGGACCCCAAAACAATGAGTAATAGTCCAAGAAATGGGTCAGAATCAACAAAAAACCGCGAGTGTTGATGACCAACACGTAAACACACCCCGGGGTTCGTCAATCGTGGAAATCACTCCGAAACCCCAAAACAGTGAGTAATGCTCCACGAAACGGGCCAAAATCGGCCAAAACTGTGAGTGTTGATGACCGTCACGTATGCGCATCTTGGGGTTCAACAACTATGGAAATATCTTCGGGACCACAGAAACTGTGAGTGTTGATGACCGACACGTAAGTGCACCTTGGGGATCCAAAAACACTGATTAATCATGCACGAAACGGGTCAAAATCAGCCAAAACTGTTAATGTTAATGACAGACACGTAAGCGCACCTTTGGGTTTCACAACTTTAGAATCGCTTCAGCGCCCCAAAACGGTGAGTAATAGTCCACGAAACGGGCCAAAATCAGCCTAAACTGTAAGTGTTGATGACCGACACGTAAACGCAGCCCGGGTTCGTTAATTGTGGAAATCACTCCGGGACCCCAAAACAGTGAGTAATAGTCCACAAAACGGGCCAGAATCGGCCAAATCTGTTTGTGTTGATGACCGTCATGTATGCGCACCTTGGGGTTCAACAATTATGGAAATCTCTTCGAGACCCCAGAACGGTGAGTAATTGTCCACGAAATGGCTCAAAATCGAAGTGTGTTGATGACCGACACGTAAACCCACCCCGGGATTTGTTAATCGTGGATATCACTCCGGACTGTTAATGTTGATGACAAGCATGTAACCGCACCTTGTCGTTTCACAACTATGGAAATCGCTTCGGGGCCCCAAAAAAGTGATTAATAGCCTACGAAACGGGCCAAAATCGGCCAAAACTATGAGTCTTGATGACCGACACGTAAATGCATCTCCAGGTTCGTTAATTATGGAAATCACTTCGGGACCCCAAAACGCTGAGTAATAGTGCACAAAAATGGACCAGAATCGGCATAATTGTGAGTGTTGATGACGGACAAGAAATCGCACCCCGGGATTTGTTAATCCTGGAAATCACTTTGGGACCACAAAACATTGAGTAATAGTCCGCGAAACGTGCCGGAATCACCCAAAACTTTGAGTGTTGATAACCGACACGTAAATGCACCCCGGGGTTTGTTAATCATGGCACTCCGGGACCCCAAAACAGTGAGTAATAGTCCACAAAACGGGACAGAATCAGCCAAAACTGTGACTATTGATGACCGACACGTAAAAGCACCCCGGAGTTCGTCAATCGTGGAAATCACTCCGGGGACCCAAAACTGAGTAATGGTCCAAAATCGGGTCAGAATCGTCCCAAACTGCGATTGTTGATGACCGACACGTAAGCCCAACTTGGGTTTCGACAACCATGAAAAACACTTCGGGAACCCAAAACGGTGAGTAATAGTCCATGAAGCGGGCCAAAATCAACAAAAATCGTGAGTGTTGATGACCAACACATAAACGCACCACGGGGTTCGTAAATCTTGGAAATCACTCCGGGACCCTAAAACAGTGAGTAATAGTCCAAGAAATGGGCCAGAACCAACAAAAACCATGAGTATTGATGACCAACACATAAACTCACCCCAGGGTTCGTTAATCGTGGAAATCACTCCGAGACCAAAAAACAGTGAGTACTAGTCCATGAAACTGGCCAGAATCGGCCAAAACTGTGGGTGTTGATGCCCAACACGTAAACAAATTACTATTGAGCAATTGATAGAAAAGTGCATAGTTATGAGATTATCAAGGCATGATCATGTATATAGGCATGACGTCCATGACAAGTAGATCGAAACGATTCTACATCTACTACTATTAGTCCACACATCGACCGACTCCTGCCTGCATCCAGAGTATTAAGTTCAAGAAGAACAGAGTAACGCATTAAGAAAGATGACATAATGTAGAGTGATAACTCATGCAGTATGATATAAACCCCATCTTTTTATCCTCGATGGCAACAGTACAATACGTGCCTTGCTGCCCCTGCTGTCACTGAGAAAGGACACCACCAGATCGAACCCAAAGCTAAGCACTTCTCCCATTCCAAGAAAGATCAATCTAGTAGGCCAAACCAAACTGATAATTCGAAGAGACTTGCAAAGATAACAAATCATACATAAAAAAAATTCAGAGGAGATTCAAATATTTCCCATAGATAAACTTGATCATAAACCCACAATTCATCGGATCTCGACAAACACACCGCAAAAAAAGAGTTACATCGAATAGATCTCCAAGAGGATCGAGGAGAACTTTGTATTGAGATTCAAAGAGAGAGAAGAAGCCATCTAGCTAATAACTATGGACCCGAAGGTCTGTGGTAAACTACTCACAACACATCAGAGAGGGCTGGGAGATGATGTAGAGGCCCTACATGGTCGATTCCCCCTTTGACGGAGCGCCACCGAAGGCTCCAAGTTGGGATCTCGCAGATACAGAAGGTTGTGGCGGTGGAACTTCGTTTTCGTGGTGCTCCTGGATGTTTTCAGGGTACGGGAGTATATATAGGCAAAGGTAGTACGTCGGTGGAGCAACAAGGGGCCCACGAGGGTGGGGGGCGCGCCAGGCACCCTTGTGGCCGCCTCGTTTACATCTTGACGTCCAGTCGAAGTATCCTGGATTGCCTTTGTTCCGAAAAGATCGCCCCCGAAGGTTTCATTCCGTTTGGATTCCGTTTGATATTCCTTTTCTTCAAAACACTGAAATAGGCAAAAAAAACATCAATTCGGGTTGGGCCTCCGATTAGTAGGTTAGTCCCAAAAATGATATAAAAGTGTAAAGTAAAAAGCCCATAAACATCCAAAACAGGTAATATAATAGCATGGAACAATCAAATATTATAGATACGTTGGAGACGTATCAAGCATCCCCAAGCTTAATTCCTGCTCGTCCTTGAGTAGGTAAATGATAAAAAAAGAATTTTTGATGTGGAATGCTACCTAGCATAATCCTCAATGTAATTTTCTTTATTGTGGCATGAATGTTCAGATCCAAATGATTCAAAATAAAAGTTCATATTGACATAAGAAATAGTAATACTTCAAGCATACTAATCAAAGCAATCATCTCTTCTCAAAATAACATGGCTAAAGAAAGTTCATCCCTACAAAATCATATAGTTTGGTTATGCTCCATTTTCGTCACACAATAATGCTCTCATCTTGCACACCCCTGATGACAAGCCATGCAATTGTTTCATACTTTAGCAATCTCAAACTTTTTTCAACTTTCACGCAATACATGAGCGTGAGCCATGGATATAGCAGTATGGGTGGAATAGAATATGATGATGGAGGTTGTGTGGAGAAGACAAAAGAGAAGAAATTCTCATGTTAACAAGGCTAATCAATGGGCTTTGGAGATGCCCATCAATTGAGGTCAACATGAGGAGTAGAGATTGCCATGCAACGGATGCACTAGAGCTATAAATGTATGGAAGCTCAACAAAAGAAACTAGTGGGTGTGCATCTAACTTGCTTGCTCACGAAGACCTAGGGCATTTTGAGCAAGCCCATCGTTGGAATATACAAGCCAAGTTCTATAATGAAAAATTCCCACTAGTATATAAAAGTGACAACAAATGAGACTCTCTATATGAAGAACATGGTGCTACTTTGAAGCACAATTGTGGAAAAAGATAGTAGCATTGTCCCCATTTTTTGGGGCCTTTTTTTATTTTTTTCTTTCTCTTTTTTTTTATTTGTCCTTTCTTTTTTTATTTGGCCTTTCTCTTTTTTTTAAGGGACAATGCTCTAATAATGATGATCATCACACTTCTATTTATTTACAACACATGAGTTACAACTCAAAAGTAGAAAAAGATATGACTCTATATGAATGCCTCCGGTGGTGTACCGGGATGAAAAAGGGCAATGAATCAAGAGTGACATGTATGAAAAATTATGAATGTGGCTTTGCCACAATACGATGTCAACTACATGATCATGCAAGGCAACATGACAATGATGATGCGTGTTATGATGAACGGAACGGTGGAAAGTTGCATGGCAATATATAGCGGAATGGCTATGGAAATGCTATAATAGGTAGGTATGGTGGCTTTTTTGAGGAAGATATAAGGAGGTTTATGAGTGATAGAGCTTATCATATCACGGGGTTTGGATGCACTGGCGAAGTTTGCACCAACTCTCAAGGTGAGAAACGGCAATGCACGGTACCGAAGAGGCTAGCAATGATGGAAAGGTAAAAGTGTGTATAATCCGTGGACTCACATTAGTCATAAAGAACTCATATACTTATTGCAAAAATGTACAAGTCATCAAAAACCAAGCACTACATGCATGCTCCTAGGGGGATAGATTGGTAGAAAAAGACCATCGCTCGTCCCCGACCGCCACTCATAAGGATGATAATCTAAGAACACCTCATGTTTCAAATATGTTACACAACGGTTACCGTACGTGCATCCTACGGGGCTTGCCAACTTCAACACAAGTATTCTTTAAATTCACAATTACCCAACTAGCATGACTCTAATATCACCAACTCTATATCTCAAAACAATTATCAAGCATCAAATTGATCATAGCATCCAATTCACTTCCTATGATAGTTTTTATTATACCCAACTTGGATGCCCATCATTCTAGGACTAATTTTATAGCCATAGCAAATACCATGCTGTTCTAAAAGATTATCAAAATAATATAAGTGAATCATGAGAGATCAACAATTTCTACAAAATTAAACCACCGCCGTGCTCTAAAAGGTATAAGTGAAGCACTAGAGGAAAAATTATCTAGCTCAAAAGATATAAGTGAAGCACATAAACTATTCTAATAAATTCCAAATCATGTGGGTTTCTCCCAAAATATGTGTACAACAAGGATTATTGTGGTAACCTAAAAAGCAAAGACTCATATCATACAAGACGCTCCAAGAAAAACACATATCATGTGGCGAATAAAAATATAGCTCCAAGTAAAGTTACCGATAGACGAAGACGAAAGAGGGGATGCCTTCCGGGGCATCCCCAATCTTAGGATTTTGGTTATCCTTGAATATCTTGGGGTTCCATGGGTATCCCCAAGCTTAGGCTCTTGCCACTCCTTATTCCATAGTCCATCAAATCTTTACCCAAAACTTGAAAACTTGACAACACAATACTCAACAGGAAATCTCATAAGCTCCGTTAGTGCAAGAAAGAAAAACCACCACATAAGGTACTGTAATAAACTCATTCTTTATTTATATTGGTGTTGAACCTACTATATTCCAACTTCTCTATGGTTCATACCCCCCGATACCAGCCATAGATGCATCAAAATAAGCAAACAACACACAAAAATGGAATCTGTCAAAAACAGAACAGTCTGTAGCAATCTGTAACTTTCAAATACTTGTGGAACTCCTAAAATCCTACCAAAATAGGAAGTCCTTGGAACTTTGTCTATTGATTTACTGCAAAAAGAATCAATGCAGAATCATGTTTCTATGATTTACTAAAATTATTTTCGTGCGTGCGAAAGTTTCTGTTTTTCAGCAGAATCAAATTAACTATCACCGTAGGTTATCCTATAGGATCTACTTGGCACAAACACTAATTAAAACATGAAAATACATCTAAACAGAAGTTACATGTGGTGTTTATGACTAAACATAATCAATAAGTAAGAAATAAAAATAAAATTGGGTTGCCTCCCAACCAGCATTATTGTTTAACGCCCCTAGCTAGGCACAAAAGCGAGAATGGATCTAAGTAGTACCATCTTTAGTTTTTAATTTTTTAGCGGAGTCTTGTTCGAATCCGGGAGGTTCTTTACATTTCCCCTCATACTCAGAAATTTTTAGATCTAAGGAATCCAACCGCTTATTACAAAGGGTAATCAACATATTCATGCGGTGAAGATTTCCGCTCACACTCTTAAGAGGTTCAAGGGACTTTTGTAAAATTTTTGTTACTTCACAAATTTTTTCAAAAACTTGTGCCTCCTCCGGGCTATGATGTGATCCCCTTTTTGAGGTACTGTTCCCACTATTCACTCTATGACTTCATGCGCAATACTGGATCAATCTCGATAAATTTCCTTTGGCAATACAATCCAAGAGTTGTTTATGGGACATATTTAGTCCAACATAAAAATTGTGAAGAACAATTCTAAAATTCACCTCTAAAGTGGAGTTACGGTAAGATTCCATCATCCTACACCAAGCATCTTTCAGGCTTTCTCCTTGCCTTTGCTTGAAGTGAAGAACTTTAAACTCGGGAGACAAAGGAGTAGATAGAGAACTAGCCATAGCGACGAGCACACAAAAGACAAGCGAAAGAGAGAGAAGATCGGGAAAGAGAGGGCGAATAAAATGACAAGGGTGAAGTGGGGGAGAGGAAAATGAGAGGCAAATGGCAAATAATGTAATGCGAGGGAGGTGAGTTTCTCATGGGTACTTGGTATGTCTTGACTTGAGCGAAGACCTGCCCGGCAACGGCGCCAGAAATCCTTCTTGCTACCTCTTGAGCACTGCGTTAGTTTTCCCTTGAAGAGGAAAGGGTGATGCAGTAAAGTAGCGTAAGTATTTCCCTCAGTTTTTGAGAACCAAGGTATCAATCAAGTAGGAGGCTCCTCAAAAGTCCCACACACCTACGCAAACAAACAAAAACCTCACAACCAACGCGATAAAGGGGTTGTCAATCCCTTCACGGTAACTTGCAAAAGTGAGATGTGATAGAGATAATAAGATAAGATAAATATTTTTGGTATTTTTATGATATAGATTGGAATGTAAAAGATGCAAATAAAAGTAGACGGAAAACTTATACAATAAAAGATAGACCCGGGGGCCATAGGTTTCACTAGTTGCTTCTCTCAAGATAGCATGCATAAGTATTACGGTGGGTGAATAAAATACTGGCGAGCAATTGATAGAAAAGTGCATAGTCATGAGATTATCTAGTCATGATCATGTATATAGGCATCACGTCCGTGACAAGTAGATCAAAACGATTCTGCATCTACTACTATTACTCCAAACATTGACCGACTCCTACCTGCATCTAGAGTATTAAGTTCAAGAAGAACAGAGTAACGCATTAAGGAAGATGATATGATCTAGAGGGATAAACTCATGCAATATGATATAAACCCCATCTTTTTATCCTCGATAGCAATAATACAATACGTGCCTTGCAGCCCCTGCTGTCACTGGGAAAGGAGGCCGCAAGATTGAACCCAAAGCTAAGCACTTCTCCCATTGCAAGAAAGATCAATCTAGTAGGCCAAACCAAACTGATAGTTCGAAGAGACTTGCAAAGATAACAAATCATACATAAAAGAATTCAGAGGAGATTCAAATATTTCTCATAGATAAACTTGATCATAAACCCACAATTCATTGGATCTCGACAAACACATAGCAAAAAGAGTTACATCGAATAGATCTCCAATAAGATCGAGGAGAACTTTGTATTGAGATTCAAAGAGAGAGAAGAAGCCATCTAGATAATAACTATGGACCCGAAGGCCTGCGATAAACTACTCACAACTCATCAGAGAGGCCTTGGAGATGATGTAGAGGCCCTCAGTGGTCGATTCCCCCTCCTGCGGAGCACCGGCGAAGGCTCCAAGATGGAATCTCGCGGATACAGAAGGTTGCAGCAGTGGAATTAGGTTTTCGTGGTGCTCCTGGATGTTTTCAGGGTACGGGAGTATATATAGCCGAAGGAAGTACGTCGGTGGAGCAACGAGGGGCCCACGAGGGTGGGGGCGCGCCGGGCACCCTCGTGGCCGCCTTGTTTACAGCTTGACGTCCACTCCAAGTCTATTGGATTACGTTTGTTCTGAAAAGATCGCTACCGAAGGTTTAATTCCGTTTGGACTCCGTTCGATATTCCTTTTTTCTTCGAAACACTGAAATAGTAAAAAAAACAACAATTCGGGTTGGGCCTCCGGTTAGTAGGTTAGTCCCAAAAATGATATAAAAGTGTAAATTAAAGCCCATAAACATCCAAAACAGGTAATATAATAGCATGAAACAATAAAAAATTATAGATACGTTGGAGATGTATCAACCCGAAAACAATGAGTAATAGTCCACGAAACAGGTCAGAATCGGCCAAACCTGTGAGTGTTGATGACCGACACGTAAACGCACACCAGGTTTCCTTGACATGGAAATCACTCTGGGACACCAAAACAACAAGTAATAGTCCAAGTAACGGGCCAGAATCGGCCAAAACCGTGAGTGTTGACGACCGACACATAAGCGTGCCTTGCAGTTTGACAACCATGGAAATCACTTTGGGGCCCCAAAACGGTGAGTAATAGTCTACGAAACGGGTCAGAATCGGCCAAAACTGTGAGTGTTGATGACCGACACGTAAACGCACCTTGGGGTTTCACAACCATGGAAATCTCTTTGGGGCCCCAAAACGGTGACTAATAGTCTACGAAACGGGTCAGAATCGGCCAAAACTGTGAGTGTTGATGACCGACACGTAAACGCACCTTGGGGTTTCACAACTATGGAAATCGCTTCGGGACCCCAAAACGGTGAGTAATAGTCCATGAAATAGGCCAAAATCGGCCTAAACTCTGAGTATTGATGACCAACATGTAAACTCAGCCCAAAACGGTGAGTAATAGTCCATGGAACAGGTTAGAATCGGCCAAAACTGTGGGTGTCGATGACCGACATGTAAGCGCACCTTGGGGTTTCACAGTTATGGAAATTGCTTTGGGACCCCAAAACGGTGAGTAATAGTCCACGAAACGGTACAAAATCGGCCTAAACTATGAGAGTTGATGACCGACGCGTAAACGCACCCCGGGTTCGTTAATTGTGGAAATCACTCCGGGACCCCAAAACAGTGAGTAATAGTCCATGAAACGGGCCAGAATCGGCCAAATCTGTGAGTGTTGATGACCGACACGTAAACGCACTCTAGGGCTCGCTAATTCTGGAAATCACTCTGGGACCCCAAAATAGTGAGTAATAGTCCACGAAATGGTCTAGAATCGGCCAAAACTTTGAGTGTTGATGACTGACACGTAAGCGCACCTTGGGATTCGACAACGATGGAAATCGCTTCGGGACCCCAAAATA
The DNA here is from genome assembly GCA_963921465.1 of Triticum timopheevii. Classification (NCBI taxonomy): domain Eukaryota; kingdom Viridiplantae; phylum Streptophyta; class Magnoliopsida; order Poales; family Poaceae; genus Triticum; species Triticum timopheevii. The sequence continues at coordinate 48,228,847 of OY997268.1, read as the reverse complement.
GTGAGCAATAGTCCACGAAACGGGTCAGACTCAGCCAAAACTATGAGTGTTGATGACCGACACGTAAACGCACAACGGGGTTTGTTAATCATGGAAATCACTCCGGGACCCCAAAACTGTGAAACGGGCCAGAATCGGACATAACTGTGAGTGTTGATGACGGACACGTAAGGGCACCTTGGGGTTTCACAGTTATGGAAATTGCTTTGGGACCCCAAAACGGTGAGTAATTATCCACGAAACGGGACAAAATCGGCCTAAACTGTGAGTGTTCACGACCGACACGTAAACGCACCCCGGGTTCGCTAATTGTGGAAATCACTCCGGGACCCCAAAATAGTGAGTAATAGTCCACGAAACGGGCCAGAATCGGCTAAAACTGTTAGTGTTGTTAACCGACACGTAAGCGCACCTTGGGGTTTAACAACTATGGAAATCGCTTCGGAACCCAAAACGGAGAGTAATAGTCCATGAAACAGGCCAGAATCGACAAAAACCATGAGTCTTGATGACCAACACGTAATGCACCCTGGGCTCATTGATCATGGAAATCACTATGGGACCCCTAAACTAAGTAATAGTCCAAGAAACGGGCCAGATCGGCCCAAACTGCGAGTCTTGATGACCAACAAATAAGCACACCTTGTGGTTCGACAACCATGGAAATCGCTTTGGGACCACAAAACGGTGAGTAATAGTCCACGAAACGGGTTAGAATCGGCCAAAACTATGAGTGTTGATGACCGACACGTAAATGCACACCGGGGTTCCTTAATCATGGAAATCACTCCGGGAGCCCAAAACAGTGAGTAATAGTCCAAGAAACTGGCCAGAATTACGTGTTGATGACTGACACGTAAGCGCACCTTGGGGTTCGACAACCATGGAAATCGCTTTGGGAACCCAAAACAGTGAGCAATAGTCCGCGAAACGGGTCAGAATCGGCCAAAAGTGTGAGTGTTGATGACCGACACGTAAACGCACAATGGGGTCCGTTAATTATGCAAATCACTCCGAGACCCCAAAATAGTGAGTAATAGTCCATGAAACGGGCCAGAATCGGACATAACTATGAGTGTTGATTACCGACACATAAGCGCACCTTGGGGTTTCACAATTATGGAAATTGCTTCGGGATCCCAAAACATTTACTAATAGTCCATGAAACGGGGCAAAATAAGCCTAAACTGTGAGTGTTGATGACCGACACGTAAACGCACCCTGGGTTCGTTAATTGCCAACATCACTCCAGGACACGTAAACGCACTATGGGGTTTCACAACCATGGAAATCGCTTCGGGAACACAAAACGGTGAGTAATAGTCCATGAAACAGGCTAGAATCGACAAAAACCGTGAGTGTTGATGACCAACACATAAACGCACCCTGGGGTTCAGCGATCGTGGAAATCACTATGGGACCCCTAAACAGAGTAATAGTCCAAGAAACGGGCCAGAATCAGCCAAAACTGTGAGTGTTGATAACCGACACGTAAACCCACCCCGGGGTTCATCAATTATGGAAATCACTCCGAGACACCTAAACAGTGAATAATAGTCCATGAAACGGGTCAGAACCAGACGAAACTGTGTGTGCTTATGACCGACACGTAAGCGCACATTGGGATTCAACAACTATGTTAATCGCTTCAGGAGCCCAAAACGGTGAGTAATAGTCCAAGAAACAGGCCAGAATCTGCCCAAAATGTGATTGTTCTGACCAACTCATAAGCGCACTTTGGGGTTTCACAACCGCGGAAATCGCTTCGGGAAACCCAAAACGGTGACTAATAGTCCATGAAACAGGCCAAAATCGACAAAAACCGTGAGTGTTGATGACCAACACATAAAAGCACCCCGGGGTTCATCGATCATGGAAATCACTATGGGACCCCTAAACTGAGTAATAGTCCAAGAAACGGGCTAGATCGGCCCAAACTGCGAGTCTTGATGACCAATACATAAGCACACCTTGGGGTTCAACAACCATGGAAATAGCTTTGGGACCCCAAAACGGTGAGTAATAGTCCACGAAACGGGTTAGAATTGGCCAAAACTGTGAGTGTAGATGACCGACACGTAAGCGCACCTTGAGGTTTCACAGTTATGGAAATTGCTTCGGGACACCAAAACGGTGAGTAATAATCCACGAAACGGTACAAAATCGGCCTAAACTGTGAGTGTTGACGACCGACACGTAGACGCACCCCGGGTTCGTTAATTGTGGAAATCACTCCGGGACCCCAAAATAGTGAGTAATAGTCCACGAAACGGGCCAGAATCGGCTAAAACTGTTAGTGTTGTTAACCAACACGTAAGCGCACCTTGGGGTTTAGCAACTATGGAAATCGCTTCGGAACCCAAAACAGAGAGTAATAGTCCATGAAACAGGCCAGAATCGACAAAAACCGTGAGTGTTGATGACCAACATGTAATGCACCCTAGGGCTCATCGATCGTGGAAATCACTATGGGACCCTTAAACTAAGTAATAGTCCAAGAAACGGGCCAGATCGGCCCAAACTGAGAGTCTTGATGACCAACACATAAGCACACCTTGGGGTTCGACAATTATGGAAATTGCTTTGGGACCACAAAACGGTGAGTAATAGTCCACGAAACGGGTTAGAATCGGCCAAAACTGTGATTGTTGATGACCGACACGTAAATGCACACCGGGGTTCCTTAATCATGGAAATCACTCTGGGACCCCAAAACAGTGAGTAATAGTCCAAGAAACTGGCTAGAATCGGCCAAAACTACGAGTGTTGATGACCGACACGTAAGTGCACCTTGGGGTTCGACAACCATGGAAATAGCTTTGGGAACCCAAAACGGTGAGCAATAGTCCGCGAAACGGGTCAGAATCAGCCAAAACTATGAGTGTTGATGACCGACACGTAAACGCACAACGGGGTAGGTTAATCATGGAAATCACTCCGGGACCCCAGAACAGTGAGTAATAGTCCATGAAACGGGCCAGAATCGGACATAACTATGAGTGTTGATGACCGACACGTAAGCACACCTTGGGGTTTCACTATTATGGAAATTGCTTCGGGACCCCAAAACGAAGAGTAATAGTCCACGAAACAAGACAAGATCGGCCTAAACTGTGAGTGTTGATGACCGACACGTAAACGCACCCTGGGTTCGTTAAGTGCCGACATCAATCCAGGACACGTAAACAAACTATGGGGTTTCACAACCATGGAAATCGCTTCGGGAACCCAAAACGGTGAGTAATAGTCCATGAAACAGGCTAGAATCGACAAAAACCATGAGTGTTGATGACCAACACATAAACGCACCCTGGGGTTCATCGATCGTGGAAATCACTATGGGACCCCTAAACTGAGTAATAGTCCAAGAAACGGGCCAGATCGGCCCAAACTGCGAGTCTTGACGACCAACAAATAAGCACACACCTTGGGGTTCGATAACCATGAAAGTCACTTTGGGACCCCAAAACGGTGAGTAAGAGTCCGCAAAACGGGTTAGAATCGGCCAAAACTGTGGGTGTTGATGACCGACACGTAAGCTCACATTGGAGTTTCACAATTATGGAAATTGCTTCGGGAGCCCAAAATGGGGAGTAATAGTCCACGAAACGGGACAAAATCGGCCCTAACTGTGAGTGTGGATGACCGACGCATAAACGCACCCCGGGTTCGTTAATTGTGGAAATCACTCCGGGACACCAAAACAGTGAGTAATAGTCCACGAAACGGGTCAGAATCGGCCAAATCTGTGAGTGTTGATGACCGACACGTAAACGCACTCTAGGGTTTATTAATTGTGGAAATCACTCTGGGACCGCAAAACAGTGAGTAATAGTCCATGAAATGGGCCAGAATCGGCCAAAACTGTGAGTATTGATGACCGACACGTAAGCGCACCTTGTGGTTCGACAACCATGGAAATCGCTTGGGGACCCCAAAACGGTGAGCAATAGTCCACGAAGCGGGTTAGAATCAGCCAAAACTGTGAGTGTTGATGACCGACACGTAAACGCACAACGGGGTTGGTTAATCATGGAAAGCTATCAGGACCCCGACTCAATGCCACATCGATCTAGCATGTAACACCTCATATCACTTTGCGGCCTCATGCACGGTATTCCCACGGGTGTCGCCTTACCTTTGCCCGGGACCGTTTGCGCCTTTTGGCACACGTATATGATAGTGTCGCTAGCATCCATATGATAAGGAGCCCGGGCTGACATGGCTAGTCGTAAACCCAAAGTGGCACAAACTTACTGGGACAGGCATCCATGACCCAGCATCGAACGTGTCGGTCATCAGCGAGTGAATCCAGGCTGTAGCACTGGGCTAGCAGGACTCCGGTGAACCGGGCTGTAGCGGGCTAACAGGATTCCGGTATTCATCGCGTGACATTTCCCCAAAGGTACAGACACAGGAACGAAGAAGGACACATGCTAGCCAGCCTAAGTGTTCCGGAGCAGTAGCAAGCTACCATGGCTCAGTGGAAACACTAGAAGACATTTCCCGGTAAGAGAGGCTACTAAAGATAAACAACTAGATAGTCAGATCCCACACATACCAAGCATTTCAATAACATACACACAATATGCTCGATATGTGCAAATACAACATGGCATCACAACATGACTCTACAACTCAAGTATTATTTCAATAGGCTCCGAGGAGCGAGATATCACAAACATGGGTCTCATGACCCAACACTCAGAGCATACAAGACAAAGCACAAGCGGAAGCGTAACATGTCTGAGTACAGACAACTATAAATGAAAAAGGCTGAAAAGCCTGACTATCTACCAGATCCTGCCGAGGGCACAAGATCGTAGCTGAGATTACAAGCTAAACGTCGAAGTCCACGTGGAACTACTAGTGAGACTGAAGTCTCTCTGCAAAAACATAAAATAGGAAAACGTGAGTACAAATGTACCCAGCAAGACTTACATCAGATCTAACTACATATGCATCATTGTCAACAAAGGGGATGGTGGGGTTTAACTGCAGCAAGCCAGCTTTGACTCGATGGCTATCCTGAACTACGACTGCAATGTAACTCTTTGAGGTGGCGCACACGAGTCCACATATTCACCATATTAATACACCACTATGGATCCGCTCCCGTCTCCCTACGAGAACGCCATCCATAGCACTCACGCTTATCTTGCGTATTTTAGAGTATCCACGTTCACTTGTCTATGAACTGTACAAGGGGTCCAAGTTTCCATATCCGAGGAATCCGGCTATTCGAATAGATAATGATAACCCTGCAGGGGTGTACTTCTTCACACACGCTCTCGCCACTTATCGCCCTGTACACGTCATGTACCTCGGCAACCTTCAAGCGGAAGCCGGGCGAGGGAGTCGGCCACGACCTGACTAACCACACAAGTCTCTGGTCCAGGTTTATCGCCTATTCAGGTTCCATCCGCAAGGAGATCCGGCCGGGGTGTCGCTCACGGCCCCAAACGATGTGAGCAGGGTTCCCAAGCCCACCTCGACGGGTGGATGTACGCTTGGTACACCGTGCCACAGTGCCTAGTCTGTCCCAAGCCCACCTGTACCGGGTGCCACTTGGTAGACTACTAACACTACCTACAAGCACTAGAAACTAGTTGCAACTGCTGGACAGAGATCATGTTGATTAATAAGTCGAGAGAGCTTGGAGTGCCCGGAGCCCAATGTGTGGTAGTAACTGTTCATGGATCACAAACACAGAACTCAGTTCCTGAGGACGGCTACAATGAGACAACCCACCATGTACTCCTACATGGCCTCTCACCGCTACCTTTACCAAATCGTGTTCACATACTTAGCTCTCAACAGTAGGACATGTTCACACACCTCCAATTCATCCCCGATGAATCAGACCTGACTCAACTCTAAGCAATAGCAGGCATGACAAACAAGCATGAATGAGTAGGCACATCAGGGCTCAAACAACTCCTACTCATGCTAGTGGGTTTCATCTATTTACTGTGGCAATGACAGGTCATGCAGAGGAAAGGGGTTCAGCTACCGCAGCATGTAACAGTTGAAACATTGTTGTCCTAATGCAGTAAAAGAGAGCAGGGGCAAGAGAGTAGGATTGTATCGGAATGAACAAGGGGGTTTTGCTTGCCTGGCACTTCCGAAGATAATATAGCTCTTCATCAGTGTCATCGATCTCATCGTCGAAACCACGTCTATCGGGAGGGAACAAACACCGGCAATAGAGAAGACATACAATCAATGCAATGCACAATATGATGCATGATACGACATGGCAAAAATGAGTGTGTTTTGGCTAATGCAACTTAGAACAGATTAAATGAAGTTGGTTTGAATCCAAGATTCAAATTCAAACCCCATACGTGGATATTTAAATGTCATTATATGATTTGTGCTAAACAGCAGCTATAAGTTGTTCTAACATGCATGAAAATGGTACAGATGGATAGATTGGATTTTTCTGATCATTTTTCATATATAATTTATTTCATTTGGAGTTATGGTTGAATTTCTATGATTTTTAGAAGTTTAGGATATTTTCTGGATTTTCTGATTTATTTTAAATCCAGATAATCATTTACTGCATCAGCATGACATCACCCTGACGTCATCAGGTCAACAGGGTGGGTTCAGGTCAAACCTGACCAGTGGGGTCCACTGGTTAGTGTCTCAGGGCTGGTTTGGGTGGATGGCAAGTGGGCCCGGTCAACACTGACTAGGCCAAGTGAAAGTTGACAGGCGGGGCCCACTATGATTAGTGCTAATCTAACAGAGAAATTAAACTAACTAGTTTTGGCCCTGCGGAGAGCTGGCGCGATGGCGCGTCGGATGGTGGTGGTCTCCGGGCCTGGGGTGGCTGGAGTCGACGGCGGCGAGCTCGGTTGCGGCCGCCGGAGTTCGGCTTAGCACGGGTGAGGCGCTGTGCTTGGCTGACGAGCAAGCTAAGCGGCGAGGCGGATTCCTGGGAGCTCTAGGAGCACACTAGTGCCACTGGACCGAGCGGAGGTGCTCAGGAGCGAGGACCTCATCGGCCAGGGCGGACGGCGGCGCTCGGGACTCGCGGGGCGGTGGCTAGCGCACATATTAGAGCACGGGGAGTGAGGGGGAAGGCGGAGGAGCTCACTGGGGGTCGGAAGAGAAGCTCGGCGTGCTCGGGGAGGCGGAGACGGCGGCAAATCGATGGCGGCGGTCCTCGGTGGCCGAGGAGGGGAACGGCAGAGCTAGCGGCATCCAGGGGCTTCCGGCGCCTTTTGTCTGGGTGAGGATGAAGAGGGAGGCGAGGCGGAGCTCCCTGGGGCGTCGGCGAGGCGAGGGGACCACGGTGGCTGCGGCAATCGGCGTCGGCGGTGACGGTGGCGTGTCGGTGGTGCTGCGGAAGAGAGCAGAGGAGAAGGAGGGATCCAGGGAGAGTGAGAGAGGGTCGAGGGCTGCGTGGCGCTCGTCTAGAGCCGTCCAAAAGAAACCAGGCAGGCAGGGAGGGAGGAGGTGGCCTGGGCGTGGGCGTGCGGGCGTCGGGCACGCGCTCGTCCTTCTGTCCGACGAGGAAGACGACAGGAGGAGCTGCGGTGGGCTGGGCCGTGCTGGGCCGGTAGTGGCCGCCAGGTAGGTTTGGGCCAGGTAGGTTTCCCTGCTCTATTTTATTTCTGTTCTGTTTTCCTTTATTAATTCATTTTGCCACTGTTTTGAACTCCAAACAAATTGAAAACAGTGACAACATTCCTCTGAATATTTTATATTGCACAATGGGACTATCCAAAGGCACATAAATTATTTCAGAGTTATCTGAAATTATATTCCACATATTAAGAATATAAAACCAAATCCAATTACAATATTGATTTAAATTCAATGCCCAAAATAATTCCTTAAAAATGTTCATTATTTTTGGTTTGGAACAAAGCCCTTGCCAAAAATACCAAATATCAATAAGGATCATTTTGGTTTCATTGAATGCAAATTTTAGTTGAACCTAGTTGATTCAAGTGGTGCTAGGGTTTGAACACCCCCATTTCAAAATTAAGCAAAATTTAAATATGATGCACACATGAAGCTAGCCTAGTGCAATACCAGAAGCTAGGGATGTGACAAAATCACTCCGGGACCCCAGAACGATGAGTAAACGTCCACGAAACAGGAAATAATCGGCCTAAACTGTGAGTGTTCACGACCGACACGTAAATGCACCCCGGGTTCATTAATTGTGGAAATCACTCTTGGACCCCAAAATAGTGAGTAATAGTCCAACAAACGGGCCAGAACCGGCTAAAACTGTTAGTGTTGCTGACCGACACGTAAGCGCACCTTGGGGTTGAACAAGTATGGAAATCGCTTCGGGAACCCAACACGGTGAGCAATAGTCCATGAAACAGGCCAGAATCGACAAAAACAGTGAGTGTTGATGAACAACACGTAAACGCACCCTGGGGCTCATCGATCATGGAAATCACGACGGGACTCCTAAGCTAAGTAATAGTCCAAGAAACTGGCCAGATCGCCCAAACTGCGAGTCTTGACGACCAACACATAAGCACACCTTGGGGTTCGACAACCATGGAAATCGCTTTGGGACCCAAAAACAATGAGTAATAGTCCACGAAACGGGTTAGAATCGGCCAAAACTGTGAGTGTTGATGACCAACACGTAAACGCACACCGGGGTTCCTTAATCATGGAAATCACTCTCGGACCCCAAAACAGTGAGTAATAGTCCAAGAAACTTGCCAGAATCGGTCAAAACTGTGAGTGTTGATGACCGACACGTAACTACACCTTGGGGTTCGACAACCATGGAAATCGCTTTGGGAACCCAAAACGTTAAGAAATAGTCCACGAAACGTGTCAGAATCGGCCAAAATTGTGAGTGTTGATGACCGACACGTAAGCGCACCTTGGGTTTCACAATTATGGAAATTGCTTTGGGACCCTAAAACGGTGAGTAATAGTCCACGAAACGGTACAAAATCTGCATAAACTGTGAGTGTTGATGACTGACGCGTAAATGGACCACGGGTTCGTTAATTGTGGAAAACACTCCGGGACCCCAAAACAGTGACTAATAGTCCACGAAACGGGCCAGAATTGGCCAAATCTGTGAGTGTTGATGACCGACACGTAAACACACTCTAGGGTTTGTTAATTGTGGAAATCACTCTGGGACCCCAAAATAGTGAGTAATAGTCCACGAAATGGGTCAGAATCGGCCAAAACTGTGAGTGTTGATGACCAACACGTAAGCGCACCTTGTGGTTCGACAACCATGGAAATTGCTTGGGGACCCCAAAACGGTGAGCAATAGTCCACGAAATGGGTCAGAATCAGCCAAAACTATGAGTGTTGATGACCGACACGTAAACGCACAACGGGGTAGGTTAATCATGGAAATCACTCCGGGACCCCAGAACAGTGAGTAATAGTCCATGAAACGGGCCAGAATCGGACATAACTATGAGTGTTGATGACCGACACGTAAGCGCACCTTCGGGTTTCACTGTTATGGAAATTGCTTCGGGACCCCAAAACGATGAGTAATAGTCCACGAAACAATACAAAATCGCCCTAAACTGTGAGTGTTGACGACCTACACGTAAACGCACCCCGGGTTCGTTAATTGTGGAAATCACTCTGGGACCCCAAAATAGTGAGTAATAGTCCACCAAACGGGCCAGAACCGGCTAAAACTGTTAGTGTTGCTGACCGACACGTAAGCGCACCTTGGGGTTGAATAAGTATGGAAATCGCTTCGGGAACCCAACACGGTGAGCAATAGTCCTTGAAACAGGCCAGAATCGACAAAAACAGTGAGTGTTGATGAACAACACGTAAACGCACCCTGGGGCTCATCGACCATGGAAATCACGACGGGACTCCTAAGCTAAGTAATAGTCCAAGAAACTGGCCAGATCGCCCAAACTGCGAGTCTTGACGACCAACACATAAGCACACCTTGGGGTTCGACAACCATGGAAATTGCTTTGGGACCCCGAAACGATGAGTAATAGTCCACGAAACGGGTTAGAATCGGCCAAAACTGTGAGTGTTGATGACCGACACGTAAACGCACACCGGGGTTCCTTAATCATGGAAATCACTCTCGGACCCCAAAACAGTGAGTAATAGTCCAAGAAACTGGCCAGAATCGGTCAAAACTGTGAGTGTTGATGACCGACACGTAAGTGCACCTTGGGGTTCGACAACCATGGAAATCGCTTTGGGAACCTAAAACGTTAGGAAATAGTCCACGAAACGTGTCAGAATCGGCCAAAATTGTGAGTGTTGATGACCGACACGTAAGCACACCTTGGGGTTTCACAATTATGGAAATTGCTTTGGGACCCTAAAACGGTGAGTAATAGTCCATGAAACAGTACAAAATCTGCATAAACTGTGAGTGTTGATGACTGACGCGTATACGGACCCCGGGTTCGTTAATTGTGGAAATCACTCCGGGACCCCAAAACAGTGACTAATAGTCCACGAAAACGGGCCAGAATCGGCCAAATCTGTGAGTGTTGATGACCGACACGTAAACACACTCTAGGGTTTGTTAATTGTGGAAATCACTCTGGGACCCCAAAAACAGTGAGTAATAGTCCACGAAATGGGTCAGAATCGGCCAAAACTGTGAGTGTTGATGACCGACACGTAAGCGCACCTTGTGGTTCGACAACCATGGAAATCGCTTGGGGACCCCAAAACGGTGAGCAATAGTCCACGAAATGGGTCAGAATCAGCCAAAACTATGAGTGTTGATGACCGACACGTAAACGCACAACGGGGTAGGTTAATCATGGAAATCACTCCGGGACCCCAGAACAGTGAGTAATAGTCCATGAAACGGGCCAGAATCGGACATAACTATGAGTGTTGATGACCGACAAATAAGCGCACCTTGGGGTTTCACTGTTATGGAAATTGCTTCGGGACCCCAAAACGATGAGTAATAGTCCACGAAACAATACAAAATCGCCCTAAACTGTGAGTGTTGACGACCGACACGTAAACGCACCCCGGGTTCGTTAATTGTGGAAATCACTCTGGGACCCCAAAATAGTGAGTAATAGTCCACCAAATGGGCCAGAACCGGCTAAAACTGTTAGTGTTGCTGACCGACACGTAAGCGCACCTTGGGGTTGAATAAGTACGGAAATCGCTTCGGGAACCCAACACTGTGAGCAATAGTCCATGAAACAGGCCAGAATCGACAAAAACAGTGAGTGTTGATGACCAACACGTAAACGCACCCTCGGGCTCATCGATCATGGAAATCACGACGGGACTCCTAAGCTAAGTAATAGTCCAAGAAACTGGCCAGATCGCCCAAACTGCGAGTCTTGACGACCAACACATAAGCACACCTTGGGGTTCGACAACCATGGAAATCGCTTTGGGACCCCAAAACGGTGAGTAATAGTCCACGAAATGGGTTAGAATCGGCCAAAACTGTGAGTGTTGATGACCGACGCGTAAACGCACACCGGGGTTCCTTAATCATGGAAATCACTCTGAAAACCTCTCTTCCTTTTTTACTTCCTATTAATTGCAACGATGACCAAAACTATGTTTGCCAACACTCAACAACTTTTATTCATCAAACTCTTAATATGTGAAGTCATTACTCTCCATAAGATCCATATGGTCTCTTTATTTCTTTTTGTTCTTTCTTTTTCTTTTATTCCCTCAAGATCATATCAAGATAATCAAGCCCTTGACTCAAGACTAATATTTATTATATAGCTCATGGACTCAATTACATAGAAGGATCATAAGTCAAAGCTCAAAACTAAATCATTTTAAAACTTTATTCTACTAGATCAAGATATTACCAAAAGGATCAAACTAAGATAGGAGTGTGATGGTGATACGATACCGGGGCACCTCCCCCAAGCTTGGCAGTTGCCAAGGGGAGTGCCCATCACTACTAGGGAAAAGGCTAGCAACAGCGCGGGTTTTAGATGTATCAGTAGCGCGGGGATAGGCGCTACTAATAAGGCGCTACAGCTAACACATAGCAGTAGCGCGTGCTCACCGGCGCTACTGCTACACAAGTGTAGCAGCAGCGCTGTTAGCGGAAGCTCGCTACTGCTAGTAGCTCTAGCCCGCTTTGCCTGGACGCGCTACTGCTATCGCGGTGCTGCTGTTAACTTTTATACACTCGCTACTGCTAATTTAAGTAGTTTTTTTTGGCATATTTGTTTTGTATTTGAACAGGCTTTATAGAAGAATCTTTAGCACATAGAAATGTCATCATGATACACATACAAATGCCTGCGAGACCACAAATGTAATCATAGCATGTACATACAAATAGTCTCATCATAATCATCATCCAACATAAAGTTTTATCTTGTCATCATCTCGAAAATAGCGATACATGCAAGTCTCGAATACTTGCAACTACAACAACGTCATCCATCTAAACAAAGGTATACGCAAGAAGTGCTATCAGGTGAGAGCGGAACTATGCAGTACATGAGGTGGCGGTTACGAGTCCTCTCTCGCGCTAGCGTGAACCTGAACTAACTAGCTTCTCCTTCTTGTCTGCTTTTGAAGCATTTATGGCTGGCGCCCGTGAACCCATTCACTTGCGCCTGACACTCATGCCACTCGTTGTAAACCCCCGGAACATTCCCTTTGTACACGACATAGCAATTCCATCTCGCCATCAAGAAACTAGGTACCTATTAGAGATCCATGTTCATGAAGAGGATGTACAATCATATATATGCAACAAAATATACTAGAGCAACACCGAAAGAGAAAGGGTTAGCAACTAGATGCAACATACAGTACGCAAATTAATTAACTAGAGGTACGCAGGTCATCGTACGCAAACTAACAAAGTAGCGTTACACAAGTTTGGCAGGGACCGTGGACATCACAAAGTTTCATCACTACAAAAAGTATACAAGTTCAACCAACACATATCATCATCATCGGCATCATAAATCACTAGAAGTTCCATCCTTCCATATCATCGAGGACGAACCCTAGCTTCTTGAACGGCGTGACGTCTAGACACTGCATGCCTATGCGAGTTCGGACGTCATCTCGCGATATAGGGCCGTGGTGGAACATCCCCTTCTCATCGACGACTTCTTTCATGTTGATCATCGCAATGTCGCTTTGGATGCGAAAGAAGTCATCTCTAAGTTTATAATCCGCTTCTCCATGAGATTCTAGCCACTTGTGGATATGATCATCATTTCTGTTGTTAATGCGAAGCTTTTGGTGATCCGTGTTGAACTGAATCATGAGATGGACGATGTAGAATCCATCCTTCTTGCTTGGTTTTGGGACATGGATGCAGGATAAGTTAGTTTTATGCGCAAAACCCATCTTCTTGTTCCTTTATTTCTTGATATGCACGTGGCCACCTCTAAAGCTGAAGCCTTGGAGAGCATCATCTAGAATATTCATTATGTGGGTGTAGTCTTTTTTCTCGTAGTCTCTGGAAGGGTCAAAATACACGGCGTGGGAGACTTGCGGGTAAAGAACGAGAAGGACGGCGCGCCCGTTGCTGCAGGGAAAAGACACCTCAAATTATTCCCCATATGAGAGAGAACGAATGATTGAAATGTACGAAAGGGTTGTCCGGAACTGACTTACTTCGGATGATAACGCACGAGGACAATTTCCCGGTCCTTATTCTGTACCATGAAGTTTTGGAGGTACTCCCTAGCAGTTTAATGCTCAAAGTCACCAAGACTCAAGAAAGACTCATGCATGTAGTACGGATCCGCCACATAGATTTGCGAGACTTCTTCACTCTTCATGACGGAGCTCATATGTAGCGCAAAAAGGCGGACGATAGTAAAATCAAGCCGCCTTGTTAGAAACATCTCAAAGATATGGTCAAACCGCATGAAGAACACCTCCGCGGGCCATGTGTCGACGTAGCACTTCCCCTCAGGCACACGAGCCGCGTATATCGGATATCCTGGATCCTTTGATGCTAGTAGGCTTTTCTCAGTCGACAGCACATGGTCATGCAGTCTCCTGAGATCCCCTGATAGTTCCTCCAGCGGTTTCGGTGGTAGCATCGGCTCGCCCGTGAGATGGAACATGACCGCACCTTTCACGGGTACACGCTCTTCAGAATGCATCGTCTGGCTGCTATGTGCTCTGGCTTGTTTGGAGGCAGTTACCTTCCCCGATCTCTTCCTCTCCTTTTTCTTGGGCACACCTTCCAGACCCTTCCTTAACCCCTGCAACAGTGTTCCCGGGCTAAGTACTGTACGACCCTCGCGCCCGGCTAGTTGAGCCTGTGTTGAGGCGGCATCTTCAGGCATGTCCTGTGAGGATTTCATGAAGAGAGACTTTTTGCAATCCATGGTACGACCCTGCCCAGGCATATCATCCATATCCTCATTAGCAAGCTGATAGCCCAATTCGTCATATGGTTGACTCATCATATCTATGTCACAGTCATACGCGTTTGTATTGAGGTAATCCATAGGGTCGACCTCCGTCTCATCATCCATTCTCTGTTCTACAGGAGAAATTACATCAGCCAGTACTATTGCACCCCCTTCATCATGTCGTCCGCCGCTCTCACCCGGCACTACAGGAGCTGGTAATTGTGTAGGCGGGGCACCGTCAGTACCGTCATCGAGGCCGACCTGCAAACCTTGCTTAGCAGTCAAATAGTCAAGGTACTCTTGTTCACCCTCATAATCCATCTCGTCTGCATCTTGGTCAGAAGGCCTAGTTTCTTCGTTGTTCGACATGTTTCCTATGATTAAGTGTCCTCATTTATTTCTAAAAGTATGCATAAATGAGAAATTACATAAAAAGAAATCTATGTGCCAGCACTCGATATGCCAACTATGTAGCACAAATCATCCCTTTATTCACGGGAAATTTCGGCATGACCTTTGCTAAAAATGGACATATCGAGCGCCTGAAATTCATCGGAACGGAAATGAATCAACATTCCGGCGTAACATAGGCCACTCGGATTATTTTCCAAACATGACATGTCCAAAACATGACATATGCACATATCACATGTCCAGATCAAATTTGCATATAAATTCGGCTAATTTTGAAACCAAGCTAAATTCATAACTAAATAGATAACCTAATTAACATACTGCCGTAACTAAAACCTAAGTAAATTAACCGAAGAACCCTAGCAGAGAGAGAGGGAGGGCGTTTACAGAGGGTGCATAGGCGAGGAGGCAGGCCCAACGACGGCCGGGAGGGGAGAGGAGGGAGGCGAGGGCCGACGGGTCGGGGGCGAGCGCGCCGGGGTCGGGGGCGAGGGCCGGGTCGGGGAGTGAGCGCCGGGGTAGGGGTCGGGGGCGAGGGCCGGGTCAGGGGCGAGCGCCGGGGTTGGGGGCTAGCGCCGGCGCCGGAGTCGGGGGCGAGCGCCGGGGCCGGGTCGGGCGCGGCGGTGCGACGGGGGAAGAGAGAGTGGGGATTTGGGGGGGAAAGGCGGGATGAAGCAGGGCGAGTGAGAATTTTGGGTTAAGTGGACGTAGCAGTAGCGCATTTGGACAAAACACGCTGCTACTACCTTCAGTAGCTGTAGCGCTTTATACGAAATTTGCTACTACTAACTTCAGTAGCTGTAGCGGTTTAGGAAAAACGCGTTGCTACTACCTTCGCTACTGTCAGTTTTCCTTTTTCTTTTCCTTTATTTTATCCCACTTTTATTTCCCGAGGGCAGTGAACGAAGGGAGGGCGATATATATTGCATCATTTGACGGTTAAATATGTATTCAAAATAGGAACATATGTATTACACATCATTGGACCCATGCATAATAATGGCTAAGTGTGTATACAAAATAGGAACATATATATATTACCTCATTTGACCGATAACATAAGTTTCCTCAGCGGTGACGTTTTCATTTTTGAGTCAGCTTCTTTCCCTTCTTGTTCATCGAAGAATAATTGAGCCCGTCATTGTGACTTTGCCTTTTCCATGGAGTACGATTTTTCTTAGGTAATGTAGTATTGATTCTTCTTTTGACGTATACTTCATCATCATCGTCATCTTCCCTCATTGGGTTGCCGTACTGATCATAGTCTTCCTCGTTGGAGACTCCATCCATTCCAATGATGTCCCTTTTGCCTCTCCTCACGACAACACGACTGGGATTGCGCGGGTCAGTTATGAAGAAGCATTGTGTCACGTGCTTAGCGTGTACCCATGGCTCGTTTTTTGTGATAGCATTCACGGTAGCGCTCATGGCGTTGGGTATAGTCATGGTAGTGAAAATCCGGCTTTCTCAGCCCATCTGACACGGAACATCGTCGTGTTGTGCAGTCTAGAAGAATTGATTGATCTCTGTCTAACTTTAGGTGAAGCAAGAAGGGGGGCAATAATCCTCTTTATTTATTTTCTTGCCCTTCTTCTCCCGTGCCTTTGTCTCCGTCTCTGTCTTGTCTGACATTTTACGGGGCGGCATGTGCAGATCTTCCCTGATTTTCAAATCTTGCAAGTCTTTTCTTGCCTTCGGCCCATCCTTGGTCTTATCCGGCATGTTCATCAGTGTTGCGACCAAGCTCTCAAGGACATTCTTACAGATATGCATTTGACCAAGGCAATGAGGTGTATCGAGTTTGTGCCAGTACGCCAAGTCCTAGAACACAAACCTCGTCTTCCATACCTTCAGCAGCGGCTTCGGCGCCTTTCTCATCGTCTTTCCTGGCGCGGGGCACTCCTTCCAGTTTTTCAACAGCTCATCAATTTTGGCACTGCTCCGCTTACGTGGAGGTCCTCGATGCTCAGCGTGACCATTGAATAGATCTCCACGGTTTCTCCACGGGTCGTCCTGTTCAAGCCATCTTCGATGCCCCATGTACACGATTTTCCCAGACCCTCCATCTTTCCTTGACGTTAGCTGCTGAGACGTCGTATCATCCATGCACCGCGTGCATCCGCAATATCCATGGCACACCTAGCCTGCCACATATCCGTAACCGAGATAGTCCTGCACTGCCGTGATCAGTGCGGCTCTCATGTTGAAATACTCACCTTTGCTGGCGTCCCATGTCTTGGCCGGTGTTTTCCATAACGTGTCTAACTCCTCTTGAAGTAGCCCCAGATACAAATTAATATTATTTCCTGGTTGTTTTGGCCCATGAATAAGCATGCTCATGTGAATGTACTTCGATATCATGCACAACCAGGGGGGGTTATACATCCATACAAACACGGGCCATGTGCTATGGTTGGTGTTCTGGTTGCCAAACGGATTCATGCCATCGGTACACGCGCCGAGCACGATGTTCCTTGAATCACATTCAAAACACCGATAGAAGCTGTTCAACGCTCTCCACTGGCTTCCATCCTTCACGTGTCTCAGCTTCGGATCATCTCCATCGTCGGGCTTCTTCCTCTCCACGTGCCAGCGCATTAGCTTTGCTTCCTTGGGATCTACAAAATATCTCTGGAGACGGGGAGTGATCGGTAAGTACCATACAACTTTCTGGGGACATTTCTTCCCGGCCTTCTTGTATCGAGAAGCATTGCACACCGGACAGCTTGTTTTTTCCGCGTGCTCCTTCCGATAAATTATGCAATCGTTGATGCATGCATGGTATCTAACGCGTGGCAGATCAAGAGGGCACACGATCTTCTTGGCCTCATCAACACTAGTAGGACATAGATTACCCGCTTGAAGAACATCCTTTAGGTACTTGAGATGCTCATCGAGGCTAGTGTCGGTCCATTTCTTTTTAGCCTTCGTCTTCAGGAGTTGGAGCGTGAAACTCAAGCGGGTCACCTCAGGATTGCAACCATCATACAATGGAGTGTTCGAGTCTACCACCAGTTGCTCCAGCTTAGCCTCCTCTCTAGAAGCAGCTCTCTCTGTACTCGTCTCCTTGCGAAGCAATGCTTGAACATGAGGGTCCCGCACGATTGAACTTAGTATCGATGAACTCTTCTGCGTGGAGTCCATGTCGTTCTCTCCGCCGCCATGTCCGACCCCTTCTCCTCCGCCATGTCCGGCCCTTTCTCCGCCCCATGTCCGGCCTCTTCCCCGCTGCCATTATCGATCATCTCTTCGTCTTGCACCATGTCATCATTGCCTGCCCCGTCGGCATCCTCAACATCGTCATCCTCATCTTTAATTATCCACCGAGTATAGCCATCCATGAAACCAGTCATGAGAAGGTGCGCTTCGACACGACCATCGTCATGGGGGTCGAGCCAAACTATTCCTTTGCATTTTTGACACAGACATAAAACCTCTGTCCGGTTATTTTCTTTCATGTCCTGCACCGCCGACCGCAACCACCTGTCCACCATCGTTGCACTGACCATCGTCAACTTTTGCACGGTAATAATAAACAAATTGATTATAAAAATGCATACATGCATCAAAGTCATACAAAAATTTGGCATGACCTTCCCTAAAAATAGGACATATATGGATCTAGAGTTTGCCCGGAATTCGCCGAAACAGAAATAAATCGACATTTCGGCAAAACATTGGCAACTCAAAAGCACAATTTGGCGTCAACTCATGCCACACACACAATTTCCACAAACATATCACACACACATAAACATATTCCCATTTTGCAAAAGCATGAAATTTTCATCACCTCACGGTGGAGACGATGTTGTAGGGAGATCAAAAGTGCACAAAGCTCTTCTTGACAAAGATAGATCTAGTTAGGGGGCAAATAGGTCACTTAACTAAATCCTACATCTACCTAGCTACCTAATTTGGGAGGAGACAACTTCAACTAGTGGAGGGGAAAGGAAAAAGAGAAAGGAGATGCATTAATGGAGGTGGTGTAGTTAGGTAGGAGTAATGAAGAGAGAGAAAGGTGGATAGAAGAGAGAGAGAGTAATGGGGGAGAAGTATTGAGGAAGAAGAAGAGTGAGAGTGGGAGCATGCGGGGGAGGTAGGGGGAAGGGAAGAGAGGAGGGGGAGGGGAGGGACGGGTGGGGAAAAGGTGGTGGGTTGGTGTGGGTTAGCAGTAGCGCGGGAGGTAAAACGCGCTACTGCTAAGAAATTATCAGCAGCGCGCTTTGGGCGACGGCGCTACTGCTAACAGGGACAAAAAAGTGCGCCAATTTGAAATTTAGCAGCAGCAATCTCACTAAAAGTGCGCTACCACTACATCCGTAGCAGTAGCACGGTTCGAGCCACCGCGCTACTGTTAAATGGAGTTAGGTGAACACCGTCGGTCGATATTTGTAGTAGCGCGGTTTACACAGAGCGTGCTACTGCTAAAAACTTATCGGCAGCGAGTTTCTCGCACACGCGCTACTACTAATTAGCAGCAGCGCTTGTTTTTGAGCCGCGCTACTGCTAAGATTCTGTGTATAGGCTTTTCCCTAGTAGTGCATACTCATGTGTTTATGTCTCCTTCTTCGGAGGTGGTGATGATGGAGTTGTTGATCATGTAGGCTTGTCGTCCATCTTCCAAGGCATAGTCTCACCATCATAGAAGGATGATCGAGTCTAAGCGATCCTCAAATATGTAGCCAAACTCATCCTCTTGAATCTATACTCATACTCACAGTTTTGGTTTTGCAGGTCATAGATCTGGGCTTGGAGGTGCTCGATCACTACAAATATATGTCAACTAGTGACCTTCTGTCAGTGACCCTGGAAGAATTGGTCATAGATCTATGACCATTTCAGACCAATTGGTCAAAAGCTGTAGGGGGGGGGGGGGGGGCTCCAAACCCTAAACTATAACGACCATTTTGGTCAGAAAGGTCGTAATTTCCTTACACGAAATGGTCATAAAGAAGATAGCACTAGTCCGTTGCCTTATTTCTAGCTGATCATGACCAATATAGATGGTCATAACCTTGTAAATTGTGGTGGGTTGCCATCACTAGGCGCCACCTCATCAGTTTTTCCTATTTGTCATGTCCATGTGGTAGTTCTTGCCCTAGGTTGTGAATCAACCTATATTTCTATCATTCCCAAAATTCCCAAAAAAATCTCATAAATTCTTTGGGTCATATCATCATCAAATATGTAAAAAACCTTGCTTGACTAGTTCAAAAATAATTCAAAAATATTCATTTTCCTATTCTATTCAAAAAAACACTTTGTGAAGGAAGTACCACTTTGGCATGTCCAAATGGTATCCATTTTCTACAGTGCTTTCCTATGCCCAAATAACCATCGTCCACCAAATGCCAGCTTAATCCATTCAATATTTTGAGCCCAGCTTCAACATTCGTATTTATGTCCAGTGTGGTACTTTGTAAAGCAAGTACCACCTAGGGTCCTCCTTTTGAGCTAAACATTTGTGAAGACGGTCTTCTTACTAACTGATCATCCTAAGCCAAAGCTCACACACATTAGCCATGTGCATTTCCCGTACCGCTAATCAAACACTTGGCTGCTTATTCATGATTGAGCATCGATCGGTCTCCTCGTGAGAATCTTATGTTGTGATTTTCTTCCTAGCACCTACCTGGGGAGTGCCCAACCCACTAGAAATGCCTAGGCCACCCAGAACACATGGCTATGCCACGGTCACGCGGTGACCACGCGGCGGGCATGCTAGTTTACGCACTCTAGAGTTGGAGCCCTCGGCCACCATCCAAACCTCGACGCATTGCCACCAAACTATGTATTTATGATTAAATATGTACTTACGTAACTAGAAATGATTTTTGGAACTAATAAATAGCAAAATATGAGGCAGCTGCAGTTCAAATTTGACCCGCTTCCTACTGAATAGGCGGGAATTTGTCTTTTTCACCAGAGGTGGATCAATACTTTTGACACCCAACCATTTTGTCAATAGTTCATTATATATGGCCTAGTATTTTATAAAATTGATTAGGTCCAATTTTGCAACAAATATATGGTAGGTACTTCACAAAAAAAACTCATTTCAGGCACTCAGAAAATGGAAAATGAATTTTCTGTGCAAAGAAAATGAAAACTTTCTTAGGCAAGATTGTTTTCCATTCCAAGATGCACCCTTGTGCACAATATGATATTATTTGAACAAACTATGCCATGAATGTGGCCATAAGATTGATCATTTGGCTTGAAAGCCATGAATCTTCATGCAAGATAGCTCATTTTTTAGAACACTTTTTAAAAATAATTTCCGTATTAGAAGTTTATTACTTTTCCTAGAAACTTGGTCACATATAATGACACAATGCGAAGGTTTTCAGATTTTTTGATTTTTTTTGAATTTTTTATGCCCGTTTCAAAATGCGGTCAAAACGGCGGACTTGACCGTTCCTAGCTAGTGGTTGAATCTTGGAAAACTTTTGATGTTTCTCTAATTAAATAGATACTTATGTGCCTATAAATGATTTTTGGAAAAAATAAATAGCAAACTATGAGGCAGCTGCAGTTCAAATTTGACCCGCTTCCACCTGAATCGACGGGAATTTGTCTTTTTCACCAGAGGTGGATCAAAACTTTTTACACCCAACCATTTGGTCAATTGTGCATTAAATATGGCCTAGTATTTTAGAAAAGTTATTTGGTCCAATTTTGCAAGAATTATTTGGTAGGTCCTTCACAAAAAAACCTCACTTGGGGCACTCGAAAAATGGAAAATGGCTCTTTTGTGCAATGAAAGTGAAAACTCCCTTAGGCAACATTGTTTGCCATTCCAAGATGCACCCTTGTGCACAATATGATATTATTTGAACAAACTATGCCATGAATGTGGCCATAAGATTGATCATTTGGCTTGAAAGCCATGAATCTTCACGCATGATAGCTCATTTCTGAGAACAGTTTTTTAAAATAATTTCCGTATTACAAGTTTATTATTTTTCCTGGAAACTTGGTCACATATAATGACACAATGCAAAGGTTTTCCATTTTTTGGAATTTTTTTTGAACTTTTTTATGCCCATTTCAAAATGCGTTCAAAACGGTGGGCTTGACCGTTCCTAGCTAGTGGTTGAATCTTGGAAAACTTTTGATGTTTCTCTGATTAAATAGATACTTATGTACCTAGAAATAATTTTTGGAAAAAATAAATAGCAAACTATGAGGCAACTACAGTTCAAATTTGACCTGCTTCTATCTGAATCGGCGGGAATTTGTCTTTTTCACCAGAGGTGGATCGAAACTTTTTACACCCAACCATTTGGTCAATTGTGCATTAAATATGGCCTAGTATTTTAGAAAAATGATTTGGTCCAATTTTGCAAGAATTATTTGGTAGGTCCTTCACAAAAAAACTCACTTGGGGTACTCGAAAAATGGAAAATGGCACTTTTGTGCAATAAAAGTGAAAACTCCCCTAGGCAACATTGTTTGGAATTCCAAGATGCACCCTTGTGCACAATATGATATTATTTGAACAAACTATGCCATGAATGTGGCAATAAGATTGATCATTTGGCTTGAAAGCCATGATTCTTCACGCATGATAGTTCATTTTTGAGAACACTTTTTCAAAATAATTTCGGTATTACAAGTTTATTATTTTTCCTGGAAACTTGGTCAGATATAATGACACAATGCGAAGGTTTTCCATTTTTTTGATTTTTTTGAATTTTTTTATCCCGTTTCAAAATGCGTTCAAAACGGCGGGCTTGACCGTTCCTAGCTAGTGGTTGAATCTTGGAATTTTTTTGATGTTTCTCTGATTAAATAGATACTTATGTACCTACAAATAATTTTTGGAAAAAATAAAGAGCAAACTATGAGGCAGCTGCAGTTCAAATTTGACCCGCTTCCACCTGAATTAGTGGAAAATTGTCTTTTTCACCAGAGGTGGATCAAAACTTTTTACACCCAACCATTTGATCAATTGTGCATTAAATATGGCCTAGTATTTTAGAAAAATGATTTGGTCCAATTTTGCAAGAATTATTTGGTAGGTCCTTCATAAGAAAACCTCACTTGGGGCACTCGAAAAATGGAAAATGGCTCTTTTGTGCAATGAAAGTGAAAACTCCCTTAGGAAACATTATTTGGAATTCCAAGATGCACCCTTGTGCACAAATATGAGCTCATTTGAACAAACTGTGCCATGAATGTGGCCTTAAGATTGATCATTTGGCTTGAAAGCCATGAATCTTCACGCATGACAGCTCATTTCTGAGAACACTTTTTTAAAATAATTTCCGTATTAGAAGTTTATTATTTTTCCTGGAAACTTGGTCACATATAATAACACAATGCGAAAGTTTTCCAATTTTCCAATTTTTTTTGAATTTTTTATGCCCATTTCAAAATGCATTCAAAACGGCGATCTTGACGTTTCCTAGCTAGTGGTTGAATCTTGGAAAACTTTTGATGTTTCTCTGATTAAATAGATACTTATTTACCTAGAAATAAATAGCAAACTATGTGGCAGCTGCAGTTCAAATTTGACCCACTTCCAGCTGAATCGGCGGGAATTTGTCTTTTTCACCAGAGGTGGATCAAATCTTTTTACACCCAACCATTTGGTCAATTGTGCATTAAATATGGCCTAGTATTTTATAAAAATGATTTGGTCCAATTTTGCAAGAATTATTTGGTAGGTCCTTCACGAAAAAACCTCATTTGGGGCACTCAAAAAAATGGAAAATGATTTTTTTGCAAAAAAAAACTCATTTCTCATGGCACCTTTTTGAACATATTTATCTTATTTCATCTTTATTATTTTTCCTGGAAACTTGTCCACGTTTGGTCACAAAGTGAGAAGGTTTTACATTTTCTTGGTGAATTTCTCAAGTCATAAAATAGCTGACATGATTTTAACACATTATTTTTAGTGAACTACGACCAATTTAGATGGTCATAACGTCTTACTGCACTCTGATTAGTCCATGGTTGTCTCACGCGGATCATGCATCGCACACCGTCGTATGCTCGTGGATCCAACGGCAGTCCTTGACCCTTTCACGCCAACCCCGAAGCCTTAGCTATGTCCTCGTGCTCATTTTCCATCCACCCGCCCGCCTCCTTTCTTTCCCTCTCCTCCTCTCCCCTTCCAGATCCGGCGGAGCTCCTCTCCATCGCGCCCTTCCTCACCACCCCGGCGGAGCTCCTCTCCATTGCGCCCTTCCTCACCACCCCGGCGGAGCTCCTCTCCATCACGCCCTTCCTCCTCTCCACCACCCCGACACCCCTTCCACTCGCAACGCATCCACCGGATCCGCCAGCCCCCCGCTTCCTTCTCCACCAAAACCTATCCAAGCCACCGGTGAGCCCCTCTGCTGCTTGCGCATGCACAGCCTCGCCTCCTGCTGTTCTCCATCGACCCCCTCCGCGTGCTCATCGTCATCGCCTCCCTCCACCGCATCGACCTCCTCACCTGCTAGTTTGCGGTTTATCCGTCGTGTTCGTCTTCTGCGGCGATGCACTGATCGATGGTTCTGGTCGTTGGCTCTAGGTGCTGGCGCAGGAGACCAGGAAGTTGTTCCAGGGTGAGCCGATGAAGAGGAGGGAGGGAATTTGGATCGAGATCAACAACTGCGAGGAGGGGGAGGAGAGCGAGAGGGGCAGCATGGTGGCCAGCAAGGGGAGCACCATCACGGGAGCCGCGTCCTCCCGGTCCATGGCCACATCATGGAGATGCCGCCGACCTCCACTGGCAAGTGGCGGCTGTGAGAGTCAGGTGCGGAGGGTGGACTTGATCATGAAGTCGCTCTCGTGGTACAAGGCGGCGCCGGTCACGGAGACGGCCATCCGCGCCGCCGTTGGTGAGTAGGGTACTTCCTCTAATCCAACTATCATCTCTGAAGATGTTCTGAAATTTGTTGGTTGACTCTCTGTTTGGAATTCTCAGGTTGCTAAAGCAGAAGAGAGGGTTGCGTCGTGGGGGCACTGGTGGCCACCCGGATCCGTATGTGTACATGGTACGTGAAATCTGTGCCACACAGTTTGCGTTTGGATGATGATTTAATATCTGAAAGTAGCTAAATGTAAGCTATGACTGAATCAGTATAACTGAGAGTCAGGGTCCAACTTCTAGATGGAGTTAGGGAGTTGTTACTTATTGCAGTAGTAATTTCCAGTTATTCAGTAGAGAGTAAGTAGAATCTGAAAGCAATTGTTAAATATTATTAATTTATCCTAGTTCCACTCACATCCTCAGTTCAATAATTCTGGAAGCCAGTTGAATCCTGAACACAGCACATTTCAAAAAATGCTTCCAAACCACATAATTTCATTCCTTGATACAAAAAGTACAGCAGGTTCTGATATACATCGATCCTGCCTTCCTCGTACCAATAAAGCATGTCCATAACTTTGGATTGTAGCAAAAAAATTGCTAAAAGAACAAATGCCCAGTCAAAGCTCTGAATGATTTTATAGTTGATCTGATTTTCTTTTAAACTGTACATGTGTACTAAACCCAAGTTTCAGTTGGCCTTGTATTTATATTTTCGTCTTGTTTGTTGTTCTGCTAGTCTCTCTACAGTTAGCTCTAACAACCCAGTTAAGTATTTCAATTACGGAGTGGCCTGTCCTATGCTGTGTCCTGCCACTCAAACGTATTTTGGGGGCATGATCAATCATTTTATCATGATTGAAAGAATATCCCATAATTTGCTTCTACTTTTAAGCTAAAAAATGTTTGTGCAGTAAACATTATATGCAAGATTGTTACTGCCATGCATGCACATTATACATTTTTTTGATCTAGTTAATGTTAATCAATACCGATCTAGGTGACTGGTCAATCAACATTTGCTGGAATCGTGCACCGTGCTGTTGTTAGTCACAATGATCAGTTTCAATAGCATGACCAGTGCCTGAACATGATGCATATTTATTAACAAAAATGGTAATGCATTTTGCTAGTCTGTTGCGAATGCTAATAGACCATGATAACTTGTATATTGGACCTACTACACCTAGTTACTTGTGTGTATCCTATTACTTACTAATTTGTAGACATGTGTAGTAGTACTATACTATATTCTTCTTCCTGAACTACTACAATAGAACTTGTAGTAGTGGTGTCTTACTGCCAGTGATAGTTTATCTTCTCACCATTGTTGTTCTTATTTGAATTGTTTTCTGAATTGTATGTTAATTTTGATCCATTTGACCTTTTCACAATTGCAGGCTGAAATGTGCATGTTTTATCTTCTTAGCATTGTTGTTCTTATTTACTTGCAAGTTTTTACAATGAAAGGTTCAATCATGCCATATTTGCTTGTACTTCATGTTAATGTCATCAAAATGCTCACACCAAGTTTGTGAATTGTGGCCAGGTACCAGAGGCTGACCAGGTACTCCATTGGCATCTCTAGCTCCCACATGTCGCCCCTGGGCTGTAGCGCCCTCTCGTGGGTGATCGACATCCTCCCAGTGGCGCCGCTCCTTACCCAGGTTGCGCACCACCTCAACTGTGGCTAGTACCAGTCGCTCATCCTCATCGCCGTTATGTCGTTCGATTCCTTCTTCTGCCTGCTCACTGGATTCTTCAAGATGGTCTGGGTGTTCCTGTTCTACATCCTCTTCATCACTGCATCCATTATCATGGCCGAGGCGGTGCACACCCACAACCTCGGGTTGATGATCCTACACTGCGCGCTGCCAGCAGCCAGCTCAGCCTCTACTGCACCGCCATTGGCGGCATCAGCGTGGCCCTCATGGCTGTGTTCATGTACCACATGCTGAGGCGCACTGACCAGCTCACCGGCCTATGGGGCGTCTCTATCTCCGATGACAAAGCTAAAGGTATATAATTATTGTGTGGTTGTTCTGTCCGTCAAGCCGAATGCTACTCTTATTATAGTGGCCTGATGCAAGTTTCTGAATTATGCCTTTTGAACTTGCAAGTTGGGGTACCTTGTTAATGTTCTAACTTTTAAACTCGAAACTGTTCCCTTTTCTGTTTGATTCAATCTTACCCTCGTTATAATGTATTGTACAGTTGTTGTTTCAAACTGTTTTGCTACACGTACCATAATTTGCATTGAAGATATTATATTCCTTTGTTGTATCATTGTTTAATAGCACCACAACACATGATGCTTACATGAAACATCCACATTATGTGTGTTGATTTGATAATAGGAGTGTCCTTGTCCTGGGCAGATGCTATATTTTGACTCCTATGTTCTTCTAGCCTCCTAGTTAATTTTATTACTAGGTTTTCTTTAGTTATCACCAGGAAATGTGATAGTGAATAGTTAATATCCTCACAGAACAAGGAAACTGTATCATACCAACATAATTTTGTGGTGTGGTTCACTCTAATCAGGAAGTTTGTTATCCTTGTTTACTCTGTTATCATAATCCTCAGAATAGCCAAGTAGCAAATCCCCAAAGTTATAATAAACTACTTCAAAAATGGTTAATTATCAGCTTGTTACAGGCCAACAGAGATATTTTAAAGTGGTTTGGTCTTCACTGAACATTGATGATTGGTTGACCTCATTTTGTTGTGTGTTACTGTCTTCTTTGTATTTTGTTTCCAAGATCATGACTCGGAGGAATTGTATGATCCTCCTTTAATTACCTCCTTTTTTTTGCATTTGCATCCAGGTTCTTGCACATCAGAAGTTATCCAGGCACTTCCTTTTCTTAAAAAGGCATATGGCAGTGCTATGCTAAAGGTTCTCCATGTTGGCCCAGATAGTTGTAGAGTAGTTTCTAATTTGTTGAAAGAAGGGAAGGAAGCATGAGGAGTATAGCCTTATGATCTGGAGGATGCTGCTCATGCTGGTAATTGCCTTTCACCAATCGCTTCCCCTCGCATGAATGCTGATCCAGCTGTTTGAGATTCTAGATGCTGACAACGCTTCTGCTGTTGCTTGTTTGTTTGTTTGCTGAAGTTATTATTCTGATCGTGTATTTCAACAGCCGCTTAGGTGTGTTCCAAACTCTCAGCTTCGGTACGCATTCTGTGTGTGAGCGTGTGTTTAATTGAAGTTTTGCATTGCAAAGTGGCTGACAAAACAAGCAACTGTGACATGTAACATCTTTGTTTCTTGTTCTCTGCTCTGCTTTCATGTAGCAACTTAGTACTGAATTTGAGAGTATGGGTGTTGTTAGCATCACATGTTGTTCTTGATCAACTTAGTACCAATTGTTATGTGCTGCATTGTGCAGTGCTGATTTCGCGTTGATATGAAATTACAGTAATATTACATTGTAGTGTTTTCTGCATGTTGTCGTATCACTAGTTCCATACTGCCTTCACAATTGAGTCTATTACTTGATTTGGTTTTTATCCTTGTATCAATTGTTGTATTGTAGACTTAAAATTGTGCTGGTTCCTTTTTACAGAAGCTCAAGTGTGAAGTGTGAAGTGTGAAGCAAGCGTGGTGCTATGAACTATGAAGCCAAGTGTGAAGACGTGTATCTGTGTCGTAATGATTGTAATAAATTTATTTAGTGGTATATTTGATGAATTTTATGTGTTTGTTCTAGTTGAAATATTTGATAACTATGTGATTTGAAAACTTGTGAAATGGAAACTTGACCAGTGGGCCACTTATGAAAATAATCTATCAAATTTGTACATTTCCGACATATGGGACCAATTTGAGAGATGAACATGACAAATGGGACCCATCTGACTTGTGGGATCAGCTTGAATATATAATGATTGGAAATATAAAATCAATATATAACAGCTGAAAATAGATAATAAATAGACTATAAAAGGCCACGGCCCAACAATAAAAAAGGCTGCAATGTTGGGCTTGGCCCATGAAGCCATTCAAAAATTGATAGAAAAAAATATAAAAAAGCTGAATTGTTGGGCTTGTCCCATCTAAAATAGAGAAATGGACCGGGCTGAATCTTATCAGTGACCTTTCGAATTGGTCATAATTTTGCCATGTCAGCTTGGCACGTTGGATCCGACGTGGCCTGGGCAGACAGCCAGTGACCAAAACAAAAGGTCATAGCTTCAACGACCTTCTGTTATGGTCGTAAATGTCTACGTAGAAGGTCGTTAATTTCAGTTTACGACCGCCAGCTTTTGACCTTCTGTTTTTGGTCACAAAAAGGTCACAAATGAAAAACAATGACCTTTTAGTGACCAATATTCATGGTCACAAGTTGACATATTTGTTGTAGTGGATTTTCTCATGAACCCTGAAGATGGTCTCCCCGATGTTCTTGGCATCCATCTTGTGGTTGTTGGTGAACTCCGCGATCATCATGTGGTTGGCGTTGAGTCCACGTTCCACCATCCCTTGGCACTTGAAAACTTGTTTTTCCATTGCTTCGAGTCTTTTCTCCACGCTTCCGGTCCTCCTTGGTCCCTCAACATCGCGGATGTGCAACACCCCCTCAAGCATCTTAATGGTTTGAGGGTGTTGCAGCACCTCCGCGAGGAAGGGGTTGTTGACCTTCTCGAAAAACTTGTCCTTGGGGGCGCTTGAAGACGTCATGGTGATCTAGATCTGTCAGAAAAATAGCTCGAAACAAAAGCACAAGATTTGGTCGTGGTACGGTGGTCAAAACCTTTGGGAGATTCTATAATGAGTTTTTACCGACCAAAAGTAGTATCGTGCAAGAAAACAGAGTCCGGAGAGCACATGAGGTGCCCACGAGGCAGGGGGCGCGCCCAGGGGGGTAGGGCGCGCCCTCCACCCTTGTGGACGCCTCGTGTCCTTCCCGGACTACTGATTTTCCTATTTTTTTAATATTCCAAAACAGATAAAAATTGCCATTAGAACTGTTTTGGAATCGGTTTACTTACCGTACCACATACCTATTCCTTTTCAGAGTCTGGAACGTCCTGGAAAGTGTCCCTTATGTATTCCTCCGGGGTCACGGTTTCAATTATATTAGTTCAACATTTATTGGATTACCTGAGATATAATGTTTG
Source organism: Triticum timopheevii (assembly GCA_963921465.1). Lineage (NCBI taxonomy): Eukaryota > Viridiplantae > Streptophyta > Magnoliopsida > Poales > Poaceae > Triticum > Triticum timopheevii. Next base: position 48,199,153 of record OY997268.1, on the reverse strand, counting down.
ATTCTTTGGCCGTTCACCACCTTCGGATTTGTGCCTTCGAAGTTGTTGATTTTTATGGCACCGGAACGATAGACCTCCTCGATAACGTAAGGACCTTCCCATTTAGAGAGGAGTTTTCCTGCAAAAAATCTTAAACGAGAGTTGAACAGCAACACATAATCACCTACATTAAACTCACGCTTTTGTATCCTTTTGTCATGCCATCTTTTAACCTTTTCTTTAAACAGTTTGGCCTTCTCATAGGCTTGAGTTTTCCATTCATCAAGTGAGCTACTGTCAAATAACCTCTTCTCATCTGCAAGTTTGAAATCATAATTGACCTCTTTAATGGCCCAATATGCCTTATGTTCTAGTTCGAGAGGTAAGTGACATGCTTTTCCATAAACCATTTTATATGGAGACATGCCCATAGGATTTTTATATGCAGTTCTATAAGCCCATAATGCATCATCAAGTTTCTTGGACCAATTCTTTCTAGATCTATTAACAATCTTTTGCAAAATCAACTTAAGCTCTCTGTTACTCAGTTCTACTTGGCCACTAGATTGTGGGTGATATGGAGATGCAATTCTATGATTAACATCATACTTAGCAAGCATTTTACGAAAAGCACCATTTATAAAATATGAACCACCATCAGTCATTAGGTATCTAGGGACTCCAAACCTTGGAAAAATAACTTCTTTAAGCACCTTAATAGAGGTGTTATGATCAGCACTACTAGATGGAATAACTTCTACCCACTTAGTAACATAATCAACAACAACTAAAATATGTGTATACCCATTAGAGGAAGGAAACGGTCCCATATAATCAAAGCCCCAAACATCACATGGTTCAATAACAATAGAATAATTCATAGGAATTTCTTGACGTCTACTAACTACAAATTCTTTGACATTCATGGCAAGACAAGACAAACTTACGGGCATCCTTGAAGAGAGTAGGCAATTAAAAACCGGATTGCAATACCTTATGTGCAGTTCTATCTCCAGCGTGGTGTCCTCCATAAGCCTCGGAGTGAGACTTGCGTAGGATCTGTTCCTATTCATGCTCAGGTACAGAACGTCTAATAACACCATCTACTGCTTTATAAAGGTGTGGGTCATCCCAGAAGTAATGTTTTAAATAATAGATTTTTCTTTCTTTTGCTGGTACATGAAACTAGGTGGTATGAATTAAGCAACAATGTAATTAGCATAATCAGCATACGATGGAGCAGTAGGAGAAGCATTTATGACAGCTAATTGTTCATCAGGAAAGGTATCATCAATACATAGTGGGTCATCAAGAACATTCTCTAACCTAGACAAGTTGTCTGCAACAGGGTTCTCATCTCCCTTTCTATCAATAATATGCAAATCAAATTCTTGTATTAAGAGAACTCATCCAATAAGTCTAGGTTTAGCATCTTTCTTTTTCATAAGATATTTAATAGCAGCATGGTGAGTAATAGTAAATGAAACGGGCCAGAATCGGCCATAACTATGAGCGTTGATGACCGACATGTAAGCGCACCTTGGGGTTTCACAATTATGGAAATCGCTTCGGGACCCCAAAACGGTGAGTAATAGTCCACGAAACGGGCCAAAATCGGCCAAAACTGTAAGTGTCGATGACCGACACGTGAACGCACCCCGGGTTCGTTAATTGTGGAAACCACTCCGGGACCCCAAAACAGTGAGTAATAGTCCATGAAACGGGCCAGAATCGGCCAAAACTGTGAGTGTTGATGACCGTCACATATGCGCACCATGTGGTTCAACAACTACGGAAATCTCTTCGGGACCCCAGATCGGTGAGTAATAGTCCATGAAACGGCTCAGAACAAACAAAAATCAAGAGTATTGATGATAGACACGTAAACGTACCCAGTGTTCGTTCGTGGAAATCACTCCTGGAACCCAAAACAGTGAGTAATATTCAGAGAAACGGGCTAGAATCGGCCAAAACTGTGAGTGTTGATGACCGAGAGGTTAGTGCACCTTGGGGTTCAACAACTATGGAAATCGCTTCGGGAGCCCAAAACAGTGAATAATAGTCCACGAAACGGGTCAGAATGAGCCAAAATTGTTAATGTCGATGATCGACACATAAGCGCACCTCGGGGTTTCACAACTATGGAAATCGCTTCGGTTCCCAAAAACAGTAAGTAATAGTCCATGAAACGGGCCAAAATCGGCCAAAACTATGAGTGTTGATGACCGACACATGAACGCACCCGGGGTTCATTAATTATGGAAAGCACTCCGGGACCCCAAAACGCTGAGTAATAGTGCACAAAACGGACCAAAATCGACATAATTGTGAGTGTTGATGACCGACACGCAAACGCGCCCCGGGGTTTGTTAATCGTGGAAATCAATCTAGCACCCCAAAACAGTGATTAACGGTCCACAAAACGGGCCAGAATCAGCCAAAATTGTGAGTGTTGATGACCAACACGTAAACGCACCCCGGGGTTCATTAATCATGGCACTCAGGGACCCCAAAACAGTGAGTAATAGTCCATGAATCGGGCCAGAATCAGCCAAAACTGTGATTGTTGAAGATCGACACGTAAAAGCACCCCGGGGTTCGTCAATCGTGGAAATCACTCCGGGGCCCCAAGACTGAGTAATAGTCCTAAAATGGGTCAGAATCGTCCCAAACTTGGGGTTTGACGACCATGGAAAATGCTTCGGGACCCCAAAACGGTGAGTAATAGTCCACGAAGCGGGCCAGAATCAACAAAAACTGCAAGTGTTGACGACCAACACGTAAACACACCCCGGGGTTCGCAAATCGTGGAAATCACTCCCGGACCACAAAACAGTGAGTAATAGTCCAAGAAATGGGCCAGAATCAACAAAAACCGTGAGTGTTGATAACCAACACGTAAACGCACCCGGGGGTTCGTCAATCGTGGAAATCACTCCGGGACCCCAAAACAGTGAGTAATAGTCCATGAAACGGGCCAGAATCAGACAAAACTGTGAGTGTTGATGACCGTCACGTATGTGCACCTTGGGGTTAAAAAACTATGGAAATCTCTTCTAGACCCCAGAACGGTGAGTAATAGTCCACGTAATGGCTTAGAATCGACAAAAACCGCGAGTGTTGATGACTGACACGTAAACGCACCCTGGGGTTCGTTAATCGTGGAAATCACTCTGGGACCCCAGAACAATGACTAATAGTCCAAGAAATGGGCCAGAATCAACAAAAACCGCGAGTGTTGATAACCAATACGCAAATGCACACGGGGGTTCGTCAATCATGGAAATCACTCCGGGACCCCAAAACAGTAAGTAAGAGTCCATGAAACAGGCCAGAATAAGACAAAACTGTGAGTCTTGATGACCATCACGTATGCGTACCTTGGGGTTCAACAACTATGGAAATCTCTTCTAGACCCCAGAACGGTGAGTAATGTTCCACGAAATGGCTGAGAATCGACAAAAACCGCGAGTGTTGATAACCGACACGTAAACGCACCCCGGGGTTCGTTAATCGTGGAAATCACTCTGGGACCCCAAAACATTGAGTAATAGTCCAAGAAACGGGTCAGAATCGGACAAAACTGCGAGTGTTGATCACCGAGAGGTAAGTGCACCTTGGGGTTCAACAACTATGGAAATCGCTTCGGGACCGCAAAAACTGTTAGTGTTGATGACGAACACGTAAACGCACTCGGGGATCGTCAATCGTGGAAATCGCTCTGGGACCACAAAACGTTGGGTAATAGTGCACGAAGCGGGCCAGGATCGGCCAAAATTATGAGTGTTGATGACCGACACATAAACGCACCCCGGGGTTCGCTAAAAATGGAAAGCACTCCGGGACCCCAAAACGCTGAGTAATGGTGCACAAAACGGACCAGAATCGACATAATTGTGAGTGTTGATGACCGACACGCAAACGCGCCTCGGGGTTTGTTAATCGTGGAAATCAATCTCGCACCCCAAAACAGTGAGTAATGGTCCATGAAACGGGCCAGAATCGGCCAAAATTGTGAGTGTTGATGACCGAGACGTAAACGCACCCCGGGGTTCGTCAATCGTGGAAATCACTCCGGGGCCCCAAAACTGAGTAATAGTCCTAAAATGGGTCAGAATCGTCCCAAACTTGGGGTTTGACTACCATGGAAAATGCTTCGGGACCCCAGAACGGTGAGTAGTAGTCCATGAAGTGGGCCAGAATCAACAAAAACCGCGAGTGTTGACGACCAACACGTAAACAAACCCCGGGGTTCGCAAATCGTGGAAATCACTCCGAGACCCCAAAACAGTGAGTAATAGTCCAAGAAAAGGGCCATAATCAACAAAAACCGCGAGTGTTGATAACCAACACGTAAACACACCCGGGGGTTCGTCAAACGTGGAAATCACTCCGGGGCCCCCAAACAGTGAGTAATAGTCCATGAAATGGGCCAGAATCAGACAAAACTGTGAGTGTTGATGACCGTCATGTATGCACACCTTGGGGTTCAACAACTATGGAAATCTCTTCTAGACCCCAGAACGGTGAGTAATAGTCCACGAAATGGCTCAGAATCGACAAAAACCGCGAGTGTTGATGACCGACTCGTAAACGCACCCTGGGGTTCGTTAATCGTGGAAATCACTTTGGGACCCCAAAACAGTGACTAATAGTCCAAGAAATGGGCCAGAATCAACAAAAACCGCGAGTGTTGATAACCAACACGTAAATGCACCCGGGGGTTCGCCAATCATGGAAATCACTCCGGGACCCCAAAACAGTGAGTAATATTCCATGAAACGGGCCAGAATCAGACAAAACTGTGAGTGTTGATGACCGTCACGTATGCACACCTTGGGGTTCAACAACTATGGAAATCTCTTCTGGACCCCAGAACGGTGAGTAATATTCCATGAAATGGCTCAGAATCGACAAAAACTGCGAGTGTTGATGACCGACACGTAAACGCACCCCAGGGTTCGTTAAACGTGGAAATCACTCTGGGACCCCAAAACAGTGAGTAATAGTCCAAGAAACGGGTCAGAATCAGACAAAACTGCGAGTGTTGATGACCGAGAGGTAAGTGCACCTTGGGGTTCAACAACTTTGGAAATCGCTTCGGGACCCCAAAAACTGTGAGTGTTGACGAGGAACACGTAAACGCACCTGGGGATCGTCAATCGTGGAAATCGCTCTGGGACCCCAAAACGTTAGGTAATAGTGCATGAAACGGACCAGGATTGGCAAAAATTGTGAGTGTTGATGACCGACACGTAAACGTACACCGGGGTTCGTCAATCACAGAAATCACTTCGGGACCCCAAAACTGAGTAATAGTCCAAGAAACGTGCCAGGATCGGCCCAAACTAGGAGTCTTGACCAACACATTAGTGCACCTCGGGGTTTGACAACCATAGAAAACGCTTCAGGACCCCCAATAGATTAGTAATAGTCCATGAAACGGGCCAGAATCGGACAAAACTGTGTGTGTTGATGACCGGCACGTAAGCACACCTTGGGGTTCAACGACGATGAAAATCGCTACGGGACCCCAAAACAATGAGTAATAGTCCAAGAAACGGGCCAGAATCAGCGAAAACTGAGATTGTTGATGACCGACACGTAAGCGCACCTTGGGGTTCAACAACTATGGAAATCGCTTCAAGACCCCAAAACGGTGAGTAATAGTCCCCGAAACGGGTCAAAATTGGCAAAATTGTGACTGTTGACGACAGACACGTAAAGGCACCCCGGGGATAGTCAATCGTGGATATCGCTCTAGGACCACAAACGCTGAGTGGTAGTGCACGAAAGAGTCCATAATCTACCAAAATTATGAGTGTTGATGACCTACACGTAAACGCATCCCGGGTTCGTCAATCGTGGAAATCACTTCGGGACCCCAGAACTGAGTAATAGTCCAAGGTTCGACAACCAACACGTAAACACATCTTAGGGTTCGACAACCAAGGAAATTGCTTTGGGAATCGACAAAAACCGCGAGTGTTGATGACCGACACGTAAACGCACCCAAGGGTTTGTTAATCATGGAAATCACTCTGGTCCCCAAAACAATGAGTAATAGTCCGTGAAACAGGCCAGAATTGACAAAAACCGCGAGTGTTGATGACCAACACGTAAACACACCCCGGGGTTCGTCAGTCGTGGAAATGACTCTGGGACCCCAAAACAGTGAGTAAGTCCACAAAAAGGGCTAGAATCAGCCAAAAATACGGGTGTTGATGACTGACACGTAACCGCACCTGGGGGTTCAACAACTATGGAAACCTCTCCGGGACCCCAAAACAATGACTAATAGTCCAAGAAACGGGCTGATACGTCTCCAACGTATCCATAATTTTTGATTGTTCCATGCTATTATATTATCTGGTTTGGATGTTTTATATGCGTTAATATGCTATTCTATATGATTTTTGGGACTAACCTATTAACCTAGAGCCAGTGCCAGTTTCTGTTTTATTTCCTTGTTTTTGAGTATCGCAGAAAATGAATATCAAACGAAGTCGAATTGACCTGAAAATTTATGGAGCTTATTTTTGGACCAGAGGAGTCCCTACCCCCTTGGGTGAGCCCCCTACCTTGTGGCTGCCTCGTAGACCCCCTGACTTGTTCCCGACACCAACACCTTTTGTATATCCCCAAATTCCAGAACAAAACCTAGATGCCGGAGGGGGGATCCATCACCGATGGCCATATTCATCATGTCGGCACTCTTCATGACGAGGAGGGAGTAATTCACCCTCAGGGCTGAGGGTATGTACTAGTAGCTATGTGTTTTATCTCTCTCTCCCGTGTACATGATATGGCACAATCTGGATGTACCGCGAGCTTTGCTATTATAGTTGGATCTTATGATGTTTTTCCCCCTCTTCCTTCTTGTAATGGATTGAGTTTTCCCTTTGATGTTATCTTATCGGATTGAGTTTTTAAGTATTTGAGAACACTTGGTGTATGTCTTGCCTGGGATACCCGTGGTGACAATGGATTTGAGAACACTTGTTGTATGTTTTGGTGATCAACTTGCGGGTTCCGTGAACTTGGGAATCTACCAAAATTATGAGTGTTGATGACCGACACGTAAACGCACCCCGGGGTTCGTCAATCGTGGAAATCATTTTGGGGCCCCAAACTAAGTAATAGCCCATGCAGCGGGCTAGAATCGGCCCAAACTGCGACTCTTGAAGACCAACACATAAGCATACCTTGGGGTTAGACAACCATGGAAATCACTTTGGGACCCCAAAACGGTGAGTAATAGTCCACGAAACGGGTCAGAATCGATAAAATCCCGAGGGTTGATGACTGACACGTAAATGCACCCAGGGGTTCGTTAACCGCGGAAATCACTCCGGGACCCCAAAAGAGTGAGTAATAGTCCATGAAACGGGCCAGAATCGGCCAAAACTGTGAGTGTTGATGACCGGCATGTAAACGCACCTTGGGGTTCAACAACTATGGAAATCGCTTTGGGACCCCAAAACGGTGAGTATTAGTCCCTGAAACAGGACAGAGTGGGCCAAAAGTGTTAGTGTTGACGACGGACAGGTAAACGCGCCCCGGGGATTCTCCATCGTGGAAATCGCTCTGAGACCCCAAAACGCTAAGTAGTAGTGCATGAAAAGGACCAAAATTGGCAAAAATTGTTAGTGTTGATGACCGACACGTAAACACACACCAGGGTTCGTCAATTGTGGAAATCACTTCGGGGCCCCAAAACTGAATAATAGTCGAAGAAAGGGCCAGAATCGGCGCAAACTGGGAGTCTTGATTACCAACACGTAAGCGCACCTTGGGGTTTGAAAACCATAGAAAATTCTTCGGGACTCAAAACAATGAGTAATAGTCGAAGAATCGGGCAAGAATCGGCCAAAACTGCGTTTGTTGATGACCGGCACGTAAGCGCACCTTGGGGCTCAACAACTATGGAAATCGCTTCGGGACCCCAAAATGGTGAGTAATAGTCCATGAAACGGGTCAAAATTGGCCAAAACTATGAGTGTTGACGACGGACACGTAAAAGCACTTCGGGCATAGTCAATCGTGGAAATCGCTCTAGGACCCCAAAACGCTGAATGGTAGTGCACAAAATGGACCAGAATCTGCGAAAATTATAAGTATTGATGACCGACACGTAAACACACCCCGGGGTTCCTCAATCGTGGAAATCACTTCGGGATCCCAAAACTGAGTAATAGTCCAAGAAACGGGCCAGAATCGTCCCAAAATGCGAGTCCTGACAACCAACACGTAAGCACGCCTTGGGGTTCGACAACCATGGAATGCTTTGGGACCACAAAACAGTGAGTAGTAGTCCACGAAGCGGGTCAGAATCGACAAAAACCCCGAGCCTTGATGACCGACACGTAAACGCACCCAAGGGTTCGTTAATCGTGAAAATCACTCCGGGGCCCCAAAACAGTGAGTAATAGTCCATGAAATAGGCCAGAATCAGCCAAAATTAGGAGTGTTGATGACCGGCACGTAAACGCATCGAGGGATTCGTTAATCGTGGAAATCACTCTGGGACCCAAAATAGTGAGCAATAGTCCATGAAACGGGCCAGAATTGACAAAAACCGCGAGTGTTGGTGACCAACACATAAACGCACCCCGGGGTTCGTCAGTCGTGGATATGACTATAGGACCTCAAAACAGTGAGTAAGTCCACGAAACGGGCAAGAATTGGCCAAATCTCCGTGTGTTGATGACTAACACATAACCGCACCCTGGGGTTCAACAACTATGGAAATCGCTCCGGGACCTCAAAACAATAAGTAATAGTCCAAGAAACGGGCTGATACATCTCCAACGTATCTATAATTTTTGATTGTTCCGTGATATTATATTATTGGTTTTGGATGTTTTATATACATTAATAGGCTATTTTATATGATTTTTGGGACTAACCTAATAACCTAGAGCCCAGTGCCAGTTTTTGCTTTTTACTTCTTTTTGCGTATCGCAGAAAATGAATATCAAACGGAGTCCAATTGACATGAAAAGTTATGGAGCTTTTTTTTGGACCAGAAGAAGCCCACGGAGCATCAGAGATGGACCAGAGGAGTCCCGAGGCCACCAAGAGGGTGGAGTCCGTGCCCTACCCCTGGGCGCACCCCCAACCTTGTGGGTGCCTCGTAGGCCCCCTGACTTGTTCCCAACACCAACATCTTATATATATTCACAAACTTCAAGAACAAGACCTAGATGCCGGAGTGGGGATCCATCAACGATTGCCATCTTCATCATCCCGGTGCTCTTCATGACGAGGAGGGAGTAATTCACCCTCGTGGCTGAGGGTATGTACCAGTAGCTATGTGTTTGATCTCTCTTTCTCCCTTGTTCTTGATATGGCATGATCTTGATGTACCGCGAGGTTTGCTTTTATAGTTGGATCATATGTTGTCTCTCCCCCTCTTCCTTCTTGTAATGGATTGAGTTTTCCCTTTGAAGTTATCTTATCGGATTGAGCCTTTAAGGATTTGAGAACACTTGATGTATGTCTTGCGTGGGATACCCGTGGTGACAATGGGGTATTCTATTCATTCACTTGATGTATGTTTTGGTGATCAACCTGCGGGTTTCATGACCTTGGGAATCTACCGAAATTATGAGTGTTGATGACCGACACGTATACGCACCCCGGGGTTCATCAATCATGGAAATCATTTCGGGACCCCAAACTGAGTAATAGTCAAAGAAACGGGCTAGAATCGGCCCAAACTGTGATTCTTGAAGACCAACACATAAGCACACCTTGCGGTTCAACAACCATGGAAATCGCTTTGGGACTCCAAAACGGTGAGTAATAGTCCACAGAACGGGTCAGAATCGACAAAAATCCCGGGGGTTGATGACCAACACGTAAACGCACCTAGGGGTTCGTTAATCGCGGAAATCACTCTGGGACCCCAAAGGAGTGACTAATAGTCCATGAAACGGGCCGGAATCAGCCAAAACTATGAGTGTTGATGACTGAGGGAGTCCTGGACTAGGGGGTGTCCGGATAGCCGGACTATCATCGTTAGCCGGACTCCAAGACTATGAAGATACAAGATTGAAGACTTCGTCCCGTGTCCGGATGGGACTTTCCTTGGTGTGAAAGGCAAGCTTGGCGATACGGATATGTAGATCTCCTACCATTGTAACCGAATCTGTGTAACCCTAGCCCTCTCCGGTGTCTATATAAACTGGAGGGTTTTAGTCCGTAGGACACACAACCATTACAACAATCATACCATAGGCTAGCTTCTAGGGTTTGGCCTCTTTGATCTCGTGGTAGATCCACTCTTGTACTACCCATATCATCAATATCAATCAAGCAGGAGTAGGGTTTTACCTCCATCGAGAGGGCCCGAACCTGGGTAAAAACATCGTTTTCCATGTCTCCTGTTACCATCCGCCTAGATGCACAGTTTGGGACCCCCTACCCGAGATCCGCCGGTTTTGACACCGACATTGGTGATTTCACTGAGAGTTCCTCTGTGTCGTCACCGATAGGCTTGATGGCTTCTTCAATCAACAACAACACCGTCCAGGGTGAGACTTTTCTGCCCAGACAGATCTTCGTGTTCGGCGGCTTCGCACTGCGGGCCAATTCACTTGGCCATCTGGAGCAGATCGAAAGCTACACCCCTGGCCATCAGGTCAGATTTGGAAGCCTAAACTTCATGGCCGACATCCGCGGAGACTTGATCTTCGATGGATTCGAGCCACAGCCGAGCGGGCCGCACTGTCACGATGGGCATCATTTAGCTCTGCTGCCGGACAGAACCTTGGAGGCCGCACACGGATCCGCTCTGACCTATAGTTCGGAGCCGACCGCGCAGATCGAGGACAGGTGGCTGGACACCCCCTCGGGAGCTGCAACCTCCACGGTGATGGAGCCGAATACTGACCTTGTCCCTTATAAATATCGTGACTCCAAGGTGCCAGACTCCTTGCCGGACTCCGAACCTCCTGCGCCCCTACAAATCGAATTCGATTGGGCGCCGATCATGGAGTTCACCGCTGCGGACATCTTTCAGCACTCGCCCTATGGCGACATCCTGAACTCACTAAAGCATCTCTCGTTATCAGGAGAACCCTGGCCGGACTGCGGTCTGGATGGTTGGGATGCGGACGACAAAGAGATTCAAAGCTCACCCACCACCCACTTTGTAGCCACTGTCGATGATCTAACCGACATTCTAGACTACGACTCCGAAGACATCGACGGTATGGACGACGATGCCGGAGACGATCAAGAACCAGCGCCTAAAGGGCACTGGAAGACCACCTCGTCATATGACATATAGTTGGTGGACACCCCAAAGGATGGGGACGGCGAAGAAGCAGCGGAGGCAGATTCCTCTAAGAAACAGCCCAAGCGCCGACGTCAGCGGCGCCGCTCTAAATCCCGCCACAGCAAGAATGGAGATTCCGGCGCTGGAGATAATAACACCCCAGAGAGTGCCGAAGACAACCCCCTCCAGCAAGATTCAGCACAGGAGGACGGGGAAGCCAGCACTCAAGAGAGAGCGGCAGACAAGGAGTTAGAGGATGACAATTGCATGCCTCCGTCCGGAGACGAGGCAAGCCTCAACGACGACGAATTTGTCGTGCCCGAGGATCCCGTCGAACAAGAGCGTTTTAAACGCAGGCTAATGGCCACAGCGAACAACCTAAAGAAAAAACAGCAACAACTTCGAGCTAATCAAGACCTGATGGCCGACAGATGAACCGAGGTCCTCACGGCCGAAGAGTATGAATTCGAACGCCCCTCCAAAAGCTACCCAAAACGCAAGTTGCTCCCCCGACTAGAGGAGGAAGCATACAAACCTCACAAGTGCACAATACGGCAAACCGACCACCTCGTGGCCGCGATAGAGAGGCATCTAGGCCTTCCGCCAGAACCGTACCCCGGCACCGCTCAAAAAGCGCGAAGCCACGGGGGAATACGCCGGACTTGCGGGATATATTGTAGGATAAGGCAAGACAATCTAGATCCATCTACGGATCACGTGGGCGCCGCATGACCCATGACGACTACCGTCGCGCCGGATACAGCAACTCCGGCCGGGCCGAACACAGCAGACAACGCTCTCTTGAGCTACGTCGTGATATTTCTCAGTATAGAGGCGCCGCACACCCACTATGCATCACAGACGAAGTAATGGATCATCAAATCCCTGAAGGGTTTAAATCCGTGAACATTGAATCCAACGGTGGCACAACAGACCCCGTGGTTTGGATCGAAGATTATCTCCTTCATATCCATATGGCTCGCGGCGACGATCTCCACGCCATCAAGTACCTCCCACTCAAGCTTAAAGGACCAGCTAGGCATTGGCTAAAAAGCTTGCCCGCAAAGTCAATTGGGTGTTGGGAGGACCTGGAAGCCGCATTCCTCGACAACTTCCAGGGCACATATGTGCGACCACCAGACGCCGATGACCTAAGCCACATAATTCAGCAGCCAGACGTATCGGCCAGACAGTTCTGGACACGGTTCTTAACAAAGAAAAATCAAATTGTCGACTGTCCGGATGTAGAGGCCCTCGCAGCCTTCAAACATAACAGCCGCGACGAGTGGCTGGCCCAGCACCTAGGACAAGAAAAGCCGAAATCCATGGCAGACCTGACATCACTCATGACCCGCTTCTGTGCGGGAGAGGAAAGCTGGATAGCTCGCAGTAACAACCTCACCAAAATTCTGGCAGTCCGAACAACAAAGGACCACAATGGCAGGTCGCGTCGCAACAAAAACAAACGCCGCATTAACGGCGACAGCACTGAGGATACGGCAGTCAACACCGGATTCAGGGGCTCTAAACCCGGTCAGCGGAAAAAGCCATTCAAAAGAACTACTCCGGGTCCGTCCAATTTGGACTTGACCGCTCTTGCCAGATACATGGCACCCTCGAAAAGCCAGCTAATCACACCAACAGAGATTGTTGGATATTCAAGCAGGCTGGCAAGTTAATTGCCGAAAACAATGACAAGGGGCTGCATAGCGATGACGAGGAAGAGACCCGGCTGCCGAACAGTAGAGGAGAGAAGGGTTTTTCCCCACAAGTGCGGATGGTAAACATGATATACACAACCCACATACCCAAGAGGGAGCGAAAGCATGCACTTAGGGACGTGTATGCGATGGAGCCAGTCGCCCCGAAGTTCAACCCATGGTCCCCTTGCGCGATCACTTTCGATCGAAGGGACCACCCCACCAGTATCCGCCATGGTGAATTCGCCGCATTGGTTTTAGACCCAATCATCGATGGATTAAACCTCACTAGAGTCCTGATGGATGGTGGCAGCAGCCTGAACCTGCTTCATCAGGATACAGTGTGCAAGATGGGCATAGACCCCTCAAGGATTAAACCTACAAAGACGACCTTCAAAGGCGTCATACCAGGTGTTGAGGCCAATTGTACATGCTCAGTCACACTGGAAGTGGTCTTCGGATCCCCGGATAACTTCCGAAGCGAGGAGTTAATCTTCGACGTAGTCCTGTTTCGCAGTGGCTATCACGCTCTGCTCGGACGAACCGCGTTTGCAAAGTTCAACGCGGTGCCGCATTATGCATACCTCAAGCTCAAGATGCCAGACCCTCGTGGAGTCATCATGGTCAATGGAAAGACCGAACGCTCCCTCCGAACGGAGGAACACACAGCGGCTCTCGCGGCAGAAGTACAGAGCAGTCTCCTAAGGCAATTTTCGAGTCCGGCCGTTAAACGATCGGACATGGCCAAACGCGCCCAGAGCAACATACATCAAGACCACCTGGCACGTTCCGAGCACGCGTAGCAATGCGGCCCCAACTCCAGCCCTCGCATGATTGCAAGACTAGCCCTTCGCGTACATCATTATGCTCTGGAGATACCATGGCCATAGGGGGAGGGGCACGACCACGACAGGCCCAGAGTGCGGCTTAACCACACCAGGGGCTCCCAAGTGTGTCACTCTTTTTTTATTCCTTTTTATTTTTCTCCACAGGACTCCATTCACCAGAGGCCCTGTCCGGCAGTAGATCTGCCGAACTCACGATGCAACAGCCAGGGAGGGACAATGGCTACGACGACACCCAGGTGGTCTCCATTATGAGCATTAAATCTGTTTAATACACCATTCCGCAGCCTACCCCTGGAGGGAGACACTTTTAATAGTCCAACCCTTGCTTACCGCACTATTTGTATCGTTCTGCACCCGTGGCAGAATTCCTTGAATAAACAATGCATCACTTTTTGTTTATAATTGCATTTCTCTTTTACATATATGTTCATTTATGACATCTTGCACCCGTACATTTTGGTACGGCCGAATACACCATGGGCTTATGTTCCCCGCATTATGGTGTGATAAGTCCGAACACTTTCACAAGTGCGGCACCCCGAACTTATAGCACTATATGCATCGGCTCCGAATCATGTCTTGGGTCAATAGTTGGGTTTGCCCGGCTCCCATGTTTTGGTACCTTACGTTCCGTTCCGTTGGCTAAGGTAGCACTGGGAGAACCACTGCGATTGCGCCCCGGTTGAGCTGGGCGAGCGCCTCAGTGGAGAAAGCTAAAACTGACTGTCATGATAAGGCAAGAGCTGGTCGCTGTTCGAGAGGTCTTTTCGAGTCCTTAAAGACTTACGCCGCTTAGAGCGAGGAACCGGCTTCGTCCGGCCCAGGCGTGGATAGCGCCCCAAATTCGGTCTTCCGGACACTAGGGGCTTCACCGAAATTTAAAATTATAGAATTCTATGGCTAAGTGAGAGTGGTCAAGCATTATAAGTCCGGTTGCCTTGTTCGTTGTGTTGAGCGCCTCCCTAGATGGACCCAAAAATGGGAACAAGAGCACTCAAGTTTATCCCGAACACCCCAGCACTCGTGGCATGGGGGCTGAAGCCAACGACTTGCCATCTCTCAGATTTGATAAACGGCCGCACAGAGGGTAATATTTTAAATTAATAAGCGTTCCTTAGTGCATATGAACAAAGTTTTCAGCGCACAGGATAACACATTGCGAGTCTACTAAAAAATTACATCTTCGGGGCACTCATCCGCAATCTTGCGGGCACCCTTCAGGACACTCTTATAGTACATTTCAGGCGTACGATACTCCTTGCCCGCTGGCGGCGCGTCCGTGATAAGCCTCTCAGCATCCAGCCTGCCCCAGTGCACCTTTGCGCGGGCAAGGGCCCGACGGGCACCTTCAATGCAGGCGGAGCGCTTGATGACTTACACCCAGGGGCACGTATCCACCAGCCGCCGCACGAGACCGAAGTAGCTCCCAGGCGTGGCCTCTTCAGGCGACAGCCAGACTATGAGGCCCTTCATGGCCTGCTCGGCTACCTTGTGGAGCTCGACCAGCTGCTTCAGCTGGTCGCTAAGGGGCACCGGATGTCCGGCCTCAGCATACTGATACCAGAAGACCTTCTCCGTTGAGCTCCCATCCTCGGCCCGGTAGAATGCGGCGGCATCGGACACGTTGCGAGGCAGATCTGTAAACGCCCCTGGAGAGCTCTGAATTCCGGTAAGTAACAGGTAATTTACATTCACATGCTTGCTTTGCATGAAAAATGCCTTACCCGTCGCTATTTTCTTCACCGCCTCAATCTCCTGGAGGGCCTTATGGGCCTCGGCCTTAGCGGCTTTTGCACTTTCAAGAGCGGAGGCAAGCTCGGACTCTCGAGTCTTCGAGTCGCGCTCCAAACTCTCATGCTTTTCCATGAGAGCCTGGAGCTCTTGCCGCACCTCGGCCACCCGCGCCTCCTGCTTCTCTCGCTCCGTTCGTTCCACGGCCGCATTGCATTCGGCCGCGGACACGGCCTCCTTTAGGGTCGCCACCTCGTTCGTGGCCCCTGCAGTACCCATGTTATCCTTGTTATTCCTGTTGCAACCAAAATCCTTTTCTGTAAGGTACAAATTTAATGCGGTGTTACTCACCTTCTTTGTCCTCGAGCTGCTTCTTGGCAAGGCCGAGCTCTTGCTCGGACCGCTCGAGGTCCTGCTTCAAAGCACCGACCTCCGCAGTCAGTGCGGCAGAGGTCAGCAGCGCAGCCTGCAAACCCATATTGACATAATTTTTAGCACTCCTGCGTATATCTTTTTAGATCCTCAGTCCAGTTTTTCTTTCCGAACACCGAACCGAGCATCAGGGGCTACTGTCTATGCAGTATTACATTACATATTTTAAAACTTCTTACCGCACTTGGCGAGCTGAACCTTCTCAATCACCGCACTCATGATAGTACGGTGTTCTTCCTCGATGGAAGCGCCGTTGAGCGCCTCCAACAAGTTGTCGGGCGCCTCCGGTTGGACGGAGGCTGCCGGTGTCACGGTCTTGCCCTTCTTACGAAGGGTCCGCCTGCCGGACTCCGAAACCACTGCGGTTTCCGGCATGGAGTCCGGTGCAAAGTCCGGGAGGCTGCCTTGTGGCACCTCCGGAGCCTCCTCCTGATGGGTCCCCTCCTGGGATCCCACCTCGGCGTCGTCAGCGTTGCAAGGGGTGGAGGCGGTCGGAATGGAATCCACATCCGACGGAGCCAAGGACCCGCTCGATGAAGCGGGAAGATCATCCTCGGCCAGACTGCAGGTAGTGTGTGCCATTAGAAGGACAACATGTGGCACGAAAGAAATAAACCATTCAGGAATCCGGATACTTACGATCTTGCCGGAGGCTTGGCCCTCGAGGGCCACCCTTTGTCGCCGACGCTGGCGTTGGCGGAGCTGTCCGGAGGAAGGTTCCTTCCCCTGTTGGACCCTTCGGCCTCTCCTGTTGGGGAAGCCTTCCTCTTCCTCTCTTCCCCCTCCTGGGGAGAGTCCTCTTTCTCCTCCTCGTCTTCGGGGGAGGAGTCCGCCTTGGAGCCATCGGACGATGAGTCCGATACCACCTGGCGCCGGGAACTCCTTCGAGTTCCCGTGGCCTTCTTCTTGGCCTTCTTCTCCGGCACCACATAAAGTGCCGGGACTAGCAGCCCCGCTAAACGGGCGTCCGCTGGGTCTTCGGGAAGGGGAGCCGGACAGTCTACCTGTCCGGACGTCCTCTGCCAGTCCTTAAAGGCATTGGGAGTTTTAAATCCCACATAGATTCAAACTATGAAAGAAAATAAGTGTCCCATAGAGGATAACAAAGCTTACCTCGCCGGCCGGGCGCTTGGTGCTGAATCCGCGGTCTTCCGTCGTGGATGTGGGGGCTTCTCCGCCCTTGAACAGCACCCTCCAGGCAGCTTCGTATGTCGTGTCGAAGAGCCCGCTCAGGGTCCGGTGCTGTGCCGGATCGAAATCCCACAAATTGAAGGCCCGCTGTTAGCAGGGGAGAATCCGGTGGACGAGCATGACCTGGATCACATTGACAAGCTTAAGCTTCTTGTTCACCAGGGTCTGGAGACAGGACTGGAGTCCTGTCAGCTCCTCCGAACTGCCCCATAGCAAGCCCTTCTCTTGACAGGAGGTGAGCTGCATAGGGATACCAGATCTGAACTCAGGGGCCGCTACCCATTTAGGGTCACGCGGCTCGGTGATGTAGAACCACCCCGATTGCCACCCCTTGACGGACTCCACGAAGGCCCCCTCGAGCCAGATGACGTTGGGCATTTTGCCCACCATGGCGCCTCCGCACTCCGCTTGGACGCCCTTCACTACATTCGGCTTGACATTGAAGGTCTTTAGCCACAAGCCGAAGTTTGGCGCCGGATCGTGGAAGTCCAAGCCGTAGTAGTACATGAGCCCCCGGACGAAGGGATGAAGTGGGAAGCCCAGTCCACGGAGGAAGTGGGGAAGGAATATGACACTCTCATGGGGCCTAGGGGTGGGGATGAGCTGCCCCTCGTCGGGCAGCCGGTGCGCGATGTCGCTGGAAAGGTATCAGGCGCCGTGCAGCTTTTCGATGTGCCCCTCCGTAACGGAGGAGGCCATCCACTTGCCTCCCACTCCGGACATGGCTGGAGAAGGTCGGGACGAGATGCGAGGACTGGGGCGCTGGAGCTCGAGTGCGCGGGGATGGATGAGCAAAGCAGGAAGAAGGCGTAGGTAAAAAGGTGGATCCTTATCCCCTTATATATGGGCGGACGAAAACTATGCGTCCCCACCGGCCTGGTAAAACTCGCTTATCTCCCAAGCGCCACCATCAATGGCGCGGTTGGGTTACCCACGTCCGTATTGATGGGAATCCCAGAATAAGGGGAACACGATCTCTGCTTCGACAAGACGTGCCAAGGAAACCGCTTCGCTAAACGCGCTGAGGTGCTACGATAAAAAATGATTCAAGTAAAGGCTTGGTGGTGGTGTGACGTCATGCCACAAAATACGTTAGCAGATTGAACTTGTGTACATATTATTCTCTCTACGGTGGAATGTGGGATTTATTTTGCAGAGCCGGACACTATCCTGGCGTTCACAATCTTCTATGAATTATTCGGAGGAGGAACCCGCCTTGCAATGCCGAACAATATGCGCGCCGGACTCATCATCATTGAAGCCTGGTTCAGGGGCTACTGAGGGATAGCCGGACTATCATCGTCAGCCGGACTCCAAGACTATGAAGATACAAGATTGAAGACTTCGTCCCGTGTCCGGATGGGACTTTCCTTGGCGTGAAAGGAAAGCTTGGCGATACGGATATGTAAATCTCCTACCATTGTAACCGCCTCTGTGTAACACTAGCCCTCTCCGGTGTCTATATAAACCGGAGGGTTTTAGTCCGTAGGACACACAACCATTACAACAATAATACCATAGGCTAGCTTCTAGGGTTTGGCCTCCTTGATCTCGTGGTAGATCCACTCTTGTACTACCCATATCATCAATATCAATCAAGCAGGAGTAGGGTTTTACCTCCATCGAGAGGGCCCGAACCTGGGTAAAAACATCGTGTCCCTTGTCTCCTGTTACCATCCGCCTAGACGCACAGTTCGGGACCCCCTACCCGAGATCCGCCGGTTTGACACGGACAATGACCGACACGTAAAAGCACCTTCGGGTTCAACAACTATGGAAACGCTTTGGGACCCCAAAACGGTGAGTATTAGTCCCGGAATGGGTCAGAATGGGCCAAAACTGTGAGTGTTGACGACGGACACGTAAACGCACCCCAGGGATTCTCAATCGTGGAAATCGCTCTAAGACCCCAAAACGATGAGTAGTAGTGCACGAAACCGACCAGAATAGGCAAAAAATTTGAGTGTTGATGACCGACACGTAAACCCACACCGGGGTTCGTCAATCATGGAAATCACTCCGGGACCCAACACTGAGTAATAGTCCAAGAAACTTTCCAGAATCGGTGCAAACTGGGAGTCTTGATGACCAACACGTAAGTGCACCTTGGGGTTTGAAACCTGTAGAAAATGCTTCGGGACCCAATACGGTGAGTAATAGTCCACGAAACGGGCCAAAATCGGCCAAAACTGTGTGTGTTGATGACCGACACGTAAGCGCACCTTGGGGTTCAACAGCTATGGAAATTGCTCCGGGACCCCAAAACAATGAGTAATAATCCAAGAAACAGGCTAGAATCGGCCCAAAACTGAGAGTGTTGATGACCGACACATAAGCGCACCTTGGGGTTCAACAACTATGGAAATCGCTTTGGGACCCCAAATCGTTGAGTAATAGTCCATGAAATGGGTCAAAATTGGCCAAAACTGTGAGTGTTGACGACGGACACATAAAATCACCTCGGGGATAGTCAATCGTGGAAATCGCTCGAGGACAAGCTGAATGGTAGTGCACGAAACGGACCAGAATCTGCCAAAATTGTGAGTATTGATGACCGACACGTAAACGCACCCCGGGGTTGCTCAATCGTGAAAATCACTTCGGGACCCCAAACTGAGTAATAGTCCAAGAAACGGGCTAGAATCGGCCCAAAATGCTAGTCTTGAAGACCAACACATAAGCACACCTTGGGGTTCGACAACCATGGAAATCGCTTTGTGACCCCAAAACAGTGAGTAATAGTCCACGAAACAGGTCAGAATCAACAAAAATCCCGAGGGTTGACGACCAACACGTAAACGCACCTAGGGGTTCATTAATTGCGTTATCACTCCGGGACCCCAAAAGAGTGAGTAATAGTCCATGAAACGGGCCAGAATCGGCCAAAACTATGAGTGTTGATGACCGACACGTAAACTCACCTCGGGGTTCAACAACTATGGAAATCTCTTTGGGACCCCCAAACGGTGAGTATTATTCCCCGAAATGGGTCAGAATGGGCCAAAACAGTGAGTGTTGACGATGGACACGTACGCACCCCGGGGATACTCAATCGTGGAAATCGTTCTGAGACCCCAAAAGGCTGAGTAGTAGTGCATGAAATGGACCAGAATTGGCAAAAATTGTGAGTGTTGATGACTGACACGTAAATGCACACCGGGGTACATCAATCGTGGAAATCACTTCAGGACCCCAAAACTGAGTAATAGTCCAAGAAATGGGCCAGAATCAGCGCAAACTGGGAGTCTTGATGACCAACACGTAAGCGCACCTTGGGGTTTGAAAACCATAGAAAATGATCCGGGAACCAAAATGGTGAGTAATAGTCCACGAAACGGGCCAGAATCGGCCAAAACTGCGTATGTTGATGACCGACACGTAAGGGAACCTTGGGGTTCAACAACTATGGAAATTGCTCCGGGACCCCAAAACAATGAGTAACCGTCCAAGAAACGGCCAAAACTGAGAGTAGTGATGACCGACACGTAAGCGCCCTTAGGGTTCAACAACTATGGAAATAGTCCACGAAACGGGTCAAAATTGGTTGGCCAAAACTATGAGTGTTGACGACGGACACGTAAAAGCTCCTCGGGGATAGTCAATCATGGAAATCGCTCTAGGACCCCAAAACATTGAATGGCAGTGCACGAAACGGAAAAGAATCTGCCAAAATTATGAGTATTGATGACCGATACGTAAACGCACCCCAGTGTTCCTCAATCGTGGAAATCACTTCGGGACCGCAAAACATCAATCGTGGAAATTATGAGTAATAGTCCAAGAAACGGGCCAGAATCGTCCCAAACTATGAGTCTTGAGAACCAACATGTAATCACGCCTTGGGGTTCCACAACAATGGAAATTGCTTTGGGACCACAAAAGATTGAGTAATAGTCCACGAAATGGGCCAGAATCGAAAAAATCCCCGTGCGCTGATGACCATCATGTGAACGCACCCAAGGGTTCATTAATCCTGGAAATCGCTCAGAGGCCCCAAAACAATGAGTAATAGTCCGCGAAATGGGCCAGAATTGGCCAAAACTATGAGTGTTGATGACCGACATGTAATCGCACCGGGGGGGTCGTTAATCGTGGAAATCACTCCGGGACCCCATAACAGTGAGTAATAGTCCACGAAACGGGCCATAATCGACAAAACAGCGAGTGTTGATAACCAACACGTGAATGCACCATGGGGTTCGTCAGTCGTGGATATGACTCTAGGACCTCAAAACAGTGAGTAAGTCCACGAAACGGGCAAGAATTGGCCAAATCTACGTGTGTTGATGACTGACACATAACCGCACCTTGGGGTTCAACAACTATGGAAATTGCTCCGGGACCTCAAAACAATAAGTAATAGCCCAAGAAACGGGCTGATACGTCTCCAACGTATCTATAATTTTTTATTGTTCCTTGGTATTATATTATCGGTTTTGGTTGTTTTATATACATCAATATGCTATTTTATATCATTTTTGGGACTAACCTAATAACCTAGAGCCCAGTGCCAGTTTCTGCTTTTTACTTGTTTTTGTGTATTGCAGAAAATGAATATCAAACGGAGTCCAATTGACCTGAAAATTGAAGGAAATATGCCCTAGAGGCAATAATAAAGTTATTTTTTATTTCCTCATATCATGATAAATGTTTATTATGCATCCTAGAATTGTATTAACCGGAAACATGATACATGTGTGAATACCTAGACAAACATAACGTCACTAGTATGCCTCTACTTGACTAGCTCATTAATCAAAGATGGTTATGTTTCCTAACCATAGGCATGTGTTGTCATTTGATTAATGGGATCACATCATTAGGAGAATGATGTGATTGACATGACCCATTCCGTTAGCCTAGCACTTGATCGTTTAGTATATTGCTATTGCTTTCTTCATGACTTATACATGTTCCTGTAACTATGAGATTATGCAACTCCCATTTACCGGAGGAACACTTTGGGTGCTACCAAACATCACAACGTAACTGGGTGATTGTAAAGGAGTACTACAGGTGTCCCCAAAGGTACATGTTGGGTTGGCGTATTTCGAGATTAGGTTTTTTCACTCCGATTGTCGGAGAGGTATCTCTGGGCCCTCTCGGTAATGCACATCACTATAAGACTTGCAAGCAATGTAGCTAATGATTTAGTTATGGAATGATGCATTACATAACGAGTAAAGAGACTTACCGGTAACGAGATTGAACTAGGTATTGGATACCGACGATCGAATCTCGGGCAAGTAACATACCGATGACAAAGGGAACAACGTATGTTGTTATGCGGTTTGACCGATAAAGATCTTCGTAGAATATGTAGGAGCCAATATGGGCATCTAGGTTCCGCTATTGGTTATTGACCGAGAATAGTTCTAGGTCATGTCTACATAGTTCTCGAACCCGTAGGGTCCGCACGCTTAACGTTACGATGACAGTTTTATTATGAGTTTATAAGTTTTGATGTACTGAAGTTTGTTCGGAGTCCCGGATGTGATCATGGACATGACGAGGAGTCTTGAAATAGTCGTGACATAAAGATTGATATATTGGAAGCCTATGTTTGGACATCGGAAGTGTTCCGGGTGAAATCGGCATTTTACCGGAGTACCGGGAGGTTACCGGAACCCCCCGGTGACCTAATGAGCCTTAGTGGGCCTAGTGGAGGAAGAGGAGAAGGGGCCAAGGGGCAGCCGCGCGCCCCTCCCCCCAAGTCCGAATAGGACAAGGAGGGGGGCGGCGCCCCCCCCCCCCTCTCCTCCTTCCCCCCAAGTCCTAGTCCAACTAGGGAAGGGGGGGAGTCCTACTACCGGTGGGAGTAGGACTCCTCCGGCGCGCCTCCTCCCAGGGCCGGCCGCAACCCCACCTTGCTCCTTTATATACGGGGGCAGGGGGGCACCCTAGACACACAAGTTGATCTACGGATCGTTCCTTAGCCATGTGCGGTGCCCCCTCCACCATATTCCACCTCGGTCATATCGTCGCGGAGTTTAGGCGAAGCCCTGCGCCGGTAGAGCATCATCATCGTCACCACACCGTCGTGCTAACGGAACTCATCCCCGACACTTTGCTGGATCAGAGTCCGGGGATCGTCATCGAGCTGAATGTGTGGTGAACTCGGAGGTGCCGTACGTTCGGTACTTGGATCGGTCAGATCGTGAAGATGAACGACTACCTCAACCGTGTTGTCATAACGCTTATGCATACGGTCTACGAGGGTACGTGAACAACACTCTCCCCTCTCATTGCTATGCCATCAGCATGATCTTGCGTGTACGTAGGAAATTTTTTGAAATTACTACGTTCCCCAACAAAAATTTATGGAGCTTATTTTTGGACCAGAAGAAGCCCACTGAGCATCAGAGATGGACTGGAGGAGTCCCAAGGCCACCAAGAGGGTGGAGTCCGTGCCCTACCCCTCGGCGCGCCCCCAACCTCGTGGCTGCCTCATAGGCCCCCTGACTTGTTCCCAACACCAACACCTTTTATATATCCACAAACTTCGAGAACAAGACCTAGATGCCGGAGTGGGGATCCATGAACGATTGCCATCTTCATCATCCCGGTGCTCTTCATGACGAGGAGGGAGTAATTCACCCTCGGGGCTGAGGGTATGTACCAGTAGCTATGTGTTTGATCTCTCTCTCTCTCCCGTGTTCTTGATATGGCACGATCTTGATGTACCGCGAGGTTTGCTTTTATAGTTGGATCATATGATGTTTCTCCCCCTCTTCCTTCTTGTAATGGATTGAGTTTTCCCTTTGAAGTTATCTTATCGGATTCAGCCTTTAAGGATTTGAGAACACTTGATGTATGTCTTGCGTGGGATACCCGTGGTGACAATGGGGTATTCTATTGATTCACTTGATGTATGTTTTGGTGATCAACTTGCGGGTTTCGTGACCTTGGGAATCTACCGAAATTATGAGTGTTGATGACCGACATGTAAACGCACCCCGGGGTTCGTTAATCATGGAAATCATTTCGGGACCCCAAACTGAGCAATAGTCCAAGAAACGGGCTAGAATCGGCCCAAACCGTGATTCTTGAAGACCAACACATAAGCACACCTTGCGGTTCGACAAGCATGGAAATCGCTTTGGGACCCCAAAACGGTGAGTAATAGTCCACGGAACGGGTCAGAATCGACAAAAATCCCGAGGGTTGATGACCGACACGTAAACGCACCTAGGGGTTCGTTAATCGCGGAAATCACTCTGGGACCCCAAAAGAGTGACTAATAGTTCATGAAACGGGCCAGAATCGGCCAAAACTATGAGTGTTGATGACAGACACGTAAAAGCACCTTCGGGTTCAACAACTATGGAAATCGCTTTGGGGCCCCAAAACGGTGAGTATTAGTCCCGGAACGGGTCAGAATGGGCCAAAACTGTGAGTGTTGACGACGGACACGTAAACGCACCCCAGGAATTCTCAATCGTGGAAATCGCTCCGAGACCCCAAAACAATGAGTAGTAGTGCACGAAACTGACCAGAATAGGCAAAAATTGTGAGTGTTGATGACCAACACGTAAACCCACACCGGGGTTCATCAATCATGGAAATCTCTTCGGCACCCCAACACTGAGTAATAGTCCAAGAAACTTTCCAGAATCGGCGAAAACTGGGAGTCTTGATAACCAACACGTAAGCGCACCTTGGGGTTTGAAAACCGTAGAAAACGCTTCGGGACCCAATACGGTGAGTAATAGTCCATGAAACGGGCCAGAATCGGCCAAAACTGTGTGTGTTGATGACCGACACGTAAGCGCACCTTGGGGTTCAACAGCTATGGAAATCGCTCCCGGACCCCCAAACAATGAGTAATAATCCAAGAAACAGGCTAGAATCGGCCCAAAACTGAGAGTGTTGATGACCGACACATAAGCGCACCTTGGGGTTCAACAACTATCGAAATCGCTTTGGGACCCCAAAATGGTGAGTAATAGTCCACGAAACGGGTCAAAATTGGCCAAAACTGTTAGTGTTGATGACGGACACGTAAAATCACCTCGGGGATAGTCAATCGTGGAAATCGCTCTAGGACCCCAAAAAGCTGAATGGTAGTGCACGAAATGGACCAGAATCTGCCAAAATTATGAGTATTGATGACCGACACGTAAACGCACCCTGGGGTTCCTCAATCGTGAATATCACTTCGGGACCCCAAACTAAGTAATAGTCCAAGAAACGGGCTAGAATCTGCCCAAAATGCTAGTCTTGAAGACCAACACATAAGCACACCTTGGGGTTCGACAACCATGGAAATCGCTTTGTGACCCCAAAACAGTGAGTAATAGTCCACGAAACGGGTCAGAATCAACAAAAATCCCGAGGGTTGACGACCAACACGTAAACGCACCCAGGGGTTCGTTAATCGCGTTATCACTCCGGGACCCCAAAAGAGTGAGTAATAGTCCATGAAACGGGCCAGAATCGGCCAAAACTGTGAGTGTTGATGACCAACACGTAAACGCACCTCGGGGTTCAACAACTAGGGAAATCTCTTTGGGACCCCAAAACGGTGAGTATTAATCCCCGAAACGGGTCAGAATGGGCCAAAACAGTGAGTGTTGATGATGGACACGTAAACGCACCCCGGGGATACTCAATCGTGGAAATCGCTCTGAGACCCCAAAACGCTGAGTAGTAGTGCACGAAATGGACCAGAATTGGCAAAAATTGTGAGGATTGATGACCGTCACGTAAATGCACACCGGGGTACATCAATTGTGGAAATCACTTCAGGACCCCAAAACTGAGTAATAGTCCAAGAAATGGGTCAGAATCAGCGCAAACTGGGAGTCTTGATGACCAACACGTAAGCGCACCTTGGGGTTTGAAAACCATAGAAAACGCTTTGGGAACCAAAATGGTGAGTAATAGTCCACGAGACGGGCCAGAATCGGCAAAAACTGCGTGTGTTGATGACCGACACGTAAGGGAACCTTGGGGTTCAACAACTATGGAAATTGCTCCGGGACCCCAAAAGAATGAGTAACAGTCCAAGAAACGGCCAAAACTGAGAGTATTAATGACCGACACGTAAGCGCCCTTGGGGTTCAACAACTATGGAAATAGTCCATGAAACGGGTCAAAATTGGTTGGCCAAACTATGGGTGTTGACGACGGACACGTAAAAGCTCCTCGGGGATAGTCAATCATGGAAATCGCTCTAGGACCACAAAACGTTGAATGGCAGTGCACGAAACGGAACAGAATCTGCCAAAATTATGAGTATTGATGACCGATACGTAAACGCACCCCGGGGTTCCTCAATCGTGGAAATCACTTCGGGACCGCAAAACTGAGTAATAGTCCAAGAAAAGGGCCAGAATCGTCCCAAACTGCGAGTCTTGAGAACCAACCCGTAAGCACGCCTTGGGGTTCCACAACCACGGAAATTGCTTTTGGACCACAAAACATAGAGTAATAGTCCACGAAATGGGCCAGAATCGACAAAAACCCCGAGCGTTGATGACCGTCACGTAAATGCACCCAAGGGTTCATTAATCATGGAAATCGCTCAGTGGCCCCAAAACAGAGAGTAATAGTCCGCGAAATGGGCCAGAATCGTCCAAAACTATGAGTGTTGATGACCGACATGTAATCGCACCGGGGCGTTCGTTAATCATGGAAATCACTCCGGGACCCCATAACAGTGAGTAATAGTCCATGAAACTAGCCAGAATCGACAAAACCGCGAGTGTTGATAACCAACACGTAAACGCACCATGGGGTTCGTCAGTCGTGGATATGACTCTAGGACCTCAAAACAGTGAGTAAGTCCACGAAACGGGCAAGAATTGACCAAATCTCCGTGTGTTGATGACTGACACATAACCGCACCTTGGGATTCAACAACTATGGAAATCGTTCCGGGACCTCAAAACAATAAGTAATAGTCCAAGAAACGGGCTGATACGTCTCCAACGTATCTATAATTTTTTATTGTTCCGTGATATTATATTATCGGTTTTGGATGTTTTATATACATTAATATGATATTTTATATGATTTTTGGGACTAACCTAATAACCTAGAGCCTAGTGCCAGTTTCTGCTTTTTACTTGTTTTTGCGTATCGCAGAAAATGAATATCAAACGGAGTCCAATTGACCTGAAAATTTATGGATCTTATTTTTGGACCAGAAGAAGCCCACGGAGCATCAGAGATGGACTGGAGGAGTCCCGAGGCCACCAAGAGGGTGGAGTCCGTGCCCTACCCCTGGGCGCGCCCCCAACCTTGTGGCTGCCTCGTAGGCCCCCTGACTTGTTCCCAACACCAGCACCTTTTATATATCCACAAACTTCGAGAACAAGACCTAGATGCCGGAGTGGGGATCCATGAACGGTTTCCATCTTCATCATCCCGGTACTGTTCATGACGAGGAGGGAGTAATTCACCCTCGGGGCCGAGGGTATGTACCAGTAGCTATGTGTTTGATCTCTCTCTCTCTCTCCCGTGTTCTTGATATGGCACGATCTTGATGTACCCTGAGGTTTGCTTTTATAGTTGGATCATATGATGTTTCTCCCTGTCGGTGTCAAAACCGGCGGATCTCGGGTAGGGGGTCCCGAACTGTGCGTCTAGGCGGATGGTAACGGGAGACAAGGAACACGATGTTTTTACCCAGGTTCGGGCCCTCTCGATGGAGGTAAAACCCTACTCCTGCTTGATTGATATTGATGATATGGGTAGTACAAGAGTGGATCTACCATGAGATCAAGGAGGCTAAACCCTAGAAGCTAGCCTATGGTATGATTGTTGTAATGGTTGTGTGTCCTACAGACTAAAACCCTCCGGTTTATATAGACACCGGAGAGGGATAGGGTTACACAGAGTCGGTTAGAATGGTAGGAGATCTACATATCCGTATCACCAAGCTTGCCTTCCACGCCAAGGAAAGTCCCATCCGGACACGGGCCAAAGTCTTCAATCTTGTATCTTCATAGTCTTGGAGTCCGGCTGACGATGATAGTCCGGCTATTCGGACACCCCCTAGTCCAGGACTCCCTCAGTAGCCCCTGAACCTGGCTTCAATGACGACGAGTCCGGCGCGCATATTGTTCGGCATTGCAAGGCGGGTTCCTCCTCCGGATAATTCATAGAAGATTGTGAACACCAGGATAGTGTCCGGCTCTGCAAAATAAATTCCACATTCCACCATAGAGAGGATAATATGTACACAAGTTCAATCTGCTGACGTATTTTGTGGCATGACGTCATACCACCACCAAGCCTTTACTTGAATCGTTTTTTATCATACCACCTCAGCGCGTTTAGCGAAGAGGTTTCCTTGGCACGTCTTGTCAAAGCAGAGATCGTGTTCCCCTGATTCCGGGATTCCCATCAATACGGACGTGGGTAACCCAACCGTGCTTGTTGCCACGCCCCCTCTGCCGGAGGCGAGTCCCAAACGGTCACGGGGATGGCTCTTCGTATTCTCCCTCTTTATAATGGGACCAAGGCTTGTTTCTTTTCTTCAATACTCAATCGAATCTTCTCCTCGCCCCAAGCTCCAACACCCAGAGCCCCAGATTGAGCGCTTCGGACCTTCAACAAAGTCCGGCTCCGACCCACAGGGCCGGTAGATGCCCTCCTCTGTCACGGAAGAGGACGTGCTGAAGCTGCGAGAAGCCAAGTACCTGACCTACGAGATTTCGCATCGGTTGCCCGCCAAAGGGCAAGTCATGTCCACCCCTGAGCCCAACGAGTATGTCGTGTTTGTGTCCCACCTCCGTCGGGGTTTAGGCTTCCCGACGGATCCTTTTGTGAGAGGCATCATGTTTTACTATGGGATGGAATTCCATGACTTGGCTCCGGAGTCCATCCTCCATATTTCTTCATTCATTGTCGTGTGCGAAGCCTTCCTCCGCATGACCCCTCACTTCGGCTTGTGGCTTAAGACCTTCGACGTGGAGCCGAAGATGATCGAGGGGCGTCAAGCAGAGTGCGGCGGGGCGGTTGTAAGCAGAAGGGCCGACGCTCCATGGCCCGAGTGCTCTTTCCAGGAGGAGCTCGGCTTGTGGCAGCAGGAGTGGTTCTACATAACCGCTCCCAGGGGCAGCAGGCAGGAGCCGCCGCCCATCTTCCGCTCGGGCCCTCCACAGTGGCCAATGTCATGGGTCAGCCAAGGGCTTAACTGGGGGGCGTCAAAGGACGTGCCCCTATTGCAGGGCCGGATTCGAGACCTCCAAGCGAGGAGATCGATCTAGTCGTGGTGATGTAGGTCATGCTGATTAGGCGTCTCCTGCCCTGCAAATGCCGTCCTCTCCGGCTGTGGGAGTTTAATCCGGAGGGACCACGAATTCTCCAACACTTCATGGGTACGACACCGGTGGAGATATACAAATTGTTCTTCGGATCACACAAGAGATGTGTCCGAAATTGACCGAGGACGCCGGCCTAAGCTGCAATCGCCCGGATACACAAGTAAGTAGCTCTAAATCCGGACATACCGTTAGTTTGCCTTTCTATGATTCGCCTTTTAACCAGTTGTCCTCTAAACAGGAGTGGATAGCTCAAGCAAAGTTGATACGGTGTCCGGCCCCCCTCCCAGAGACCGCGCCGGATTCCGTGCTGGTCAGGATGCTGGAGGTTGCGCCTTCAAAGGAAGGCGAAGGGGAAAACAGGGGAGCTACCGCCTCGACCGAGGAGGCTTTTGAGAAAGGGGGGATCAAGAATCCCTCCTTCCAAGGGGAGAAGAGGACTGCTTCCGAAAACCCGGAGGCCAAAGCCCCGAAGCGGGGGAAGAGATCTTCACCAGAGAGTCCTGCATCCGGGGAGGCCCCGGCCACACAGTCTCCCCTAAAGAATCAGCCCTCCAGCGAGCCGTAAGTATAAAAAAGGGAGTTTTGTAATAAGGGACATCCCTATTTGTGCTTCTGAGGATAACTTGGGTTTTTACCTTGTAGTTCGGATCTCCGTCCTTCTCAGATGAGCTCGTCTTTGGGGGAACTTCGTCCAGAGATGATGGAGAGCGAGACGCCTCCATCTGCCGGACCATCAGATAGGGCGGACGAGCCTGAAGTGTCATCACAGAGGGTATCCCCGAGTCCGGTAGGGCCGAATAGTTCGGCACCAACTGGTGTGCGGCCGGGGGAGCTGAAGGATCTGCTTGAGAGGGCGTCTATCTCAGAAGGTCACCGTACACTGATGAGTACGGTGATTGAAAGAATTTCATCCGCCGTAGGCGGGTTGCGTGATGCCGACAAGAGTTTGCTGGCGGGGTTTGAGGTACGTAAAAATGACATACCTTTTGACAGTTTTGCACATAAAGTGCGCCCTGTATAGATAGTAGCCCCTGGGACTCGGTAGGTTGTCGAGAGCGACAGCGTGCCGAGGATCAAAATCGCAGGTATTAATTTTCGCCTTTCCTATACAGGTGGCGGATTGTCCGGTGGCCAGCCGGACTGATGGGGTTGCCGAACTAAAGCGGCAACTTGACATTGCGGATGCGGACATCGCGCTGGTCAATAAGCGACTTGACGAGTCACAAGGTAGGTTTTTTCTCCGTGGTCACCTAGTAAGGGAGCCAGAGCCCACTCCTTACAACATGTGTGCTTATTGCAGATGGTGCCGCTGCTATGGAGAGTCTTCGGGCAGAACTTGCTCAAGCCAAGGAGCAGGCCGAAAGGAGTTATGCGGCTGCCTCGAGGGCGGCCGAAGAGCTAGAAGCCGAAAGGGCTGCTCACTGCCGAAGCAGGGAGGAGATGGCCGAAATGGCCGTGAAGTTGAAAGATGCTACCGACCGCAATGATGTCCTTGAAAAAGAACGCCTAGCGGAGCAAGAAAACCTGAGGAAGGCCACCGCCGAAGCCAGGGATGCCCGTTCTGCAATGCGGGCTATAAAGGAGCAGCTGTGCCAGGCTGGAGATATTGTGGCTGGCAAGCCCTTTCTGCTGCGCCGGAGGTTTACAGATCCAAAGTA
This sequence comes from Triticum timopheevii, assembly GCA_963921465.1. Lineage (NCBI taxonomy): Eukaryota > Viridiplantae > Streptophyta > Magnoliopsida > Poales > Poaceae > Triticum > Triticum timopheevii. The sequence continues at coordinate 48,168,055 of OY997268.1, read as the reverse complement.
TGCTCAGCTTGGCCAGCTGTGGGGTCCGGAGGATCCTTATATGGATTTAGCAGCAAGTGCGGCAGACGCCATTGTGCACTTCCGAAGTCAGAAGGATCACGAGACGGAAGAGCTGTTTTGGTCTCAGTTCCATAGTCCGGAGCGTCCACTTCCGCTGACCGATCGGTTGGCTGAGTGGGCTGAGCTGAATAGGCTGTCCGGACTTGCCATGACAGATATCGTGGCTCATGTCTGGCCGGATAGGCCTAAGCTGAAGAGTTATTTTGGCTTATTGCAGCAATTTCTTGGGGCGGTGCCGCATATCAAGGTGATGAAGTGGTCGGCCTGCATAGAGGGTACACGGATGGCCCTCGCCTGTGTGAAGACATACTGGATGGAGATGGATGCCACCGCTGTTGCGACCCAGGGTTCGGACGAGAGCCGGTTACCCGCCGAGCACTATTTTGGGGAAGTTCTGCGTGGTGCTCGTGTAATAGAGTCGCAGTGCTCAAAAAATGTCGTGTTCAAATGAACTTTATGGTTTGTAAAACGGTGTTTATAATATAGGTGCTTTTTGTACTTGTGCGTTCAAGTATTGAAATATCTCCTGTGCGGCCGTTTAATGTATACTTGTGTATAACCTGAAAGATGGCAGTCTTCGGCTTCAGCCCCCATGCATATGGTGCGGGGGTGTTTGCGAAATAGCGCATTTTCACACTTAATCCAACGTCTTGGTCCTGTGAAGGAGGTGATAGCATAGCAAACGAGGCAACCGGACTATAATGCTTTATCACTTTCACTTAGCCATTGGAGTTCGAAGGTGGGGCTACGATATAGCCCCTAGGGGCACCGCGCTCTCCGAGTTCGGGGTGCGTATGTGCCTGACCGGGAAATGGTCCTTTGTCAAAGCGGAGGAATTCTAAACATTCTGATAGTCGATCGAGTGGTTGATCAGTCTCTCGCTATATCATGACAGTCAGTTTTCGGCTTTCTGTACTAAGGTGCTCGCCCAGCCGAACCGGGGCACAATCGCAGTAGTTCTCCTGGTGCCGCGTTAGCCGATGATACGGAACGTAAGGCAGCAAAACACAGGAGCCGGGCAAACCCAACATTTGACCAAAGACATGACTCGGAGCTGATGAATATAAGGCCTAACTCGAGACGCCGAACACTCCCTAAGGTATTCGGTCTTTATAATAACGGGCAGAACAATGCCCTAAGCCCCTAGTGTCCAGGTACAGGCGAGAATTTCTGGCATGGCCGATGCCAAAACGCCAGCCTCCTCGTTGGTTATGGTGAAAAACCGTGGGATGTGAATGAACAAAAGACAGTAAGAAAGGTTTACGCAGGGACTTAATCTGAATAGAATCCTTGCGACGGGTCCTTGCTGCACGTCTGCGCCTGTGTCTCCATTGTGCTGTATCCTGGACGGGTGTGCATGTTGTTCATCTGTAAAATGAGAGGAACTTAGCTTAAAAGGAAATCATGAAAAAATGTAAAAAATCGAAATATGAATGAATGAATAAAGCTGAGCTTATATTAGCTCATACGCACAGCCCCTTGTAAAGGGGTGTGCGGCTAGGGAGCCCCTAGCTTATTTATGCCAGACTCGTCTAGCCGTGTCCGGGGTCTTGAACGACCTTTTAATGAGATGATGCCGCGTGGACCGGGCATTTTAAGTGTAACAGACACGTAGTGTGGTATTGCGTTAAAGCGGACAAAAGCTTCACGTCCCAATAGTGCTTGATGGCTACTTTTGAATGGGGCGATATGAAAGATTAGCTTTTCGCGTCGGGAGTTGTCGGGTGGCCCAAACACAACTTCTAGTAGTAAGGACCCCTGCACTTGGCGTAAGGGCCTGCCGTCACTCCTTTGAAGGAAGTGCGGCTTTGTCGAATTTTAGTAAGGTCTATCCCAACTGGCGGATTGTATCCGGATATAGCAGGTTTAAATCGCTGCCGCCATCCATCAAGACTTGTGTAAATTGTAATCCGTCAATTATAGGATCCAATATTAGAGCAGTCCATCCTGCGTTTTGAATACTTCTGGAATAGTCCAGGTGGTCGAAAGTAATTGGTTTTGACATCCAATCTTGAGGTTTCGCTGGGGTGGACCGTGCGACACCTACTTTGGCGGGTGCCGCATTGTTGTTCCGTATTATCACATGAAGTGAGCTTACTGTTTTGACTTCTTGTGGGAAAGTCTTTTGTTTTCCGGCGCTTTGCTTGTGGGGTTCGTCGTCATCCTCGCTTGGCGCGTCGAGCCCCTTGTGTTCGGTGTTGAGTCGGCCGGACTGTTTGAAGACCCAACAATCTCGGTGGGTGTGGTTTGCAGGCCTTCCGGGGGTGCTGTGGATTTGACATATCCGATCCAAAATTTTGTTTAAGTTGGATAGCTCGTCACTGTTGTCCTTAAGAGGCAGTGTTTTGTTGTTCGGCCGCGAGCTTTTGAATCCGGTGTTGACCGTCATGTTCTTTGGGCTTTTTTCTTTATTTCGGCGCTGGTCCTTTCTGTGCCGTGATTTTCCGTTTCCATCTCTGATTTCCGATGTACTCGGGTCGCTGGAGCTGCATCTTGCTAGCCAGCTGTCTTCCCCCGCGCAAAAGAGGGTCATGAGGCTTGTTAGCGCGGCCATTGTTCTCGGCTTCTCTTGGCCGAGGTGTCTGGCGAGCCATTCGTCTCGGACATTATGTTTAAAAGCTGCTAAGGCTTCGGCGTCTGGGCAGTCGACTATTTGGTTCTTTTTGGTAAGGAACATGTTCCATAATTTGCGCGCTGACTCTCCGGGCTGTTGAGTTATCTGACTTAAATCGTCTGCATCCGGAGGGCGGACATAAGTCCCTTGAAAATTTGCTCTAAATGCGTTCTCGAGCTCTTCCCAACTTCCAATGGTGTTTTCTGGGATATTTTATGGCGTATGTATGTGCAGGATGTAATCCTCAATCCAGACTCTGGGGTCTGTTGTTCCGCCGTATGCCTCTATGTTTACGGGCTTGAATCCCGCTTGAAATTCATGATCCAGCACCTCATCGATGAAACATAGTGGGTGTGTGGCACCCCTGTGTTTAGGCGTGCCGTTATCTTCGAACATGCAGTGTGTTGTGTTGCTTCCTGGGGCCCTCTTTTTTGGCCCATAAATGGACCTGACCAGGCCGTCTGTTTTACGAGGATCATGTGTCGGCTTGTGTGCGGTGCCGCTTGTCGCTTTTGGCCTGTCATCTGGTCGTCTATCCGGCCAGGCGGCCTCTTTGCTTTTTAACTGTGGGGGCTCTATGACCTCCTCGTCGAATTCTGGCAGTAGCCTACGCTTCGGGTAGCTCTTTGTTTGGTGGCCGTTGCCATATTTGTCCGCGGTTTTGAGTACTTTGCTCCACCTCATTCTGCGTACGTCTTCCGCTGTTTTGAGCTTCTGTTTTTCCTTCTCCAGACTTCTTGCAGTGGCGACGAGTCTTTTGTGAAGGTTCTTATGCTCCGGTGGTGTGTCTGGCGTGAGATCGTCTGGACTGTTGTTTTCGCGGGGCATGGATTGATTATCCGATTCGTCTTGTTCGGATGGTTGCTTGGTTGCATGTTCGTCGTCCAGTGGTTTGCCCTACTCTATTTCTGGGTCATTAGGAGTGTTGTTTTTGTCGAGGCGGGACTTAGGGCGGCGCCTACGTCGCCGTTTTGGTTGTTTGTCGGCGGAATTATCCTTTGCCACGTCCCGTTGTTCCTCATTATCGCTTCCTTTTGGTGTGTCGACCATATATACGTCATCGGTTGGGGTGGCCTTCCAGTGCTCGGTAGGCGCTGGTTCTTGGCAGTGTCCAGCATCGTCGCCCATACTGTTGATGTCTTCGGAGTCGTAGTCTAGCATGTCGGTTAGATCGTCGATAGTGGCTACAAAGTGGGTGGTGGGTGGGTTTGAATTTCTTCGTCGTTCGCATCCCAACCATCCTGACCGCAGTCCGGCCAAGGTTCTCCTGATAACAAGAGATGCTTTAGTGAGTTTAGGATGTCGCCAAAGGGCGAGTGCTGAAAGGTGTCCGCGGCGGTGAACTCCATGATCGGCGCGCAATCGGATTCGATTGGTAGGGGCGCAGGAGGCTCGGAGTCTGGCAAGGAGTCCGGCACCTCGGAGTCACGAGCTTTATAAGGGACAAGGTCAGTATTCGGCTCCATCGCTGTAGAGGTTGCAGCTCCCGAGGCGGTGTCCAGCCACCTGTCCTCGATCTGCGTGATCGGCTCCGAACTATGGGTCAGAGCGGATTCGTGTGCGGCCTCCAAGGTCCTGTCCGGCAGCAGAGCTAAATCATTCCCATCGTGACCGCACGGCACGCTCGGCTGTGGCTCGAATCCATCGAAGATCGAATCTCCGCGGATGTCAGCCGTGAAGTTTAGGCTTCCAAATCTGACCTGATGGCCAGGGGCGTAGCTTTCGATCTGCTCCAGATGGCCAAGTGAATTGGCCCGCAGTGCAAAGCTGCCGAACACGAGGATCTGTCTGGGGAGAAAATTCTCACCCTGGACTGCGTTGTTGTTGATTGAAGAAGCCATCAAGCCTACCGGTGACGACACCGAGGAACTCTCAATGAAAGCACCAATGTCGGTGTCAAAACCGGCGGATCTCGGGTAGGGGGTCCAGAACTGTGCGTCTAGGCGGATGGTAACAGGAGACAAGGGACACGATGTTTTTACCCAGGTTCGGGCCCTCTCGATGGAGGTAAAACCCTACTCCTGCTTGATGGGTAGTACAAGTGTGGATCTACCACAAGATCGAGGAGGCTAAACCCTAGAAGCTAGCCTATGGTATGATTATTGTAATGGTTGTGTGTCCTACGGACTAAAACCCTCCGGTTTATATAGACACCAGAGAGGGCTAGGGTTACACAGAGTCGGTTACAATTATAGGAGATCTACATATCCGTATCGCCAAGCTTGCCTTCCACGCCAAGGAAAGTCCCATCCGGACACGGCACGAAGCCTTCAATCTTGTATCTTCATAGTCTTGGAGTCCGGCTGACGATGATAGTCCGGCTATCCGGACACCCCCTAGTCCTGGACTCCCTCACTCCCCTCTTCCTTCTTGTAATGGATTGAGTTTTCCCTTTGAAGTTATCTTATCGGATTGAGCCTTTAAGGATTTGAGAACACTTGATGTATGTCTTGCTTGGGATACCCGTGGTGACAATGGGGTATTCTATTGATTCACTTGATGTATGTTTTGGTGATCAACTTGCCGGTTCCGTGACCTTGGGAATCTACCGAAATTATGAGTGTTGATGACCGACACGTAAACGCACCCCGGGGTTCGTCAATTATGGAAATCATTTCGGGACCCCAAACTGAGTAATAGTCCAAGAAACAGGCTAGAATCGGCCCAAACCGTGATTCTTGAAGACCAACACATAAGCACACCTTGCGGTTCGACAACCATGCAAATTGCTTTGGGACCCAAAAACGGTGAGTAATAGTCCACGGAACGGGCCAGAATCGACAAAAATCCTGAGGGTTGATGACCGAAACGTAAACGCACCTACGAGTTCGTTAATCGCGGAAATCACTCTGGGACCCCAAAAGAGTGACTAATAGTCTATGAAACGGGCCAGAATCGGCCAAAACTATGAGTGTTGATGACCGACACGTAAAAGCACCTTCGGGTTCAACAACTATGGAAATCGCTTTGGGACACCAAAACGGTGAGTATTAGTCCCGGAACGGGTCAGAATGGGCCAAAACTGTGAGTGTTGACGACGGACACGTAAACGCACCCCAGGGATTCTCTATCGTGGAAATCGCTCTGAGACCCCAAAACAATGACTAGTAGTGCACGAAACGAACCAGAATAGGCAAAAATTGTCAGTGTTGATAACTGACACGCAAACCCACACCGGGGTTCGTCAATCATGGAAATCACTTCGGGACCCCAACACTAAGTAATAGTCCAAGAAACTTTCCAGAATCGGTGCAAACTAGGAGTCTTGATGACCAGCACGTAAGCGCACCTTGGGGTTTGAAAACCGTAGAAAACGCTTCGGGAGCCAATACGGTGAGTAATAGTCCATGAAACGGGCCGGAATTGGCCAAAACTGTGTGTGTTGATGACCGACACGTAAGCGCACCTTGGGGTTCAACAGCTATGAAAATCGCTCCGGGACACCAAAACAATGAGTAATAATCCAAGAAACAGGCTAGAATCGGCCCAAAACTGAGAGTGTTGATGACCGACACGTAAGCGCACCTTGGGGTTCAACAACTATGGAAATCGCTTTGGGACCCCATAATGGTGAGTAATAGTCCACGAAACGGGTCAAAATTGGCCAAAACTGTGAGTGTTGACGTCGAACACGTAAAATCACCTCGGGGATAGTCAATCATGGAAATCGCTCTAGGACCCCAAAAAGCTGAATGGTAGTGTACAAAACGGACCAGAATCTGCCAAAATTACGAGTATTGAAGACTGACACGTAAACGCACCCCGGGGTTCCTCAATCGTGAAAATCACTTCGGGACCCCAAACTGAGTAATAGTCCAAGAAACGGGCTAGAATTGGCCCAAAATGCTAGTCTTGAAGACCAACACATAAGCACACCTTGGGGTTCGACAACCATGGAAATCGCTTTGTGACCCCAAAACAGTGAGTAATAGTCCATGAAACGGGTCAGAATCAACAAAAATCCCGAGGTTTGACGACCAACATGCAAACGCACCCAGGGGTTTGTTAATCGCGTTATCACTCCGGGACCCCAAAAGAGTGAGTGATAGTCCATGAAACGGGCCAGAATCGGCCAAAACTGTGAGTGTTGATGACCGACACGTAAACGCACCTCGGGGTTCAACAACTATGGAAATCTCTTTGGGACCCCAAAACAGTGAGTATTAGTCCCCGAAACGGGTCTGAATGGGCCAAAACTGTGAGTGTTGACGATGGTCACGTAGACGCACCCCGTGGATACTCAATCGTGGAAATCGCTCTGAGACCCCAAAACGCTGAGTAGTAGTGCACGAAATGGACCAAAATTGGCAAAAATTATGAGTGGTGATGACCGACACATAAATGCACACCAGGGTACATCAATCGTGGAAATCACTTCAGGACCCCAAAACTGAGTAATAGTCCAAGAAATGGGCCAGAATCAGCGCAAACTGGGACTCTTGATGACCAACACGTAAGCGCACCTTGGGGTTTGAAAACCATAGAAAACGCTTTGGGAACCAAAATGATGAGTAATACTCCACAAAACGGGCCAGAATCGGCCAAAACTGCGTGTGTTGATGACCGACACGTAAGGGAACCTTGGGGTTCAACAACTATGGAAATCGCTCCGGGACCCCAAAACAATGAGTAACAGTCCAGGAAATGGCCAAAACTAAGAGTATTGATGACCGACACGTAAGCGCCCTTGGGGCTCAACAACTATGGAAATAGTCCACGAAACGGGTCAAAATTGGTTGGCCAAAACTATGAGTGTTGACGACGGACACGTAAAAGCTCCTCGGGGATAGTCAATCATGGAAATCTCTCTAGGACCCCAAAATGTTGAATGGCAGTGCACGAAACGGAACAGAATCTGCCAAAATTATGAGTATTGATGACCGATACGTAAACGCACCCCGGGGTTCCTCAATCGTGGAAATCACTTCGGGACCGCAAAACTGAGTAATAGTCCATGAAACGGGCCAGAATCGTCCCAAACTGCGAGTCTTGAGAACCAACACGTAAGCACGCCTTGGGGTTCCACAACCATGGAAATTGCTTTGGGACCACAAAACATTGAGTAATAGTCCTTGAAATGGGCCAGAATCGACAAAAACCCCGAGCATTGATGACCGTCACGTAAACGCACCCAAGGGTTCATTGATCATGGAAATCGCTCAGAGGCCCCAAAACAGTGAGTAATAGTCCTCGAAATGGGCCAGAATCGGCCAAAACTATGAGTGTTGATGACCGACATGTAAACGCACCGGGGGGTTCGTTAATCGTGGAAATCACTCCGGGACCCCATAATAGTGAGTAATAGTCCACGAAACGGGCCAGAATCGACAAAACCGCGAGTGATGATAACCAACACGTAAACGCACCATGGGGTTCGTCAGTCGTGGAAATGACTCTAGGACCCCAAAACAGTGAGTAAGTCCACAAAACGGGCCAGAATCGGACAAAACTGCGTGTGTTGATGACTGACATGTAACCGCACCATGGGGTTCAACAACTATGGAAATCGCTCCGGGACCCCAAAACAATGTGTAATAGTCCAAGAAACAGGCCGATACGTCTCCAACGTATCTATAATTTTTGATTGTTCTGTGCTATTATATTATCTGTTTTGGAAGTTTTATATGCATTAATATGCTATTTTATATGATTTTTTGGACTAACCTATTAACCTAGAGCCTAGTGCCAGTTTCAGTTTTTTCCTTGTTTTTGAGTATCATTGAAAATGAATATCAAACGGAGGCCACAAAGAGGGTGGAGACCGTGCCCTACATTCTAGGCGTGCCCCCTAACTTGTGGCTGCCTCGTAGACCCCCCTGACTTGTTCCCGACACAAACACCTCTTATATATCCCCAAACTTCCAGAAGAAAACATAGATGCCGGAGGGGGGATCCTTCACTAATGTCCATCTTCATCATCCTGACGCTCTTCATGATGAGGAGGGAGTAATTCACCCTCGGGGCTGAGGGTATGTACCAATAGCTATGTGTTTGATCTCTCTCTCTCTCTCTCTCTCTCTCTCTCTCGTGTTTTTCTTGATATGGCACGATCTTGATGTACCGCGACCTTTGCAATTATAGTTGGACCTTATGATGTTTCTCCCCCTCTTCCTTCTTGTAATGGATTGAATTTTCCCTTTGAAGTTATCTTATCGGATTGAGTCTTTAAGGATTTTAGAACACTTGATATATGTCTTGCGTGGGATACCCATGGTGAAAATGGGGTATTCTATTGATTCACATGATGTATGTTTTGGTGATGAACTTGCGGGTTCTGTGACCTTGGGAATCTGCCAAAATTATAAGTATTGATGACTGACACGTAAATGCACCCAGGGGTTCGTCATCGTGGAAATTATCTCGGGACCCCAAACTGAGTAATAGTCCAAGAAACGGGCCATAATCGGAAAAACTGCGAGTCTTGAAGACCAACACATAAGCACACCTTGGGGTTCGGCAACCTTGGAAATTGCTTTGTGACCCCAAAACGGTGAGTAATAGTCCATGAAATGGGTCAGAATCGGCCAAAACCGTGATTGTTGATCACCGACATGCACCTTGGGGTTAGACAACCATGGAAATCGCTTTGGGACCTCAAAACGGTGAGTAATAGTCCACGAAACGGGTCAGAATTGGCCAAAACTGTTAGTGTTGATGACCGACACGTAAACGCACAACGGGGTTTGTTAATCATGGAAATCGCTCCGGGACCCCAAAACAGTGAGTAATAGTCCATCAAAAGGGCCAGAATTGGCCATAACTGTGAGTGTTGATGACCCACATGTAAACGCACCCCAGGGTTCGTTAATCGTGGAAATCACTCTGGGACCCAAAATGGTAAGTAATAGTCCACGAAACGGGCCAAAATCGGCCAAAACTGTGAGTCTTGATGACCGACACGTAAACACACCCTGGGTTCGTTAATTGTGCAAATCACTCCGGGACCCCAAAATAGTGAGTAATAGTCCACAAAACGGGCCAGAATCGGCCTAAATGGTGAGGTTTGATGACCGTCACGTATGCGCACCTTGGGGTTCAACAACTATGGAAATCTCTTTGGGACCCCAGAACGGTGAGTAATAGTCCACGAAATGGCTCAGAATCCACAAAAACCGCGAGTGTTGATGACCGACACGTAAACGCACCACGGGGTTCGTTAATCATGGAAATCACTCTGGGACCCCAAAACAGTGAGTAATTGTCCACGAAACGGGCCAGAATCAGCCGAAACTGTGAGTGTTGATGACCGACACATAAACGCACCCCGGGGTTCATTAATCGTGGAAATCACTCCACGGACTCCAAAATAGTGTATAATAGTCCACGAAATGGGCCAAAATTGGCCAAAACTGTGATTGTTGATGACCGACACACCAACACACCTTGGGGTTCAACAACCATGGAAATCACTTTGGGACCCCAGAACGGTGAGTAATAGTTCATGAAACGGGCCAGAATCGGCCAAAACTGTGAGTGTTGATGACCGACACGTAAACGAACCCCGGGGTTCGTTAATCGTGGAAATCACTCTGGGACCCCAGAACGGTGAGCAATAATACACGAAATGGGCCAGAATCGGTGAAAACTGTGAGTGTTGATGACCGACATGTAAACGCTCTCCGGTGTTCGTTAATTGTGGAAATCACTCTGGGACCCCAAACCAGTGAGTAATAGTCCAGGAAACGGGTCATAATCGGCTAAAACTATGAGTGTGGATGACCGACACGTAAACGCACCCCGGAGTTCGTTAATCGTGGAAATCACTCCGAGACCCAAAATAGTGAGTAATAATTCAAGAAACGGGCCAGAATCGTCGAAAAATGTGAGTGTTGATGACTGAGAGGTAAGTGCGCCTTGGGGTTTAAAAACTAGAGAAATCGCTTCGGGACCCCAAAACGGTGAGTAATAGTCCATGAAATGGGTCAGAATGGGCCAAAACTATGAGTGTTGACGACGGACACGTAAACGCACCCCGGGGATCGTCAATCGTGGAAATCCCTCTGGGACCCCAAAACACTGAGTAATATTGCACGAAACGGACCAGGATCATCCAAAATTGTGAGTGTTGATGACCGACAAGTAAACCCACACCGGGGTTCGTCAATTGTAGAAATCACTTTGGGACCCCAAAATTGAGTAATAGTCCAAGAAACGGGCTAGAGTCAGCCCAAACTGGGAGTCTTGATGACCAACACATAAGTGCACCTCCGGGTTTGACAACCATCGAAAACGCTTCGGTTCCCCCAAAAGATTAGTAATAGTCCATGAAAAGGGCCAGAATTGGACAAAACCGCGTGTGTGGATGACTGACACATAAGCACACCTTGGGGTTCAACAACTATGGAAATAGCTCAGGGACCACAAAACAATGAGTAGTAGGCCAAGAAACAGTACAGAATCGGACAAAACTGGGAGTGTTGATGACCGAAACGTAAGCACACCTCGGGGTTCAAAAACTATGGAAATTGCTTTGAGACCCCAAAACGGTGAGTAATAGTCCACGAAACGGGTCAAAATTGGCCAAAACTATGACTGTTGACGACGAACACGTAAAGGCACCCCGAGGATAGTCAATCATGGAAATCGCTCTGGGACCCCAAACGCTGAGTGGTAGTGCACAAAATGGAATTGACAAAAATTGTGAGTGTTGATGACCGACATGTAGACGCACCCCGGGGTTCGTTTATCGTGGAAATCACGTCGGGACCCCAAAACTGAGTAATAATCCAAGAAATGGCCATAATCGGTCCAAACTGCGAGTCTTGACAACCAACACGTAAGCACACCTTGGGGTTTGACAACCATGGAAATTGTGTTGGGACCACAAAACAGTGATTAATAATCCACAAAACGGGTCAGAATCGACAAAAATCCCGAGGGTTGTTGACCGACACGTAAACACAACCAGGGGTTCGTTAATCGCGGAAATCACTCCGAGACCCCAAAATAGTGATTTAGTTCACAAAACGGGCCATAATCGGCCAAAACTATAATTATTGATGACTGACACGTAAACGCACCTTGGGTTTCAACAACTATGCAAATCGCTTTGGGACCCCAAACGGTGAGTATTAGTCCCCAAAACGGGTCAGAATGGGCCAAAACTGTGAGTGTTCACGACGGACATGTAAACGCACCCCTGGGATTCTCAATCGTGGAAATTGCTTTGAGACCCCAAAACGCTGAGTAGTAGTGCACGAAACGGACTAGAATTGGCAAAACATGTGAGTGTTGATGACCGACACGTAAACACACACCGGAGTTCGTCAATCGTGGCTATCACCTCGGGACCCCAAAACTGAGTAATAGTCCAAGAAACGGGCCAGAATCGACGCAAACTGGGAGTCTTGATGACCAACATGTAAGCGCACCTTGGCGTTTGACAACCATAGGAAACGATTCAGGACCCCAAAACGGTGAGTAATAGCACATGAAACGGGCCAGAATCGTCCAAAACTGCGTGTGTTGATGACCGACAAGTAAGCGCACCTTGGGGTTCAACAGCTATGGAAATCGCTCCGGGACCCCAAAACAATGAGTAATAATCCAAGAAACAGGCAAGAATCGGCCAAAACTGAGAGTATCGATGACCAAACGTAAGCGCACCTTGGGGTACAACAACTATGGAAATCGCTTCGGGACCCCAAAATGGTTAGTAATAGTCCACGAAACGGGTCAAAATTGGCCAAAACTGTGAGTGTTGATGACGGATACGTACAAGCACCTCGGGATAGTCAATCGTGGAAATCACTCTAGGACCCCAAAGCGTTGAATGGTAGTGCACGAAACAGACCAGAATCTTAAAAAATTATGAGTATTGATGACCGACACATAAACGCACCCCGGGGTTCCTCACTCGCTGAAATTACTTCCGGACCCCAAAACTGAGTAATAGTCCATGAAACGGGTGAGAATCGACAAAAACCCCGAGTGTTGTTGACCGACATGTAAATGCACCCAATGGTTCGTTAATCATGGAAATCACTCCAAGACCCCAAAACATTGAGTAATAATCCATGAAAAAGGCCAGAATCGACAAAAATCGTGAGTGTTGATGACCAACAGGTAAACGCACCCCGGGTTTCGTTAATCGTGGAAATCACTCCGGCACGCCAAAATAGTGTGTAATAGTCAACGACACGGGTCAGAATGGGCCAAACTGTGAGTGTTGACGACGGACACGTAAACGCATGCTGGGGATCGTCAATCATGGAAATCGCTCTAGGACCCCAAAACGCTGAGTAATAGTGCACGAAACAGACCAGGATCGGCCAAAATTATGAGTGTTGATGACCAACACGTAAACGCACATCGGGGTTCATCAATCGTAGAAATAACTTCGGGACCACAAAATTGAGTAATAGTCCATGAAACGGGCCAGAGTCGCCGCAAACTGGGAGTCTTGATGACCAACACGTAAGGGCACCTTGGCGTTTGACAACCATAGAAAATGCTTCGGGACCCCAAAAAGGTGAGTAATAGCCCATGAAACGGGCCAGAATCAGCAAAAACTGCGTGTGTTGATGACCGACAAGTAAGCACACCTTGGGGTTCAACAGCTATGGAAATCGCTCCGGGACCCCAAAACAATGAGTAATAGTCCACGAAACAGGCAAGAATCAGCCAAAACTGAGAGTATCGATGACCACACGTAAGCACACCTTGGGGTTCAACAACTATGGAAATCACTTCGGGACCCCAAAATGGTGAGTAATAGTCCACGAAACGGGTCAAAATTGGCCAAAACTGTGAGTTTTGACGACGGACACGTACAAGCACCTTGGGGATAGTCAATCGTGGAAATCACTCTAGGACCCCAAAACGCTGAATGGTATTGCACGAAACGGACCAGAATCTGCCAAAATTATGAGTATTGATGACCGACACATAAACGCACCCCGGGGTTCCTCAATCGTTGAAATCACTTCGGGACCCCAAAACTGAGTAATAGTCCACGAAACGTGTGAGAATCGACAAAAACCCCGAGTGTTGATGACCCACATGTAAATGCACCCAAGGGTTCGTTAATCATGGAAATCACTCCGGGACCCCAAAACATTGAGTAATAGTACATGAAACAGGCCAGAATCAACAAAAATCGCGAGTGTTGATGACCAACACGTAAACGCACCCTGGGGTTCGTTAATCGTGGAAATCACTCCGGGACCCCAAAATAGTGTGTAGTAGTCCACGAAACGGGCCAAAATCGGCCAAAACTGTGATTGTTGATGACCGACACGCAAGCGCACCTTGGGGTACGACAACCATGGAAATCACTCTGGGACCCCAGAACGGTGAGTAATAGTCCATGAAACGGGCCAGAATCGACCAAAACTGTGAGTTTTGATGACCGACACGGAAACGCACACTGGGTTCGTTAATCGTGGAAATCAATCCGGGCCCCCAAAGCGGAGAGAAATAATACACGAAGCCGCCAGAATCGGCTAAAACTGTGAGTGTTGATGACCGACACATAAACGCACCCCGGGGTTCGTTAATCATGGAAATAATTCAAGGACCCCAAAATAGTAAGTAATAATCCAAGAAACGGGCCAGAATCGTCTAAAAGTGCGAGTGTTGATGACCGAGAGGTAAGTGCACCTTGGGGTTCAACAACTATAGAAATCGCTTCAGGACCCCAAAACGGCGAGTAATAGTCAACGACATAGGTCAGAATGGGCCAAACTGTGCGTGTTGACGACGGACACGTAAACGCATGTCGGGGATCGTCAATCATGGAAATCGCTCTGGGACCCCAAAACGCTGAGTAATAGTGCACGAAACGGACCTGGATCGGCCAAAATTATGAGTGTTGATGACCAACACGTAAGCGCACATCGGGGTTCATCAATCGTAGAAATAACTTTGGGACCGCAAAATTGAGTAATAGTCCATGAAACGGGCCAGAGTCGCCGCAAACTGGGAGTCTTGATGACCAACACGTAAGGGCACCTTGGCATTTGACAACCATAGAAAACGCTTCGGGACCCCAAAAAGGTGAGTAATAGCCCATGAAACGGGCCAGAATCAGCAAAAACTGCGTGTGTTGATGACCGACAAGTAAGCACACCTTGGGGTTCAACAGCTATGGAAATCGCTCTGAGACCCCAAAACAATGAGTAATAGTCCACGAAATAGGCAAGAATCAGCCAAAACTGAGTGTATCGATGACCACACGTAAGCACACCTTGGGCTTCAACAACTATGGAAATTGCTTCGGGACCCCAAAATGGTGAGTAATTGTCCACGAAACGGGTCAAAATTGGCCAAAACTGTGAGTGTTGACGACGGACACGTACAAGCACCTTGGGGATAGTCAATCGTGGAAATCGCTCTAGGACCCCAAAACGCTGAATGGTAGTGCACGAAACGGACCAGAATCTGCCAAAATTATGAGTATTGATGACCGACACATAAACGCACCCCGGGGTTCCTCAATCGTTGAAATCACTTCGGGACCCCAAAACTGAGTAATAGTCCACGAAACGGGTGAGAATCGACAAAAACCCCGAGTATTGATGACCCACATGTAAATGCACCCAAGGGTTCGTTAATCATGGAAATCACTCCGGGACCCCAAAACATTGAGTAATAGTAGATGAAACAGGCCAGAATCAACAAAAATCGCGAGTGTTGATGACCAACACGTAAACGCACCCCGGGGTTCATTAATCGTGGAAATCACTCCGGGACCCCAAAATAGTGTGTAATAGTCCACGAACGGGCCAAAATCGGCCAAAACTGTGATTGTTGATGACCGACACGCAAGCGCACCTTGGGGTACGACAACCATGGAAATCACTCTGGGACCCCAGAACGGTGAGTAATAGTCCATGAAACGGGCCAGAATCGACCAAAACTGTGAGTTTTGATGACCGACACGGAAACGCACACTGGGTTCGTTAATCGTGGAAATCAATCCGGGCCCCCAAAGCGGAGAGTAATAATACACGAAGCCGCCAGAATCGGCTAAAACTGTGAGTGTTGATGACCGACACATAAACGCACCCCGGGGTTCGTTAATCATGGAAATAATTCAAGGACCCCAAAATAGTAAGTAATAATCCAAGAAACGGGCCAGAATCGTCTAAAAGTGCGAGTGTTGATGACCGAGAGGTAAGTGCACCTTGGGGTTCAACAACTATAGAAATCGCTTCAGGACCCCAAAACGGCGAGTAATAGTCAACGACATAGGTCAGAATGGGCCAAACTGTGCGTGTTGACGACGGACACGTAAACGCATGTCGGGGATCGTCAATCATGGAAATCGCTCTGGGACCCCAAAACGCTGAGTAATAGTGCACGAAACGGACCTGGATCGGCCAAAATTATGAGTGTTGATGACCAACACGTAAGCGCACATCGGGGTTCATCAATCGTAGAAATAACTTTGGGACCGCAAAATTGAGTAATAGTCCATGAAACGGGCCAGAGTCGCCGCAAACTGGGAGTCTTGATGACCAACACGTAAGGGCACCTTGGCATTTGACAACCATAGAAAACGCTTCGGGACCCCAAAAAGGTGAGTAATAGCCCATGAAACGGGCCAGAATCAGCAAAAACTGCGTGTGTTGATGACCGACAAGTAAGCACACCTTGGGGTTCAACAGCTATGGAAATCGCTCTGAGACCCCAAAACAATGAGTAATAGTCCACGAAATAGGCAAGAATCAGCCAAAACTGAGTGTATCGATGACCACACGTAAGCACACCTTGGGCTTCAACAACTATGGAAATTGCTTCGGGACCCCAAAATGGTGAGTAATTGTCCACGAAACGGGTCAAAATTGGCCAAAACTGTGAGTGTTGACGACGGACACGTACAAGCACCTTGGGGATAGTCAATCGTGGAAATCGCTCTAGGACCCCAAAACGCTGAATGGTAGTGCACGAAACGGACCAGAATCTGCCAAAATTATGAGTATTGATGACCGACACATAAACGCACCCCGGGGTTCCTCAATCGTTGAAATCACTTCGGGACCCCAAAACTGAGTAATAGTCCACGAAACGGGTGAGAATCGACAAAAACCCCGAGTATTGATGACCCACATGTAAATGCACCCAAGGGTTCGTTAATCATGGAAATCACTCCGGGACCCCAAAACATTGAGTAATAGTAGATGAAACAGGCCAGAATCAACAAAAATCGCGAGTGTTGATGACCAACACGTAAACGCACCCCGGGGTTCATTAATCGTGGAAATCACTCCGGGACCCCAAAATAGTGTGTAATAGTCCACGAACGGGCCAAAATCGGCCAAAACTGTGATTGTTGATGACCGACACGCAAGCGCACCTTGGGGTACAACAACCATGGAAATCGCTCTGGGACCCCAGAACGGTGAGTAATAGTCCATGAAACGGGCCAGAATCGACCAAAACTGTGAGTTTTGATAACCGACACGGAAACGCACACTGGGTTCGTTAATCGTGGAAATCAATCCGGGCCCCCAAAGCGGAGAGTAATAATACACGAAGCGCGCCAGAATCGGCTAAAACTGTGAGTGTTGATGACCGACACGTAAACGCACCCCGGGGTTCGTTAATCGTGGAAATAATTCAAGGACCCCAAAATAGTAAGTAATAATCCAAGAAACGGGCCAGAATCGTCTAAAACGGCGAGTGTTGATGACCGAGAGGTAAGTGCACCTTGGGGTTCAACAACTATAGAAATCGCTTCAGGACCCCAAAACGGTGAGTAATAGTCAACGACACGGGTCAGAATGGGCCAAACTGTGAGTGTTGACGACAGACACGTAAACGCATGTCGAGGATCGTCAATCATGGAAATCGCTCTGGGACCCCAAAACGCTGAGTAATAGTGCACGAAACGGACCAGGATCGGCCAAAATTATGAGTGTTGATGACCAACACGTAAACGCACATCGGGGTTCATCAATCGTAGAAATAACTTTGGGACTGCAAAATTGAGTAATAGTCCATGAAACGGGCCAGAGTCGCCGCAAACTGGGAGTCTTGATGACCAACACGTAAGGGCACCTTGGCGTTTGACAACCATAGAAAACGCTTCGGGACCCCAAAAAGGTGAGTAATAGCCCATGAAACGGGCCAGAATCAGCAAAAACTGCGTGTGTTGATGACCGACAAGTAAGCACACCTTGGGGTTCAACAGCTATGGAAATCGCTCCAGGACCCCAAAACAATGAGTAATAGTCCATGAAACAGGCAAGAATCAGCCAAAACTGAGAGTATCGATGACCACACGTAAGCACACCTTGGGGTTCAACAACTATGGAAATCACTTCGGGACCCCAAAATGGTGAGTAATAGTCCACGAAACGGGTCAAAATTGGCCAAAACTGTGAGTTTTGACGACGGACACGTACAAGCACCTTGGGGATAGTCAATCGTGGAAATCACTCTAGGACCCCAAAACGCTGAATGGTATTGCACGAAACGGACCAGAATCTGCCAAAATTATGAGTATTGATGACCGACACATAAATGCACCCCGGGGTTCCTCAATCGTTGAAATCACTTCGGGACCCCAAAACTGAGTAATAGTCCACGAAACGGGTGAGAATCGACAAAAACCCCGAGTATTGATGACCCACATGTAAATGCACCCAAGGGTTCGTTAATCATGGAAATCACTCCGGGACCCCAAAACATTGAGTAATAGTAGATGAAACAGGCCAGAATCAACAAAAATCGCGAGTGTTGATGACCAACACGTAAACGCACCCCGGGGTTCATTAATCGTGGAAATCACTCCGGGACCCCAAAATAGTGTGTAATAGTCCACGAACGGGCCAAAATCGGCCAAAACTGTGATTGTTGATGACCGACACGCAAGCGCACCTTGGGGTACGACAACCATGGAAATCGCTCTGGGACCCCAGAACGGTGAGTAATAGTCCATGAAACGGGCCAGAATCGACCAAAACTGTGAGTTTTGATAACCGACACGGAAACGCACACTGGGTTCGTTAATCGTGGAAATCAATCCGGGCCCCCAAAGCGGAGAGTAATAATACACGAAGCGCGCCAGAATCGGCTAAAACTGTGAGTGTTGATGACCGACACGTAAACGCACCCCGGGGTTCGTTAATCGTGGAAATAATTCAAGGACCCCAAAATAGTAAGTAATAATCCAAGAAACGGGCCAGAATCGTCTAAAACGGCGAGTGTTGATGACCGAGAGGTAAGTGCACCTTGGGGTTCAACAACTATAGAAATCGCTTCAGGACCCCAAAACGGTGAGTAATAGTCAACGACACGGGTCAGAATGGGCCAAACTGTGAGTGTTGACGACAGACACGTAAACGCATGTTGAGGATCGTCAATCATGGAAATCGCTCTGGGACCCCAAAACGCTGAGTAATAGTGCACGAAACGGACCAGGATCGGCCAAAATTATGAGTGTTGATGACCAACACGTAAACGCACATCGGGGTTCATCAATCGTAGAAATAACTTTGGGACTGCAAAATTGAGTAATAGTCCATGAAACGGGCCAGAGTCGCCGCAAACTGGGAGTCTTGATGACCAACACGTAAGGGCACCTTGGCGTTTGACAACCATAGAAAACGCTTCGGGACCCCAAAAAGGTGAGTAATAGCCCATGAAACGGGCCAGAATCAGCAAAAACTGCGTGTGTTGATGACCGACAAGTAAGCACACCTTGGGGTTCAACAGCTATGGAAATCGCTCCAGGACCCCAAAACAATGAGTAATAGTCCACGAAACAGGCAAGAATCAGCCAAAACTGAGAGTATCGATGACCACACGTAAGCACACCTTGGGGTTCAACAACTATGGAAATCACTTCGGGACCCCAAAATGGTGAGTAATAGTCCACGAAACGGGTCAAAATTGGCCAAAACTGTGAGTTTTGACGACGGACACGTACAAGCACCTTGGGGATAGTCAATCGTGGAAATCACTCTAGGACCCCAAAACGCTGAATGGTATTGCACGAAACGGACCAGAATCTGCCAAAATTATGAGTATTGATGACCGACACATAAATGCACCCCGGGGTTCCTCAATCGTTGAAATCACTTCGGGACCCCAAAACTGAGTAATAGTCCACGAAACGGGTGAGAATCGACAAAAACCCCGAGTGTTGATGACCCACATGTAAATGCACCCAAGGGTTCGTTAATCATGGAAATCACTCCGGGACCCCAAAACATGGAGTAATAGTACATGAAACAGGCCAGAATCAACAAAAATCGCGAGTGTTGATGACCAACACGTAAACGCACCCTGGGGTTCGTTAATCGTGGAAATCACTCCAGGACCCCAAAATAGTGTGTAGTAGTCCACGAAATGGGCCAAAATCGGCCAAAACTGTGATTGTTGATGACCGACACGCAAGCGCACCTTGGGGTACGACAACCATGGAAATCGCTCTGGGACCCCAGAACGGTGAGTAATAGTCCATGAAACGGGCCAGAATCGACCAAAACTGTGAGTTTTGATGACCGACACGGAAACGCACACTGGGTTTGTTAATCGTGGAAATCAATCCGGGCCCCCAAAGCGGAGAGTAATAATACACGAAGCCGCCAGAATCGGCTAAAACTGTGAGTGTTGATGACCGACACGTAAACGCACCCCGGGGTTCGTTAATCGTGGAAATAATTCAAGGACCCCAAAATAGTAAGTAATAATCCAAGAAACGGCCCAGAATCGTCTAAAAGAGAGAGTGTTGATGACCGAGAGGTAAGTGCACCTTGGGGTTCAACAACTATAGAAATCTCTTCAGGACCCCAAAACGGCGAGTAATAGTCAACGACACAGGTCAGAATGGGCCAAACTGTGCGTGTTGACGACGGACACGTAAACGCATGTCGGGGATCGTCAATCATGGAAATCGCTCTGGGACCCCAAAACGCTGAGTAATAGTGCACGAAACGGACCTGGATCGGCCAAAATTATGAGTGTTGATGACCAACACGTAAACGCACATCGGGGTTCATCAATCGTAGAAATAACTTCCGGACCGCAAAATTGAGTAATAGTCCATGAAACGGGCCAGAGTCGCCGCAAACTGGGAGTCTTGATGACCAACACGTAAGGGCACCTTGGCATTTGACAACCATAGAAAACGCTTCGGGACCCCAAAAAGGTGAGTAATAGCCCATGAAACGGGCCAGAATCAGCAAAAACTGCGTGTGTTGATGACCGACAAGTAAGCACACCTTGGGGTTCAACAGCTATGGAAATCGCTCTGAGACCCCAAAACAATGAGTAATAGTCCACGAAACAGGCAAGAATCAGCCAAAACTGAGAGTATCGATGACCACACGTAAGCACACCTTGGGGTTCAACAACTATGGAAATCGCTTCGGGACCCCAAAATGGTGAGTAATAGTCCACGAAACGGGTCAAAATTGGCCAAAACTGTGAGTGTTGACGACGGACACGTACAAGCACCTTGGGGAAAATCAATCGTGGAAATCGCTCTAGGACCCCAAAACGCTGAATGGTAGTGCACGAAACGGACCAGAATCTGCCAAAATTATGAGTATTGATGACCGACACATAAACGCACCCCGGGGTTCCTCAATCATTGAAATCACTTCGGGACCCCAAAACTGAGTAATAGTCCACGAAACGGGTGAGAATCGACAAAAACCCCGAGTGTTGATGACCCACATGTAAATGCACCCAAGGGTTCGTTAATCATGGAAATCACTCCGGGACCCCAAAACATTGAGTAATAGTAGATGAAACAGGCCAGAATCAACAAAAATCGCGAGTGTTGATGACCAACACGTAAATGCACCCCGGGGTTCATTAATCGTGGAAATCACTCCGGGACCCCAAAATAGTGTGTAATAGTCCACGAACGGG
This sequence comes from Triticum timopheevii, assembly GCA_963921465.1. Lineage (NCBI taxonomy): Eukaryota > Viridiplantae > Streptophyta > Magnoliopsida > Poales > Poaceae > Triticum > Triticum timopheevii. The sequence goes on along the minus strand of OY997268.1, from coordinate 48,146,553 downwards.
CCAAAATCGGCCAAAACTGTGATTGTTGATGACCGACACGCAAGCGCACCTTAGGGTACGACAACCATGGAAATCGCTCTGGGACCCCAGAACGGTGAGTAATAGTCCATGAAACGGGCCAGAATCGACCAAAACTGTGAGATTTGATGACCGACACGGAAACGCACACTGGGTTCGTTAATCGTGGAAATCAATCCGGGCCCCCAAAGCGGAGAGTAATAATACACGAAGCGCGCCAGAATCGGCTAAAACTGTGAGTGTTGATGACCGACACGTAAAAGCACCCCGGGGTTCGTTAATCGTGGAAATAATTCAAGGACCCTAAAATAGTAAGTAATAATCCAAGAAACGGGCAAGAATCATCTAAAAGTGCGAGTGTTGATGACCGAGAGGTAAGTGCACCTTGGGGTTCAACAACTATAGAAATCGCTTCAGGACCCCAAAACGGTGAGTAATAGTCAACGACACGGGTCAGAATGGGCCAAACTGTGAGTGTTGACGACAGACACATAAACGCATGTCGAGGATCGTCAATCATGGAAATCGCTCTGGGACCCCAAAACACTGAGTAATAGTGCACGAAACGGACCGGGATCGGCCAAAATTACGAGTGTTGATGACCAACACGTAAACGCACATCGGGGTTCATCAATCGTAGAAATAACTTCAGGACTGCAAAATTGAGTAATAGTCCATGAAACGGGCCAGAGTCGCCGCAAACTGGGAGTCTTGATGACCAACACGTAAGGGCACCTTGGCGTTTGACAACCATAGAAAACGCTTCGGGACCCCAAAAAGGTGAGTAATAGCCCATGAAACGGGCCAGAATCAGCAAAAACTGCGTGTGTTGATGACCGACAAGTAAGCACACCTTGGGGTTCAACAGCTATGGAAATCGCTCCGGGACCCCAAAACAATGAGTAATAGTCCACGAAACAGGCAATAATCAGCCAAAACTGAGAGTATCGATGACCACACGTAAGCACACCTTGGGGTTCAACAACTATGGAAATCACTTCGGGACCCCAAAATGGTGAGTAATAGTCCACGAAACGGGTCAAAATTGGCCAAAACTGTGAGTTTTGACGACGGACACGTACAAGCACCTTGGGGAGACTCAATCGTGGAAATCACTCTAGGACCCCAAAACGCTGAATGGTATTGCACGAAACGGACCAGAATCTGCCAAAATTATGAGTATTGATGACCGACACATAAACGCACCCCGGGGTTCCTCAATCGTTGAAATCACTTCGGGACCCCAAAACTGAGTAATAGTCCACGAAACGGGTGAGAATCGACAAAAACCCCGAGTGTTGATGACCCACATGTAAATGCACCCAAGGGTTCGTTAATCATGGAAATCACTCCGGGACCCCAAAACATTGAGTAATAGTAGATGAAACAGGCCAGAATCAACAAAAATCGCGAGTGTTGATGACCAACACGTAAACGCACCCCGGGGTTCGTTAATCGTGGAAATCACTCCGGGACCCCAAAATAGTGTGTAGTAGCCCACGAAACGGGCCAAAATCGGCCAAAACTGTGATTGTTGATGACCGACACGCAAGCGCACCTTGGGGTACGACAACCATGGAAATCGCTCTGGGACCCCAGAACGGTGAGTAATAGTCCATGAAACGGGCCAGAATCGACCAAAACTGTGAGTTTTGATGACCGACACAGAAACGCACACTGGGTTCGTTAATCGTGGAAATCAATCCGGGCCCCCAAAGCGGAGAGTAATAATACACGAAGCCGCCAGAATCGGCTAAAACTGTGAGTGTTGATGACCGACACGTAAACGCACCCCGGGGTTCGTTAATCGTGGAAATAATTCAAGGACCCCAAAATAGTAAGTAATAATCCAAGAAACGGGCCAGAATCGTCTAAAAGTGCGAGTGTTGATGACCGAGAGGTAATTGCACCTTGGGGTTCAACAACTATAGAAATCGCTTCAGGACCCCAAAACGGCGAGTAATAGTCAACGACACAGGTCAGAATGGGCCAAACTGTGTGTGTTGACGACGGACACGTAAACGCATGTCGGGGATCATCAATCATGGAAATCGCTCTGGGACCCCAAAACGCTGAGTAATAGTGCATGAAACGGACCTGGATCGGCCAAAATTATGAGTGTTGATGACCAACACGTAAACGCACATCGGGGTTCATCAATCATAGAAATAACTTCGGGACCGCAAAATTGAGTAATAGTCCATGAAATGGGCCAGAGTCGCCGCAAACTGGGAGTCTTGATGACCAACACGTAAGGGCACCTTGGCGTTTGACAACCATAGAAAACGCTTCGGGACCCCAAAAAGGTGACTAATAGCCCATGAAACGGGCCAGAATCAGCAAAAACTGCGTGTGCTGATGACCGACAAGTAAGCACACCTTGGGGTTCAACAGCTATGGAAATCGCTCCAGGACCCCAAAACAATGAGTAATAGTCCACGAAACAGGCAAGAATCAGCCAAAACTGAGAGTATCGATGACCACACGTAAGCACACCTTGGGGTTCAACAACTATGGAAATCACTTCGGGACCCCAAAATGGTCAGTAATAGTCCACGAAACGGGTCAAAATTGGCCAAAACTGTGAGTTTTGACGACGGACACGTACAAGCACCTTGGGGATAGTCAATCGTGGAAATCACTCTAGGACCACAAAACGCTGAATGGTATTGCACGAAATGGACCAGAATCTGCCAAAATTATGAGTATTGATGACCGACACATAAACGCACCCCAGGGTTCCTCAATCGTTGAAATCACTTCGGGACCCCAAAACTGAGTAATAGTCCACGAAACGGGTGAGAATCGACAAAAACCCCGAGTGTTGATGACCCACATGTAAATGCACCCAAGGGTTCGTTAATCATGCAAATCACTCCGGGACCCCAAAACATTGAGTAATAGTACATGAAACAGGCCAGAATCAACAAAAATCACGAGTGTTGATGACCAACACGTAAACGCACCCCGGGGTTCGTTAATCGTGGAAATCACTCCGGGACCCCAAAATAGTGTGTAATAGTCCACGAAACGGGCCAAAATCGGCCAAAACTGTGATTGTTGATGACCGACACGCAAGCGCACCTTGGGGTACGACAACCATGGAAATCGCTCTAGGACCCCAGAACGGTGAGTAATAGTCCATGAAACGGGCCAGAATCGACCAAAACTGTGAGTTTTGATGACCGACACGGAAATGCACACTGGGTTCGTTAATCGTGGAAATCAATCCGGGCCCCCAAAGCGGAGAGTAATAATACACGAAGCCGCCAGAATCGGCTAAAACTGTGAGTGTTGATGACCGACACGTAAACGCACCCCAGGGTTCGTTAATCGTGGAAATAATTCAAGGACCCCAAAATAGTATGTAATAATCCAAGAAACGGGCCAGAATCGTCTAAAAGTGCGAGTGTTGATGACCGAGAGGTAAATGCACCTTGGGGTTCAACAACTATAGAAATCGCTTCAGGACCCCAAAACGGCGAGTAATAGTCAACGACACGGGTCAGAATGGGCCAAACTGTGAGTGTTGACGACGGACACGTAAACACATGTCGGGGATCGTCAATCATGGAGATCGCTCTGGGACCACAAAACGCTGAGTAATAGTGCACGAAATGGACCTGGATCGGCCAAAATTATGAGTGTTGATGACCAACACGTAAACGCACATCGGGGTTCATCAATCGTAGAAATAACTTCGGGACCGCAAAATTGAGTAATAGTCCATGAAACGGGCCAGAGTCGCCGCAAACTGGGAGTCTTGATGACCAACACGTAAGGGCACCTTGGCGTTTGACAACCATAGAAAACGCTTCGGGACCCCAAAAAGGTGAGTAATAGCCCATGAAACGGGCCAGAATCAGCAAAAACTGCGTGTGTTGATGACGGACAAGTAAGCACACCTTGGGGTTCAACAGCTATGGAAATCGCTCCAGGACTCCAAAACAATGAGTAATAATCCACGAAACAGGCAATAATCAGCCAAAACGGAGAGTATCGATGACCACACGTAAGCACACCTTGGGGTTCAACAACTATGGAAATCACTTCGGGACCCCAAAATGGTGAGTAATAGTCCACGAAACGGGTCAAAATTGGCCAAAACTGTGAGTTTTGACGACGGACACGTACAAGCACCTTGGCGAGACTCAATCGTGGAAATCACTCTAGGACCCAAAACGCTGAATGGTATTGCACGAAACGGACCAGAATCTGCCAAAATTATGAGTATTGATGACCGACACATAAACGCACCCCGGGGTTCCTCAATCGTTGAAATCACTTCGGGACCCGAAAACTGAGTAATAGTCCACGAAACGGGTGAGAATCGACAAAAACCCCGAGTGTTGATGACCCACATGTAAATGCACCCAAGGGTTCGTTAATCATGGAAATCACTCCGGGACCCCAAAACATGGAGTAATAGTACATGAAACAGGCCAGAATCAACAAAAATCGCGAGTGTTGATGACCAACACGTAAACGCACCCCGGGGTTCGTTAATCGTGGAAATCACTCCGGGACCCCAAAATAGTGTGTAATAGTCCACGAAACGGGCCAAAATCGGCCAAAACTGTGATTGTTGATGACCGACACGCAAGCGCACCTTGGGGTACGACAACCATGGAAATCGCTCTAGGACCCCAGAACGGTGAGTAATAGTCCATGAAACGGGCCAGAATCGACCAAAACTGTGAGTTTTGATGACCGACACGGAAATGCACACTGGGTTCGTTAATCGTGGAAATCAATCCGGGCCCCCAAAGCGGAGAGTAATAATACACGAAGCCGCCAGAATCGGCTAAAACTGTGAGTGTTGATGACCGACACGTAAACGCACCCCAGGGTTCGTTAATCGTGGAAATAATTCAAGGACCCCAAAATAGTATGTAATAATCCAAGAAACGGGCCAGAATCGTCTAAAAGTGCGAGTGTTGATGACCGAGAGGTAAATGCACCTTGGGGTTCAACAACTATAGAAATCGCTTCAGGACCCCAAAACGGCGAGTAATAGTCAACGACACGGGTCAGAATGGGCCAAACTGTGAGTGTTGACGACGGACACGTAAACACATGTCGGGGATCGTCAATCATGGAGATCGCTCTGGGACCACAAAACGCTGAGTAATAGTGCACGAAACGGACCTGGATCGGCCAAAATTATGAGTGTTGATGACCAACACGTAAACGCACATCGGGGTTCATCAATCGTAGAAATAACTTCGGGACCGCAAAATTGAGTAATAGTCCATGAAACGGGCCAGAGTCGCCGCAAACTGGGAGTCTTGATGACCAACACGTAAGGGCACCTTGGCGTTTGACAACCATAGAAAACGCTTCGGGACCCCAAAAAGGTGAGTAATAGCCCATGAAACGGGCCAGAATCAGCAAAAACTGCGTGTGTTGATGACGGACAAGTAAGCACACCTTGGGGTTCAACAGCTATGGAAATCGCTCCAGGACTCCAAAACAATGAGTAATAATCCACGAAACAGGCAATAATCAGCCAAAACGGAGAGTATCGATGACCACACGTAAGCACACCTTGGGGTTCAACAACTATGGAAATCACTTCGGGACCCCAAAATGGTGAGTAATAGTCCACGAAACGGGTCAAAATTGGCCAAAACTGTGAGTTTTGACGACGGACACGTACAAGCACCTTGGCGAGACTCAATCGTGGAAATCACTCTAGGACCCAAAACGCTGAATGGTATTGCACGAAACGGACCAGAATCTGCCAAAATTATGAGTATTGATGACCGACACATAAACGCACCCCGGGGTTCCTCAATCGTTGAAATCACTTCGGGACCCGAAAACTGAGTAATAGTCCACGAAACGGGTGAGAATCGACAAAAACCCCGAGTGTTGATGACCCACATGTAAATGCACCCAAGGGTTCGTTAATCATGGAAATCACTCCGGGACCCCAAAACATGGAGTAATAGTACATGAAACAGGCCAGAATCAACAAAAATCGCGAGTGTTGATGACCAACACGTAAACGCACCCCGGGGTTCGTTAATCGTGGAAATCACTCCGGGACCCCAAAATAGTGTGTAATAGTCCACGAAACGGGCCAAAATCGGCCAAAACTGTGATTGTTGATGACCGACACGCAAGCGCACCTTGGGGTACGACAACCATGGAAATCGCTCTAGGACCCCAGAACGGTGAGTAATAGTCCATGAAACGGGCCAGAATCGACCAAAACTGTGAGTTTTGATGACCGACACGGAAATGCACACTGGGTTCGTTAATCGTGGAAATCAATCCGGGCCCCCAAAGCGGAGAGTAATAATACACGAAGCTGCCAGAATCGGCTAAAACTGTGAGTGTTGATGACCGACACGTAAACGCACCCCAGGGTTCGTTAATCGTGGAAATAATTCAAGGACCCCAAAATAGTATGTAATAATCCAAGAAACGGGCCAGAATCGTCTAAAAGTGCGAGTGTTGATGACCGAGAGGTAAATGCACCTTGGGGTTCAACAACTATAGAAATCGCTTCAGGACCCCAAAACGGCGAGTAATAGTCAACGACACGGGTCAGAATGGGCCAAACTGTGAGTGTTGACGACGGACACGTAAACGCATGTCGGGGATCGTCAATCATGGAGATCGCTCTGGGACCACAAAACGCTGAGTAATAGTGCACGAAACGGACCTGGATCGGCCAAAATTATGAGTGTTGATGACCAACACGTAAACGCACATCGGGGTTCATCAATCGTAGAAATAACTTCGGGACCGCAAAATTGAGTAATAGTCCATGAAACGGGCCAGAGTCGCCGCAAACTGGGAGTCTTGATGACCAACACGTAAGGGCACCTTGGCGTTTGACAACCATAGAAAACGCTTCGGGACCCCAAAAAGGTGAGTAATAGCCCATGAAACGGGCCAGAATCAGCAAAAACTGCGTGTGTTGATGACGGACAAGTAAGCACACCTTGGGGTTCAACAGCTATGGAAATCGCTCCAGGACTCCAAAACAATGAGTAATAATCCACGAAACAGGCAATAATCAGCCAAAACGGAGAGTATCGATGACCACACGTAAGCACACCTTGGGGTTCAACAACTATGGAAATCACTTCGGGACCCCAAAATGGTGAGTAATAGTCCACGAAACGGGTCAAAATTGGCCAAAACTGTGAGTTTTGACGACGGACACGTACAAGCACCTTGGCGAGACTCAATCGTGGAAATCACTCTAGGACCCAAAACGCTGAATGGTATTGCACGAAACGGACCAGAATCTGCCAAAATTATGAGTATTGATGACCGACACATAAACGCACCCCGGGGTTCCTCAATCGTTGAAATCACTTCGGGACCCGAAAACTGAGTAATAGTCCACGAAACGGGTGAGAATCGACAAAAACCCCGAGTGTTGATGACCCACATGTAAATGCACCCAAGGGTTCGTTAATCATGGAAATCACTCCGGGACCCCAAAACATGGAGTAATAGTACATGAAACAGGCCAGAATCAACAAAAATCGCGAGTGTTGATGACCAACACGTAAACGCACCCCGGGGTTCGTTAATCGTGGAAATCACTCCGGGACCCCAAAACATTGAGTAATAGTACATGAAACAGGCCAGAATCAACAAAAATCGCGAGTGTTGATGACCAACACGTAAACGCACCCCGGGGTTCGTTAATCGTGGAAATCACTCCGGGACCCCAAAATAGTGTGTAATAGTCCACGAAACGGGCCAAAATCGGCCAAAACTGTGATTGTTGATGACCGACACGCAAGCGCACCTTGTGGTACGACAACCATGGAAATCGCTCTGGGACCCCAGAACGGTGAGTAATAGTCCATGAAACGGGCCAGAATCGACCAAAACTGTGAGTTTTGATGACCGACACGGAAACACACACTGGGTTCGTTAATCGTGGAAATCAATCCGGGCCCCCAAAGCGGAGAGTAATAATACACGAAGCCGCCAGAATCGGCTAAAACTGTGAGTGTTGATGACCGACACGTAAACGCACCCCGGGGTTCGTTAATCGTGGAAATAATTCAAGGACCCCAAAATAGTAAGTAATAATCCAAGAAATGGGCCAGAATCGTCTAAAAGTGCGAGTGTTGATGATCGAGAGGTAAGTGCACCTTGGGGTTCAACAACTATAGAAATCGCTTCAGGACCCCAAAACGGCGAGTAATAGTCAACGACACAGGTCAGAATGGGCCAAACTGTGTGTGTTGACGACGGACACGTAAACGCATGTCGGGGATCATCAATCATGGAAATCGCTCTGGGACCCCAAAACGCTGAGTAATAGTGCACGAAACGGACCTGGATCGGCCAAAATTATGAGTGTTGATGACCAACACGTAAACGCACATCGGGGTTCATCAATCGTAGAAATAACTTCGGGACCGCAAAATTGAGTAATAGTCCATGAAATGGGCCAGAGTCGCCGCAAACTGGGAGTCTTGATGACCAACACGTAAGGGCACCTTGGCGTTTGACAACCATAGAAAACGCTTCGGGACCCCAAAAAGGTGAGTAATAGCCCATGAAACGGGCCAGAATCAGCAAAAACTGCGTGTGCTGATGACCGACAAGTAAGCACACCTTGGGGTTCAACAGCTATGGAAATCGCTCCGGGACCCCAAAACAATGAGTAATAGTCCACGAAACAGGCAAGAATCAGCCAAAACTGAGAGTATCGATGACCACACGTAAGCACACCTTGGGGTTCAACAACTATGGAAATCACTTCGGGACCCCAAAATGGTCAGTAATAGTCCACGAAACGGGTCAAAATTGGCCAAAACTGTGAGTTTTGACGACGGACACGTACAAGCACCTTGGCGAGACTCAATCGTGGAAATCACTCTAGGACCCAAAACGCTGAATGGTATTGCACGAAACGGACCAGAATCTGCCAAAATTATGAGTATTGATGACCGACACATAAACGCACCCCGGGGTTCCTCAATCGTTGAAATTACTTCGGGACCCGAAAACTGAGTAATAGTCCACGAAACGGGTGAGAATCGACAAAAACCCCGAGTGTTGATGACCAACACGTAAACGCACCCCGGGGTTCGTTAATCGTGGAAATCACTCCGGGACCCCAAAACATTGAGTAATAGTACATGAAACAGGCCAGAATCAACAAAAATCGCGAGTGTTGATGACCAACACGTAAACGCACCCCGGGGTTCGTTAATCGTGGAAATCACTCCGGGACCCCAAAATAGTGTGTAATAGTCCACGAAACGGGCCAAAATCGGCCAAAACTGTGATTGTTGATGACCGACACGCAAGCGCACCTTGTGGTACGACAACCATGGAAATCGCTCTGGGACCCCAGAACGGTGAGTAATAGTCCATGAAACGGGCCAGAATCGACCAAAACTGTGAGTTTTGATGACCGACACGGAAACACACACTGGGTTCGTTAATCGTGGAAATCAATCCGGGCCTCCAAAGCAGAGAGTAATAATACACGAAGCCGCCAGAATCGGCTAAAACTGTGAGTGTTGATGACCGACACGTAAACGCACCCCGGGGTTCGTTAATCGTGGAAATAATTCAAGGACCCCAAAATAGTAAGTAATAATCCAAGAAATGGGCCAGAATCGTCTAAAAGTGCGAGTGTTGATGACCGAGAGGTAAGTGCACCTTGGGGTTCAACAACTATAGAAATCGCTTCAGGACCCCAAAACGGCGAGTAATAGTCAACGACACAGGTCAGAATGGGCCAAACTGTGTGTGTTGACGACGGACACGTAAACGCATGTCGGGGATCATCAATCATGGAAATCGCTCTGGGACCCCAAAACGCTGAGTAATAGTGCACGAAACGGACCTGGATCGGCCAAAATTATGAGTGTTGATGACCAACACGTAAACGCACATCGGGGTTCATCAATCATAGAAATAACTTCGGGACCGCAAAATTGAGTAATAGTCCATGAAATGGGCCAGAGTCGCCGCAAATTGGGAGTCTTGATGACCAACACGTAAGGGCACCTTGGCGTTTGACAACCATAGAAAACGCTTCGGGACCCCAAAAAGGTGAGTAATAGCCCATGAAACGGGCCAGAATCAGCAAAAACTGCGTGTGCTGATGACCGACAAGTAAGCACACCTTGGGGTTCAACAGCTATGGAAATCGCTCCAGGACCCCAAAACAATGAGTAATAGTCCACGAAACAGGCAAGAATCAGCCAAAACTGAGAGTATCGATGACCACACGTAAGCACACCTTGGGGTTCAACAACTATGGAAATCACTTCGGGACCCCAAAATGGTCAGTAATAGTCCACGAAACGGGTCAAAATTGGCCAAAACTGTGAGTTTTGACGACGGACACGTACAAGCACCTTGGGGATAGTCAATCGTGGAAATCACTCTAGGACCGCAAAACGCTGAATGGTATTGCACGAAATGGACCAGAATCTGCCAAAATTATGAGTATTGATGACCGACACATAAACGCACCCCAGGGTTCCTCAATCGTTGAAATCACTTCGGGACCCCAAAACTGAGTAATAGTCCACGAAACGGGTGAGAATCGACAAAAACCCCGAGTGTTGATGACCCACATGTAAATGCACCCAAGGGTTCGTTAATCATGGAAATCACTCCGGGACCCCAAAACATTGAGTAATAGTACATGAAACAGGCCAGAATCAACAAAAATCGCGAGTGTTGATGACCAACACGTAAACGCACCCCGGGGTTCGTTAATCGTGGAAATCACTCCGGGACCCCAAAATAGTGTGTAATAGTCCACGAAACGGGCCAAAATCGGCCAAAACTGTGATTGTTGATGACCGACACGCAAGCGCACCTTGGGGTACGACAACCATGGAAATCGCTCTAGGACCCCAGAACGGTGAGTAATAGTCCATGAAACAGGCCAGAATCGACCAAAACTGTGAGTTTTGATGACCGACACGGAAACGCACACTGGGTTCGTTAATCGTGGAAATCAATCCGGGCCCCCAAAGCGGAGAGTAATAATACACGAAGCCGCCAGAATCGGCTAAAACTGTGAGTGTTGATGACCGACACGTAAACGCACCCCGGGGTTCGTTAATCGTGGAAATAATTCAAGGACCCCAAAATAATAAGTAATAATCCAAGAAACGGGCCAGAATCGTCTAAAAGTGCGAGTGTTGATGACCGAGAGGTAAGTGCGCCTTGGGGTTCAACAACTATAGAAATCGCTTCAGGACCCCAAAACGGCGAGTAATAGTCAATGACACGGGTCAGAATGGGCCAAACTGTGAGTGTTGACGACGGACACGTAAACGCATGTCGGGGATCGTCAATCATGGAAATCGCTCTGGGACCCCAAAACGCTGAGTAATAGTGCACGAAACGGACCTGGATCGGCCAAAATTATGAGTGTTGATGACCAACACGTAAACGCACATCGGGGTTCATCAATCGTAGAAATAACTTCGGGACCGCAAAATTGAGTAATAGTCCATGAAATGGGCCAGAGTCGCCGCAAACTGGGAGTCTTGATGACCAACACGTAAGGGCACCTTGGCGTTTGACAACCATAGAAAATGCTTCGGGACCCCAAAAAGGTGAGTAATAGCCCATGAAACGGGCCAGAATCAGCAAAAACTGCGTGTGTTGATGACCGACAAGTAAGCACACTTTGGGGTTCAACAGCTATGGAAATCGCTCCGGGACCCCAAAACAATGAGTAATAGTCCACGAAACAGGCAAGAATCAGCCAAAACTGAGAGTATCGATGACCACACGTAAGCACACCTTGGGGTTCAACAACTATGGAAATCACTTCGGGACCCCAAAATGGTGAGTAATAGTCCACGAAACGGGTCAAAATTGGCCAAAACTGTGAGTGTTGACGACGGACACGTACAAGCACCTTGGGGATAGTCAATCGTGGAAATCACTCTAGGACCCCAAAACGCTGAATGGTATTGCACGAAACGGACCAGAATCTGCCAAAATTATGAGTATTGATGACCGACACATAAACGCACCCCGGGGTTCCTCAATCGTTGAAATCACTTCGGGACCCCAAAACTGAGTAATAGTCCACGAAACGGGTGAGAATTGACAAAAACCCCGAGTGTTGATGACCCACATGTAAATGCACCCAAGGGTTCGTTAATCATGGAAATCACTCCGGGACCCCAAAACATTGAGTAATAGTAGATGAAACAGGCCAGAATCAACAAAAATCGCGAGTGTTGATGACCAACACGTAAATGCACCCCGGGGTTCGTTAATCGTGGAAATCACTCCGGGACCCCAAAATAGTGTGTAATAGTCCACGAAACGGGCCAAAATCGGCCAAAACTGTGATTGTTGATGACCGACACGCAAGCGCACCTTGGGGTACGACAACCATGGAAATCGCTCTGGGACCCCAGAATGGTGAGTAATAGTCCATGAAATGGGCCAGAATCGACCAAAACTGTGAGTTTTGATGACCGACACGGAAACGCACACTGGGTTCGTTAATCGTGGAAATCAATCCGGCCCCCCAAAGCGGAGAGTAATAATACACGAAGCACGCCAGAATCGGCTAAAACTGTGAGTGTTGATGACCGACACGTAAACGCACCCCGGGGTTCGTTAATCGTGGAAATAATTCAAGGACCCCAAAATAGTAAGTAATAATCCAAGAAACGGGCCAGAATCGTCTAAAAGTGCGAGTGTTGATGACCGAGAGGTAAGTGCACCTTGGGGTTCAAGAACTATAGAAATCGCTTCAGGACGCAGAAACGGTGAGTAATAGTCAACGACACGGGTCAGAATGGGCCAAACTGTGAGTGTTGACGACAGACACGTAAACGCATGTCGGGGATCGTCAATCATGGAAATCGCTCTGGGACCCCAAAACGCTGAGTAATAGTGCACGAAACGGACCTGGATAGGCCAAAATTATGAGTGTTGATGACCAACACGTAAACGCACATCGGGGTTCATCAATCATAGAAATAACTTCGGGACCGCAAAATTGAGTAATAGTCCATGAAACGGGCCAGAGTCGCCGCAAACTGGGAGTCTTGATGACCAACACGTAAGGGCACCTTGGCGTTCGACAACCATAGAAAACGCTTCGGGACCCCAAAAAGGTGAGTAATAGCCCATGAAACGGCCAGAATCAGCAAAAACTGCGTGTGCTGATGACCGACAAGTAAGCACACCTTGGGGTTCAACAGCTATGGAAATCGCTTCGGGACCCCAAAACAATGAGTAATAGTCCACGAAACAGGCAAGAATCAGCCAAAACTGAGAGTATCGATGACCACACGTAAGCACACCTTGGGGTTCAACAACTATGGAAATCACTTCGGGACCCCAAAATGGTCAGTAATAGTCCACGAAACGGGTCAAAATTGGCCAAAACTGTGAGTTTTGACGACGGACACGTACAAGCACCTTGGGGATAGTCAATCGTGGAAATCACTCTAGGACCGCAAAACGCTGAATGGTATTGCACGAAATGGACCAGAATCTGCCAAAATTATGAGTATTGATGACCGACACATAAACGCACCCCAGGGTTCCTCAATCGTTGAAATCACTTCGGGACCCCAAAACTGAGTAATAGTCCACGAAACGGGTGAGAATCGACAAAAACCCCGAGTGTTGATGACCCACATGTAAATGCACCCAAGGGTTCGTTAATCATGGAAATCACTCCGGGACCCCAAAACATTGAGTAATAGTAGATGAAACAGGCCAGAATCAACAAAAATCGCGAGTGTTGATGACCAACATGTAAATGCACCCCGGGGTTCGTTAATCGTGGAAATCACTCCGGGACCCCAAAATAGTGTGTAATAGTCCACGAAACGGGCCAAAATCGGCCAAAACTGTGATTGTTGATGACCGACACGCAAGCGCACCTTGGGGTACGACAACCATGGAAATCGCTCTGGGACCCCAGAACGGTGAGTAATAGTCCATGAAATGGGCCAGAATCGACCAAAACTGTGAGTTTTGATGACCGACACGGAAACGCACACTGGGTTCGTTAATCGTGGAAATCAATCCGGCCCCCCAAAGCGGAGAGTAATAATACACGAAGCGCGCCAGAATCGGCTAAAACTGTGAGTGTTGATGACCGACACGTAAACGCACCCCGGGGTTCATTAATCGTGGAAATAATTCAAGGACCCCAAAATAGTAAGTAATAATCCAAGAAACGGGCCAGAATCGTCTAAAAGTGCGAGTGTTGATGACCGAGAGGTAAGTGCACCTTGGGGTTCAACAACTATAGAAATCGCTTCAGGACGCCAAAACGGTGAGTAATAGTCAACGACACGGGTCAGAATGGGCCAAACTGTGAGTGTTGACGACGGACACGTAAACGCATGTCGGGGATCGTCAATCATGGAAATCGCTCTGGGACACCAAAACGCTGAGTAATAGTGCACGAAATGGACCAAGATCGGCCAAAATTATGAGTGTTGATGACCAACACGTAAACGGACACCGGGGTTCATCAATCGTAGAAATCCCTTCGGGACCCCAAAACTGAGTAATAGTCCAGGAAACAGGCCAGAATCGGCACAAACTTGGAGTCTTGATGACCAACACGTAAACGCACCTTGGCGTTTGACAACCATAGAAAACGCTTCGGGACCCCAAAACGGTGAGTAATAGCCCATGAAACGGGCCAGAATCGGCCAAAACTGCGTTTGTTGATGACCGACAAGTAAGCGCACCTTGGGGTTCAACTGCTATGGAAATCGCTCCGGGACCCCAAAACAGTGAGTAATAGTCCAAGAAACAGGCAAGAATCGGCCAAAACTGAGAGTATCGATGACCACACGTAAGCGCACCTTGGGGTTCAACAACTATGGAAATCACTTCGGGACCCCAAAATGGTCAGTAATAGTCCACGAAACGGGTCAAAATTGGCCAAACATGTGAGTGTTGACGACGGACACGTAAACGCATCCCGGGGATCGTCAATCATGGAAATCGCTCTGGGACACCAAAACGCTGAGTAATAGTGCACGAAATGGACCAGGATCGGCCAAAATTATGAGTGTTGATGACCAACACGTAAACGGACACCGGGGTTCGTCAATCGTAGAAATCACTTCGGGACCCCAAAACTGAGTAATAGTCCAAGAAACAGGCCAGAATCGGCACAAACTTGGAGTCTTGATGACCAACACGTAAGCGCACCTTGGCGTTTCACAACCATAGAAAACGCTACGGGACCCCAAAACGGTGAGTAATAGCCCATGAATCGGGCCAGAATCGGCCAAAACTGCGTGTGTTGATGACCGACAAGTAAGCGCACCTTGGGGTTCAACAGCTATGGAAATCGCTCCGGGACCCCAAAACAATGAGTAATAGTCCAAGAAACAGGCAAGAATCGGCCAAAACTGAGAGTATCGATGACCACACGTAAGCGCACCTTGGGGTTCAACAACTATGGAAATCGCTTCGGGACCCCAAAATGATGAGTAATAGTCCACGAAACGGGTCAAAATTGGCCAAAACTGTGAGTGTTGACGACGGATACATACAAGCACCTCAGGGATAGTCAATCGTGGAAATCACTCTAGGACCCCAAAACGCTGAATGGTAGTGCACGAAACGGACCAGAATCTGCCAAAATTATGAGTATTGATGACCGACACATAAACGCACCCTGGGGTTCCTCAATCGTTGAAATTACTTCGGGACCCCAAAACTGAGTAATAGTCCATGAAATGGGTGAGAATCGAGAAAAACCCCGAGTGCTGATGACCGACATCTAAATGCACCAAAGGGTTCATTAATGATGGAAATCACTCTGGGACCCCAAAACATTGAGTAATAGTCCATGAAACAGGCCAGAATCGTCTAAAACTGCGACTGTTGATGACCGAGAGGTAAGTGCACCTTGGGGTTCAACAACTATAGAAATCGCTTCAGGACCCAAAAACGGCGAGTAATAGTCCACAAAACGGGTCAGAATGGGCCAAACAGTGAGTGTTGACGACGGACACGTAAACGCATCCCGGGGATCGTCAATCATGGAAATCGCTCTGGGACACCAAAACGCTGAGTAATAGTGCACGAAATGGACCAGGATCGGCCAAAATTATGAGTGTTGATGACCAACACGTAAACGGACACCGGGGTTCATCAATAGTAGAAATCACTTCGGGACCCCAAAACTGAGTAATAGTCCAAGAAACAGGCCAGAATCGGCACAAACTTGGAGTCTTGATAACCAACACGTAAGCGCACCTTGGCGTTTGACAACCATAGAAAACGCTTCGGGACCCCAAAACGGTGAGTAATAGCCCATGAAACGGGCCAGAATCGGCCAAAACTGCGTGTGTTGATGACCGACAAGTAAGCGCACCTTGGGGTTCAACAGCTATGGAAATCGCTCCGGGACCCCAAAACGATGCGTAATAGTCCAAGAAACAGGCAAGAATCGGCCAAAACTGAGAGTATCGATGACCACATGTAAGCGCACCTTGGGGTTCAACAACTATGGAATCGCTTCGGGACCCCAAAATGATGAGTAATAGTCCACGAAACGGGTCAAAATTGGCCAAAACTGTGAGTGTTGACGACGAATACATACAAGCACCTCAGGGATAGTCAATCGTGGAAATCACTCTAGGACCCCAAAACGCTGAATGGTAGTGCACGAAACGGACCAGAATCTGCCAAAATTATGAGTATTGATGACCGACACATAAACGCACCCTGGGGTTCCTCAATCGTTGAAATTACTTCGGGACCCCAAAACTGAGTAATAGTCCATGAAATGGGTGAGAATCGACAAAAACCCCGAGTGCTGATGACCGACATGTAAATGCACCAAAGGGTTCATTAATGATGGAAATCACTCTGGGACCCTAAAACATTGAGTAATAGTCCATGAAACAGGCCAGAATCGTCTAAAACTGCGAGTGTTGATGACCGAGAGGTAAGTGCACCTTGGGGTTCAACAACTATAGAAATCGCTTCAGGACCCCAAAACGGCGAGTAATAGTCCACAAAACGGGTCAGAATGGGCCAAACAGTGAGTGTTGACGACGGACACGTAAACGCATCCCGGGGATCGTCAATCATGGAAATCGCTCTGGGACACCAAAACGCTGAGTAATAGTGCACGAAATGGACCAGGATCGGCCAAAATTATGAGTGTTGATGACCAACACGTAAACGGACACCGGGGTTCATCAATAGTAGAAATCACTTCGGGACCCCAAAACTGAGTAATAGTCCAAGAAACAGGCCAGAATCGGCACAAACTTGGAGTCTTGATGACCAACACGTAAGCGCACCTTGGCGTTTGACAACCATAGAAAACGCTTCGGGACCCCAAAACGGTGAGTAATAGCCCATGAAACGGGCCAGAATCGGCCAAAACTGCGTGTGTTGATGACCGACAAGTAAGCGCACCTTGGGGTTCAACAGCTATGGAAATCGCTCCGGGACCCCAAAACAATGAGTAATAGTCCAAGAAACAGGCAAGAATCGGCCAAAACTAAGAGTATCGATGACCACACGTAAGCGCACCTTGGGGTTCAACAACTATGGAAATCGCTTCGGGACCCCAAAATGATGAGTAATAGTCCACGAAACGGGTCAAAATTGGCCAAAACTGTGAGTGTTGACGACGGATACATACAAGCACCTCAGGGATAGTCAATCGTGGAAATCACTCTAGGACCCCAAAACGCTGAATGGTAGTGCACGAAATGGACCAGAATCTGCCAAAATTATGAGTATTGATGACCGACACATAAACGCACCCTGGGGTTCCTCAATCGTTGAAATTACTTCGGGACCCCAAAACTGAGTAATAGTCCATGAAATGGGTGAGAATCGACAAAAACCCCGAGTGCTGATGACCGACATGTAAATGCACCAAAGGGTTCATTAATGATGGAAATCACTCCGGGACCCCAAAATATTGAGTAATAGTCCATGAAACAGGCCAGAATCGTCTAAAACTGCGAGTGTTGATGACCGAGAGGTAAGTGCACCTTGGGGTTCAACAACTATAGAAATCGCTTCAGGACCCCAAAACGGCGAGTAATAGTCCACAAAACGGGTCAGAATGGGCCAAACAGTGAGTGTTGACGACGGACACGTAAACGCATCCCGGGGATCGTCAATGATGGAAATCGCTCTGGGACACCAAAACGCTGAGTAATAGTGCACGAAATGGACCAGGATCGGCCAAAATTATGAGTGTTGATGACCAATACGTAAACGGACACCGGGGTTCATCAATAGTAGAAATCACTTCGGGACCCCAAAACTGAGTAATAGTCCAAGAAACAGGCCAGAATCGGCACAAACTTGGAGTCTTGATGACCAACACGTAAGCGCACCTTGGCGTTTGACAACCATAGAAAACGCTTCGGGACCCCAAAACGGTGAGTAATAGCCCATGAAACGGGCCAGAATCGGCCAAAACTGCGTGTGTTGATGACCGACAAGTAAGCGCACCTTGGGGTTGAACAGCTATGGAAATCGCTCCGGGACCCCAAAACGATGCGTAATAGTCCAAGAAACAGGCAAGAATCGGCCAAAACTGAGAGTATCAATGACCACACGTAAGCGCGCCTTGGGGTTCAACAACTATGGAAATCGCTTCGGAACCCCAAAATGATGAGTAATAGTCCACGAAACGGGTCAAAATTGGCCAAAACTGTGAGTGTTGACGACGGATACATACAAGCACCTCAGGGATAGTCAATCGTGGAAATCACTCTAGGACCCCAAAACGCTGAATGGTAGTGCACGAAACGGACCAGAATCTGCCAAAATTATGAGTATTGATGACCGACACATAAACGCACCCTGGGGTTCCTCAATCGTTGAAATTACTTCGGGACCCCAAAACTGAGTAATAGTCCATGAAATGGGTGAGAATTGACAAAAACCCCGAGTGCTGATGACCGACATGTAAATGCACCAAAGGGTTCATTAATGATGGAAATCACTCTGGGACCCCAAAACATTGAGTAATAGTCCATGAAACAGGCCAGAATCGTCTAAAACTGCGAGTGTTGATGACCAAGAGGTAAGTGCACCTTGGGGTTCAACAACTATAGAAATCGCTTCAGGACCCCAAAACGGCGAGTAATAGTCCACAAAACGGGTCAGAATGGGCCAAACAGTGAGTGTTGACGACGGACACGTAAACGCATCCCGGGGATCGTCAATCATGGAAATCGCTCTGGGCCACCAAAACGCTTAGTAATAGTGCACGAAATGGACCAGGATCGGCCAAAATTATGAGTGTTGATGACCAACACGTAAACGGACACCGGGGTTCATCAATAGTAGAAATCACTTCGGGACCCCAAAACTGAGTAATAGTCCAAGAAACAGGCCAGAATCGGCACAAACTTGGAGTCTTGATGACCAACACGTAAGCGCACCTTGGCGTTTGACAACCATAGAAAACGCTTCGGGACCCCAAAACGGTGAGTAATAGCCCATGAAACGGGCCAGAATCAGCCAAAACTGCGTGTGTTGATGACCGACAAGTAAGCGCACCTTGGGGTTCAACAGCTATGGAAATCGCTCCGGGACCCCAAAACAATGAGTAATAGTCCAAGAAACAGGCAAGAATCGGCCAAAACTAAGAGTATCGATGACCACACGTAAGCGCACCTTGGGGTTCAACAACTATGGAAATCGCTTCGGGACCCCAAAATGATGAGTAATAGTCCACGAAACGGGTCAAAATTGGCCAAAACTGTGAGTGTTGACGACGGATACATACAAGCACCTCAGGGATAGTCAATCGTGGAAATCACTCTAGGACCCCAAAACGCTGAATGGTAGTGCACGAAATGGACCAGAATCTGCCAAAATTATGAGTATTGATGACCGACACATAAACGCACCCTGGGGTTCCTCAATCGTTGAAATTACTTCGGGACCCCAAAACTGAGTAATAGTCCATGAAATGGGTGAGAATCGACAAAAACCCCGAGTGCTGATGACCGACATGTAAATGCACCAAAGGGTTCATTAATGATGGAAATCACTCCGGGACCCCAAAATATTGAGTAATAGTCCATGAAACAGGCCAGAATCGTCTAAAACTGCGAGTGTTGATGACCGAGAGGTAAGTGCACCTTGGGGTTCAACAACTATAGAAATCGCTTCAGGACCCCAAAACGGCGAGTAATAGTCCACAAAACGGGTCAGAATGGGCCAAACAGTGAGTGTTGACGACGGACACGTAAACGCATCCCGGGGATCGTCAATCATGGAAATCGCTCTGGGACACCAAAACGCTGAGTAATAGTGCACGAAATGGACCAGGATCGGCCAAAATTATGAGTGTTGATGACCAATACGTAAACGGACACCGGGGTTCATCAATAGTAGAAATCACTTCGGGACCCCAAAACTGAGTAATAGTCCAAGAAACAGGCCAGAATCGGCACAAACCTGGAGTCTTGATGACCAACACGTAAGCGCACCTTGGCGTTTGACAACCATAGAAAACGCTTCGGGACCCCAAAACGGTGAGTAATAGCCCATGAAACGGGCCAGAATCGGCCAAAACTGCGTGTGTTGATGACCGACAAGTAAGCGCACCTTGGGGTTGAACAGCTATGGAAATCGCTCCGGGACCCCAAAACGATGCGTAATAGTCCAAGAAACAGGCAAGAATCGGCCAAAACTGAGAGTATCAATGACCACACGTAAGCGCGCCTTGGGGTTCAACAACTATGGAAATCGCTTCGGAACCCCAAAATGATGAGTAATAGTCCACGAAACGGGTCAAAATTGGCCAAAACTGTGAGTGTTGACGACGGATACATACAAGCACCTCAGGGATAGTCAATCGTGGAAATCACTCTAGGACCCCAAAACGCTGAATGGTAGTGCACGAAACGGACCAGAATCTGCCAAAATTATGAGTATTGATGACCGACACATAAACGCACCCTGGGGTTCCTCAATCGTTGAAATTACTTCGGGACCCCAAAACTGAGTAATAGTCCATGAAATGGGTGAGAATTGACAAAAACCCCGAGTGCTGATGACCGACATGTAAATGCACCAAAGGGTTCATTAATGATGGAAATCACTCTGGGACCCCAAAACATTGAGTAATAGTCCATGAAACAGGCCAGAATCGTCTAAAACTGCGAGTGTTGATGACCAAGAGGTAAGTGCACCTTGGGGTTCAACAACTATAGAAATCGCTTCAGGACCCCAAAACGGCGAGTAATAGTCCACAAAACGGGTCAGAATGGGCCAAACAGTGAGTGTTGACGACGGACACGTAAACGCATCCCGGGGATCGTCAATCATGGAAATCGCTCTGGGCCACCAAAACGCTTAGTAATAGTGCACGAAATGGACCAGGATCGGCCAAAATTATGAGTGTTGATGACCAACACGTAAACGGACACCGGGGTTCATCAATAGTAGAAATCACTTCGGGACCCCAAAACTGAGTAATAGTCCAAGAAACAGGCCAGAATCGGCACAAACTTGGAGTCTTGATGACCAACACGTAAGCGCACCTTGGCGTTTGACAACCATAGAAAACGCTTCGGGACCCCAAAACGGTGAGTAATAGCCCATGAAACGGGCCAGAATCAGCCAAAACTGCGTGTGTTGATGACCGACAAGTAAGCGCACCTTGGGGTTCAACAGCTATGGAAATCGCTCCGGGACCCCAAAACAATGAGTAATAGTCCAAGAAACAGGCAAGAATCGGCCAAAACTAAGAGTATCGATGACCACACGTAAGCGCACCTTGGGGTTCAACAACTATGGAAATCGCTTCGGGACCCCAAAATGATGAGTAATAGTCCACGAAACGGGTCAAAATTGGCCAAAACTGTGAGTGTTGACGACGGATACATACAAGCACCTCAGGGATAGTCAATCGTGGAAATCACTCTAGGACCCCAAAACGCTGAATGGTAGTGCACGAAATGGACCAGAATCTGCCAAAATTATGAGTATTGATGACCGACACATAAACGCACCCTGGGGTTCCTCAATCGTTGAAATTACTTCGGGACCCCAAAACTGAGTAATAGTCCATGAAATGGGTGAGAATCGACAAAAACCCCGAGTGCTGATGACCGACATGTAAATGCACCAAAGGGTTCATTAATGATGGAAATCACTCCGGGACCCCAAAATATTGAGTAATAGTCCATGAAACAGGCCAGAATCGTCTAAAACTGCGAGTGTTGATGACCGAGAGGTAAGTGCACCTTGGGGTTCAACAACTATAGAAATCGCTTCAGGACCCCAAAACGGCGAGTAATAGTCCACAAAACGGGTCAAAATGGGCCAAACAGTGAGTGTTGACGACGGACACGTAAACGCATCCCGGGGATCGTCAATCATGGAAATCGCTCTGGGACACCAAAACGCTGAGTAATAGTGCATGAAATGGACCAGGATCGGCCAAAATTATGAGTGTTGATGACCAATACGTAAACGGACACCGGGGTTCATCAATAGTAGAAATCACTCCGGGACCCCAAAACTGAGTAATAGTCCAAGAAACAGGCCAGAATCGGCACAAACTTGGAGTCTTGATGACCAACACGTAAGCGCACCTTGGCGTTTGACAACCATAGAAAACGCTTCGGGACCCCAAAACGGTGAGTAATAGCCCATGAAACGGGCCAGAATCGGCCAAAACTGCGTGTGTTGATGACCGACAAGTAAGCGCACCTTGGGGTTCAACAGCTATGGAAATCGCTCCGGGACCCCAAAACGATGCTTAATAGTCCAAGAAATAGGCAAGAATCGGCCAAAACTGAGAGTATCAATGACCACACGTAAGCGCGCCTTGGGGTTCAACAACTATGGAAATCGCTTCGGGACCCCAAAATGATGAGTAATAGTCCACGAAACGGGTCAAAATTGGCCAAAACTGTGAGTGTTGACGACGGATACATACAAGCACCTCAGGGATAGTCAATCGTGGAAATCACTCTAGGACCCCAAAACGCTGAATGGTAGTGCACGAAACGGACCAGAATCTGCCAAAATTATGAGTATTGATGACCGACACATAAACGCACCCTGGGGTTCCTCAATCGTTGAAATTACTTCGGGACCCCAAAACTGAGTAATAGTCCATGAAATGGGTGAGAATCGACAAAAACCCCGAGTGCTGATGACCGACATGTAAATGCACCAAAGGGTTCATTAATGATGGAAATCACTCTGGGACCCCAAAACATTGAGTAATAGTCCATGAAACAGGCCAGAATCGTCTAAAACTGCGAGTGTTGATGACCAAGAGGTAAGTGCACCTTGGGGTTCAACAACTATAGAAATCGCTTCAGGACCCCAAAACGGCGAGTAATAGTCCACAAAACGGGTCAGAATGGGCCAAACAGTGAGTGTTGACGACGGACACGTAAACGCATCCCGGGGATCGTCAATCATGGAAATCGCTCTGGGCCACCAAAACGCTTAGTAATAGTGCACGAAATGGACCAGGATCGGCCAAAATTATGAGTGTTGATGACCAACACGTAAACGGACACCGGGGTTCATCAATAGTAGAAATCACTTCGGGAACCCAAAACTGAGTAATAGTCCAAGAAACAGGCCAGAATCGGCACAAACTTGGAGTCTTGATGACCAACACGTAAGCGCACCTTGGCGTTTGACAACCATAGAAAACGCTTCGGGACCCCAAAACGGTGAGTAATAGCCCATGAAACGGGCCAGAATCGGCCAAAACTGCGTGTGTTGATGACCGACAAGTAAGCGCACCTTGGGGTTCAACAGCTATGGAAATCGCTCCGGGACCCCAAAACAATGAGTAATAGTCCAAGAAACAGGCATGAATCGGCCAAAACTGAGAGTATCGATGACCACACGTAAGCGCACCTTGGGGTTCAACATCTATGGAAATCGCTTCGGGACCCCAAAATGATGAGTAATAGTCCACGAAACGGGTCAAAATTGGCCAAAACTGTGAGTGTTGACGACGGATACATACAAGCACCTCAGGGATAGTCAATCGTGGAAATCACTCTAGGACCCCAAAACGCTGAATGGTAGTGCACGAAACGGACCAGAATCTGCCAAAATTATGAGTATTGATGACCGACACATAAACGCACCCTGGGGTTCCTCAATCGTTGAAATTACTTCAGGACCCCAAAACTGAGTAATAGTCCATGAAATGGGTGAGAATCGACAAAAACCCCGGGTGCTGATGACCGACATGTAAATGCACCAAGGGGTTCATTAATGATGGAAATCACTCCGGGACCCCAAAACATTGAGTAATAGTCCATGAAACAGGCCAGAATCGTCTAAAACTGCGAGTGTTGATGACCGAGAGGTAAGTGCACCTTGGGGTTCAACAACTATAGAAATCGCTTCAGGACCCCAAAACGGCGAGTAATAGTCCACAAAACGGGTCAGAATGGGCCAAACAGTGAGTGTTGACGACGGACACGTAAACGCATCCCGGGGATCGTCAATCATGGAAATCGCTCTGGGACACCAAAACGCTGAGTAATAGTGCACGAAATGGACCAGGATCGACCAAAATTATGAGTGTTGATGACCAACACGTAAGCGGACACCGGGGTTCATCAATCGTAGAAATCACTTCGGGACCCCAAACTGAGTAATAGTCCAAGAAACAGGCCAGAATCGGCACAAACTTGGAGTCTTGATGACCAACACGTAAGCGCACCTTGGCGTTTGACAACCATAGAAAACGCTTCGGCACCCCAAAACGGTGAGTAATAGCCCATGAAACGGGCCAGAATCGGCCAAAACTGTGTGTGTTGATGACCGACAAGTAAGCGCACCTTGGGGTTCAACAGCTATGGAAATCGCTCCGGGACCCCAAAACAATTAGTAATAGTCCAAGAAACAGGCAAGAATCGGCCAAAGCTGAGAGTATCGATGACCACACGTAAGCGCACCTTGGGGTTCAACAACTATGGAAATCGCTTCGGGACCCCAAAATGATGAGTAATAGTCCACGAAACGGGTCAAAATTGGCCAAAACTGTGAGTGTTGACGACGGATACATACAAGCACCTCAGGGATAGTCAATCGTGGAAATCACTCTAGGACCCCAAAACGCTGAATGGTAGTGCACGAAATGGACCAGAATCTGCCAAAATTATGAGTATTGATGACCGACACATAAACGCACCCTGGGGTTCCTCAATCGTTGAAATTACTTCGGGACCCCAAAACTGAGTAATAGTCCATGAAATGGGTGAGAATCGTCAAAAACCCCGAGTGCTGATGACCGACATGTAAATGCACCAAAGGGTTCATTAATGATGGAAATCACTCCGGGACCCCAAAACATTGAGTAATAGTCCATGAAACAGGCCAGAATCGTCTAAAACTGCGAGTGTTGATGACCGAGAGGTAACTGCACCTTGGGGTTCAACAACTATAGAAATCGCTTCAGGACCCCAAAACGGCGAGTAATAGTCCACAAAACGGGTCAGAATGGGCCAAATAGTGAGTGTTGACGACGGACACGTAAACGCATCCCGGGGATCGTCAATCATGGAAATCGCTCTGGGACACCAAAACGCTGAGTAATAGTGCACGAAATGGACCAGGATCGGCCAAAATTATGAGTGTTGATGACCAATACGTAAACGGACACCGGGGTTCATCAATAGTAGAAATCACTTCGGGACCCCAAAACTGAGTAATAGTCCAAGAAACAGGCCAGAATCGGCACAAACTTGGAGTCTTGATGACCAACACGTATGCGCACCTTGGCGTTTGACAACCATAGAAAACGCTTCGGGACCCCAAAACGGTGAGTAATAGCCCATGAAACGGGCCAGAATCGGCCAAAACTGCGTGTGTTGATGACCGACAAGTAAGCGCACCTTGGGGTTCAACAGCTATGGAAATCGCTCCGGGACCCCAAAACGATGCGTAATAGTCCAAGAAACAGGCAAGAATCGGCCAAAACTGAGAGTATCAATGACCACACGTAAGCGCACCTTGGGGTTCAACAACTATGGAAATCGCTTCGGGACCCCAAAATGATGAGTAATAGTCCACGAAACGGGTCAAAATTGGCCAAAATTGTGAGTGTTGACGACGGATACATACAAGCACCTCAGGGATAGTCAATCGTGGAAATCACTCTAGGACCCCAAAACGCTGAATGGTAGTGCACGAAACGGACCAGAATCTGCCAAAATTATGAGTATTGATGACCGACACATAAACGCACCCTGGGGTTCCTCAATCGTTGAAATTACTTCGGGACCCCAAAACTGAGTAATAGTCCATGAAATGGATGAGAATCGACAAAAACCCCGAGTGCTGATGACCGACATGTAAATGCACCAAAGGGTTCATTAATGATGGAAATCACTCTGGGACCCCAAAACATTGAGTAATAGTCCATGAAACAGGCCAGAATCGTCTAAAACTGCGAGTGGTGATGACCAAGAGGTAAGTGCACCTTGGGGTTCAACAACTATAGAAATCGCTTCAGGACCCCAAAACGGCGAGTAATAGTCCACAAAACGGGTCAGAATGGGCCAAACAGTGAGTGTTGACGACGGACACGTAAACGCATCCCGGGGATCGTCAATCATGGAAATCGCTCTGGGCCACCAAAACGCTTAGTAATAGTGCACGAAATGGACCAGGATCGGCCAAAATTATGAGTGTTGATGACCAACACGTAAACGGACACCGGGGTTCATCAATAGTAGAAATCACTTCGGGACCCCAAAACTGAGTAATAGTCCAAGAAACAGGCCAGAATCGGCACAAACTTGGAGTCTTGATGACCAACACGTAAGCGCACCTTGGCGTTTGACAACCATAGAAAACGCTTCGGGACCCCAAAACGGTGAGTAATAGCCCATGAAACGGGCCAGAATCGGCCAAAACTGCGTGTGTTGATGACCGACAAGTAAGCGCACCTTGGGGTTCAACAGCTATGGAAATCGCTCCGGGACCCCAAAACAATGAGTAATAGTCCAAGAAACAGGCATGAATCGGCCAAAACTGAGAGTATCGATGACCACACGTAAGCGCACCTTGGGGTTCAACAACTATGGAAATCGCTTCGGGACCCCAAAATGATGAGTAATAGTCCACGAAACGGGTCAAAATTGGCCAAAACTGTGAGTGTTGACGACGGATACATACAAGCACCTCAGGGACAGTCAATCGTGGAAATCACTCTAGGACCCCAAAACGCTGAATGGTAGTGCACGAAACGGACCAGAATCTGCCAAAATTATGAGTATTGATGACCGACACATAAACGCACCCTGGGGTTCCTCAATCGTTGAAATTACTTCAGGACCCCAAAACTGAGTAATAGTCCATGAAATGGGTGAGAATCGACAAAAACCCCGGGTGCTGATGACCGACATGTAAATGCACCAAAGGGTTCATTAATGATGGAAATCACTCCGGGACCCCAAAACATTGAGTAATAGTCCATGAAACAGGCCAGAATCGTCTAAAACTGCGAGTGTTGATGACCGAGAGGTAAGTGCACCTTGGGGTTCAACAACTATAGAAATCGCTTCAGGACCCCAAAACGGCGAGTAATAGTCCACAAAACGGGTCAGAATGGGCCAAACAGTGAGTGTTGACGACGGACACGTAAACGCATCCCGGGGATCGTCAATCATGGAAATCGCTCTGGGACACCAAAACGCTGAGTAATAGTGCACGAAATGGACCAGGATCGACCAAAATTATGAGTGTTGATGACCAACACGTAAGCGGACACCGGGGTTCATCAATCGTAGAAATCACTTCGGGACCCCAAACTGAGTAATAGTCCAAGAAACAGGCCAGAATCGGCACAAACTTGGAGTCTTGATGACCAACACGTAAGCGCACCTTGGCGTTTGACAACCATAGAAAACGCTTCGGCACCCCAAAACGGTGAGTAATAGCCCATGAAACGGGCCAGAATCGGCCAAAACTGTGTGTGTTGATGACCGACAAGTAAGCGCACCTTGGGGTTCAACAGCTATGGAAATCGCTCCGGGACCCCAAAACAATTAGTAATAGTCCAAGAAACAGGCAAGAATCGGCCAAAGCTGAGAGTATCGATGACCACACGTAAGCGCACCTTGGGGTTCAACAACTATGGAAATCGCTTCGGGACCCCAAAATGATGAGTAATAGTCCACGAAACGGGTCAAAATTGGCCAAAACTGTGAGTGTTGACGACGGATACATACAAGCACCTCAGGGATAGTCAATCGTGGAAATCACTCTAGGACCCCAAAACGCTGAATGGTAGTGCACGAAATGGACCAGAATCTGCCAAAATTATGAGTATTGATGACCGACACATAAACGCACCCTGGGGTTCCTCAATCGTTGAAATTACTTCGGGACCCCAAAACTGAGTAATAGTCCATGAAATGGGTGAGAATCGTCAAAAACCCCGAGTGCTGATGACCGACATGTAAATGCACCAAAGGGTTCATTAATGATGGAAATTACTCCGGGACCCCAAAACATTGAGTAATAGTCCATGAAACAGGCCAGAATCGTCTAAAACTGCGAGTGTTGATGACCGAGAGGTAACTGCACCTTGGGGTTCAACAACTATAGAAATCGCTTCAGGACCCCAAAACGGCGAGTAATAGTCCACAAAACGGGTCAGAATGGGCCAAACAGTGAGTGTTGACGACGGACACGTAAACGCATCCCGGGGATCGTCAATCATGGAAATCGCTCTGGGACACCAAAACGCTGAGTAATAGTGCACGAAATGGACCAGGATCGGCCAAAATTATGAGTGTTGATGACCAACACGTAAACGGACACCGGGGTTCATCAATCATAGAAATCACTTCGGGACCCCAAAACTGAGTAATAGTCCAAGAAACAGGCCAGAATCGGCACAAACTTGGAGTCTTGATGACCAACACGTAAGCGCACCTTGGCGTTTGACAACCATAGAAAACGCTTCGGGACCCCAAAACGGTGAGTAATAGCCCATGAAACGGGCCAGAATCGGCCAAAACTGCGTGTGTTGATGACCGACAAGTAAGCGCACCTTGGGGTTCAACTGCTATGGAAATCCCTCCGGGACCCCAAAACAATGAGTAATAGTCCAAGAAACAGGCATGAATCGGCCAAAACTGAGAGTATCGATGACCACACGTAAGCGCACCTTGGGGTTCAACAACTATGGAAATCGCTTCGGGACCCCAAAATGATGAGTAATAGTCCACGAAACGGGTCAAAATTGGCCAAAACTGTGAGTGTTGACGACGGATACATACAAGCACCTCAGGGATAGTCAATCGTGGAAATCACTCTAGGACCCCAAAACGCTGAATGGTAGTGCACGAAATGGACCAGAATCTGCCAAAATTATGAGTATTGATGACCGACACATAAACGCACCCTGGGGTTCCTCAATCGTTGAAATTACTTCGGGACCCCAAAACTGAGTAATAGTCCATGAAATGGGTGAGAATCGTCAAAAACCCCGAGTGCTGATGACCGACATGTAAATGCACCAAAGGGTTCATTAATGATGGAAATCACTCCGGGACCCCAAAACATTGAGTAATAGTCCATGAAACAGGCCAGAATCGTCTAAAACTGCGAGTGTTGATGACCGAGAGGTAACTGCACCTTGGGGTTCAACAACTATAGAAATCGCTTCAGGACCCCAAAACGGCGAGTAATAGTCCACAAAACGGGTCAGAATGGGCCAAACAGTGAGTGTTGACGACGGACACGTAAACGCATCCCGGGGATCGTCAATCATGGAAATCGCTCTGGGACACCAAAACGCTGAGTAATAGTGCACGAAATGGACCAGGATCGGCCAAAATTATGAGTGTTGATGACCAACACGTAAACGGACACCGGGGTTCATCAATCATAGAAATCACTTCGGGACCCCAAAACTGAGTAATAGTCCAAGAAACAGGCCAGAATCGGCACAAACTTGGAGTCTTGATGACCAACACGTAAGCGCACCTTGGCGTTTGACAACCATAGAAAACGCTTCGGGACCCCAAAACGGTGAGTAATAGCCATGAAACGGGCCAGAATCGGCCAAAACTGCGTGTGTTGATGACCGACAAGTAAGCGCACCTTGGGGTTCAACTGCTATGGAAATCCCTCCGGGACCCCAAAACAATGAGTAATAGTCCAAGAAACAGGCATGAATCGGCCAAAACTGAGAGTATCGATGACCACACGTAAGCGCACCTTGGGGTTCAACAACTATGGAAATCGCTTCGGGACCCCAAAATGATGAGTAATAGTCCACGAAACGGGTCAAAATTGGCCAAAACTGTGAGTGTTGACGACGGATACATACAAGCACCTCAGGGATAGTCAATCGTGGAAATCACTCTAGGACCCCAAAACGCTGAATGGTAGTGCACGAAACGGACCAGAATCTGCCAAAATTATGAGTATTGATGACCGACACATAAACGCACCCTGGGGTTCCTCAATCGTTGAAATTACTTCGGGACCCCAAAACTGAGTAATAGTCCATGAAATGGGTGAGAATCGACAAAAACCCCGGGTGCTGATGACCGACATGTAAATGCACCAAAGGGTTCATTAATGATGGAAATCACTCCGGGACCCCAAAACATTGAGTAATAGTCCATGAAACAGGCCAGAATCGTCTAAAACTGCGAGTGTTGATGACCGAGAGGTAACTGCACCTTGGGGTTCAAAAACTATAGAAATCGCTTCAGGACCCCAAAACGGCGAGCAATAGTCCAGAAAACGGGTCAGAATGGGCCAAACAGTGAGTGTTGACGACGAACACGTAAACGCATCCCGGGGATCGTCAATCATGGAAATCGCTCTGGGACACCAAAACGCTGAGTAATAGTGCACGAAATGGACCAGGATCGGCCAAAATTATGAGTGTTGATGACCAACACGTAAACGGACACCGGGGTTCATCAATCGTAGAAATCACTTCGGGACCCCAAAACTGAGTAATAGTCCAAGAAACAGGCCAGAATCGGCACAAACTTGGAGTCTTGATGACCAACACGTAAGCACACCTTGGCGTTTGACAACCATAGAAAACGCTTCGGGACCCCAAAACGGTGAGTAATAGCCCATGAAATGGGCCAGAATCGGCCAAAACTGCGTGTGTTGATGACCGACAAGTAAGCGCACCTTGGGGTTCAACAGCTATGGAAATCGCTCCGGAACCCCAAAACAATTAGTAATAGTCCAAGAAACAGGCAAGAATCGGCCAAAACTGAGAGTATCGATGACCACACGTAAGCGCACCTTGGGGTTCAACAACTATGGAAATCGCTTCGGGACCCCAAAATGATGAGTAATAGTCCACGAAACGGGTCAAAATTGGCCAAAACTGTGAGTGTTGACGACGGATACATACAAGCACCTCAGGGATAGTCAATCGTGGAAATCACTCTAGGACCCCAAAACGCTGAATGGTAGTGCACGAAACGGACCAGAATCTGCCAAAATTATGAGTATTGATGACCGACACATAAACGCACCCTGGGGTTCCTCAATCGTTGAAATTACTTCGGGACCCCAAAACTGAGTAATAGTCCATGAAATGGGTGAGAATCGTCAAAAACCCCGAGTGCTGATGACCGACATGTAAATGCACCAAAGGGTTCATTAATGATGGAAATTACTCCGGGAACCCAAAACATTGAGTAATAGTCCATGAAACAGGCCAGAATCGTCTAAAACTGCGAGTGTTGATGACCGAGAGGTAACTGCACCTTGGGGTTCAACAACTATAGAAATCGCTTCAGGACCCCAAAACGGCGAGTAATAGTCCACAAAACGGGTCAGAATGGGCCAAACAGTGAGTGTTGACGACGGACACGTAAACGCATCCCGGGGATCGTCAATCATGGAAATCGCTCTGGGACACCAAAACGCTGAGTAATAGTGCACGAAATGGACCAGGATCAGCCAAAATTATGAGTGTTGATGACCAACACGTAAACGGACACCGGGGTTCATCAATCGTAGAAATCACTTTGGGACCCCAAAACTGAGTAATAGTCGAAGAAACAGGCCAGAATCGGCACAAACTTGGAGTCTTGATGACCAACACGTAAGCACACCTGGGCATTTGACAACCATAGAAAACGCTTCGGGACCCCAAAACGGTGAGTAATAGCCCATGAAACGGGCCAGAATCGGCCAAAACTGCGTGTGTTGATGACCGACAAGTAAGCGCACCTTGGGGTTCAACAGCTATGGAAATCGCTCCGGGACCCCAAAACAATTAGTAATAGTCCAAGAAACAGGCAAGAATCGGCCAAAACTGAGAGTATCGATGACCACACGTAAGCGCACCTTGGGGTTCAACAACTATGGAAATCGCTTCGGGACCCCAAAATGATGAGTAATAGTCCACGAAACGGGTCAAAATTGGCCAAAACTGTGAGTGTTGACGACGGATACATACAAGCACCTCAGGGATAGTCAATCGTGGAAATCACTCTAGGACCCCAAAACGCTGAATGGTAGTGCACGAAACGGACCAGAATCTGCCAAAATTATGAGTATTGATGACCGACACATAAACGCACCCTGGGGTTCCTCAATCGTTGAAATTACTTCGGGACCCCAAAACTGAGTAATAGTCCATGAAATGGGTGAGAATCGTCAAAAACCCCGAGTGCTGATGACCGACATGTAAATGCACCAAAGGGTTCATTAATGATGGAAATTACTCCGGGACCCCAAAACATTGAGTAATAGTCCATGAAACAGGCCAGAATCGTCTAAAACTGCGAG
Source organism: Triticum timopheevii (assembly GCA_963921465.1). Lineage (NCBI taxonomy): Eukaryota > Viridiplantae > Streptophyta > Magnoliopsida > Poales > Poaceae > Triticum > Triticum timopheevii. Next base: position 48,113,793 of record OY997268.1, on the reverse strand, counting down.
TGTTGATGACCGAGAGGTAACTGCACCTTGGGGTTCAACAACTATAGAAATCGCTTCAGGACCCCAAAACGGCGAGTAATAGTCCACAAAACGGGTCAGAATGGGCCAAACAGTGAGTGTTGACGACGGACACGTAAACGCATCCCGGGGATCGTCAATCATGGAAATCGCTCTGGGACACCAAAACGCTGAGTAATAGTGCACGAAATGGACCAGGATCGGCCAAAATTATGAGTGTTGATGACCAACACGTAAACGGACACCGGGGTTCATCAATCGTAGAAATCACTTCGGGACCCCAAAACTGAGTAATAGTCCAAGAAACAGGCCAGAATCGGCACAAACTTGGAGTCTTGATGACCAACACGTAAGCGCACCTTGGCGTTTGACAACCATAGAAAACGCTTCGGGACCCCAAAACGGTGAGTAATAGCCCATGAAATGGGCCAGAATCGGCCAAAACTGCGTGTGTTGATGACCGACAAGTAAGCGCACCTTGGGGTTCAACTGCTATGGAAATCCCTCCGGGACCCCAAAACAATGAGTAATAGTCCAAGAAACAGGCATGAATCCGCCAAAACTGAGAGTATCGATGACCACACGTAAGCGCACCTTGGGGTTCAACAACTATGGAAATCGCTTCGGGACCCCAAAATGATGAGTAATAGTCCACGAAACGGGTCAAAATTGGCCAAAACTGTGAGTGTTGACGACGGATACATACAAGCACCTCAGGGATAGTCAATCGTGGAAATCACTCTAGGACCCCAAAACGCTGAATGGTAGTGCACGAAACGGACCAGAATCTGCCAAAATTATGAGTATTGATGACCGACACATAAACGCACCCTGGGGTTCCTCAATCGTTGAAATTACTTCGGGACCCCAAAACTGAGTAATAGTCCATGAAATGGGTGAGAATCGACAAAAACCCCGGGTGCTGATGACCGACATGTAAATGCACCAAAGGGTTCATTAATGATGGAAATCACTCCGGGACCCCAAAACATTGAGTAATAGTCCATGAAACAGGCCAGAATCGTCTAAAACTGCGAGTGTTGATGACCGAGAGGTAAGTGCACCTTGGGGTTCAAAAACTATAGAAATCGCTTCAGGACCCCAAAACGGCGAGTAATAGTCCACAAAACGGGTCAGAATGGGCCAAACAGTGAGTGTTGACGACGGACACGTAAACGCATCCCGGGGATCGTCAATCATGGAAATCGCTCTGGGACACCAAAACGCTGAGTAATAGTGCACGAAATGGACCAGGATCGGCCAAAATTATGAGTGTTGATGACCAACACGTAAACGGACACCGGGGTTCATCAATCGTAGAAATCACTTCGGGACCCCAAAACTGAGTAATAGTCCAAGAAACAGGCCAGAATCGGCACAAACTTGGAGTCTTGATGACCAACACGTAAGCGCACCTTGGCGTTTGACAACCATAGAAAACGCTTCGGGACCCAAAACGGTGAGTAATAGCCCATGAAACGGGCCAGAATCGGCCAAAACTGCGTGTGTTGATGACCGACAAGTAAGCGCACCTTGGGGTTCAACAGCTATGGAAATCGCTCCGGGACCCCAAAACAATGAGTAATAGTCCAAGAAACAGGCAAGAATCGGCCAAAACTGAGAGTATCGATGACCACACGTAAGCGCACCTTGGGGTTCAACAACTATGGAAATCGCTTCGGGACCCCAAAATGATGAGTAATAGTCCACGAAAAGGGTCAAAATTGGCCAAAACTGTGAGTGTTGACGACGGATACATACAAGCACCTCAGGGATAGTTAATCGTGGAAATCACTCTAGGACCCGAAAACGCTGAATGGTAGTGCACGAAACGGACCAGAATCTGCCAAAATTATGAGTATTGATGACCGACACATAAACGCACCCTGGGGTTCCTCAATCGTTGAAATTACTTCGGGACCCCAAAACTGAGTAATAGTCCATGAAATGGGTGAGAATCGTCAAAAACCCCGAGTGCTGATGACTGACATGTAAATGCACCAAAGGGTTCATTAATGATGGAAATCACTCCGGGACCCCAAAACATTGAGTAATAATCCATGAAACAGGCCAGAATCGACAAAAATCGCGAGTGTTGATGACCAACACGTGAACGCACCCCGGGGTTCGTTAATCATGGAAATCACTCCGGGACCACAAAATAGTGTGTAATAGTCCACGAAACGGGCCAAAATCGGCCAAAAATATGATTGTTGATGAGCGACACGCAAGCGCACCTTGGGGTTCGACAACCATGGAAATCGCTCTGGGACCCCAGAACGGTGAGTAATAGTCCATGAAATGGGCCAGAATCGGCCAAAACTGTGAGTTTTGATGACCGTCACGGAAACGCACCCTGGGTTCGTTAATCTTGGAAATCAATCCGGGGCCCCAAAGCGGAGAGTAATAATTCATGAAACACGCCAGAATCGGCTAAAACTGGGAGTGTTGATGACCGACACGTAAACGCACAACGGGGTTCGTTAATCATGGAAATAATTCAAGGACCCCAAAACAGTAAGTAATAATCCAAGAAACGGGCCAGAATCGTCTAAAACTCCGAGTGTTGATGACCGAGAGGTAAGTGCACCTTGGGGTTCAACAACTATGGAAATCGCTTCGGGACCCCAAAATGATGAGTAATAGTCCACGAAACGGGTCAAAATTGGCCAAAACTGTGAGTGTTGACGACGGATACACACAAGCACCTCAGGGATAGTCAATTGTGGAAATCACTCTAGGACCCCAAAACGCTGAATGGTAGTGCACGAAACGGACCAGAATCTGCCAAAATTATGAGTATTGATGACCGACACATAAACGCACCCTGGGGTTCCTCAATCATTGAAATTACTTCGGGACCCCAAAACTGAGTAATAGTCCATGAAATGGGTGAGAATCGTCAAAAACCCCGAGTGCTGATGACCGAAATGTAAATGCACCAAAGGGTTCATTAATGATGGAAATCACTCCGGGACCCCAAAACATTGAGTAATAGTCCATGAAACAGGCCAGAATCGACAAAAATCGCGAGTGTTGATGACCAACACGTGAACGCACCCCGGGTTTCGTTAATCATGGAAATCACTCCGTGACCACAAAATAGTGTGTAATAGTCCACGAAACGGGCCAAAATCGGCCAAAAATATGATTGTTGATGAGCGACACGCAAGCGCACCTTGGGGTTCGACAACCATGGAAATCGCTCTGGGACCCCAGAACGGTGAGTAATAGTCCATGAAATGGGCCAGAATCGGCCAAAACTGTGAGTTTTGATGACCGTCACGGAAACGCACCCTGGGTTCGTTAATCTTGGAAATCAATCCGGGGCCCCAAAGCGGAGAGTAATAATTCACGAAACACGCCAGAATCGGCTAAAACTGGGAGTGTTGATGACCGACACGTAAACGCACAACGGGGTTCGTTAATCGTGGAAATAATTCAAGGACCCCAAAACAGTAAGTAATAATCTAAGAAACGGGCCAGAATCGTCTAAAACTGCGAGTGTTGATGACCGAGAGGTAAGTCCACCTTGGGGTTCAACAACTATAGAAATCGCTACAGGACCCCAAAACGGTGAGTAATAGTCCACGAAACGGGTCAGAATGGGCCAAACAGTGAGTGTTGACGATGGACACGTAAACGCATCCCGGGGATCGTCAGTCATGGAAATCGCTCTGGGACACCAAAACGCTGAGTAATAGTGCACGAAATGGACCAGGATCGGCCAAAATTATGAGTGTTGATGACCAACACGTAAACGGACACCGGGGTTCATCAATCGTAGAAATCACTTCGGGACCCCAAAACTGAGTAATAGTCCAAGAAACAGGCCAGAATCGGCACAAACTTGGAGTCTTGATGACCAACACGTAAGCGCACCTTGGCATTTGACAACCATAGAAAACGCTTCGGGGCCCCAAAACGGTGAGTAATAGCCCATGAAACGGGCCAGAATCGGCCAAAACTGCGTTTGTTGATGACCGACAAGTAAGCGCACATTGGGGTTCAACAGCCATGGAAATCACTCCGGGACCCCAAAACAATGAGTAATAGTCCAAGAAACAGGCAAGAATCGGCCAAAACTGAGAGTATCGATGACCACACGTAAGCGCACCTTGGGGTTCAACAACTATGGAAATCGCTTCGGGACCCCAAAATGGTGAGTAATAGTCCACGAAACGGGTCAGAATGGGCCAAACAGTGAGTGTTGACGACGGACACGTAAACCCATCCCGGGGATCATCAATCATGGAAATCGCTCTGGGACACCAAAACGCTGAGTAATAGTGCACGAAATGGACCAGGATCGGCCAAAATTATGAGTGTTGATGACCAACACGTAAACGGACACCGGGGTTCATCAATCGTAGAAATCACTTCGGGACCCCAAAACTGAGTAATAGTCCAAGAAACAGGCCAGAATCGGCACAAACTTGGAGTGTTGATGACCAACACGTAAGCACACCTTGGCGTTTGACAACCATAGAAAACGCTTCGGGACCCCAAAACGGTGAGTAATAGCCCATGAAACGGGCCAGAATCGGCCAAAACTGCGTGTGTTGATGACCGACAAGTAAGCGCACCTTGGGGTTCAACAGCTATGGAAATCGCTCCGGGACCCCAAAACAATGAGTAATAGTCCAAGAAACAGGCAAGAATCGGCCAAAACTAAGAGTATCGATGACCACACGTAAGCGCACCTTGAGGTTCAACAACTATGGAAATCGCTTCGGGACCCCAAAATGATGAGTAATAGTCCACAAAACTGGTCAAAATTGGCCAAAACTGTGAGTGTTGACGACGGATACATAAAAGCACCTCAGGGATAGTCAATCGTGGAAATCACTCTAGGACCCCAAAACGCTGAATGGTAGTGCACGAAACGGACCAGAATCTGCCAAAATTATGAGTATTGATGACCGACACATAAACGCACCCTGGGGTTCCTCAATCGTTGAAATTACTTCGGGACCCCAAAACTGAGTAATAGTCCATGAAATGGGTGAGAATCGTCAAAAACCCCGAGTGCTGATGACCGAAATGTAAATGCACCAAAGGGTTCATTAATGATGGAAATCACTCCGGGACCCCAAAACATTGAGTAATAGTCCATGAAACAGGCTAGAATCGACCAAAATCGCGAGTGTTGATGACCAACACGTGAACGCACCCCGGGGTTCGTTAATCATGGAAATCACTCCGGGACCACAAAATAGTGTGTAATAGTCCACGAAACGGGCCAAAATCGGCCAAAAATATGATTGTTGATGAGCGACACGCAAGCGCACCTTGGGGTTCGACAACCATGGAAATCGCTCTGGGACCCCAGAACGGTGAGTAATAGTCCATGAAATGGGCCAGAATCGGCCAAAACTGTGAGTTTTGATGACCGTCACGGAAATGCACCCTAGGTTCGTTAATCTTGGAAATCAATCCGGGGCCCCAAAGCGGAGAGTAATAATTCACGAAACACGCCAGAATCGGCTAAAACTGGGAGTGTTGATGACCGACACGTAAACGCACAACGGGGTTCGTTAATCGTGGAAATAATTCAAGGACCCCAAAACAGTAAGTAATAATCCAAGAAACGGGCCAGAATCGTCTAAAACTGCGAGTGTTGATGACCGAGAGGTAAGTCCACCTTGGGGTTCAACAACTATAGAAATCGCTACAGGACCCCAAAACGGTGAGTAATAGTCCACGAAACGGGTCAGAATGGGCCAAACAGTGAGTGTTGACGATGGACACGTAAACGCATCCCGGGGATCGTCAGTCATGGAAATCGCTCTGGGACACCAAAACGCTGAGTAATAGTGCACGAAATGGACCAGGATCGGCCAAAATTATGAGTGTTGATGACCAACACGTAAACGGACACCGGGGTTCATCAATCGTAGAAATCACTTCGGGACCCCAAAACTGAGTAATAGTCCAAGAAACAGGCCAGAATCGGCACAAACTTGGAGTCTTGATGACCAACACGTAAGCGCACCTTGGCATTTGACAACCATAGAAAACGCTTCGGGGCCCCAAAACGGTGAGTAATAGCCCATGAAACGGGCCAGAATCGGCCAAAACTGCGTTTGTTGATGACCGACAAGTAAGCGCACATTGGGGTTCAACAGCCATGGAAATCACTCCGGGACCCCAAAACAATGAGTAATAGTCCAAGAAACAGGCAAGAATCGGCCAAAACTGAGAGTATCGATGACCACACGTAAGCGCACCTTGGGGTTCAACAACTATGGAAATCGCTTCGGGACCCCAAAATGGTGAGTAATAGTCCACGAAACGGGTCAGAATGGGCCAAACAGTGAGTGTTGACGACGGACACGTAAACCCATCCCGGGGATCATCAATCATGGAAATCGCTCTGGGACACCAAAACGCTGAGTAATAGTGCACGAAATGGACCAGGATCGGCCAAAATTATGAGTGTTGATGACCAACACGTAAACGGACACCGGGGTTCATCAATCGTAGAAATCACTTCGGGACCCCAAAACTGAGTAATAGTCCAAGAAACAGGCCAGAATCGGCACAAACTTGGAGTGTTGATGACCAACACGTAAGCACACCTTGGCGTTTGACAACCATAGAAAACGCTTCGGGACCCCAAAACGGTGAGTAATAGCCCATGAAACGGGCCAGAATCGGCCAAAACTGCGTGTGTTGATGACCGACAAGTAAGCGCACCTTGGGGTTCAACAGCTATGGAAATCGCTCCGGGACCCCAAAACAATGAGTAATAGTCCAAGAAACAGGCAAGAATCGGCCAAAACTAAGAGTATCGATGACCACACGTAAGCGCACCTTGAGGTTCAACAACTATGGAAATCGCTTCGGGACCCCAAAATGATGAGTAATAGTCCACAAAACTGGTCAAAATTGGCCAAAACTGTGAGTGTTGACGACGGATACATAAAAGCACCTCAGGGATAGTCAATCGTGGAAATCACTCTAGGACCCCAAAACGCTGAATGGTAGTGCACGAAACGGACCAGAATCTGCCAAAATTATGAGTATTGATGACCGACACATAAACGCACCCTGGGGTTCCTCAATCGTTGAAATTACTTCGGGACCCCAAAACTGAGTAATAGTCCATGAAATGGGTGAGAATCGTCAAAAACCCCGAGTGCTGATGACCGAAATGTAAATGCACCAAAGGGTTCATTAATGATGGAAATCACTCCGGGACCCCAAAACATTGAGTAATAGTCCATGAAACAGGCTAGAATCGACCAAAATCGCGAGTGTTGATGACCAACACGTGAACGCACCCCGGGGTTCGTTAATCATGGAAATCACTCCGGGACCACAAAATAGTGTGTAATAGTCCACGAAACGGGCCAAAATCGGCCAAAAATATGATTGTTGATGAGCGACACGCAAGCGCACCTTGGGGTTCGACAACCATGGAAATCGCTCTGGGACCCCAGAACGGTGAGTAATAGTCCATGAAATGGGCCAGAATCGGCCAAAACTGTGAGTTTTGATGACCGTCACGGAAACGCACCCTGGGTTCGTTAATCTTGGAAATCAATCCGGGGCCCCAAAGCGGAGAGTAATAATTCACGAAACACGCCAGAATCGGCTAAAACTGGGAGTGTTGATGACCGACACGTAAACCAACAACGGGGTTCGTTAATCATGGAAATAATTCAAGGACCCCAAAACAGTAAGTAATAATCCAAGAAACGGGCCAGAATCGTCTAAAACGGCGAGTGTTGATGACCGAGAGGTAAGTCCACCTTGGGGTTCAACAACTATAGAAATCGCTACAGGACCCCAAAACGTTGAGTAATAGTCCACGAAACGGGTCAGAATGGGCCAAACAGTGAGTGTTGACGATGGACACGTAAACGCATCCCGGGGACCGTCAGTCATGGAAATCGCTCTGGGACACCAAAACGCTGAGTAATAGTGCACGAAATGGACCAGGATCGGCCAAAATTATGAGTGTTGATGACCAACACGTAAACGGACACCGGGGTTCATCAATCGTAGAAATCACTTCGGGACCCCAAAATTGAGTAATAGTCCAAGAAACAGGCCAGAATCGGCACAAACTTGGAGTCTTGATGACCAACACGTAAGCGCACCTTGGCATTTGACAACCATAGAAAACGCTTCGGGACCCCAAAACGGTGAGTAATACCCCATGAAACGGGCCAGAATCGGCCAAAACTGCGTTTGTTGATGACCGACAAGTAAGCGCACATTGGGGTTCAACAGCCATGGAAATTGCTCCGGGACCCCAAAACAATGAGTAATAGTCCAAGAAACAGGCAAGAATCGGCCAAAACTGAGAGTATCGATGACCACACGTAAGCGCACCTTGGGGTTCAACAACTATGGAAATCGCTTCGGGACCCCAAAATGGTGAGTAATAGTCCACGAAACGGGTCAGAATGGGCCAAACAGTGAGTGTTGACGACGGACACGTAAACCCATCCCGGGGATCATCAATCATGGAAATCGCTCTGGGACACCAAAACGCTGAGTAATAGTGCACGAAATGGACCAGGATCGGCCAAAATTATGAGTGTTGATGACCAACACGTAAACGGACACCGGGGTTCATCAATCGTAGAAATCACTTCGGGACCCCAAAACTGAGTAATAGTCCAAGAAACAGGCCAGAATCGGCACAAACTTGGAGTCTTGATGACCAACATGTAAGCACACCTTGGCGTTTGACAACCATAGAAAACGCTTCGGGACCCCAAAACGGTGAGTAATAGCCCATGAAACGGGCCAGAATCGGCCAAAACTGCGTGTGTTGATGACCGACAAGTAAGCGCACCTTGGGGTTCAACAGCTATGGAAATCGCTCCGGGACCCCAAAACAATGAGTAATAGTCCAAGAAACAGGCAAGAATCGGCCAAAACTAAGAGTATCGATGACCACACGTAAGCGCACCTTGGGGTTCAACAACTATGGAAATCACTTCGGGACCCCAAAATGATGAGTAATAGTCCACGAAACGGGTCAAAATTGGCCAAAACTGTGAGTGTTGACGACGGATACATACAAGCACCTCAGGGATAGTCAATCGTGGAAATCACTCTAGGACCCCAAAACACTGAATGGTAGTGCACGAAACGGACCAGAATCTGCCAAAATTATGAGTATTGATGACCGACACATAAACGCACCCTGGGTTCCTCAATCGTTGAAATTACTTCGGGACCCCAAAACTGAGTAATAGTCCATGAAATGGGTGAGAATCGTCAAAAACCCCGAGTGCTGATGACCGAAATGTAAATGCACCAAAGGGTTCATTAATGATGGAAATCACTCCGGGACCCCAAAACATTGAGTAATAGTCCATGAAACAGGCCAGAATCGACAAAAATCGCGAGTGTTGATGACCAACACGTAAACGCACCCCGGGGTTCGTTAATCGTGGAAATCAGTCCGGGACCCCAAAATAGTTTGTAATAGTCCACGAAATGGGCCAAAATCGGCCAAAAATATGATTGTTGATGAGCGACACGCAAGCGCACCTTGGGGTTCGACAACCATGGAAATCGCTCTGGGACCCCAGAACGGTGAGTAATAGTCCATGAAATGGGCCAGAATCGGCCAAAACTGTGAGTTTTGATGACCGTCACGGAAACGCACCCTAGGTTCGTTAATCTTGGAAATCAATCCGGGGCCCCAAAGCGGAGAGTAATAATTCACGAAACACGCCAGAATCGGCTAAAACTGGGAGTGTTGATGACCGACACGTAAACGCACAACGGGGTTCGTTAATCGTGGAAATAATTCAAGGACCCCAAAACAGTAAGTAATAATCCAAGAAACGGGCCAGAATCGTCTAAAACTGCGAGTGTTGATGACCGAGAGGTAAGTCCACCTTGGGGTTCAACAACTATAGAAATCGCTACAAGACCCCAAAACGGTGAGTAATAGTCCACGAAACGGGTCAGAATGGGCCAAACAGTGAGTGTTGACGACGGACACGTAAACGCATCCCGGGGATCGTCAGTCATGGAAATCGCTCTGGGACACCAAAACGCTGAGTAATAGTGCACGAAATGGACCAGGATCGGCCAAAATTATGAGTGTTGATGACCAACACTTAAACGGACACCGGGGTTCATCAATCGTAGAAATCACTTCGGGACCCCAAAACTGAGTAATAGTCTAAGAAACAGGCCAGAATCGGCACAAACTTGGAGTCTTGATGACCAACACGTATGCGCACCTTGGCATTTGACAACCATAGAAAACGCTTCGGGACCCCAAAACGGTGAGTAATAGCCCATGAAACGGGCCAGAATCGGCCAAAACTGCGTTTGTTGATGACCGACAAGTAAGCGCACATTGGGGTTCAACAGCCATGGAAATCGCTCCGGGACCCCAAAACAATGAGTAATAGTCCAAGAAACAGGCAAGAATCGGCCAAACTGAGAGTATCGATGACCACACGTAAGCGCACCTTGGGGTTCAACAACTATGGAAATCGCTTCGGGACCCCAAAATGGTGAGTAATAGTCCACGAAACGGGCCAGAATGGGCCAAACAGTGAGTGTTGATGACGGACACGTAAACCCATCCCGGGGATCATCAATCATGGAAATCGCTCTGGGACACCAAAACGCTGAGTAATAGTGCACGAAATGGACCAGGATCGGCCAAAATTATGAGTGTTGATGACCAACACGTAAACGGACACCGGGGTTCATCAATCGTAGAAATCACTTCGGGACCCCAAAACTGAGTAATAGTCCAAGAAACAGGCCAGAATCGGCACAAACTTGGAGTCTTGATGACCAACACGTAAGCACACCTTGGCGTTTGACAACCATAGAAAACGCTTCGGGACCCCAAAACGGTGAGTAATAGCCCATGAAACGGGCCAGAATCGGCCAAAACTGCGTGTGTTGATGACCGACAAGTAAGCGCACCTTGGGGTTCAACAGCTATGGAAATTGCTCCGGGACCCCAAAACAATGAGTAATAGTCCAAGAAACAGGCAAGAATCGGCCAAAACTAAGAGTATCGATGACCACACGTAAGCGCACCTTGGGGTTCAACAACTATGGAAATCGCTTCGGGACCCCAAAATGATTAGTAATAGTCCACGAAACGGGTCAAAATTGGCCAAAACTGTGAGTGTTGACGACGGATATATACAAGCACCTCAGGGATAGTCAATCGTGGAAATCACTCTAGGACCCCAAAACGCTGAATGGTAGTGCACGAAACGGACCAGAATCTGCCAAAATTATGAGTATTGATGACCGACACATAAACGCACCCTGGGGTTCCTCAATCGTTGAATTTACTTCGGGACCCCAAAACTGAGTAATAGTCCATGAAATGGGTGAGAATCGTCAAAAACCCCGAGTGCTGATGACCGAAATGTAAATGCACCAAAGGGTTCATTAATGATGGAAATCACTCCGGGACCCCAAAACATTGAGTAATAGTCCATGAAACAGGCCAGAATCGACAAAAATCGCGAGTGTTGATGACCAACACGTGAACGCACCCCGGGGTTCGTTAATCATGGAAATCACTCCGGGACCACAAAATAGTGTGTAATAGTCCACGAAACGGGCCAAAATCGGCCAAAAATATGATTGTTGATGAGCGACACGCAAGCGCACCTTGGGGTTCGACAACTATGGAAATCGCTCTGGGACCCCAGAACGGTGAGTAATAGTCCATGAAATGGGCCAGAATCGGCCAAAACTGTGAGTTTTGATGACCGTCACGGAAACGCACCCTGGGTTCGTTAATCTTGGAAATCAATCCGGGGCCCCAAATCGGAGAGTAATAATTCACGAAACACGCCAGAATCGGCTAAAACTGGGAGTGTTGATGACCGACACGTAAACGCACAACGGGGTTCGTTAATCGTGGAAATAATTCAAGGACCCCAAAACAGTAAGTAATAATCCAAGAAACGGGCCAGAATCGTCTAAAACTGCGAGTGTTGATGACCGAGAGGTAAGTCCACCTTGGGGTTCAACAACTATAGAAATCGCTACAGGACCCCAAAACGGTGAGTAATAGTCCACGAAACGGGTCAGAATGGGCCAAACAGTGAGTGTTGACGACGGACACGTAAACGCATCCCGGGGATCGTCAGTCATGGAAATCGCTCTGGGACACCAAAACGCTGAGTAATAGTGCACGAAATGGACCAGGATCGGCCAAAATTATGAGTGTTGATGACCAACACGTAAACGGACACCGGGGTTCATCAATCGTAGAAATCACTTCGGGACCCCAAAACTGAGTAATAGTCCAAGAAACAGGCCAGAATCGGCACAAACTTGGAGTCTTGATGACCAACACGTAAGCACACCTTGGCGTTTGACAACCATAGAAAACGCTTCGGGACCCCAAAACGGTGAGTAATAGCCCATGAAACGGGCCAGAATCGGCCAAAACTGCGTGTGTTGATGACCGACAAGTAAGCGCACCTTGGGGTTCAACAGCTATGGAAATCGCTCCGGGACCCCAAAACAATGAGTAATAGTCCAAGAAACAGGCAAGAATCGGCCAAAACTAAGAGTATCGATGACCACACGTAAGCGCACCTTGGGGTTCAACAACTATGGAAATCACTTCGGGACCCCAAAATGATGAGTAATAGTCCACGAAACGGGTCAAAATTGGCCAAAACTGTGAGTGTTGACGACGGATACATACAAGCACCTCAGGGATAGTCAATCGTGGAAATCACTCTAGGACCCCAAAACACTGAATGGTAGTGCACGAAACGGACCAGAATCTGCCAAAATTATGAGTATTGATGACCGACACATAAACGCACCCTGGGGTTCCTCAATCGTTGAAATTACTTCGGGACCCCAAAACTGAGTAATAGTCCATGAAATGGGTGAGAATCGTCAAAAACCCCGAGTGCTGATGACCGAAATGTAAATGCACCAAAGGGTTCATTAATGATGGAAATCACTCCGGGACCCCAAAACATTGAGTAATAGTCCATGAAACAGGCCAGAATCGACAAAAATCGCGAGTGTTGATGACCAACACGTGAACGCACCCCGGGGTTCGTTAATCATGGAAATCACTCCGGGACCACAAAATAGTGTGTAATAGTCCACGAAACGGGCCAAAATCGGCCAAAAATATGATTGTTGATGAGCGACACGCAAGCGCACCTTGGGGTTCGACAACCATGGAAATCGCTCTGGGACCCCAGAACGGTGAGTAATAGTCCATGAAATGGGCCAGAATCGGCCAAAACTGTGAGTTTTGATGACCGTCACGGAAACGCACCCTAGGTTCGTTAATCTTGGAAATCAATCCGGGGCCCCAAAGCGGAGAGTAATAATTCACGAAACACGCCAGAATCGGCTAAAACTGGGAGTGTTGATGACCGACACGTAAACGCACAACGGGGTTCGTTAATCGTGGAAATAATTCAAGGACCCCAAAACAGTAAGTAATAATCCAAGAAACGGGCCAGAATCGTCTAAAACTGCGAGTGTTGATGACCGAGAGGTAAGTCCACCTTGGGGTTCAACAACTATAGAAATCGCTACAAGACCCCAAAACGGTGAGTAATAGTCCACGAAACGGGTCAGAATGGGCCAAACAGTGAGTGTTGACGACGGACACGTAAACGCATCCCGGGGATCGTCAGTCATGGAAATCGCTCTGGGACACCAAAACGCTGAGTAATAGTGCACGAAATGGACCAGGATCGGCCAAAATTATGAGTGTTGATGACCAACACGTAAACGGACACCGGGGTTCATCAATCGTAGAAATCACTTCGGGACCCCAAAACTGAGTAATAGTCCAAGAAACAGGCCAGAATCGGCACAAACTTGGAGTCTTGATGACCAACACGTATGCGCACCTTGGCATTTGACAACCATAGAAAACGCTTCGGGACCCCAAAACGGTGAGTAATAGCCCATGAAACGGGCCAGAATCGGCCAAAACTGCGTTTGTTGATGACCGACAAGTAAGCGCACATTGGGGTTCAACAGCCATGGAAATCGCTCCGGGACCCCAAAACAATGAGTAATAGTCCATGAAACAGGCAAGAATCGGCCAAACTGAGAGTATCGATGACCACACGTAAGCGCACCTTGGGGTTCAACAACTATGGAAATCGCTTCGGGACCCCAAAATGGTGAGTAATAGTCCACGAAACGGGTCAGAATGGGCCAAACAGTGAGTGTTGACGACGGACACGTAAACCCATCCCGGGGATCATCAATCATGGAAATCGCTCTGGGACACCAAAACGCTGAGTAATAGTGCACGAAATGGACCAGGATCGGCCAAAATTATGAGTGTTGATGACCAACACGTAAACGGACATCGGGGTTCATCAATCGTAGAAATCACTTCGGGACCCCAAAACTGAGTAATAGTCCAAGAAACAGGCCAGAATCGGCACAAACTTGGAGTCTTGATGACCAACACGTAAGCACACCTTGGCATTTGACAACCATAGAAAACGCTTCGGGACCCCAAAACGGTGAGTAATAGCCCATGAAACGGGCCAGAATCGGCCAAAACTGCGTGTGTTGATGACCGACAAGTAAGCGCACCTTGGGGTTCAACAGCTATGGAAATCGCTCCGGGACCCCAAAACAATGAGTAATAGTCCAAGAAACAGGCAAGAATCGGCCAAAACTAAGAGTATCGATGACCACACGTAAGCGCACCTTGGGGTTCAACAACTATGGAAATCACTTCGGGACCCCAAAATGATGAGTAATAGTCCACGAAACGGGTCAAAATTGGCCAAAACTGTGAGTGTTGACGACGGATACATACAAGCACCTCAGGGATAGTCAATCGTGGAAATCACTCTAGGACCCCAAAACACTGAATGGTAGTGCACGAAACGGACCAGAATCTGCCAAAATTATGAGTATTGATGACCGACACATAAACGCACCCTGGGGTTCCTCAATCGTTGAAATTACTTCGGGACCCCAAAACTGAGTAATAGTCCATGAAATGGGTGAGAATCGTCAAAAACCCCGAGTGCTGATGACCGAAATGTAAATGCACCAAAGGGTTCATTAATGATGGAAATCACTCCGGGACCCCAAAACATTGAGTAATAGTCCATGAAACAGGCCAGAATCGACAAAAATCGCGAGTGTTGATGACCAACACGTGAACGCACCCCGGGGTTCGTTAATCATGGAAATCACTCCGGGACCACAAAATAGTGTGTAATAGTCCACGAAACGGGCCAAAATCGGCCAAAAATATGATTGTTGATGAGCGACACGCAAGCGCACCTTGGGGTTCGACAACCATGGAAATCGCTCTGGGACCCCAGAACGGTGAGTAATAGTCCATGAAATGGGCCAGAATCGGCCAAAACTGTGAGTTTTGATGACCGTCACGGAAATGCACCCTAGGTTCGTTAATCTTGGAAATCAATCCGGGGCCCCAAAGCGGAGAGTAATAATTCACGAAACACGCCAGAATCGGCTAAAACTGGGAGTGTTGATGACCGACACGTAAACGCACAACGGGGTTCGTTAATCGTGGAAATAATTCAAGGACCCCAAAACAGTAAGTAATAATCCAAGAAACGGGCCAGAATCGTCTAAAACTGCGAGTGTTGATGACCGAGAGGTAAGTCCACCTTGGGGTTCAACAACTATAGAAATCGCTACAAGACCCCAAAACGGTGAGTAATAGTCCACGAAACGGGTCAGAATGGGCCAAACAGTGAGTGTTGACGACGGACACGTAAACGCATCCCGGGGATCGTCAGTCATGGAAATCGCTCTGGGACACCAAAACGCTGAGTAATAGTGCACGAAATGGACCAGGATCGGCCAAAATTATGAGTGTTGATGACCAACACGTAAACGGACACCGGGGTTCATCAATCGTAGAAATCACTTCGGGACCCCAAAACTGAGTAATAGTCCAAGAAACAGGCCAGAATCGGCACAAACTTGGAGTCTTGATGACCAACACGTATGCGCACCTTGGCATTTGACAACCATAGAAAACGCTTCGGGACCCCAAAACGGTGAGTAATAGCCCATGAAACGGGCCAGAATCGGCCAAAACTGCGTTTGTTGATGACCGACAAGTAAACGCACATTGGGGTTCAACAGCCATGGAAATCGCTCCGGGACCCCAAAACAATGAGTAATAGTCCAAGAAACAGGCAAGAATCGGCCAAACTGAGAGTATCGATGACCACACGTAAGCGCACCTTGGGGTTCAACAACTATGGAAATCGCTTCGGGACCCCAAAATGGTGAGTAATAGTCCACGAAACGGGTCAGAATGGGCCAAACAGTGAGTGTTGACGACGGACACGTAAACCCATCCCGGGGATCATCAATCATGGAAATCGCTCTGGGACACCAAAACGCTGAGTAATAGTTCACGAAATGGACCAGGATCGGCCAAAATTATGAGTGTTGATGACCAACACGTAAACGGACATCGGGGTTCATCAATCGTAGAAATCACTTCGGGACCCCAAAACTGAGTAATAGTCCAAGAAACAGGCCAGAATCGGCACAAACTTGGAGTCTTGATGACCAACACGTAAGCACACCTTGGCATTTGACAACCATAGAAAACGCTTCGGGACCCCAAAACGGTGAGTAATAGCCCATGAAACGGGCCAGAATCGGCCAAAACTGCGTGTGTTGATGACCGGCAAGTAAGCGCACCTTGGGGTTCAACAGCTATGGAAATCGCTCCGGGACCCCAAAACAATGAGTAATAGTCCAAGAAACAGGCAAGAATCGGCCAAAACTAAGAGTATCGATGACCACACGTAAGCGCACCTTGGGGTTCAACAACTATGGAAATCGCTTCGGGACCCCAAAATGATGAGTAATAGTCCACGAAACGGGTCAAAATTGGCCAAAACTGTGAGTGTTGACGACGGATGTATACAAGCACCTCAGGGATAGTCAATCGTGGAAATCACTCTAGGACCCCAAAACGCTGAATGGTAGTGCACGAAACGGACCAGAATCTGCCAAAATTATGAGTATTGATGACCGACACATAAACGCACCCTGGGGTTCCTCAATCGTTGAAATTACTTCGGGACCCCAAAACTGAGTAATAGTCCATGAAATGGGTGAGAATCGTCAAAAACCCCGAGTGCTGATGACCGAAATGTAAATGCACCAAAGGGTTCATTAATGATGGAAATCACTCCGGGACCCCAAAACATTGAGTAATAGTCCATGAAACAGGCCAGAATCGACAAAAATCGCGAGTGTTGATGACCAACACGTGAACGCACCCCGGGGTTCGTTAATCATGGAAATCACTCCGGGACCACAAAATAGTGTGTAATAGTCCACGAAACGGGCCAAAATCGGCCAAAAATATGATTGTTGATGAGCGACACGCAAGCGCACCTTGGGGTTCGACAACCATGGAAATCGCTCTGGGACCCCAGAACGGTGAGTAATAGTCCATGAAATGGGCCAGAATCGGCCAAAACTGTGAGTTTTGATGACCGTCACGGAAATGCACCCTAGGTTCGTTAATCTTGGAAATCAATCCGGGGCCCCAAAGCGGAGAGTAATAATTCACGAAACACGCCAGAATCGGCTAAAACTGGGAGTGTTGATGACCGACACGTAAACGCACAACGGGGTTCGTTAATCGTGGAAATAATTCAAGGACCCCAAAACAGTAAGTAATAATCCAAGAAACGGGCCAGAATCGTCTAAAACTGCGAGTGTTGATGACCGAGAGGTAAGTCCACCTTGGGGTTCAACAACTATAGAAATCGCTACAGGACCCCAAAACGGTGAGTAATAGTCCACGAAACGGGTCAGAATGGGCCAAACAGTGAGTGTTGACGACGGACACGTAAACGCATCCCGGGGATCGTCAGTCATGGAAATCGCTCTGGGACACCAAAACGCTGAGTAATAGTGCACGAAATGGACCAGGATCGGCCAAAATTATGAGTGTTGATGACCAACACGTAAACGGACACCGGGGTTCATCAATCGTAGAAATCACTTCGGGACCCCAAAACTGAGTAATAGTCCAAGAAACAGGCCAGAATCGGCACAAACTTGGAGTCTTGATGACCAACACGTAAGCGCACCTTGGCATTTGACAACCATAGAAAACGCTTCGGGACCCCAAAACGGTGAGTAATAGCCCATGAAACGGGCCAGAATCGGCCAAAACTGCGTTTGTTGATGACCGACAAGTAAGCGCACATTGGGGTTCAACAGCCATGGAAAT
The DNA here is from genome assembly GCA_963921465.1 of Triticum timopheevii. Classification (NCBI taxonomy): domain Eukaryota; kingdom Viridiplantae; phylum Streptophyta; class Magnoliopsida; order Poales; family Poaceae; genus Triticum; species Triticum timopheevii. The sequence goes on along the minus strand of OY997268.1, from coordinate 48,095,549 downwards.
CGCTCCGGGACCCCAAAACAATGAGTAATAGTCCAAGAAACAGGCAAGAATCGGCCAAAACTAAGAGTATCGATGACCACACGTAAGCGCACCTTGGGGTTCAACAACTATGGAAATCGCTTCGGGACCCCAAAATGGTGAGTAATAGTCCACGAAACGGGTCAGAATGGGCCAAACAGTGAGTGTTGACGACGGACACGTAAACCCATCCCGGGGATCATCAATCATGGAAATCGCTCTGGGACACCAAAACGCTGAGTAATAGTTCACGAAATGGACCAGGATCGGCCAAAATTATGAGTGTTGATGACCAACACGTAAACGGACATCGGGGTTCATCAATCGTAGAAATCACTTCGGGACCCCAAAACTGAGTAATAGTCCAAGAAACAGGCCAGAATCGGCACAAACTTGGAGTCTTGATGACCAACACGTAAGCACACCTTGGCATTTGACAACCATAGAAAACGCTTCGGGACCCCAAAACGGTGAGTAATAGCCCATGAAACGGGCCAGAATCGGCCAAAACTGCGTGTGTTGATGACCGACAAGTAAGCGCACCTTGGGGTTCAACAGCTATGGAAATTGCTCCGGGACCCCAAAACAATGAGTAATAGTCCAAGAAACAGGCAAGAATCGGCCAAAACTAAGAGTATCGATGACCACACGTAAGCGCACCTTGGGGTTCAACAACTATGGAAATCGCTTCGGGACCCCAAAATGATGAGTAATAGTCCACGAAACGGGTCAAAATTGGCCAAAACTGTGAGTGTTGACGACGGATACATACAAGCACCTCAGGGATAGTCAATCGTGGAAATCACTCTAGGACCCCAAAACGCTGAATGGTAGTGCACGAAACGGACCAGAATCTGCCAAAATTATGAGTATTGATGACCGACACATAAACGCACCCTGGGGTTCCTCAATCGTTGAAATTACTTCGGGACCCCAAAACTGAGTAATAGTCCATGAAATGGGTGAGAATCGTCAAAAACCCCGAGTGCTGATGACCGAAATGTAAATGCACCAAAGGGTTCATTAATGATGGAAATCACTCCGGGACCCCAAAACATTGAGTAATAGTCCATGAAACAGGCCAGAATCGACAAAAATCGCGAGTGTTGATGACCAACACGTGAACGCACCCCGGGGTTCGTTAATCGTGGAAATCAGTCCGGGACCACAAAATTGTGTGTAATAGTCCACGAAACGGGCCAAAATCGGCCAAAAATATGATTGTTGATGAGCAACACGCAAGCGCACCTTGGGGTTCGACAACCATGGAAATCGCTCTGGGACCCCAGAACGGTGAGTAATAGTCCATGAAATGGGCCAAAATCTGCCAAAACTATGAGTTTTGATGACCGACACGGAAACGCACCCTGGGTTCGTTAATCTTGGAAATCAATTCGGGCCCCCAAAGCGGAGAGTAATAATACACGAAACACGCCAGAATCGGCTAAAACTGTGAGTGTTGATGACCGACACGTAAACGCACCCCGGGGTTCGTTAATCGTCGAAATAATTCAAGGACCCCAAAACAATAAGTAATAATCCAAGAAACGGGCCAGAATCGTCTAAAACTGCGAGTGTTGATGACCGAGAGGTAAGTGCACCTTGGGGTTCAACAACCATAGAAATCGCTTCAGGACCCCAAAATGGTGAGTAATAGTCCACGAAACGGGTCAGAATGGGCCAAACTGTGAGTGTTGACGACGGACACGTAAACGCATCCCGGGGATCGTCAATCATGGAAATCGCTCTAGGACACCAAAACGCTGAGTAATAGTGCATGAAATGGACCAGGATCGGCCAAAATTATGAGTGTTGATGACCAACACGTAAACGGACACCGGGGTTCATCAATCGTAGAAATCACTTCGGGACCCCAAAACTGAGTAATAGTCCAAGAAACAGGCGAGAATCGGCACAAACTTGGAGTCTTGATGACCAACACGTAAGCGCACCTTGGCGTTTGACAACCATAGAAAACGCTTCGGGACCCCAAAACGGTGAGTAATAGCCCATGAAACGGGCCAGAATCGGCCAAAACTGCGTGTGTTGATGACCGACAAGTAAGCGCACCTTGGGGTTCAACAGCTATGGAAATCGCTCCGGGAGCCCAAAACAATGAGTAATAGTCCAAGAAACAGGCAAGAATCGGCCAAAACTGAGAGTATCGATGACCCCACGTAAGCGCACCTTGGGGTTCAACAACTATGGAAATCGCTTCGGGACCCCAAAATGGTGAGTAATAGTCCACGAAACGGGTCAGAATGGGCCAAACAGAGAGTGTTGACGACGGACACGTAAACGCATCCCGGGGATCGTCAATCATGGAAATCGCTCTGGGACACCAAAACGCTGAGTAATAGTGCACGAAATGGACCAGGATCGGCCAAAATTATGAGTGTTGATGACCAACACGTAAACGGACACCGGGGTTCATCAATCGTAGAAATCACTTCGGGACCCCAAAACTGAGTAATAGTCCAAGAAACAGGCCAGAATCGGCACAAACTTGGATTCTTGATGACCAACACGTAAGCACACCTTGGCGTTTGACAACCATAGAAAACGCTTCGGGACCCCAAAGCGGTGAGTAATAGCCCATGAAACGGGCCAGAATCGGCCAAAACTGCGTGTGTTGATGACCGACAAGTAAGCGCACCTTGGGGTTCAACAGCTATGGAAATCGCTCCGGGACCCCAAAACAATGAGTAATAGTCCAAGAAACAGGCAAGAATCGGCCAAAACTGAGAGTATCGATGACCACACATAAGCGCACCTTGGGGTTCAACAACTATGGAAATCACTTCGGGACCCCAAAATGGTGAGTAATAGTCCACGAAACGGGTCAAAATTGGCCAAAACTTTGAGTGTTGACGATGGATACACACAAGCACCTCAGGGATAGTCAATCGTGGAAATCACTCTAGGACCCCAAAACACTGAATGGTAGTGCACGAAATGGACCAGAATCTGCCAAAATTATGAGTATTGATGACCGACACATAAACGCACCCTGGGGTTCCTCAATCATTGAAATTACTTCGGGACCCCAAAACTGAGTAATAGTTCATGAAATGGGTGAGAATCGACAAAAACCCCGAGTGCTGATGACCGACATGTAAATGCACCCAAGGGTTCATTAATCATGGAAATCACTCCGGGACCCCAAAACATTGAGTAATAGTCCATGAAACAGGCCAGAATCGACAAAAATCGCGAGTGTTGATGACCAACACGTAAACGCACCCCGGGGTTCGTTAATCGTGGAAATCAGTCCGGGACCCCAAAATAGTGTGTAATAGTCCACGAAATGGGCCAAAATCGGCCAAAAATATGATTGTTGATGAGCAACACGCAAGCGCACCTTGGGGTTCGACAACCATGGAAATCGCTCTGGGACCCCAGAACGGTGAGTAATAGTCCATGAAATGGGCCAAAATCGGCCAAAACTATGAGTTTTGATGACCGACACGGAAACGCACCCTGGGTTCGTTAATCTTGGAAATCAATCCGGGCCCCCAAAGCGGAGAGTAATAATACACGAAACACGCCAGAATCGGCTAAAACTGTGAGTGTTGATGACCGACACGTAAACGCACCCCGGGGTTCGTTAATCGTGGAAATAATTCAAGGACCCCAAAACAATAAGTAATAATCCAAGAAAGGGGCCAGAATCGTCTAAAACTGCGAGTGTTGATGACCGAGAGGTAAGTGCACCTTGGGGTTCAACAACTATAGAAATCGCTTCAGGACCCCAAAACGGTGAGTAATAGTCCACGAAACGGGTCAGAATGGGCCAAACAGTGAGTGTTGACGACGGACACGTAAACGCATCCCGGGGATCGTCAATCATGGAAATCGCTCTGGGACACCAAAACGCTGAGTAATAGTGCATGAAATGGACCAGGATCGGCCAAAATTATGAGTGTTGATGACCAACACGTAAACGGACACCGGGGTTCATCAATCGTAGAAATCACTTCGGGACCCCAAAACTGAGTAATAGTCCAAGAAACAGGCGAGAATCGGCACAAACTTGGAGTCTTGATGACCAACACGTAAGCGCACCTTGGCGTTTGACAACCATAGAAAACGCTTCGGGACCCCAAAACGGTGAGTAATAGCCCATGAAACGGGCCAGAATCGGCCAAAACTGCGTGTGTTGATGACCGACAACTAAGCGCACCTTGGGGTTCAACAGCTATGGAAATCGCTCCGGGACCCCAAAACAATGAGTAATAGTCCAAGAAACAGGCAAGAATCGGCCAAAACTGAGAGTATCGATGACCACACGTAAGCGCACCTTGGGGTTCAACAACTATGGAAATCGCTTCGGGACCCCAAAATGATGAGTAATAGTCCACGAAACGGGTCAAAATTGGCCAAAACTGTGAGTGTTGACGACGGATACATACAAGCATCTCAGGGATAGTCAATCGTGGAAATCACTCTAGGACCCCAAAACGCTGAATGGTAGTGCACGAAACGGACCAGAATTTGCCAAAATTATGAGTATTGATGACCGACACATAAACGCACCCTGGGGTTCCTCAATCGTTGAAATCACTTCGGGACCCCAAAACTGAGTAATAGTCCACGAAACGGGTCAGAATGGGCCAAACAGGGAGTGTTGACGACGGACACGTAAACGCATCCCGGGGATCGTCAATCATGGAAATCGCTCTGGGACACCGAAACGCTGAGTAATAGTGCACGAAATGGACCAGGATCGGCCAAAATTATGAGTGTTGATGACCAACACGTAAACGGACACCGGGGTTCATCAATCGTAGAAATCACTTCGGGACCCCAAAACTGAGTAATAGTCCAAGAAACAGGCCAGAATCGGCACAAACTTGGAGTCTTGATGACCAACACGTAAGCGCACCTTGGCGTTTGACAACCATAGAAAACGCTTCGGGACCCCAAAACGGTGAGTAATAGCCCATGAAACGGGCCAGAATCGGCCAAAACTGCGTGTGTTGATGACCGACAAGTAAGCGCACCTTGGGGTTCAACAGCTATGGAAATCGCTCCGGGACCCCAAAACAATGAGTAATAGTCCAAGAAACAGGCAAGAATCGGCCAAAACTGAGAGTATCGATGACCACACATAAGCGCACCTTGGGGTTCAACAACTATGGAAATCACTTCGGGACCCCAAAATGGTGAGTAATAGTCCACGAAACGGGTCAAAATTGGCCAAAACTTTGAGTGTTGACGATGGATACACACAAGCACCTCAGGGATAGTCAATCGTGGAAATCACTCTAGGACCCCAAAACACTGAATGGTAGTGCACGAAACGGACCAGAATCTGCCAAAATTATGAGTATTGATGACCGACACATAAACGCACCCTGGGGTTCCTCAATCATTGAAATTACTTCGGGACCCCAAAACTGAGTAATAGTCCATGAAATGGGTGAGAATCGACAAAAACCCCGAGTGCTGATGACCGACATGTAAATGCACCCAAGGGTTCATTAATCATGGAAATCACTCCGGGACCCCAAAACATTGAGTAATAGTCCATGAAACAGGCCAGAATCGACAAAAATCGCGAGTGTTGATGACCAACACGTAAACGCACCCCGGGGTTCGTTAATCGTGGAAATCAGTCCGGGACCCCAAAATAGTGTGTAATAGTCCACGAAATGGGCCAAAATCGGCCAAAAATATGATTGTTGATGAGCAACACGCAAGCGCACCTTGGGGTTCGACAACCATGGAAATCGCTCTGGGACCCCAGAACGGTGAGTAATAGTCCATGAAATGGGCCAAAATCGGCCAAAACTATGAGTTTTGATGACCGACACGGAAACGCACCCTGGGTTCGTTAATCTTGGAAATCAATCCGGGCCCCCAAAGCGGAGAGTAATAATACACGAAACACGCCAGAATCGGCTAAAACTGTGAGTGTTGATGACCGACACGTAAACGCACCCCGGGGTTCGTTAATCGTGGAAATAATTCAAGGACCCCAAAACAATAAGTAATAATCCAAGAAAGGGGCCAGAATCGTCTAAAACTGCGAGTGTTGATGACCGAGAGGTAAGTGCACCTTGGGGTTCAACAACTATAGAAATCGCTTCAGGACCCCAAAACGGTGAGTAATAGTCCACGAAACGGGTCAGAATGGGCCAAACAGTGAGTGTTGACGACGGACACGTAAACGCATCCCGGGGATCGTCAATCATGGAAATCGCTCTGGGACACCAAAACGCTGAGTAATAGTGCATGAAATGGACCAGGATCGGCCAAAATTATGAGTGTTGATGACCAACACGTAAACGGACACCGGGGTTCATCAATCGTAGAAATCACTTCGGGACCCCAAAACTGAGTAATAGTCCAAGAAACAGGCGAGAATCGGCACAAACTTGGAGTCTTGATGACCAACACGTAAGCGCACCTTGGCGTTTGACAACCATAGAAAACGCTTCGGGACCCCAAAACGGTGAGTAATAGCCCATGAAACGGGCCAGAATCGGCCAAAACTGCGTGTGTTGATGACCGACAAGTAAGCGCACCTTGGGGTTCAACAGCTATGGAAATCGCTCCGGGACCCCAAAACAATGAGTAATAGTCCAAGAAACAGGCAAGAATCGGCCAAAACTGAGAGTATCGATGACCACACGTAAGCGCAGCTTGGGGTTCAACAACTATGGAAATCGCTTCGGGACCCCAAAATGATGAGTAATAGTCCACGAAACGGGTCAAAATTGGCCAAAACTGTGAGTGTTGACGACGGATACATACAAGCACCTCAGGGATAGTCAATCGTGGAAATCACTCTAGGACCCCAAAACGCTGAATGGTAGTGCACGAAACGGACCAGAATTTGCCAAAATTATGAGTATTGATGACCGACACATAAACGCACCGTGGGGTTCCTCAATCGTTGAAATCACTTCGGGACCCCAAAACTGAGTAATAGTCCACGAAACGGGTCAGAATGGGCCAAACAGGGAGTGTTGACGACGGACACGTAAACGCATCCCGGGGATCGTCAATCATGGAAATCGCTCTGGGACACCGAAACGCTGAGTAATAGTGCACGAAATGGACCAGGATCGGCCAAAATTATGAGTGTTGATGACCAACACGTAAACGGACACCGGGGTTCATCAATCGTAGAAATCACTTCGGGACCCCAAAACTGAGTAATAGTCCAAGAAACAGGCCAGAATTGGCACAAACTTGGATTCTTGATGACCAACACGTAAGCGCACCTTGGCGTTTGACAACCATAGAAAACGCTTCGGGACCCCAAAACGGTGAGTAATAGCCCATGAAACGGGCCAGAATCGGCCAAAACTGCGTGTGTTGATGACCGACAAGTAAGCGCACCTTGGGGTTCAACAGCTATGGAAATCGCTCCGGGACCCCAAAACAATGAGTAATAGTCCAAGAAACAGGCAAGAATCAGCCAAAACTGAGAGTATTGATGACCACACATAAGCGCACCTTGGGGTTCAACAACTATGGAAATCACTTCGGGACCCCAAAATGGTGAGTAATAGTCCACGAAACGGGTCAAAATTGGCCAAAACTTTGAGTGTTGACGACGGATACATACAAGCACCTCAGGGATAGTCAATCGTGGAAATCACTCTAGGACCCCAAAACACTGAATGGTAGTGCACGAAACGGACCAGAATCTGCCAAAATTATGAGTATTGATGACCGACACATAAACGCACCCTGGGGTTCCTCAATCATTGAAATTACTTCGGGACACCAAAACTGAGTAATAGTCCATGAAATGGGTGAGAATCGACAAAAACCCCGAGTGCTGATAACCGACATGTAAATGCACCCAAGGGTTCATTAATCATGGAAATCACTCCGGGACCCCAAAACATTGAGTAATAGTCCATGAAACAGGCCAGAATCGACAAAAATCGCGAGTGTTGATGACCAACACGTAAACGCTCCCCGGGGTTCGTTAATCGTGGAAATCACTCCGGGACCCCAAAATAGTGTGTAATAGTCCACGAAACGGGCCAAAATCGGCCAAAAATATGATTGTTGATGAGCAACACGCAAGCGCACCTTGGGGTTCGACAACCATGGAAATCGCTCTGGGACCCCAGATCGGTGAGTAATAGTCCATGAAATGGGCCAGAATCGGCCAAAACTATGAGTTTTGATGACCGACATGGAAACGCACCCTTGGTTCGTTAATCTTGGAAATCAATCCGGGCCCCCAAAGCGCAGAGTAATAATTCACGAAACACGCCAGAATCGGCTAAAACTGTGAGTGTTGATGACCGACACGTAAACGCACCCCGGGGTTCGTTAATCGTGGAAATAATTCAAGGACCCCAAAACAGTAAGTAATAATCCAAGAAACGGGCCAGAATCGTCTAAAACTCCGAGTGTTGATGACCGAGAGGTAAGTGCACCTTGGGGTTCAACAACTATAGAAATCGCTTCAGGACCCCAAAACGATGAGTAATAGTACACAAAACGGGTCAAAATGGGCCAAACAGTGAGTGTTGACGACGGACACGTAAACGCATCCCGGGGATCGTCAATCATGGAAATCGCTTTGGGACACCAAAACGCTGAGTAATAGTGCACGAAATGGACCAGGATCGGCCAAAATTATGAGTGTTGATGACCAACACGTAAACGGACACCGGTGTTCATCAATCGTAGAAATCACTTCGGGACCCCAAAACTGAGTAATAGTCCAAGAAACAGGCCAGAATCGGCACAAACTTGGAGTCTTGATGACCAACACGTAAGCGCACCTTGGCGTTTAACAACCATAGAAAACGCTTCGGGACCCCAAAACGGTGAGTAATAGCCCATGAAACGGGCCAGAATCGGCCAAAACTGCGTGTGTTGATGACAGACAAGTAAGCGCACCTTGGGGTTCAACAGCTATGGAAATCGCTCCGGGACCCCAAAACAATGATTAATAGTCCAAGAAACAGGCAAGAATCTGCCAAAACTGAGAGTATCGATGACCACACGTAAGCGCACCTTGGGGTTCAACAACTATGGAAATCGCTTCGGGACCCCAAAGTGGTGAGTAATAGTCCACGAAACGGGTCAAAATTGGCCAAAACTGTGAGTGTTGACGACGGACACATACAAGCACCTTGGGGATAGTCAATCGTGGAAATCACTCTAGGACCCCAAAACGCTGAATGGTAGTGCACGAGATGGACCAGAATCTGCCAAAATTATGAGTATTGATGACCGACACATAAACGCACCCCGGGGTTCCTCAATCGTTGAAATCACTTCGGGACCCCAAAACTGAGTAATAGTCCATGAAACGGGTGAGAATCGACAAAACCCCCGAGTGTTGATGACCGACATGTAAATGCACCCAAGGGTTCGTTAATCATGGAAATCACTCCGGGACCCCAAAACATTGAGTAATAGTCCATGAAACAGGCCAGAATCGACAAAAATCGCGAGTGTTGATGACCAACACGTAAACGCACCCCGGGGTTCGTTAATCGTGGAAATCACTCCGGGACCCCAAAATTGTGTGTAATAGTCCACAAAACGGGCCAAAATCGGCCAAAACTATGATTGTTGATGAGCGACACGCAAGCGCACCTTTGGGTTCGACAACCATGGAAATCGCTCTGGGACCCCAGAACTGTGAGTAATAGTCCATGAAACGGGCCAGAATCGGCCAAAACTGTAAGTTTTCATGACCGAGACGGAAACGCACCTTGGGTTTGTTAATCGTGGAAATCAATCCGGGCCCCCAAAGCGGAGAGTAATAATACACGAAACGCGCCAGAATCGGCTAAAACTGTGAGTGTTGATGACCGACACATAAATGCACCCCGGGGTTCATTAATCGTGGAAATAATTCAAGGACCCCAAAACAGTAAGTAATAATCCAAGAAACGGGCCAGAATCGTCTAAAACTCCGAGTGTTGATGACCGAGAGGTAAGTGCACCTTGGGGTTCAACAACTATAGAAATCGCTTCAGGACCCCAAAACGGTGAGTAATAGTCCACGAAACGGGTCAGAATGGGCCAAACTGTGAGTGTTGACGACGGACACGTAAACGCATCCCGGGGATCGTCAGTCATGGAAATCGCTCTGGGACCCCAAAACGCTGAGTAACAGTGCACGAAATGGACCAGGATCGGCCAAAATTATGAGTGTTGATGACCAACACGTAAACGCATACCGGGGTTCATCAATCGTAGAAATCACTTCGGGACCCCAAAACTGAGTAATAGTCCATGAAACGGGCCAGAGTCGGCGCAAACTGGGAGTCTTGATGACCAACACGTAAGGGCACCTTGGCGTTTGACAACCATAGAAAACGTTTCGGGACCCCAAAACGGTGAGTAATAGCCCATGAAACGGGCCAGAATCGGCCAAAACTGCGAGTGTTGATGACCGAGAGGTAAGCGCACCTTGGGGTTCAACGGTTATGGAAATCGCTCCGGGACCCCAAAACAATGATTAATAGTCCAAGAAACAGGCAAGAATCGGCCAAAACTGAGAGTATCGATGACCACACGTAAGCGCACCTTGGGGTTCAACAACTATGGAAATCGCTTCGGGACCCCAAAATGGTGAGTAATAGTCCACGAAACGGGTCAAAATTGGCCAAAACTGTGAGTGTTGACGACGGACACGTACAAGCACCTTGGGGATAGTCAATCGTGGAAATCACTCAAGGACCCAAAACGCTGAATGGTAGTGCACGAAATGGACCAGAATCTGCCAAAATTAAGAGTATTGATGACCGACACATAAACGCACCCCGGGGTTCCTCAATCGTTGAAATCACTTCAGGACCCCAAAACTGAGTAATAGTCCATGAAACGGGTGAGAATCGACAAAAACCCCGAGTGTTGATGACCGACATGTAAATGCACCCAAGGGTTCGTTAATCATGGAAATCACTCCGGGACCCGAAAACATTGAGTAATAGTCCATGAAACAGGCCAGAATCGACAAAAATCGCGAGTGTTGATGACCAACACGTAAACGCACCCCGGGGTTCGTTAATCGTGGAAATCACTCCGGGACCCCAAAATTGTGTGTAATAGTCCACAAAACGGGCCAAAATCGGCCAAAACTATGATTGTTGATGAGCGACACGCAAGCGCACCTTTGGGTTCGACAACCATGGAAATCGCTTTGGGACCCAGAACGGTGAGTAATAGTCCATGAAACGGGCCAGAATCGGCCAAAACTGTAAGTTTTCATGACCGAGACGGAAACGCACCCTGGGTTTGTTAATCGTGGAAATCAATCCGGGCCCCCAAAGCGGAGAGTAATAATACACGAAACGCGCCAGAATCGGCTAAAACTGTGAGTGTTGATGACCGACACATAAACGCACCCCGGGGTTCATTAATCGTGGAAATAATTCAAGGACCCCAAAACAGTAAGTAATAATCCAAGAAACGGGCCAGAATCGTCTAAAACTCCGAGTGTTGATGACCGAGAGGTAAGTGCACCTTGGGGTTCAACAACTATAGAAATCGCTTCAGGACCCCAAAACGGTGAGTAATAGTCCACGAAACGGGTCAGAATGGGCCAAACTGTGAGTGTTGACGACGGACACGTAAACGCATCCCGAGATCGTCAATCATGGAAATCGCTCTGGGACCCCAAAACGCTGAGTAATAGTGCACGAAATGGACCAGGATCCGCCAAAATTATGATTGTTGACGACCAACACGTAAACACACACCGGGATTCATCAATCTTAGAAATCACTTCGGGACCCCAAAATTGAGTAATAGTCCAAGAAACAGGCCAGAATGGGCACAAACTGGGAGTCTTGATGACCAACACGTAAGCGCACCTTGGGGTTCGACAACCATGGAAATCGCTCTGGGACCCCAGATCGGTGAGTAATAGTCCATGAAATGGGCCAGAATCGGCCAAAACTATGAGTTTTGATGACCGACATGGAAACGCACCCTTGGTTCGTTAATCTTGGAAATCAATCCGGGCCCCCAAAGCGCAGAGTAATAATACACGAAACACGCCAGAATCGGCTAAAACTGTGAGTGTTGATGACCGACACGTAAACGCACCCCGGGGTTCGTTAATCGTGGAAATAATTCAAGGACCCCAAAACAGTAAGTAATAATCCAAGAAACGGGCCAGAATCGTCTAAAACTGCGAGTGTTGATGACCGAGAGGTAAGTGCACCTTGGGGTTCAACAACTATAGAAATCGCTTCAGGACCCCAAAACGATGAGTAATAGTACACAAAACGGGTCAAAATGGGCCAAACAGTGAGTGTTGACGACGGACACGTAAACGCATCCCGGGGATCGTCAATCATGGAAATCGCTTTGGGACACCAAAACGCTGAGTAATAGTGCACGAAATGGACCAGGATCGGCCAAAATTATGAGTGTTGATGACCAACACGTAAACGGACACCGGTGTTCATCAATCGTAGAAATCACTTCGGGACCCCAAAACTGAGTAATAGTCCAAGAAACAGGCCAGAATCGGCACAAACTTGGAGTCTTGATGACCAACACGTAAGCGCACCTTGGCGTTTAACAACCATAGAAAACGCTTCGGGACCCCAAAATGGTGAGTAATAGCCCATGAAACGGGCCAGAATCGGCCAAAACTGCGTGTGTTGATGACAGACAAGTAAGCGCACCTTGGGGTTCAACAGCTATGGAAATCGCTCCGGGACCCCAAAACAATGATTAATAGTCCAAGAAACAGGCAAGAATCTGCCAAAACTGAGAGTATCGATGACCACACGTAAGCGCACCTTGGGGTTCAACAACTATGGAAATCGCTTCGGGACCCCAAAGTGGTGAGTAATAGTCCACGAAACGGGTCAAAATTGGCCAAAACTGTGAGTGTTGACGACGGACACATACAAGCACCTTGGGGATAGTCAATCTTGGAAATCACTCTAGGACCCCAAAACGCTGAATGGTAGTGCACGAGATGGACCAGAATCTGCCAAAATTATGAGTATTGATGACCGACACATAAACGCACCCCGGGGTTCCTCAATCGTTGAAATCACTTCGGGACCCCAAAACTGAGTAATAGTCCATGAAACGGGTGAGAATCGACAAAACCCCCGAGTGTTGATGACCGACATGTAAATGCACCCAAGGGTTCGTTAATCATGGAAATCACTCCGGGACCCCAAAACATTGAGTAATAGTCCATGAAACAGGCCAGAATCGACAAAAATCGCGAGTGTTGATGACCAACACGTAAACGCACCCCGGGGTTCGTTAATCGTGGAAATCACTCCGGGACCCCAAAATTGTGTGTAATAGTCCACAAAACGGGCCAAAATCGGCCAAAACTATGATTGTTGATGAGCGACACGCAAGCGCACCTTTGGGTTCGACAACCATGGAAATCGCTCTGGGACCCCAGAACTGTGAGTAATAGTCCATGAAACGGGCCAGAATCGGCCAAAACTGTAAGTTTTCATGACCGAGACGGAAACGCACCTTGGGTTTGTTAATCGTGGAAATCAATCCGGGCCCCCAAAGCGGAGAGTAATAATACACGAAACGCGCCAGAATCGGCTAAAACTGTGAGTGTTGATGACCGACACATAAATGCACCCCGGGGTTCATTAATCGTGGAAATAATTCAAGGACCCCAAAAGAGTAAGTAATAATCCAAGAAACGGGCCAGAATCGTCTAAAACTCCGAGTGTTGATGACCGAGAGGTAAGTGCACCTTGGGGTTCAACAACTATAGAAATCGCTTCAGGACCCCAAAACGGTGAGTAATAGTCCACGAAACGGGTCAGAATGGGCCAAACTGTGAGTGTTGACGACGGACACGTAAACGCATCCCGGGGATCGTCAGTCATGGAAATCGCTCTGGGACCCCAAAACGCTGAGTAACAGTGCACGAAATGGACCAGGATCGGCCAAAATTATGAGTGTTGATGACCAACACGTAAACGCATACCGGGGTTCATCAATCGTAGAAATCACTTCGGGACCCCAAAACTGAGTAATAGTCCATGAAACGGGCCAGAGTCGGCGCAAACTGGGAGTCTTGATGACCAACACGTAAGGGCACCTTGGCGTTTGACAACCATAGAAAACGTTTCGGGACCCCAAAACGGTGAGTAATAGCCCATGAAACGGGCCAGAATCGGCCAAAACTGCGAGTGTTGATGACCGAGAGGTAAGCGCACCTTGGGGTTCAACGGTTATGGAAATCGCTCCGGGACCCCAAAACAATGATTAATAGTCCAAGAAACAGGCAAGAATCGGCCAAAACTGAGAGTATCGATGACCACACGTAAGCGCACCTTGGGGTTCAACAACTATGGAAATCGCTTCGGGACCCCAAAATGGTGAGTAATAGTCTACGAAACGGGTCAAAATTGGCCAAAACTGTGAGTGTTGACGACGGACACGTACAAGCACCTTGGGGATAGTCAATCGTGGAAATCACTCAAGGACCCAAAACGCTGAATGGTAGTGCACGAAATGGACCAGAATCTGCCAAAATTAAGAGTATTGATGACCGACACATAAACGCACCCCGGGGTTCCTCAATCGTTGAAATCACTTCAGGACCCCAAAACTGAGTAATAGTCCATGAAACGGGTGAGAATCGACAAAAACCCCGAGTGTTGATGACCGACATGTAAATGCACCCAAGGGTTCGTTAATCATGGAAATCACTCTGGGACCCGAAAACATTGAGTAATAGTCCATGAAACAGGCCAGAATCGACAAAAATCGCGAGTGTTGATGACCAACACGTAAACGCACCCCGGGGTTCGTTAATCGTGGAAATCACTCCGGGACCCCAAAATTGTGTGTAATAGTCCACAAAACGGGCCAAAATCGGCCAAAACTATGATTGTTGATGAGCGACACGCAAGCGCACCTTTGGGTTCGACAACCATGGAAATCGCTTTGGGACCCAGAACGGTGAGTAATAGTCCATGAAACGGGCCAGAATCGGCCAAAACTGTAAGTTTTCATGACCGAGACGGAAACGCACCCTGGGTTTGTTAATCGTGGAAATCAATCCGGGCCCCCAAAGCGGAGAGTAATAATACACGAAACGCGCCAGAATCGGCTAAAACTGTGAGTGTTGATGACCGACACATAAACGCACCCCGGGGTTCATTAATCGTGGAAATAATTCAAGGACCCCAAAACAGTAAGTAATAATCCAAGAAACGGGCCAGAATCGTCTAAAACTCCGAGTGTTGATGACCGAGAGGTAAGTGCACCTTGGGGTTCAACAACTATAGAAATCGCTTCAGGACCCCAAAACGGTGAGTAATAGTCCACGAAACGGGTCAGAATGGGCCAAACTGTGAGTGTTGACGACGGACACGTAAACGCATCCCGAGATCGTCAATCATGGAAATCGCTCTGGGACCCCAAAACGCTGAGTAATAGTGCACGAAATGGACCAGGATCCGCCAAAATTATGATTGTTGATGACCAACACGTAAACACACACCGGGATTCATCAATCTTAGAAATCACTTCGGGACCCCAAAATTGAGTAATAGTCCAAGAAACAGGCCAGAATGGGCACAAACTGGGAGTCTTGATGACCAACACGTAAGCGCACCTTGGCGTTTGACAACCATAGAAAATTCTTTGGGACCCCAAAACGGTGAGTAATAGCCCATGAAATGGGCCAGAATCGGCCAAAACTGCGTGTGTTGATGACAGACAAGTAAGCGCACCTTGGGGTTCAACAGCTATGGAAATCGCTCCGGGACCCCAAAACAATGAGTAATAGTCCAAGAAACAGGCAAGAATCGGCCAAAACTGAGAGTATCGATGACCACACGTAAGCGCACCTTGGGGTTCAACAACTATGGAAATCGCTTCGGGACCCCAAAATGATGAGTAATAGTCCACGAAACGGGTCAAAATTGGCCAAAACTGTGAGTGTTGACGACGGATACATACAAGCACCCCAGGGATAGTCAATCGTGGAAATCACTCTAGGACCCCAAAACGCAGAATGGTAGTGCACGAAACGGACCAGAATCTGCCAAAATTATGAGTATTGATGATCGAAAGATAAACGCACCCTGGGGTTCCTCAATCGTTGAAATTACTTCGGGACCCCGAAACTGAGTAATAGTCCATGAAATGGGTGAGAATCGATAAAAACCCCGAGTGCTAATGACCGACATGTAAATGCACCCAAGGGTTCGTTAATCATGGAAATCACTCCGGGACCCCAAAACATTGAGTAATAGTCCATGAAACAGGCCAGAATCGACAAAAATCGCGAGTGTTGATGACCAACACGTAAACGCACCCCGGGGTTCGTTAATCGTGGAAATCAGTCCGGGACCCCAAAATAGTTTGTAATAGTCCACGAAATGGGCCAAAATCGGCCAAAAATATGATTGTTGATGAGCAACATGCAAGCGCACCTTGGGGTTCGACAACCATGGAAATCGCTCTGGGACCCCAGAACGGTGAGTAATAGTCCATGAAATGGGCCAAAATCGGCCAAAACTATGAGTTTTGATGACCGACACGGAAACGCACACTGGGTTCGTTAATCTTGGAAATCAATCCGGGCCCCCAAAGCAGAGAGTAATAATACACGAAACACGCCAGAATCGGCTAAAACTGTGAGTGTTGATGACCGACACGTAAACGCACCCCGGGGTTCGTTAATCGTGGAAATAATTCAAGGACCCCAAAACAGTAAGTAATAATCCAAGAAACGGGCCAGAATCGTCTAAAACTGCGAGTGTTGATGACCGAGAGGTAAGTGCACCTTGGGGTTCAACAACTATAGAAATCGCTTCAGGACCCCAAAACGGTGAGTAATAGTCCACGAAACGGGTCAGAATGGGCCAAACAGTGAGTGTTGACGACGGACACGTAGACGCATCCCGGGGATCGTCAATCATGGAAATCGCTCTGGGACACCAAAACGCTGAGTAATAGTGCATGAAATGGACTAGGATCGGCCAAAATTATGAGTGTTGATGACCAACACGTAAACGGACACCGGGGTTCATCAATCGTAGAAATCACTTCGGGACCCCAAAACTGAGTAATAGTCAAAGAAACAGCCGAGAATCGGCACAAACTTGGAGTCTTGATGACCAACACGTAAGCGCACCTTGGCGTTTGACAACCATAGAAAACGCTTCGGGACCCCAAAACGGTGAGTAATAGCCCATGAAACGGGCCAGAATCGGCCAAAACTGCGTGTGTTGATGACCGACAAGTAAGCGCACCTTGGGGTTCAACAGCAATGGAAATCGCTCCGGGACCCCAAAACAATGAATAATAGTCCAAGAAATAGGCAAGAATCGGCCAAAACTGAGAGTATCGATGACCACACGTAAGCGCATCTTGGGGTTCAACAACTATGGAAATCGCTTCGGGACCCCAAAATGGTGAGTAATAGTCCACGAAACGGGTCAGAATGGGCCAAACAGTGAGTGTTGACGACGGACACGTAAACGCATCCCGGGGATCGTCAATCATGGAAATCGCTCTAGGACACCAAAACGCTGAGTAATATTGCACGAAATGGACCAGGATCGGCCAAAATTATGAGTGTTGATGACCAACACGTAAACGGACACCGGGGTTCATCAATCGTAGAAATCACTTCGGGACCCCAAAACTGAGTAATAGTCCAAGAAACAGGCGAGAATCGGCACAAACTTGGAGTCCTGATGACCAACACATAAGCGCACCTTGGCGTTTGACAACCATAGAAAACGCTTCGGGACCCCAAAACGGTGAATAATAGCCCATGAAACGGGCCAGAATCGGCCAAAACTCCGTGTGTTGATGACCGACAAGTAAGCGCACCTTGGGGTTCAACAGCTATGGAAATCGCTCCGGGACCCCAAAACAATGAGTAATAGTCCAAGAAACAGGCAAGAATCGGCCAAAACTGAGAGCATCGATGACCACACATAAGCGCACCTTGGGGTTCAACAACTATGGAAATCGCTTCGGGACCCCAAAATGGTGAGTAATAGTCCACGAAACGGGTCAAAATTGGCCAAAACTTTGAGTGTTGATGACGGATACATAGAAGCACCTCAGGGATAGTCAATCGTGGAAATCACTCTAGGACACCAAAACACTGAATGGTAGTGCACGAAACGGACCAGAATCTGCCAAAATTATGAGTATTGATGACCGACACATAAACACACCCTGGGGTTCCTCAATCATTGAAATTACTTCGGGACCCCAAAACTGAGTAATAGTCCATGAAATGGGTGAGAATCGACAAAAACCCCGAGTGTTGATGACCGACATGTAAATGCACCCAAGGGTTCGTTAATCATGGAAATCACTCCGGGACCCCAAAACATTGAGTAATAGTCCATGAAACAGGCCAGAATCGACAAAAATCGTGAGTGTTGATGACCAACACGTAAACGCACCCCGGGGTTCGTTAATCGTGGAAATCACTCCAGGACCCCAAAATAGTGTGTTATAGTCCACGAAACGGGCCAAAATCGGCCAAAAATATGATTGTTGATGAGCAACACGCAAGCGCACCTTGGGGTTCGACAACCATGGAAATCGCTCTGGGACCCCAGATCGGTGAGTAATAGTCCACGAAATGGGCCAGAATCGGCCAAAACTATGAGTTTTGATGACCGACACGGAAACGCACCCTGGGTTCATTAATCTTGGAAATCAATCCGGGCCACCAAAGCGGAGAGTAATAATACACGAAACACGCCAGAATCGGCTAAAACTGTGAGTGTTGATGACCGACACGTAAACGCACCCCGGGGTTCGTTAATCGTGGAAATAATTCAAGGACCCCAAAACAGTAAGTAATAATCCAAGAAACGGGCCAGAATTGTCTAAAACTGCGAGTGTTGATGACCGAGAGGTAAGTGCACCTTGGGGTTCAACAACTATAGAAATCGCTTCAGGACCCCAAAACAATGAGTAATAGTACACGAAACGGGTCAGAATGGGCCAAACAGTGAGTGTTGACGACGGACACGTAAACGCATCCCGGGGATCGTCAATCATGGAAATCGCTTTGGGACACCAAAACGCTGAGTAATAGTGCACGAAATGGACCAGGATCGGCCAAAATTATGAGTGTTGATGACCAACACGTAAACGGACACCGGGGTTCATCAATCGTAGAAATCACTTCGGGACCCCAAAACTGAGTAATAGTCCAAGAAACAGGCCAGAATCGGCACAAACTTGGAGTCTTGATGACCAACACCTAAGCGCACCTTGGCGTTTGACAACCATAGAAAACGCTTCGGGACCCCAAAACGGTGAGTAATAGCCCATGAAACGGGCCAGAATCGGCCAAAACTGCGTGTGTTGATGACCGACAAGTAAGCGCACCTTGGGGTTCAACAGCCATGGAAATCGCTCCGGGACCGCAAAACAATGAGTAATAGTCCAAGAAATAGGCAAGAATCGGCCAAAACTGAGAGTATCGATGACCACACATAAGCGCACGTTGGGGTTCAACAACTATGGAAATCGCTTCGGGACCCCAAAATAGTGAGTAATAGTCCACGAAACGGGTCAAAATTGGCCAAATCTGTGAGTGTTGAGGACGGATACGTACAAGCACCTCAGGGATAGTCAATCGTGGAAATCACTTTAGGACCCCAAAACCCTGAATGGTAGTGCACGAAACGGACCAGAATTTGCCAAAATTATGAGTATTGATGACCGACACATAAACGCACCCCGGGGTTCCTCAATCGTTGAAATCACTTCGGGACCCCAAAACTGAGTAATAGTCCATGAAACGGGCCAGAGTCGGCGCAAACTGGGAGTCTTGATGACCAACACGTAAGGGCACCTTGGCGTTTGACAACCATAGAAAACGTTTCGGGACCCCAAAACGGTGAGTAATAGCCCATGAAACGGGCCAGAATCGGCCAAAACTGCGTGTGTTGATGACAGACAAGTAAGCGCACCTTGGGGTTCAACAGTATTGGAAATCGCTCCGGGACCCCAAAACAATGATTAATAGTCCAAGAAACAGGCAAGAATCGGCCAAAACTGAGAGTATCGATGACCACACGTAAGCGCACCTTGGGGTTCAACAACTATGGAAATCGCTTCGGGACCCCAAAATGGTGAGTAATAGTCCACGAAACGGGTCAAAATTGGCCAAAACTGTGAGTGTTGACGACGGACACGTACAAGCACCTTGGGGATACTCAATCGTGGAAATCACTCAAGGACCCAAAACGCTGAATGGTAGTGCACGAAATGGACCAGAATCTGCCAAAATTATGAGTATTGATGACCGACACATAAACGCACCCCGGGGTTCCTCAATCGTTGAAATCACTTCGGGACCCCAAAACTGAGTAATAGTCCATGAAACGGGTGAGAATCGACAAAAACCCCGAGTGTTGATGACCGACATGTAAATGCACCCAAGGGTTCGTTAATCATGGAAATCACTCCGGGACCCGAAAACATTGAGTAATAGTCCATGAAACAGGCCAGAATCGACAAAAATCGCGAGTGTTGATGACCAACACGTAAACGCACCCCGGGGTTCGTTAATCGTGGAAATCACTCCGGGACCCCAAAATAGTTTGTAATAGTCCACAAAACGGGCCAAAATCGGCCAAAACTATGATTGTTGATGAGCGACACGCAAGCGCACCTTTGGGTTCGACAACCATGGAAATCGCTTTGGGACCCAGAACGGTGAGTAATAGTCCATGAAATGGGCCAAAATCGGCCAAAACTATGAGTTTTGATGACCGACACGGAAACGCACACTGGGTTCGTTAATCTTGGAAATCAATCCGGGCCCCCAAAGCGGAGAGTAATAATACACGAAACGCGCCAGAATCGGCTAAAACTGTGAGTGTTGATGACCGACACGTAAACGCACCCCGGGGTTCGTTAATCGTGGAAATAATTCAAGGACCCCAAAACAGTAAGTAATAATCCAAGAAACGGGCCAGAATCGTCTAAAACTGCGAGTGTTGATGACCGAGAGGTAAGTGCACCTTGGGGTTCAACAACTATAGAAATCGCTTCAGGACCCCAAAACGGTGAGTAATAGTCCACGAAACGGGTCAGAATGGGCCAAACAGTGAGTGTTGACGACGGACACGTAGACGCATCCCGGGGATCGTCAATCATGGAAATCGCTCTGGGACACCAAAACGCTGAGTAATAGTGCATGAAATGGACTAGGATCGGCCAAAATTATGAGTGTTGATGACCAACACGTAAACGGACACCGGGGTTCCTCAATCGTAGAAATCACTTCGGGACCCCAAAACTGAGTAATAGTCAAAGAAACAGCCGAGAATCGGCACAAACTTGGAGTCTTGATGACCAACACGTAAGCGCACCTTGGCGTTTGACAACCATAGAAAACGCTTCGGGACCCCAAAACGGTGAGTAATAGCCCATGAAACGGGCCAGAATCGGCCAAAACTGCGTGTGTTGATGACCGACAAGAAAGCGCACCTTGGGGTTCAACAGCAATGGAAATCGCTCCGGGACCCCAAAACAATGAATAATAGTCCAAGAAATAGGCAAGAATCGGCCAAAACTGAGAGTATCGATGACCACACGTAAGCGCATCTTGGGGTTCAACAACTATGGAAATCGCTTCGGGACCCCAAAATGGTGAGTAATAGTCCACGAAACGGGTCAGAATGGGCCAAACAGTGAGTGTTGACGACGGACACGTAAACGCATCCCGGGGATCGTCAATCATGGAAATCGCTCTAGGACACCAAAACGCTGAGTAATATTGCACGAAATGGACCAGGATCGGCCAAAATTATGAGTGTTGATGACCAACACGTAAACGGACACCGGGGTTCATCAATCGTAGAAATCACTTCGGGACCCCAAAACTGAGTAATAGTCCAAGAAACAGGCGAGAATCGGCACAAACTTGGAGTCCTGATGACCAACACATAAGCGCACCTTGGCGTTTGACAACCATAGAAAACGCTTCGGGACCCCAAAACGGTGAATAATAGCCCATGAAACGGGCCAGAATCGGCCAAAACTCCGTGTGTTGATGACCGACAAGTAAGCGCACCTTGGGGTTCAACAGCTATGGAAATCGCTCCGGGACCCCAAAACAATGAGTAATAGTCCAAGAAACAGGCAAGAATCGGCCAAAACTGAGAGCATCGCTGACCACACATAAGCGCACCTTGGGGTTCAACAACTATGGAAATCGCTTCGGGACCCCAAAATGGTGAGTAATAGTCCACGAAACGGGTCAAAATTGGCCAAAACTTTGAGTGTTGATGACGGATACATACAAGCACCTCAGGGATAGTCAATCGTGGAAATCACTCTAGGACACCAAAACACTGAATGGTAGTGCACGAAACGGACCAGAATCTGCCAAAATTATGAGTATTGATGACCGACACATAAACACACCCTGGGGTTCCTCAATCATTGAAATTACTTCGGGACCCCAAAACTGAGTAATAGTCCATGAAATGGGTGAGAATCGACAAAAACCCCGAGTGTTGATGACCGACATGTAAATGCACCCAAGGGTTCGTTAATCATGGAAATCACTCCGGGACCCCAAAACATTGAGTAATAGTCCATGAAACAGGCCAGAATCGACAAAAATCGTGAGTGTTGATGACCAACACGTAAACGCACCCCGGGGTTCGTTAATCGTGGAAATCACTCCAGGACCCCAAAATAGTGTGTTATAGTCCACGAAACGGGCCAAAATCGGCCAAAAATATCATTGTTGATGAGCAACACGCAAGCGCACCTTGGGGTTCGACAACCATGGAAATCGCTCTGGGACCCCAGATCGGTGAGTAATAGTCCATGAAATGGGCCAGAATCGGCCAAAACTATGAGTTTTGATGACCGACACGGAAACGCACCCTGGGTTCATTAATCTTGGAAATCAATCCGGGCCACCAAAGCGGAGAGTAGTAATACACGAAACACGCCAGAATCGGCTAAAACTGTGAGTGTTGATGACCGACACGTAAACGCACCCCGGGGTTCGTTAATCGTGGAAATAATTCAAGGACCCCAAAACAGTAAGTAATAATCCAAGAAACGGGCCAGAATCGTCTAAAACTGCGAGTGTTGATGACCGAGAGGTAAGTGCACCTTGGGGTTCAACAACTATAGAAATCGCTTCAGGACCCCAAAACAATGAGTAATAGTACACGAAACGGGTCAGAATGGGCCAAACAGTGAGTGTTGACGACGGACACGTAAACGCATCCCGGGGATCGTCAATCATGGAAATCGCTTTGGGACACCAAAACGCTGAGTAATAGTGCACGAAATGGACCAGGATCGGCCAAAATTATGAGTGTTGATGACCAACACGTAAACGGACACCGGGGTTCATCAATCGTAGAAATCACTTCGGGACCCCAAAACTGAGTAATAGTCCAAGAAACAGGCCAGAATCGGCACAAACTTGGAGTCTTGATGACCAACACCTAAGCGCACCTTGGCGTTTGACAACCATAGAAAACGCTTCGGGACCCCAAAACGGTGAGTAATAGCCCATGAAACGGGCCAGAATCGGCCAAAACTGCGTGTGTTGATGACCGACAAGTAAGCGCACCTTGGGGTTCAACAGCCATGGAAATCGCTCCGGGACCGCAAAACAATGAGTAATAGTCCAAGAAATAGGCAAGAATCGGCCAAAACTGAGAGTATCGATGACCACACATAAGCGCACGTTGGGGTTCAACAACTATGGAAATCGCTTCGGGACCCCAAAATAGTGAGTAATAGTCCACGAAACGGGTCAAAATTGGCCAAATCTGTGAGTGTTGAGGACGGATACGTACAAGCACCTCAGGGATAGTCAATCGTGGAAATCACTTTAGGACCCCAAAACCCTGAATGGTAGTGCACGAAACGGACCAGAATTTGCCAAAATTATGAGTATTGATGACCGACACATAAACGCACCCTGGGGTTCCTCAATCGTTGAAATCACTTCGGGACCCCAAAACTGAGTAATAGTCCATGAAACGGGTGAGAATCGACAAAAACCCCGAGTGTTGATGACCGACATGTAAATGCACCCAAGGGTTCGTTAATCATGGAAATCACTCCGGGACCCCAAAACATTGAGTAATAGTCCATGAAACAGGCCAGAATCGACAAAAATCGCGAGTGTTGATGACCAATACGTAAACGCACCCCGGGGTTCGTTAATCGTGGAAATCACTCCGGGACCCCAAAATAGTGTGTAATAGTCCACAAAACGGGCCAAAATCGGCCAAAACTATGATTGTTGATGAGCGACACGCAAGCGCATCTTTGGGTTCGACAACCATGGAAATCGCTCTGGGACCCCAGAACGGTGAGTAATAGTCCATGAAACGGGCCAGAATCGGCCAAAACTGTAAGTTTTCATGACCGAGACGGAAACGCACCCTGGGTTTGTTAATCGTGGAAATCAATCCGGGCCCCCAAAGCGGAGAGTAATAATACACGAAACGCGCCAGAATCGGCTAAAACTGTGAGTGTTGATAACCGACACATAAACGCACCCCGGGGTTCATTAATCGTGGAAATAATTCAAGGACCCCAAAACAGTAAGTAATAATCCAAGAAACGGGCCAGAATTGTCTAAAACTCCGAGTGTTGATGACCGAGAGGTAAGTGCACCTTGGGGTTCAACAACTATAGAAATCGCTTCAGGACCCCAAAACGGTGAGTAATAGTCCACGAAACGGGTCAGAATGGGCCAAACTGTGAGTGTTGACGACGGACACGTAAACGCATCCCGGGGATCGTCAATCATGGAAATCGCTCTAGGACCCCAAAACGCTGAGTAATAGTGCACGAAACAGACCAGGATCGGCCAAAATTATGAGTGTTGATGACCAACACATAAACGCATACCGGGGTTCACCAACACGTAAACACACACCGGGGTTCATCAATCTTAGGAATCACTTCGGGACCCCAAAATTGAGTAATAGTCCAAGAAACAGGCCAGAATCGGCACAAACTGGGAGTCTTGATGACCAACACGTAAGCGCACCTTGGCATTTGACAACCATAGAAAATTCTTCGGGACCCCAAAACGGTGAGTAATAGCCCATGAAACGGGCCAGAATCGGCCAAAACTGCGTGTGTTGATGAACGACAAGTAAGCGCACCTTGGGGTTCAACAGCTATGGAAATCGCTCCGGGACCCCAAAAAAATGAGTAATAGTCCAAGAAACAGGCAAGAATCGGCCAAAACTGAGAGTATCGATGACCACACATAAGCGCACCTTGGGGTTCAACAACTGTGGAAATCGCTTCGGGACCCCAAAATGGTGAGTAATAGTCCACGAAACGGGTCAAAATTGGCCTAAACTATGAGTGTTGACGACGGATATGTACAAGCACTTCGGGGATAATCAATCATGGAAACCACTCTAGGACCCAGAAACGCTGAATGGCAGTGCACGAAACGAACCAGAATCTGCCAAAATTATGAGTATTGATGACCGACACATAAGCACACCCCGGGGTTCCTCGATCGTTGAAATCACTTTGGGACCCCAAAACTGAGTAATAGTCCATGAAACGGGTGAGAATCGACAAAAACCCCGAGTGTTGACGACGGACATGTAAATGCACCCAAGGGTTCGTTAATCATGGAAATCACTCCGGGACCCCAAAACATTGAGTAATAGTCCATGAAACAGGCCAGAATCGACAAAAATCGCGAGTGTTGATGACCAATACGTAAACGCACCCCGGGGTTCGTTAATCGTGGAAATCACTCCGGGACCCCAAAATAGTGTGTAATAGTCCACAAAACGGGCCAAAATCGGCCAAAACTATGATTGTTGATGAGCGACACGCAAGCGCATCTTTGGGTTCGACAACCATGGAAATCGCTCTGGGACCCCAGAACGGTGAGTAATAGTCCATGAAACGGGCCAGAATCGGCCAAAACTGTAAGTTTTCATGACCGAGACGGAAACGCACCCTGGGTTTGTTAATCGTGGAAATCAATCCGGGCCCCCAAAGCGGAGTGTAATAATACACGAAACGCGCCAGAATCGGCTAAAACTGTGAGTGTTGATAACCGACACATAAACGCACCCCGGGGTTCATTAATCGTGGAAATAATTCAAGGACCCCAAAACAGTAAGTAATAATCCAAGAAACGGGCCAGAATTGTCTAAAACTCCGAGTGTTGATGACCGAGAGGTAAGTGCACCTTGGGGTTCAACAACTATAGAAATCGCTTCAGGACCCCAAAACGGTGAGTAATAGTCCACGAAACGGGTCAGAATGGGCCAAACTGTGAGTGTTGACGACGGACACGTAAACGCATCCCGGGGATCGTCAATCATGGAAATCGCTCTAGGACCCCAAAACGCTGAGTAATAGTGCACGAAACAGACCAGGATTGGCCAAAATTATGAGTGTTGATGACCAACACATAAACGCATACCGGGGTTCACCAACACGTAAACACACACCGGGGTTCATCAATCTTAGGAATCACTTCGGGACCCCAAAATTGAGTAATAGTCCAAGAAACAGGCCAGAATCGGCACAAACTGGGAGTCTTGATGACCAACACGTAAGCGCACCTTGGCATTTGACAACCATAGAAAATTCTTCGGGACCCCAAAACGGTGAGTAATAGCCCATGAAACGGGCCAGAATCGGCCAAAACTGCGTGTGTTGATGAACGACAAGTAAGCGCACCTTGGGGTTCAACAGCTATGGAAATCGCTCCGGGACCCCAAAAAAATGAGTAATAGTCCAAGAAACAGGCAAGAATCGGCCAAAACTGAGAGTATCGATGACCACACATAAGCGCACCTTGGGGTTCAACAACTGTGGAAATCGCTTCGGGACCCCAAAATGGTGAGTAATAGTCCACGAAACGGGTCAAAATTGGCCTAAACTATGAGTGTTGACGACGGATATGTACAAGCACTTCGGGGATAATCAATCATGGAAACCACTCTAGGACCCAGAAACGCTGAATGGCAGTGCACGAAACGAACCAGAATCTGCCAAAATTATGAGTATTGATGACCGACACATAAGCACACCCCGGGGTTCCTCGATCGTTGAAATCACTTTGGGACCCCAAAACTGAGTAATAGTCCATGAAACGGGTGAGAATCGACAAAAACCCCGAGTGTTGACGACGGACATGTAAATGCACCCAAGGGTTCGTTAATCATGGAAATCACTCCGGGACCCCAAAACATTGAGTAATAGTCCATGAAACAGGCCAGAATCGACAAAAATCGCGAGTGTTGATGACCAACACGTAAACGCACCCCGGGGTTCGTTAATCATGGAAATCACTCCGAGACCCCAAAATAGGGTGTAATAGTCCACGAAACGGGCCAAAATCGGCCAAAACTGTCATTGTTGAAGACCGACACGCAAGTGCACCTTGGGGTTCGACAACCATGGAAATCGCTCTGGGACCCCAGAATGGTGAGTAATAGTCCATGAAACGGGCCAGAATCGGCCAAAACTGTGAGTTTTGATGACAGACATGGAAACGGACCCTGCGTTCGTTAATCGTGGAAATCAATCCGGGCCCCCAAAGCGGAGAGTAATAATACACGAAATGCGCAAGAATCGGCTAAAACTGTGAGTGTTGATGACCGACACATGAACGCACCCCGGGGTTCGTTAATCGTGGAAATAATTCAAGGACCCCAAAACAGTAAGTAATAATCCCAGAAACGGGCCAGAATCGTCTAAAACTACGAGTGTTGATGACCGAGAGGTAAGTGCACCTTGGGGTTCAACAACTATAGAAATCGCTTCAGGACCCCAAAACGGTGAGTAATAGTCCACGAAACGGGTCAGATTGGGCTAAACAGTGAGTGTTGACGACGGACACGTAAACGCATCCCGAGGATCGTCAATCATGGAAATCGCTCTGGGACCCCAAAACGCTGAGTAATAGTGCACGAAACGGACCAGGATCGGCCAAAATTATGAGTGTTGATGACCGACACGTAAACAGACAACGGGGTTCATCAATCGTAGAAATCACTTCGGGACCCCAAAACTGAGTAACAGTCCAAGAAACGGGCCAGAATCGGCGCAAACTGGGAGTCTTGATGACCAGCACATAAGCACACCTTGGCGTTTGACAACGTCTGAAAATGCTTCGGGACCCCAAAACGGTGAGTAATAGCCCATGAAACGGGCTAGAATCGGCCAAAACTGCGTGTGTTGATGACAGACAAGTAAGCGCACCTTGGGGTTCAACAGCTATGGAATTCGCTCCGGGACCCCAAAACAATGAGTAATAGTCCAAGAAACAGGCAAGAATCGGCCAAAACTGAGAGTATCGATGACCACACGTTAGCGCACCTTGGGGTTCAACAACTATGGAAATCGCTTCGGGACCCCAAAATGGTGAGTAATAGTCCACGAAACAGGTCAAAATTGGCCTAAACTGTGAGTGTTGACGACGGATACGTACAAGCACCTCGGGGATAGTCAATCATGGAAATCACTCTAGGACCCAGAAACGCTGAATGGCAGTGCATGAAACGAACCAGAATCTGCCAAAATTATGAGTATTGATCACCGACACATAAACGCACCCCGGGGTTCCTCGATCGTTGAAATCACTTCGGGACCCCAAAACTGAGTAATAGTCCATGAAACAGGTGAGAATCGACAAAAACCCCGAGTGTTGATGACCGACATGTAAATGCACCCAAGGGTTCGTTAATCATGGAAATCACTCCGGGACCCCGAAACATTGAGTAATAGTCCATGAAACAGGCCAGAATCGACAAAAATCCCGAGTGTTGATGACCAACACGTAAACACACCCCGGGGTTCGTTAATCGTGGAAATCACTCCGAGACCCCAAAATAGTGTGTAATAGTCCACGAAACGGGCCAAAATCGACCAAAACTGTGATTGTTGAAGACCGACACGCAAGCGCACCTTGGGGTTCGACAACCATGGAAATCGCTCTAGGACCCCGGAATGGTGAGTAATAGTCCATGAAACGGGCCAGAATCGGCCAAAACTGTGAGTTTTGATGAAAGAAATGGAAACGCACCCTGGGTTCGTTAATCGTGGAAATCAATCCGGGCCCCCAAAGCGGAGAGTAATATTACACGAAACGCGCCAGAATCAGCTAAAACTGTGAGTGTTGATGACCGACACGTAAAGGCACCCCGGGGTTCGTTAATCGTGGAAGTAATTCAAGGACCCCAAAACAGTAAGTAATAATCCAAGAAACGGGCCAGAATCGTCTAAAACTGCGAGTGTTGATGACCGAGAGGTAAGTGCACCTTGGGGTTCAACAACTATAGAAATCGCTTCAGGACCCCAAACGGTGAGTAATAGTCCACGAAACGGGTCAGAATGGGCCAAACTATGAGTGTTGACGACGGACACGTAAACGCATCCCGGGGATCGTCAATCATGGAAATCGCTCTGGGACCCCAAAACGCTGAGCAATAGTGCACGAAACGGACCAGGATCGGCCGAAATTATGAGTGTTGATGACCAACACGTAAACGACACCGGGGTTCCTCAATCTTAGAAATCACTTCGGGACCCCAAAACTGAGTAATAGTCCAAGAAACGGGCCAGAATCGGCGCAAACTGGGAGTCTTTATGACCAACACGTAAGGGCACCTTGGCGTTTGACAACCATAGAAAATGCTTCGGGACCCCAAAACGGTGAGTAATAGCCCATGAAACGGGCCCGAATCGGCCAAAACTGCGTGTGTTGATGACCGACAAGTAAGCGCACCTTGGGGTTCAACAGCTACGGAAATCGCTCCGAGAGCCCAAAACAATGAGTAATAGTCCAAGAAACAGGCAAGAATCGGCCAAAACTGAGAGTATCGATGACCACACGTAAGCGCACCTTGGGGTTCAACAACTATGGAAATTGCTTCGGGACCCCAAAATGGTGAGTAGTAGTCCACGAAACGGGTCAAAATTGGCCAAAACTGTGAGTATTGACGACGGATACGTACAAGCACCTCGGGGATAGTCCATCGTGGAAATCACTCTAGGACCCCAAAACGCTGAATGGTAGTGCACGAAACGGACCAGAATCTGCCAAAATTATGAGTATTGATCACCGACACATAAACGCACCTCGCGGTTCCTCAATCGTTGAAATCACTTCGGGACCCTAAAACTGAGTAATAGTCCATGAAACGGGTGAGAATCGACAAAAAACCCCGAGTGTTGATGACCGACATCTAAATGCACCCAAGGGTTTGTTAATCACGGAAATCACTCCGGGACCGCAAAACATTGAGTAATAGTCCATGAAACAGGCCAAAAATCGTGAGTGTTGATGACCATCACGTAAATGCACCCCGGGGTTCGTTAATCGTGGAAATCACTCCGGGACCCCAAAATAGTGTGTAATAGTCCACGAAACGGGCCAAAATCGGCCAAAACTATGATTGTTGATGAGTGACACACAAGCGCACCTTGGAGTTCGACAACCATGGAAATCGCTCTGGGACCCCAGAACTGTGAGTAATACTCCATGAAACGGGCCAGAATCGGCCAAAACTGTGAGTTTTGAGGACCAACACGGAAACGCACCCTGGGTTCGTTAATCGTGGAAATCAATCCGGGCCCCCAAAGCGGAGAGTAATAATACATGAAACGCGCCAGAATCGGGTAAAACTGTGAGTGTTGATGACTGACACGTAAATGCACCCCAGGGTTCGTTAATCGTGGAAATAATTCAAGGACCCTAAAACAGTAAGTAATAATCCAAGGAACGGGCCAGAATCATCTAAAACTCCAAGTGTTGATGACCGAGAGGTAAGTGCACCTCGGGGTTCAACAACCATAGAAATCGCTTCAGGACCCCAAAATGGTGAGTAATAGTCCACGAAACGGGTCAGAATGGGCCAAACTGTGAGTGTTGACGACGGACACGTAAATGCATCACGGGGATCGTCAATCATGGAAATCGCTCTGGGACCCCAAAACGCTGAGTAATAGTGCACGAAATGGACCAGGATCGGCCAAAATTATGAGTGTTGATGACCGACACGTAAACGCGCACAATGGTTCATCAATTTTAGAAATCACTTCGGGGCCCCAAAACTGAGTAATAGTCCAAGAAACAGGCCAGAATCGGCGCAAACTCGGAGTCTTGATGACCAACACGTAAGCGCACCTTGGCATTTGACAACCATAGAAAAGGCTTTGGGACCCCAAAACGGTGAGTAATAGCCCATGAAACGGGCCAGAATCGGCCAAAACTGCATGTGTTGATGACCGACAAGTAAGCGCACCTTGGGGTTCAACAGCTATGGAAATCGCTCCGGGACCCCAAAACAATGAGTAATAGTCCAAGAAACAGGCAAGAATCGGCCAAAACTGAGAGTATCGATGACCACACGTAAGCGCACCTTGGGGTTCAACAACTATGGAAATTGCTTCGGGACCCCAAAATGGTGAATAGTAGTCCACGAAACGGGTCAAAATTGGCCAAAACTGTGAGTGTTGACGACCGATGCGTACAAGCACCTCGGGGATAGTCAATCGTGGAAATCACTCTAGGACCCCAAAACGCTGAATGGTAGTGCACGAAACGGACCAGAATCTGCAAAAATTATGAGTATTGATAACCGACACATAAACGCACCTCGGGGGTTCCTCGATCGTTGAAATCACTTCGGGACCCCAAAACTGAGTAACAGTCCATGAAACGGGTGAGAATCGACAAAAACCCCGATTGTTGATGACCGACATGTAAATGCACCCAAGGGTTCGTTAATCATGGAAATCTCTCCAGGACCCCAAAACATTGAGTAATAGTCCATGAAACGGGCCAGAATCGACAAAAATCGCGAGTATTGATGACCAACACATAAACGCACCCGGGGTTCGTTAATCGTGGAAATCACTCCGAGACCCCAAAATAGTGTGTAATAGTCCATGAAACGGGCCAAAATCGGCCAAAACTGTGATTGTTGATGACTGACGCGCAAGAGCACCTTGGGGTTCGACAACCATGGAAATCGCTCTGGGACCCCAGAATGGTGAGTAATATTCCATGAAACAGGACAGAATCGGCCAAAACTGTGAGTTTTGATGACCGACACGGAAACACACCTTGGGTTCGTTAATCGTGGAAATCAATCCAGGCCCCCAAAGCGGAGAGTAATAATACACGAAACGCGCCAGAATCGGCTAAAACTGTGAGTGTTGATGACCGACACGTAAACGCACCCCCGGGTTCGTTAATCGTGGAAATAATTCAAGGACCCCAAAACAGTAAGTAATAATCCAAGAAACGGGCCAGAATCGTCTAAAACTGCGAGTGTTGATGACCGAGAGGTAAGTGCACCTTGGGGTTCAACAACTATAGAAATCGCATCAGGACCCCAAAACGGTGAGTAATAGTCCTCGAAACGGGTCATAATGGGCCAAACAGTGAGTGTTGACGACGGACACGTAAACGCATCCCGGGGATCGTCAATCATGGAAATCGCTCTGGGACCTCAAAACGCTGAGTAATAGTGCACGAAATGGACCAGGATTGGCCAAAATTATGAGTGTTGATGACCGACACGTAAACGCGCACAAGGGTACATCAATTTTAGAAATCACTTCGGGGCCCCAAAACTGAGTAATAGTCCAAGAAACAGGCCAGAATCGGCGCAAACTGGGAGTCTTGATGACCAACACGTAAGCGCACCTTGGCATTTGACAACCATAGAAAAGGCTTTGGGACCCCAAAACGGTGAGTAATAGCCCATGAAACGGGCCAGAATCGGCCAAAACTGCATGTGTTGATGACCGACAAGTAAGCGCACCTTGGGGTTCAACAGCTATGGAAATCGCTCCGGGACCCCAAAACAATGAGTAATAGTCCAAGAAACAGGCAAGAATCAGCCAAAACTAAGAGTATCGATGACCACACGTAAGCGCACCTTGGGGTTCAACAACTATGGAAATTTCTTCGGGACCCCAAAATGGTGAGTAATAGTCCACGAAACGGGTCAAAATTGGCCAAAACTGTGAGTGTTGACGACCGATGCGTACAAGCACCTCGGGGATAATCAATCGTGGAAATCACTCTAGGACCCCAAAACGCTGAATGGTAGTGCACGAAACGGACCAGAATCTGCAAAAATTATGAGTATTGATGACCGACACATAAACGCACCTCGGGGGTTCCTCGATCGTTGAAATCACTTCGGGACCCCAAAACTGAGTAATAGTCCATGAAACGGGTGAGAATCGACAAAAACCCCGATTGTTGATGACCGACATGTAAATGCACCCAAGGGTTCGTTAATCATGGAAATCTCTCCAGGACCCCAAAACATTGAGTAATAGTCCATGAAACAGGCCAGAATCGACAAAAATCGCGAGTATTGATGACCAACACATAAACGCACCCCGGGGTTCGTTAATCGTGGAAATCACTCCGAGACCCCAAAATAGTGTGTAATAGTCCATGAAACGGGCCAAAATCGGCCAAAACTGTGATTGTTGATGACCGACGCGCAAGCGCACCTTGGGGTTCGACAACCATGGAAATCGCTCTGGGACCCCAGAATGGTGAGTAATATTCCATGAAACGGGCCAGAATCGGCCAAAACTGTGAGTTTTGATGACCGACACGGAAACGCACCTTGGGTTCGTTAATCGTGGAAATCAATCCGGGCCCCCAAAGCGGAGAGTAATAATACACGAAACGCGCCAGAATCGGCTAAAACTGTGAGTGTTGATGACCGACACGTAAACGCACCCCGGGATTCGTTAATCGTGGAAATAATTCAAGGACCCCAAAACAGTAAGTAATAATCCAAGAAACGGGCCAGAATCGTCTAAAACTGCGAGTGTTGATGACCGAGAGGTAAGTGCACCTTGGGGTTCAACAACTATAGAAATCGCTTCAGGACCCCAAAACGGTGAGTAATAGTCCTCGGAACGGGTCAGAATGGGCAAAACAGTGAGTGTTGACGACGGACACGTAAACGCATCCCGGGGATCGTCAATCATGGAAATCGCTCTGGGACCCCAAAACGCTGAGTAATAGTGCACGAAATCGACCAGGATCGGCCAAAATTATGATTGTTGATGACCGACATGTAAACGCACACCGGGGTTCAGCAATCTTAGAAATCACTTCGGGACCCCAAAACTGAGTAATAGTCCAAGAAACAGGCCAGAATCGGCGCAAACTGGGAGTCTTGATGACCAACACGTAAGCGCACCTTGGCATTTGACAACCATAGAAAACGTTTTGGGATCCCAAAACGGTGAGTAATAGCCCATGAAATGGACCAGAATCGGCCAAAACTGCGTGTGTTGATGACCGACAAGTAAGCGCACCTTGGGGTTCAACAGCTATGGAAATCGCTCCGGGACCCCAAAACAATGAGTAATTGTCCAAGAAACGGGCAAGAATCGGCCAAAACTGAGAGTATCGATGACCACACGTAAGCGCACCTTGGGGTTCAACAACTATGGAAATTGCTTCGGGACCCCAAAATGTTGAGTAATAGTCCACGAAACGGGTCAAAATTGGCCAAAACTGTGAGTGTTGACGACGGATGCGTACAAGCACCTCGGGGATAGTCAATCGTAGAAATCACTCTAGGACCCCGAAACGCTGAATGGTAGTGCACGAAACGGACCATAATCTGCAAAAATTATGAGTATTGATGACCGACACATAAACGCACCTCGGGGGTTCCTCGATCATTGAAATCACTTCGGGACCCCAAAACTGAGTAATAGTCCATGAAACGGGTGAGAATCGACAAAAACCCCGATTGTTGATGACCGACATGTAAATGCACCCAAGGGTTCGTTAATCATGGAAATCTCTCCGGGACCCCAAAACATTGAGTAATAGTCCATGAAACAGGCCAGAATCGACAAAAATCGCGAGTATTGATGACCAACACGTAAACGCACCCCGGGGTTCGTTAATCGTGGAAATCACTCCGAGACCACAAAATAGTGTGTAATAGTCCATGAAACGGGCCAAAATCGACCAAAACTGTGATTGTTGATGACCGACACGCAAGCGCACCTTGGGGTTCGACAACCATGGAAATCGCTCTGGGACCCCAGAATGGTGAGTAATATTCCATGAAACAGGCCAGAATCGGCCAAAACTATGAGTTTTGATGACCGACACGGAAACGCACCTTGGGTTCCTTAATCGTGGAAATCAATCCGGGCTCCCAAAGCGGAGAGTAATAATACACGAAACGCGCCAGAATCGGCTAAAACTGTGAGTGTTGATGACCGACACGTAAACGCACCCCGTGGTTCGTTAATCGTGGAAATAATTCAAGGACCCCAAAACAGTAAGTAATAATCCAAGAAACGAGCCAGAATCATCTAAAACCCCGAGTGTTGATGACCGAGAGGTAAGTGCACCTTGGGGTTCAACAACTATAGAAATCGCTTCAGGACCCCAAAACGGTGAGTAATAGTCCTCGAAACGGGTGAGAATGGGCCAAACAGTGAGTGTTGACGACGGACACGTAAACGCATCCCGGGGATCGTCAATCATGGAAATCGCTCTGGGACCCCAAAACGCTGAGTAATAGTGCACGCAATGGACCAGGATCGGCCAAAATTATGATTGTTGATGACCGACACGTAAACGCACACCGGGGTTCAGCAATCTTAGAAATCACTTCGGGACCCCAAAACTGAGTAATAGTCCAAGAAACAGGCCAGAATCGGCGCAAACTGGGAGTCTTGATGACCAACACGTAAGCGCACCTTGGCATTTCACAACCATAGAAAACGTTTTGGGATCCCAAAATGGTGAGTAATAGCCCATGAAATGGACCAGAATCGGCCAAAACTGCGTGTGTTGATGACCGACAAGTAAGCGCACCTTGGGGTTCAACAGCTATGGAAATCGCTCCGGGACCCCAAAACAATGAGTAATTGTCCAAGAAACGGGCAAGAATCGGCCAAAACTGAGAGTATCGATGACCACACGTAAGCGCACCTTGGGGTTCAACAACTATGGAAATTGCTTCGGGACCCCAAAATGGTGAGTAATAGTCCACGAAACGGGTCAAAATTGGCCAAAACTGTGAGTGTTGACGACGGATGCGTACAAGCACCTCGGGGATAGTCAATCGTAGAAATCACTCTAGGACCCCGAAACGCTGAATGGTAGTGCACGAAACGGACCATAATCTGCAAAAATTATGAGTATTGATGACCGACACATAAACGCACCTCGGGGGTTCCTCGATCATTGAAATCACTTCGGGACCCCAAAACTGAGTAATAGTCCATGAAACGGGTGAGAATCGACAAAAACCCCGATTGTTGATGACCGACATGTAAATGCACCCAAGGGTTCGTTAATCATGGAAATCTCTCCGGGACCCCAAAACATTGAGTAATAGTCCATGAAACAGGCCAGAATCGACAAAAATCGCGAGTATTGATGACCAACACGTAAACGCACCCCGGGGTTCGTTAATCATGGAAATCACTCCGAGACCCCAAAATAGTGTGTAATAGTCCATGAAACGGGCCAAAATCGGCCAAAACTGTGATTGTTGATGACCGACACGCAAGCGCACCTTGGGGTTCGACAACCATGGAAATCGCTCTGGGACCCCAGAATGGTGAGTAATATTCCATGAAACAGGCCAGAATCGGCCAAAACTATGAGTTTTGATGACCGACACGGAAACGCACCTTGGGTTCATTAATCGTGGAAATCAATCCGGGCTCCCAAAGCGGAGAGTAATAATACACGAAACGCGCCAGAATCGGCTAAAACTGTGAGTGTTGATGACCGACACGTAAACGCACCCCGTGGTTCGTTAATCGTGGAAATAATTCAAGGACCCCAAAACAGTAAGTAATAATCCAAGAAACGAGCCAGAATCATCTAAAACCCCGAGTGTTGATGACCGAGAGGTAAGTGCACCTTGGGGTTCAACAACTGTAGAAATCGCTTCAGGACCCCAAAACGGTGAGTAATAGTCCTCGAAACGGGTCAGAATGGGCCAAACAGTGAGTGTTGACGACGGACACGTAAACGCATCCCGGGGATCGTCAATCATGGAAATCGCTCTGGGACCCCAAAACGCTGAGTAATAGTGCATGCAATGGACCAGGATCGGCCAAAATTATGATTGTTGATGACCGACACGTAAACGCACACCGGGGTTCAGCAATCTTAGAAATCACTTCGGGACCCCAAAACTGAGTAATAGTCAAAGAAACAGGCCAGAATCGGCGCAAACTGGGAGTCTTGATGACCAACACGTAAGCGCACCTTGGCATTTCACAACCATAGAAAACGTTTTGGGATCCCAAAACGGTGAGTAATAGCCCATGAAATGGACCAGAATCGGCCAAAACTGCGTGTGTTGATGACCAACAAGTAAGCGCACCTTGGGGTTCAACAGCTATGGAAATCGCTCCGGGACCCCAAAACAATGAGTAATTGTCCAAGAAACGGGCAAGAATCGGCCAAAACTGAGAGTATCGATGACCACACGTAAGCGCACCTTGGGGTTCAACAACTATGGAAATTGCTTCGGGACCCCAAAATGGTGAGTAATAGTCCACGAAACGGGTCAAAATTGGCCAAAACTGTGAGTGTTGACGACGGATGCGTACAAGCACCTCGGGGATAGTCAATCGTAGAAATCACTCTAGGACCCCGAAACGCTGAATGGTAGTGCACGAAACGGACCATAATCTGCAAAAATTATGAGTATTGATGACCGACACATAAACGCACCTCGGGGGTTCCTCGATCATTGAAATCACTTCGGGACCCCAAAACTGAGTAATAGTCCATGAAACGGGTGAGAATCGACAAAAACCCCGATTGTTGATGACCGACATGTAAATGCACCCAAGGGTTCGTTAATCATGGAAATCTCTCCGGGACCCCAAAACATTGAGTAATAGTCCATGAAACAGGCCAGAATCGACAAAAATCGCGAGTATTGATGACCAACACGTAAACGCACCCCGGGGTTCGTTAATCGTGGAAATCACTCCGAGACCCCAAAATAGTGTGTAATAGTCCATGAAACGGGCCAAAATCGGCCAAAACTGTGATTGTTGATGACCGACACGCAAGCGCACCTTGGGTTCGACAACCATGGAAATCGCTCTGGGACCCCAGAATGGTGAGTAATATTCCATGAAACAGGCCAGAATCAGCCAAAACTATGAGTTTTGATGACCGACACGGAAACGCACCTTGGGTTCGTTAATCGTGGAAATCAATCCGGGCTCCCAAAGCGGAGAGTAATAATACACGAAACGCGCCAGAATCGGCTAAAACTGTGAGTGTTGATGACCGACACGTAAACGCACCCCGTGGTTCGTTAATCGTGGAAATAATTCAAGGACCCCAAAACAGTAAGTAATAATCCAAGAAACGAGCCAGAATCATCTAAAACCCCGAGTGTTGATGACCGAGAGGTAAGTGCACCTTGGGGTTCAACAACTATAGAAATCGCTTCAGGACCCCAAAACGGTGAGTAATAGTCCTCGAAACGGGTCAGAATGGGCCAAACAGTGAGTGTTGACGACGGACATGTAAACGCATCCCGGGGATCGTCAATCATGGAAATCGCTCTGGGACCCCAAAACGCTGAGTAATAGTGCACGCAATGGACCAGGATCGGCCAAAATTATGATTGTTGATGACCGACACGTAAACGCACACCGGGGTTCAGCAATCTTAGAAATCACTTCGGGACCCCAAAACTGAGTAATAGTCCAAGAAACAGGCCAGAATCGGCGCAAACTGGGAGTCTTGATGACCAACACGTAAGCGCACCTTGGCATTTCACAACCATAGAAAACGCTTTGGGATCCCAAAACGGTGAGTAATAGCCCATGAAACGGGCCAGAATCGGCCAAAACTGCGTGTGTTGATGACCGACAAGTAAGCGCACCTTGGGGTTCAACAGCTATGGAAATCGCTCCGGGACCCCAAAACAATGAGTAATTGTCCAAGAAACGGGCAAGAATCGGCCAAAACTGAGAGTATCGATGACCACACGTAAGCGCACCTTGGGGTTCAACAACTATGGAAATTGCTTCGGGACCCCAAAATGGTGAGTAATAGTCCACGAAACGGGTCAAAATTGGCCAAAACTGTGAGTGTTGACGACGGATGCGTACAAGCACCTCGGGGATAGTCAATCGTGGAAATCACTCTAGGACCCCGAAACGCTGAATGGTAGTGCACGAAACGGACCATAATCTGCAAAAATTATGAGTATTGATGACCGACACATAAACGCACCTCGGGGGTTCCTCGATCATTGAAATCACTTCGGGACCCCAAAACTGAGTAATAGTCCATGAAACGGGTGAGAATCGACAAAAACCCCGATTATTGATGACCGACATGTAAATGCACCCAAGGGTTCGTTAATCATGGAAATCTCTCCGGGACCCCAAAACATTGAGTAATAGTCCATGAAACAGGCCAGAATCGACAAAAATCGCGAGTATTGATGACCAACACGTAAATGGACCCCGGGGTTCGTTAATCGGGGAAATCACTCCGAGACCCCAAAATAGTGTGTAATAGTCCATGAAACGGGCCAAAATCGGCCAAAACTATGATTGTTGATGACCGACACGCAAGCGCACCTTGGGGTTCGACAACCATGGAAATCGCTCTGGGACCCCAGAATGGTGAGTAATATTCCATGAAACAGGCCAGAATCGGCCAAAACTGTGAGTTTTGATGACCGACACGGAAACACACCTTGGGTTCGTTAATCGTGGAAATCAATCCGGGCCCCCAAAGCGGAGAGTAATAATACACGAAACGCGCCAGAATCGGCTAAAACTGTGAGTGTTGATGACCGACACGTAAACGCACCCCGGGGTTCGTTAATCGTGGAAATAATTCAAGGACCCCAAAACAGTAAGTAATAATCCAAGAAACGGGCCAGAATCGTCTAAAACTGCGAGTGTTGATGACCGAGAGGTAAGTGCACCTTGGGGTTCAACAACTATAGAAATCGCATCAGGACCCCAAAACGGTGAGTAATAGTCCTCGAAACGGGTCATAATGGGCCAAACAGTGTGTGTTGACGACGGACACGTAAACGCATCCCGGGGATCGTCAATCATGGAAATCGCTCTGGGACCTCAAAACGCTGAGTAATAGTGCACGAAATGGACCAGGATCGGCCAAAATTATGAGTGTTGATGACCGACACGTAAACGCGCACAAGGGTACATCAATTTTAGAAATCACTTCGGGGCCCCAAAACTGAGTAATAGTCCAAGAAACAGGCCAGAATCGGCGCAAACTGGGAGTCTTGATGACCAACACGTAAGCGCACCTTGGCATTTGAAAACCATAGAAAAGGCTTTGGGACCCCAAAACGGTGAGTAATAGCCCATGAAACGGGCCAGAATCGGCCAAAACTGCATGTGTTGATGACCGACAAGTAAGCGCACCTTGGGGTTCAACAGCTATGGAAATCGCTCCGGGACCCCAAAACAATGAGTAATAGTCCAAGAAACAGGCAAGAATCGGCCAAAACTAAGAGTATCGATGACCACACGTAAGCGCACCTTGGGGTTCAACAACTATGGAAATTGCTTCGGGACCCCAAAATGGTGAGTAATAGTCCACGAAACGGGTCAAAATTGGCCAAAACTGTGAGTGTTGACGACCGATGCGTACAAGCACCTCGGGGATAATCAATCGTGGAAATCACTCTAGGACCCCAAAACGCTGAATGGTAGTGCACGAAACGGACCAGAATCTGCAAAAATTATGAGTATTGATGACCGACACATAAACGCACCTCGGGGGTTCCTCGATCGTTGAAATCACTTCGGGACCCCAAAACTGAGTAATAGTCCATGAAACGGGTGAGAATCGACAAAAACCCCGATTGTTGATGACCGACATGTAAATGCACCCAAGGGTTCGTTAATCATGGAAATCT
The DNA here is from genome assembly GCA_963921465.1 of Triticum timopheevii. Lineage (NCBI taxonomy): Eukaryota > Viridiplantae > Streptophyta > Magnoliopsida > Poales > Poaceae > Triticum > Triticum timopheevii. The sequence continues at coordinate 48,054,639 of OY997268.1, read as the reverse complement.
CTCCAGGACCCCAAAACATTGAGTAATAGTCCATGAAATAGGCCAGAATCGACAAAAATCGCGAGTATTGATGACCAACACATAAACGCACCCCGGGGTTCGTTAATCGTGGAAATCACTCCGAGACCCCAAAATAGTGTGTAATAGTCCATGAAACGGGCCAAAATCGGCCAAAACTGTGATTGTTGATGACCGACGCGCAAGCGCACCTTGGGGTTCGACAACCATGGAAATCGCTCTGGGACCCCAGAATGGTGAGTAATATTCCATGAAACAGGCCAGAATCGGCCAAAACTGTGAGTTTTGATGACCGACACGGAAACGCACCTTGGGTTCGTTAATCGTGGAAATCAATCCGGGCCCCCAAAGCGGAGAGTAATAATACACGAAACGCGCCAGAATCGGCTAAAACTGTGAGTGTTGATGACCGACACGTAAACGCACCCCGGGATTCGTTAATCGTGGAAATAATTCAAGGACCCCAAAACAGTAAGTAATAATCCAAGAAATGGGCCAGAATCGTCTAAAACTGCGAGTGTTGATGACCGAGAGGTAAGTGCACCTTGGGGTTCAACAACTATAGAAATCGCTTCAGGACCCCAAAACGGTGAGTAATAGTCCTCGGAACGGGTCAGAATGGGCAAAACAGTGAGTGTTGACGACGGACACGTAAACGCATCCCGGGGATCGTCAATCATGGAAATCGCTCTGGGACCCCAAAACGCTGAGTAATAGTGCACGAAATCGACCAGGATCGGCCAAAATTATGATTGTTGATGACCGACATGTAAACGCACACCGGGGTTCAGCAATCTTAGAAATCACTTCGGGACCCCAAAACTGAGTAATAGTCCAAGAAACAGGCCAGAATCGGCGCAAACTGGGAGTCTTGATGACCAACACGTAAGCGCACCTTGGCATTTGACAACCATAGAAAACGTTTTGGGATCCCAAAACGGTGAGTAATAGCCCATGAAATGGACCAGAATCGGCCAAAACTGCGTGTGTTGATGACCGACAAGTAAGCGCACCTTGGGGTTCAACAGCTATGGAAATCGCTCCGGGACCCCAAAACAATGAGTAATTGTCCAAGAAACGGGCAAGAATCGGCCAAAACTGAGAGTATCGATGACCACACGTAAGCGCACCTTGGGGTTCAACAACTATGGAAATTGCTTCGGGACCCCAAAATGGTGAGTAATAGTCCACGAAACGGGTCAAAATTGGCCAAAACTGTGAGTGTTGACGACGGATGCGTACAAGCACCTCGGGGATAGTCAATCGTAGAAATCACTCTAGGACCCCAAAACGCTGAATGGTAGTGCACGAAACGGACCATAATCTGCAAAAATTATGAGTATTGATGACCGACACATAAACGCACCTCGGGGGTTCCTCGATCATTGAAATCACTTCGGGACCCCAAAACTGAGTAATAGTCCATGAAACGGGTGAGAATCGACAAAAACCCCGATTGTTGATGACCGACATGTAAATGCACCCAAGGGTTCGTTAATCATGGAAATCTCTCCGGGACCCCAAAACATTGAGTAATAGTCCATGAAACAGGCCAGAATCGACAAAAATCGTGAGTATTGATGACCAACACGTAAACGCACCCCGGGGTTCGTTAATCGTGGAAATCACTCCGAGACCCCAAAATAGTGTGTAATAGTCCATGAAACGGGCCAAAATCGGCCAAAACTGTGATTGTTGATGACCGACACGCAAGCGCACCTTGGGGTTCGACAACCATGGAAATCGCTCTGGGACCCCAGAATGGTGAGTAATATTCCATGAAACAGGCCAGAATCGGCCAAAACTATGAGTTTTGATGACCGACACGGAAACGCACCTTGGGTTCGTTAATCGTGGAAATCAATCCGGGCTCCCAAAGCGGAGAGTAATAATACACGAAACGCGCCAGAATCGGCTAAAACTGTGAGTGTTGATGACCGACACGTAAACGCACCCCGTGGTTCGTTAATCGTGGAAATAATTCAAGGACCCCAAAACAGTAAGTAATAATCCAAGAAACGAGCCAGAATCATCTAAAACCCCGAGTGTTGATGACCGAGAGGTAAGTGCACCTTGGGGTTCAACAACTATAGAAATCGCTTCAGGACCCCAAAACGGTGAGTAATAGTCCTCGAAACGGGTCAGAATGGGCCAAACAGTGAGTGTTGACGACGGACACGTAAACGCATCCCGGGGATCGTCAATCATGGAAATCGCTCTGGGACCCCAAAACGCTAAGTAATAGTGCACGCAATGGACCAGGATCGGCCAAAATTATGATTGTTGATGACCGACACGTAAACGCACACCGGGGTTCAGCAATCTTAGAAATCACTTCGGGACCCCAAAACTGAGTAATAGTCCAAGAAACAGGCCAGAATCGGCGCAAACTGGGAGTCTTGATGACCAACACGTAAGCGCACCTTGGCATTTCACAACCATAGAAAACGCTTTGGGATCCCAAAACGGTGAGTAATAGCCCATGAAACGGGCCAGAATCGGCCAAAACTGCGTGTGTTGATGACCTACAAGTAAGCGCACCTTGGGGTTCAACAGCTATGGAAATCGCTCCGGGACCCCAGAACAATGAGTAATTGTCCAAGAAACGGGCAAGAATCGGCCAAAACTGAGAGTATCGATGACCACACGTAAGCGCACCTTGGGGTTCAACAACTATGGAAATTGCTTCGGGACCCCAAAATGGTGAGTAATAGTCCACGAAACGGGTCAAAATTGGCCAAAACTGTGAGTGTTGACGACGGATGCGTACAAGCACCTCGGGGATAGTCAATCGTGGAAATCACTCTAGGACCCCAAAACGCTGAATGGTAGTGCACGAAACGGACCAGAATCTACAAAAATTATGAGTATTGATGACCGACACATAAACGCACCTTGGGGGTTCCTCGATCGTTGAAATCACTTCGGGACCCCAAAACTAAGTAATAGTCCATGAAACGGGTGAGAATCGACAAAAACCCCGATTGTTGATGTCCGACATGTAAATGCACGAAAGGGTTCGTTAATCATGCAAATCTCTCCGGGACCCCAAAACATTGAGTAATAGTCCATGAAACAGGCCAGAATCGACAAAAATCGCGAGTATTGATGACCAACACGTAAACGCACCCCGGGGTTCGTTAATCGTGGAAATCACTCCGAGACCCCAGAATAGTGTGTAATAGTCCATGAAACGGGCCAAAATCGGCCAAAACTGTGATTGTTGATGACCGACACGCAAGCGCACCTTGGGGTTCGACAACCATGGAAATCGCTCTGGGACCACAGAATTGTGAGTAATATTCCATGAAACAGGCCAGAATCGGCCAAAACTGTGAGTTTTGATGACCGACACGGAAACGCACCTTGGGTTCGTTAATCGTGGAAATCAATCCGGGCCCCCAAAGCGGAGAGTAATAATACACGAAACGCGCCAGAATCGGCTAAAACTGTGAGTGTTGATGACCGACACGTAAACGCACACCGGGGTTCGTTAATCGTGGAAATAATTCAAGGACCCCAAAACAGTAAGTAATAATCCAAGAAACGGGCCAGAATCGTCTAAAACTGCGAGTGTTGATGACCGAGAGGTAAGTGCACCTTGGGGTTCAACAACTATAGAAATCGCTTCAGGACCCCAAAACGGTGAGTAATAGTCCTCGAAACGGGTCAGAATGGGCCAAATAGTGAGTGTTGACGACGGACACGTAAACGCATCCCGGGGATCGTCAATCACGAAAATCGCTCTGGGACCCCAAAACGCTGAGTAATAGTGCACAAAATCGACCAGGATCGACCAAGGTTATGATTGTCGATGACCGACACGTAAACACACACCGGGGTTCATCAATCTTAGAAATCACTTCGGGACCCCAAAACTGAGTAGTAGTCCAAGAAACAGGCTAGAATCGGCGCAAACTGGGAGTCTTCATGACCAATACGTAAGCGCACCTTGGCATTTGACAACCATAGAACACGCTTTGGGACCCCAAAACGGTTAGTAATAGCCCATGAAACGGGCCAGAATCGGCCAAAACTGCGTGTGTTGATGACCGACAAGTAAGCGCACCTTGGGGTTCAACAGCTATGGAAATCGCTCCGAGACCCCAAAACAATGAGTAATAGTCCAAGAAACGGGCAAGAATCGGCCAGAACTGAGAGTATCGATGACCACACGTAAGCGCACCTTGGGGTCCACGAAACTATGGAAATCACTTCGGGGCCCCAAAATGGTGAGTAATAGTCCACGAAACGGGTCAAAATTGGCCAAAACTGTGAGTGTTGACGACGGATACGTACAAGCACATCGGGGATAGTCAATCGTGGAAATCACTCTAGGACCCCAAAACGCTGAATGGTAGTGCACGAAACGGACCAGAATCTGAAAAAATTATGAGTATTGATGACCGACACATAAACGCACCTCGGGGTTCCTCGATCGTTGAAATCACTTCGGGACCCCAAAACTGAGTAATAGTCCATGAAACGGGTGAGAATCGACAAAAACCCCGAGTGTTGATGACCGACATGTAAATGCACCCAAGGGTTCGTTAATCATGGAAATCACTCCGGGACCCCAAAACATTGATTAATAGTCCATGAAACAGGCCAGAATCGACAAAAATCACGAGTATTGATGACCAACACGTAAACGGACCCCGGGGTTCATTAATCGTGGAAATCACTCCGAGACCCCAAAATAATGTGTAATAGTCCATGAAACGGGCCAAAATCGGCCAAAACTGAGATTGTTGATGACCGACACGCAAGCGCACCTTGGGGTTCGACAACCATGGAAATCGCTCTGGGACCCCAGAATGGTGAGTAATATTCCATGGAACGGGCCAGAATCGGCCAAAACTGTGAGTTTTGATGACCGACACGGAAACGCACCTTGGGTTCGTTAATCGTGGAAATCAATCCGGGCCCCCAAAGCGGAGAGTAATAATACACGAAACGCGCCAGAATCGGCTAAAACTGTGAGTGTTGATGACCGACACGTAAACGCACCCCGGGGTTCGTTAATCATGGAAATAATTCAAGGACCCCAAAACAGTAAGTAATAATCCAAGAAACGGGCCAGAATCGTCTAAAACTGCGAGTGTTGATGACCGAGAGGTAAGTGCACCTTGGGGTTCAACAACTATAGAAATCGCTTCAGGACCCCAAAACGGTGAGTAATAGTCCACGAAACGGGTCAGAATGGGCCAAACAGTGAGTGTTGACGACGGACACGTAAACGCATCCCGGGGATCGTCAATCATGGAAATCACTCTGGGACTCCAAAACGCTGAGTAATAGTGCACAAAACGGACCAGGATCGGCCAAAATTATGAGTGTTGATGAGCGACACGTAAACGGACACCGGGGTTCATCAATCGTAGAAATCACTTCGGGACCCCAAAACTGAGTAATAGTCCAAGAAACGGGCCAGAATCGGCGCAAACTAGGAGTCTTAATGACCAACACGTAAGCACACCTTGGCGTTTGACAACCATAGAAAATGCTTTGGGACCCCAAAACGGTGAGTAATAGCCCATGAAACGGGCCAGAATCAGCCAAAACTGCGTGTGTTGATGACCGACAAGCGCACCTTGGGGTTCAACAGCTATGGAAATCGCTCCGGGACCCCAAAACAATGAGTAATATTCCAAGAAACAGGGAAGAATCGGCCAAAACTGAGAGTATCGATGACCGCACGTAAGTCCACATTGGGGTTCAACAACTATGGAAATCGCTTCCGGACCCCAAAATGGTGAGTAATACGAAACGGGTCAAAATTGGCCAAAACTATGAGTGTTGACGACGGATACGTACAAGCACCTCAGGGATAGTCAATCGTGGAAATCACTCTAGGACCCCAAAACGTCGAATGGTAGTGCACGAAACGGACCAGAATCTGCCAAAATTATGAGTATTGATGACCGACACATAAACGCACCCCGGGGTTCCTCAATCGTTGAAATTACTTCGGGAACCCAAAACTGAGTAATAGTCCATGAAACGGGTGAGAATCGACAAAAACCCCGAGTGTTGATGACCGACATGTAAATGCACCCAAGGGTTCGTTAATCATGGAAATCACTCCGGGACCCCAAAACATTGAGTAATAGTCCATGAAACAGGCCAGAATCGACAAAAATCGCGAGTATTAATGACCAACACGTAAACGGACCCCGTGGTTCGTTAATCGTGGAAATCACTCCGAGACCCCAAAATAGTGTGTAATAGTCCATGAAACGGGCCAAAATCGGCCAAAACTGTGATTGTTGATGACCAACACGCAAGCGCACCTTGGGGTTCGACAACCATGGAAATCACTCTGGGACCCCAGAATGGTGAGTAATATTCCATGAAACGGGCCAGAATCGGCCAAAACTGTGAGTTTTCATGACCGACACGGAAACGCACCTTGGGTTCGTTAATCGTGGAAATCAATCCGGGCCCCCAAAGCGGAGAGTAATAATACACGAAACGCGCCAGAATCGGCTAAAACTGTGAGTGTTGATGACCGACACGTAAACGCACACCGGGGTTCGTTAATCGTGGAAATAATTCAAGGACCCCAAAACAGTAAGTAATAATCCAAGAAACGGGCCAGAATCGTCTAAAACTGCGAGTGTTGATGACCGAGAGGTAAGTGCACCTTGGGGTTCAACAACTATAGAAATCGCTTCAGGACCCCAAAACGGTGAGTAATAGTCCACGAAACGGGTCAGAATGGGCCAAACAGTGAGTGTTGACGACGGACATGTAAACGCATCCCGGGGATCGTCAATCATGGAAATCGCTCTGGGACTCCAAAACGCTGAGTAATAGTGCATGAAATGGACCAGGATCGGCCAAAAATTATGAGTGTTGATGACCGACACGTAAACGGACACTGGGGTTCATCAATCGTAGAAATCACTTCGGGACCCCAAAACTGAGTAATGTTCCAAGAAACGGGCCAGAATTGGCACGAACCGGGAGTCTTGATGACCAACACGTAAGCGCACCTTGGCGTTTGACAACCATAGAAAATGCTTCGGGACCCCAAAACGGTGAGTAATCGCCCATGAAACGGGCCAGAATCGGCCAAAACTGCGTGTGTTGATGACCGACAAGTAAGCGCACCTTGGGGTTCAACAGCTATGGAAATCGCTCCGGGACCCGAAAAGAATGAGTAATAGTCCAAGAAACAGGCAAGAATCGGCGAAAACTGAGAGTATCGATGACCACACGTAAGCGCACCTTGGGGTTCAACTACTATGGAAATCGCTTTGGACCCCAAAATGGTCAGTAATAGTCCACGAAACGGGTCAAAATTGGCCAAAACTATGAGTGTTGACGACGGATACGTACAAGCACCTCAGGGATAGTCAATCGTGGAAATCACTCTAGGACCCCAAAACGTCGAATGGTAGTGCATGAAACGGACCAGAATCTGCCAAAATTATGAGTATTGATAACCGACACATAAACGCACCCCGGGGTTCCTCAATCGTTGAAATTACTTCGGGAACCCAAAACTGAGTAATAGTCCATGAAACGGGTGAGAATCGACAAAAACCCCGAGTGTTGATGACCGTCATGTAAATGCACCCAAGGGTTCGTTAATCATGGAAATCACTCCGGGACCCCAAAACATTGAGTAATAGTCCATGAAACAGGCCAGAATCGACAAAAATCACGAGTATTGATGACCAACACGTAAACGGACCCCGGGGTTCGTTAATCGTGGAAATCACTCCGAGACCCCAAAATAGTGTGTAATAGTCCACGAAACGGGCCAAAATCGGCCAAAACTATGATTGTTGATGAGCGACATGCAAGCGCACCTTGGGGTTCGACAACCATGGAAATCGCTATGGGACCCTAGAACGGTGAGTAATAGTCCATGAAACGGGCCAGAATCGGCCAGAACTGTGAGTTTTGATGACCGACACGGAAACGCACCCTGGGTTCGTTAATCGTGGAAATCAATCCGGGCCCCCAAAGCGGAGAGTAATAATACACGAAACGCGCCAGAATCGGCTAAAACTGTGAGTGTTGATGACCGACACGTAAACGCACACCGGGGTTCCTTAATCGTGGAAATAATTCAAGGACCCCAAAACAGTAAGTAATAATCCAAGAAACGGGCCAGAATCGTCTAAAACTGCGAGTGTTGATGACCGAGAGGTAAGTGCACCTTGGGGTTCAACAACAATAGAAATCGCTTCAGGACCCCAAAACGGTGAGTAATAGTCCACGAAACGGGTCAGAATGGGCCAAACAGTGAGTGTTGACGACGGACACGTAAACACATCCCGGGGATCGTCAATCATGGAATTCGCTCTGGGACTCCAAAACGCTGAGTAATAGTGCACAAAACGGACCAGGATCGGCCAAAATTATGAGTGTTGATGAGCGACACGTAAACGGACACCGGGGTTCATCAATCGTAGAAATCACTTCGGGACCCCAAAACTGAGTAATAGTCCAAGAAATGGGCCAGAATCGGCGCAAACTGGGAGTCTTGATGACAAACACGTAAGCGCACCTTGGCGTTTGACAACCATAGAAAATGCTTCGGGACCCCAAAACGGTGAGTAATAGCCCATGAAACGGGCCAGAATCGGCCAAAACTGCGTGTGTTGATGACCGACAAGTAAGCGCTCCTTGGGGTTCAACGGCTATGGAAATCGCTCCGGGACCCCAAAACAATGAGTAATAGTCCAAGAAACAGGCAAGAATCGGCCAAAACTGAGAGTATTGGTGACCACACGTAAGCGCACCTTGGGGTTCAACAACTATAGAAATCGCTCCGGGACCCCAAAACAATGAGTAATAGTCCACGAAACGGGTCAAAATTTGCCAAAACTGTGAGTGTTGACGACGGATGCGTACAAGCACCTCGGGGATAGTCAATCATGGAAATCACTCTAGGACCCCAAAATGCTGAATGGTAGTGCACGAAACAGACCAGAATCTGCCAAAATTGTGAGTATTGATGACCGACACATAAACGCACGCCGGGGTTCCTCAATCGTTGAAATTACTTCGGGACCCCAAAACTGAGTAATAGTCCATTTAACGGGTGAGAATCGACAAAAACCCCGAGTGTTGATGACCGACATGTAAATGCACCCAAGGGTTCGTTAATCATGGAAATCACTCCGGGACCCCAAAACATTGAGTAATAGTCCATGAAACAGGCCAGAATCGACAAAAATCGCGAGTGTTGATGACCAATACGTAAACGCACCCCGGGATTCGTTAATCATGGAAATCACTCCGGGACCCCAAAATAGTGTGTAATAGTCCATGAAACGGGCCAAAATCCACCAAACCTGTGATTGTTGATGACCGACACGCAAGCGCACCTTGGGGTTCGACAACCATGGAAATCGCTCTGGGACCCCAGAATGGTGAGTAATATTCCATGAAACGGGCCAGAAACGGCCGAAACTGTGAGTTTTGATGACCGACACGGAAACGCACCTTGGGTTCGTTAATCGTGGAAATCAATCCGGGCCCCCGAAGCGGAGAGTAATAATACACGAAACGCGCCAGAATCGGCTAAAACTGTGAGTGTTGATGACCGAAACGTAAACGCACACCGGGGTTCCTTAATCGTGGAAATAATTCAAGGACCCCAAAACAGTAAGTAATAATCCAAGAAACGGGCCAGAATCGTCTAAAACTGCGAGTGTTGATGACCGAGAGGTAAGTGCACCTTGGGGTTCAACAACAATAGAAATCGCTTCAGGACCCCAAAACGGTGAGTAATAGTCCACGAAACGGGTCAGAATGGGCCAAACAGTGAGTGTTGACGACGGACACGTAAACACATCCCGGGGATCGTCAATCATGGAATTCGCTCTGGGACTCCAAAATGCTGAGTAATAGTGCACAAAACGGACCAGGATCGGCCAAAATTATGAGTGTTGATGAGCGACACGTAAACGGACACCGGGGTTCATCAATCGTAGAAATCACTTCGGGACCCCAAAACTGAGTAATAGTCCAAGAAATGGGCCAGAATCGGCGCAAACTGGGAGTCTTCATGACAAACACGTAAGCGCACCTTGGCGTTTGACAACCATAGAAAATGCTTCGGGACCCCAAAACGGTGAGTAATAGCCCATGAAACGGGCCAGAATCGGCCAAAACTGCGTGTGTTGATGACCGACAAGTAAGCGCTCCTTGGGGTTCAACAGCTATGGAAATCGCTCCGGGACCCCAAAACAATGAGTAATAGTCCAAGAAACAGGCAAGAATCGGCCAAAACTGAGAGTATTGGTGACCACACGTAAGCGCACCTTGGGGTTCAACAACTATAGAAATCGCTCCGGGACCCCAAAACAATGAGTAATAGTCCACGAAACGGGTCAAAATTTGCCAAAACTGTGATTGTTGACGACGGATGCGTACAAGCACCTCGGGGATAGTCAATCATGGAAATCACTCTAGGACCCCAAAATGCTGAATGGTAGTGCACGAAACAGACCAGAATCTGCCAAAATTGTGAGTATTGATGACCGACACATAAACGCACGCCGGGGTTCCTCAACCGTTGAAATTACTTCGGGACCCCAAAACTGAGTAATAGTCCATTTAACGGGTGAGAATCGACAAAAACCCCGAGTGTTGATGACCGACATGTAAATGCACCCAAGGGTTCGTTAATCATGGAAATCACTCCGGGACCCCAAAACATTGAGTAATAGTCCATGAAACAGGCCAGAATCGACAAAAAACACGTGTGTTGATGACCAATACGTAAACGCACCCCGGGATTCGTTAATCATGGAAATCACTCCGGGACCCCAAAATAGTGTGTAATAGTCCATGAAACGGGCCAAAATCCACCAAACCTGTGATTGTTGATGACCGACACGCAAGCGCACCTTGGGGTTCGACAACCATGGAAATCGCTCTGGGACCCCAGAATGGTGAGTAATATTCCATGAAACGGGCCAGAAACGGCCGAAACTGTGAGTTTTGATGACCGACACGGAAACGCACCTTGGGTTCGTTAATCGTGGAAATCAATCCGGGCCCCCAAAGCGGAGAGTAATAATACACGAAACGCGCCAGAATCGGCTAAAACTGTGAGTGTTGATGACCGACACGTAAACGCACACCGGGGTTCGTTAATCGTGGAAATAATTCAAGGACCCCAAAACAGTAAGTAATAATCCAAGAAACGGGCCAGAATCGTCTAAAACTGCGAGTGTTGATGACCGAGAGGTAAGTGCACCTTGGGGTTCAACAACTATAGAAATCTCTTCAGGACCCCAAAACGGTGAGTAATAGTCCATGAAACGGGTCAGAATGGGCCAAACAGTGAGTGTTGACGACGGACACGTAAACGCATCCCGGGGATCGTCAATCATGGAAATCGCTCTGGGACCCCAAAACGCTGAGTAATAGTGCACGAAATGGACCAGGATCGGCCAAAATTATGAGTGTTGATGACCGACACGTAAACGGACACTGGGGTTCATCAATCGTAGAAATCACTTCGGGACCCCAAAACTGAGTAATGTTCCAAGAAACGGGCCAGAATCGGCACGAACCGGGAGTCTTAATGACCAACACGTAAGCGCACCCTGGCGTTTGACAACCATAGAAAATGCTTGGGGACCCCAAAACGGTGAGTAATAGCCCATGAAACGGGCCAGAATCGGCCAAAACTGCATGTGTTGATGACCGACAAGTAAGCGCACCTTGGGGTTCAACAGCTATGGAAATCGCTCCGGGACCCGAAAAGAATGAGTAATAGTCCAAGAAACAGGCAAGAATCGGCGAAAACTGAGAGTATCGATGACCACACGTAAGCGCACCTTGGGGTTCAACTACTATGGAAATCGCTTCGGACCCCAAAATGGTGAGTAATAGTCCACGAAACGGGTCAAAATTGGCCAAAACTGTGAGTGTTGACGACGGATACGTACAAGCACCTCAGGGATAGTCAATCGTGGAAATCACTTTAGGACCCCAAAACGTCGAATGGTAGTGCACGAAACGGACCAGAATCTGCCAAAATTATGAGTATTGATAACCGACACATAAACGCACCCCGGGGTTCCTCAATCGTTGAAATTACTTCAGGACCCCAAAACTGAGTAATAGTCCATGAAACGGGTGAGAATCGACAAAAACCCCGAGTGTTGATGACCGTCATGTAAATGCACCCAAGGGTTCGTTAATCATGGAAATCACTCCGGGACCCCAAAACATTGAGTAATAGTCCATGAAACAGGCCAGAATCAAAAAAAATCACGAGTATTGATGACCAACACGTAAACGGACCCCGGGGTTCGTTAATCGTGGAAATCACTCCGAGACCCCAAAATAGTGTGTAATAGTCCATGAAACCGGCCAAAATCGGCCAAAACTGTGATTGTTGATGACCGACACGCAAGTGCACCTTGGGGTTCGACAACCATGGAAATCGCTCTGGGACCCCAGAATGGTGAGTAATATTCCATGAAACGGGCCAGAATCGGCCAAAACTGTGAGTTTTGATGACCGACACGGAAACGCACCTTGGGTTCGTTAATCGTGGAAATCAATCCGGGCCCCCAAAGCGGAGAGTAATAATACACGAAACGCGCCAGAATCGGCTAAAACTGTGAGTGTTGATGACCGACACGTAAACGCACCCCGGGGTTCGTTAATCATGGAAATAATTCAAGGACCCCAAAACAGTAAGTAATAATCCAAGAAACGGGCCAGAATCGTCTAAAAATGCGATTGTTGATGACCGAGAGGTAAGTGCACCTTGGGGTTCAACAACTATAGAAATCGCTTCAGGACCCCAAAACGGTGAGTAATAGTCCACGAAACGGGTCAGAATGGGCCAAACAGTGAGTGTTGACGACGGACACGTAAACGCATCCCGGGGATCGTCAATCATGGAAATCGCTCTGGGACTCCAAAACGCTGAGTAATAGTGCACAAAATGGACCAGGATCGGCCAAAATTATGAGTGTTGATGAGCGACACGTAAACGAACACCGGGGTTCATCAATCGTAGAAATCACTTCGGGACCCCAAAACTGAGTAATAGTCCAAGAAATGGGCCAGAATCGGCGCAAACTGGGAGTCTTGATGACAAACACGTAAGCGCACCTTGGCGTTTGACAACCATAGAAAATGCTTCGGGACCCCAAAACGGTGAGTAATAGCCCATGAAACGGGCCAGAATCGGCCAAAACTGCGTGTGTTGATGACCGACAAGTAAGCGCACCTTGGGGTTCAACAGCTATGGAAATCGCTCCGGGACCCGAAAAGAATGAGTAATAGTCCATGAAACAGGCAAGAATCGGCCAAAACTAAGAGTATCGATGACCACACGTAAGCGCACCTTGGGGTTCAACTACTATGGAAATCGCTTCGGACCCCAAAATGGTGAGTAATAGTCCACGAAACGGGTCAAAATTGGCCAAAACTATGAGTGTTGACGACGGATACGTACAAGCACCTCAGGGATAGTCAATCGTGGAAATCACTCTAGGACCCCAAAACATCGAATGGTAGTGCATGAAACGGACCAGAATCTGCCAAAATTATGAGTATTGATAACCGACACATAAACGCACCCCGGGGTTCCTCAATCGTTGAAATTACTTCGGGACCCCAAAACTGAGTAATAGTCCATGAAATGGGTGAGAATCGACAAAAACCCCGAGTGTTGATGACCGTCATGTAAATGCACCCAAGGGTTCTTTAATCATGGAAATCACTCCGGGACCCCAAAACATTGAGTAATAGTCCATGAAACAGGCCAGAATCAACAAAAATCACGAGTATTGATGACCAACACGTAAACGGACCCCGGGGTTCGTTAATCGTGGAAATCACTCCGAGACCCCAAAATAGTGTGTAATAGTCCATGAAACCGGCCAAAATCGGCCAAAACTGTGATTGTTGATGACCGACACGCAAGTGCACCTTGGGGTTCGACAACCATGGAAATCGCTCTGGGACCCCAGAATGGTGAGTAATATTCCATGAGACGGGCCAGAATCGGCCAAAACTGTGAGTTTTGATGACCGACATGGAAACGCACCTTGGGTTCGTTAATCGTGGAAATCAATCCGGGCCCCCAAAGCGGAGAGTAATAATACACGAAACGCGCCAGAATCGGCTAAAACTGTGAGTGTTGATGACCGACACGTAAACGCACCCCGGGGTTCGTTAATCATGGAAATAATTCAAGGACCCCAAAACAGTAAGTAATAATCCAAGAAACGGGCCAGAATCGTCTAAAAATGCGATTGTTGATGACCGAGAGGTAAGTGCACCTTGGGGTTCAACAACTATAGAAATCGCTTCAGGACCCCAAAACGGTGAGTAATAGTCCACGAAACGGGTCAGAATGGGCCAAACAGTGAGTGTTGACGACGGACACGTAAACGCATCCCGGGGATCGTCAATCATGGAAATCGCTCTGGGACTCCAAAACGCTGAGTAATAGTGCACAAAACGGACCAGGATCGGCCAAAATTATGAGTGTTGATGAGCGACATGTAAACGGACACCGGGGTTCATCAATCGTAGAAATCACTTCGGGACCCCAAAACTGAGTAATAGTCCAAGAAATGGGCCAGAATCGGCGCAAACTGGGAGTCTTGATGACAAACACGTAAGCGCACCTTGGCGTTTGACAACCATAGATAATGCTTCGGGACCCCAAAACGGTGAGTAATAGCCCATGAAACGGGCCAGAATCGGCCAAAACTGCGTGTGTTGATGACCGACAAGTAAGCGCACCTTGGGGTTCAACAGCTATGGAAATCGCTCCGGGACCCGAAAAGAATGAGTAATAGTCCATGAAACAGGCAAGAATCGGCCAAAACTGAGAGTATCGATGACCACACGTAAGCGCACCTTGGGGTTCAACTACTATGGAAATCGCTTCGGACCCCAAAATGGTGAGTAATAGTCCATGAAACGGGTCAAAATTGGCCAAAACTATGAGTGTTGATGACGGATACGTACAAGCACCTCAGGGATAGTCAATCGTGGAAATCACTCTAGGACCCCAAAACGTCGAATGGTAGTGCACGAAACGGACCAGAATCTGCCAAAATTATGAGTATTGATAACCGACACATAAACGCACCCCGGGGTTCCTCAATCGTTGAAATTACTTCGGGACCCCAAAACTGAGTAATAGTCCATGAAACGGGTGAGAATCGACAAAAACCCCGAGTGTTGATGACCGTCATGTAAATGCACCCAAGGGTTCGTTAATCATGGAAATCACTCCGGGACCCCAAAACATTGAGTAATAGTCCATGAAACAGGCCAGAATCAACAAAAATCACGAGTATTGATGACCAACACGTAAACGGACCCCGGGGTTCGTTAATCGTGGAAATCAATCCGGGCCCCCAAAGCGGAGAGTAATAATACACGAAACGCGCCAGAATCGGCTAAAACTGTGAGTGTTGATGACCGACACGTAAACGCACCCCGGGGTTCGTTAATCATGGAAATAATTCAAGGACCCCAAAACAGTAAGTAATAATCCAAGAAACGGGCCAGAATCGTCTAAAAATGCGATTGTTGATGACCGAGAGGTAAGTGCACCTTGGGGTTCAACAACTATAGAAATCGCTTCAGGACCCCAAAACGGTGAGTAATAGTCCACGAAACGGGTCAGAATGGGCCAAACAGTGAGTGTTGACGACGGACACGTAAACGCATCCCGGGGATCGTCAATCATGGAAATCGCTCTGGGACTCCAAAACGCTGAGTAATAGTGCACAAAACGGACCAGGATCGGCCAAAATTATGAGTGTTGATGAGCGACACGTAAACGGACACCGGGGTTCATCAATCGTAGAAATCACTTCGGGACCCCAAAACTGAGTAATAGTCCAAGAAATGGGCCAGAATCGGCGCAAACTGGGAGTCTTGATGACAAACACGTAAGCGCACCTTGGCGTTTGACAACCATAGATAATGCTTCGGGACCCCAAAACGGTGAGTAATAGCCCATGAAACGGGCCAGAATCGGCCAAAACTGCGTGTGTTGATGACCGACAAGTAAGCGCACCTTGGGGTTCAACAGCTATGGAAATCGCTCCGGAACCCGAAAAGAATGAGTAATAGTCCATGAAACAGGCAAGAATCGGCCAAAACTGAGAGTATCGATGACCACACGTAAGCGCACCTTGGGGTTCAACTACTATGGAAATCGCTTCGGACCCCAAAATGGTGAGTAATAGTCCATGAAACGGGTCAAAATTGGCCAAAACTATGAGTGTTGACGACGGATACGTACAAGCACCTCAGGGATAGTCAATCGTGGAAATCACTCTAGGACCCCAAAACGTCGAATGGTAGTGCACGAAACGGACCAGAATCTGCCAAAATTATGAGTATTGATAACCGACACATAAACGCACCCCGGGGTTCCTCAATCGTTGAAATTACTTCGGGACCCCAAAACTGAGTAATAGTCCATGAAACGGGTGAGAATCGACAAAAACCCCGAGTGTTGATGACCGTCATGTAAATGCACCCAAGGGTTCGTTAATCATGGAAATCACTCCGGGACCCCAAAACATTGAGTAATAGTCCATGAAACAGGCCAGAATCAACAAAAATCACGAGTATTGATGACCAACACGTAAACGGACCCCGGGGTTCGTTAATCGTGGAAATCAATCCGGGCCCCCAAAGCGGAGAGTAATAATACACGAAACGCGCCAGAATCGGCTAAAACTGTGAGTGTTGATGACCGACACGTAAACGCACCCCGGGGTTCGTTAATCATGGAAATAATTCAAGGACCCCAAAACAGTAAGTAATAATCCAAGAAACGGGCCAGAATCGTCTAAAAATGCGATTGTTGATGACCGAGAGGTAAGTGCACCTTGGGGTTCAACAACTATAGAAATCGCTTCAGGACCCCAAAACGGTGAGTAATAGTCCACGAAACGGGTCAGAATGGGCCAAACAGTGAGTGTTGACGACGGACACGTAAACGCATCCCGGGGATCGTCAATCATGGAAATCGCTCTGGGACTCCAAAACGCTGAGTAATAGTGCACAAAACGGACCAGGATCGGCCAAAATTATGAGTGTTGATGAGCGACACGTAAACGGACACCGGGGTTCATCAATCGTAGAAATCACTTCGGGACCCCAAAACTGAGTAATAGTCCAAGAAATGGGCCAGAATCGGCGCAAACTGGGAGTCTTGATGACAAACACGTAAGCGCACCTTGGCGTTTGACAACCATAGATAATGCTTCGGGACCCCAAAACGGTGAGTAATAGCCCATGAAACGGGCCAGAATCGGCCAAAACTGCGTGTGTTGATGACCGACAAGTAAGCGCACCTTGGGGTTCAACAGCTATGGAAATCGCTCCGGGACCCGAAAAGAATGAGTAATAGTCCATGAAACAGGCAAGAATCGGCCAAAACTGAGAGTATCGATGACCACACGTAAGCGCACCTTGGGGTTCAACTACTATGGAAATCGCTTCGGACCCCAAAATGGTGAGTAATAGTCCATGAAACGGGTCAAAATTGGCCAAAACTGTGAGTGTTGACGACGGATACGTACAAGCACCTCAGGGATAGTCAATCGTGGAAATCACTCTAGGACCCCAAAACGTCGAATGGTAGTGCACGAAACGGACCAGAATCTGCCAAAATTATGAGTATTGATAACCGACACATAAACGCACCCCGGGGTTCCTCAATCGTTGAAATTACTTCGGGACCCCAAAACTGAGTAATAGTCCATGAAACGGGTGAGAATCGACAAAAACCCCGAGTGTTGATGACCGTCATGTAAATGCACCCAAGGGTTCGTTAATCATGGAAATCACTCCGGGACCCCAAAACATTGAGTAATAGTCCATGAAACAGGCCAGAATCAACAAAAATCACGAGTATTGATGACCAACACGTAAACGGACCCCGGGGTTCGTTAATCGTGGAAATCAATCCGGGCCCCCAAAGCGGAGAGTAATAATACACGAAACGCGCCAGAATCGGCTAAAACTGTGAGTGTTGATGACCGACACGTAAACGCACCCCGGGGTTCGTTAATCATGGAAATAATTCAAGGACCCCAAAACAGTAAGTAATAATCCAAGAAACGGGCCAGAATCGTCTAAAAATGCGATTGTTGATGACCGAGAGGTAAGTGCACCTTGGGGTTCAACAACTATAGAAATCGCTTCAGGACCCCAAAACGGTGAGTAATAGTCCACGAAACGGGTCAGAATGGGCCAAACAGTGAGTGTTGACGACGGACACGTAAACGCATCCCGGGGATCGTCAATCATGGAAATCGCTCTGGGACTCCAAAACGCTGAGTAATAGTGCACAAAACGGACCAGGATCGGCCAAAATTATGAGTGTTGATGAGCGACACGTAAACGGACACCGGGGTTCATCAATCGTAGAAATCACTTCGGGACCCCAAAACTGAGTAATAGTCCAAGAAATGGGCCAGAATCGGCGCAAACTGGGAGTCTTGATGACAAACACGTAAGCGCACCTTGGCGTTTGACAACCATAGATAATGCTTCGGGACCCCAAAACGGTGAGTAATAGCCCATGAAACGGGCCAGAATCGGCCAAAACTGCGTGTGTTGATGACCGACAAGTAAGCGCACCTTGGGGTTCAACAGCTATGGAAATCGCTCCGGGACCCGAAAAGAATGAGTAATAGTCCATGAAACAGGCAAGAATCGGCCAAAACTGAGAGTATCGATGACCACACGTAAGCGCACCTTGGGGTTCAACTACTATGGAAATCGCTTCGAACCCCAAAATGGTGAGTAATAGTCCATGAAACGGGTCAAAATTGGCCAAAACTATGAGTGTTGACGACGGATACGTACAAGCACCTCAGGGATAGTCAATCGTGGAAATCACTCTAGGACCCCAAAACGTCGAATGGTAGTGCACGAAACGGACCAGAATCTGCCAAAATTATGAGTATTGATAACCGACACATAAACGCACCCCGGGGTTCCTCAATCGTTGAAATTACTTCGGGACCCCAAAACTGAGTAATAGTCCATGAAACGGGTGAGAATCGACAAAAACCCCGAGTGTTGATGATCGTCATGTAAATGCACCCAAGGGTTCGTTAATCATGGAAATCACTCCGGGACCCCAAAACATTGAGTAATAGTCCATGAAACAGGCCAGAATCAACAAAAATCACGAGTATTGATGACCAACACGTAAACGGACCCCGGGGTTCGTTAATCGTGGAAATCACTCCGAGACCCCAAAATAGTGTGTAATACTCCATGAAACCGGCCAAAATCGGCCAAAACTGTGATTGTTGATGACCGACACGCAAGTGCACCTTGGGGTTCGACAACCATGGAAATCGCTCTGGGACCCCAGAATGGTGAGTAATATTCCATGAAACGGGCCAGAATCGGCCAAAACTGTGAGTTTTGATGACCGACACGGAAACGCACCTTGGGTTCGTTAATCGTGGAAATCAATCCGGGCCCCCAAAGCGGAGAGTAATAATACACGAAACGCGCCAGAATCGGCTAAAACTATGAGTGTTGATGACCGACACATAAACGCACCCCGGGGTTCGTTAATCATGGAAATAATTCAAGGACCCCAAAATAGTAAGTAATAATCCAAGAAACGGGCCAGAATCGTCTAAAAATGCGATTGTTGATGACCGAGAGGTAAGTGCACCTTGGGGTTCAACAACTATAGAAATCGCTTCAGGACCCCAAAACGGTGAGTAATAGTCCACGAAACGGGTCAGAATGGGCCAAACAGTGAGTGTTGACGACGGACACGTAACCGCATCCCGGGGATCGTCAATCATGGAAATCGCTCTGGGACTCCAAAACGCTGAGTAATAGTGCACAAAACGGACCAGGATCGGCCAAAATTATGAGTGTTGATGAGCGACACGTAAACAGACACCGGGGTTCATCAATCGTAGAAATCACTTCGGGACCCCAAAACTGAGTAATAGTCCAAGAAATGGGCCAGAATCGGCGCAAACTGGGAGTCTTGATGACAAACACGTAAGCGCACCTTGGCGTTTGACAACCATAGAAAATGCTTCGGGACCCCAAAACGGTGAGTAATAGCCCATGAAACGGGCCAGAATCGGCCAAAACTGCGTGTGTTGATGACCGACAAGTAAGCGCACCTTGGGGTTCAACAGCTATGGAAATCGCTCCGGGACCCGAAAAGAATGAGTAATAGTCCATGAAACAGGCAAGAATCGGCCAAAACTGAGAGTATCGATGACCACACGTAAGCGCACCTTGGGGTTCAACTACTATGGAAATCGCTTCGGACCCCAAAATGGTGAGTAATAGTCCACGAAACGGGTCAAAATTGGCCAAAACTATGAGTGTTGACGACGGATACGTACAAGCACCTCAGGGATAGTCAATCGTGGAAATCACTCTAGGACCCCAAAACGTCGAATGGTAGTGCACGAAACGGACCAGAATCTGCCAAAATTATGAGTATTGATAACCGACACATAAACGCACCCCGGGGTTCCTCAATCGTTGAAATTACTTCGGGACCCCAAAACTGAGTAATAGTCCATGAAACGGGTGAGAATCGACAAAAACCCCGAGTGTTGATGACCGTCATGTAAATGCACCCAAGGGTTCGTTAATCATGGAAATCACTCCGGGACCCCAAAACATTGAGTAATAGTCCATGAAACAGGCCAGAATCAACAAAAATCACGAGTATTGATGACCAACACGTAAACGGACCCCGGGGTTCGTTAATCGTGGAAATCACTCCGAGACCCCAAAATAGTGTGTAATAGTCCATGAAACCGGCCAAAATCGGCCAAAACTGTGATTGTTGATGACCGACACGCAAGTGCACCTTGGGGTTCGACAACCATGGAAATCGCTCTGGGACCACAGAATGGTGAGTAATATTCCATGAAACGGGCCAGAATCGGCCAAAACTGTGAGTTTTGATGACCGACACAGAAACGCACCTTGGGTTCGTTAATCGTGGAAATCAATCCGGGCCCCCAAAGCGGAGAGTAATAATACACGAAACGCGCCAGAATCGGCTAAAACTGTGAGTGTTGATGACCGACACGTAAACGCACCCCGGGGTTCGTTAATCATGGAAATAATTCAAGGACCCCAAAACAGTAAGTAATAATCCAAGAAACGGGCCAGAATCGTCTAAAAATGCGATTGTTGATGACCGAGAGGTAAGTGCACCTTGGGGTTCAACAACTATAGAAATCGCTTCAGGACCCCAAAACGGTGAGTAATAGTCCACGAAACGGGTCAGAATGGGCCAAACAGTGAGTGTTGACGACGGACACGTAAACGCATCCCGGGGATCGTCAATCATGGAAATCGCTCTGGGACTCCAAAACGTTGAGTAATAGTGCACAAAACGGACCAGGATCGGCCAAAATTATGAGTGTTGATGAGCGACACGTAAACGGACACCGGGGTTCATCAATCGTAGAAATCACTTCGGGACCCCAAAACTGAGTAATAGTCCAAGAAATGGGCCAGAATCGGCGCAAACTGGGAGTCTTGATGACAAACACGTAAGCGCACCTTGGCGTTTGACAACCATAGAAAATGCTTCGGGACCCCAAAACGGTGAGTAATAGCCCATGAAACGGGCCAGAATCGGCCAAAACTGCGTGTGTTGATGACCGACAAGTAAGCGCACCTTGGGGTTCAACAGCTATGGAAATCGCTCCGGTACCCGAAAAGAATGAGTAATGGTCCATGAAACAGGCAAGAATCGGCCAAAACTGAGAGTATCGATGACCACACGTAAGCGCACCTTGGGGTTCAACTACTATGGAAATAGCTTCGGACCCCAAAATGGTGAGTAATAGTCCACGAAACGGGTCAAAATTGGCCAAAACTATGAGTGTTGACGACGGATACGTACAAGCACCTCAGGGATAGTCAATCGTGAAATCACTCTAGGACCCCAAAACGTCGAATGGTAGTGCACGAAACGGACCAGAATCTGCCAAAATTATGAGTATTGATAACCGACACATAAACGCACCCCGGGGTTCCTCAATCGTTGAAATTACTTCGGGACCCCAAAACTGAGTAGTAGTCCATGAAACGGGTGAGAATCGACAAAAACCCCGAGTGTTGATGACCGTCATGTAAATGCACCCAAGGGTTCGTTAATCATGGAAATCACTCCGGGACCCCAAAACATTGAGTAATAGTCCATGAAACAGGCCAGAATCAACAAAAATCACGAGTATTGATGACCAACACGTAAACGGACCCCGGGGTTCGTTAATCGTGGAAATCACTCCGAGACCCCAAAATAGTGTGTAATAGTCCATGAAACCGGCCAAAATCAGCCAAAACTGTGATTGTTGATGACCGACACGCAAGTGCACCTTGGGGTTCGACAACCATGGAAATCGCTCTGGGACCCAGAATGGTGAGTAATATTCCATGAAACGGGCCAGAATCGGCCAAAACTGTGAGTTTTGATGACCGACACGGAAACGCACCTTGGGTTCGTTAATCGTGGAAATCAATCCGAGCCCCCAAAGCGGAGAGTAATAATACACGAAACGCGCCAGAATCGGCTAAAACTGTGAGTGTTGATGACCGACACGTAAACGCACCCCGGGGTTCGTTAATCATGGAAATAATTCAAGGACCCCAAAACAGTAAGAAATAATCCAAGAAACGGGCCAGAATCGTCTAAAAATGCGATTGTTGATGACCGAGAGGTAAGTGCACCTTGGGGTTCAACAACTATAGAAATCGCTTCAGGACCCCAAAACGGTGAGTAATAGTCCACGAAACGGGTCAGAATGGGCCAAACAGTGAGTGTTGACGACGGACACGTAAACGCATCCCGGGGATCGTCAATCATGGAAATCGCTCTGGGACTCCAAAACGTTGAGTAATAGTGCACAAAACGGACCAAGATCGGCCAAAATTATGAGTGTTGATGAGCGACACGTAAACGGACACCGGGGTTCATCAATCGTAGAAATCACTTTGGGACCCCAAAACTGAGTAATAGTCCAAGAAATGGGCCAGAATCGGCGCAAACTGGGAGTCTTGATGACAAACACGTAAGCGCACCTTGGCGTTTGACAACCATAGAAAATGCTTCGGGACCCCAAAACGGTGAGTAATAGCCCATGAAACGGGCCAGAATCGGCCAAAACTGCGTGTGTTGATGACCGACAAGTAAGCGCACCTTGGGGTTCAACAGCTATGGAAATCGCTCCGGGACCCGAAAAGAATGAGTAATAGTCCATGAAACAGGCAAGAATCGGCCAAAACTGAGAGTATCGATGACCACACGTAAGCGCACCTTGGGGTTCAACTACTATGGAAATAGCTTCGGACCCCAAAATGGTGAGTAATAGTCCACGAAACGGGTCAAAATTGGCCAAAACTATGAGTGTTGACGACGGATACGTACAAGCACCTTAGGGATAGTCAATCGTGGAAATCACTCTAGGACCCCAAAACGTCGAATGGTAGTGCACGAAACGGACCAGAATCTGCCAAAATTATGAGTATTGATAACCGACACATAAACGCACCCCGGGGTTCCTCAATCGTTGAAATTACTTCGGGACCCCAAAACTGAGTAGTAGTCCATGAAACGGGTGAGAATCGACAAAAACCCCGAGTGTTGATGACCGTCATGTAAATGCACCCAAGGGTTCGTTAATCATGGAAATCACTCCGGGACCCCAAAACATTGAGTAATAGTCCATGAAACAGGCCAGAATCAACAAAAATCACGAGTATTGATGACCAACACGTAAACGGACCCCGGGGTTCGTTAATCGTGGAAATCACTCCGAGACCCCAAAATAGTGTGTAATAGTCCATGAAACCGGCCAAAATCAGCCAAAACTGTGATTGTTGATGACCGACACGCAAGTGCACCTTGGGGTTCGACAACCATGGAAATCGCTCTGGGACCCAGAATGGTGAGTAATATTCCATGAAACGGGCCAGAATCGGCCAAAACTGTGAGTTTTGATGACCGACACGGAAACGCACCTTGGGTTCGTTAATCGTGGAAATCAATCCGAGCCCCCAAAGCGGAGAGTAATAATACACGAAACGCGCCAGAATCGGCTAAAACTGTGAGTGTTGATGACCGACACGTAAACGCACCCCGGGGTTCGTTAATCATGGAAATAATTCAAGGACCCCAAAACAGTAAGAAATAATCCAAGAAACGGGCCAGAATCGTCTAAAAATGCGATTGTTGATGACCGAGAGGTAAGTGCACCTTGGGGTTCAACAACTATAGAAATCGCTTCAGGACCCCAAAACGGTGAGTAATAGTCCACGAAACGGGTCAGAATGGGCCAAACAGTGAGTGTTGACGACGGACACGTAAACGCATCCCGGGGATCGTCAATCATGGAAATCGCTCTGGGACTCCAAAACGTTGAGTAATAGTGCACAAAACGGACCAAGATCGGCCAAAATTATGAGTGTTGATGAGCGACACGTAAACGGACACCGGGGTTCATCAATCGTAGAAATCACTTTGGGACCCCAAAACTGAGTAATAGTCCAAGAAATGGGCCAGAATCGGCGCAAACTGGGAGTCTTGATGACAAACACGTAAGCGCACCTTGGCGTTTGACAACCATAGAAAATGCTTCGGGACCCCAAAACGGTGAGTAATAGCCCATGAAACGGGCCAGAATCGGCCAAAACTGCGTGTGTTGATGACCGACAAGTAAGCGCACCTTGGGGTTCAACAGCTATGGAAATCGCTCCGGGACCCGAAAAGAATGAGTAATAGTCCATGAAACAGGCAAGAATCGGCCAAAACTGAGAGTATCGATGACCACACGTAAGCGCACCTTGGGGTTCAACTACTATGGAAATAGCTTCGGACCCCAAAATGGTGAGTAATAGTCCACGAAACGGGTCAAAATTGGCCAAAACTATGAGTGTTGACGACGGATACGTACAAGCACCTTAGGGATAGTCAATCGTGGAAATCACTCTAGGACCCCAAAACGTCGAATGGTAGTGCACGAAACGGACCAGAATCTGCCAAAATTATGAGTATTGATAACCGACACATAAACGCACCCCGGGGTTCCTCAATCGTTGAAATTACTTCGGGACCCCAAAACTGAGTAGTAGTCCATGAAACGGGTGAGAATCGACAAAAACCCCGAGTGTTGATGACCGTCATGTAAATGCACCCAAGGGTTCGTTAATCATGGAAATCACTCCGGGACCCCAAAACATTGAGTAATAGTCCATGAAACAGGCCAGAATCAACAAAAATCACGAGTATTGATGACCAACACGTAAACGGACCCCGGGGTTCGTTAATCGTGGAAATCACTCCGAGACCCCAAAATAGTGTGTAATAGTCCATGAAACCGGCCAAAATCAGCCAAAACTGTGATTGTTGATGACCGACACGCAAGTGCACCTTGGGGTTCGACAACCATGGAAATCGCTCTGGGACCCCAGAATGGTGAGTAATATTCCATGAAACGGGCCAGAATCGGCCAAAACTGTGAGTTTTGATGACCGACACGGAAACGCACCTTGGGTTCGTTAATCGTGGAAATCAATCCGGGCCCCCAAAGCGGAGAGTAATAATACACGAAACGCGCCAGAATCGGCTAAAACTGTGAGTGTTGATGACCGACACGTAAACGCACCCTGGGGTTCGTTAATCATGGAAATAATTCAAGGACCCCAAAACAGTAAGTAATAATCCAAGAAACGGGCCAGAATCGTCTAAAAATGCGATTGTTGATGACCGAGAGGTAAGTGCACCTTGGGGTTCAACAACTATAGAAATCGCTTCAGGACCCCAAAACGGTGAGTAATAGTCCACGAAACGGGTCAGAATGGGCCAAACAGTGAGTGCTGACGACGGACACGTAAACGCATCCCGGGGATCGTCAATCATGGAAATCGCTCTGGGACTCCAAAACGCTGAGTAATAGTGCACAAAACGGACCAGGATCGGCCAAAATTATGAGTGTTGATGAGCGACACGTAAACGGACACCGGGGTTCATCAATCGTAGAAATCACTTCGGGACCCCAAAACTGAGTAATAGTCCAAGAAATGGGCCAGAATCGGCGCAAACTGGGAGTCTTGATGACAAACACGTAAGCGCACCTTGGCGTTTGACAACCATAGAAAATGCTTCGGGACCCCAAAACGGTGAGTAATAGCCCATGAAACGGGCCAGAATCGGCCAAAACTGCGTGTGTTGATGACCGACAAGTAAGCGCACCTTGGGGTTCAACAGCTATGGAAATCGCTCCGGGACCCGAAAAGAATGAGTAATAGTCCATGAAACAGGCAAGAATCGGCCAAAACTGAGAGTATCGATGACCACACGTAAGCGCACCTTGGGGGTCAACTACTGTGGAAATAGCTTCGGACCCCAAAATGGTGAGTAATAGTCCACGAAACGGGTCAAAATTGGCCAAAACTATGAGTGTTGACGACGGATACGTACAAGCACCTCAGGGATAGTCAATCGTGGAAATCACTCTAGGACCCCAAAACGTCGAATGGTAGTGCACGAAACGGACCAGAATCTGCCAAAATTATGAGTATTGATAACCGACACATAAACGCACCCCGGGGTTCCTCAATCGTTGAAATTACTTCGGGACCCCAAAACTGAGTAGTAGTCCATGAAACGGGTGAGAATCGACAAAAACCCCGAGTGTTGATGACCGTCATGTAAATGCACCCAAGGGTTCGTTAATCATGGAAATCACTCCGGGACCCCAAAACATTGAGTAATAGTCCATGAAACAGGCCAAAATCAACAAAAATCACGAGTATTGATGACCAACACGTAAACGGACCCCGGGGTTCGTTAATCGTGGAAATCACTCCGAGACCCCAAAATAGTGTGTAATAGTCCATGAAACCGGCCAAAATCAGCCAAAACTGTGATTGTTGATGACCGACACGCAAGTGCACCTTGGGGTTCGACAACCATGGAAATCGCTCTGGGACCCCAGAATGGTGAGTAATATTCCATGAAACGGGCCAGAATCGGCCAAAACTGTGAGTTTTGATGACCGACACGGAAACGCACCTTGGGTTCGTTAATCGTGGAAATCAATCCGGGCCCCCAAAGCGGAGAGTAATAATACACGAAACGCGCCAGAATCAGCTAAAACTTTGAGTGTTGATGACCGACACGTAAACGCACCCTGGGGTTCGTTAATCATGGAAATAATTCAAGGACCCCAAAACAGTAAGTAATAATCCAAGAAACGGGCCAGAATCGTCTAAAAATGCGATTGTTGATGACCGAGAGGTAAGTGCACCTTGGGGTTCAACAACTATAGAAATCGCTTCAGGACCCCAAAACGGTGAGTAATAGTCCACGAAACGGGTCAGAATGGGCCAAACAGTGAGTGCTGACGACGGACACGTAAACGCATCCCGGGGATCGTCAATCATGGAAATCGCTCTGGGACTCCAAAACGCTGAGTAATAGTGCACAAAACGGACCAGGATCGGCCAAAATTATGAGTGTTGATGAGCGACACGTAAACGGACACCGGGGTTCATCAATCGTAGAAATCACTTCGGGACCCCAAAACTGAGTAATAGTCCAAGAAATGGGCCAGAATCGGCGCAAACTGGGAGTCTTGATGACAAACACGTAAGCGCACCTTGGCGTTTGACAACCATAGAAAATGCTTCGGGACCCCAAAACGGTGAGTAATAGCCCATGAAACGGGCCAGAATCGGCCAAAACTGCGTGTGTTGATGACCGACAAGTAAGCGCACCTTGGGGTTCAACAGCTATGGAAATCGCTCCGGGACCCGAAAAGAATGAGTAATAGTCCATGAAACAGGCAAGAATCGGCCAAAACTGAGAGTATCGATGACCACACGTAAGCGCACCTTGGGGTTCAACTACTATGGAAATAGCTTCGGACCCCAAAATGGTGAGTAATAGTCCACGAAACGGGTCAAAATTGGCCCAAACTATGAGTGTTGACGACGGATACGTACAAGCACCTCAGGGATAGTCAATCGTGGAAATCACTCTAGGACCCCAAAACGTCGAATGGTAGTGCACGAAACGGACCAGAATCTGCCAAAATTATGAGTATTGATAACCGACACATAAACGCACCCCGGGGTTCCTCAATCGTTGAAATTACTTCGGGACCCCAAAACTGAGTAGTAGTCCATGAAACGGGTGAGAATCGACAAAAACCCCGAGTGTTGATGACCGTCATGTAAATGCACCCAAGGGTTCGTTAATCATGGAAATCACTCCGGGACCCCAAAACATTGAGTAATAGTCCATGAAACAGGCCAAAATCAACAAAAATCACGAGTATTGATGACCAACACGTAAACGGACCCCGGGGTTCGTTAATCGTGGAAATCACTCCGAGACCCCAAAATAGTGTGTAATAGTCCATGAAACCGGCCAAAATCAGCCAAAACTGTGATTGTTGATGACCGACACGCAAGTGCACCTTGGGGTTCGACAACCATGGAAATCGCTCTGGGACCCCAGAATGGTGAGTAATATTCCATGAAACGGGCCAGAATCGGCCAAAACTGTGAGTTTTGATGACCGACACGGAAACGCACCTTGGGTTCGTTAATCGTGGAAATCAATCCGGGCCCCAAAGCGGAGAGTAATAATACACGAAACGCGCCAGAATCAGCTAAAACTTTGAGTGTTGATGACCGACACGTAAACGCACCCTGGGGTTCGTTAATCATGGAAATAATTCAAGGACCCCAAAACAGTAAGTAATAATCCAAGAAACGGGCCAGAATCGTCTAAAAATGCGATTGTTGATGACCGAGAGGTAAGTGCACCTTGGGGTTCAACAACTATAGAAATCGCTTCAGGACCCCAAAACGGTGAGTAATAGTCCACGAAACGGGTCAGAATGGGCCAAACAGTGAGTGCTGACGACGGACACGTAAACGCATCCCGGGGATCGTCAATGATGGAAATCGCTCTGGGACTCCAAAACGCTGAGTAATAGTGCACAAAACGGACCAGGATCGGCCAAAATTATGAGTGTTGATGAGCGACACGTAAACGGACACCGGGGTTCATCAATCGTAGAAATCACTTCGGGACCCCAAAACTGAGTAATAGTCCAAGAAATGGGCCAGAATCGGCGCAAACTGGGAGTCTTGATGACAAACACGTAAGCGCACCTTGGCGTTTGACAACCATAGAAAATGCTTCGGGACCCCAAAACGGTGAGTAATAGCCCATGAAACGGGCCAGAATCGGCCAAAACTGCGTGTGTTGATGACCGACAAGTAAGCGCACCTTGGGGTTCAACAGCTATGGAAATCGCTCCGGGACCCGAAAAGAATGAGTAATAGTCCATGAAACAGGCAAGAATCGGCCAAAACTGAGAGTATCGATGACCACACGTAAACGCACCTTGGGGTTCAACTACTATGGAAATAGCTTCGGACCCCGAAATGGTGAGTAATAGTCCACGAAACGGGTCAAAATTGGCCAAAACTATGAGTGTTGACGACGGATACGTACAAGCACCTCAGGGATAGTCAATCGTGGAAATCACTCTAGGACCCCAAAACGTCGAATGGTAGTGCACGAAACGGACCTGAATCTGCCAAAATTATGAGTATTGATAACCGACACATAAACGCACCCCGGGGTTCCTCAATCGTTGAAATTACTTCGGGACCCCAAAACTGAGTAGTAGTCCATGAAACGGGTGAGAATCGACAAAAACCCCGAGTGTTGATGACCGTCATGTAAATGCACCCAAGGGTTCGTTAATCATGGAAATCACTCCGGGACCCCAAAACATTGAGTAATAGTCCATGAAACAGGCCAGAATCAACAAAAATCACGAGTATTGATGACCAACACGTAAACGGACCCCGGGGTTCGTTAATCGTGGAAATCACTCCGAGACCCAAAAATAGTGTGTAATAGTCCATGAAACCGGCCAAAATCAGCCAAAACTGTGATTGTTGATGACCGACACACAAGTGCACCTTGGGGTTCGACAACCATGGAAATCGCTCTGGGACCCCAGAATGGTGAGTAATATTCCATGAAACGGGCCAGAATCGGCCAAAACTGTGAGTTTTGATGACCGACACGGAAACGCACCTTGGGTTCGTTAATCGTGGAAATCAATCCGGGCCCCCAAAGCGGAGAGTAATAATACACGAAACGCGCCAGAATCAGCTAAAACTGTGAGTGTTGATGACCGACACGTAAACGCACCCTGGGGTTCGTTAATCATGGAAATAATTCAAGGACCCCAAAACAGTAAGTAATAATCCAAGAAACGGGCCAGAATCGTCTAAAAATGCGATTGTTGATGACCGAGAGGTAAGTGCACCTTGGGGTTCAACAACTATATAAATCGCTTCAGGACCCCAAAACGGTGAGTAATAGTCCACGAAACGGGTCAGAATGGGCCAAACAGTGAGTGTTGACGACGGACACGTAAACGCATCCCGGGGATCGTCAATCATGGAAATCGCTCTGGGACTCCAAAACGCTGAGTAATAGTGCACAAAACGGACCAGGATCGGCCAAAATTATGAGTGTTGATGAGCGACACGTAAACGGACACCGGGGTTCATCAATCGTAGAAATCACTTCGGGACCCCAAAACTGAGTAATAGTCCAAGAAATGGGCCAGAATCGGCGCAAACTGGGAGTCTTGATGACAAACACGTAAGCGCACCTTGGCGTTTGACAACCATAGAAAATGCTTCGGGACCCCAAAACGGTGAGTAATAGCCCATGAAACGGGCCAGAATCGGCCAAAACTGCGTGTGTTGATGACCGACAAGTAAGCGCACCTTGGGGTTCAACAGCTATGGAAATCGCTCCGGGACCCGAAAAGAATGAGTAATAGTCCATGAAACAGGCAAGAATCGGCCAAAACTGAGAGTATCGATGACCACACGTAAGCGCACCTTGGGGTTCAACTACTATGGAAATCGCTTCGGACCCCAAAATGGTGAGTAATAGTCCACGAAACGGGTCAAAATTGGCCAAAACTATGAGTGTTGACGACGGATACGTACAAGCACCTCAGGGATAGTCAATCGTGGAAATCACTCTAGGACCCCAAAACGTCGAATGGTAGTGCACGAAACGGACCAGAATCTGCCAAAATTATGAGTATTGATAACCGACACATAAACGCACCCCGGGGTTCCTCAATCGTTGAAATTACTTCGGGACCCCAAAACTGAGTAATAGTCCATGAAACGGGTGAGAATCGACAAAAACCCCGAGTGTTGATGACCGTCATGTAAATGCACCCAAGGGTTCGTTAATCATGGAAATCACTCCGGGACCCCAAAACATTGAGTAATAGTCCATGAAACAGGCCAGAATCAACAAAAATCACGAGTATTGATGACCAACACGTAAACGGACCCCGGGGTTCGTTAATCGTGGAAATCACTCCGAGACCCCAAAATAGTGTGTAATAGTCCATGAAACCGGCCAAAATCGGCCAAAACTGTGATTGTTGATGACCGACACGCAAGTGCACCTTGGGGTTCGACAACCATGGAAATCGCTCTGGGACCCCAGAATGGTGAGTAATATTCCATGAAACGGGCCAGAATCGGCCAAAACTGTGAGTTTTGATGACCGACACGGAAACGCACCTTGGGTTCGTTAATCGTGGAAATCAATCCGGGCCCCCAAAGCGGAGAGTAATAATACACGAAACGCGCCAGAATCGGCTAAAACTGTGAGTGTTGATGACCGACACGTAAACGCACCCCGGGGTTCGTTAATCATGGAAATAATTCAAGGACCCCAAAACAGTAAGTAATAATCCAAGAAACGGGCCAGAATCGTCTAAAAATGCGATTGTTGATGACCGAGAGGTAAGTGCACCTTGGGGTTGATCAACTATAGAAATCGCTTCAGGACCCCAAAACGGTGAGTAATAGTCCACGAAACGGGTCAGAATGGGCCAAACAGTGAGTGTTGACGACGGACACGTAAACGCATCCCGGGGATCGTCAATCATGGAAATCGCTCTGGGACTCCAAAACGCTGAGTAATAGTGCACAAAACGGACCAGGATCGGCCAAAATTATGAGTGTTGATGAGCGACACGTAAACGGACACCGGGGTTCATCAATCGTAGAAATCACTTCGGGACCCCAAAACTGAGTAATAGTCCAAGAAATGGGCCAGAATCGGCGCAAACTGGGAGTCTTGATGACAAACACGTAAGCGCACCTTGGCGTTTGACAACCATAGAAAATGCTTCGGGACCCCAAAACGGTGAGTAATAGCCCATGAAACGGGCCAGAATCGGCCAAAACTGCGTGTGTTGATGACCGACAAGTAAGCGCACCTTGGGGTTCAACAGCTATGGAAATCGCTCCGGGACCCGAAAAGAATGAGTAATAGTCCATGAAACAGGCAAGAATCGGCCAAAACTGAGAGTATCGATGACCACACGTAAGCGCACCTTGGGGTTCAACTACTATGGAAATCGCTTCGGACCCCAAAATGGTGAGTAATAGTCCACGAAACGGGTCAAAATTGGCCAAAACTATGAGTGTTGACGACGGATACGTACAAGCACCTCAGGGATAGTCAATCGTGGAAATCACTCTAGGACCCCAAAACGTCGAATGGTAGTGCACGAAACGGACCAGAATCTGCCAAAATTATGAGTATTGATAACCGACACATAAACGCACCCCGGGGTTCCTCAATCGTTGAAATTACTTCGGGACCCCAAAACTGAGTAATAGTCCATGAAACGGGTGAGAATCGACAAAAACCCCGAGTGTTGATGACCATCATGTAAATGCACCCAAGGGTTCGTTAATCATGGAAATCACTCCGGGACCCCAAAACATTGAGTAATAGTCCATGAAACAGGCCAGAATCAACAAAAATCACGAGTATTGATGACCAACACGTAAACGGACCCCGGGGTTCGTTAATCGTGGAAATCACTCCGAGACCCCAAAATAGTGTGTAATAGTCCATGAAACCGGCCAAAATCGGCCAAAACTGTGATTGTTGATGACCGACACGCAAGTGCACCTTGGGGTTCGACAACCATGGAAATCGCTCTGGGACCCCAGAATGGTGAGTAATATTCCATGAAACGGGCCAGAATCGGCCAAAACTGTGAGTTTTGATGACCGACACGGAAACGCACCTTGGGTTCGTTAATCATGGAAATCAATCCGGGCCCCCAAAGCGGAGAGTAATAATACACGAAACGCGCCAGAATCGGCTAAAACTGTGAGTGTTGATGACCGACACGTAAACGCACCCCGGGGTTCGTTAATCATGGAAATAATTCAAGGACCCCAAAACAGTAAGTAATAATCCAAGAAACGGGCCAGAATCGTCTAAAAATGCGATTGTTGATGACCGAGAGGTAAGTGCACCTTGGGGTTCATCAACTATAGAAATCGCTTCAGGACCCCAAAACGGTGAGTAATAGTCCACGAAACGGGTCAGAATGGGCCAAACAGTGAGTGTTGACGACGGACACGTAAACGCATCCCGGGGATCGTCAATCATGGAAATCGCTCTAGGACTCCAAAACGCTGAGTAATAGTGCACAAAACGGACCAGGATCGGCCAAAATTATGAGTGTTGATGAGCGACACGTAAACGGACACCGGGGTTCATCAATCGTAGAAATCACTTCGGGACCCCAAAACTGAGTAATAGTCCAAGAAATGGGCCAGAATCGGCGCAAACTGGGAGTCTTGATGACAAACACGTAAGCGCACCTTGGCATTTGACAACCATAGAAAATGCTTCGGGACCCCAAAACGGTGAGTAATAGCCCATGAAACGGGCCAGAATCGGCCAAAACTGCGTGTGTTGATAACCGACAAGTAAGCACTCCTTGGGGTTCAACAGCTATGGAAATCGCTCCGGGACCCCAAAACAATGAGTAATAGTCCAAGAAACAGGCAAGAATCGGCCAAAACTGAGAGTATTGGTGACCACACGTAAGCGCACCTTGGGGTTCAACAACTATAGAAATCGCTCCGGGACCCCAAAACAATGAGTAATAGTCCACGAAACGGGTCAAAATTTGCCAAAACTGTGAGTGTTGACGACGGATGCGTACAAGCACCTCGGGGATAGTCAATCGTGGAAATCACTCTAGGACCCCAAAATGCTGAATGGTAGTGCACGAAACAGACCAGAATCTGCCAAAATTGTGAGTATTGATGACCGACACATAAACGCATGCCGGGGTTCCTCAATCGTTGAAATTACTTCGGGACCCCAAAACTGAGTAATAGTCCATTTAACGGGTGAGAATCGACCAAAACCCTGAGTGTTGATGACCGACATGTAAATGCACCCAAGGGTTCGTTAATCATGCAAATCACTCCGGGACCCCAAAAAATTGAGTAATAGTCCATGAAACAGCCAGAATTGACAAAAATCGCGAGTGTTGATGACCAATACGTAAACGCACCCCGGGATTCGTTAATCATGGAAATCACTCCGGGACCCCAAAATAGTGTGTAATAGTCCACGAAACGAGCCAATATCAGCCAAAACTATGATTGTTGATGAGCGACATGCAAGCGCACCTTGGGGTTTGGCAACCATGGAAATCGCTCTGGGACCGCGGAACGGTGAGTAATAGTCCATGAAACGGGCCAGAATCGGCCAAAACTGTGAGTTTTGATGACCGACACGGAAACGCACCCTGGGTTTGTTAATCGTGGAAATCAATCCGGGCCCCCAAAGCGGAGAGTAATAATACACGAAACGTGCCAGAATCGGCTAAAACTGTGAGTGTTGATGACCGACACGTAAACGCACACCGGGGTTCGTTAATCGTGGAAATAATTCAAGGACCCCAAAACAGTAAGTAATAATCCAAGAAACGGGCCAGAATCGTCTAAAACTGCGAGTGTTGATGACCGAGAGGTAAGTGCACCTTGGGGTTTAACAACTATAGAAATCGCTTAAGGACCCCAAAACGGTGAGTAATAGTCCACGAAACGGGTCAGAATGGGCCAAACATTGAGTGTTGACGACAGACACGTAAACGCATCCCGGGGATCGTCAATCATGGAAATTGCTCTGGGACCCCAAAACGCTGAGTAATAGTGCACAAAACGGACCAGGATGGGCCAAAATTATGAGTGTTGATGATCGACACGTAAACAGACACCGGGGTTCATCAACCGTAGAAATCACTTCGGGACCCCAAAACTGAGTAATATTCCAAGAAACGGGCCAGAATCGGCGCAAACTGGGAGTCTTGATGACCAACACGTAAGCACACCTTGGCGTTTGACAACCATAGAAAATGCTTTGGACCCCAAAACGGTGAGTAATAGCCCATGAAACGGGCCAGAATCGGCCAAAACTGTGAGTTTTGATGACCGACACGGAAACGCACCTTGGGTTCGTTAATCGTGGAAATCAATCCGGGCCCCCAAAGCGGAGAGTAATAATACACGAAACGCGCCAGAATCGGCTAAACCTGTGAGTGTTGATGACCGACACGTAAATGCACCCCGGGGTTCGTTAATCATGGAAATAATTCAAGGACCCCAAAACAGTAAGTAATAATCCAAGAAACGGGCCAGAATCGTCTAAAACTGCGAGTGTTGATGACCGAGAGGTAAGTGCACCTTGGGGTTCAACAACTATAGAAATCGCTTCAGGACCCCAAAACGGTGAGTAATAGTCCACGAAACGGGTCAGAATGGGCCAAACAGTGAGTGTTGACGACGGACACGTAAACGCATCCCGGGGATCGTCAATCATGGAAATCGCTCTGGGACTCCAAAACGCTGAGTAATAGTGCACAAAACGGACCAGGATCGGCCAAAATTATGAGTGTTGATGAGTGACAAGTAAACGGACACCGGGGTTCATCAATCGTAGAAATCACTTCGGGACCCCAAAACTGAGTAATAGTCCAAGAAATGGGCTAGAATCGGTGCAAACTGGGAGTCTTGATGACAAACACGTAAGCGCACCTTGGCGTTTGACAACCATAGAAAATGCTTCGGGACCCCAAAACGGTAAGTAATAGCCCATGAAACGGGCCAGAATCGGCCAAAACTGCGTGTGTTGATGACCGACAAGTAAGCGCACCTAGGGGTTCAACAGCTATGGAAATCGCTCCGGGACCCCAAAACAATGAGTAATAGTCCAAGAAATAGGCAAGAATCGGCCAAAACTGAGAGTATCGATGACCACATGTAAGCACACCTTGGGGTTCAACTACTATGGAAATCGCTTCGGATCCCAAAATGGTGAGTAATATTCCCCGAAACGGGTCAAAATTGGCCAAAACTATGAGTGTTGACGACGGATACGTACAAGCACCTCGGGGATAGTCAATCGTGGAAATCACTCTAGGACCCCAAAACGTCGAATGGTAGTGCACGAAACGGACCAGAATCTGCCAAAATTATGAGTATTGATAACCGACACATAAACGCACCCCGGGGTTCCTCAATCGTTGAAATTACTTCGGGACCCCAAAACTGAGTAATAGTCCATGAAACAGGTGGGAATCGATAAAAACCCCGAGTGTTGATGACCGTCATGTAAATGCACCCAAGGGTTCGTTAATCATGCAAATCACTTTGGGACCCCAAAACATTGAGTAATAGTCCATGAAACAGGCCAGAATCGACAAAAATCGTGAGTGTTGATGACCAACACGTAAACGCACCCCGGGGTTCGTTAATCGTGGAAATCACTCCGGGACCCCAAAATAGTGTGTAATAGTCCACGAAACGGGCCAAAATTGGCCAAAACTATGATTGTTGATGAGCGACAAGCAAGCGCACCTTGGGGTTCGACAACCATGGAAATCGCTCTGGGACCCCAGAACGGTGAGTAATAGTCCATGAAACAGGCCAAAATCGGCCAAAACTATGAGTTTTGATGACCAACACGGAAACGCACCCTGGGTTCGTTAATCGTGGAAATCAATCCGGGCCCCCAAAGCAGAGAGTAATAATACAGGAAACGCGCAGAATCGGCTAAAACTGTGAGTGTTGATGACCGACACGTAAACGCACACCGGGGTTCGTTAATCGTGGAAATAATTCAAGGACCCCAAAACAGTAAGTAATAATCCAAGAAACGGGCCAGAATTGTCTAAAACTGCGAGTGTTGATGACCGAGAGGTAAGTGCACCTTGGGGTTTAACAACTATAGAAATCGCTTAAGGACCCCAAAACGGTGAGTAATAGTCCACGAAACGGGTCAGAATGGGCCAAACATTGAGTGTTGACGACAGACACGTAAACGCATCCCGGGGATCGTCAATCATGGAAATCGCTCTGGGACCCCAAAATGCTGAGTAATAGTGCACAAAACGGACCAGGATAGGCCAAAATTATGAGTGTTGATGATCGACACATAAACGGACACCGGGGTTCATCAATCGTAGAAATCACTTCGGGACCACAAAACTGAGTAATATTCCAAGAAACGGGCCAAAATCGGCGCAAACTGGGAGTCTTGATGACCAACACATAAGCACACCTTGGCATTTGACAACCATAGAAAATGCTTTGGGACCCCAAAACGGTGAGTAATAGCCCATGAAACGGGCCAGAATTGGCCAAAACTGCGTGTGTTGATGACCGACAAGCGCACCTTGGGGTTCAACGGCTAGGGAAATCGCTCCGGGACCCCAAAACAATGAGTAATATTCCAAGAAACAGGCAAGAATCGGCCAAAACTGAGAGTATCGATGACCACACATAAGTCCACCTTGGGGTTCAACAACTATGGAAATCGCTTCCGGACCCCAAAATGATGAGTAATACGAAACGGGTCAAAATTGGCCAAAACTATGAGTGTTGACGAGGGATACGTACAAGCACCTCGGGGATAGTCAATCGTGGAAATCACTCTAGGACCCCAAAACGCTGAATGGTAGTGCACGAAACAGACCAGAATCTGCAAAACTTATGAGTATTGATGACCGACACATAAACGCACCCCGGGGTTCCTCAATCGTTGAAATTACTTCGGGACCCCAAAACTGAGTAATAGTCCATGAAACGGGTGAGAATCGACAAAAACCCCGAGTGTTGATGACCGACATGTAAATGCACCCAAGGGTTCGTTAATCATGGAAATCACTCCGGGACCCCAAAACATTGAGTAATAGTCCATGAAACAGGCCAGAATCGACAAAAATCACAAGTATTGATGACCAACACGTAAACGCACCCGGGGTTCGCTAATCGTGGAAATCACTCCGAGACCCCAAAATAGTGTGTAATAGTCCATGAAACGGGCCAAAATCGGCCAAAGCTGTGATTGTTGATGACCGACACACAAGCGCACCTTGGGGTTTGACAACCATGGAAATCGCTCTGGGACCCCAGAAGGGTGAGTAATATTCCATGAAACGGGCCAGAATCGGCCAAAACTGTGAGTTTTGATGACCGACACGGAAATGCACCTTGGGTTCGTTAATCGTGGAAATCAATCCGGGCCCCCAAAGCGGAGAGTAATAATACACGAAACGCGCCAGAATCGGCTAAAACTGTGAGTGTTGATGACCGACACGTAAACGCACATCGGGGTTCGTTAATCGTGGAAATAATTCAAGGACCCCAAAACAGTAAGTAATAATCCAAGAAACGGGCCTGAATCGTCTAAAACTCCAAGTGTTGATGACCGAGAGGTAAGTGCACCTTGGGGTTCAACAACTATAGAAATCGCTTCAGGACCCCAAAACGGTGAGTAATAGTCGACGAAACGGGTCAGAATGGGCCAAACTGTGAGTGTTGACGACGGACACGTAAACGCATCCTGGGGATCGTCAATCATGGAAATCGCTCTGTGACCGCAAAACGCTGAGTAATAGTGCACGAAACGGACCAGGATCGGCCAGAATTATGAGTGTTGATGACCAACACGTAGACGCACACCGGGGTTCATCAATCGTAGAAATCACTTCGGGACCCCAAAATTGAGTAATAGTCCAAGAAACGGGCCAGAGTCGGCGCAAACTGGGAGTCCGTGTGACCAACACGTAAGCGCACCTTGGCGTTTGACCACCATAGAAAATGCTTCGGGACCCCAAAGCGGTGAGTAATAGGCCATGAAACGGGCCAGAATCGGCCCAAACTGCGTGTGTTGATGACCGACAAGTAAGCGCACCTTGGGGTTCAACAGCTATGGAAATCACTTCGGGACCCCAAAACAATGAGTAATAGTCCAAGAAACAGGTAAGAATCGGCCAAAACTGAGAGTATCGATGAACACACGTAAGCGCACCTGGGGTTAAACAACTATGGAAATCACTTGGGGACCCCAAAATGGTGAGTAATAGTCCACGAAACGTGTCAAAATTGGCCAAAACTGTGAGTGTTGACGACGGATAGGTACGAGCACCTCGGGGATAGTCAATCGTGGAAATCACTCTAGGACCCCAAAACGCTGAATGGTAGTGCACGAAACGGACCAGAATCTGTCAAAATTATGAGTAATGATGAACGACACATAAACGCACCCCGGGGTTCCTCAATCGTTGAAATTACTTCGGGACCCCAAAACTGAGTAATAGTCCATGAAACGGGTGAGAATCGACAAAACCCCCGAGTGTTGATGACCGACATGTAAATGCACCCAAGGGTTCGTTAATCATGGAAATCACTCCGGGACCCCAAAACATTGAGTAATAGTCCATGAAACAGGCCAGAATCGACAAAAATCGCGAGTGTTGATGACCAACACGTAAACGTACCCCGGGGTTCATTAATCGTAGAAATCACTCTGGGAGCACAAAATAGTGTGTAATAGTCCACGAAATGGGCCAAAATTGGCCAAAACTATGATTGTTGATGAGCGACATGCAAGCGCACCTTAGGGTTCGACAACCATGGAAATCGCTCTGGGACCCCAGAATGGTGAGTAATAGTCCATGAAACGGTCCAGAATCGGCCAAAACTGTCAGTTTTGATGACCGACACGGAAACGCACCCTGGGTTCGTTAATCGTGGAAATCAATCCGGGCACCCAAAGCGGAGAGTAATAATACACGAAACGCGCAGAATCGGCTAAAACTGTGAGTGTTGATGACCGACACCTAAATGCACCTCGGGGTTCGTTAGTCGTGGAAATAATTCAAGGACCCCAAAACAGGAAGTAATAATCCAAGAAACGGGCCAGAATCGTCTAAAAGTCCGAGTGTTGATGACCGAGAGGTAAGTGCACCTTGGGGTTCAACAACTATAGAAATCGCTTCAGGACCCCAAAACGGTGAGTAATAGTCGACGAAACGGGTCAGAATGGGCCAAACTGTGAGTGTTGACGACGGACACGTAAACGCATCCTGGGGATCGTCAATCATGGAAATCGCTCTGTGACCGCAAAACGCTGAGTAATAGTGCACGAAACGGACCAGGATCGGCCAGAATTATGAGTGTTGATGACCAACACGTAGACGCACACCGGGGTTCATCAATCGTAGAAATCACTTCGGGACCCCAAAATTGAGTAATAGTCCAAGAAACGGGCCAGAGTCGGCGCAAACTGGGAGTCTTGGTGACCAACACGTAAGCGCACCTTGGCGTTTGACCACCATAGAAAATGCTTCGGGACCCCAAAGCGGTGAGTAATAGGCCATGAAACGGGCCAGAATGGGCCTAAACTGCGTGTGTTGATGACCGACAAGTAAGCGCACCTTGGGGTTCAACAGCTATGGAAATCGCTTCGGGACCCCAAAACAATGAGTAATAGTCCAAGAAACAGTCAAGAATCGGCCAAAACTAAGAGTATCGATGAACACACGTAAGCGCACCTGGGGTTAAACAACTATGGAAATCACTTGGGGACCCACAAATGGTGAGTAATAGTCCATGAAACGGGTCAAAATTGGCCAAAACTGTGAGTGTTGACGACGGATAGGTACAAGCACCTCGGGGATAGTCAATCGTGGAAATCACTCTAGGACCCCAAAACGCTGAATGGTAGTGCACGAAACGGACCAGAATCTGTCAAAATTATGAGTATTGATGACCGACACATAAACGCACCCCGGGGTTCCGCGATCGTTGAAATTACTTCGGGACTCCAAAACCGAGTAATAGTCCATGAAACGGGTGAGAATCGACAAAAACCCCAAGTGTTGATGACCGACATGTAAATGCACCCAAGGGTTCGTTAGTCATGGAAATCACTCCGGGACCCCAAAACATTGAGTAATAGTCCATGAAACAGGCCAGAATCGACAAAAATCACAAGTATTGATGACCAACACGTAAACGCACCCCGGGGTTCGCTAATCGTGGAAATCACTCCGAGACCCCAAAATAGTGTGTAATAGTCCATGAAACGGGCCAAAATCGGCCAAAGCTGTGATTGTTGATGACCGACACGCAAGCGCACCTTGGGGTTCGACAACCATGGAAATCGCTCTGGGACCCCAGAAGGGTGAGTAATATTCCATGAAACGGGCCAGAATCGGCCAAAACTGTGAGTTTTGATGACCGACACGGAAACGCACCTTGGGTTCGTTAATCGTGGAAATCAATCCGGGCACCCAAAGCGGAGAG
Organism: Triticum timopheevii; assembly: GCA_963921465.1. Lineage (NCBI taxonomy): Eukaryota > Viridiplantae > Streptophyta > Magnoliopsida > Poales > Poaceae > Triticum > Triticum timopheevii. Next base: position 48,013,077 of record OY997268.1, on the reverse strand, counting down.
TAATAATACACGAAACGCGCAGAATCGGCTAAAACTGTGAGTGTTGACGACCGACACCTAAATGCACCTCGGGGTTCGTTAGTCGTGGAAATAATTCAAGGACCCCAAAACAGTAAGTAATAATCCAAGAAACGGGCCAGAATCGTCTAAAAGTCCGAGTGTTGATGACCGAGAGGTAAGTGCACCTTGGGGTTCAACAACTATAGAAATCGCTTCAGGACCCCAAAACGGTGAGTAATAGTCGACGAAACGGGTCAGCATGGGCCAAACTGTGAGTGTTGACGACGGACACGTAAACGCATCCTGGGGATCGTCAATCATGGAAATCGCTCTGTGACCGCAAAACGCTGAGTAATAGTGCACGAAACGGACCAGGATCGGCCAGAATTATGAGTGTTGATGACCAACACGTAGACGCACACCGGGGTTCATCAATCGTAGAAATCACTTCGGGACCCCAAAATTGAGTAATAGTCCAAGAAACGGGCCAGAGTCGGCGCAAACTGGGAGTCTTGGTGACCAACACGTAAGCGCACCTTGGCGTTTGACCACCATAGAAAATGCTTCGGGACCCCAAAGCGGTGAGTAATAGGCCATGAAACGGGCCAGAATCGGCCCAAACTGCGTGTGTTGATGACCGACAAGTAAGCGCACCTTGGGGTTCAACAGCTATGGAAATCGCTTCGGGACCCCAAAACAATGAGTAATAGTCCAAGAAACAGTCAAGAATCGGCCAAAACTGAGAGTATCGATGAACACACGTAAGCGCACCTGGGGTTAAACAACTATGGAAATCACTTGGGGACCCACAAATGGTGAGTAATAGTCCATGAAACGGGTCAAAATTTGCCAAAACTGTGAGTGTTGACGACGGATAGGTACAAGCACCTCGGGGATAGTCAATCGTGGAAATCACTCTAGGACCCCAAAACGCTGAATGGTAGTGCACGAAACGGACCAGAATCTGTCAAAATTATGAGTATTGATGACCGACACATAAACGCACCCCGGGGTTCCGCGATCGTTGAAATTACTTCGGGACCCCAAAACCGAGTAATAGTCCATGAAACGGGTGAGAATCGACAAAAACCCCAAGTGTTGATGACCGACATGTAAATGCACCCAAGGGTTCGTTAATCATGGAAATCACTCCGGGACCCCAAAACATTGAGTAATAGTCCATGAAACAGGCCAGAATCGACAAAAATCACAAGTATTGATGACCAACACGTAAACGCACCCTGGGGTTCGCTAATCGTGGAAATCACTCCGAGACCCCAAAATAGTGTGTAATAGTCCATGAAACGGGCCAAAATCGGCCAAAGCTGTGATTGTTGATGACCGACACGCAAGCGCACCTTGGGGTTCGACAACCATGGAAATCGCTCTGGGACCCCAGAAGGGTGAGTAATATTCCATGAAACGGGCCAGAATCGGCCAAAACTGTGAGTTTTGATGACCGACACGGAAACGCACCTTGGGTTCGTTAATCGTGGAAATCAATCCGGGCACCCAAAGCGGAGAGTAATAATACACGAAACGCGCAGAATCGGCTAAAACTGTGAGTGTTGACGACCGACACCTAAATGCACCTCGGGGTTCGTTAGTCGTGGAAATAATTCAAGGACCCCAAAACAGTAAGTAATAATCCAAGAAACGGGCCAGAATCGTCTAGAAGTCCGAGTGTTGATGACCGAGAGGTAAGTGCACCTTGGGGTTCAACAACTATAGAAATCGCTTCAGGACCCCAAAACGGTGAGTAATAGTCGACGAAACGGGTCAGCATGGGCCAAACTGTGAGTGTTGACGACGGACACGTAAACGCATCCTGGGGATCGTCAATCATGGAAATCGCTCTGTGACCGCAAAACGCTGAGTAATAGTGCACGAAACGGACCAGGATCGGCCAGAATTATGAGTGTTGATGACCAACACGTAGACGCACACCGGGGTTCATCAATCGTAGAAATCACTTCGGGACCCCAAAATTGAGTAATAGTCCAAGAAACGGGCCAGAGTCGGCGCAAACTGGGAGTCTTGGTGACCAACACGTAAGCGCACCTTGGCGTTTGACCACCATAGAAAATGCTTCGGGACCCCAAAGCGGTGAGTAATAGGCCATGAAACGGGCCAGAATCGGCCCAAACTGCGTGTGTTGATGACCGACAAGTAAGCGCACCTTGGGGTTCAACAGCTATGGAAATCGCTTCGGGACCCCAAAAGAATGAGTAATAGTCCAAGAAACAGTCAAGAATCGGCCAAAACTGAGAGTATCGATGAACACACGTAAGCGCACCTGGGGTTAAACAACTATGGAAATCACTTGGGGACCCACAAATGGTGAGTAATAGTCCATGAAACGGGTCAAAATTGGCCAAAACTGTGAGTGTTGACGACGGATAGGTACAAGCACCTCGGGGATAGTCAATCGTGGAAATCACTCTAGGACCCCAAAACGCTGAATGGTAGTGCACGAAACGGACCAGAATCTGTCAAAATTATGAGTATTGATGACCGACACATAAACGCACCCCGGGGTTCCGCGATCGTTGAAATTACTTCGGGACCCCAAAACCGAGTAATAGTCCATGAAACGGGTGAGAATCGACAAAAACCCCAAGTGTTGATGACCGACATGTAAATGCACCCAAGGGTTCGTTAATCATGGAAATCACTCCGGGACCCCAAAACATTGAGTAATAGTCAATGAAACAGGCCAGAATCGACAAAAATCACAAGTATTGATGACCAACACGTAAACGCACCCCGGGGTTCGCTAATCGTGGAAATCACTCCGAGACCCCAAAATAGTGTGTAATAGTCCATGAAACGGGCCAAAATCGGCCAAAGCTGTGATTGTTGATGACCGACACGCAAGCGCACCTTGGGGTTCGACAACCATGGAAATCGCTCTGGGACCCCAGAAGGGTGAGTAATATTCCATGAAACGGGCCAGAATCGGCCAAAACTGTGAGTTTTGATGATCGACACGGAAACGCACCTTGGGTTCGTTAATCGTGGAAATCAATCCGGGCCCCCAAAGCGGAGAGTAATAATACACGAAACGCGCCAGAATCGGCTAAAACTGTGAGTGTTGATGACCGACACGTAAACGCACACCGGGGTTCGTTAATCGTGGAAATAATTCAAGGATCCCAAAACAGTAAGTAATAATCCAAGAAACGGGCCTGAATCGTCTAAAACTCCAAGTGTTGATGACCGAGAGGTAAGTGCACCTTGGGGTTCAACAACTATAGAAATCGCTTCAGGACCCCAAAACGGTGAGTAATAGTCGACGAAACGGGTCAGAATGGGCCAAACTGTGAGTGTTGACGACGGACACGTAAACGCATCCTGGGGATCGTCAATCATGGAAATCGCTCTGGGACCCCAAAACGCTGAGTAATAGTGCACGAAACGGACCAGGATCGGCCAGAATTATGAGTGTTGATGACCAACACGTAGACGCACACCGGGGTTCAACAATCGTAGAAATCACTTCGGAACCCCAAAATTGGGTAATAGTCCAAGAAATGGGCCAGAGTCGGCGCAAATTGGGAGTCTTGGTGACCAACACGTAAGCGCACCTTGGCGTTTGACCACCAAAGAAAATGCTTCGGGACCCCAAAGTGGTGAGTAATAGGCCATGAAACGGGCCAGAATCGGCCCAAACTGCGTGTGTTGATGACCGACACGGAAACGCACCTTGGGTTCGTTAATCGTGGAAATCAATCCGGGCCCCCAAAGCGGAGAGTAATAATACACGAAACGCGCCAGAATCGGCTAAAACTGTGAGTGTTGATGACCGACACGTAAACGCACCCCGGGGTTCGTTAATCGTGGAGATAATTCAAGGACCCCAAAACAGTAAGTAATAATCCAAGAAACGGGCCAGAATCGTCTAAAAGTCCGAGTGTTGATGACCGAGAGGTAAGTGGACCTTGGGGTTCAACAATTATAGAAATCGCTTCAGGACCCCAAAACGGTGAGTAATAGTCGACGAAACGGGTCAGAATGGGCCAAACTGTGAGTGTTGACGACAGACACGTAAACGCATCCTGGGGATCGTCAATCATGGAAATCGCTCTGTGACCGCAAAACGCTGAGTAATAGTGCACGAAACGGACCAGGATCGGCCAGAATTATGAGTGTTGATGACCAACACGTAGACGCACACCGGGGTTCATCAATCGTAAAAATCACTTTGGGACCCCAAAATTGAGTAATAGTCCAAGAAACGGGCCAGAGTCGGCGCAAACTGGGAGTCCGTGTGACCAACACGTAAGCGCACCTTGGCGTTTGACCACCATAGAAAATGCTTCGGGACCCGAAGGCGGTGAGTAATAGGCCATGAAACGGGCCAGAATCGGCCCAAACTGCGTGTGTTGATGACCGACAAGTAAGCGCACCTTGGGGTTCAACAGCTATGGAAATCGCTTCGGGACCCCAAAACAATGAGTAATAGTCCAAGAAACAGGTAAGAATCGGCCAAAACTGAGAGTATCGATGAACACACGTAAGCGCACCTGGGGTTAAACAACTATGGAAATCACTTGGGGACCCCAAAATGGTGAGTAATAGTCCACGAAACGGGTCAAAATTGGCCAAAACTGTGAGTGTTGATGACGGATAGGTACAAGCACCTCGGGGATAGTCAATCGTGGAAATCACTCTAGGACCCCAAAACACTGAATGGTAGTGCACGAAACGGACCAGAATCTGTCAAAATTATGAGTAATGATGAACGACACATAAACGCACCCCGGGGTTCCTCAATCGTTGAAATTACTTCGGGACCCCAAAACTGAGTAATAGTCCATGAAACGGGTGAGAATCGACAAAAACCCCGAGTGTTGATGACCGACATGTAAATGCACCCAAGGGTTCGTTAATCATGGAAATCACTCCGGGACCCCAAAACATTGAGTAATAGTCCATGAAACAGGCCAGAATCGACAAAAATCGCGAGTGTTGATGACCAACACGTAAACGCACCCCGGGGTTCATTAATCGTAGAAATCACTCTGGGAGCACAAAATAGTGTGTAATAGTCCACGAAATGGGCCAAAATTGGCCAAAACTATGATTGTTGATGAGCGACATGCAAGCGCACCTTAGGGTTCGACAACCATGGAAATCGCTCTGGGACCCCTGAATGGTGAGTAATAGTCCATGAAACGGTCCAGAATCGGCCAAAACTGTCAGTTTTGATGACCGACACGGAAACGCACCCTGGGTTCGTTAATCGTGGAAATCAATCCGGGCACCCAAAGCGGAGAGTAATAATACACGAAACGCGCAGAATCGGCTAAAACTGTGAGTGTTGATGACCGACACCTAAATGCACCTCGGGGTTCGTTAGTCGTGGAAATAATTCAAGGACCCCAAAACAGTAAGTAATAATCCAAGAAACGGGCCAGAATCGTCTAAAAGTCCGAGTGTTGATGACCGAGAGGTAAGTGCACCTTGGGGTTCAACAACTATAGAAATCGCTTCAGGACCCCAAAACGGTGAGTAATAGTCGACGAAACGGGTCAGAATGGGCCAAACTGTGAGTGTTGACGACGGACACGTAAACGCATCCTGGGGATCGTCAATCATGGAAATCGCTCTGTGACCGCAAAACGCTGAGTAATAGTGCACGAAACGGACCAGGATCGGCCAGAATTATGAGTGTTGATGACCAACACGTAGACGCACACCGGGGTTCATCAATCGTAGAAATCACTTCGGGACCCCAAAATTGAGTAATAGTCCAAGAAACGGGCCAGAGTCGGCGCAAACTGGGAGTCTTGGTGACCAACACGTAAGCGCACCTTGGCGTTTGACCACCATAGAAAATGCTTCGGGACCCCAAAGCGGTGAGTAATAGGCCATGAAACGGGCCAGAATCGGCCCAAACTGCGTGTGTTGATGACCGACAAGTAAGCGCACCTTGGGGTTCAACAGCTATGGAAATCGCTTCGGGACCCCAAAACAATGAGTAATAGTCCAAGAAACAGTCAAGAATCGGCCAAAACTGAGAGTATCGATGAACACACGTAAGCGCACCTGGGGTTAAAAAACTATGGAAATCACTTGGGGACCCCAAAATGGTGAGTAATAGTCCACGAAACGGGTCAAAATTGGCCAAAACTGTGAGTGTTGACGACGGATAGGTACAAGCACCTCGGGGATAGTCAATCGTGGAAATCACTCTAGGACCCCAAAACGCTGAATGGTAGTGCACGAAACGGACCAGAATCTGTCAAAATTATGAGTATTGATGACCGACACATAAACGCACCCCGGGGTTCCTCAATCGTTGAAATTACTTCGGGACCCCAAAACCGAGTAATAGTCCATGAAACGGGTGAGAATCGACAAAAACCCCGAGTGTTGATGACCGACATGTAAATGCACCCAAGGGTTCGTTAATCATGGAAATCACTCCGGGACCCCAAAACATTGAGTAATAGTCCATGAAACAGGCCAGAATCGACAAAAATCGTGAGTGTTGATGACCAAAACATAAACGCACCCCGGGGTTCATTAATCGTAGAAATCACTCCGGGACCACAAAATAGTGTGTAATAGTCCACGAAATGGGCCAAAATTGGCCAAAACTATGATTGTTGATGAGCGACATGCAAGCGCACCTTAGGGTTTGACAACCATGGAAATCGCTCTGGGACCCCAGAATGGTGAGTAATAGTCCATGAAACGGGCCAGAATCGGCCAAAACTGTCAGTTTTGATGACCGACACGGAAACGCACCCTGGGTTCGTTAATCGTGGAAATCAATCCGGGCACCCAAAGCGGAGAGTAATAATACACGAAACGCGCAGAATCGGCTAAAACTGTGAGTGTTGATGACTGACACCTAAACGCACCCCGGGGTTCGTTAATCGTGGAAATAATTCAAGGACCCCAAAACAGTAAGTAATAATCCAAGAAACGGGCCAGAATCGTCTAAAACTCCGAGTGTTGATGACCGAGAGGTAAGTGCACCTTGGGGTTCAACAACTATAGAAATCGCTTCAGGACCCCAAAACGGTGAGTAATAGTCGACGAAACGGGTCAGAATGGGCCAAACTGTGAGTGTTGACGACGGACACGTAAACGCATCCTGGGGATCGTCAATCATGGAAATCGCTCTGTGACCGCAAAACGCTGAGTAATAGTGCACGAAACGAACCAGGATCGGCCAGAATTATGAGTGTTGATGACCAACACGTAGACGCACACCGGGGTTCATCAATCGTAGAAATCACTTCGGGACCCCAAAATTGAGTAATAGTCCAAGAAACGGGCCAGAGTCGGCGCAAACTGGGAGTCTTGGTGACCAACACGTAAGCGCACCTTGGCGTTTGACCACCATAGAAAATGCTTCGGGACCCCAAAGCGGTGAGTAATAGGCCATGAAACGGGCCAGAATCGGCCCAAACTGCGTGTGTTGATGACCGACAAGTAAGCGCACCTTGGGGTTCAATAGCTATGGAAATCGCTTCGGGACCCCAAAACAATGAGTAATAGTCCAAGAAACAGTCAAGAATCGGCCAAAATTGAGAGTATCGATGAACACACGTAAGCGCACCTGGGGTTAAAAAACTATGGAAATCACTTGGGGACCCCAAAATGGTGAGTAATAGTCCACGAAACGGGTCAAAATTGGCCAAAACTGTGAGTGTTGACGACGGATAGGTACAAGCACCTCGGGGATAGTCAATCGTGGAAATCACTCTAGGACCCCAAAACGCTGAATGGTAGTGCACGAAACGGACCAGAATCTGTCAAAATTATGAGTATTGATGACCGACACATAAACGCACCCCGGGGTTCCTCAATCGTTGAAATTACTTCGGGACCCCAAAACCGAGTAATAGTCCATGAAACGGGTGAGAATCGACAAAAACCCCGAGTGTTGATGACCGACATGTAAATGCACCCAAGGGTTCGTTAATCATGGAAATCACTCCGGGACCCCAAAACATTGAGTAATAGTCCATGAAACAGGCCAGAATCGACAAAAATCGTGAGTGTTGATGACCAAAACATAAACGCACCCCGGGGTTCATTAATCGTAGAAATCACTCCGGGACCACAAAATAGTGTGTAATAGTCCACGAAATGGGCCAAAATTGGCCAAAACTATGATTGTTGATGAGCGACATGCAAGCGCACCTTAGGGTTTGACAACCATGGAAATCGCTCTGGGACCCCAGAATGGTGAGTAATAGTCCATGAAACGGGCCAGAATCGGCCAAAACTGTCAGTTTTGATGACCGACACGGAAACGCACCCTGGGTTCGTTAATCGTGGAAATCAATCCGGGCACCCAAAGCGGAGAGTAATAATACACGAAACGCGCAGAATCGGCTAAAACTGTGAGTGTTGATGACTAACACCTAAACGCACCCCGGGGTTCGTTAATCGTGGAAATAATTCAAGGACCCCAAAACAGTAAGTAATAATCCAAGAAACGGGCCAGAATCGTCTAAAACTCCGAGTGTTGATGACCGAGAGGTAAGTGCACCTTGGGGTTCAACAACTATAGAAATCGCTTCAGGACCCCAAAACGGTGAGTAATAGTCGACGAAACGGGTCAGAATGGGCCAAACTGTGACTGTTGACGACGGACACGTAAACGCATCCTAGGGATCGTCAATCATGGAAATCGCTTTGTGACCGCAAAACGCTGAGTAATAGTGCACGAAACGGACCAGGATCGCCCAGAATTATGAGTGTTGATGACCAACACGTAGACGCACACCGGGGTTCATCAATCGTAGAAATCACTTCGGGACCCCAAAATTGAGTAATAGTCCAAGAAACGGGCTAGAGTCGGCGCAAACTGGGAGTCTTGGTGACCAACACGTAAGCGCACCTTGGCGTTTGACCACCATAGAAAATTCTTCGGGACCCCAAAGCGGTGAGTAATAGGCCATGAAACGGGCCAGAATTGGCCCAAACTGCGTGTGTTGATGACCGACAAGTAAGCGCACCTTGGGGTTCAACAGCTATGGAAATCGCTTCGGGACCCCGAGTAATAGTCCAAGAAACAGGCAAGAATCGGCCAAAACTGAGAGTATCGATGAACACACGTAAGCGCACCTGGGGTTAAACAACTATGGAAATCACTTGGGGACCCCAAAATGGTGAGTAATAGTGCACGAAATGGGTCAAAATTGGCCAAAACTGTGAGTGTTGACGACGGATAGGTACAAGCACCTCGGGGATAGTCAATCGTGGAAATCACTCTAGGACCCCAAAACGCTGAATGGTAGTGCACGAAACGGACCAGAATCTGTCAAAATTATGAGTATTGATGACCGACACATAAACGCACGCCGGGGTTCCTCAATCGTTGAAATTACTTCGGGACCCCAAAACTGAGTAATAGTCCATGAAACGGGTGAGAATCGACAGAAACCCCGAGTGTTGAAGACCGACATGTAAATGCACCCAAGGGTTCGTTAGTCATGGAAATCACTCCGGGACCCCAAAACATTGAGTAATAGTCCATGAAACAGGCCAGAATCGACAAAAATCGCTAGTGTTGATGGCCAACACGTAAACGCACCCCGGGGTTCATTAATCGTAGAAATCACTCCGGGACCACAAAATAGTGTGTAATAGTCCACGAAATGGGCCAAAATCGGCAAAAACTATGATTGTTGATGAGCGACATGCAAGCACGCCTTAGGGTTCGACAACCATGGAAATCGCTCTGGGACCCCAGAACGGTGAGTAATAGTCCATGAAACAGGCCAGAATCGGCCAAAACTGTTAGTTTTGATGACCGACATGGAAACGCACCCTGGGTTCGTTAATCGTGGAAATCAATCCGGGCACCCAAAGCGGAGAGTAATAATACACGAAACGCGCAGAATCGGCTAAAACTGTGAGTGTTGATGACCGACACCTAAATGCACCTCGGGGTTCGTTAGTCGTGGAAATAATTCAAGGACCCCAAAACAGTAAGTAATAATCCAAGAAACGGGCCAGAATCGTCTAAAAGTCCGAGTGTTGATGACCGAGAGGTAAGTGCACCTTGGGGTTCAACAACTATAGAAATCGCTTCAGGACCCCAAAACGGTGAGTAATAGTCGACGAAACGGGTCAGAATGGGCCAAACTGTGAGTGTTGACGACGGACACGTAAACGCATCCTGGGGATCGTCAATCATGGAAATCGCTCTGTGACCGCAAAACGCTGAGTAATAGTGCACGAAACGGACCAGGATCGGCCAGAATTATGAGTGTTGATGACCAACACGTAGACGCACACCGGGGTTCATCAATCGTAGAAATCACTTCGGGACCCCAAAATTGAGTAATAGTCCAAGAAACGGGCCAGAGTCGGCGCAAACTGGGAGTCTTGGTGACCAACACGTAAGCGCACCTTGGCGTTTGACCACCATAGAAAATGCTTCGGGACCCCAAAGCGGTGAGTAATAGGCCATGAAATGGGCCAGAATCGGCCCAAACTGCGTGTGTTGATGACCGACAAGTAAGCGCACCTTGGGGTTCAACAGCTATGGAAATCGCTTCGGGACCCCAAAACAATGAGTAATAGTCCAAGAAACAGTCAAGAATCGGCCAAAACTGAGAGTATCGATGAACACACGTAAGCGCACCTGGGGTTAAAAAACTATGGAAATCACTTGGGGACCCCAAAATGGTGAGTAATAGTCCACGAAACGGGTCAAAATTGGCCAAAACTGTGAGTGTTGACGACGGATAGGTACAAGCACCTCGGGGATAGTCAATCGTGGAAATCACTCTAGGACCCCAAAACGCTGAATGGTAGTGCACGAAACGGACCAGAATCTGTCAAAATTATGAGTATTGATGACCGACACATAAACGCACCCCGGGGTTCCTCAATCGTTGAAATTACTTCGGGACCCCAAAACCGAGTAATAGTCCATGAAACGGGTGAGAATCGACAAAAACCCCGAGTGTTGATGACCGACATGTAAATGCACCCAAGGGTTCGTTAATCATGGAAATCACTCCGGGACCCCAAAACATTGAGTAATAGTCCATGAAACAGGCCAGAATCGACAAAAATCGTGAGTGTTGATGACCAAAACATAAACGCACCCCGGGGTTCATTAATCGTAGAAATCACTCCGGGACCACAAAATAGTGTGTAATAGTCCACGAAATGGGCCAAAATTGGCCAAAACTATGATTGTTGATGAGCGACATGCAAGCGCACCTTAGGGTTTGACAACCATGGAAATCGCTCTGGGACCCCAGAATGGTGAGTAATAGTCCATGAAACGGGCCAGAATCGGCCAAAACTGTCAGTTTTGATGACCGACACGGAAACGCACCCTGGGTTCGTTAATCGTGGAAATCAAACCAGGCACCCAAAGCGGAGAGTAATAATACACGAAACGCGCAGAATCGGCTAAAACTGTGAGTGTTGATGACTGACACCTAAACGCACCCCGGGGTTCGTTAATCGTGGAAATAATTCAAGGACCCCAAAACAGTAAGTAATAATCCAAGAAACGGGCCAGAATCGTCTAAAACTCCGAGTGTTGATGACCGAGAGGTAAGTGCACCTTGGGGTTCAACAACTATAGAAATCGCTTCAGGACCCCAAAACGGTGAGTAATAGTCGACGAAACGGGTCAGAATGGGCCAAACTGTGACTGTTGACGACGGACACGTAAACGCATCCTAGGGATCGTCAATCATGGAAATCGCTTTGTGACCGCAAAACGCAGAGTAATAGTGCACGAAACGGACCAGGATCGGCCAGAATTATGAGTGTTGATGACCAACACGTAGACGCACACCGGGGTTCATCAATCGTAGAAATCACTTCGGGACCCCAAAATTGAGTAATAGTCCAAGAAACGGGCTAGAGTCGGCGCAAACTGGGAGTCTTGGTGACCATCACGTAAGCGCACCTTGGCGTTTGACCACCATAGAAAATTCTTCGGGACCCCAAAGCGGTGAGTAATAGGCCATGAAACGGGCCAGAATTGGCCCAAACTGCGTGTGTTGATGACCGACAAGTAAGCGCACCTTGGGGTTCAACAGCTATGGAAATCGCTTCGGGACCCCGAGTAATAGTCCAAGAAACAGGCAAGAATCGGCCAAAACTGAGAGTATCGATGAACACACGTAAGCGCACCTGGGGTTAAACAACTATGGAAATCACTTGGGGACCCCAAAATGGTGAGTAATAGTCCACGAAATGGGTCAAAATTGGCCAAAACTGTGAGTGTTGACGACGGATAGGTACAAGCACCTCGGGGATAGTCAATCGTGGAAATCACTCTAGGACCCCAAAACGCTGAATGGTAGTGCACGAAACGGACCAGAATCTGTCAAAATTATGAGTATTGATGACCGACACATAAACGCACGCCGGGGTTCCTCAATCGTTGAAATTACTTCGGGACCCCAAAACTGAGTAATAGTCCATGAAACGGGTGAGAATCGACAAAAACCCCGAGTGTTGAAGACCGACATGTAAATGCACCCAAGGGTTCGTTAGTCATGGAAATCACTCCGGGACCCCAAAACATTGAGTAATAGTCCATGAAACAGGCCAGAATCGACAAAAATCGCTAGTGTTGATGGCCAACACGTAAACGCACCCCGGGGTTCATTAATCGTAGAAATCACTCCGGGACCACAAAATAGTGTGTAATAGTCCACGAAATGGGCCAAAATCGGCAAAAACTATGATTGTTGATGAGCGACATGCAAGCACGCCTTAGGGTTCGACAACCATGGAAATCGCTCTGGGACCCCAGAACGGTGAGTAATAGTCCATGAAACAGGCCAGAATCGGCCAAAACTGTTAGTTTTGATGACCGACACGGAAACACACCCTGGGTTCGTTAATCGTGGAAATCAATCCGGGCACCCAAAGCGGAGAGTAATAATACACGAAACGCGCAGAATCGGCTAAAACTGTGAGTGTTGATGACCGACACCTAAATGCACCTCGGGGTTCGTTAGTCGTGGAAATAATTCAAGGACCCCAAAACAGTAAGTAATAATCCAAGAAACGGGCCAGAATCGTCTAAAAGTCCGAGTGTTGATGACCGAGAGGTAAGTGCACCTTGGGGTTCAACAACTATAGAAATCGCTTCAGGACCCCAAAACGGTGAGTAATAGTCGACGAAACGGGTCAGAATGGGCCAAACTGTGAGTGTTGACGACGGACACGTAAACGCATCCTGGGGATCGTCAATCATGGAAATCGCTCTGTGACCGCAAAACGCTGAGTAATAGTGCACGAAACGGACCAGGATCAGCCAGAATTATGAGTGTTGATGACCAACACGTAGACGCACACCGGGGTTCATCAATCGTAGAAATCACTTCGGGACCCGAAAATTGAGTAATAGTCCAAGAAACGGGCCAGAGTCGGCGCAAACTGGGAGTCTTGGTGACCAACACGTAAGCGCACCTTGGCGTTTGACCACCATAGAAAATGCTTCGGGACCCCAAAGCGGTGAGTAATAGGCCATGAAACGGGCCAGAATCGGCCCAAACTGCGTGTGTTGATGACCGACAAGTAAGCGCACCTTGGGGTTCAATAGCTATGGAAATCGCTTCGGGACCCCAAAACAATGAGTAATAGTCCAAGAAACAGTCAAGAATCGGCCAAAACTGAGAGTATCGATGAACACACGTAAGCGCACCTGGGGTTAAACAACTATGGAAATCACTTGGGGACCCCAAAATGGTGAGTAATAGTCCACGAAACGGGTCAAAATTGGCCAAAACTGTGAGTGTTGACGACGGATAGGTACAAGCACCTCGGGGATAGTCAATCGTGGAAATCACTCTAGGACCCCAAAACGCTGAATGGTAGTGCACGAAACGGACCAGAATCTGTCAAAATTATGAGTATTGATGACCGACACATAAACGCACCCCGGGGTTCCTCAATCGTTGAAATTACTTCGGGACCCCAAAACCGAGTAATAGTCCATGAAACGGGTGAGAATCGACAAAAACCCCGAGTGTTGATGACCGACATGTAAATGCACCCAAGGGTTCGTTAATCATGGAAATCACTCCGGGACACCAAAACATTGAGTAATAGTCCATGAAACAGGCCAGAATCGACAAAAATCGTGAGTGTTGATGACCAAAACATAAACGCACCCCGGGGTTCATTAATCGTAGAAATCACTCCGGGACCACAAAATAGTGTGTAATAGTCCACGAAATGGGCCAAAATTGGCCAAAACTATGATTGTTGATGAGCGACATGCAAGCGCACCTTACGGTTTGACAACCATGGAAATCGCTCTGGGACCCCAGAATGGTGAGTAATAGTCCATGAAACGGGCCAGAATCGGCCAAAACTGTCAGTTTTGATGACCGACACGGAAACGCACCCTGGGTTCGTTAATCGTGGAAATCAATCCGGGCACCCAAAGCGGAGTGTAATAATACACGAAACGCGCAGAATCGGCTAAAACTGTGAGTGTTGATGACTGACACCTAAACGCACCCCGGGGTTCGTTAATCGTGGAAATAATTCAAGGACCCCAAAACAGTAAGTAATAATCCAAGAAACGGGCCAGAATCGTCTAAAACTCCGAGTGTTGATGACCGAGAGGTAAGTGCACCTTGGGGTTCAACAACTATAGAAATCGCTTCAGGACCCCAAAACGGTGAGTAATAGTCGACGAAACGGGTCAGAATGGGCCAAACTGTGACTGTTGACGACGGACACGTAAACGCATCCTGGGGATCGTCAATCATGGAAATCGCTCTGTGACCGCAAAATGCTGAGTAATAGTGCACGAAACGGACCAGGATCGGCCAGAATTATGAGTGTTGATGACCAACACATAGACGCACACCGGGGTTCATCAATCGTAGAAATCACTTCGGGATCCCAAAATTGAGTAATAGTCCAAGAAACGGGCTAGAGTCGGGGCAAACTGGGAGTCTTGGTGACCAACACGTAAGCGCACCTTGGCGTTTGACCACCATAGAAAATTCTTCGGGACCCCAAAGCGGTGAGTAATAGGCCATGAAACGGGCCAGAATTGGCCCAAACTGCGTGTGTTGATGACCGACAAGTAAGCGCACCTTGGGGTTCAACAGCTATGGAAATCGCTTCGGGACCCCGAGTAATAGTCCAAGAAACAGGCAAGAATCGGCCAAAACTGAGAGTATCGATGAACACATGTAAGCGCACCTGGGGTTAAACAACTATGGAAATCACTTGGGGACCCCAAAATGGTGAGTAATAGTCCACGAAACGGGTCAAAATTGGCCAAAACTGTGAGTGTTGACGACGGATAGGTACAAGCACCTCGGGGATAGTCAATCGTGGAAATCACTCTAGGACCCCAAAACGCTGAATGGTAGTGCACGAAACGGACCAGAATCTGTCAAAATTATGAGTATTGATGACCGACACATAAACGCACCCCGGGGTTCCTCAATCGTTGAAATTACTTCGGGACCGCAAAACTGAGTAATAGTCCATGAAACGGGTGAGAATCGACAAAAACCCCGAGTGTTGAAGACCGACATGTAAATGCACCCAAGGGTTCGTTAATCATGGAAATCACTCCGGGACCCCAAAACATTGAGTAATAGTCCATGAAACAGGCCAGAATCGACAAAAATCGCTAGTGTTGATGACCAACACGTAAACGCACCCCGGGGTTCATTAATCGTAGAAATCACTCCGGGACCACAAAATAGTGTGTAATAGTCCACGAAATGGGCCAAAATAGGCAAAAACTATGATTGTTGATGAGCGACATGCAAGCGCGCCTTAGGGTTCGACAACCATGGAAATCGCTCTGGGACCCCAGAACGGTGAGTAATAGTCCATGAAACAGGCCAGAATCGGCCAAAACTGTCAGTTTTGATGACCGACACGGAAATGCACCCTGGGTTCGTTAATCGTGGAAATCAATCCGGGCACCCAAAGCGGAGAGTAATAATACACGAAACGCGCAGAATCGGCTAAAACTGTGAGTGTTGATGACCGACACCTAAATGCACCTCGGGGTTCATTAGTCGTGGAAATAATTCAAGGACCCCAAAACAGTAAGTAATAATCCAAGAAACGGGCCAGAATCGTCTAAAAGTCCGAGTGTTGATGACCGAGAGGTAAGTGCACCTTGGGGTTCAACAACTATAGAAATCGCTTCAGGACCCCAAAACGGTGAGTAATAGTCGACGAAACGGGTCAGAATGGGCCAAACTGTGAGTGTTGACGACGGACACGTAAACGCATCCTGGGGATCGTCAATCATGGAAATCGCTCTGTGACCGCAAAACGCTGAGTAATAGTGCACGAAACGGACCAGGATCGGCCAGAATTATGAGTGTTGATGACCAACACGTAGACGCACACCGGGGTTCATCAATCGTAGAAATCACTTCGGGACCCCAAAATTGAGTAATAATCCAAGAAACGGGCCAGAGTCGGCGCAAACTGGGAGTCTTGGTGACCAACACGTAAGCGCACCTTGGCGTTTGACCACCATAGAAAATGCTTCGGGACCCCAAAGCGGTGAGTAATAGGCCATGAAACGGGCCAGAATCGGCCCAAACTACGTGTGTTGATGACCGACAAGTAAGCGCACCTTGGGGTTCAACAGCTATGGAAATCGCTTCGGGACCCAAAAACAATGAGTAATAGTCCAAGAAACAGTCAAGAATCGGCCAAAACTGAGAGTATCGATGAACACACGTAAGCGCACCTGGGGTTAAACAACTATGGAAATCACTTGGGGACCCCAAAATGGTGAGTAATAGTCCACGAAACGGGTCAAAATTGGCCAAAACTGTGAGTGTTGACGACGGATAGGTACAAGCACCTCGGGGATAGTCAATCGTGGAAATCACTCCAGGACCCCAAAACGCTGAATGGTAGTGCACGAAACGGACCAGAATCTGTCAAAATTATGAGTATTGATGACCGACACATAAACGCACCCCGGGGTTCCTCAATCGTTGAAATTACTTCGGGACCCCAAAACCGAGTAATAGTCCATGAAACGGGTGAGAATCGACAAAAACCCCGAGTGTTGATGACCGACATGTAAATGCACCCAAGGGTTCGTTAATCATGGAAATCACTCCGGGACCCCAAAACATTGAGTAATAGTCCATGAAACAGGCCAGAATCGACAAAAATCGTGAGTGTTGATGACCAAAACATAAACGCACCCCGGGGTTCATTAATCGTCGAAATCACTCCGGGACCACAAAATAGTGTGTAATAGTCCACGAAATGGGCCAAAATTGGCCAAAACTATGATTGTTGATGAGCGACATGCAAGCGGACCTTAGGGTTTGACAACCATGGAAATCGCTCTGGGACCCCAGAATGGTGAGTAATAGTCCATGAAACGGGCCAGAATCGGCCAAAACTGTCAGTTTTGATGACCGACACGGAAACGCACCCTGGGTTCGTTAATCGTGGAAATCAATCCGGGCACCCAAAGCGGAGTGTAATAATACACGAAACGCGCAGAATCGGCTAAAACTGTGAGTGTTGATGACTGACACCTAAACGCACCCCGGGGTTCGTTAATCGTGGAAATAATTCAAGGACCCCAAAACAGTAAGTAATAATCCAAGAAATGGGCCAGAATCGTCTAAAACTCCGAGTGTTGATGACCGAGAGGTAAGTGCACCTTGGGGTTCAACAACTATAGGAATCGCTTCAGGACCCCAAAACGGTGAGTAATAGTCGACGAAACGGGTCAGAATGGGCCAAACTGTGACTGTTGACGACGGACACGTAAACGCATCCTGGGGATCGTCAATCATGGAAATCGCTCTGTGACCGCAAAACGCTGAGTAATAGTGCACGAAACGGACCAGGATCGGCCAGAATTATGAGTGTTGATGACCAACACGTAGACGCACACCGGGGTTCATCAATCGTAGAAATCACTTCGGGACCCCAAAATTGAGTAATAGTCCAAGAAACGGGCTAGAGTCGGCGCAAACTGGGAGTCTTGGTGACCAACACGTAAGCGCACCTTGGCGTTTGACCACCATAGAAAATTCTTCGGGACCCCAAAGCGGTGAGTAATAGGCCATGAAACGGGCCAGAATTGGCCCAAACTGCGTGTGTTGATGACCGACAAGTAAGCGCACCTTGGGGTTCAATAGCTATGGAAATCGCTTCGGGACCCCGAGTAATAGTCCAAGAAACAGGCAAGAATCGGCCAAAACTGAGAGTATCGATGAACTCACGTAAGCGCACCTGGGGTTAAACAACTATGGAAATCACTTGGGGACCCCAAAATGGTGAGTAATAGTCCACGAAACGGGTCAAAATTGGCCAAAACTGTGAGTGTTGACGACGGATAGGTACAAGCACCTCGGGGATAGTCAATCGTGGAAATCACTCTAGGACCCCAAAACGCTGAATGGTAGTGCACGAAACGGACCAGAATCTGTCAAAATTATGAGTATTGATGACCGACACATAAACGCACCCCGGGGTTCCTCAATCGTTGAAATTACTTCGGGACCCCAAAACTGAGTAATAGTCCATGAAACGGGTGAGAATCGACAAAAACCCCGAGTGTTGAAGACCGACATGTAAATGCACCCAAGGGTTCGTTAATCATGGAAATCACTCCGGGACCCCAAAACATTGAGTAATAGTCCATGAAACAGGCCAGAATCGATAAAAATCGCTAGTGTTGATGACCAACACGTAAACGCACCCCGGGGTTCATTAATCGTAGAAATCACTCCGGGACCACAAAATAGTGTGTAATAGTCCACGAAATGGGCCAAAATCGGCAAAAACTATGATTGTTGATGAGTGACATGCAAGCGCGCCTTAGGGTTCGACAACCATGGAAATCGCTCTGGGACCCCAGAACGGTGAGTAATAGTCCATGAAACAGGCCAGAATCGGCCAAAACTGTCAGTTTTGATGACCGACACGGAAACGCACCCTGGGTTCGTTAATCGTGGAAATCAATCCGGGCACCCAAAGCGGAGAGTAATAATACACGAAACGCGTAGAATCGGCTAAAACTGTGAGTGTTGATGACCGACACCTAAACGCACCAAAACAGTAACTAATAATCCAAGAAACGGGCTAGAATCGTCTAAAACTCCGAGTGTTGATGACCGAGAGGTAAGTGCACCTTGGGGTTCAACAACTATAGAAATCGCTTCAAGACCCCAAAACAGTGAGTAATAGTCGACGAAACAGGTCAGAATGGGCCAAAATGTGAGTGTTGACGACGGACACGTAAACGCATCCTGGGGATTGTCAATCATGGAAATCGCTCTGGGACCCCAAAACGCTGAGTAATAGTGCACGAAACGGACCAGGATCGGCCAGAATTATGAGTGTTGATGACCAACACGTAAACGCACACCGGGGTTCATCAATCGTAGAAATCACTTCGGGACCCCGGGGTCAGAATGGGCCAAAGAGTGAGTGTTGACGACGGACACGTAAACGCATCCCAGGGATCGTCAATCATGGAAATCGCTCTGGGACCCCAAAACACTGAGTAATAGTGCACGAAATGGACCAGGATCGGCGAAAATTATGAGTGTTGATGACCGACACGTAAACGCACACCGAGGTTCATCAATCTTAGAGATCACTTCGGGGCCCCAAAACTGAGTAATAGTCCAAGAAACAGGCCAGAATCGGCGCAAACTGGGAGTCTTGATGACCAACACGTAAGCGCACCTTGGCATTTGACAACCATAGAAAACGCTTTGGGACCCCAAAACGGTGAGTAATAGCCCATGAAACGGGCCAGAATCGGCCAAAACTGCGTGTGTTGATGACCTACAAGTAAGCGCACCTTGGGGTTCAACAGCTATGGAAATCGCTCCGGGACCCCAAAACAATGAGTAATAGTCCAAGAAACGGGCAAGAATCGGCCAAAACTGAGAGTATCGATGACCACACATAAGCGCACCTTGGGGTCCAACAACTATGGAAATCACTTCGGGAACCCAAAATGGTGAGTAATAGTCCACGAAACGGGTCAAAATTGGCCAAAACTGTGACTGTTGATGACGGATACGTACAAGCACCTCGGGGAAAGTCAATCGTGGAAATCACTCTAGGACCCCAAAACGCTGAATGGTAGTGCAGGAAATGGACCAGAATCTGCAAAAATTATGAGTATTGATGACCGACACATAAACGCACCTCGGGGTTCCTCAATCGTTGAAATTACTTCGGGACCCCAAAACTGAGTAATAGTCCATGAAACAGGTGAGAATCGACAAAAACCCCGAGGTTGATGACCGACATGTAAATGCACCCAAGGGTTCGTTAATCATGGAAATCACTCCGGGACCCAAAAACATTGAGTAATAGTCCATGAAACAGGCCAGAATCGTCTAAAACAGTAAGCGCACCTTGGGGTCCAACAACTATGGAAATCACTTCGGGATCCCAAAATGGTGAGTAATAGTCCATGAAACGGGTCAAAATTGGCCAAAACTGTGAGTGTTGACGACGGATACGTACAAGCACCTTGGGGATGGTCAATCGTGGAAATCACTCTAGGACCCCAAAACGCTGAATGGTAGTGCATGAAACGGACCAGAATCTGCAAAAATTATGAGTATTGATGACCGACACATAAACGCACCTCGGGGTTCCTCGATCGTTGAAATCACTTCGGGACCCCAAAACTGAGTAATAGTCCATGAAACGGGTGAGAATCGACAAAAACCCCGAGTGTTGATGACCGACATGTAAATGCACACCCAAGGGTTCGTTAATCATGGAAATCACTCTGGGACCTCAAAACATTGAGTAATAGTCCATGAAACAGGCCAGAATCGACAAAAATCACGAGTATTGATGACCAACACGTAAACGCACCCCGGGGTTCGTTAATCGTGGAAATCACTCCGAGACCCCAAAATAGTGTGTAATAGTCCATGAAACGGGCCAAAATCGGCCAAAACTGTGATTGTTGATGACCGACACGCAAGCGCACTTTGGGGTTCGACAACCATGGAAATCGCTCTGGGACCCCAGAATGGTGAGTAATATTCCATGAAACGGGCCAGAATCGGCCAAAACTGTGAGTTTTGATGACCGACACGGAAACGCACCTTGGGTTCGTTAATCGTGGAAATCAATCCGGGCCCCCAAAGCGGAGAGTAATAATACACGAAACGCGCCAGAATCGGCTAAAACTGTGAGTGTTGATGACCGACACGTAAACGCACCCCGGGGTTCGTTAATCGTGGAAATAATTCAACGACCCCAAAACAGTAAGTAATAATCCAAGAAACGGGCCAGAATCGTCTAAAACTGAGAGTGTTGATGACCGAGAGGTAAGTGCACCTTGGGGTTCAACAACTATAGAAATCGCTTCAGGACCCCAAAACGGTGAGTAATAGTCCACGAAACGGGTCAGAATGGGCCAAACAGTGAGTGTTGACGACGGACACGTAAACGCATCCCGGGGATCGTCAATCATGGAAATCGCTCTGGGACACCAAAACGCTGAGTAATAGTGCACGAAACGGACCAGAATCGGCCAAAATTATGAATGTTGATGACCAACAAGTAAACGCACACCGGGGTTCATCAATCTTAGAAATCACTTCGGGACCCCAAAACTGAGTAATAGTCCAAGAAACAGGCCAGAATCGGCGCAAACTGGGAGTCTTGATGACCAACACGTAAGCGCGCCTTGGAATTTGACAACCATAGAAAATGCTTTGGGACCCCAAAACGGTGAGTAATAGCCCATGAAACGGGCCAGAATCGGCCAAAACTGCATGTGTTGATGACCGACAAGTAAGCGCACCTTGGGGTTCAACAGCTATGGAAATCGCTCCCGGACCCCAAAACAATGGGTAATAGTCCAAGAAACGGGCAAGAATCGGCCAAAACTGAGAGTATCGATGACCACACGTAAGCGTACCTTGGGGTCCAACAACTATGGAAATGACTTCGGGACCCCAAAATGGTGAGTAATAGTTCACGAAACGGGTCAAAATTGGCCAAAACTGTGAGTGTTGACGACGGATACGCACAATCACCTCGGGGATAGTCAATCGTGGAAATCACTCTAGGACCCCAAAACGCAGAATGGTAGTGCACGAAACGGACCAGAATCTACAAAAATTATGAGTATTGATGACCGACACATAAACGCACCTCGGGGTTCCTCGATCGTTGAAATCACTTCGGGACCCCAAAACTGAGTAATAGTCCATGAAACGGGTGAGAATCGACAAAAACCCCGAGTGTTGATGACCGACATGTAAATGCACACCCAAGGGTTCGTTAATCATGGAAATCACTCTGGGACCCCAAAACATTGAGTAATAGTCCATGAAACAGGCCAGAATCGACAAAAATCGCGAGTATTGATGACCAACACGTAAACGCACCCCGGGGTTCGTTAATCGTGGAAATCACTCCGAGACCCCAAAATAGTGTGTAATAGTCCATGAAACGGGCCAAAATCGGCCAAAACTGTGATTGTTGATGACCGACACACAAGCGCACTTTGGGGTTCGACAACCATGGAAATCGCTCTGGGACCCCAGAATGGTGAGTAATATTCCATGAAACGGGCCAGAATCGGCCAAAACTGTGAGTTTTGATGACCGACACGGAAACGCACCTTGGGTTCGTTAATCGTGGAAATCAATCCGGGCCCCCAAAGCGGAGAGTAATAATACACGAAACGCGCCAGAATCGGCTAAAACTGTGAGTGTTGATGACCGACACGTAAACGCACCCCGGGGTTCGTTAATCGTGGAAATAATTCAACGACCCCAAAACAGTAAGTAATAATCCAAGAAACGGGCCAGAATCGTCTAAAACTGCGAGTGTTGATGACCGAGAGGTTAGTGCACCTTGGGGTTCAACAACTATAGAAATCGCTTCAGGACCCCAAAACGGTGAGTAATAGTCCACGAAACGGGTCAGAATGGGCCAAACAGTGAGTGTTGACGACGGACACGTAAACGCATCCCGGGGATCGTCAATCATGGAAATCGCTCTGGGACCCCAAAACGCTGAGTAATAGTGCACGAAACGGACCAGAATCGGCCAAAATTATGAATGTTGATGACCAACAAGTAAACGCACACCGGGGTTCATCAATCTTAGAAATCACTTCGGGACCCCAAAACTGAGTAATAGTCCAAGAAACAGGCCAGAATCGGCGCAAACTGGGAGTCTTGATGACCAACACGTAAGCGCGCCTTGGAATTTGACAACCATAGAAAATGCTTTGGGACCCCAAAACGGTGAGTAATAGCCCATGAAACGGGCCAGAATCGGCCAAAACTGCATGTGTTGATGACCGACAAGTAAGCGCACCTTGGGGTTCAACAGCTATGGAAATCGCTCCCGGACCCCAAAACAATGGGTAATAGTCCAAGAAACGGGCAAGAATCGGCCAAAACTGAGAGTATCGATGACCACACGTAAGCGTACCTTGGGGTCCAACAACTATGGAAATGACTTCGGGACCCCAAAATGGTGAGTAATAGTTCACGAAACGGGTCAAAATTGGCCAAAACTGTGAGTGTTGACGACGGATACGTACAACCACCTCGGGGATAGTCAATCGTGGAAATCACTCTAGGACCCCAAAACGCAGAATGGTAGTGCACGAAACGGACCAGAATCTACAAAAATTATGAGTATTGATGACCGACACATAAACGCACCTCGGGGTTCCTCGA
Source organism: Triticum timopheevii (assembly GCA_963921465.1). Classification (NCBI taxonomy): domain Eukaryota; kingdom Viridiplantae; phylum Streptophyta; class Magnoliopsida; order Poales; family Poaceae; genus Triticum; species Triticum timopheevii. The sequence goes on along the minus strand of OY997268.1, from coordinate 47,989,405 downwards.
TCGTTGAAATCACTTCGGGACCCCAAAACTGAGTAATAGTCCATGAAACGGGTGAGAATCGACAAAAACCCCGAGTGTTGATGACCGACATGTAAATGCACACCCAAGGGTTCGTTAATCATGGAAATCACTCTGGGACCCCAAAACATTGAGTAATAGTCCATGAAACAGGCCAGAATCGACAAAAATTGCGAGTATTGATGACCAACACGTAAACGCACCCCGGGGTTCGTTAATCGTGGAAATCACTCCGAGACCCCAAAATAGTGTGTAATAGTCCATGAAACGGGCCAAAATCGGCCAAAACTGTGATTGTTGATGACCGACACGCAAGCGCACCTTGGGGTTCGACAACCATGGAAATCGCTCTAGGACCCCAGAATGGTGAGTAATATTCCATGAAACGGGCCAGAATCGGCCAAAACTGTGAGTTTTGATGACCGACACGGAAACGCACCTTGGGTTCGTTAATCGTGGAAATCAATCCGGGGCCCCAAAGCGGAGAGTAATAATACACGAAACGCGCCAGAATCGGCTAAAACTGTGAGTGTTGATGACCGACACGTAAACGCACCCCGGGGTTCGTTAATCGTGGAAATAATTCAACGACCCCAAAACAGTAAGTAATAATCCAAGAAACGGGCCAGAATCGTCTAAGACTGCGAGTGTTGATGACCGAGAGGTGAGTGCACCTTGGGGTTCAACAACTATAGAAATCGCTTCAGGACCCCAAAACGGTGAGTAATAGTCCACGAAACGGGTCAGAATGGGCCAAACAGTGAGTGTTGACGACGGACACGTAAACGCATCCCGGGGATCGTCAATCATGGAAATCGCTCTGGGACCCCAAAACGCTGAGTAATAGTGCACGAAAGGGACCAGAATCGGCCAGAATTATGAGTGTTGATGACCAACAAGTAAACGCACACCGGGGTTCATCAATCTTAGAAATCACTTCGGGACCCCAAAACTGAGTAATAGTCCAAGAAACAGGCCAGAATCGGCGCAAACTGGGAGTCTTGATGACCAACACGTAATCGCGCCTTGGAATTTGACAACCATAGAAAATGCTTTGGGACCCCAAAACGGTGAGTAATAGCCCATGAAACGGGCCAGAATCGGCCAAAACTGCGTGTGTTGATGACCGACAAGTAAGCGCACCTTGGGGTTCAACAGCTATGGAAATCGCTCCCGAACCCCAAAACAATGGGTAATAGTCCAAGAAACGGGCAAGAATCGGCCAAAACTGAGAGTATCGATGACCACACGTAATCGTACCTTGGGGTCCAACAACTATGGAAATGACTTCGGGACCCCAAAATGGTGAGTAATAGTTCACGAAACGGGTGAAAATTGGCCAAAACTGTGAGTGTTGACGACGGATACGTACAATCACCTCGGGGATAGTCAATCGTGGAAATCACTCTAGGACCCCAAAACGCTGAATGGTAGTGCACGAAACGGACCAGAATCTGCAAAAATTATGAGTATTGATGACCGACACATAAACGCACCTCGGGGTTCCTCGATCGTTGAAATCACTTCGGGACCCCAAAACTGAGTAATAGTCCATGAAACGGGTGAGAATCGACAAAAACCCCGAGTGTTGATGACCGACATGTAAATGCACCCAAGGGTTCGTTAATCATGGAAATCACTCCGGGACCCCAAAACATTGAGTAATAGTCCATGAAACAGGCCAGAATCGACAAAAATCACGAGTATTGATGACCAACACGTAAATGCACCCCGGGGTTCGCTAATCGTGGAAATCACTCCGAGACCCCAAAATAGTGTGTAATAGTCCATGAAACGGGCCAAAATCGGCCAAAACTGCGATTGTTGATGACCGACACGCAAGCGCACCTTGGGGTTCGACAACCATGGAAATCGCTCTGGGACCCCAGAATGGTGAGTAATACTCCATGAAACGGGCCAGAATCGGCCAAAACTGTGAGTTTTGATGACCGACACGGAAACGCACCTTGGGTTCGTTAATCGTGGAAATCAATCCGGGCCCCCAAAGCGGAGAGTAATAATACACGAAACGCGCCAGAATCGGCTAAAACTGTGAGTGTTGATGACCGACACATAAACGCACCCCGGAGTTCGTTAATCGTGGAAATAATTTAATTACCCCAAAACAGTAAGTAATAATCCAAGAAACGGGCCAGAATCGTCTAAAACTGCGAGTGTTGATGACCGAGAGGAAAGTGCACGTTCGGGTTCAACAACTATAGAAATCGCTTCAGGACCCCAAAACGGTGAGTAATAGTCCACGAAACGGGTCAGAATGGGCCAAACAGTGAGTGTTGACGACGGACACGTAAACGCATCCCGGGAATCGTCAATCATGGAAATCGCTCTGGGACCCCAAAACGCTGAGTAATAGTGCACGAAACGGACCAGAATCGGCCAAAATTATGAGTGTTGATGACCAACAAGTAAACGCACACCGGGGTTCATCAATCTTAGAAATCACTTCGGGACCCCAAAACTGAGTAATAGTCCAAGAAACAGGCCAGAATCGGCGCAAACTGGGAGTCTTGATGACCAACACGAAAGCGCGCCTTGGAATTTGACAACCATAGAAAATGCTTTGGGACCCCAAAACGGTGAGTAATAGCCCATGAAATGGGCCAGAATCGGCCAAAACTGCGTGTGTTGATGACCGACAAGTAAGCGCACCTTGGGGTTCAACAGCTATGGAAATCGCTCCCGGACCCCAAAACAATGGGTAATAGTCCAAGAAACGGGCAAGAATCGACCAAAACTGAGAGTATCGATGACCACACGTAAGCGTACCTTGGGGTCCAACAACTATGGAAATGACTTCGGGACCCCAAAATGGTGAGTAATAGTTCACGAAACGGGTCAAAATTGGCCAAAACTGTGAGTGTTGACGACAGATACGTACAATCACCTCGGGGATAGTCAATCGTGGAAATCACTCTAGGACCCCAAAACGCAGAATGGTAGTGCACGAAACGGACCAGAATCTGCAAAAATTATGAGTATTAATGACCGACACATAAACGCACCTCGGGGTTCCTCGATCGTTGAAATCACTTCGGGACCCCAAAACTGAGTAATAGTATATGAAACGGGTTAGAATCGACAAAAACCCCGAGTGTTGATGACTGACATGTAAATGCACCCAAGGGTTCGTTAATCATGGAAATCACTCCGGGACCCCAAAACATTGAGTAATAGTCCATGAAACAGGCCAGAATCGACAAAAATCACGAGTATTGATGACCAACACGTAAACGCACCCCGGGGTTCGCTAATCGTGGAAATCACTCCGAGACCTCAAAATAGTGTGTAGTAGTCCATGAAACGGGCCAAAATCGGCCAAAACTGTGATTGTTGATGACCGACACGCAAGCGCACCTTGGGGTTCGACAACCATGGAAATCGCTCTAGGACCCCTGAATGGTGAGTAATATTCCATGAAACAGGCCAGAATCGGCCAAAACTGTGAGTTTTGATGACCGACACGGAAACGCACCTTGGGTTCGTTAATCGTGGAAATCAATCCGGGCCCCCAAAGCGGAGAGTAATAATACACGAAACGCGCCAGAATCGGCTAACACTGTGAGTGTTGATGACCGACACATAAACACACCCCGGAGTTCGTTAATCGTGGAAATAATTTAATTACCCCAAAACAGTAAGTAATAATCCAAGAAACGGGCCAGAATCGTCTAAGACTGCGAGTGTTGATGACCGAGAGGTGAGTGCACCTTGGGGTTCAACAACTATAGAAATCGCTTCAGGACCCCAAAACGGTGAGTAATAGTCCACGAAACGGGTCAGAATGGGCCAAACAGTGAGTGTTGACGACGGACACGTAAACGCATCCCGGGGATCGTCAATCATGGAAATCGCTCTGGGACCCCAAAACGCTGAGTAATAGTGCACGAAAGGGACCAGAATCGGCCAGAATTATGAGTGTTGATGACCAACAAGTAAACGCACACCGGGGTTCATCAATCTTAGAAATCACTTCGGGACCCCAAAACTGAGTAATAGTCCAAGAAACAGGCCAGAATCGGCGCAAACTGGGAGTCTTGATGACCAACACGTAAGCGCGCCTTGGAATTTGACAACCATAGAAAATGCTTTGGGACCCCAAAACGGTGAGTAATAGCCCATGAAACGGGCCAGAATCGGCCAAAACTGCGTGTGTTGATGACCGACAAGTAAGCGCACCTTGGGGTTCAACAGCTATGGAAATCGCTCCCGAACCCCAAAACAATGGGTAATAGTCCAAGAAACGGGCAAGAGTCGGCCAAAACTGAGAGTATCGATGACCACACGTAATCGTACCTTGGGGTCCAACAACTATGGAAATGACTTCGGGACCCCAAAATGGTGAGTAATAGTTCACGAAACGGGTGAAAATTGGCCAAAACTGTGCGTGTTGACGACGGATACGTACAATCACCTCGGGGATAGTCAATCGTGGAAATCACTCTAGGACCCCAAAACGCTGAATGGTAGTGCACGAAACGGACCAGAATCTGCAAAAATTATGAGTATTGATGACCGACACATAAACACACCTCGGGGTTCCTCGATCGTTGAAATCACTTCGGGACCCCAAAACTGAGTAATAGTCCATGAAACGGGTGAGAATCGACAAAAACCCCGAGTGTTGATGACCGACATGTAAATGCACCCAAGGGTTCGTTAATCATGGAAATCACTCCGGGACCCCAAAACATTGAGTAATAGTCCATGAAACAGGCCAGAATCGACAAAAATCACGAGTATTGATGACCAACACGTAAATGCACCCCGGGGTTCGCTAATCGTGGAAATCACTCCGAGACCCCAAAATAGTGTGTAATAGTCCATGAAACGGGCCAAAATCGGCCAAAACTGCGATTGTTGATGACCGACACGCAAGCGCACCTTGGGGTTCGACAACCATGGAAATCGCTCTGGGACCCCAGAATGGTGAGTAATACTCCATGAAACGGGCAAGAATCGGCCAAAACTGTGAGTTTTGATGACCGACACGGAAACGCACCTTGGGTTCATTAATCGTGGAAATCAATCCGGGCCCCCAAAGCGGAGAGTAATAATACACGAAACGCGCCAGAATCGGCTAAAACTGTGAGTGTTGATGACCGACACATAAACGCACCCCGGAGTTCGTTAATCGTGGAAATAATTTAATTACCCCAAAACAGTAAGTAATAATCCAAGAAACGGGCCAGAATCGTCTAAAACTGCGAGTGTTGATGACCGAGAGGAAAGTGCACGTTCGGGTTCAACAACTATAGAAATCGCTTCAGGACCCCAAAACGGTGAGTAATAGTCCACGAAACGGGTCAGAATGGGCCAAACAGTGAGTGTTGACGACGGACACGTAAACGCATCCCGGGAATCGTCAATCATGGAAATCGCTCTGGGACCCCAAAACGCTGAGTAATAGTGCACGAAACGGACCAGAATCGGCCAAAATTATGAGTGTTGATGACCAACAAGTAAACGCACACCGGGGTTCATCAATCTTAGAAATCACTTCGGGACCCCAAAACTGAGTAATAGTCCAAGAAACAGGCCAGAATCGGCGCAAACTGGGAGTCTTGATGACCAACACGTAAGCGCGCCTTGGAATTTGACAACCATAGAAAATGCTTTGGGACCCCAAAACGGTGAGTAATAGCCCATGAAATGGGCCAGAATCGGCCAAAACTGCGTGTGTTGATGACCGACAAGTAAGCGCACCTTGGGGTTCAACAGCTATGGAAATCGCTCCCGGACCCCAAAACAATGGGTAATAGTCCAAGAAACGGGCAAGAATCGGCCAAAACTGAGAGTATCGATGACCACACGTAAGCGTACCTTGGGGTCCAACAACTATGGAAATGAATTCGGGACCCCAAAATGGTGAGTAATAGTCCACGAAACGGGTCAAAATTGGCCAAAACTGTGAGTGTTGAAGAGGGATACGTACAATCACCTCGGGGATAGTCAATCGTGGAAATCACTCTAGGACCCCAAAACGCTGAATGGTAGTGCACGAAACGGACCAGAATCTGCAAAAATTATGAGTATTGATGACCGACACATAAACGCACCTCGGGGTTCCTCGATCGTTGAAATCACTTCGGGACCCCAAAACTGAGTAATAGTCCATGAAACGGGTGAGAATCGACAAAAACCCCGAGTGTTGATGACCGACATGTAAATGCACCCAAGGGTTCGTTAATCATGGAAATCACTCCGGGACCCCAAAACATTGAGTAATAGTCCATGAAACAGGCCAGAATCAACAAAAATCATGAGTATTGATGACCAACACGTAAACGCACCCCGGGGTTCGCTAATCATGGAAATCACTCCGAGACCCCAAAATAGTGTGTAATAGTCCATGAAACGGGCCAAAATCGGCCAAAACTGCGATTGTTGATGACCGACACGCAAGCGCACCTTGGGGTTCGACAACCATGGAAATCGCTCTGGGACCCCAGAATGGTGAGTAATACTCCATGAAACGGGCCAGAATCGGCCAAAACTGTGAGTTTTGATGACCGACACGGAAACGCACCTTGGGTTCGTTAATCGTGGAAATCAATCCGGGCCCCCAAAGCGGAGAGTAATAATACACGAAACGCGCCAGAATCGGCTAAAACTGTGAGTGTTGATGACCGACACATAAACGCACCCCGGAGTTCGTTAATCGTGGAAATAATTTAATTACCCCAAAACAGTAAGTAATAATCCAAGAAACGGGCCAGAATCGTCTAAAACTGTGAGTGTTGATGACCGAGAGGAAAGTGCACGTTCGGGTTCAACAACTATAGAAATCGCTTCAGGACCCCAAAACGGTGAGTAATAGTCCACGAAACGGGTCAGAATGGGCCAAACAGTGAGTGTTGACGACGGACACATAAACGCATCCCGGGAATCGTCAATCATGGAAATCGCTCTGGGACCCCAAAACACTAAGTAATAGTGCACGAAACGGACCAGAATCGGCCAAAATTATGAGTGTTGATGACCAACAAGTAAACGCACACCGGGGTTCATCAATCTTAGAAATCACTTCGGGACCCCAAAACTGAGTAATAGTCCAAGAAACAGGCCAGAATCGGCGCAATATGGGAGTCTTGATGACCAACACGTAAGCGCGCCTTGGAATTTGACAACCATAGAAAATGCTTTGGGACCCCAAAACGGTGAGTAATAGCCCATGAAACGGGCCAGAATCGGCCAAAACTGCGTGTGTTGATGACCGACAAGTAAGCGCACCTTGGGGTTCAACAGCTATGGAAATCGCTCCCGGACCCCAAAACATTGGGTAATAGTCCAAGAAACGGGCAAGAATCGGCCAAAACTGAGAGTATCGATGACCACACGTAAGCGTACCTTGGGGTCCAACAACTATGGAAATGAATTCGGGACCCCAAAATGGTGAGTAATAGTCCACGAAACGGGTCAAAATTGGCCAAAACTGTGAGTGTTGACGACGGATACGTACAATCACCTCGGGGATAGTCAATCGTGGAAATCACTCTAGGACCCCAAAACGCTGAATGGTAGTGCACGAAACGGACCAGAATCTGCAAAAATTATGAGTATTGATGACCGACACATAAACGCACCTCGGGGTTCCTCGATCGTTGAAATCACTTCGGGACCCCAAAACTGAGTAATAGTCCATGAAACGGGTGAGAATCGACAAAAACCCCGAGTGTTGATGACCGACATGTAAATGCACCCAAGGGTTCGTTAATCATGGAAATCACTCCGGGACCCCAAAACATTGAGTAATAGTCCATGAAACAGGCCAGAATCGACAAAAATCACGAGTATTGATGACCAACACGTAAACGCACCCCGGGGTTCGCTAATCGTGGAAATCACTCCGAGACCCCAAAATAGTGTGTAATAGTCCATGAAACGGGCCAAAATCGGCCAAAACTGCGATTGTTGATGACCGACACGCAAGCGCACCTTGGGGTTCGACAACCATGGAAATCGCTCTGGGACCCCAGAATGGTGAGTAATATTCCATGAAACCGGCCAGAATCGGCCAAAACTGTGAGTTTTGATGACCGACACGGAAACGCACCTTGGGTTCGTTAATCGTGGAAATCAATCCGGGCCCCCAAAGCGGAGAGTAATAATACACGAAACGCGCCAGAATCGGCTAAAACTATGAGTGTTGATGACCGACACATAAACGCACCCCGGAGTTCGTTAATCGTGGAAATAATTCAAGGACCCCAAAACAGTAAGTAATAATCCAAGAAACGGGCCAGAATCGTCTAAAACTGCGTGTGTTGATGACCGAGAGGTAAGTGCACCTCGGGGTTCAACAACTATAGAAATCGCTTCAGGACCCCAAAACGGTGAGTAATAGTCCACGAAACGGGTCAGAATGGGCCAAACAGTGAGTGTTGACGACGGACACGTAAACGCATCCCGGGGATCGTCAATCATGGAAATCGCTCTGGGACCCCAAAATGCTGAGTAATAGTGCATGAAATGGACCAGGATCGGCCAAAATTATGAGTGTTGTTGACCAACACGTAAACGCACACTGGGGTTCATCAATCTTAGAAATCACTTCGGGACCCCAAAACTGAGAAATAGTCCAAGAAACAGGCCAGAATCGGCGCAAACTGGAATTCTTGATGACCCACACGTAAGCGCACCTTGGCATTTGACAACCATAGAAAATGCTTTGGGACCCCAAAACAGTGAGTAATAGCCCATGAAACGGGCCAGAATCGGCCAAAACTGCGTGTGTTGATGACCGACAAGTAAGCGCACCTTGGGGTTCAACAGCTATGGAAATCGCTCCGGGACCCAAAAACAATGGGTAATAGTCCAAGAAACGGGCAAGAATCGGCCAAAACTGAGAGTATCGATGACCACACGTAAGCGCACCTTGGGGTCCAACAACTATGGAAATCACTTCCGGAGCCCAAAATGGTGAGTAGTAGTCCACGAAACGGGTCAAAATTGGCCAAAACTATGAGTGTTGACGACGGATACGTACAAGCACCTCGGGGATAGTCAATCGTGGAAATCACTCTAGGAACCCAAAACGCTGAATGGTAGTGCACGAAACGGACCAGAATCTGCAAAAATTATGAGTATTGATGACCGACACATAAACGCACCTCGGGGTTCCTCGATCGTTGAAATCACTTCGGGACCCCAAAACTGAGTAATAGTCCATGAAACGGGTGAGAATCGACAAAAACCCCGAGTGTTGATGACCGACATGTAAATGCACCCAAGGGTTCGTTAATCATGGAAATCACTCCGGGACCCCAAAACATTGAGTAATAGTCCATGAAACAGGCCAGAATCGACAAAAATCACGAGTATTGATGACCAACACGTAAACGCACCCCGGGGTTCGCTAATCGTGGAAATCACTCCGAGACCCCAAAATAGTGTGTAATAGTCCATGAAACGGGCCAAAATCGGCCAAAACTGCGATTGTTGATGACCGACACGCAAGCGCACCTTGGGGTTCGACAACCATGGAAATCGCTCTGGGACCCCAGAATGGTGAGTAATATTCCATGAAACCGGCCAGAATCGGCCAAAACTGTGAGTTTTGATGACCGACACGGAAACGCACCTTGGGTTCGTTAATCGTGGAAATCAATCCGGGCCCCCAAAGCGGAGAGTAATAATACACGAAACGCGCCAGAATCGGCTAAAACTATGAGTGTTGATGACCGACACATAAACGCACCCCGGAGTTCGTTAATCGTGGAAATAATTCAAGGACCCCAAAACAGTAAGTAATAATCCAAGAAACGGGCCAGAATCGTCTAAAACTGCGTGTGTTGATGACCGAGAGGTAAGTGCACCTCGGGGTTCAACAACTATAGAAATCGCTTCAGGACCCCAAAACGGTGAGTAATAGTCCACGAAACGGGTCAGAATGGGCCAAACAGTGAGTGTTGACGACGGACACGTAAACGCATCCCGGGGATCGTCAATCATGGAAATCGCTCTGGGACCCCAAAATGCTGAGTAATAGTGCATGAAATGGACCAGGATCGGCCAAAATTATGAGTGTTGTTGACCAACACGTAAACGCACACTGGGGTTCATCAATCTTAGAAATCACTTCGGGACCCCAAAACTGAGAAATAGTCCAAGAAACAGGCCAGAATCGGCGCAAACTGGAATTCTTGATGACCCACACGTAAGCGCACCTTGGCATTTGACAACCATAGAAAATGCTTTGGGACCCCAAAACAGTGAGTAATAGCCCATGAAACGGGCCAGAATCGGCCAAAACTGCGTGTGTTGATGACCGACAAGTAAGCGCACCTTGGGGTTCAACAGCTATGGAAATCGCTCCGGGACCCAAAAACAATGGGTAATAGTCCAAGAAACGGGCAAGAATCGGCCAAAACTGAGAGTATCGATGACCACACGTAAGCGCACCTTGGGGTCCAACAACTATGGAAATCACTTCCGGAGCCCAAAATGGTGAGTAGTAGTCCACGAAACGGGTCAAAATTGGCCAAAACTATGAGTGTTGACGACGGATACGTACAAGCACCTCGGGGATAGTCAATCGTGGAAATCACTCTAGGAACCCAAAACGCTGAATGGTAGTGCACGAAACGGACCAGAATCTGCAAAAATTATGAGTATTGATGACCGACACATAAACGCACCTCGGGGTTCCTCGATCGTTGAAATCACTTCGGGACCCCAAAACTGAGTAATAGTCCATGAAACGGGTGAGAATCGACAAAAACCCCGAGTGTTGATGACCGACATGTAAATGCACCCAAGGGTTCGTTAATCATGGAAATCACTCCGGGACCCCAAAACATTGAGTAATAGTCCATGAAACAGGCCAGAATCGACAAAAATCGCGAGTGTTGATGACCAACACGTAAATGCACCCCAGGGTTCGTTAATCGTGGAAATCACTCCGGGACCACAAAATAGTGTGTAATAGTCCATGAAACGGGCCAAAATCAGCCAAAACTATGATTGTTGATGAGCGACAAGCAAGCGCACCTTGGGGTTCGACAACCATGGAAATCGCTCTGGGACCCCAAAACGGTGAGTAATAGTCCATGAAACAGGCCAGAATCGGCCAAAACTATGAGTTTTGATGACCGACACGGAAACGCACCTGGGTTCGTTAATCATGGAAATCAATCCGGGCCCCCAAAGCGGAGAGTAATAATACACGAAACGCGCCAGAATCGGCTAAAACTGTGAGTGTTGATGACCGACACGTAAACGCACCCCGGGGTTCGTTAATCATGGAAATAATTCAAGGACCCCAAAACAGTAAGTAATAATCCAAGAAACGGGCCGGAATCGTCTAAAACTGCGAGTGTTGATCACCGAGAGGTAAGTGCACCTTGGGGTTCAACAACTATAGAAATCGCTTCAGGACCCCAAAACGGTGAGTAATAGTCCACGAAACGGGTCAGAATGGGCCAAACAGTGAGTGTTGACGACGGACACGTAAACGCATCCCGGGGATCGTCAATCATGGAAATCGCTCTGGGACCCCAAAACGCTGAGTAATAGTGCACGAAACGGACCAGGATCGGCGAAAATTATGAGTGTTGATGACCGACACGTAAACGGACACCGGGGTTCATCAATCGTAGAAATCACTTCGGGACCCCAAAACTGAGTAATATTCCATGAAACGGGCCAGAATCGGCGCAAACTGGGAGTCTTGATGACCAACACGTAAGGGCACCTTGGCGTTTGACAACCATAGAAAACGCTTCGGGACCACAAAACGGTGAGTAATAGCCCATGAAACGGGCCAGAATCGGCCTAAACTGCGTGTGTTGATGACCGACAAGTAAGCGCACCTTGGGGTTCAACAGCTATGGAAATCGCTCCGGGACCCCAAAACAATGAGTAATAGTCCAAGAAACAGGCAACAATCGGCCAAAGCTGAGAGTATCGATGACCACACGTAAGCGCACCTTGGGGTTCAACTACTAGGGAAATCGCTTCGGGACCCCAAAATGGTGAGTAATAGTCCACGAAACGGGTCAAAATTGGCCAAAACTATGAGTGTTGACGACGGATACGTACAAGCACCTCGGGGATAGTCAATCGTGGAAATCACTCTAGGACCCCAAAACGTCGAATGGTAGTGCACGAAACGGACCAGAATCTGCCAAAATTATGAGTATTGATAACCGACACATAAACGCACCCCGGGGTTCCTCAATCGTTGAAATTACTTCGGGACCCCAAAACTGAGTAATAGTCCATGAAACGGGTGAGAATCGACAAAAACCCCGAGTGTTGATGACCGACATGTAAATGCACCCAAGGGTTCGTTAATCATGGAAATCACTCCGGGACCCCAAAACATTGAGTAATAGTCCATGAAACAGGCCAGAATCGACAAAAATCGCGAGTGTTGATGACCAACACGTAAATGCACCCCAGGGTTCGTTAATCGTGGAAATCACTCCGGGACCCCAAAATAGTGTGTAATAGTCCATGAAACGGGCCAAAATCAGCCAAAACTATGATTGTTGATGAGCGACAAGCAAGCGCACCTTGGGGTTCGACAACCATGGAAATCGCTCTGGGACCCCAAAACGGTGAGTAATAGTCCATGAAACAGGCCAGAATCGGCCAAAACTATGAGTTTTGATGACCGACACGGAAACGCACCCTGGGTTCGTTAATCATGGAAATCAATCCGGGCCCCCAAAGCGGAGAGTAATAATACACGAAACGCGCCAGAATCGGCTAAAACTGTGAGTGTTGATGACCGACACGTAAACGCACCCCGGGGTTCGTTAATCATGGAAATAATTCAAGGACCCCAAAACAGTAAGTAATAATCCAAGAAACGGGCCGGAATCGTCTAAAACTGCGAGTGTTGATCACCGAGAGGTAAGTGCACCTTGGGGTTCAACAACTATAGAAATCGCTTCAGGACCCCAAAACGGTGAGTAATAGTCCACGAAACGGGTCAGAATGGGCCAAATAGTGAGTGTTGACGACGGACACGTAAACGCATCCCGGGGATCGTCAATCATGGAAATCGCTCTGGGACCCCAAAACGCTGAGTAATAGTGCACGAAACAGACCAGGATCGGCGAAAATTATGAGTGTTGATGACCGACACGTAAACGGACACCGGGGTTCATCAATCGTAGAAATCACTTCGGGACCCCAAAACTGAGTAATATTTCAAGAAACGGGCCAGAATCGGCGCAAACCGGGAGTCTTGATGACCAACACGTAAGGGCACCTTGGCGTTTGACAACCATAGAAAACGCTTCGGGACCACAAAACGGTGAGTAATAGCCCATGAAACGGGCCAGAATCGGCCAAAACTGCGTGTGTTGATGACCGACAAGTAAGCGCACCTTGGGGTTCAACAGCTATGGAAATCGCTCCGGGACCCCAAAACAATGAGTAATAGTCCAAGAAACAGGCAAGAATCGGCCAAAGCTGAGAGTATCGATGACCACACGTAAGCGCACCTTGGGGTTCAACTACTATGGAAATCGCTTCGGGACCCCAAAATGGTGAGTAATAGTCCACGAAACGGGTCAAAATTGGCCAAAACTATGAGTGTTGACGACGGATACGTACAAGCACCTCGGGGATAGTCAATCGTGGAAATCACTCTAGGACCCCAAAACGTCGAATGGTAGTGCACGAAACGGACCAGAATCTGCCAAAATTATGAGTATTGATAACCGACACATAAACGCACCCCGGGGTTCCTCAATCGTTGAAATTACTTCGGGACCCCAAAACTGAGTAATAGTCCATGAAACGGGTGAGAATCGACAAAAACCCCGAGTGTTGATGACCGACATGTAAATGCACCCAAGGGTTCGTTAATCATGGAAATCACTCCGGGACCCCAAAACATTGAGTAATAGTCCATGAAACAGGCCAGAATCGACAAAAATCGCGAGTGTTGATGACCAACACGTAAATGCACCCCAGGGTTCGTTAATCGTGGAAATCACTCCGGGACCCCAAAATAGTGTGTAATAGTCCATGAAACGGGCCAAAATCAGCCAAAACTATGATTGTTGATGAGCGACAAGCAAGCACACCTTGGGGTTCGACAACCATGGAAATCGCTCTGGGACCCCAAAACGGTGAGTAATAGTCCATGAAACAGGCCAGAATCGGCCAAAACTATGAGTTTTGATGACCGACACGGAAACGCACCCTGGGTTCGTTAATCATGGAAATCAATCCGGGCCCCCAAAGCGGAGAGTAATAATACACGAAACGCGCCAGAATCGGCTAAAACTGTGAGTGTTGATGACCGACACGTAAACGCACCCCGGGGTTCGTTAATCATGGAAATAATTCAAGGACCCCAAAACAGTAAGTAATAATCCAAGAAACGGGCCGGAATCGTCTAAAACTGCGAGTGTTGATGACCGAGAGGTAAGTGCACCTTGGGGTTCAACAACTATAGAAATCGCTTCAGGACCCCAAAACGGTGAGTAATAGTCCACGAAACGGGTCAGAATGGGCCAAACAGTGAGTGTTGACGACGGACACGTAAACGCATCCCGGGGATCGTCAATCATGGAAATCGCTCTGGGACCCCAAAACGCTGAGTAATAGTGCACGAAACGGACCAGGATCGGCGAAAATTATGAGTGTTGATGACCGACACGTAAACGGACACCGGGGTTCATCAATCGTAGAAATCACTTCGGGACCCCAAAACTGAGTAACATTCCAAGAAACGGGCCAGAATCGGCGCAAACTGGGAGTCTTGATGTCCAACACGTAAGGGCACCTTGGCGTTTGACAACCATAGAAAACGCTTCGGGACCACAAAACGGTGAGTAATAGCCCATGAAACGGGCCAGAATCGGCCAAAACTGCGTGTGTTGATGACCGACAAGTAAGCGCACCTTGGGGTTCAACAGCTATGGAAATCGCTCCGGGACCCCAAAACAATGAGTAAGAGTCCAAGAAACAGGCAACAATCGGCCAAAGCTGAGAGTATCGATGACCACACGTAAGCGCACCTTGGGGTTCAACTACTAGGGAAATCGCTTCGGGACCCCAAAATGGTGAGTAATAGTCCACGAAACGGGTCAAAATTGGCCAAAACTATGAGTGTTGACGACGGATACGTACAAGCACCTCGGGGATAGTCAATCGTGGAAATCACTCTAGGACCCCAAAACGTCGAATGGTAGTGCACGAAACGGACCAGAATCTGCCAAAATTATGAGTATTGATAACCGACACATAAACGCACCCCGGGGTTCCTCAATCGTTGAAATTACTTTGGGACCCCAAAACTGAGTAATAGTCCATGAAACGGGTGAGAATCGACAAAAACCCCGAGTGTTGATGACCGACATGTAAATGCACCCAAGGGTTCGTTAATCATGGAAATCACTCCGGGACCCCAAAACATTGAGTAATAGTCCATGAAACAGGCCAGAATCGACAAAAATCGCGAGTGTTGATGACCAACACGTAAATGCACCCCAGGGTTCGTTAATCGTGGAAATCACTCCGGGACCCCAAAATAGTGTGTAATAGTCCATGAAACGGGCCAAAATCAGCCAAAACTATGATTGTTGATGAGCGACAAGCAAGCGCACCTTGGGGTTCGACAACCATGGAAATCGCTCTGGGACCCCAAAACGGTGAGTAATAGTCCATGAAACAGGCCAGAATCGGCCAAAACTATGAGTTTTGATGACCGACACGGAAACGCACCCTGGGTTCGTTAATCATGGAAATCAATCCGGGCCCCCAAAGCGGAGAGTAATAATACACGAAACGCGCCAGAATCGGCTAAAACTGTGAGTGTTGATGACCGACACGTAAACACACCCCGGGGTTCGTTAATCATGGAAATAATTCAAGGACCCCAAAACAGTAAGTAATAATCCAAGAAACGGGCCGGAATCGTCTAAAACTGCGAGTGTTGATGACCGAGAGGTAAGTGCACCTTGGGGTTCAACAACTATAGAAATCGCTTCAGGACCCCAAAACGGTGAGTAATAGTCCACGAAACGGGTCAGAATGGGCCAAACAGTGAGTGTTGACGACGGACACGTAAACGCATCCCGGGGATCGTCAATCATGGAAATCGCTCTGGGACCCCAAAACGCTGAGTAATAGTGCACGAAACGGACCAGGATCGGCGAAAATTATGAGTGTTGATGACCGACACGTAAACGGACACCGGGGTTCATCAATCGTAGAAATCACTTCGGGACCCCAAAACTGAGTAACATTCCAAGAAACGGGCCAGAATCGGCGCAAACTGGGAGTCTTGATGTCCAACACGTAAGGGCACCTTGGCGTTTGACAACCATAGAAAACGCTTCGGGACCACAAAACGGTGAGTAATAGCCCATGAAACGGGCCAGAATCGGCCAAAACTGCGTGTGTTGATGACCGACAAGTAAGCGCACCTTGGGGTTCAACAGCTATGGAAATCGCTCCGGGACCCCAAAACAATGAGTAAGAGTCCAAGAAACAGGCAACAATCGGCCAAAGCTGAGAGTATCGATGACCACACGTAAGCGCACCTTGGGGTTCAACTACTAGGGAAATCGCTTCGGGACCCCAAAATGGTGAGTAATAGTCCACGAAACGGGTCAAAATTGGCCAAAACTATGAGTGTTGACGACGGATACGTACAAGCACCTCGGGGATAGTCAATCGTGGAAATCACTCTAGGACCCCAAAACGTCGAATGGTAGTGCACGAAACGGACCAGAATCTGCCAAAATTATGAGTATTGATAACCGACACATAAACGCACCCCGGGGTTCCTCAATCGTTGAAATTACTTTGGGACCCCAAAACTGAGTAATAGTCCATGAAACGGGTGAGAATCGACAAAAACCCCGAGTGTTGATGACCGACATGTAAATGCACCCAAGGGTTCGTTAATCATGGAAATCACTCCGGGACCCCAAAACATTGAGTAATAGTCCATGAAACAGGCCAGAATCGACAAAAATCGCGAGTGTTGATGACCAACACGTAAATGCACCCCAGGGTTCGTTAATCGTGGAAATCACTCCGGGACCCCAAAATAGTGTGTAATAGTCCATGAAACGGGCCAAAATCAGCCAAAACTATGATTGTTGATGAGCGACAAGCAAGCGCACCTTGGGGTTCGACAACCATGGAAATCGCTCTGGGACCCCAAAACGGTGAGTAATAGTCCATGAAACAGGCCAGAATCGGCCAAAACTATGAGTTTTGATGACCGACACGGAAACGCACCCTGGGTTCATTAATCATGGAAATCAATCCGGGCCCCCAAAGCGGAGAGTAATAATACACGAAACGCGCCAGAATCGGCTAAAACTGTGAGTGTTGATGACCGACACGTAAACACACCCCGGGGTTCGTGAATCATGGAAATAATTCAAGGACCCCAAAACAGTAAGTAATAATCCAAGAAACGGGCCGGAATCGTCTAAAACTGCGAGTGTTGATGACCGAGAGGTAAGTGCACCTTGGGGTTCAACAACTATAGAAATCGCTTCAGGACCCCAAAACGGTGAGTAATAGTCCACGAAACGGGTCAGAATGGGCCAAACAGTGAGTGTTGACGACGGACACGTAAACGCATCCCGGGGATCGTCAATCATGGAAATCGCTCTGGGACCCCAAAACGCTGAGTAATAGTGCACGAAACGGACCAGGATCGGCGAAAATTATGAGTGTTGATGACCGACACGTAAACGGACACCGGGGTTCATCAATCGTAGAAATCACTTCGGGACCCCAAAACTGAGTAATATTTCAAGAAACGGGCCAGAATCGGCGCAAACCGGGAGTCTTGATGACCAACACGTAAGGGCACCTTGGCGTTTGACAACCATAGAAAACGCTTCGGGACCACAAAACGGTGAGTAATAGCCCATGAAACGGGCCAGAATCGGCCAAAACTGCGTGTGTTGATGACCGACAAGTAAGCGCACCTTGGGGTTCAACAGCTATGGAAATCGCTCCGGGACCCCAAAACAATGAGTAATAGTCCAAGAAACAGGCAAGAATCGGCCAAAGCTGAGAGTATCGATGACCACACGTAAGCGCACCTTGGGGTTCAACTACTATGGAAATCGCTTCGGGACCCCAAAATGGTGAGTAATAGTCCACGAAACGGGTCAAAATTGGCCAAAACTATGAGTGTTGACGACGGATACGTACAAGCACCTCGGGGATAGTCAATCGTGGAAATCACTCTAGGACCCCAAAACGTCGAATGGTAGTGCACGAAACGGACCAGAATCTGCCAAAATTATGAGTATTGATAACCGACACATAAACGCACCCCGGGGTTCCTCAATCGTTGAAATTACTTTGGGACCCCAAAACTGAGTAATAGTCCATGAAACGGGTGAGAATCGACAAAAACCCCGAGTGTTGATGACCGACATGTAAATGCACCCAAGGGTTCGTTAATCATGGAAATCACTCCGGGACCCCAAAACATTGAGTAATAGTCCATGAAACAGGCCAGAATCGACAAAAATCGCGAGTGTTGATGACCAACACGTAAATGCACCCCAGGGTTCGTTAATCGTGGAAATCACTCCGGGACCCCAAAATAGTGTGTAATAGTCCATGAAACGGGCCAAAATCAGCCAAAACTATGATTGTTGATGAGCGACAAGCAAGCGCACCTTGGGGTTCGACAACCATGGAAATCGCTCTGGGACCCCAAAACGGTGAGTAATAGTCCATGAAACAGGCCAGAATCGGCCAAAACTATGAGTTTTGATGACCGACACGGAAACGCACCCTGGGTTCGTTAATCATGGAAATCAATCCGGGCCCCCAAAGCGGAGAGTAATAATACACGAAACGCGCCAGAATCGGCTAAAACTGTGAGTGTTGATGACCGACACGTAAACGCACCCCGGGGTTCGTTAATCATGGAAATAATTCAAGGACCCCAAAACAGTAAGTAATAATCCAAGAAACGGGCCGGAATCGTCTAAAACTGCGAGTGTTGATGACCGAGAGGTAAGTGCACCTTGGGGTTCAACAACTATAGAAATCGCTTCAGGACCCCAAAACGGTGAGTAATAGTCCACGAAACGGGTCAGAATGGGCCAAACAGTGAGTGTTGACGACGGACACGTAAACGCATCCCGGGGATCGTCAATCATGGAAATCGCTCTGGGACCCCAAAACGCTGAGTAATAGTGCACGAAACGGACCAGGATCGGCGAAAATTATGAGTGTTGATGACCGACACGTAAACGGACACCGGGGTTCATCAATCGTAGAAATCACTTCGGGACCCCAAAACTGAGTAATATTTCAAGAAACGGGCCAGAATCGGCGCAAACCGGGAGTCTTGATGACCAACACGTAAGGGCACCTTGGCGTTTGACAACCATAGAAAACGCTTCGGGACCACAAAACGGTGAGTAATAGCCCATGAAACGGGCCAGAATCGGCCAAAACTGCGTGTGTTGATGACCGACAAGTAAGCGCACCTTGGGGTTCAACAGCTATGGAAATCGCTCCGGGACCCCAAAACAATGAGTAATAGTCCAAGAAACAGGCAAGAATCGGCCAAAGCTGAGAGTATCGATGACCACACGTAAGCGCACCTTGGGGTTCAACTACTATGGAAATCGCTTCGGGACCCCAAAATGGTGAGTAATAGTCCACGAAACGGGTCAAAATTGGCCAAAACTATGAGTGTTGACGACGGATACGTACAAGCACCTCGGGGATAGTCAATCGTGGAAATCACTCTAGGACCCCAAAACGTCGAATGGTAGTGCACGAAACGGACCAGAATCTGCCAAAATTATGAGTATTGATAACCGACACATAAACGCACCCCGGGGTTCCTCAATCGTTGAAATTACTTCGGGACCCCAAAACTGAGTAATAGTCCATGAAACGGGTGAGAATCGACAAAAACCCCGAGTGTTGATGACCGACATGTAAATGCACCCAAGGGTTCGTTAATCATGGAAATCACTCCGGGACCCCAAAACATTGAGTAATAGTCCATGAAACAGGCCAGAATCGACAAAAATCGCGAGTGTTGATGACCAACACGTAAATGCACCCCAGGGTTCGTTAATCGTGGAAATCACTCCGGGACCCCAAAATAGTGTGTAATAGTCCATGAAACGGGCCAAAATCAGCCAAAACTATGATTGTTGATGAGCGACAAGCAAGCGCACCTTGGGGTTCGACAACCATGGAAATCGCTCTGGGACCCCAAAACGGTGAGTAATAGTCCATGAAACAGGCCAGAATCGGCCAAAACTATGAGTTTTGATGACCGACACGGAAACGCACCCTGGGTTCGTTAATCATGGAAATCAATCCGGGCCCCCAAAGCGGAGAGTAATAATACACGAAACGCGCCAGAATCGGCTAAAACTGTGAGTGTTGATGACCGACACGTAAACGCACCCCGGGGTTCGTTAATCATGGAAATAATTCAAGGACCCCAAAACAGTAAGTAATAATCCAAGAAACGGGCCGGAATCGTCTAAAACTGCGAGTGTTGATCACCGAGAGGTAAGTGCACCTTGGGGTTCAACAACTATAGAAATCGCTTCAGGACCCCAAAACGGTGAGTAATAGTCCACGAAACGGGTCAGAATGGGCCAAATAGTGAGTGTTGACGACGGACACGTAAACGCATCCCGGGGATCGTCAATCATGGAAATCGCTCTGGGACCCCAAAACGCTGAGTAATAGTGCACGAAACAGACCAGGATCGGCGAAAATTATGAGTGTTGATGACCGACACGTAAACGGACACCGGGGTTCATCAATCGTAGAAATCACTTCGGGACCCCAAAACTGAGTAATATTTCAAGAAACGGGCCAGAATCGGCGCAAACCGGGAGTCTTGATGACCAACACGTAAGGGCACCTTGGCGTTTGACAACCATAGAAAACGCTTCGGGACCACAAAACGGTGAGTAATAGCCCATGAAACGGGCCAGAATCGGCCAAAACTGCGTGTGTTGATGACCGACAAGTAAGCGCACCTTGGGGTTCAACAGCTATGGAAATCGCTCCGGGACCCCAAAACAATGAGTAATAGTCCAAGAAACAGGCAAGAATCGGCCAAAGCTGAGAGTATCGATGACCACACGTAAGCGCACCTTGGGGTTCAACTACTATGGAAATCGCTTCGGGACCCCAAAATGGTGAGTAATAGTCCACGAAACGGGTCAAAATTGGCCAAAACTATGAGTGTTGACGACGGATACGTACAAGCACCTCGGGGATAGTCAATCGTGGAAATCACTCTAGGACCCCAAAACGTCGAATGGTAGTGCACGAAACGGACCAGAATCTGCCAAAATTATGAGTATTGATAACCGACACATAAACGCACCCCGGGGTTCCTCAATCGTTGAAATTACTTCGGGACCCCAAAACTGAGTAATAGTCCATGAAACGGGTGAGAATCGACAAAAACCCCGAGTGTTGATGACCGACATGTAAATGCACCCAAGGGTTCGTTAATCATGGAAATCACTCCGGGACCCCAAAACATTGAGTAATAGTCCATGAAACAGGCCAGAATCGACAAAAATCGCGAGTGTTGATGACCAACACGTAAATGCACCCCAGGGTTCGTTAATCGTGGAAATCACTCCGGGACCCCAAAATAGTGTGTAATAGTCCATGAAACGGGCCAAAATCAGCCAAAACTATGATTGTTGATGAGCGACAAGCAAGCACACCTTGGGGTTCGACAACCATGGAAATCGCTCTGGGACCCCAAAACGGTGAGTAATAGTCCATGAAACAGGCCAGAATCGGCCAAAACTATGAGTTTTGATGACCGACACGGAAACGCACCCTGGGTTCGTTAATCATGGAAATCAATCCGGGCCCCCAAAGCGGAGAGTAATAATACACGAAACGCGCCAGAATCGGCTAAAACTGTGAGTGTTGATGACCGACACGTAAACGCACCCCGGGGTTCGTTAATCATGGAAATAATTCAAGGACCCCAAAACAGTAAGTAATAATCCAAGAAACGGGCCGGAATCGTCTAAAACTGCGAGTGTTGATGACCGAGAGGTAAGTGCACCTTGGGGTTCAACAACTATAGAAATCGCTTCAGGACCCCAAAACGGTGAGTAATAGTCCACGAAACGGGTCAGAATGGGCCAAACAGTGAGTGTTGACGACGGACACGTAAACGCATCCCGGGGATCGTCAATCATGGAAATCGCTCTGGGACCCCAAAACGCTGAGTAATAGTGCACGAAACGGACCAGGATCGGCGAAAATTATGAGTGTTGATGACCGACACGTAAACGGACACCGGGGTTCATCAATCGTAGAAATCACTTCGGGACCCCAAAACTGAGTAACATTCCAAGAAACGGGCCAGAATCGGCGCAAACTGGGAGTCTTGATGTCCAACACGTAAGGGCACCTTGGCGTTTGACAACCATAGAAAACGCTTCGGGACCACAAAACGGTGAGTAATAGCCCATGAAACGGGCCAGAATCGGCCAAAACTGCGTGTGTTGATGACCGACAAGTAAGCGCACCTTGGGGTTCAACAGCTATGGAAATCGCTCCGGGACCCCAAAACAATGAGTAAGAGTCCAAGAAACAGGCAACAATCGGCCAAAGCTGAGAGTATCGATGACCACACGTAAGCGCACCTTGGGGTTCAACTACTAGGGAAATCGCTTCGGGACCCCAAAATGGTGAGTAATAGTCCACGAAACGGGTCAAAATTGGCCAAAACTATGAGTGTTGACGACGGATACGTACAAGCACCTCGGGGATAGTCAATCGTGGAAATCACTCTAGGACCCCAAAACGTCGAATGGTAGTGCACGAAACGGACCAGAATCTGCCAAAATTATGAGTATTGATAACCGACACATAAACGCACCCCGGGGTTCCTCAATCGTTGAAATTACTTTGGGACCCCAAAACTGAGTAATAGTCCATGAAACGGGTGAGAATCGACAAAAACCCCGAGTGTTGATGACCGACATGTAAATGCACCCAAGGGTTCGTTAATCATGGAAATCACTCCGGGACCCCAAAACATTGAGTAATAGTCCATGAAACAGGCCAGAATCGACAAAAATCGCGAGTGTTGATGACCAACACGTAAATGCACCCCAGGGTTCGTTAATCGTGGAAATCACTCCGGGACCCCAAAATAGTGTGTAATAGTCCATGAAACGGGCCAAAATCAGCCAAAACTATGATTGTTGATGAGCGACAAGCAAGCGCACCTTGGGGTTCGACAACCATGGAAATCGCTCTGGGACCCCAAAACGGTGAGTAATAGTCCATGAAACAGGCCAGAATCGGCCAAAACTATGAGTTTTGATGACCGACACGGAAACGCACCCTGGGTTCGTTAATCATGGAAATCAATCCGGGCCCCCAAAGCGGAGAGTAATAATACACGAAACGCGCCAGAATCGGCTAAAACTGTGAGTGTTGATGACCGACACGTAAACACACCCCGGGGTTCGTTAATCATGGAAATAATTCAAGGACCCCAAAACAGTAAGTAATAATCCAAGAAACGGGCCGGAATCGTCTAAAACTGCGAGTGTTGGTGACCGAGAGGTAAGTGCACCTTGGGGTTCAACAACTATAGAAATCGCTTCAGGACCCCAAAACGGTGAGTAATAGTCCACGAAACGGGTCAGAATGGGCCAAACAGTGAGTGTTGACGACGGACACGTAAACGCATCCCGGGGATCGTCAATCATGGAAATCGCTC
Organism: Triticum timopheevii; assembly: GCA_963921465.1. NCBI lineage: Eukaryota > Viridiplantae > Streptophyta > Magnoliopsida > Poales > Poaceae > Triticum > Triticum timopheevii. The sequence continues at coordinate 47,965,662 of OY997268.1, read as the reverse complement.
TGGGACCCCAAAACGCTGAGTAATAGTGCACGAAACGGACCAGGATCGGCGAAAATTATGAGTGTTGATGACCGACACGTAAACGGACACCGGGGTTCATCAATCGTAGAAATCACTTCGGGACCCCAAAACTGAGTAACATTCCAAGAAACGGGCCAGAATCGGCGCAAACTGGGAGTCTTGATGTCCAACACGTAAGGGCACCTTGGCGTTTGACAACCATAGAAAACGCTTCGGGACCACAAAACGGTGAGTAATAGCCCATGAAACGGGCCAGAATCGGCCAAAACTGCGTGTGTTGATGACCGACAAGTAAGCGCACCTTGGGGTTCAACAGCTATGGAAATCGCTCCGGGACCCCAAAACAATGAGTAAGAGTCCAAGAAACAGGCAACAATCGGCCAAAGCTGAGAGTATCGATGACCACACGTAAGCGCACCTTGGGGTTCAACTACTAGGGAAATCGCTTCGGGACCCCAAAATGGTGAGTAATAGTCCACGAAACGGGTCAAAATTGGCCAAAACTATGAGTGTTGACGACGGATACGTACAAGCACCTCGGGGATAGTCAATCGTGGAAATCACTCTAGGACCCCAAAACGTCGAATGGTAGTGCACGAAACGGACCAGAATGTGCCAAAATTATGAGTATTGATAACCGACACATAAACGCACCCCGGGGTTCCTCAATCGTTGAAATTACTTTGGGACCCCAAAACTGAGTAATAGTCCATGAAACGGGTGAGAATCGACAAAAACCCCGAGTGTTGATGACCGACATGTAAATGCACCCAAGGGTTCGTTAATCATGGAAATCACTCCGGGACCCCAAAACATTGAGTAATAGTCCATGAAACAGGCCAGAATCGACAAAAATCGCGAGTGTTGATGACCAACACGTAAATGCACCCCAGGGTTCGTTAATCGTGGAAATCACTCCGGGACCCCAAAATAGTGTGTAATAGTCCATGAAACGGGCCAAAATCAGCCAAAACTATGATTGTTGATGAGCGACAAGCAAGCGCACCTTGGGGTTCGACAACCATGGAAATCGCTCTGGGACCCCAAAACGGTGAGTAATAGTCCATGAAACAGGCCAGAATCGGCCAAAACTATGAGTTTTGATGACCGACACGGAAACGCACCCTGGGTTCGTTAATCATGGAAATCAATCCGGGCCCCCAAAGCGGAGAGTAATAATACACGAAACGCGCCAGAATCGGCTAAAACTGTGAGTGTTGATGACCGACACGTAAACACACCCCGGGGTTCGTTAATCATGGAAATAATTCAAGGACCCCAAAACAGTAAGTAATAATCCAAGAAACGGGCCGGAATCGTCTAAAACTGCGAGTGTTGATGACCGAGAGGTAAGTGCACCTTGGGGTTCAACAACTATAGAAATCGCTTCAGGACCCCAAAACGGTGAGTAATAGTCCACGAAACGGGTCAGAATGGGCCAAACAGTGAGTGTTGACGACGGACACGTAAACGCATCCCGGGGATCGTCAATCATGGAAATCGCTCTGGGACCCCAAAACGCTGAGTAATAGTGCACGAAACGGACCAGGATCGGCGAAAATTATGAGTGTTTATGACCGACACGTAAACGGACACCGGGGTTCATCAATCGTAGAAATCACTTCGGGACCCCAAAACTGAGTAATATTCCAAGAAACGGGCCAGAATCGGCGCAAACTGGGAGTCTTGATGACCAACACGTAAGGGCACCTTGGCGTTTGACAACCATAGAAAACGCTTTGGGACCCCAAAACGGTGAGTAATAGCCCATGAAACGGGCCAGAATCGGCCAAAACTGCGTGTGTTGATGACCGACAAGTAAGCGCACCTTGGGGTTCAACAGCTATGGAAATCGCTCCGGGACCCCAAAACAATGAGTAATAGTCCAAGAAACAGGCAACAATCGGCCAAAGCTGAGAGTATCGATGACCACACGTAAGCGCACCTTGGGGTTCAACTACTAGGGAAATCGCTTCGGGACCCCAAAATGGTGAGTAATAGTCCACGAAACGGGTCAAAATTGGCCAAAACTATGAGTGTTGACGACGGATACGTACAAGCACCTCGGGGATAGTCAATCGTGGAAATCACTCTAGGACCCCAAAACGTCGAATGGTAGTGCACGAAACGGACCAGAATCTGCCAAAATTATGAGTATTGATAACCGACACATAAACGCACCCCGGGGTTCCTCAATCGTTGAAATTACTTTGGGACCCCAAAACTGAGTAATAGTCCATGAAACGGGTGAGAATCGACAAAAACCCCGAGTGTTGATGACCGACATGTAAATGCACCCAAGGGTTCGTTAATCATGGAAATCACTCCGGGACCCCAAAACATTGAGTAATAGTCCATGAAACAGGCCAGAATCGACAAAAATCGCGAGTGTTGATGACCAACACGTAAATGCACCCCAGGGTTCGTTAATCGTGGAAATCACTCCTGGACCCCAAAATAGTGTGTAATAGTCCATGAAACGGGCCAAAATCAGCCAAAACTATGATTGTTGATGAGCGACAAGCAAGCGCACCTTGGGGTTCGACAACCATGGAAATCGCTCTGGGACCCCAAAACGGTGAGTAATAGTCCATGAAACAGGCCAGAATCGGCCAAAACTATGAGTTTTGATGACCGACACGGAAACGCACCCTGGGTTCGTTAATCATGGAAATCAATCCGGGCCCCCAAAGCGGAGAGTAATAATACACGAAACGCGCCAGAATCGGCTAAAACTGTGAGTGTTGATGACCGACACGTAAACACACCCCGGGGTTCGTTAATCATGGAAATAATTCAAGGACCCCAAAACAGTAAGTAATAATCCAAGAAACGGGCCGGAATCGTCTAAAACTGCGAGTGTTGATGACCGAGAGGTAAGTGCACCTTGGGGTTCAACAACTATAGAAATCGCTTCAGGACCCCAAAACGGTGAGTAATAGTCCACGAAACGGGTCAGAATGGGCCAAACAGTGAGTGTTGACGACGGACACGTAAACGCATCCCGGGGATCGTCAATCATGGAAATCGCTCTGGGACCCCAAAACGCTGAGTAATAGTGCACGAAACGGACCAGGATCGGCGAAAATTATGAGTGTTGATGACCGACACGTAAACGGACACCGGGGTTCATCAATCGTAGAAATCACTTCGGGACCCCAAAACTGAGTAATATTCCAAGAAACGGGCCAGAATCGGCGCAAACTGGGAGTCTTGATGACCAACACGTAAGGGCACCTTGGCGTTTGACAACCATAGAAAACGCTTTGGGACCCCAAAACGGTGAGTAATAGCCCATGAAACGGGCCAGAATCGGCCAAAACTGCGTGTGTTGATGACCGACAAGTAAGCGCACCTTGGGGTTCAACAGCTATGGAAATCGCTCCGGGACCCCAAAACAATGAGTAATAGTCCAAGAAACAGGCAAGAATCGGCCAAAGCGGAGAGTATCGATGACCACACGTAAGCGCACCTTGGGGTTCAACTACTAGGGAAATCGCTTCGGGACCCCAAAATGGTGAGTAATAGTCCAGGAAACGGGTCAAAATTGGCCAAAACTATGAGTGTTGACGACGGATACGTACAAGCACCTCGGGGATAGTCAATCGTGGAAATCACTCTAGGACCCCAAAACGTCGAATGGTAGTGCACGAAACGGACCAGAATCTGCCAAAATTATGAGTATTGATAACCGACACATAAACGCACCCCGGGGTTCCTCAATCGTTGAAATTACTTTGGGACCCCAAAACTGAGTAATAGTCCATGAAACGGGTGAGAATCGACAAAAACCCCGAGTGTTGATGACCGACATGTAAATGCACCCAAGGGTTCGTTAATCATGGAAATCACTCCGGGACCCCAAAACATTGAGTAATAGTCCATGAAACAGGCCAGAATCGACAAAAATCGCGAGTGTTGATGACCAACACGTAAATGCACCCCAGGGTTCGTTAATCGTGGAAATCACTCCGGGACCCCAAAATAGTGTGTAATAGTCCATGAAACGGGCCAAAATCAGCCAAAACTATGATTGTTGATGAGCGACAAGCAAGCGCACCTTGGGGTTCGACAACCATGGAAATCGCTCTGGGACCCCAAAACGGTGAGTAATAGTCCATGAAACAGGCCAGAATCGGCCAAAACTATGAGTTTTGATGACCGACACGGAAACGCACCCTGGGTTCGTTAATCATGGAAATCAATCCGGGCCCCCAAAGCGGAGAGTAATAATACACGAAACGCGCCAGAATCGGCTAAAACTGTGAGTGTTGATGACCGACACGTAAACACACCCCGGGGTTCGTTAATCATGGAAATAATTCAAGGACCCCAAAACAGTAAGTAATAATCCAAGAAACGGGCCGGAATCGTCTAAAACTGCGAGTGTTGATGACCGAGAGGTAAGTGCACCTTGGGGTTCAACAACTATAGAAATCGCTTCAGGACCCCAAAACGGTGAGTAATAGTCCACGAAACGGGTCAGAATGGGCCAAACAGTGAGTGTTGACGACGGACACGTAAACGCATCCCGGGGATCGTCAATCATGGAAATCGCTCTGGGACCCCAAAACGCTGAGTAATAGTGCACGAAACGGACCAGGATCGGCGAAAATTATGAGTGTTGATGACCGACACGTAAACGGACACCGGGGTTCATCAATCGTAGAAATCACTTCGGGACCCCAAAACTGAGTAATATTCCAAGAAACGGGCCAGAATCGGCGCAAACTGGGAGTCTTGATGACCAACACGTAAGGGCACCTTGGCGTTTGACAACCATAGAAAACGCTTTGGGACCCCAAAACGGTGAGTAATAGCCCATGAAACGGGCCAGAATCGGCCAAAACTGCGTGTGTTGATGACCGACAAGTAAGCGCACCTTGGGGTTCAACAGCTATGGAAATCGCTCCGGGACCCCAAAACAATGAGTAATAGTCCAAGAAACAGGCAACAATCGGCCAAAGCTGAGAGTATCGATGACCACACGTAAGCGCACCTTGGGGTTCAACTACTAGGGAAATCGCTTCGGGACCCCAAAATGGTGAGTAATAGTCCACGAAACGGGTCAAAATTGGCCAAAACTATGAGTGTTGACGACGGATACGTACAAGCACCTCGGGGATAGTCAATCGTGGAAATCACTCTAGGACCCCAAAACGTCGAATGGTAGTGCACGAAACGGACCAGAATCTGCCAAAATTATGAGTATTGATAACCGACACATAAACGCACCCCGGGGTTCCTCAATCGTTGAAATTACTTTGGGACCCCAAAACTGAGTAATAGTCCATGAAACGGGTGAGAATCGACAAAAACCCCGAGTGTTGATAACCGACATGTAAATGCACCCAAGGGTTCGTTAATCATGGAAATCACTCCGGGACCCCAAAACATTGAGTAATAGTCCATGAAACAGGCCAGAATCGACAAAAATCGCGAGTGTTGATGACCAACACGTAAATGCACCCCAGGGTTCGTTAATCGTGGAAATCACTCCGGGACCCCAAAATAGTGTGTAATAGTCCATGAAACGGGCCAAAATCAGCCAAAACTATGATTGTTGATGAGCGACAAGCAAGCGCACCTTGGGGTTCGACAACCATGGAAATCGCTCTGGGACCCCAAAACGGTGAGTAATAGTCCATGAAACAGGCCAGAATCGGCCAAAACTATGAGTTTTGATGACCGACACGGAAACGCACCCTGGGTTCGTTAATCATGGAAATCAATCCGGGCCCCCAAAGCGGAGAGTAATAATACACGAAACGCGCCAGAATCGGCTAAAACTGTGAGTGTTGATGACCGACACGTAAACACACCCCGGGGTTCGTTAATCATGGAAATAATTCAAGGACCCCAAAACAGTAAGTAATAATCCAAGAAACGGGCCGGAATCGTCTAAAACTGCGAGTGTTGATGACCGAGAGGTAAGTGCACCTTGGGGTTCAACAACTATAGAAATCGCTTCAGGACCCCAAAACGGTGAGTAATAGTCCACGAAACGGGTCAGAATGGGCCAAACAGTGAGTGTTGACGACGGACACGTAAACGCATCCCGGGGATCGTCAATCATGGAAATCGCTCTGGGACCCCAAAACGCTGAGTAATAGTGCACGAAACGGACCAGGATCGGCGAAAATTATGAGTGTTGATGACCGACACGTAAACGGACACCGGGGTTCATCAATCGTAGAAATCACTTCGGGACCCCAAAACTGAGTAATATTCCAAGAAACGGGCCAGAATCGGCGCAAACTGGGAGTCTTGATGACCAACACGTAAGGGCACCTTGGCGTTTGACAACCATAGAAAACGCTTTGGGACCCCAAAACGGTGAGTAATAGCCCATGAAACGGGCCAGAATCGGCCAAAACTGCGTGTGTTGATGACCGACAAGTAAGCGCACCTTGGGGTTCAACAGCTATGGAAATCGCTCCGGGACCCCAAAACAATGAGTAATAGTCCAAGAAACAGGCAACAATCGGCCAAAGCTGAGAGTATCGATGACCACACGTAAGCGCACCTTGGGGTTCAACTACTAGGGAAATCGCTTCGGGACCCCAAAATGGTGAGTAATAGTCCACGAAACGGGTCAAAATTGGCCAAAACTATGAGTGTTGACGACGGATACGTACAAGCACCTCGGGGATAGTCAATCGTGGAAATCACTCTAGGACCCCAAAACGTCGAATGGTAGTGCACGAAACGGACCAGAATCTGCCAAAATTATGAGTATTGATAACCGACACATAAACGCACCCCGGGGTTCCTCAATCGTTGAAATTACTTTGGGACCCCAAAACTGAGTAATAGTCCATGAAACGGGTGAGAATCGACAAAAACCCCGAGTGTTGATGACCGACATGTAAATGCACCCAAGGGTTCGTTAATCATGGAAATCACTCCGGGACCCCAAAACATTGAGTAATAGTCCATGAAACAGGCCAGAATCGACAAAAATCGCGAGTGTTGATGACCAACACGTAAATGCACCCCAGGGTTCGTTAATCGTGGAAATCACTCCGGGACCCCAAAATAGTGTGTAATAGTCCATGAAACGGGCCAAAATCAGCCAAAACTATGATTGTTGATGAGCGACAAGCAAGCGCACCTTGGGGTTCGACAACCATGGAAATCGCTCTGGGACCCCAAAACGGTGAGTAATAGTCCATGAAACAGGCCAGAATCGGCCAAAACTATGAGTTTTGATGACCGACACGGAAACGCACCCTGGGTTCGTTAATCATGGAAATCAATCCGGGCCCCCAAAGCGGAGAGTAATAATACACGAAACGCACCAGAATCGGCTAAAACTGTGAGTGTTGATGACCGACACGTAAACACACCCCGGGGTTCGTTAATCATGGAAATAATTCAAGGACCCCAAAACAGTAAGTAATAATCCAAGAAACGGGCCGGAATCGTCTAAAACTGCGAGTGTTGATGACCGAGAGGTAAGTGCACCTTGGGGTTCAACAACTATAGAAATCGCTTCAGGACCCCAAAACGGTGAGTAATAGTCCACGAAACGGGTCAGAATGGGCCAAACAGTGAGTGTTGACGACGGACACGTAAACGCATCCCGGGGATCGTCAATCATGGAAATCGCTCTGGGACCCCAAAACGCTGAGTAATAGTGCACAAAACGGACCAGGATCGGCGAAAATTATGAGTGTTGATGACCGACACGTAAACGGACACCGGGGTTCATCAATCGTAGAAATCACTTCGGGACCCCAAAACTGAGTAATATTCCAAGAAACGGGCCAGAATCGGCGCAAACTGGGAGTCTTGATGACCAACACGTAAGGGCACCTTGGCGTTTGACAACCATAGAAAACGCTTTGGGACCCCAAAACGGTGAGTAATAGCCCATGAAACGGGCCAGAATCGGCCAAAACTGCGTGTGTTGATGACCGACAAGTAAGCGCACCTTGGGGTTCAACAGCTATGGAAATCGCTCCGGGACCCCAAAACAATGAGTAATAGTCCAAGAAACAGGCAACAATCGGCCAAAGCTGAGAGTATCGATGACCACACGTAAGCGCACCTTGGGGTTCAACTACTAGGGAAATCGCTTCGGGACCCCAAAATGGTGAGTAATAGTCCACGAAACGGGTCAAAATTGGCCAAAACTATGAGTGTTGACGACGGATACGTACAAGCACCTCGGGGATAGTCAATCGTGGAAATCACTCTAGGACCCCAAAACGTCGAATGGTAGTGCACGAAACGGACCAGAATCTGCCAAAATTATGAGTATTGATAACCGACACATAAACGCACCCCGGGGTTCCTCAATCGTTGAAATTACTTTGGGACCCCAAAACTGAGTAATAGTCCATGAAACGGGTGAGAATCGACAAAAACCCCGAGTGTTGATGACCGACATGTAAATGCACCCAAGGGTTCGTTAATCATGGAAATCACTCCGGGACCCCAAAACATTGAGTAATAGTCCATGAAACAGGCCAGAATCGACAAAAATCGCGAGTGTTGATGACCAACACGTAAATGCACCCCAGGGTTCGTTAATCGTGGAAATCACTCCGGGACCCCAAAATAGTGTGTAATAGTCCATGAAACGGGCCAAAATCAGCCAAAACTATGATTGTTGATGAGCGACAAGCAAGCGCACCTTGGGGTTCGACAACCATGGAAATCGCTCTGGGACCCCAAAACGGTGAGTAATAGTCCATGAAACAGGCCAGAATCGGCCAAAACTATGAGTTTTGATGACCGACACGGAAACGCACCCTGGGTTCGTTAATCATGGAAATCAATCCGGGCCCCCAAAGCGGAGAGTAATAATACACGAAACGCGCCAGAATCGGCTAAAACTGTGAGTGTTGATGACCGACACGTAAACACACCCCGGGGTTCGTTAATCATGGAAATAATTCAAGGACCCCAAAACAGTAAGTAATAATCCAAGAAACGGGCCGGAATCGTCTAAAACTGCGAGTGTTGATGACCGAGAGGTAAGTGCACCTTGGGGTTCAACAACTATAGAAATCGCTTCAGGACCCCAAAACGGTGAGTAATAGTCCACGAAACGGGTCAGAATGGGCCAAACAGTGAGTGTTGACGACGGACACGTAAACGCATCCCGGGGATCGTCAATCATGGAAATCGCTCTGGGACCCCAAAACGCTGAGTAATAGTGCACAAAACGGACCAGGATCGGCGAAAATTATGAGTGTTGATGACCGACACGTAAACGGACACCGGGGTTCATCAATCGTAGAAATCACTTCGGGACCCCAAAACTGAGTAATATTCCAAGAAACGGGCCAGAATCGGCGCAAACTGGGAGTCTTGATGACCAACACGTAAGGGCACCTTGGCGTTTGACAACCATAGAAAACGCTTTGGGACCCCAAAACGGTGAGTAATAGCCCATGAAACGGGCCAGAATCGGCCAAAACTGCGTGTGTTGATGACCGACAAGTAAGCGCACCTTGGGGTTCAACAGCTATGGAAATCGCTCCGGGACCCCAAAACAATGAGTAATAGTCCAAGAAACAGGCAACAATCGGCCAAAGCTGAGAGTATCGATGACCACACGTAAGCGCACCTTGGGGTTCAACTACTAGGGAAATCGCTTCGGGACCCCAAAATGGTGAGTAATAGTCCACGAAACGGGTCAAAATTGGCCAAAACTATGAGTGTTGACGACGGATACGTACAAGCACCTCGGGGATAGTCAATCGTGGAAATCACTCTAGGACCCCAAAACGTCGAATGGTAGTGCACGAAACGGACCAGAATCTGCCAAAATTATGAGTATTGATAACCGACACATAAACGCACCCCGGGGTTCCTCAATCGTTGAAATTACTTTGGGACCCCAAAACTGAGTAATAGTCCATGAAACGGGTGAGAATCGACAAAAACCCCGAGTGTTGATGACCGACATGTAAATGCACCCAAGGGTTCGTTAATCATGGAAATCACTCCGGGACCCCAAAACATTGAGTAATAGTCCATGAAACAGGCCAGAATCGACAAAAATCGCGAGTGTTGATGACCAACACGTAAATGCACCCCAGGGTTCGTTAATCGTGGAAATCACTCCGGGACCCCAAAATAGTGTGTAATAGTCCATGAAACGGACCAAAATCAGCCAAAACTATGATTGTTGATGAGCGACAAGCAAGCGCACCTTGGGGTTCGACAACCATGGAAATCGCTCTGGGACCCCAAAACGGTGAGTAATAGTCCATGAAACAGGCCAGAATCGGCCAAAACTATGAGTTTTGATGACCGACACGGAAACGCACCCTGGGTTCGTTAATCATGGAAATCAATCCGGGCCCCCAAAGCGGAGAGTAATAATACACGAAACGCGCCAGAATCGGCTAAAACTGTGAGTGTTGATGACCGACACGTAAACACACCCCGGGGTTCGTTAATCATGGAAATAATTCAAGGACCCCAAAACAGTAAGTAATAATCCAAGAAACGGGCCGGAATCGTCTAAAACTGCGAGTGTTGATGACCGAGAGGTAAGTGCACCTTGGGGTTCAACAACTATAGAAATCGCTTCAGGACCCCAAAACGGTGAGTAATAGTCCACGAAACGGGTCAGAATGGGCCAAACAGTGAGTGTTGACGACGGACACGTAAACGCATCCCGGGGATCGTCAATCATGGAAATCGCTCTGGGACCCCAAAACGCTGAGTAATAGTGCACGAAACGGACCAGGATCGGCGAAAATTATGAGTGTTGATGACCGACACGTAAACGGACACCGGGGTTCATCAATCGTAGAAATCACTTCGGGACCCCAAAACTGAGTAATATTCCAAGAAACGGGCCAGAATCGGCGCAAACTGGGAGTCTTGATGACCAACACGTAAGGGCACCTTGGCGTTTGACAACCATAGAAAACGCTTTGGGACCCCAAAACGGTGAGTAATAGCCCATGAAACGGGCCAGAATCGGCCAAAACTGCGTGTGTTGATGACCGACAAGTAAGCGCACCTTGGGGTTCAACAGCTATGGAAATCGCTCCGGGACCCCAAAACAATGAGTAATAGTCCAAGAAACAGGCAACAATCGGCCAAAGCTGAGAGTATCGATGACCACACGTAAGCGCACCTTGGGGTTCAACTACTAGGGAAATCGCTTCGGGACCCCAAAATGGTGAGTAATAGTCCACGAAACGGGTCAAAATTGGCCAAAACTATGAGTGTTGACGACGGATACGTACAAGCACCTCGGGGATAGTCAATCGTGGAAATCACTCTAGGACCCCAAAACGTCGAATGGTAGTGCACGAAACGGACCAGAATCTGCCAAAATTATGAGTATTGATAACCGACACATAAACGCACCCCGGGGTTCCTCAATCGTTGAAATTACTTTGGGACCCCAAAACTGAGTAATAGTCCATGAAACGGGTGAGAATCGACAAAAACCCCGAGTGTTGATAACCGACATGTAAATGCACCCAAGGGTTCGTTAATCATGGAAATCACTCCGGGACCCCAAAACATTGAGTAATAGTCCATGAAACAGGCCAGAATCGACAAAAATCGCGAGTGTTGATGACCAACACGTAAATGCACCCCAGGGTTCGTTAATCGTGGAAATCACTCCGGGACCCCAAAATAGTGTGTAATAGTCCATGAAACGGGCCAAAATCAGCCAAAACTATGATTGTTGATGAGCGACAAGCAAGCGCACCTTGGGGTTCGACAACCATGGAAATCGCTCTGGGACCCCAAAACGGTGAGTAATAGTCCATGAAACAGGCCAGAATCGGCCAAAACTATGAGTTTTGATGACCGACACGGAAACGCACCCTGGGTTCGTTAATCATGGAAATCAATCCGGGCCCCCAAAGCGGAGAGTAATAATACACGAAACGCGCCAGAATCGGCTAAAACTGTGAGTGTTGATGACCGACACGTAAACACACCCCGGGGTTCGTTAATCATGGAAATAATTCAAGGACCCCAAAACAGTAAGTAATAATCCAAGAAACGGGCCGGAATCGTCTAAAACTGCGAGTGTTGATGACCGAGAGGTAAGTGCACCTTGGGGTTCAACAACTATAGAAATCGCTTCAGGACCCCAAAACGGTGAGTAATAGTCCACGAAACGGGTCAGAATGGGCCAAACAGTGAGTGTTGACGACGGACACGTAAACGCATCCCGGGGATCGTCAATCATGGAAATCGCTCTGGGACCCCAAAACGCTGAGTAATAGTGCACGAAACGGACCAGGATCGGCGAAAATTATGAGTGTTGATGACCGACACGTAAACGGACACCGGGGTTCATCAATCGTAGAAATCACTTCGGGACCCCAAAACTGAGTAATATTCCAAGAAACGGGCCAGAATCGGCGCAAACTGGGAGTCTTGATGACCAACACGTAAGGGCACCTTGGCGTTTGACAACCATAGAAAACGCTTTGGGACCCCAAAACGGTGAGTAATAGCCCATGAAACGGGCCAGAATCGGCCAAAACTGCGTGTGTTGATGACCGACAAGTAAGCGCACCTTGGGGTTCAACAGCTATGGAAATCGCTCCGGGACCCCAAAACAATGAGTAATAGTCCAAGAAACAGGCAACAATCGGCCAAAGCTGAGAGTATCGATGACCACACGTAAGCGCACCTTGGGGTTCAACTACTAGGGAAATCGCTTCGGGACCCCAAAATGGTGAGTAATAGTCCACGAAACGGGTCAAAATTGGCCAAAACTATGAGTGTTGACGACGGATACGTACAAGCACCTCGGGGATAGTCAATCGTGGAAATCACTCTAGGACCCCAAAACGTCGAATGGTAGTGCACGAAACGGACCAGAATCTGCCAAAATTATGAGTATTGATAACCGACACATAAACGCACCCCGGGGTTCCTCAATCGTTGAAATTACTTTGGGACCCCAAAACTGAGTAATAGTCCATGAAACGGGTGAGAATCGACAAAAACCCCGAGTGTTGATGACCGACATGTAAATGCACCCAAGGGTTCGTTAATCATGGAAATCACTCCGGGACCCCAAAACATTGAGTAATAGTCAATGAAACAGGCCAGAATCGACAAAAATCGCGAGTGTTGATGACCAACACGTAAATGCACCCCAGGGTTCGTTAATCGTGGAAATCACTCCGGGACCCCAAAATAGTGTGTAATAGTCCATGAAACGGGCCAAAATCAGCCAAAACTATGATTGTTGATGAGCGACAAGCAAGCGCACCTTGGGGTTCGACAACCATGGAAATCGCTCTGGGACCCCAAAACGGTGAGTAATAGTCCATGAAACAGGCCAGAATCGGCCAAAACTATGAGTTTTGATGACCGACACGGAAACGCACCCTGGGTTCGTTAATCATGGAAATCAATCCGGGCCCCCAAAGCGGAGAGTAATAATACACGAAACGCGCCAGAATCGGCTAAAACTGTGAGTGTTGATGACCGACACGTAAACACACCCCGGGGTTCGTTAATCATGGAAATAATTCAAGGACCCCAAAACAGTAAGTAATAATCCAAGAAACGGGCCGGAATCGTCTAAAACTGCGAGTGTTGATGACCGAGAGGTAAGTGCACCTTGGGGTTCAACAACTATAGAAATCGCTTCAGGACCCCAAAACGGTGAGTAATAGTCCACGAAACGGGTCAGAATGGGCCAAACAGTGAGTGTTGACGACGGACACGTAAACGCATCCCGGGGATCGTCAATCATGGAAATCGCTCTGGGACCCCAAAACGCTGAGTAATAGTGCACAAAACGGACCAGGATCGGCGAAAATTATGAGTGTTGATGACCGACACGTAAACGGACACCGGGGTTCATCAATCGTAGAAATCACTTCGGGACCCCAAAACTGAGTAATATTCCAAGAAACGGGCCAGAATCGGCGCAAACTGGGAGTCTTGATGACCAACACGTAAGGGCACCTTGGCGTTTGACAACCATAGAAAACGCTTTGGGACCCCAAAACGGTGAGTAATAGCCCATGAAACGGGCCAGAATCGGCCAAAACTGCGTGTGTTGATGACCGACAAGTAAGCGCACCTTGGGGTTCAACAGCTATGGAAATCGCTCCGGGACCCCAAAACAATGAGTAATAGTCCAAGAAACAGGCAACAATCGGCCAAAGCTGAGAGTATCGATGACCACACGTAAGCGCACCTTGGGGTTCAACTACTAGGGAAATCGCTTCGGGACCCCAAAATGGTGAGTAATAGTCCACGAAACGGGTCAAAATTGGCCAAAACTATGAGTGTTGACGACGGATACGTACAAGCACCTCGGGGATAGTCAATCGTGGAAATCACTCTAGGACCCCAAAACGTCGAATGGTAGTGCACGAAACGGACCAGAATCTGCCAAAATTATGAGTATTGATAACCGACACATAAACGCACCCCGGGGTTCCTCAATCGTTGAAATTACTTTGGGACCCCAAAACTGAGTAATAGTCCATGAAACGGGTGAGAATCGACAAAAACCCCGAGTGTTGATGACCGACATGTAAATGCACCCAAGGGTTCGTTAATCATGGAAATCACTCCGGGACCCCAAAACATTGAGTAATAGTCCATGAAACAGGCCAGAATCGACAAAAATCGCGAGTGTTGATGACCAACACGTAAATGCACCCCAGGGTTCGTTAATCGTGGAAATCACTCCGGGACCCCAAAATAGTGTGTAATAGTCCATGAAACGGGCCAAAATCAGCCAAAACTATGATTGTTGATGAGCGACAAGCAAGCGCACCTTGGGGTTCGACAACCATGGAAATCGCTCTGGGACCCCAAAACGGTGAGTAATAGTCCATGAAACAGGCCAGAATCGGCCAAAACTATGAGTTTTGATGACCGACACGGAAACGCACCCTGGGTTCGTTAATCATGGAAATCAATCCGGGCCCCCAAAGCGGAGAGTAATAATACACGAAACGCGCCAGAATCGGCTAAAACTGTGAGTGTTGATGACCGACACGTAAACACACCCCGGGGTTCGTTAATCATGGAAATAATTCAAGGACCCCAAAACAGTAAGTAATAATCCAAGAAACGGGCCGGAATCGTCTAAAACTGCGAGTGTTGATGACCGAGAGGTAAGTGCACCTTGGGGTTCAACAACTATAGAAATCGCTTCAGGACCCCAAAACGGTGAGTAATAGTCCACGAAACGGGTCAGAATGGGCCAAACAGTGAGTGTTGACGACGGACACGTAAACGCATCCCGGGGATCGTCAATCATGGAAATCGCTCTGGGACCCCAAAACGCTGAGTAATAGTGCACGAAACGGACCAGGATCGGCGAAAATTATGAGTGTTGATGACCGACACGTAAACGGACACCGGGGTTCATCAATCGTAGAAATCACTTCGGGACCCCAAAACTGAGTAATATTCCAAGAAACGGGCCAGAATCGGCGCAAACTGGGAGTCTTGATGACCAACACGTAAGGGCACCTTGGCGTTTGACAACCATAGAAAACGCTTTGGGACCCCAAAACGGTGAGTAATAGCCCATGAAACGGGCCAGAATCGGCCAAAACTGCGTGTGTTGATGACCGACAAGTAAGCGCACCTTGGGGTTCAACAGCTATGGAAATCGCTCCGGGACCCCAAAACAATGAGTAATAGTCCAAGAAACAGGCAACAATCGGCCAAAGCTGAGAGTATCGATGACCACACGTAAGCGCACCTTGGGGTTCAACTACTAGGGAAATCGCTTCGGGACCCCAAAATGGTGAGTAATAGTCCACGAAACGGGTCAAAATTGGCCAAAACTATGAGTGTTGACGACGGATACGTACAAGCACCTCGGGGATAGTCAATCGTGGAAATCACTCTAGGACCCCAAAACGTCGAATGGTAGTGCACGAAACGGACCAGAATCTGCCAAAATTATGAGTATTGATAACCGACACATAAACGCACCCCGGGGTTCCTCAATCGTTGAAATTACTTTGGGACCCCAAAACTGAGTAATAGTCCATGAAACGGGTGAGAATCGACAAAAACCCCGAGTGTTGATGACCGACATGTAAATGCACCCAAGGGTTCGTTAATCATGGAAATCACTCCGGGACCCCAAAACATTGAGTAATAGTCCATGAAACAGGCCAGAATCGACAAAAATCGCGAGTGTTGATGACCAACACGTAAATGCACCCCAGGGTTCGTTAATCGTGGAAATCACTCCGGGACCCCAAAATAGTGTGTAATAGTCCATGAAACGGGCCAAAATCAGCCAAAACTATGATTGTTGATGAGCGACAAGCAAGCGCACCTTGGGGTTCGACAACCATGGAAATCGCTCTGGGACCCCAAAACGGTGAGTAATAGTCCATGAAACAGGCCAGAATCGGCCAAAACTATGAGTTTTGATGACCGACACGGAAACGCACCCTGGGTTCGTTAATCATGGAAATCAATCCGGGCCCCCAAAGCGGAGAGTAATAATACACGAAACGCGCCAGAATCGGCTAAAACTGTGAGTGTTGATGACCGACACGTAAACACACCCCGGGGTTCGTTAATCATGGAAATCATTCAAGGACCCCAAAACAGTAAGTAATAATCCAAGAAACGGGCCGGAATCGTCTAAAACTGCGAGTGTTGATGACCGAGAGGTAAGTGCACCTTGGGGTTCAACAACTATAGAAATCGCTTCAGGACCCCAAAACGGTGAGTAATAGTCCACGAAACGGGTCGGAATGGGCCAAACAGTGAGTGTTGACGACGGACACGTAAACGCATCCCGGGGATCGTCAATCATGGAAATCGCTCTGGGACCCCAAAACGCTGAGTAATAGTGCACGAAACGGACCAGGATCGGCGAAAATTATGAGTGTTGATGACCGACACGTAAACGGACACCGGGGTTCATCAATCGTAGAAATCACTTCGGGACCCCAAAACTGAGTAATATTCCAAGAAACGGGCCAGAATCGGCGCAAACTGGGAGTCTTGATGACCAACACGTAAGGGCACCTTGGCGTTTGACAACCATAGAAAACGCTTTGGGACCCCAAAACGGTGAGTAATAGCCCATGAAACGGGCCAGAATCGGCCAAAACTGCGTGTGTTGATGACCGACAAGTAAGCGCACCTTGGGGTTCAACAGCTATGGAAATCGCTCCGGGACCCCAAAACAATGAGTAATAGTCCAAGAAACAGGCAACAATCGGCCAAAGCTGAGAGTATCGATGACCACACGTAAGCGCACCTTGGGGTTCAACTACTAGGGAAATCGCTTCGGGACCCCAAAATGGTGAGTAATAGTCCACGAAACGGGTCAAAATTGGCCAAAACTATGAGTGTTGACGACGGATACGTACAAGCACCTCGGGGATAGTCAATCGTGGAAATCACTCTAGGACCCCAAAACGTCGAATGGTAGTGCACGAAACGGACCAGAATCTGCCAAAATTATGAGTATTGATAACCGACACATAAACGCACCCCGGGGTTCCTCAATCGTTGAAATTACTTTGGGACCCCAAAACTGAGTAATAGTCCATGAAACGGGTGAGAATCGACAAAAACCCCGAGTGTTGATGACCGACATGTAAATGCACCCAAGGGTTCGTTAATCATGGAAATCACTCCGGGACCCCAAAACATTGAGTAATAGTCCATGAAACAGGCCAGAATCGACAAAAATCGCGAGTGTTGATGACCAACACGTAAATGCACCCCAGGGTTCGTTAATCGTGGAAATCACTCCGGGACCCCAAAATAGTGTGTAATAGTCCATGAAACGGGCCAAAATCAGCCAAAACTATGATTGTTGATGAGCGACAAGCAAGCGCACCTTGGGGTTCGACAACCATGGAAATCGCTCTGGGACCCCAAAACGGTGAGTAATAGTCCATGAAACAGGCCAGAATCGGCCAAAACTATGAGTTTTGATGACCGACACGGAAACGCACCCTGGGTTCGTTAATCATGGAAATCAATCCGGGCCCCCAAAGCGGAGAGTAATAATACACGAAACGCGCCAGAATCGGCTAAAACTGTGAGTGTTGATGACCGACACGTAAACACACCCCGGGGTTCGTTAATCATGGAAATCATTCAAGGACCCCAAAACAGTAAGTAATAATCCAAGAAACGGGCCGGAATCGTCTAAAACTGCGAGTGTTGATGACCGAGAGGTAAGTGCACCTTGGGGTTCAACAACTATAGAAATCGCTTCAGGACCCCAAAACGGTGAGTAATAGTCCACGAAACGGGTCGGAATGGGCCAAACAGTGAGTGTTGACGACGGACACGTAAACGCATCCCGGGGATCGTCAATCATGGAAATCGCTCTGGGACCCCAAAACGCTGAGTAATAGTGCACGAAACGGACCAGGATCGGCGAAAATTATGAGTGTTGATGACCGACACGTAAACGGACACCGGGGTTCATCAATCGTAGAAATCACTTCGGGACCCCAAAACTGAGTAATATTCCAAGAAACGGGCCAGAATCGGCGCAAACTGGGAGTCTTGATGACCAACACGTAAGGGCACCTTGGCGTTTGACAACCATAGAAAACGCTTTGGGACCCCAAAACGGTGAGTAATAGCCCATGAAACGGGCCAGAATCGGCCAAAACTGCGTGTGTTGATGACCGACAAGTAAGCGCACCTTGGGGTTCAACAGCTATGGAAATCGCTCCGGGACCCCAAAACAATGAGTAATAGTCCAAGAAACAGGCAAGAATCGGCCAAAGCTGAGAGTATCGATGACCACACGTAAGCGCACCTTGGGGTTCAACTACTAGGGAAATCGCTTCGGGACCCCAAAATGGTGAGTAATAGTCCACGAAACGGGTCAAAATTGGCCAAAACTATGAGTGTTGACGACGGATACGTACAAGCACCTCGGGGATAGTCAATCGTGGAAATCACTCTAGGACCCCAAAACGTCGAATGGTAGTGCACGAAACGGACCAGAATCTGCCAAAATTATGAGTATTGATAACCGACACATAAACGCACCCCGGGGTTCCTCAATCGTTGAAATTACTTTGGGACCCCAAAACTGAGTAATAGTCCATGAAACGGGTGAGAATCGACAAAAACCCCGAGTGTTGATGACCGACATGTAAATGCACCCAAGGGTTCGTTAATCATGGAAATCACTCCGGGACCCCAAAACATTGAGTAATAGTCCATGAAACAGGCCAGAATCGACAAAAATCGCGAGTGTTGATGACCAACACGTAAATGCACCCCAGGGTTCGTTAATCGTGGAAATCACTCCGGGACCCCAAAATAGTGTGTAATAGTCCATGAAACGGGCCAAAATCAGCCAAAACTATGATTGTTGATGAGCGACAAGCAAGCGCACCTTGGGGTTCGACAACCATGGAAATCGCTCTGGGACCCCAAAACGGTGAGTAATAGTCCATGAAACAGGCCAGAATCGGCCAAAACTATGAGTTTTGATGACCGACACGGAAACGCACCCTGGGTTCGTTAATCATGGAAATCAATCCGGGCCCCCAAAGCGGAGAGTAATAATACACGAAACGCGCCAGAATCGGCTAAAACTGTGAGTGTTGATGACCGACACGTAAACACACCCCGGGGTTCGTTAATCATGGAAATAATTCAAGGACCCCAAAACAGTAAGTAATAATCCAAGAAACGGGCCGGAATCGTCTAAAACTGCGAGTGTTGATGACCGAGAGGTAAGTGCACCTTGGGGTTCAACAACTATAGAAATCGCTTCAGGACCCCAAAACGGTGAGTAATAGTCCACGAAACGGGTCAGAATGGGCCAAACAGTGAGTGTTGACGACGGACACGTAAACGCATCCCGGGGATCGTCAATCATGGAAATCGCTCTGGGACCCCAAAACGCTGAGTAATAGTGCACGAAACGGACCAGGATCGGCGAAAATTATGAGTGTTGATGACCGACACGTAAACGGACACCGGGGTTCATCAATCGTAGAAATCACTTCGGGACCCCAAAACTGAGTAATATTCCAAGAAACGGGCCAGAATCGGCGCAAACTGGGAGTCTTGATGACCAACACGTAAGGGCACCTTGGCGTTTGACAACCATAGAAAACGCTTTGGGACCCCAAAACGGTGAGTAATAGCCCATGAAACGGGCCAGAATCGGCCAAAACTGCGTGTGTTGATGACCGACAAGTAAGCGCACCTTGGGGTTCAACAGCTATGGAAATCGCTCCGGGACCCCAAAACAATGAGTAATAGTCCAAGAAACAGGCAAGAATCGGCCAAAGCTGAGAGTATCGATGACCACACGTAAGCGCACCTTGGGGTTCAACTACTAGGGAAATCGCTTCGGGACCCCAAAATGGTGAGTAATAGTCCACGAAACGGGTCAAAATTGGCCAAAACTATGAGTGTTGACGACGGATACGTACAAGCACCTCGGGGATAGTCAATCGTGGAAATCACTCTAGGACCCCAAAACGTCGAATGGTAGTGCACGAAACGGACCAGAATCTGCCAAAATTATGAGTATTGATAACCGACACATAAACGCACCCCGGGGTTCCTCAATCGTTGAAATGACTTCGGGACCCCAAAACTGAGTAATAGTCCATGAAACGGGTGAGAATCGACAAAAACCCCGAGTGTTGATGACCGACATGTAAATGCACCCAAGGGTTCGTTAATCATGGAAATCACTCCGGGACCCCAAAACATTGAGTAATAGTCCATGAAACAGGCCAGAATCGACAAAAATCGCGAGTGTTGATGACCAACACGTAAATGCACCCCAGGGTTCGTTAATCGTGGAAATCACTCCGGGACCCCAAAATAGTGTGTAATAGTCCATGAAACGGGACAAAATCAGCCAAAACTATGATTGTTGATGAGCGACAAGCAAGCGCACCTTGCGGTTCAACAACCAGGGAAATCGCTCTGGGACCCTAGAACGGTGAGTAATAGTCCATGAAACAGGCCAGAATCGGCCAAAACTATGAGTTTTGATGACCGACACGGTAACGCACCCTGGGTTCGTTAATCGTGGAAATCAATCCGGGCCCCCAAAGCGGAGAGTAATAATACACGAAACGCGCCAGAATCGGCTAAAACTGTGAGTGTTGATGACCGACACGTAAACGCACCCCGGGGTTCGTTAATCATGGAAATAATTCAAGGACCCCAAAACAGTAAGTAATAATCCAAGAAACGGGCCGGAATCGTCTAAAACTGCGAGTGTTGATGACCGAGAGGTAAGTGCACCTTGGGGTTCAACAACTATAGAAATCGCTTCAGGACCCCAAAACGGTGAGTAATAGTCCACGAAACGGGTCAGAATGGGCCAAACAGTGAGTGTTGACGACGGACACGTAAACGCATCCCGGGGATCGTCAATCATGGAAATCGCTCTGGGACCCCAAAACGCTGAGTAATAGTGCACGAAACGGACCAGGATCGGCGAAAATTATGAGTGTTGATGACCGACACATAAACGGACACCTGGGTTCATCAATCGTAGAAATCACTTCGGGACCCCAAAACTCAGTAATATTTCAAGAAACGGGCCAGAATCGGCGCAAACCGGGAGTCTTGATGACCAACACGTAAGGGCACCTTGGCGTTTGACAACCATAGAAAACGCTTCGGGACCACAAAACGGTGAGTAATAGCCCATGAAACGGGCCAGAATCGGCCAAAACTGCGTGTGTTGATGATCGACAAGTAAGCGCACCTTGGGGTTCAACAGCTATGGAAATCGCTCCGGGACCCCAAAACAATGAGTAATAGTCCAAGAAACAGGCAAGAATCGGCCAAAGCTGAGAGTATCGATGACCACACGTAAGCGCACCTTGGGGTTCAACTACTATGGAAATCGCTTCGGGACCCCAAAATGGTGAGTAATAGTCCACGAAACGGGTCAAAATTGGCCAAAACTATGAGTGTTGACGACGGATACGTACAAGCACCTCGGGGATAGTCAATCGTGGAAATCACTCTAGGACCCCAAAACGTCGAATGGTAGTGCACGAAACGGACCAGAATCTGCCAAAATTATGAGTATTGATAACCGACACATAAACGCACCCCGGGGTTCCTCAATCGTTGAAATTACTTCGGGACCCCAAAACTGAGTAATAGTCCATGAAACGGGTGAGAATCGACAAAAACCCCGAGTGTTGATGACCGACATGTAAATGCACCCAAGGGTTCGTTAATCATGGAAATCACTCCGGGACCCCAAAACATTGAGTAATAGTCCATGAAACAGGCCAGAATCGACAAAAATCGCGAGTGTTGATGACCAACACGTAAATGCACCCCAGGGTTCGTTAATCGTGGAAATCACTCCGGGACCCCAAAATAGTGTGTAATAGTCCATGAAACGGGCCAAAATCAGCCAAAACTATGATTGTTGATGAGCGACAAGCAAGCGCACCTTGCGGTTCGACAACCAGGGAAATCGCTCTGGGACCCCAGAACGGTGAGTAATAGTCCATGAAACAGGCCAGAATCGGCCAAAACTATGAGTTTTGATGACCGACACGGAAATGCACCCTGGGTTCGTTAATCGTGGAAATCAATCCGGGCCCCCAAAGCGGAGAGTAATAATACACGAAACGCGCCAGAATCGGCTAAAACTGTGAGTGTTGCTGACCGACACGTAAACGCACCCCGGGGTTCGTTAATCATGGAAATAATTCAAGGACCCCAAAACAGTAAGTAATAATCCAAGAAACGGGCCGGAATCGTCTAAAACTGCGAGTGTTGATGACCGAGAGGTAAGTGCACCTTGGGGTTCAACAACTATAGAAATCGCTTCAGGACCCCAAAACGGTGAGTAATAGTCCACGAAACGGGTCAGAATGGGCCAAACAGTGAGTGTTGACGACGGACACGTAAACGCATCCCGGGGATCGTCAATCATGGAAATCGCTCTGGGACCCCAAAACGCTGAGTAATAGTGCACGAAACGGACCAGGATCGGCGAAAATTATGAGTGTTGATGACCGACACGTAAACGGACACCTGGGTTCATCAATCGTAGAAATCACTTCGGGACCCCAAAACTGAGTAATATTTCAAGAAACGGGCCAGAATCGGCGCAAACCGGGAGTCTTGATGACCAACACGTAAGGGCACCTTGGCGTTTGACAACCATAGAAAACGCTTCGGGACCACAAAACGGTGAGTAATAGCCCATGAAACGGGCCAGAATCGGCCAAAACTGCGTGTGTTGATGATCGACAAGTAAGCGCACCTTGGGGTTCAACAGCTATGGAAATCGCTCCAGGACCCCAAAACAATGAGTAATAGTCCAAGAAACAGGCAAGAATCGGCCAAAGCTGAGAGTATCGATGACCACACGTAAGCGCACCTTGGGGTTCAACTACTATGGAAATAGCTTCGGGACCCCAAAATGGTGAGTAATAGTCCACGAAACGGGTCAAAATTGGCCAAAACTATGAGTGTTGACGACGGATATGTACAAGCACCTCGGGGATAGTCAATCGTGGAAATCACTCTAGGACCCCATAACGTCGAATGGTAGTGCATGAAACGGACCAGAATCTGCCAAAATTATGAGTATTGATAACCGACACATAAACGCACCCCGGGGTTCCTCAATCGTTGAAGTTACTTCGGGACCCCAAAACTGAGTAATAGTCCATGAAACGGGTGAGAATCGACAAAAACCCCGAGTGTTGATGACCGACATGTAAATGCACCCAAAGGTTCGTTAATCATGGAAATCACTCCGGGACCCCAAAACATTGAGTAATAGTCCATGAAACAGGCTAGAATCGACAAAAATCGTGAGTGTTGATGACCGACACGTAAACGCACCCCGGGATTCGTTAATCATGGAAATCACTCTGGGACCCCAAAATAGTGTGTAATAGTCCATGAAACGGGCCAAAATCGGCCAAAACTATGATTGTTGATGAGCGACAAGCAAGCGCACCTTGGGATTCGACAACCATGGAAATCGCTCTGGGACCCCAGAACGGTGAGTAATAGTCCATGAAACAGGCCAGAATCGGCCAAAACTATGAGTTTTGATGACCGACACGGAAACGCACCCTGGGTTCGTTAATCGTGGAAATCAATCCGGGCCCCCAAAGCGGAGAGTAATAATACACGAAACGCGCCAGAATCGGCTAAAACTGTGAGTGTTGATGACCGACACGTAAACGTACCCCGGGGTTCGTTAATCATGGAAATAATTCAAGGACCCCACAACAGTAAGTAATAATCCAAGAAACGGGCCAGAATCATCTAAAACTGCGAGTGTTGATGACCGAGAGGTAAGTGCACCTTGGCGTTCAACAACTATAGAAATCGCTTCAGGACCCCGAAACGGTGAGTAATAGTCCACGAAACGCGTCAGAATGGGCCAAACAGTGAGTGTTGACGACGGACACGTAAACGCAACCCGGGGATCGTCAATCATGGAAATCGCTCTGGGACCCCAAAACGATGAGTAATAGTGCACGAAACGGACCAGGATCGGCGAAAATTATGAGTGTTGATGACCGACACGTAAACGGACACCTGGGTTCATCAATCGTAGAAATCACTTCGGGACCCCAAAACTGAGTAATATTCCAAGAAACGGGCCAGAATCGGCGCAAACTGGGAGTCTTGATGACCAACACGTAAGGGCACCTTGGCGTTTGACAACCATAGAAAACGCTTCGGGACCCCAAAACGGTGAGTAATAGCCCATGAAACGGGCCAGAATCGGCCAAAACTGCGTGTGTTGATGACCGACAAGTAAGCGCACCTTGGGGTTCAACAGCTATGGAAATCGCTCCGGGACCCCAAAGAAATGAGTAATAGTCCAAGAAACAGGCAAGAAGCGGCCAAAGCTGAGAGTATCGATGACCACACGTAAGCGCACCTTGGGGTTCAACTACTATGGAAATCGCTTCGGGACCACAAAATGGTGAGTAATAGTCCACGAAACGGGTCAAAATTGGCCAAAACTATGAGTGTTGACGACGGATATGTACAAGCACCTCGGGTATAGTCAATCGTGGAAATCACTCTAGGACCCCATAACGTCGAATGGTAGTGCACGAAACGGACCAGAATCTGCCAAAATTATGAGTATTGATAACCGACACATAAACGCACCCCGGGGTTCCTCAATCGTTGAAGTTACTTCGGGACCCCAAAACTGAGTAATAGTCCATGAAACGGGTGAGAATCGACAAAAACCCCGAGTGTTGATGACCGACATGTAAATGCACCCAAAGGTTCGTTAATCATGGAAATCACTCCGGGACCCCAAAACATTGAGTAATAGTCCATGAAACAGGCTAGAATCGACAAAAATCGCGAGTGTTGATGACCAACACGTAAACGCACCCCGGGATTCGTTAATCATGGAAATCACTCTGGGACCCCAAAATAGTGTGTAATAGTCCATGAAACGGGCCAAAATCGGCCAAAACTATGATTGTTGATGAGCGACAAGCATGCGCACCTTGGGATTCGACAACCATGGAAATCGCTCTGGGACCCCAGAACGGTGAGTAATAGTCCATGAAACAGGCCAGAATCGGCCAAAACTATGAGTTTTGATGACCGACACGGAAACGCACCCTGGGTTCGTTAATCGTGGAAATCAATCCGGGCCCCCAAAGCGGAGAGTAATAATACACGAAACGCGCCAGAATCGGCTAAAACTGTGAGTGTTGATGACCGACACGTAAACGCACCCCGGGGTTCGTTAATCATGGAAATAATTCAAGGACCCCACAACAGTAAGTAATAATCCAAGAAACGGGCCAGAATCATCTAAAACTGCGAGTGTTGATGACCGAGAGGTAAGTGCACCTTGGCGTTCAACAACTATAGAAATCGCTTCAGGACCCCGAAACGGTGAGTAATAGTCCACGAAACGCGTCAGAATGGGCCAAACAGTGATGTTGACGACGGACACGTAAACGCATCCCGGGGATTGTCAATCATGGAAATCGCTCTGGGACCCCAAAACGATGAGTAATAGTGCACGAAACGGACCAGGATCGGCGAAAATTATGAGTGTTGATGACCGACACGTAAACGGACACCTGGGTTCATCAATCGTAGAAATCACTTCGGGACCCCAAAACTGAGTAATATTCCAAGAAACGGGCCAGAATCGGCGCAAACTGGGAGTCTTGATGACCAACACGTAAGGGCACCTTGGCGTTTGACAACCATAGAAAACGCTTCGGGACCCCAAAACGGTGAGTAATAGCCCATGAAACGGGCCAGAATCGGCCAAAACTGCGTGTGTTGATGACCGACAAGTAAGCGCACCTTGGGGTTCAACAGCTATGGAAATCGCTCCGGGACCCCAAAGAAATGAGTAATAGTCCAAGAAACAGGCAAGAATCGGCCAAAGCTGAGAGTATCGATGACCACACGTAAGCGCACCTTGGGGTTCAACTACTATGGAAATCGCTTCGGGACCACAAAATGGTGAGTAATAGTCCACGAAACGGGTCAAAATTGGCCAAAACTATGAGTGTTGACGACGGATATGTACAAGCACCTCGGGTATAGTCAATCGTGGAAATCACTCTAGGACCCCATAACATCGAATGGTAGTGCACGAAACGGACCAGAATCTGCCAAAATTATGAGTATTGATAACCGACACATAAACGCACCCCGGGGTTCCTCAATCGTTGAAGTTACTTCGGGACCCCAAAACTGAGTAATAGTCCATGAAACGGGTGAGAATCGACAAAAACCCCGAGTGTTGATGACCGACATGTAAATGCACCCAAAGGTTCGTTAATCATGGAAATCACTCCGGGACCCCAAAACATTGAGTAATAGTCCATGAAACAGGCTAGAATCGACAAAAATCGCGAGTGTTGATGACCAACACGTAAACGCACCCCGGGATTCGTTAATCATGGAAATCACTCTGGGACCCCAAAATAGTGTGTAATAGTCCATGAAACGGGCCAAAATCGGCCAAAACTATGATTGTTGATGAGCGACAAGCAAGCGCACCTTGGGATTCGACAACCATGGAAATCGCTCTGGGACCCCAGAACGGTGAGTAATAGTCCATGAAACAGGCCAGAATCGGCCAAAACTATGAGTTTTGATGACCGACACGGAAACGCACCCTGGGTTCGTTAATCGTGGAAATCAATCCGGGCCCCCAAAGCGGAGAGTAATAATACACGAAACGCGCCAGAATCGGCTAAAACTGTGAGTGTTGATGACCGACACGTAAACGCACCCCGGGGTTCGTTAATCATGGAAATAATTCAAGGACCCCACAACAGTAAGTAATAATCCAAGAAACGGGCCAGAATCATCTAAAACTGCGAGTGTTGATGACCGAGAGGTAAGTGCACCTTGGCGTTCAACAACTATAGAAATCGCTTCAGGACCCCGAAACGGTGAGTAATAGTCCACGAAACGCGTCAGAATGGGCCAAACAGTGATGTTGACGACGGACACGTAAACGCATCCCGGGGATCGTCAATCATGGTAATCGCTCTGGGACCCCAAAACGATAAGTAATAGTGCACGAAACGGACCAGGATCGGCGAAAATTATGAGTGTTGATGACCGACACGTAAACGGACACCTGGGTTCATCAATCGTAGAAATCACTTCGGGACACCAAAACTGAGTAATATTCCAAGAAACGGGCCAGAATCGGCGCAAACTGGGAGTCTCGATGACCAACACGTAAGGGCACCTTGGCGTTTGACAACCATAGAAAACGCTTCGGGACCCCAAAACGGTGAGTAATAGCCCATGAAACGGGCCAGAATCGGCCAAAACTGCGTGTGTTGATGACCGACAAGTAAGCGCACCTTGGGGTTCAACAGCTATGGAAATCGCTCCGGGACCCCAAAAAAATGAGTAATAGTCCAAGAAACAGGCAAGAATCGGCCAAAGCTGAGAGTATCGATGACCACACGTAAGCGCACCTTGGGGTTCAACTACTATGGAAATCGCTTCGGGACCACAAAATGGTGAGTAATAGTCCACGAAACGGGTCAAAATTGGCCAAAACTATGAGTGTTGACGACGGATATGTACAAGCACCTCGGGGATAGCCAATCGTGGAAATCACTCTAGGACCCCATAACGTCGAATGGTAGTGCACGAAACGGACCAGAATCTGCCAAAATAATGAGTATTGATAACCGACACATAAACGCACCCCGGGGTTCCTCAATCGTTGAAGTTACTTCGGGACCCCAAAACTGAGTAATAGTCCATGAAACGGGTGAGAATCGACAAAAACCCCGAGTGTTGATGACCGACATGTAAATGCACCCAAGGGTTCGTTAATCATGGAAATCACTCCGGGACCCCAAAACATTGAGTAATAGTCCATGAAACAGGCTAGAATCGACAAAAATCGCGAGTGTTGATGACCAACACGTAAACGCACCCCGGGATTCGTTAATCATGGAAATCACTCTGGGACCCCAAAATAGTGTGTAATAGTCCATGAAACGGGCCAAAATCGGCCAAAACTATGATTGTTGATGAGCGACAAGCAAGCGCACCTTGGGATTCGACAACCATGGAAATCGCTCTGGGACCCCAGAACGGTGAGTAATAGTCCATGAAACAGGCCAGAATCGGCCAAAACTATGAGTTTTGATGACCGACACGGAAACGCACCCTGGGTTCGTTAATCGTGGAAATCAATCCGGGCCCCCAAAGCGGAGAGTAATAATACACGAAACGCGCCAGAATCGGCTAAAACTGTGAGTGTTGATGACCGACACGTAAACGCACCCCGGGGTTCGTTAATCATGGAAATAATTCAAGGACCCCACAACAGTAAGTAATAATCCAAGAAACGGGCCAGAATCATCTAAAACTGCGAGTGTTGATGACCGAGAGGTAAGTGCACCTTGGCGTTCAACAACTATAGAAATCGCTTCAGGACCCCGAAACGGTGAGTAATAGTCCACGAAACGCGTCAGAATGGGCCAAACAGTGATGTTGACGACGGACACGTAAACGCATCCCGGGGATCGTCAATCATGGTAATCGCTCTGGGACCCCAAAACGATAAGTAATAGTGCACGAAACGGACCAGGATCGGCGAAAATTATGAGTGTTGATGACCGACACGTAAACGGACACCTGGGTTCATCAATCGTAGAAATCACTTCGGGACACCAAAACTGAGTAATATTCCAAGAAACGGGCCAGAATCGGCGCAAACTGGGAGTCTCGATGACCAACACGTAAGGGCACCTTGGCGTTTGACAACCATAGAAAACGCTTCGGGACCCCAAAACGGTGAGTAATAGCCCATGAAACGGGCCAGAATCGGCCAAAACTGCGTGTGTTGATGACCGACAAGTAAGCGCACCTTGGGGTTCAACAGCTATGGAAATCGCTCCGGGACCCCAAAAAAATGAGTAATAGTCCAAGAAACAGGCAAGAATCGGCCAAAGCTGAGAGTATCGATGACCACACGTAAGCGCACCTTGGGGTTCAACTACTATGGAAATCGCTTCGGGACCACAAAATGGTGAGTAATAGTCCACGAAACGGGTCAAAATTGGCCAAAACTATGAGTGTTGACGACGGATATGTACAAGCACCTCGGGGATAGCCAATCGTGGAAATCACTCTAGGACCCCATAACGTCGAATGGTAGTGCACGAAACGGACCAGAATCTGCCAAAATAATGAGTATTGATAACCGACACATAAACGCACCCCGGGGTTCCTCAATCGTTGAAGTTACTTCGGGACCCCAAAACTGAGTAATAGTCCATGAAACGGGTGAGAATCGACAAAAACCCCGAGTGTTGATGACCGACATGTAAATGCACCCAAGGGTTCGTTAATCATGGAAATCACTCCGGGACCCCAAAACATTGAGTAATAGTCCATGAAACAGGCTAGAATCGACAAAAATCGCGAGTGTTGATGACCAACACGTAAACGCACCCCGGGATTCGTTAATCATGGAAATCACTCTGGGACCCCAAAATAGTGTGTAATAGTCCATGAAACGGGCCAAAATCGGCCAAAACTATGATTGTTGATGAGCGACAAGCAAGCGCACCTTGGGATTCGACAACCATGGAAATCGCTCTGGGACCCCAGAACGGTGAGTAATAGTCCATGAAACAGGCCAGAATCGGCCAAAACTATGAGTTTTGATGACCGACACGGAAACGCACCCTGGGTTCGTTAATCGTGGAAATCAATCCGGGCCCCCAAAGCGGAGAGTAATAATACACGAAACGCGCCAGAATCGGCTAAAACTGTGAGTGTTGATGACCGACACGTAAACGCACCCCGGGGTTCGTTAATCATGGAAATAATTCAAGGACCCCACAACAGTAAGTAATAATCCAAGAAACGGGCCAGAATCATCTAAAACTGCGAGTGTTGATGACCGAGAGGTAAGTGCACCTTGGCGTTCAACAACTATAGAAATCGCTTCAGGACCCCGAAACGGTGAGTAATAGTCCACGAAACGCGTCAGAATGGGCCAAACAGTGATGTTGACGACGGACACGTAAACGCATCCCGGGGATCGTCAATCATGGTAATCGCTCTGGGACCCCAAAACGATAAGTAATAGTGCACGAAACGGACCAGGATCGGCGAAAATTATGAGTGTTGATGACCGACACGTAAACGGACACCTGGGTTCATCAATCGTAGAAATCACTTCGGGACACCAAAACTGAGTAATATTCCAAGAAACGGGCCAGAATCGGCGCAAACTGGGAGTCTCGATGACCAACACGTAAGGGCACCTTGGCGTTTGACAACCATAGAAAACGCTTCGGGACCCCAAAACGGTGAGTAATAGCCCATGAAACGGGCCAGAATCGGCCAAAACTGCGTGTGTTGATGACCGACAAGTAAGCGCACCTTGGGGTTCAACAGCTATGGAAATCGCTCCGGGACCCCAAAAAAATGAGTAATAGTCCAAGAAACAGGCAAGAATCGGCCAAAGCTGAGAGTATCGATGACCACACGTAAGCGCACCTTGGGGTTCAACTACTATGGAAATCGCTTCGGGACCACAAAATGGTGAGTAATAGTCCACGAAACGGGTCAAAATTGGCCAAAACTATGAGTGTTGACGACGGATATGTACAAGCACCTCGGGGATAGCCAATCGTGGAAATCACTCTAGGACCCCATAACGTCGAATGGTAGTGCACGAAACGGACCAGAATCTGCCAAAATAATGAGTATTGATAACCGACACATAAACGCACCCCGGGGTTCCTCAATCGTTGAAGTTACTTCGGGACCCCAAAACTGAGTAATAGTCCATGAAACGGGTGAGAATCGACAAAAACCCCGAGTGTTGATGACCGACATGTAAATGCACCCAAGGGTTCGTTAATCATGGAAATCACTCCGGGACCCCAAAACATTGAGTAATAGTCCATGAAACAGGCTAGAATCGACAAAAATCGCGAGTGTTGATGACCAACACGTAAACGCACCCCGGGATTCGTTAATCATGGAAATCACTCTGGGACCCCAAAATAGTGTGTAATAGTCCATGAAACGGGCCAAAATCGGCCAAAACTATGATTGTTGATGAGCGACAAGCAAGCGCACCTTGGGATTCGACAACCATGGAAATCGCTCTGGGACCCCAGAACGGTGAGTAATAGTCCATGAAACAGGCCAGAATCGGCCAAAACTATGAGTTTTGATGACCGACACGGAAACGCACCCTGGGTTCGTTAATCGTGGAAATCAATCCGGGCCCCCAAAGCGGAGAGTAATAATACACGAAACGCGCCAGAATCGGCTAAAACTGTGAGTGTTGATGACCGACACGTAAACGCACCCCGGGGTTCGTTAATCATGGAAATAATTCAAGGACCCCACAACAGTAAGTAATAATCCAAGAAACGGGCCAGAATCATCTAAAACTGCGAGTGTTGATGACCGAGAGGTAAGTGCACCTTGGCGTTCAACAACTATAGAAATCGCTTCAGGACCCCGAAACGGTGAGTAATAGTCCACGAAACGCGTCAGAATGGGCCAAACAGTGATGTTGACGACGGACACGTAAACGCATCCCGGGGATCGTCAATCATGGTAATCGCTCTGGGACCCCAAAACGATAAGTAATAGTGCACGAAACGGACCAGGATCGGCGAAAATTATGAGTGTTGATGACCGACACGTAAACGGACACCTGGGTTCATCAATCGTAGAAATCACTTCGGGACACCAAAACTGAGTAATATTCCAAGAAACGGGCCAGAATCGGCGCAAACTGGGAGTCTCGATGACCAACACGTAAGGGCACCTTGGCGTTTGACAACCATAGAAAACGCTTCGGGACCCCAAAACGGTGAGTAATAGCCCATGAAACGGGCCAGAATCGGCCAAAACTGCGTGTGTTGATGACCGACAAGTAAGCGCACCTTGGGGTTCAACAGCTATGGAAATCGCTCCGGGACCCCAAAAAAATGAGTAATAGTCCAAGAAACAGGCAAGAATCGGCCAAAGCTGAGAGTATCGATGACCACACGTAAGCGCACCTTGGGGTTCAACTACTATGGAAATCGCTTCGGGACCACAAAATGGTGAGTAATAGTCCACGAAACGGGTCAAAATTGGCCAAAACTATGAGTGTTGACGACGGATATGTACAAGCACCTCGGGGATAGCCAATCGTGGAAATCACTCTAGGACCCCATAACGTCGAATGGTAGTGCACGAAACGGACCAGAATCTGCCAAAATAATGAGTATTGATAACCGACACATAAACGCACCCCGGGGTTCCTCAATCGTTGAAGTTACTTCGGGACCCCAAAACTGAGTAATAGTCCATGAAACGGGTGAGAATCGACAAAAACCCCGAGTGTTGATGACCGACATGTAAATGCACCCAAGGGTTCGTTAATCATGGAAATCACTCCGGGACCCCAAAACATTGAGTAATAGTCCATGAAACAGGCTAGAATCGACAAAAATCGCGAGTGTTGATGACCAACACGTAAACGCACCCCGGGATTCGTTAATCATGGAAATCACTCTGGGACCCCAAAATAGTGTGTAATAGTCCATGAAACGGGCCAAAATCGGCCAAAACTATGATTGTTGATGAGCGACAAGCAAGCGCACCTTGGGATTCGACAACCATGGAAATCGCTCTGGGACCCCAGAACGGTGAGTAATAGTCCATGAAACAGGCCAGAATCGGCCAAAACTATGAGTTTTGATGACCGACACGGAAACGCACCCTGGGTTCGTTAATCGTGGAAATCAATCCGGGCCCCCAAAGCGGAGAGTAATAATACACGAAACGCGCCAGAATCGGCTAAAACTGTGAGTGTTGATGACCGACACGTAAACGCACCCCGGGGTTCGTTAATCATGGAAATAATTCAAGGACCCCACAACAGTAAGTAATAATCCAAGAAACGGGCCAGAATCATCTAAAACTGCGAGTGTTGATGACCGAGAGGTAAGTGCACCTTGGCGTTCAACAACTATAGAAATCGCTTCAGGACCCCGAAACGGTGAGTAATAGTCCACGAAACGCGTCAGAATGGGCCAAACAGTGATGTTGACGACGGACACGTAAACGCATCCCGGGGATCGTCAATCATGGTAATCGCTCTGGGACCCCAAAACGATAAGTAATAGTGCACGAAACGGACCAGGATCGGCGAAAATTATGAGTGTTGATGACCGACACGTAAACGGACACCTGGGTTCATCAATCGTAGAAATCACTTCGGGACCCCAAAACTGAGTAATATTCCAAGAAACGGGCCAGAATCGGCGCAAACTGGGAGTCTTGATGACCAACACGTAAGGGTACCTTGGCGTTTGACAACCATAGAAAACGCTTCGGGACCCCAAAACGGTGAGTAATAGCCCATGAAACGGGCCAGAATCGGCCAAAACTGCGTGTGTTGATGACCGACAAGTAAGCGCACCTTGGGGTTCAACAGCTATGGAAATCGCTCCGGGACCCCAAAAAAATGAGTAATAGTCCAAGAAACAGGCAAGAATCGGCCAAAGCTGAGAGTATCGATGACCACACGTAAGCGCACCTTGGGGTTCAACTACTATGGAAATCGCTTCGGGACCACAAAATGGTGAGTAATAGTCCACGAAACGGGTCAAAATTGGCCAAAACTATGAGTGTTGACGACGGATATGTACAAGCACCTCGGGGATAGTCAATCGTGGAAATCACTCTAGGACCCCATAACGTCGAATGGTAGTGCACGAAACGGACCAGAATCTGCCAAAATAATGAGTATTGATAACCGACACATAAACGCACCCCGGGGTTCCTCAATCGTTGAAGTTACTTCGGGACCCCAAAACTGAGTAATAGTCCATGAAACGGGTGAGAATCGACAAAAACCCCGACTGTTGATGACCGACATGTAAATGCACCCAAGGGTTCGTTAATCATGGAAATCACTCCAAGACCCCAAAACATTGAGTAATAGTCCATGAAACAGGCCAGAATCGACAAAAATCGCGAGTGTTGATGACCAACACGTAAACGCACCCCAGGGTTCGTTAATCGTGGAAATCACTCCGGGACCCCAAAATAGTGTGTAATAGTCCACGAAACGGGCCAAAATTGGCCAAAACTATGATTGTTGATGAGCGACAAGCAAGCGCACCTTGGGGTTCGACAACCATGGAAATCGCTCTGGGACCCCAGAATGGTGAGTAATAGTCCATGAAACAGGCCAGAATCGGCCAAAACTATGAGTTTTGATGACCGACACGGAAACGCACCCTGGGTTCATTAATCGTGGAAATCAATCCCGGGCCCCCAAAGCGGAGAGTAATAATACACAAAACTCGCAGAATCGGCTAAAACTGTGAGTGTTGATGACCGACACGTAAACGCACCCCGGGGTTCGTTAATCGTGGAAATAATTCAAGGACCCCAAAACAGTAAGTAATAATCCAAGAAACGGGCCAGAATCGTCTAAAACTCCAAGTGTTGATGACCGAGAGGTAAGTGCACCTTGGGGTTCAACCACTATAGAAATCGCTTCAGGACCCCGAAACGGTGAGTAATAGTCGACGAGACGGGTCAGAATGGGCCAAACTGTGAGTGTTGACGACGGACACGTAAACGCATCCTGGGGATCGTCAATCATGGAAATCGCTCTGGGACCCAAAACGCTGAGTAATAGTGCACGAAACGGACCAGGATCGGCCAGAATTATGAGTGTTGATGACCAACACGTAGACGCACACCGGGGTTCATCAATCGTAGAAATCACTTCGGGACCCCAAAACTGAGTAATATTCCAAGAAACGGGCCAGAGTCGGCGCAAACTGGGAGTCTTGGTGACCAACACGTAAGCGCACCTTGGCATTTGACAACCATAGAAAATGCTTCGGGACCCCCAAACGGTGAGTAATAGGCCATGAAACGGGCTAGAATCGGCCCAAACTGCGTGTGTTGATGACCGACAAGTAAGCGCACCTTGGGGTTCAACAGCTATGGAAATCGCTTCGGGACCCCAAAACAATGAGTAATAGTCCAAGAAACAGGCAAGAATCGGCCAAAACTGAGAGTATCGATGAACACACGTAAGCGCACCTGGGGTTAAACAACTATGGAAATCGCTTGGGGACCCCAAAATGGTGAGTAATAGTCCACGAAATGGGTCAAAATTGGCCAAAACTGTGAGTGTTGACGACGGATACGTACAAGCACCTCGGGGATAGTCAATTGTGGAAATCACTCTAGGACCCCAAAACGCTGAATGGTAGTGCACGAAACGGACTAGAATCTGTCAAAATTATGAGTATTGATGACCGACACATAAACGCACCCCAGGGTTCCTCAATCGTTGAAATTACTTCGCGACCCCAAAACTGAGTAATAGTCCATGAAACGGGTGAGAATCGACAAAAACCCCGAGTGTTGATGACCGACATGTAAACGCACCCCAGGGTTCGTTAATCGTGGAAATCACTCCGGGACCCCAAAATAGTGTGTAATAGTCCACGAAACGGGCCAAAATTGGCCAAAACTATGATTGTTGATGAGCGACAAGCAAGCGCACCTTGGGGTTCGACAACCATGGAAATCGCTCTGGGACCCCAGAATGGTGAGTAATAGTCCACGAAACAGGCCAGAATCGGCCAAAACTATGAGTTTTGATGACCGACACGGAAACGCACCCTGGGTTCGCTAATCGTGGAAATCAATCCGGGCCCCCAAAGCGGAGAGTAATAATAAACGAAATGCGCAGAATCGGCTAAAACTGTGAGTGTTGATGACCGACACGTAAACGCACCCCGGGGTTCGTTAATCGTGGAAATAATTCAAGGACCCCAAAACAGTAAGTAATAATCCATGAAACGGGCCAGAATCGTCTAAAACTGCGAGTGTTGATGACCGAGAGGTAAGTGCACCTTGGGGTTCAACAACTATAGAAATCGCTTCAGGACCCCGAAACGGTGAGTAATAGTCCACGAAACGCGTCAGAATGGGCCAAACAGTGAGTGTTGACGACGGACACGTAAACGCATCCCGGGGATCGTCAATCATGGAAATCGCTCTGGGACCCCAAAACGCTGAGTAATAGTGCACAAAACGGACCAGGATAGGCCAAAATTATGAGTGTTGATGACAGACACGTAAACGGACACCGGGGTTCATCAATCGTAGAAATCACTTCGGGACCCCAAAACTGAGTAATATTCCAAGAAACGGGCCAGAATCGGCGCAAACTGGGAGTCTTGATGACCAACACGTAAGCGCACCTTGGCGTTTGACAACCATAGGAAATGCTTTGGGACCCCAAAACGGTGAATAATAGCCCATGAAACGGGCCAGAATCGGCCAAAACTGCATGTTTTGATGACCGACAAGTAAGCGCACCTTGGGGTTCAACAGCTATGGAAATCGCTCCGGGACCCCAAAACAATGAGTAATATTCCAAGAAACAGGCATGAACCGGCCAAAACTGAGAGTATCGATGACCACACGTAAGCGCACCTTGGGGTTCAACAACTATGGAAATCGCTTGGGGACCCCAAAATGGTGAGTAATAGTCCACGAAATGGGTCAAAATTGGCCAAAACTGTGAGTGTTGACGACGGATACGTACAAGCACCTCGGGGATAGTCAATTGTGGAAATCACTCTAGGACCCCAAAACGCTGAATGGTAGTGCACGAAACGGACTAGAATCTGTAAAAATTATGAGTATTGATGACCGACACATAAACGCACCCCAGGGTTCCTCAATCGTTGAAATTACTTCGGGACCCCAAAACTGAGTAATAGTCCATGAAACGGGTGAGAATCGACAAAAACCCCGAGTGTTGATGACCGACATGTAAATGCACCCAAGGGTTCGTTAATCATGGAAATCACTCCGGGACCCCAAAACATTGAGTAATAGTCCATGAAACAGGCCAGAATCGACAAAAATCGCGAGTGTTGATGACCAACACGTAAACGCACCCCGGGGTTCATTAATCGTAGAAATCACTCCGGGACCACAAAATAGTGTGTAATAGTCCACGAAATGGGCCAAAATCGGCCAAAACTATGATTGGTGATGAGCGACATGCAAGCGCACCTTAGGATTCGACAACCATGGAAATCGCTCTGGGACCCCAGGATGGTGAGTAATAGTCCATGAAACGGGCCAGAAGCGGCCAAAACTGTTAGTTTTGATGACCGACACGGAAATGCACCCTGGGTTCGTTAATCGTGGAAATCAATCCGGGCAACCAAAGCGGAGAGTAATAATACACGAAACGCGCAGAATCGGCTAAAACTGTGAGTGTTGATGACCGACACCTAAACGCACCCCGGGGTTCGTTAATCGTGGAAATAATTCAAGGACCCCAAAAAAGTAAGTAATAATCCAAGAAACAGGCCAGAATCGTCTAAAACTCCGAGTGTTGATGACCGAGAGGTAAGTGCACCTTGGGGTTCAAGAACTATAGAAATCGCTTCAAGACCCCAAAACGGTGAGTAATAGTCGACGAAACGGGTCAGAATGTGCCAAACTGTGATTGTTGACGACGGACACGTAAACGCATCCTGGGGATCGTCAATCATGGAAATCGCTCTGGGACCACAAAACGCTGAGTAATAGTGCACAAAACGGACCAGGATAGGCCAAAATTATGAGTGTTGATGACCGACACGTAAATGGACACCGGGGTTCATCAATCGTAGAAATCACTTTGGGACCCCAAAATTGAGTAATATTCCAAGAAACGGGCCAGAATCGGCGCAAACTGGGAGTCTTGATGACCAACACGTAAGCGCACCTTGGCGTTTGACAACCATAGAAAATGCTTTGGAACCCCAACACGGTGAGTAATAGCCCATGAAATGTGCCAGAATCGGCCAAAACTGCATGTTTTGGACCGACAAGTAAGCGCACCTTGGGGTTCAACAGCTATGGAAATCGCTCCGGGACCCCAAAACAATGAGTAATATTCCAAGAAACAGGCAAGAACCAGCCAAAACTGAGAGTATCGATGACCACACGTAAGCGCACCTTGGGGTTCAACAACTATGGAAATCGCTTCCGGACCCCAAAATGGTGAGTAATACGAAACGGGTCAAAATTGGCCAAAACTGTGAGTGTTGACGACGGATACGTACAAGCACCTCGGGGATAGTCAATCATGGAAATCACTCTAAGACCCCAAAACGCTGAATGGTAGTGCACGAAACGGACTAGAATCTGTCAAAATTATGAGTATTGATGACCGACACATAAACGCACCCCGGGGTTCCTCAATCGTTGAAATTACTTCGGGACCCCAAAACTGAGTAATAGTCCATGAAACGGGTGAGAATCGACAAAAACCCCGAGTGTTGATGACCGACATTTAAATGCACCCAAGGGTTCGTTAATCATGGAAATCACTCCGGGACCCCGCAACATTGAGTAATAGTCCATGCAATTGGCCAGAATCAACAAAAATCGCGAGTGTTGATGACCAACATGTAAACGCACCCCGGGGTTCAATCGTAGAAATCACTCCGGGACCACAAAATAGTGTGTAATAGTCCACGAAATGGGCAAAAATCGGCCAAAACTATGATTGGTGATGAGCGACATGCAAGCGCACCTTAGGATTCGACAACCATGGAAATCGCTCTGGGACCCCAGAATGGTGAGTAATAGTCCATGAAACGGGCCAGAATCGGCCAAAACTGTCAGTTTTGATGACCGACACGGAAACGCACCCTGGGTTCGTTAATCGTGGAAATCAATCCGGGCAACCAAAGCGTAGAGTAATAATACACGAAACGCGCAGAATCGGCTAAAACTGTGAGTGTTGATGACCGACACCTAAACGCACCCCGGGGTTCGTTAATCGTGGAAATAATTCAAGGACCCCAAAAAAGTAAGTAATAATCCAAGAAACGGGCCAGAATCGTCTAAAACTCCGAGTGTTGATGACCGAGAGGTAAGTGCACCTTGGGGTTCAAGAACTATAGAAATCGCTTCAAGACCCCAAAACGGTGAGTAATAGTCGACGAAATGGGTCAGAATGTGCCAAACTGTGATTGTTGACGACGGACACGTAAACGCATCCTGGGGATCGTCAATCATGGAAATCGCTCTGGGACCCCAAAACGCTGAGTAATAGTGCATGAAACGGACCAGGATCGGCCAGAATTATGAGTGTTGATGACCAACACGTAAACGCACACCGGGGTTCATCAATCGTAGAAATCACTTCGGGACCCCGGGGTCAGAATGGGCCAAACAGTGAGTGTTGACGATGGACACGTAAACGCATCCCAGGGATCGTCAATCATGGAAATCGCTCTGGGACCCCAAAACGCTGAGTAATAGTGCATGAAATGGACCAGGATCGGCCAAAATTATGAGTGTTGATGACGGACACGTAAATGCACACCGGGGTTCATCAATCTTAGAAATCACTTCGGGACCCCAAAACTGAGTAATAGTCCAAGAAACAGGCCAGAATCGGCGCAAACTGGGAGTCTTGATGATCAACACGTAAGCGCACCTTGGCATTTGACAACCATAGAAAACGCTTTGGGACCCCAAAACGGTGAGTAATAGCCCATGAAACGGGCCAGAATCGGCCAAAACTGCGTGTGTTGATGACCGACAAGTAAGCGCACCTTGGGGTTCAACAGCTATGGAAATCGCTCCGGGACCCCAAAACAATGAGTAATAGCCCAGGAAACAGGCAAGAATCGGCCAAAACTGAGAGTATAGATGACCACACGTAAGCGCACCTTGGGGTTCAACAACTATGGAAATCGCTTCGGGACCCCAAAATGATGAGTAATAGTCCACGAAACGGGTCAAAATTGGCCAAAACTGTGAGTGTTGACGACGGATACATACAAGCACCTCAGGGATAGTCAATCGTGGAAATCACTCTAGGACCCCAAAACGCTGAATGGTAGTGCACGAAACGGACCAGAATCTGCCAAAATTATGAGTATTGATGACCGACACATAAACGCACCCTGGGGTTCCTCAATCGTTGAAATTACTTCGGGACCCCAAAACTGAGTTATAGTCCATGAAATGGGTGAGAATCGACAAAAACCCCGAGTGCTGATGACCGACATGTAAATGCACCAAAGGGTTCATTAATGATGGAAATCACTCCGGGACCCCAAAACATTGAGTAATAGTCCATGAAACAGGCCAGAATCGACAAAAATCGCGAGTGTTGATGACCAACACGTGAACGCACCCCGGGGTTCGTTAATCGTGGAAATCATTCCGGGACCCCAAAATAGTGTGTAATAGTCCACGAAACGGGCCAAAATCGGCCAAAACGATGATTGTTGATGAGCGACATGCAAGCGCACCTTGGGGTTCGACAACCATGGAAATCGCTCTGGGACCTAGAACGGTGAGTAATAGTCCATGAAACGGGCCAGAATCAGCTAGAACTGTGAGTTTTGATGACCGACACGGAAACGCACCCTGGGTTCGTTAATCGTGGAAATCAATCCCGGGCCCCAAAGCGGAGAGTAATAATACACAAAACTCGCAGAATCGGCTAAAATTGTGACTGTTGATGACCGACACGTAAACGCACCCCGGGGTTCGTTAATCGTGGAAATAATTCAAGGACCCCAAAACAATAAGTAATAATCCAAGAAACGGGCCAGAATCGTCTAAAACTCCAAGTGTTGATGACCGAGAGGTAAGTGCACCTTGGGGTTCAACAACTATAGAAATCGCTTCAGGACCCCAAAACGGTGAGTAATAGTCGACGAGACGGGTCAGAATGGGCCAA
This sequence comes from Triticum timopheevii, assembly GCA_963921465.1. NCBI lineage: Eukaryota > Viridiplantae > Streptophyta > Magnoliopsida > Poales > Poaceae > Triticum > Triticum timopheevii. The sequence continues at coordinate 47,924,429 of OY997268.1, read as the reverse complement.
ACTGTGAGTGTTGACAACGGACACGTAAACGCATCCTGGGGATCGTCAATCATGGAAATCGCTCTGGGACCCCAAAACGCTGAGTAATAGTGCATGAAACGGACCAGGATCAGCCAGAATTATGAGTGTTGATGACCAACACGTAGACGCACACCGGAGTTCATCAATCGTAGAAATCACTTCGGGACCCCAAAATTGAGTAATATTCCAAGAAACGGGCCAGAGTCGGCGCAAACTGGGAGTCTTGGTAACCAACACGTAAGCGCACCTTGGCGTTTGACAACCATAGAAAATGCTTCGGGACCCCCAAACGGTGAGTAATAGGCCATGAAACGGGCTAGAATCGGCCCAAACTGCGTGTGTTGATGACCGACAAGTAAGCGCACCTGGGGTTAAACAGCTATGGAAATCGAAGCGGGACCCCAAAACAATGAGTAATAGTCCAAGAAACAGGCAAGAATCGGCCAAAACTGAGAGTATCGACAAGCTATGGAAATCGCTTGGGGACCCCAAAATGGTGAGTAATAGTCCACGAAATGGGTCAAAATTGGCCAAAACTGTGAGTGTTGACGACGGATATGTACAAGCACCTCGGGGATAGTCAATTGTGGAAATCACTCTAGGACCCCAAAACGCTGAATGGTAGTGCACGAAACGGACTAGAATCTGTCAAAATTATGAGTATTGATGACCGACACATAAACGCACCCCGGGGTTCCTCAATCGTTGAAATTACTTCGGGACCCCAAAACTGAGTAATAGTCCATGAAACGGGTGAGAATCGACAAAAACCCCGAGTGTTGATGACCGACATGTAAATGCACCCAAGGGTTCGTTAATCATGGAAATCACTCCGGGACCCCAAAACATTGAGTAATAGTCCATGAAACAGGCCAGAATCGACAAAAATCGCGAGTGTTGATGACCAACACGTAAACGCACCCCGGGGTTCATTAATCGTAGAAATCACTCCGGGACCACAAAATAGTGTGTAATAGTCCACGAAATGGGCCAAAATCGGCCAAAACTATGATTGGTGATGAGCGACATGCAAGCGCACCTTAGGATTCGACAACGATGGAAATCGCTCTGGGACCCCAGAATGGTGAGTAATAGTCCATGAAACGGGCCAGAATCGGCCAAAACTGTCAGTTTTGATGACCGACACAGAAACGCACCCTGGGTTCGTTAATCGTGGAAATCAATCCGGGCAACCAAAGCGGAGAGTAATAATACACGAAACGCACAGAATCGGCTAAAACTGTGAGTGTTGATGACCGACACCTAAACGTACCCCGGGGTTCGTTAATCGTGGAAATAATTCAAGGACCCCAAAAAAGTAAGTAATAATCCAAGAAACAGGCCAGAATCGTCTAAAACTCCGAGTGTTGATGACCGAGAGGTAAGTGCACCTTAGGGTTCAAAAACTATAGAAATCGCTTCAAGACCCCAAAACGGTGAGTAATAGTCGACGAAACGGGTCAGAATGTGCCAAACTGTGATTGTTGACGACGGACACGTAAACGCATCCTGGGGATCGTCAATCATGGAAATCGCTCTGGGACCCCAAAACGCTGAGTAATAGTGCATGAAACGGACCAGGATCGGCCAGAATTATGAGTGTTGATGACCAACACGTAAACGCACACCGGGGTTCATCAATCGTAGAAATCACTTCGGGACCCCGGGGTCAGAATGGGCCAAACAGTGAGTGTTGACGACGGACACGTAAACGCATCCCGGGGATCGTCAATCATGGAAATCGCTCTGGGACCCCAAAACGCTGAGTAATAGTGCACGAAATGGACCAGGATCGGCCAAAATTGTGAGTGTTGATGACCGACACGTAAATGCACACCGCGGTTCATCAATCTTAGAAATCACTTCGGGACCCCAAAACTGAGTAATAGTCCAAGAAACATGCTAGAATCGGCGCAAACTGGGAGTCTTGATGACCAACACGTAAGCGCACCTTGGCATTTGACAACCATAGAAAACGCTTTGGGACCCCAAAACGGTGAGTAATAGCCCATGAAACGGGCCAGAATCGGCCAAAACTGCGTGTGTTGATGACCGACAAGTAAGCGCACCTTGGGGTTCAACAGCTATGGAAATCGCGCCGGGACCCCAAAACAATGAGTAATAGCCCAAGAAACAGGCAAGAATCGGCCAAAACTGAGAGTATCGATGACCACACGTAAGCGCACCTTGGGGTTCAACAACTATGGAAATCGCTTCGGGACCCCAAAATGATGAGTAATAGTCCACGAAACGGGTCAAAATTGGCCAAAACTGTGAGTGTTGACGACGGATACATACAAGCACCTCAGGGATAGTCAATCGTGGAAATCACTCTAGGACCCCAAAACGCTGAATGGTAGTGCACGAAACGGACCAGAATCTGCCAAAATTATGACTATTGATGACCGACACATAAACGCACCCTGGGGTTCCTCAATCGTTGAAATTACTTCGGGACCCCAAAACTGAGTAATAGTCCATGAAATGGGTGAGAATCGACAAAAACCCCGAGTGCTGATGACCGACATGTAAATGCACCAAAGGGTTCATTAATGATGGAAATCACTCCGGGACCCCAAAACATTGAGTAATAGTCCATGAAACAGGCCAGAATCGACAAAAATCGCGAGTGTTGATGACCAACACGTGAAAAGCACCCCGGGGTTCGTTAATCGTGGAAATCATTCCGGGACCCCAAAATAGTGTGTAATAGTCCACGAAACGGGCCAAAATCGGCCAAAACGATGATTGTTGATGAGCGACATGCAAGCGCACCTTGGGGTTCGACAACCATGGAAATCGCTCTGGGACCCAGAACGGTGAGTAATAGTCCATGAAACGGGCCAGAATCAGCCAGAACTGTGAGTTTTGATGACCGACACGGAAACGCACCCTGGGTTCGTTAATCGTGGAAATCAATCCCGGGCCCCCAAGCGGAGAGTAATAATACACAAAACTCGCAGAATCGGCTAAAACTGTGACTGTTGATGACCGACACATAAACGCACCCCGGGGTTCGTTAATCGTGGAAATAATTCAAGGACCCCAAAACAGTAAGTAATAATCCAAGAAACGGGCCAGAATCGTCTAAAACTCCAAGTGGTTATGACCGAGAGGTAAGTGCACCTTGGGGTTCAACAACTATAGAAATCGCTTCAGGACCCCAAAACGGTGAGTAATAGTCGACGAGACGGGTCAGAATGGGCCAAACTGTGAGTGTTGACAACGGACACGTAAACGCATCCTGGGGATCGTCAATCATGGAAATCGCTCTGGGACCCAAAAACGCTGAGTAATAGTTCACGAAACGGACCAGGATCGGCCAGAATTATGAGTGTTGATGACCAACACGTAGACGCACACCGGGGTTCATCAATCGTAGAAATCACTTCGGGACCCCAAAATTGAGTAATAGTCCAAGAAATGGGCCAGAGTCGGCGCAAACTGGGAGTCTTGGTGACCAACACGTAAGCGCACCTTGGCGTTTGACAACCATAGAAAATGCTTCGGGACCCCCAAACGGTGAGTAATAGGCCATGAAACGGGCTAGAATCGGCCCAAACTGCGTGTGTTGATAACCGACAAGTAAGCGCACCTTGGGGTTCAACAGCTATGGAAATCGCTTCGGGACCCCAAAAGAATGAGTAATAGTCCAAGAAACAGGCAAGAATCGGCCAAAACTGAGAGTATCAATGAACACACGTAAGCGCACCTGGGGTTAAACAACTATGGAAATCGCTTGGGGACCCCAAAATGGTGAGTAATAGTCCACGAAACGGGTCAAAATTGGCCAAAACTGTGAGTGTTGACGACGGATACGTACAAGCACCTCGGGGATAGTCAATTGTGGAAATCACTCTAGGACCCCAAAACGCTGAATGGTAGTGCACGAAACGGACTAGAATCTGTCAAAATTATGAGTATTGATGACCGACACATAAACGCACCCCGGGGTTCCTCAATCGTTGAAATTACTTCGGGACCCCAAAACTGAGTAATAGTCCATGAAACGGGTGAGAATCGACAAAAACCCCGAGTTTTGATGACCGACATGTAAATGCACCCAAGGGTTCGTTAATCATGGAAATCACTCCGGGACCCCAAAACATTGAGTAATAGTCCATGAAACAGGCCAGAATCGACAAAAATCGCAAGTGTTGATGACCAACACGTAAACACACCCCGGGGTTCATTAATCGTAGAAATCCATCCGGGACCACAAAATAGTGTGTAATAGTCCACGAAATGGGCCAAAATCGGCCAAAACTATGATTGGTGATGAGCGACATGAAAGCGCACCTTAGGATTCGACAACCATGGAAATCGCTCTGGGACCCCAGAATGGTGAGTAATTGTCCATGAAACGGGCCAGAATCGGCCAAAACTGTCAGTTTTGATGACCGACACGGAAACGCACCCTGGGTTCGTTAATCGTGGAAATCAATCCGGGCAACCAAAGAGGAGAGTAATAATACACGAAACGCGCAGAATCGGCTAAAACTGTGAGTGTTGATGACCGACACCTAAACGTACCCCGGGGTTCGTTAATCGTGGAAATAATTCAAGGACCCCAAAAAAGTAAGTAATAATCCAAGAAACAGGCCAGAATCGTCTAAAACTCCGAGTGTTGATGACCGAGAGGTAAGTGCACCTTGGGGTTCAAGAACTATAGAAATCGCTTCAAGACCCCAAAACGGTGAGTAATAGTCGACGAAACGGGTCAGAATGTGCCAAACTGTGATTGTTGACGACGGACACGTAAACGCATCCTGGGGATCGTCAATCATGGAAATCGCTCTGGGACCCCAAAACGCTGAGTAATAGTGCACGAAATGGACCAGGATCGGCCAAAATTGTGAGTGTTGATGACCGACACGTAAATGCACACCGCGGTTCATCAATCTTAGAAATCACTTCGGGACCCCAAAACTGAGTAATAGTCCAAGAAACATGCTAGAATCGGCGCAAACTGGGAGTCTTGATGACCAACACGTAAGCGCACCTTGGCATTTGACAACCATAGAAAACGCTTTGGGACCCCAAAACGGTGAGTAATAGCCCATGAAACGGGCCAGAATCGGCCAAAACTGCGTGTGTTGATGACCGACAAGTAAGCGCACCTTGGGGTTCAACAGCTATGGAAATCGCGCCGGGACCCCAAAACAATGAGTAATAGCCCAAGAAACAGGCAAGAATCGGCCAAAACTGAGAGTATCGATGACCACACGTAAGCGCACCTTGGGGTTCAACAACTATGGAAATCGCTTCGGGACCCCAAAATGATGAGTAATAGTCCACGAAACGGGTCAAAATTGGCCAAAACTGTGAGTGTTGACGACGGATACATACAAGCACCTCAGGGATAGTCAATCGTGGAAATCACTCTAGGACCCCAAAACGCTGAATGGTAGTGCACGAAACGGACCAGAATCTGCCAAAATTATGACTATTGATGACCGACACATAAACGCACCCTGGGGTTCCTCAATCGTTGAAATTACTTCGGGACCCCAAAACTGAGTAATAGTCCATGAAATGGGTGAGAATCGACAAAAACCCCGAGTGCTGATGACCGACATGTAAATGCACCAAAGGGTTCATTAATGATGGAAATCACTCCGGGACCCCAAAACATTGAGTAATAGTCCATGAAACAGGCCAGAATCGACAAAAATCGCGAGTGTTGATGACCAACACGTGAAAAGCACCCCGGGGTTCGTTAATCGTGGAAATCATTCCGGGACCCCAAAATAGTGTGTAATAGTCCACGAAACGGGCCAAAATCGGCCAAAACGATGATTGTTGATGAGCGACATGCAAGCGCACCTTGGGGTTCGACAACCATGGAAATCGCTCTGGGACCCAGAACGGTGAGTAATAGTCCATGAAACGGGCCAGAATCAGCCAGAACTGTGAGTTTTGATGACCGACACGGAAACGCACCCTGGGTTCGTTAATCGTGGAAATCAATCCCGGGCCCCCAAGCGGAGAGTAATAATACACAAAACTCGCAGAATCGGCTAAAACTGTGACTGTTGATGACCGACACATAAACGCACCCCGGGGTTCGTTAATCGTGGAAATAATTCAAGGACCCCAAAACAGTAAGTAATAATCCAAGAAACGGGCCAGAATCGTCTAAAACTCCAAGTGGTTATGACCGAGAGGTAAGTGCACCTTGGGGTTCAACAACTATAGAAATCGCTTCAGGACCCCAAAACGGTGAGTAATAGTCGACGAGACGGGTCAGAATGGGCCAAACTGTGAGTGTTGACAACGGACACGTAAACGCATCCTGGGGATCGTCAATCATGGAAATCGCTCTGGGACCCAAAAACGCTGAGTAATAGTTCACGAAACGGACCAGGATCGGCCAGAATTATGAGTGTTGATGACCAACACGTAGACGCACACCGGGGTTCATCAATCGTAGAAATCACTTCGGGACCCCAAAATTGAGTAATAGTCCAAGAAATGGGCCAGAGTCGGCGCAAACTGGGAGTCTTGGTGACCAACACGTAAGCGCACCTTGGCGTTTGACAACCATAGAAAATGCTTCGGGACCCCCAAACGGTGAGTAATAGGCCATGAAACGGGCTAGAATCGGCCCAAACTGCGTGTGTTGATAACCGACAAGTAAGCGCACCTTGGGGTTCAACAGCTATGGAAATCGCTTCGGGACCCCAAAAGAATGAGTAATAGTCCAAGAAACAGGCAAGAATCGGCCAAAACTGAGAGTATCAATGAACACACGTAAGCGCACCTGGGGTTAAACAACTATGGAAATCGCTTGGGGACCCCAAAATGGTGAGTAATAGTCCACGAAACGGGTCAAAATTGGCCAAAACTGTGAGTGTTGACGACGGATACGTACAAGCACCTCGGGGATAGTCAATTGTGGAAATCACTCTAGGACCCCAAAACGCTGAATGGTAGTGCACGAAACGGACTAGAATCTGTCAAAATTATGAGTATTGATGACCGACACATAAACGCACCCCGGGGTTCCTCAATCGTTGAAATTACTTCGGGACCCCAAAACTGAGTAATAGTCCATGAAACGGGTGAGAATCGACAAAAACCCCGAGTTTTGATGACCGACATGTAAATGCACCCAAGGGTTCGTTAATCATGGAAATCACTCCGGGACCCCAAAACATTGAGTAATAGTCCATGAAACAGGCCAGAATCGACAAAAATCGCAAGTGTTGATGACCAACACGTAAACACACCCCGGGGTTCATTAATCGTAGAAATCCATCCGGGACCACAAAATAGTGTGTAATAGTCCACGAAATGGGCCAAAATCGGCCAAAACTATGATTGGTGATGAGCGACATGAAAGCGCACCTTAGGATTCGACAACCATGGAAATCGCTCTGGGACCCCAGAATGGTGAGTAATTGTCCATGAAACGGGCCAGAATCGGCCAAAACTGTCAGTTTTGATGACCGACACGGAAACGCACCCTGGGTTCGTTAATCGTGGAAATCAATCCGGGCAACCAAAGAGGAGAGTAATAATACACGAAACGCGCAGAATCGGCTAAAACTGTGAGTGTTGATGACCGACACCTAAACGTACCCCGGGGTTCGTTAATCGTGGAAATAATTCAAGGACCCCAAAAAAGTAAGTAATAATCCAAGAAACAGGCCAGAATCGTCTAAAACTCCGAGTGTTGATGACCGAGAGGTAAGTGCACCTTGGGGTTCAAGAACTATAGAAATCGCTTCAAGACCCCAAAACGGTGAGTAATAGTCGACGAAACGGGTCAGAATGTGCCAAACTGTGATTGTTGACGACGGACACGTAAACGCATCCTGGGGATCGTCAATCATGGAAATCGCTCTGGGACCCCAAAACGCTGAGTAATAGTGCATGAAACGGACCAGGATCGGCCAGAATTATGAGTGTTGATGACCAACACGTAAACGCACACCGGGGTTCATCAATCGTAGAAATCACTTCGGGACCCCGGGGTCAGAATGGGCCAAACAGTGAGTGTTGACGACGGACACGTAAACGCATCCCGGGGATCGTCAATCATGGAAATCGCTCTGGGACCCAAAAACGCTGAGTAATAGTGCACGAAACGGACCAGGATCGGCCAGAATTATGAGTGTTGATGACCAACACGTAGACGCACACCGGGGTTCATCAATCGTAGAAATCACTTCGGGACCCCAAAATTGAGTAATAGTCCAAGAAATGGGCCAGAGTCGGCGCAAACTGGGAGTCTTGGTGACCAACACGTAAGCGCACCTTGGCGTTTGAAAACCATAGAAAATGCTTCGGGACCCCAAAACGGTGAGTAATAGCCCATGAAACGGGCTAGAATCGGCCCAAACTGCGTGTGTTGATAACCGACAAGTAAGCGCACCTTGGGGTTCAACAGCTATGGAAATCGCTTCGGGACCCCAAAACAATGAGTAATAGTCCAAGAAACAGGCAAGAATCGGCCAAAACTGAGAGTATCAATGAACACACGTAAGCGCACCTGGGGTTAAACAACTATGGAAATCGCTTGGGGACCCCAAAATGGTGAGTAATATTCCACGAAACGGGTCAAAATTGGCCAAAACTGTGAGTGTTGACGATGGATACGTACAAGCACCTCGGGGATAGTCAATTGTGGAAATCACTCTAAGACCCCAAAACGTTGAATGGTAGTGCACGAAACGGACTAGAATCTGTCAAAATTATGAGTATTGATGACCGACACATAAACGCACCCCGGGGTTCCTCAATCATTGAAATTACTTCGGGACCCCAAAACTGAGTAATAGTCCATGAAACGGGTGAGAATCGACAAAAACCCCGAGTTTTGATGACCGACATGTAAATGCGCCCAAGGGTTCGTTAATCATGGAAATCACTCCGGGACCCCAAAACATTGAGTAATAGTCCATGAAACAGGCCAGAATCGACAAAAATCGCAAGTGTTGATGACCAACACGTAAACACACCCCGGGGTTCATTAATCGTAGAAATCCATCCGGGACCACAAAATAGTGTGTAATAGTCCACGAAATGGGCCAAAATCGGCCAAAACTATGATTGGTGATGAGCGACATGAAAGCGCACCTTAGGATTCGACAAAACTGTCAGTGAGTGTTGACGACGGACACGTAAACGCATCCCGGGGATCGTCAATCATGGAAATCGCTCTGGGACCCCAAAACGCTGAGTAATAGTGCACGAAATGGACCAGGATCGGCCAAAATTATGAGTGTTGATGACCGACACGTAAACGCACACCGGGGTTCATCAATCTTAGAAATCACTTCGGGACCCCAAAACTGAGTAATAGTCCAAGAAACAGGCCAGAATCGGCGCAAACTAGGAGTCTTGATGACCAACACGTAAGCGCACCTTGGCATTTGACAACCATAGAAAACGCTTTGGGACCCCAAAACGGTGAGTAATAGCCCATGAAAGGGGCCAGAATCGGCCAAAACTGCGTGTGTTGATGACCGACAAGTAAGCGCACCTTGGGGTTCAACAGCTATGGAAATCGCTCCGGGACCCCAAAACAATGAGTAATAGTCCAAGAAACAGGCAAGAATCGGCCAAAACTGAGAGTATCGATGACCACACGTAAGCGCACCTTGGGGTTCAACAACTATGGAAATTGCTTCGGGACCCCAAAATGGTGAGTAATAGTCCACGAAACGGGTCAAAATTGCCCAAAACTGTGAGTGTTGACGACGGATGCGTACAAGCACCTCGGGGATAGTCAATCGTGGAAATCACTCTAGGACCCCAAAACGCTGAATGGTAGTGCACGAAACGGACCAGAATCTGCAAAAATTATGAGTATTGATGACCGACACGTAAACGCACCTCGGGGGTTCCTCGATCGTTGAAATCACTTCGGGACTCCAAAACTGAGTAATAGTCCATGAAATGGGTGAGAATCGACAAAAACCCCGAGTGTTGATGACCGACATGTAAATGCACCCAAGGGTTCTTTAATCATGCAAATCACTCCGGGACCCCAAAATATTGAGTAATAGTCCATGAAACAGGCCAGAATCGACAAAAATCGCGAGTATTGATGACCAACACGTAAACGGACCCCGGGGTTCGCTAATCGTGGAAATCACTCCGAGACCCCAAAATAGTGTGTAATAGTCCATGAAACGGGCCAAAATCGGCCAAAACTGTGATTGTTGATGACCGACACGCAAGCGCACCTTGGGGTTCGACAACCATGGAAATCGCTCTGGGACCCCAGAATGGTGAGAAATATTCCATGAAATGGGCCAGAATCGGCCAAAACTGTGAGTTTTGATGACCGACACGGAAACGCACCTTGGGTTCGTTAATCGTGGAAATCAATCCGGGCCCCCAAAGCGGAGATTAATAATACAGGAAACACGCCAGAATCGGCTAAAACTGTGAGTGTTGATGACCGACACGTAAACGCACCCCGGGGTTCGTTAATCGTGGAAATAATTCAAGGACCCCAAAACAGTAAGTAATAATCCAAGAAACGGGCCAGAATCGTCTAAAACTGCGAGTGTTGATGACCGAGAGGTAAGTGCACCTTGGGGTTCAACAACTATAGAAATCGCTTCAGGACCCCGAAACGGTGAGTAATAGTCCACGAAACGGGTCAGAATGGGCCAAACAGTGAGTGTTGACGACGGACACGTAAACGCATCCCGGGGATCATCAATCATGGAAATCGCTCTGGGACCCCATAACGCTGAGTAATAGTGCACGAAATGGACCAGGATCGGCCAAAATTATGAGTGTTGATGACCGACACGTAAACGCACACCGGGGTTCATCAATTTTAGAAATCACTTCGGGACCCCAAAACTGAGTAATAGTCCAAGAAACAGGCCAGAATCGGCGCAAACTGGGAGTCTTGATGACCAACACGTAAGCGCACCTTGGCATTTGACAACCATAGAAAATGCTTTTGGGACCCCAAAATGGTGAGTAATAGCCCATGAAACGGGCCAGAATCGGCCAAAACTGCATGTGTTGATGACCGACAAGTAAGCGCACCTTGGGGTTCAACAGCTATGGAAATCGCTCCGGGACCCCAAAACAATGAGTAATAGTCCAAGAAACAGGCAAGAATCGGCCAAAACTGAGAGTATCGATGACCACACGTAAGCGCACCTTGGGGTTCAACAACTATGGAAATTGCTTCGGGACCCCAAAATGGTGAGTAATAGTCCACGAAACGGGTCAAAATTGGCCAAAACTGTGAGTGTTGACGACGGATGCGTACAAGCACCTCGGGGATAGTCAATCGTGGAAATCACTCTAGGACCCCAAAACGCTGAATGGTAGTGCACGAAACGGACCAGAATCTGCAAAAATTATGAGTATTGATGACCGACACGTAAACGCACCTCGGGGGTTCCTCGATCCTTGAAATCAGTTCGGGACCCCAAAACTGAGTAATAGTCCATGAAATGGGTGAGAATCGACAAAAACCCCGAGTGTTGATGACCGACATGTAAATGCAGCCAAGGGTTCTTTAATCATGGAAATCACTCCGGGACCCCAAAACATTGAGTAATAGTCCATGAAACAGGCCAGAATCGACAAAAATCGCGAGTATTGATGACCAACACGTCAACGGACCCCGGGGTTCGCTAATCGTGGAAATCACTCCGAGACCCCAAAATAGTGTGTAATAGTCCATGAAACGGCCAAAAATCGGCCAAAACTGTGATTGTTGATGACCGACACGCAAGCGCACCTTGGGGTTCGACAACCATGGAAATCGCTCTGGGACCCCAGAATGGTGAGAAATATTCCATGAAATGGGCCAGAATCGGCCAAAACTGTGAGTTTTGATGACCGACACGGAAACGCACCTTGGGTTCGTTAATCGTGGAAATCAATCCGGGCCCCCAAAGCGGAGATTAATAATACAGGAAACGCGCCAGAATCGGCTAAAACTGTGAGTGTTGATGACCGACACGTAAACGCACCCCGGGGTTCGTTAATCGTGGAAATAATTCAAGGACCCCAAAACAGTAAGTAATAATCCAAGAAACGGGCCAGAATCGTCTAAAACTGCAAGTGTTGATGACCGAGAGGTAAGTGCACCTTGGGGTTCAACAACTATAGAAATCGCTTCAGGACCCCGAAACGGTGAGTAATAGTCCACGAAACGGGTCAGAATGGGCCAAACAGTGAGTGTTGACGACGGACACGTAAACGCATCCCGGGGATCATCAATCATGGAAATCGCTCTGGGACCCCAAAACGCTGAGTAATAGTGCACGAAATGGACCAGGATCGGCCAAAATTATGAGTGTTGATGACCGACACGTAAACGCACACCGGGGTTCATCAATCTTAGAAATCACTTCGGGACCCCAAAACTGAGTAATAGTCCAAGAAACAGGCCAGAATCGGCGCAAACTAGGAGTCTTGATGACCAACACGTAAGCGCACCTTGGCATTTGACAACCATAGAAAACGCTTTTGGGACCCCAAAATGGTGAGTAATAGCCCATGAAACGGGCCAGAATCGGCCAAAACTGCATGTGTTGATGACCGACAAGTAAGCGCACCTTGGGGTTCAACAGCTATGGAAATCGCTCCGGGACCCCAAAAAAATGAGTAATAGTCCAAGAGACAGGCAAGAATCGGCCAAAACTGAGAGTATCGATGACCACACGTAAGCGCACCTTGGGGTTCAACAACTATGGAAATTGCTTCGGGACCCCAAAATGGTGAGTAATAGTCCACGAAACGGGTCAAAATTGGCCAAAACTGTGAGTGTTGACGACGGATGCGTACAAGCACCTCGGGGATAGTCAATCGTGGAAATCACTCTAGGACCCCAAAACGCTGAATGGTAGTGCACGAAACGGACCAGAATCTGCAAAAATTATGAGTATTGATGACCGACACGTAAACGCACCTCGGGGGTTCCTCGATCCTTGAAATCAGTTCGGGACCCCAAAACTGAGTAATAGTCCATGAAATGGGTGAGAATCGACAAAAACCCCGAGTGTTGATGACCGACATGTAAATGCACCCAAGGGTTCTTTAATCATGCAAATCACTCCGGGACCCCAAAACATTGAGTAATAGTCCATGAAACAGGCCAGAATCGACAAAAATCGCGAGTATTGATGACCAACACGTCAACGGACCCCGGGGTTCGCTAATCGTGGAAATCACTCCGAGACCCCAAAATAGTGTGTAATAGTCCATGAAACGGGCCAAAATCGGCCAAAACTGTGATTGTTGATGACCGACACGCAAGCGCACCTTGGGGTTCGACAACCATGGAAATCGCTCTGGGACCCCAGAATGGTGAGAAATATTCCATGAAATGGGCCAGAATCGGCCAAAACTGTGAGTTTTGATGACCGACACGGAAACGCACCTTGGGTTCGTTAATCGTGGAAATCAATCCGGGCCCCCAAAGCGGAGATTAATAATACAGGAAACGCGCCAGAATCGGCTAAAACTGTGAGTGTTGATGACCGACACGTAAACGCACCCCGGGGTTCGTTAATCGTGGAAATAATTCAAGGACCCCAAAACAGTAAGTAATAATCCAAGAAACGGGCCAGAATCGTCTAAAACTGCAAGTGTTGATGACCGAGAGGTAAGTGCACCTTGGGGTTCAACAACTATAGAAATCGCTTCAGGACCCCGAAACGGTGAGTAATAGTCCACGAAACGGGTCAGAATGGGCCAAACAGTGAGTGTTGACGACGGACACGTAAACGCATCCCGGGGATCATCAATCATGGAAATCGCTCTGGGACCCCAAAACGCTGAGTAATAGTGCACGAAATGGACCAGGATCGGCCAAAATTATGAGTGTTGATGACCGACACGTAAACGCACATCGGGGTTCATCAATCTTAGAAATCACTTCGGGACCCCAAAACTGAGTAATAGTCCAAGAAACAGGCCAGAATCGGCGCAAACTGGGAGTCTTGATGACCAACACGTAAGCGCACCTTGGCATTTGACAACCATAGAAAACGCTTTTGGGACCCCAAAATGGTGAGTAATAGCCCATGAAACGGGCCAGAATCGGCCAAAACTGCATGTGTTGATGACCGACAAGTAAGCGCACCTTGGGGTTCAACAGCTATGGAAATCGCTCCGGGACCCCAAAAAAATGAGTAATAGTCCAAGAGACAGGCAAGAATCGGCCAAAACTGAGAGTATCGATGACCACACGTAAGCGCACCTTGGGGTTCAACAACTATGGAAATTGCTTCGGGACCCCAAAATGGTGAGTAATAGTCCACGAAACGGGTCAAAATTGGCCAAAACTGTGAGTGTTGACGACGGATGCGTACAAGCACCTCGGGGATAGTCAATCGTGGAAATCACTCTAGGACCCCAAAACGCTGAATGGTAGTGCACGAAACGGACCAGAATCTGCAAAAATTATGAGTATTGATGACCGACACGTAAACGCACCTCGGGGGTTCCTCGATCCTTGAAATCAGTTCGGGACCCCAAAACTGAGTAATAGTCCATGAAATGGGTGAGAATCGACAAAAACCCCGAGTGTTGATGACCGACATGTAAATGCACCCAAGGGTTCTTTAATCATGGAAATCACTCCGGGACCCCAAAACATTGAGTAATAGTCCATGAAACAGGCCAGAATCGACAAAAATCGCGAGTATTGATGACCAACACGTCAACGGACCCCGGGGTTCGCTAATCGTGGAAATCACTCCGAGACCCCAAAATAGTGTGTAATAGTCCATGAAACGGCCAAAAATCGGCCAAAACTGTGATTGTTGATGACCGACACGCAAGCGCACCTTGGGGTTCGACAACCATGGAAATCGCTCTGGGACCCCAGAATGGTGAGAAATATTCCATAAAATGGGCCAGAATCGGCCAAAACTGTGAGTTTTGATGACCGACACGGAAACGCACCTTGGGTTCGTTAATCGTGGAAATCAATCCGGGCCCCCAAAGCGGAGATTAATAATACAGGAAACGCGCCAGAATCGGCTAAAACTGTGAGTGTTGATGACCGACACGTAAACGCACCCCGGGGTTCGTTAATCGTGGAAATAATTCAAGGACCCCAAAACAGTAAGTAATAATCCAAGAAACGGGCCAGAATCGTCTAAAACTGCAAGTGTTGATGACCGAGAGGTAAGTGCACCTTGGGGTTCAACAACTATAGAAATCGCTTCAGGACCCCGAAACGGTGAGTAATAGTCCACGAAACGGGTCAGAATGGGCCAAACAGTGAGTGTTGACGACGGACACGTAAACGCATCCCGGGGATCATCAATCATGGAAATCGCTCTGGGACCCCAAAACGCTGAGTAATAGTGCACGAAATGGACCAGGATCGGCCAAAATTATGAGTGTTGATGACCGACACGTAAACGCACACCGGGGTTCATCAATCTTAGAAATCACTTCGGGACCCCAAAACTGAGTAATAGTCCAAGAAACAGGCCAGAATCGGCGCAAACTGGGAGTCTTGATGACCAACACGTAAGCGCACCTTGGCATTTGACAACCATAGAAAACGCTTTTGGGACCCCAAAATGGTGAGTAATAGCCCATGAAACGGGCCAGAATCGGCCAAAACTGCATGTGTTGATGACCGACAAGTAAGCGCACCTTGGGGTTCAACAGCTATGGAAATCGCTCCGGGACCCCAAAAAAATGAGTAATAGTCCAAGAGACAGGCAAGAATCGGCCAAAACTGAGAGTATCGATGACCACACGTAAGCGCACCTTGGGGTTCAACAACTATGGAAATTGCTTCGGGACCCCAAAATGGTGAGTAATAGTCCACGAAACGGGTCAAAATTGGCCAAAACTGTGAGTGTTGACGACGGATGCGTACAAGCACCTCGGGGATAGTCAATCGTGGAAATCACTCTAGGACCCCAAAACGCTGAATGGTAGTGCACGAAACGGACCAGAATCTGCAAAAATTATGAGTATTGATGACCGACACGTAAACGCACCTCGGGGGTTCCTCGATCCTTGAAATCAGTTCGGGACCCCAAAACTGAGTAATAGTCCATGAAATGGGTGAGAATCGACAAAAACCCCGAGTGTTGATGACCGACATGTAAATGCACCCAAGGGTTCTTTAATCATGGAAATCACTCCGGGACCCCAAAACATTGAGTAATAGTCCATGAAACAGGCCAGAATCGACAAAAATCGCGAGTATTGATGACCAACACGTCAACGGACCCCGGGGTTCGCTAATCGTGGAAATCACTCTGAGACCCCAAAATAGTGTGTAATAGTCCATGAAACGGCCAAAAATCGGCCAAAACTGTGATTGTTGATGACCGACACGCAAGCGCACCTTGGGGTCCGACAACCATGGAAATCGCTCTGGGACCCCAGAATGGTGAGAAATATTCCATGAAATGGGCCAGAATCGGCCAAAACTGTGAGTTTTGATGACCGACACGGAAACGCACCTTGGGTTCGTTAATCGTGGAAATCAATCCGGGCCCCCAAAGCGGAGATTAATAATACAGGAAACGCGCCAGAATCGGCTAAAACTGTGAGTGTTGATGACCGACACGTAAACGCACCCCGGGGTTCGTTAATCGTGGAAATAATTCAAGGACCCCAAAACAGTAAGTAATAATCCAAGAAACGGGCCAGAATCGTCTAAAACTGCAAGTGTTGATGACCGAGAGGTAAGTGCACCTTGGGGTTCAACAACTATAGAAATCGCTTCAGGACCCCGAAACGGTGAGTAATAGTCCACGAAACGGGTCAGAATGGGCCAAACAGTGAGTGTTGACGACGGACACGTAAACGCATCCCGGGGATCATCAATCATGGAAATCGCTCTGGGACCCCAAAACGCTGAGTAATAGTGCACGAAATGGACCAGGATCGGCCAAAATTATGAGTGTTGATGACCGACACGTAAACGCACACCGGGGTTCATCAATCTTAGAAATCACTTCGGGACCCCAAAACTGAGTAATAGTCCAAGAAACAGGCCAGAATCGGCGCAAACTGGGAGTCTTGATGACCAACACGTAAGCGCACCTTGGCATTTGACAACCATAGAAAACGCTTTTGGGACCCCAAAATGGTGAGTAATAGCCCATGAAACGGGCCAGAATCGGCCAAAACTGCATGTGTTGATGACCGACAAGTAAGCGCACCTTGGGGTTCAACAGCTATGGAAATCGCTCCGGGACCCCAAAACAATGAGTAATAGTCCAAGAAACAGGCAAGAATCGGCCAAAACTGAGAGTATCGATGACCACACGTAAGCGCACCTTGGGGTTCAACAACTATGGAAATTGCTTCGGGACCCCAAAATGGTGAGTAATAGTCCACGAAACGGGTCAAAATTGGCCAAAACTGTGAGTGTTGACGACGGATGCGTACAAGCACCTCGGGGATAGTCAATCGTGGAAATCACTCTAGGACCCCAAAACGCTGAATGGTAGTGCACGAAACGGACCAGAATCTGCAAAAATTATGAGTATTGATGACCGACACGTAAACGCACCTCGGGGGTTCCTCGATCCTTGAAATCAGTTCGGGACCCCAAAACTGAGTAATAGTCCATGAAATGGGTGAGAATCGACAAAAACCCCGAGTGTTGATGACCGACATGTAAATGCACCCAAGGGTTCTTTAATCATGGAAATCACTCCGGGACCCCAAAACATTGAGTAATAGTCCATGAAACAGGCCAGAATCGACAAAAATCGCGAGTATTGATGACCAACACGTAAACGGACCCCGGGGTTCGCTAATCGTGGAAATCACTCCGAGACCCCAAAATAGTGTGTAATAGTCCATGAAACGGCCCAAAATCGGCCAAAACTGTGATTGTTGATGACCGACACGCAAGCGCACCTTGGGGTTCGACAACCATGGAAATCGCTCTGGGACCCCAGAATGGTGAGAAATATTCCATGAAATGGGCCAGAATCGGCCAAAACTGTGAGTTTTGATGACCGACACGGAAACGCACCTTGGGTTCGTTAATCGTGGAAATCAATCCGGGCCCCCAAAGCGGAGATTAATAATACAGGAAACGCGCCAGAATCGGCTAAAACTGTGAGTGTTGATGACCGACACGTAAACACACCCCGGGGTTCGTTAATCGTGGAAATAATTCAAGGACCCCAAAACAGTAAGTAATAATCCAAGAAACGGGCCAGAATCGTCTAAAACTGCGAGTGTTGATGACCGATAGGTAAGTGCACCTTGGGGTTCAACAACTATAGAAATCGCTTCAGGACCCCGAAACGGTGAGTAATAGTCCACGAAACGGGTCAGAATGGGCCAAACAGTGAGTGTTGACGACGGACACGTAAACGCATCCCGGGGATCATCAATCATGGAAATCGCTCTGGGACCCCAAAACGCTGAGTAATAGTGCACGAAATGGACCAGGATCAGCCAAAATTATGAGTGTTGATGACCGACACGTAAACGCACACTGGGGTTCATCAATCTTAGAAATCACTTCGGGACCCCAAAACTGAGTAATAGTCCAAGAAACAGGCCAGAATCGGCGCAAACTGGGAGTCTTGATGACCAACACGTAAGCGCACCTTGGCATTTGACAACCATAGAAAACGCTTTTGGGACCCCAAAATGGTGAGTAATAGCCCATGAAACGGGCCAGAATCGGCCAAAACTGCATGTGTTGATGACCGACAAGTAAGCGCACCTTGGGGTTCAACAGCTATGGAAATCGCTCCGGGACCCCAAAACAATGAGTAATAGTCCAAGAAACAGGCAAGAATCGGCCAAAACTGAGAGTATCGATGACCACACGTAAGCGCACCTTGGGGTTCAACAACTATGGAAATTGCTTCGGGACCCCAAAATGGTGAGTAATAGTCCACGAAACGGGTCAAAATTGGCCAAAACTGTGAGTGTTGACGACGGATGCGTACAAGCACCTCGGGGATAGTCAATTGTGGAAATCACTCTAGGACCCCAAAACGCTGAATGGTAGTGCACGAAACGGACCAGAATCTGCAAAAATTATGAGTATTGATGACCGACACATAAACGCACCTCTGGGTTCCTCGATCCTTGAAATCAGTTCGGGACCCCAAAACTGAGTAATAGTCCATGAAACGGGTGAGAATCGACAAAAACCCCGAGTGTTGATGACTGACATGTAAATGCACCCAAGGGTTCTTTAATAATGGAAATCACTCCGGGACCCCAAAACATTGAGTAATAGTCCATGAAACAGGCCAGAATCGACAAAAATCGCGAGTATTGATGACCAACACGTAAACGGACCCCGGGGTTCGCTAATCGTGGAAATCACTCCGAGACCCCAAAATAGTGTGTAATAGTCCATGAAACGGCCCAAAATCGGCCAAAACTGTGATTGTTGATGACCGACACGCAAGCGCACCTTGGGGTTCGACAACCATGGAAATCGCTCTGGGACCCCAGAATGGTGAGAAATATTCCATGAAATGGGCCAGAATCGGCCAAAACTGTGAGTTTTGATGACCGACACGGAAACGCACCTTGGGTTCGTTAATCGTGGAAATCAATCCGGGCCCCCAAAGCGGAGATTAATAATACAGGAAACGCGCCAGAATCGGCTAAAACTGTGATTGTTGATGACCGACACGTAAACGCACCCCGGGGTTCGTTAATCGTGGAAATAATTCAAGGACCCCAAAACAGTAAGTAATAATCCAAGAAACGGGCCAGAATCGTCTAAAACTGCGAGTGTTGATGACCGAGAGGTAAGTGCACCTTGGGGTTCAACAACTATAGAAATCGCTTCAGGACCCCGAAACGGTGAGTAATAGTCCACGAAACGGGTCAGAATGGGCCAAACAGTGAGTGTTGACGACGGACACGTAAACGCATCCCGGGGATCATCAATCATGGAAATCGCTCTGGGACCCCAAAACGCTGAGTAATAGTGCACGAAATGGACCAGGATCGGCCAAAATTATGAGTGTTGATGACCGACACGTAAACGCACACCGGGGTTCATCAATCTTAGAAATCACTTCGGGACCCCAAAACTGAGTAATAGTCCAAGAAACAGGCCAGAATCGGCGCAAACTGGGAGTCTTGATGACCAACAGGTAAGCGCACCTTGGCATTTGACAACCATAGAAAACGCTTTTGGGACCCCAAAATGGTGAGTAATAGCCCATGAAACGGGCCAGAATCGGCCAAAACTGCATGTGTTGATGACCGACAAGTAAGCGCACCTTGGGGTTCAACAGCTATGGAAATCGCTCCGGGACCCCAAAACAATGAGTAATAGTCCAAGAAACAGGCAAGAATCGGCCAAAACTGAGAGTATCGATGACCACACGTAAGCGCACCTTGGGGTTCAACAACTATGGAAATTGCTTCGGGACCCCAAAATGGTGAGTAATAGTCCACGAAACGGGTCAAAATTGGCCAAAACTGTGAGTGTTGACGACGGATGCGTACAAGCACCTCGGGGATAGTCAATTGTGGAAATCACTCTAGGACCCCAAAACGCTGAATGGTAGTGCACGAAACGGACCAGAATCTGCAAAAATTATGAGTATTGATGACCGACACATAAACGCACCTCTGGGGTTCCTCGATCCTTGAAATCAGTTCGGGACCCCAAAACTGAGTAATAGTCCATGAAACGGGTGAGAATCGACAAAAACCCCGAGTGTTGATGACTGACATGTAAATGCACCCAAGGGTTCTTTAATCATGGAAATCACTCCGGGACCCCAAAACATTGAGTAATAGTCCATGAAACAGGCCAGAATCGACAAAAATCGCGAGTATTGATGACCAACACGTAAACGGACCCCGGGGTTCGCTAATCGTGGAAATCACTCCGAGACCCCAAAATAGTGTGTAATAGTCCATGAAACGGCCCAAAATCGGCCAAAACTGTGATTGTTGATGACCGACACGCAAGCGCACCTTGGGGTTCGACAACCATGGAAATCGCTCTGGGACCCCAGAATGGTGAGAAATATTCCATGAAATGGGCCAGAATCGGCCAAAACTGTGAGTTTTGATGACCGACACGGAAACGCACCTTGGGTTCGTTAATCGTGGAAATCAATCCGGGCCCCCAAAGCGGAGATTAATAATACAGGAAACGCGCCAGAATCGGCTAAAACTGTGAGTGTTGATGACCGACACGTAAACGCACCCCGGGGTTCGTTAATCGTGGAAATAATTCAAGGACCCCAAAACAGTAAGTAATAATCCAAGAAACGGGCCAGAATCGTCTAAAACTGCGAGTGTTGATGACCGAGAGGTAAGTGCACCTTGGGGTTCAACAACTATAGAAATCGCTTTAGGACCCCGAAACGGTGAGTATTAGTCCACGAAACGGGTCAGAATGGGCCAAACAGTGAGTGTTCACGACGGACACGTAAACGCATCCCGGGGATCGTCAATCATGGAAATCGCTCTGGGACCCCAAAACGCTGAGTAATAGTGCATGAAATGGACCAGGATCGGCCAAAATTATGAGTGTTGATGACCGACACGTAAACGCACACCGGGGTTCATCAATCTTAGAAATCACTTCGGGACCCCAAAACTGAGTAATATTCCAAGAAACAGGCCAGAAACGGCGCAAACTGGGAGTCTTGATGACCAACACGTAAGCGCACCTTGGCATTTGACAACCATAGAAAACGCTTTTGGGACTCCAAAACGGTGAGTAATAGCCCGTGAAACGGGCTAGAATCGGCCAAAAATGCGTGTGTTCATGACCGACAAGTAAGCGCACCTTGGGGTTCAACAGCTATGGAAATCGCTCCGGGACCCCAAAACAATGAGTAATAGTCCAAGAAACAGGCAAGAATCGGCCAAAACTGAGAGTATCGATGACCACACGTAAGCGCACCTTGGGGTTCAACAACTATGGAAATTGCTTCGGGACCCCAAAATGGTGAGTAATAGTCCACGAAACGGGTCAAAATTGGCCAAAACTGTGAGTGTTGACGACGGATGCGTACAAGCACCTCGGGGATAGTCAATCGTGGAAATCACTCTAGGACCCCAAAACGCTGAATGCTAGTGCACGAAACGGACCAGAATCTGCAAAAATTATGAGTATTGATGACCGACACGTAAACGCACCTCGGGGGTTCCTCGATCGTTGAAATCACTTCGGGACCCCAAAACTGAGTAATAGTCCATGAAATGGGTGGGAATCGACAAAAACCCCGAGTGTTGATGACCGACATGTAAATGCACCCAAGGGTTCTTTAATCATGGAAATCACTCCGGGACCCCAAAACATTGAGTAATAGTCCATGAAACAGGCCAGAATCGACAAAAATCGCGAGTATTGATGACCAACACGTAAACGGACCCCGGGGTTCGCTAATCGTGGAAATCACTCCGAGACCCCAAAATAGTGTGTAATAGTCCATGAAACGGGCCAAAATCGGCCAAAACTGTGATTGTTGATGATCGACACGCAAGCGCACCTTGGGGTTCGACAACCATGGAAATCGCTCTGGGACCCCAGAATGGTGAGAAATATTCCATGAAACGGGCCAGAATCGGCCAAAACTGTGAGTTTTGATGACCGACACGGAAACGCACCTTGGGTTCGTTAATTGTGGAAATCAATCCGGGCCCCCAAAGCGGAGATTAATAATACAGGAAACGCGCAAGAATCGGCTAAAACTATGAGTGTTGATGACCGACACGTAAACGCACCCCGGGGTTCGTTAATCGTGGAAATAATTCAAGGACCCCAAAACAGTATGTAATAATCCAAGAAACGGGCCAGAATCGTCTAAAACTCGGAGTGTTGATGACCGAGAGGTAAGTGCACCTTGGGGTTCAACAACTATAGAAATCGCTTCAGGACCCCGAAACGGTGAGTAATAGTCCACGAAATGGGTCAAAATGGGCCAAACAGTGAGTGTTGACGACGGACACGTAAACGCATCCCGGGGATCGTCAATCATGGAAATCGCTCTGGGACCCCAAAACGCTGAGTAATAGTGCACGAAATGGACCAGGATCGGCCAAAATTATGAGTGTTGATGACCGACACGTAAACGCACACCGGGGTTCATCAATCTTAGAAATCACTTCGGGACCCCAAAACTGAGTAATAGTCCAAGAAACAGGCCAGAATCGGCGCAAACTGGGAGTCTTGATGACCAACAGGTAAGCGCACCTTGGCATTTGACAACCATAGAAAACGCTTTTGGGACCCCAAAATGGTGAGTAATAGCCCATGAAACGGGCCAGAATCGGCCAAAACTGCATGTGTTGATGACCGACAAGTAAGCGCACCTTGGGGTTCAACAGCTATGGAAATCGCTCCGGGACCCCAAAACAATGAGTAATAGTCCAAGAAACAGGCAAGAATCGGCCAAAACTGAGAGTATCGATGACCACACGTAAGCGCACCTTGGGGTTCAACAACTATGGAAATTGCTTCGGGACCCCAAAATGGTGAGTAATAGTCCACGAAACGGGTCAAAATTGGCCAAAACTGTGAGTGTTGACGACGGATGCGTACAAGCACCTCGGGGATAGTCAATTGTGGAAATCACTCTAGGACCCCAAAACGCTGAATGGTAGTGCACGAAACGGACCAGAATCTGCAAAAATTATGAGTATTGATGACCGACACATAAACGCACCTCTGGGGTTCCTCGATCCTTGAAATCAGTTCGGGACCCCAAAACTGAGTAATAGTCCATGAAACGGGTGAGAATCGACAAAAACCCCGAGTGTTGATGACTGACATGTAAATGCACCCAAGGGTTCTTTAATCATGGAAATCACTCCGGGACCCCAAAACATTGAGTAATAGTCCATGAAACAGGCCAGAATCGACAAAAATCGCGAGTATTGATGACCAACACGTAAACGGACCCCGGGGTTCGCTAATCGTGGAAATCACTCCGAGACCCCAAAATAGTGTGTAATAGTCCATGAAACGGCCCAAAATCGGCCAAAACTGTGATTGTTGATGACCGACACGCAAGCGCACCTTGGGGTTCGACAACCATGGAAATCGCTCTGGGACCCCAGAATGGTGAGAAATATTCCATGAAATGGGCCAGAATCGGCCAAAACTGTGAGTTTTGATGACCGACACGGAAACGCACCTTGGGTTCGTTAATCGTGGAAATCAATCCGGGCCCCCAAAGCGGAGATTAATAATACAGGAAACGCGCCAGAATCGGCTAAAACTGTGAGTGTTGATGACCGACACGTAAACGCACCCCGGGGTTCGTTAATCGTGGAAATAATTCAAGGACCCCAAAACAGTAAGTAATAATCCAAGAAACGGGCCAGAATCGTCTAAAACTGCGAGTGTTGATGACCGAGAGGTAAGTGCACCTTGGGGTTCAACAACTATAGAAATCGCTTTAGGACCCCGAAACGGTGAGTATTAGTCCACGAAACGGGTCAGAATGGGCCAAACAGTGAGTGTTCACGACGGACACGTAAACGCATCCCGGGGATCGTCAATCATGGAAATCGCTCTGGGACCCCAAAACGCTGAGTAATAGTGCATGAAATGGACCAGGATCGGCCAAAATTATGAGTGTTGATGACCGACACGTAAACGCACACCGGGGTTCATCAATCTTAGAAATCACTTCGGGACCCCAAAACTGAGTAATATTCCAAGAAACAGGCCAGAAACGGCGCAAACTGGGAGTCTTGATGACCAACACGTAAGCGCACCTTGGCATTTGACAACCATAGAAAACGCTTTTGGGACTCCAAAACGGTGAGTAATAGCCCGTGAAACGGGCTAGAATCGGCCAAAAATGCGTGTGTTCATGACCGACAAGTAAGCGCACCTTGGGGTTCAACAGCTATGGAAATCGCTCCGGGACCCCAAAACAATGAGTAATAGTCCAAGAAACAGGCAAGAATCGGCCAAAACTGAGAGTATCGATGACCACACGTAAGCGCACCTTGGGGTTCAACAACTATGGAAATTGCTTCGGGACCCCAAAATGGTGAGTAATAGTCCACGAAACGGGTCAAAATTGGCCAAAACTGTGAGTGTTGACGACGGATGCGTACAAGCACCTCGGGGATAGTCAATCGTGGAAATCACTCTAGGACCCCAAAACGCTGAATGCTAGTGCACGAAACGGACCAGAATCTGCAAAAATTATGAGTATTGATGACCGACACGTAAACGCACCTCGGGGGTTCCTCGATCGTTGAAATCACTTCGGGACCCCAAAACTGAGTAATAGTCCATGAAATGGGTGGGAATCGACAAAAACCCCGAGTGTTGATGACCGACATGTAAATGCACCCAAGGGTTCTTTAATCATGGAAATCACTCCGGGACCCCAAAACATTGAGTAATAGTCCATGAAACAGGCCAGAATCGACAAAAATCGCGAGTATTGATGACCAACACGTAAACGGACCCCGGGGTTCGCTAATCGTGGAAATCACTCCGAGACCCCAAAATAGTGTGTAATAGTCCATGAAACGGGCCAAAATCGGCCAAAACTGTGATTGTTGATGATCGACACGCAAGCGCACCTTGGGGTTCGACAACCATGGAAATCGCTCTGGGACCCCAGAATGGTGAGAAATATTCCATGAAACGGGCCAGAATCGGCCAAAACTGTGAGTTTTGATGACCGACACGGAAACGCACCTTGGGTTCGTTAATTGTGGAAATCAATCCGGGCCCCCAAAGCGGAGATTAATAATACAGGAAACGCGCAAGAATCGGCTAAAACTATGAGTGTTGATGACCGACACGTAAACGCACCCCGGGGTTCGTTAATCGTGGAAATAATTCAAGGACCCCAAAACAGTATGTAATAATCCAAGAAACGGGCCAGAATCGTCTAAAACTCGGAGTGTTGATGACCGAGAGGTAAGTGCACCTTGGGGTTCAACAACTATAGAAATCGCTTCAGGACCCCGAAACGGTGAGTAATAGTCCACGAAATGGGTCAAAACGGGCCAAACAGTGAGTGTTGACGACGGACACGTAAACGCATCCCGGGGATCGTCAATCATGGAAATCGCTCTGGGACCCCAAAACGCTGAGTAATAGTGCACGAAATGGACCAGGATCGGCCAAAATTATGAGTGTTGATGACCGACACGTAAACGCACACCGGGGTTCATCAATCTTAGAAATCACTTCGGGACCCCAAAACTGAGTAATAGTCCAAGAAACAGGCCAGAATCGGCGCAAACTGGGAGTCTTGATGACCAACACGTAAGCGCACCTTGGCATTTGACAACCATAGAAAACGCTTTGGTACCCCAAAATGGTGAGTAATAGCCCATGAAACGGGCCAAAATCGGCCAAAACTGCGTGTGTTGATGACCGACAAGTAAGCGCACCTTGGGGTTCAACAGCTATGGAAATCGCTCCGGGACCCCAAAACAATGAGTAATAGTCCAAGAAACAGGCAAGAATCAGCCAAAACTGAGATTATCGATGACCACACGTAAGCGCACCTTGGGGTTCAACAACTATGGAAATTGCTTTGGGACCCCAAAATGGTGAGTAATAGTCCACGAAACGGGTCAAAATTGGCCAAAACTGTGAGTGTTGACGACGGATGCGTACAAGCACCTCGGGGATGGTTAATCATGGAAATCACTCCAGGACCCCAAAACGCTGAATGGTAGTGCACGAAACGAACCAGAATCTGCAAAAATTATGAGTATTGATGACCGACACATAAACACACCTCGGGGGTTCCTCGATCGTTGAAATCACTTCGGGACCCCAAAATTGAGTAATAGTCCATGAAACGGGTGAGAATCGACAAAAACCCCGAGTGTTGATGACCGACATGTAAATGCACCCAAGGGTTCTTTAATCATGGAAATCACTCCGGGACCCCAAAACATTGAGTAATAGTCCATGAAACAGGCCAGAATCGACAAAAATCACGAGTATTGCTGACCAACACGTAAACGGACCCCGGGGTTCACTAATCGTGGAAATCACTCAGAGACCCCAAAATAGTGTGTAATAGTCCATGAAACGGGCCAAAATCGGCCAAAACTGTGATTCTTGATGACCGACACGCAAGCGCACCTTGGGGTTCGACAACCATGGAAATCGCTCTGGGATCCCAGAATGGTGAGAAATATTCCATGAAACGGGCCAGAATTGGCCAAAACTGTGAGTTTTGATGACCGACACGGAAACGCACCTTGGGTTCGTTAATCGTGGAAATCAATCCGGGCCCCCAAAGCGGAGATTAATAATACAGGAAACGCGCCAGAATCGGCTAAAACTGTGAGTGTTGATGACCGACACGTAAACGCACCCCGGGGTTCGTTAATCGTGGAAATAATTCAAGGACCCCAAAACAGTAAGTAATAATCCAAGAAACGGGCCAGAATCGTCTAAAACTGCGAGTGTTGATGACCGAGACATAAGTGCACCTTGGGGTTCAACAACTATAGAAATCGCTTCAGGACCCCGAAACGGTGAGTAATAGTCCACGAAACGGGTCAGAATGGGCCAAACAGTGAGTGTTGACGACGGACACGTAAACGCATCCCGGGGATCGTCAATCATGGAAATCGCTCTGGGACCCCAAAACACTGAGTAATAGTGCACGAAATGGACCAGGATCGGCCAAAATTATGAGTGTTGATGACCGACACGTAAACGCACACCGGGGATCATCAATCTTAGAAATCACTTCGGGACCCCAAAACTGAGTAATAGTCCAAGAAACAGGCCAGAATCGGCGCAAACTGGGAGTATTGATGACCAACACGTAAGCGCACCTTGGCATTTGACAACCATAGAAAATGCTTTGGTACCCCAAAATGGTGAGTAATAGCCCATGAAACGGGCCAGAATCGGCCAAAACTGCGTGTGTTGATGACCGACAAGTAAGCGCACCTTGGGGTTCAACAGCTATGGAAATCGCTCCGGGACCCCAAAACAATGAGTAATAGTCCAAGAAACAGGCAAGAATCAGCCAAAACAGAGATTATCGATGACCACACGTAAGCGCACCTTGGGGTTCAACAACTATGGAAATTGCTTTGGGACCCCAAAATGGTGAGTAATAGTCCACGAAACGGGTCAAAATTGGCCAAAACTGTGAGTGTTCACGACGGATGCGTACAAGCACCTCGGGGATGGTTAATCGTGGAAATCACTCTAGGACCCCAAAACGCTGAATGGTAGTGCACGAAACGGACCAGAATCTGCGAAAATTATGAGTATTGATGACCGACACATAAACACACCTCGGGGGTTCCTCGATCGTTGAAATCACTTCGGGACCCCAAAACTGAGTAATAGTCCATGAAACGGGTGAGAATCGACAAAAACCCCGAGTGTTGATGACCGACATGTAAATGCACCCAAGGGTTCTTTAATCATGGAAATCACTCCGGGACCCCAAAACATTGAGTAATAGTCCATGAAACAGGCCAGAATCGACAAAAATCGCGAGTATTGATGACCAACACGTAAACGGACCCCGGGGTTCGCTAATCGTGGAAATCACTCCGAGACCCCAAAATAGTGTGTAATAGTCCATGAAACGGGCCAAAATCGGCCAAAACTGTGATTGTTGATGACCGACACGCAAGCGCACCTTGGGGTTCGACAACCATGGAAATCGCTCTGGGATCCCAGAATGGTAAGAAATATTCCATGAAACGGGCCAGAATCGGCCAAAACTGTGAGTTTTGATGACCGACACGGAAACGCACCTTAGGTTCGTTAATCGTGGAAATCAATCCGGGCCCCCAAAGCGGAGATTAATAATACAGGAAACGCGCCAGAATCGGCTAAAACTGTGAGTGTTGATGACCGACACGTAAACGCACCCCGGGGTTCGTTAATCGTGGAAATAATTCAAGGACCCCAAAACAGTAAGTAATAATCCAAGAAACGGGCCAGAATCGTCTAAAACTGCGAGTGTTGATGACCGAGAGGTAAGTGCACCTTGGGGTTCAACAACTATAGAAATCGCTTCAGGACCCCGAAACGGTGAGTAATAGTCCACGAAACGCGTCAGAATGGGCCAAACAGTGAGTGTTGACGACGGACACGTAAACGCATCCCGGGGATCGTCAATCATGGAAATCGCTCTGGGACCCCAAAACGCTGAGTAATAGTGCACGAAATGGACCAGGATCGGCCAAAATTGTGAGTGTTGATGACCGACACGTAAACGCACACCGGGGTTCATCAATCTTAGAAATCACTTCGGGACCCCAAAACAGAGTAATAGTCCAAGAAACAGGCCAGAATCGGCGCAAACTGGGAGTCTTGATGACCAACACGTAAGCGCACCTTGGCATTTAACAACCATAGAGAACGCTTTGGGACCCCAAAACGGTGAGTAATAGGCCATGAAACGGGCCAGAATAGGCCAAAACTGCGTGTGTTGATGACCGACAAGTAAGCGCACCTTGGGGTTCAACAGCTATGGAAATCGCTCCGGGACCCCAAAACAATGAGTAATAGTCCAAGAAACAGGCAAGAATCGGCCAAAACTGAGAGTATCGATGACCACACGTAAGCGCACCTTGGGGTTCAACAACTATGGAAATTGCTTCGAGACCCCAAAATTGTGAGTAATAGTCCACGAAGCGGGTCAAAATTGGCCAAAACTGTGAGTGTTGACGACAGATGCGTACAAGCACCTCGGGGATAGTCAATCATGGAAATCACTCTAGGACCCCAAAACGCTGAATGGTAGTGCACGAAACGGACCAGAATCTGCAAAAATTATGAGTATTGATGACCGACACATAAACGCACCTCAGGGGTTCCTCGATCGTTGAAATCACTTCGGGACCCCAAAACTGAGTAATAGTCCATGAAACGGGTGAGAATAGACAAAAACCCCGAGTGTTGATGACCGACATGTAAATGCACCCAAGGGTTCTTTAATCATGGAAATCACTCCGGGACCCCAAAACATTGAGTAATAGTCCATGAAACAGGCCAGAATCGACAAAAATCGCGAGTATTGATGACCAACACGTAAACGGACCCCATGGTTCGCTAATCGTGGAAATCACTCCGAGACCCCAAAATAGTGTGTAATAGTCCATGAAACGGGCCAAAATCGGCCAAAACTGTGATTGTTGATGAGCGACACGCAAGCGCACCTTGGGGTTCGACAACCATGGAAATCGCTCTGGGACCCCAGAATGGTGAGAAATATTCCATGAAACGGGCCAGAATCGGCCAAAACTGTGAGTTTTGATGACCGACACGGAAACGCACATTGGGTTCGTTAATAGTGGAAATCAATCCGGGCCCCCAAAGCGGAGATTAATAATACAGGAAACGCGCCAGAATCGGCTAAAACTGTGAGTGTTGATGACCGACACGTAAACGCACCCCGGGGTTCGTTAATCATGGAAATAATTCAAGGACCCCAAAACAGTAAGTAATAATCCAAGAAACGGGCCAGAATCGTCTAAAACTGCGAGTGTTGATGACCGAGAGGTAAGTGCACCTTGGGGTTCAACAACTATAGAAATCGCTTCAGGACCCCGAAACGGTGAGTAATAGTCCACGAAACGGGTCAGAATGGGCCAAACAGTGAGTGTTGACGACGGACACGTAAACGCATCCCGGGGATCTTCAATCATGGAAATCGCTCTGGGACCCCAAAACGCTGAGTAATAGTGCACGAAATGGACCAGGATCGGCCAAAATTGTGAGTGTTGATGACCGACACGTAAACGCACACCGGGGTTCATCAATCTTAGAAATCACTTCGGGACCCCAAAACTGAGTAATAGTCCAAGAAACAAGCCAGAATCGACGCAAACTGGGAGTCTTGATGACCAACACGTAAGCGCACCTTGGCATTTGACAACCATAGAAAACGCTTTGGGACCCCAAAACGGTGAGTAATAGCCCATGAAACGGGCCAGAATCGGCCAAAACTGCGTGTGTTGATGACCACACGTAAGCGCACCTTGGGGTTCAACAACTATGGAAATTGCTTCGGGACCCCAAAATGGTGAGTAATAGTCCACGAAACGGGTCAAAATTGGCCAAAACTGTGAGTGTTGACGACGGATGCGTACAAGCACCTCGGGGATACTCAATCGTGGAAATCACTCTAGGACCCCAAAACGCTGAATGGTAGTGCACGAAACGGACCACAATCTGCAAAAATTATGAGTATTGATGACCGACACATAAACGCACCTCGGGGGTTCCTCGATCGTTGAAATCACTTCGGGACCCCAAAACTGAGTAATAGTCCATGAAACGGGTGAGAATCGACAAAAACCCCGAGTGTTGACGACCGACATGTAAATGCAACCAAGGGTTCTTTAATCATGGAAATCACTCCGGGACCCCAAAACATTGAGTAATAGTACATGAAACAGGCCAGAATCGACAAAAATTGCGAGTATTGATGACCAACACGTAAACAGACCCCGGGGTTCGCTAATCGTGGAAATCACTCCGAGACCCCAAAATAGTGTGTAATAGTCCATGAAACGGGCCAAAATCGGCCAAAACTGTGATTGTTGATGACCGACATGCAAACGCACCTTGGGGTTCGACAACCATGGAAATCGCTCTGGGACCCCAGATTGGTGAGAAATATTCCATGAAACGGGCCAGAATTGGCCAAAACTGTGAGTTTTGACGACCGACACGGAAACGCACCTTGGGTTCGTTAATCGTGAAAATCAATCCGGGCCCCCAAAGCGGAGATTAATAATACAGGAAACGCGCCAGAATCGGCTAAAACTGTGAGTGTTGATGACCGACACGTAAACGCACCCCGGGGTTCATTAATCGTGGAAATAATTCAATGTCCCCAAAACAGTAAGTAATAATCCAAGAAACGGGCCAGAATCGTCTAAAACTACGAGTGTTGATGACCGAGAGGTAAGTGCACCTTGGGGTTCAACAACTATAGAAATCGCTTCAGGACCCCAAAACGGTGAGTAATAGTCCACGAAACGGGTCAGAATGGGCCAATCTGTGAGTGTTGACGACGGACACGTAAACGCATCTCGGGGATCGTCAATCATGGAAATCGCTCTGGGACCCCAAAACGCTGAGTAATAGTGCAAGAAACGGACCAGGATCGGCCAAAATTATGAGTGTTGATGACCAACACGTAAACAGACACCGGGGTTCATCAATCGTAGAAATCACTTCGGGACCCCAAAACTGAGTAATAGTCCAAGAAACAGGCCAGAATCGGCGCAAACTGGGAGTCTTGATGACCAACACGTAAGCGCAACTTGGCATTTGACAACCATAGAAAACGCTTCGGGACCCCAAAACGGTGAGTAATAGCCCATGAAACGGGCCAGAATCGGCCAAAACTGCGTGTGTTGATGACCGACAAGTAAGCGCACCTTGGGATTCAACAGCTATGGAAATCGCTCCGGGACCCCAAAACAATGAGTAATAGTCCAAGAAACGGGCAAGAATCAGCCAAAACTGAGAGTATCAGTGACCACACGTAAGCGCACCTTGGGGTTCAACAACTATGGAAATCACTTCGGGACCCCAAAATGGTGAGTAATAGTCCATGAAACGGGTCAAAATTGGCCAAAACTGTGAGTCTTGACGACGGATACGTACAAGCACCTCGGGGATTGTCAATCGTGGAAATGACTCTAGGACCCCAAAACGCTGAATGGTAGTGCACGAAACGGACCAGAATCTGCAAAAATTATGAGCATTGATGACCGACACATAAACGCACCTCGGGGTTCCTTGATCGTTGAAATCACTTCGGGACCCCAAAACTGAGTAATAGTCCATGAAACGGGTGAGAATCGACAAAAACCCCGAGTGTTGATGACCGACATGTAAACGCACCCAAAGGTTCGTTATTCATGGAAATCACTCCGGGACCCCAAAACATTGAGTAATAGTCCATGAAACAGGCCAGAATCGACAAAAATCGCGAGGATTGATGACCAACACGTAAACGCACCCCAGGGTTCGTTAATCATGGAAATCACTCCGAGACCCCAAAATAGTGTGTAATAGTCCATGAAACGGGCCAAAATCAGCCAAAACTGTGATTGTTGATGACCGACATGCAAGCGCACCTTGGGGTTCGACAACCATGGAAATCGCTCTGGGACCCAGAATGGTGAGTAATATTCCATGAAACGGGCCAGAATGGGCCAAAACTGTGAGTTTTGATGACCGACACGGAAACGCACCTTGGGTTCGTTAATCGTGGAAATCAATCCGGGCCCCCAAAGTGGAGAGTAATAATACAGGAAACGCGCCAGAATCGGCTAAAACTGTGAGTGTTGATGACCGACACGTAAATGCACAGCGGGGTTCGTTAATCGTGGAAATAATTCAAGGACCCCAAAAAAGTAAGTAATAATCCAAGAAACGGGCCAGAATCGTCTAAAACTGCGAGTGTTGATGACCGAGAGGTAAGTGCACCTTGGGGCTCAACAACTATAGAAATCGCTTCAGGACCCCAAAACGGTGAGTAATAGTCCACGAAACGGGTCAGAATGGGCCAAACAGTGAGAGTTGACGACGGACACGTAAACGCATCTCGGGGATCGTCAATCATGGAAATCGCACTGGGACCCCAAAACGCAGAGTAATAGTGCACGAAACGGACCAGGATCGGCCAAAATTATGAGTGTTGATGACCGACACGTAAACAGACACCGGGGTTCATCAATCGTAGAAATCACTTCGGGACCCCAAAACTGAGTAATAGTCCAAGAAACAGGCCAGAATCGGCGCAAACTGGGAGTCTTGATGACCGACACGTAAGCGCACCTTGGCATTTGACAACCATAGAAAACGCTTCGGGACCCCAAAACGGTGAGTAATAGCCCATGAAACGGGCCAGAATCGGCCAAAACTGCGTGTGTTGATGACCGACAAGTAAGCGCACCTTGGGGTTCAACAGCTATGGAAATCGCTCCGGGACCCCAAAACAATGAGTAATAGTCCAAGAAACAGGCAAGAATCGGCCAAAACTGATAGTATCGATGACCACACGTAAGCGCACCTTGGGGTTCAACAACTATGGAAATCACTTCGGGACGCCAAAATGGTGAGTAATAGTCTACGAAACGGGTCAAAATTGGCCAAAACTGTGAGTCTTGACGACGGATACGTACAAGCACCTCGGGGATAGTCAATCGTGGAAATGACTCTAGGACCCCAAAACGCTGAATGGTAGTGCACGAAACGGACCAGAATCTGCAAAAATTATGAGCATTGATGACCGACACGTAAATGCACCTCGGGGTTCCTTGATCGTTGAAATCACTTCGGGACCCCAAAACTGAGTAATAGTCCATGAAATGGGTGAGAATCGACAAAAACCCCGAGTGTTGATGACCGACATGTAAATGCACCCAAGGGTTCTTTAATCATGGAAATCACTCCGGGACCCCAAAACATTGAGTAATAGTCCATGAAACAGGCCAGAATCGACAAAAATCGCGAGTATTGATGACCAACACGTAAACGGACCCCGGGGTTCGCTAATCGTGGAAATCACTCCGAGACCCCAAAATAGTGTGTAATAGTCCATGAAACGGCCCAAAATCGGCCAAAACTGTGATTGTTGATGACCGACACGCAAGCGCACCTTGGGGTTCGACAACCATGGAAATCGCTCTGGGACCCCAGAATGGTGAGAAATATTCCATGAAATGGGCCAGAATCGGCCAAAACTGTGAGTTTTGATGACCGACACGGAAACGCACCTTGGGTTCGTTAATCGTGGAAATCAATCCGGGCCCCCAAAGCGGAGATTAATAATACAGGAAACGCGCCAGAATCGGCTAAAACTGTGAGTGTTGATGACCGACACGTAAACACACCCCGGGGTTCGTTAATCGTGGAAATAATTCAAGGACCCCAAAACAGTAAGTAATAATCCAAGAAACGGGCCAGAATCGTCTAAAACTGCGAGTGTTGATGACCGATAGGTAAGTGCACCTTGGGGTTCAACAACTATAGAAATCGCTTCAGGACCCCGAAACGGTGAGTAATAGTCCACGAAACGGGTCAGAATGGGCCAAACAGTGAGTGTTGACGACGGACACGTAAACGCATCCCGGGGATCATCAATCATGGAAATCGCTCTGGGACCCCAAAACGCTGAGTAATAGTGCACGAAATGGACCAGGATCAGCCAAAATTATGAGTGTTGATGACCGACACGTAAACGCACACCGGGGTTCATCAATCTTAGAAATCACTTCGGGACCCCAAAACTGAGTAATAGTCCAAGAAACAGGCCAGAATCGGCGCAAACTGGGAGTCTTGATGACCAACACGTAAGCGCACCTTGGCATTTGACAACCATAGAAAACGCTTTTGGGACCCCAAAATGGTGAGTAATAGCCCATGAAACGGGCCAGAATCGGCCAAAACTGCATGTGTTGATGACCGACAAGTAAGCGCACCTTGGGGTTCAACAGCTATGGAAATCGCTCCGGGACCCCAAAACAATGAGTAATAGTCCAAGAAACAGGCAAGAATCGGCCAAAACTGAGAGTATCGATGACCACACGTAAGCGCACCTTGGGGTTCAACAACTATGGAAATTGCTTCGGGACCCCAAAATGGTGAGTAATAGTCCACGAAACGGGTCAAAATTGGCCAAAACTGTGAGTGTTGACGACGGATGCGTACAAGCACCTCGGGGATAGTCAATCGTGGAAATCACTCTAGGACCCCAAAACGCTGAATGGTAGTGCACGAAACGGACCAGAATCTGCAAAAATTATGAGTATTGATGACCGACACGTAAACGCACCTCGGGGGTTCCTCGATCCTTGAAATCAGTTCGGGACCCCAAAACTGAGTAATAGTCCATGAAATGGGTGAGAATCGACAAAAACCCCGAGTGTTGATGACCGACATGTAAATGCACCCAAGGGTTCTTTAATCATGGAAATCACTCCGGGACCCCAAAACATTGAGTAATAGTCCATGAAACAGGCCAGAATCGACAAAAATCGCGAGTATTGATGACCAACACGTAAACGGACCCCGGGGTTCGCTAATCGTGGAAATCACTCCGAGACCCCAAAATAGTGTGTAATAGTCCATGAAACGGCCCAAAATCGGCCAAAACTGTGATTGTTGATGACCGACACGCAAGCGCACCTTGGGGTTCGACAACCATGGAAATCGCTCTGGGACCCCAGAATGGTGAGAAATATTCCATGAAATGGGCCAGAATCGGCCAAAACTGTGAGTTTTGAT
Source organism: Triticum timopheevii (assembly GCA_963921465.1). Lineage (NCBI taxonomy): Eukaryota > Viridiplantae > Streptophyta > Magnoliopsida > Poales > Poaceae > Triticum > Triticum timopheevii. The sequence continues at coordinate 47,888,248 of OY997268.1, read as the reverse complement.
GACCGACACGGAAACGCACCTTGGGTTCGTTAATCGTGGAAATCAATCCGGGCCCCCAAAGCGGAGATTAATAATACAGGAAACGCGCCAGAATCGGCTAAAACTGTGAGTGTTGATGACCGACACGTAAACGCACCCCGGGGTTCGTTAATCGTGGAAATAATTCAAGGACCCCAAAACAGTAAGTAATAATCCAAGAAACGGGCCAGAATCGTCTAAAACTGCGAGTGTTGATGACCGATAGGTAAGTGCACCTTGGGGTTCAACAACTATAGAAATCGCTTCAGGACCCCGAAACGGTGAGTAATAGTCCACGAAACGGGTCAGAATGGGCCAAACAGTGAGTGTTGACGACGGACACGTAAACGCATCCCGGGGATCATCAATCATGGAAATCGCTCTGGGACCCCAAAACGCTGAGTAATAGTGCACGAAATGGACCAGGATCAGCCAAAATTATGAGTGTTGATGACCGACACGTAAACGCACACTGGGGTTCATCAATCTTAGAAATCACTTCGGGACCCCAAAACTGAGTAATAGTCCAAGAAACAGGCCAGAATCGGCGCAAACTGGGAGTCTTGATGACCAACACGTAAGCGCACCTTGGCATTTGACAACCATAGAAAACGCTTTTGGGACCCCAAAATGGTGAGTAATAGCCCATGAAACGGGCCAGAATCGGCCAAAACTGCATGTGTTGATGACCGACAAGTAAGCGCACCTTGGGGTTCAACAGCTATGGAAATCGCTCCGGGACCCCAAAACAATGAGTAATAGTCCAAGAAACAGGCAAGAATCGGCCAAAACTGAGAGTATCGATGACCACACGTAAGCGCACCTTGGGGTTCAACAACTATGGAAATTGCTTCGGGACCCCAAAATGGTGAGTAATAGTCCACGAAACGGGTCAAAATTGGCCAAAACTGTGAGTGTTGACGACGGATGCGTACAAGCACCTCGGGGATAGTCAATTGTGGAAATCACTCTAGGACCCCAAAACGCTGAATGGTAGTGCACGAAACGGACCAGAATCTGCAAAAATTATGAGTATTGATGACCGACACATAAACGCACCTCTGGGGTTCCTCGATCCTTGAAATCAGTTCGGGACCCCAAAACTGAGTAATAGTCCATGAAACGGGTGAGAATCGACAAAAACCCCGAGTGTTGATGACTGACATGTAAATGCACCCAAGGGTTCTTTAATCATGGAAATCACTCCGGGACCCCAAAACATTGAGTAATAGTCCATGAAACAGGCCAGAATCGACAAAAATCGCGAGTATTGATGACCAACACGTAAACGGACCCCGGGGTTCGCTAATCGTGGAAATCACTCCGAGACCCCAAAATAGTGTGTAATAGTCCATGAAACGGCCCAAAATCGGCCAAAACTGTGATTGTTGATGACCGACACGCAAGCGCACCTTGGGGTTCGACAACCATGGAAATCGCTCTGGGACCCCAGAATGGTGAGAAATATTCCATGAAATGGGCCAGAATCGGCCAAAACTGTGAGTTTTGATGACCGACACGGAAACGCACCTTGGGTTCGTTAATCGTGGAAATCAATCCGGGCCCCCAAAGCGGAGATTAATAATACAGGAAACGCGCCAGAATCGGCTAAAACTGTGATTGTTGATGACCGACACGTAAACGCACCCCGGGGTTCGTTAATCGTGGAAATAATTCAAGGACCCCAAAACAGTAAGTAATAATCCAAGAAACGGGCCAGAATCGTCTAAAACTGCGAGTGTTGATGACCGAGAGGTAAGTGCACCTTGGGGTTCAACAACTATAGAAATCGCTTCAGGACCCCGAAACGGTGAGTAATAGTCCACGAAACGGGTCAGAATGGGCCAAACAGTGAGTGTTGACGACGGACACGTAAACGCATCCCGGGGATCATCAATCATGGAAATCGCTCTGGGACCCCAAAACGCTGAGTAATAGTGCACGAAATGGACCAGGATCGGCCAAAATTATGAGTGTTGATGACCGACACGTAAACGCACACCGGGGTTCATCAATCTTAGAAATCACTTCGGGACCCCAAAACTGAGTAATAGTCCAAGAAACAGGCCAGAATCGGCGCAAACTGGGAGTCTTGATGACCAACAGGTAAGCGCACCTTGGCATTTGACAACCATAGAAAACGCTTTTGGGACCCCAAAATGGTGAGTAATAGCCCATGAAACGGGCCAGAATCGGCCAAAACTGCATGTGTTGATGACCGACAAGTAAGCGCACCTTGGGGTTCAACAGCTATGGAAATCGCTCCGGGACCCCAAAACAATGAGTAATAGTCCAAGAAACAGGCAAGAATCGGCCAAAACTGAGAGTATCGATGACCACACGTAAGCGCACCTTGGGGTTCAACAACTATGGAAATTGCTTCGGGACCCCAAAATGGTGAGTAATAGTCCACGAAACGGGTCAAAATTGGCCAAAACTGTGAGTGTTGACGACGGATGCGTACAAGCACCTCGGGGATAGTCAATTGTGGAAATCACTCTAGGACCCCAAAACGCTGAATGGTAGTGCACGAAACGGACCAGAATCTGCAAAAATTATGAGTATTGATGACCGACACATAAACGCACCTCTGGGGTTCCTCGATCCTTGAAATCAGTTCGGGACCCCAAAACTGAGTAATAGTCCATGAAACGGGTGAGAATCGACAAAAACCCCGAGTGTTGATGACTGACATGTAAATGCACCCAAGGGTTCTTTAATCATGGAAATCACTCCGGGACCCCAAAACATTGAGTAATAGTCCATGAAACAGGCCAGAATCGACAAAAATCGCGAGTATTGATGACCAACACGTAAACGGACCCCGGGGTTCGCTAATCGTGGAAATCACTCCGAGACCCCAAAATAGTGTGTAATAGTCCATGAAACGGCCCAAAATCGGCCAAAACTGTGATTGTTGATGACCGACACGCAAGCGCACCTTGGGGTTCGACAACCATGGAAATCGCTCTGGGACCCCAGAACGGTGAGAAATATTCCATGAAATGGGCCAGAATCGGCCAAAACTGTGAGTTTTGATGACCGACACGGAAACGCACCTTGGGTTCGTTAATCGTGGAAATCAATCCGGGCCCCCAAAGCGGAGATTAATAATACAGGAAACGCGCCAGAATCGGCTAAAACTGTGAGTGTTGATGACCGACACGTAAACGCACCCCGGGGTTCGTTAATCGTGGAAATAATTCAAGGACCCCAAAACAGTAAGTAATAATCCAAGAAACGGGCCAGAATCGTCTAAAACTGCGAGTGTTGATGACCGAGAGGTAAGTGCACCTTGGGGTTCAACAACTATAGAAATCGCTTTAGGACCCCGAAACGGTGAGTATTAGTCCACGAAACGGGTCAGAATGGGCCAAACAGTGAGTGTTCACGACGGACACGTAAACGCATCCCGGGGATCGTCAATCATGGAAATCGCTCTGGGACCCCAAAACGCTGAGTAATAGTGCACGAAATGGACCAGGATCGGCCAAAATTATGAGTGTTGATGACCGACACGTAAACGCACACCGGGGTTCATCAATCTTAGAAATCACTTCGGGACCCCAAAACTGAGTAATATTCCAAGAAACAGGCCAGAAACGGCGCAAACTGGGAGTCTTGATGACCAACACGTAAGCGCACCTTGGCATTTGACAACCATAGAAAACGCTTTGGTACCCCAAAATGGTGAGTAATAGCCCATGAAACGGGCCAAAATCGGCCAAAACTGCGTGTGTTGATGACCGACAAGTAAGCGCACCTTGGGGTTCAACAGCTATGGAAATCGCTCCGGGACCCCAAAACAATGAGTAATAGTCCAAGAAACAGGCAAGAATCAGCCAAAACTGAGATTATCGATGACCACACGTAAGCGCACCTTGGGGTTCAACAACTATGGAAATTGCTTTGGGACCCCAAAATGGTGAGTAATAGTCCACGAAACGGGTCAAAATTGGCCAAAACTGTGAGTGTTGACGACGGATGCGTACAAGCACCTCGGGGATGGTTAATCGTGGAAATCACTCCAGGACCCCAAAACGCTGAATGGTAGTGCACGAAACGAACCAGAATCTGCAAAAATTATGAGTATTGATGACCGACACATAAACACACCTCGGGGGTTCCTCGATCGTTGAAATCACTTCGGGACCCCAAAATTGAGTAATAGTCCATGAAACGGGTGAGAATCGACAAAAACCCCGAGTGTTGATGACCGACATGTAAATGCACCCAAGGGTTCTTTAATCATGGAAATCACTCCGGGACCCCAAAACATTGAGTAATAGTCCATGAAACAGGCCAGAATCGACAAAAATCACGAGTATTGCTGACCAACACGTAAACGGACCCCGGGGTTCACTAATCGTGGAAATCACTCAGAGACCCCAAAATAGTGTGTAATAGTCCATGAAACGGGCCAAAATCGGCCAAAACTGTGATTCTTGATGACCGACACGCAAGCGCACCTTGGGGTTCGACAACCATGGAAATCGCTCTGGGATCCCAGAATGGTGAGAAATATTCCATGAAACGGGCCAGAATCGGCCAAAACTGTGAGTTTTGATGACCGACACGGAAACGCACCTTGGGTTCGTTAATCGTGGAAATCAATCCGGGCCCCCAAAGCGGAGATTAATAATACAGGAAACGCGCCAGAATCGGCTAAAACTGTGAGTGTTGATGACCGACACGTAAACGCACCCCGGGGTTCGTTAATCGTGGAAATAATTCAAGGACCCCAAAACAGTATGTAATAATCCAAGAAACGGGCCAGAATCGTCTAAAACTCGGAGTGTTGATGACCGAGAGGTAAGTGCACCTTGGGGTTCAACAACTATAGAAATCGCTTCAGGACCCCGAAACGGTGAGTAATAGTCCACGAAATGGGTCAAAATGGGCCAAACAGTGAGTGTTGACGACGGACACGTAAACGCATCCCGGGGATCGTCAATCATGGAAATCGCTCTGGGACCCCAAAACGCTGAGTAATAGTGCACGAAATGGACCAGGATCGGCCAAAATTATGAGTGTTGATGACCGACACGTAAACGCACACCGGGGTTCATCAATCTTAGAAATCACTTCGGGACCCCAAAACTGAGTAATAGTCCAAGAAACAGGCCAGAATCGGCGCAAACTGGGAGTCTTGATGACCAACACGTAAGCGCACCTTGGCATTTGACAACCATAGAAAACGCTTTGGTACCCCAAAATGGTGAGTAATAGCCCATGAAACGGGCCAGAATCGGCCAAAACTGCGTGTGTTGATGACCGACAAGTAAGCGCACCTTGGGGTTCAACAGCTATGGAAATCGCTCCGGGACCCCAAAACAATGAGTAATAGTCCAAGAAACAGGCAAGAATCAGCCAAAACAGAGATTATCGATGACCACACGTAAGCGCACCTTGGGGTTCAACAACTATGGAAATTGCTTTGGGACCCCAAAATGGTGAGTAATAGTCCACGAAACGGGTCAAAATTGGCCAAAACTGTGAGTGTTCACGACGGATGCGTACAAGCACCTCGGGGATGGTTAATCGTGGAAATCACTCTAGGACCCCAAAACGCTGAATGGTAGTGCACGAAACGGACCAGAATCTGCGAAAATTATGAGTATTGATGACCGACACATAAACACACCTCGGGGGTTCCTCGATCGTTGAAATCACTTCGGGACCCCAAAACTGAGTAATAGTCCATGAAACGGGTGAGAATCGACAAAAACCCCGAGTGTTGATGACCGACATGTAAATGCACCCAAGGGTTCTTTAATCATGGAAATCACTCCGGGACCCCAAAACATTGAGTAATAGTCCATGAAACAGGCCAGAATCGACAAAAATCGCGAGTATTGATGACCAACACGTAAACGGACCCCGGGGTTCGCTAATCGTGGAAATCACTCCGAGACCCCAAAATAGTGTGTAATAGTCCATGAAACGGGCCAAAATCGGCCAAAACTGTGATTGTTGATGACCGACACGCAAGCGCACCTTGGGGTTCGACAACCATGGAAATCGCTCTGGGATCCCAGAATGGTAAGAAATATTCCATGAAACGGGCCAGAATCGGCCAAAACTGTGAGTTTTGATGACCGACACGGAAACGCACCTTAGGTTCGTTAATCGTGGAAATCAATCCGGGCCCCCAAAGCGGAGATTAATAATACAGGAAACGCGCCAGAATCGGCTAAAACTGTGAGTGTTGATGACCGACACGTAAACGCACCCCGGGGTTCGTTAATCGTGGAAATAATTCAAGGACCCCAAAACAGTAAGTAATAATCCAAGAAACGGGCCAGAATCGTCTAAAACTGCGAGTGTTGATGACCGAGAGGTAAGTGCACCTTGGGGTTCAACAACTATAGAAATCGCTTCAGGACCCCGAAACGGTGAGTAATAGTCCACGAAACGGGTCAGAATGGGCCAAACAGTGAGTGTTGACGACGGACACGTAAACGCATCCCGGGGATCGTCAATCATGGAAATCGCTCTGGGACCCCAAAACACTGAGTAATAGTGCACGAAATGGACCAGGATCGGCCAAAATTATGAGTGTTGATGACCGACACGTAAACGCACACCGGGGATCATCAATCTTAGAAATCACTTCGGGACCCCAAAACTGAGTAATAGTCCAAGAAACAGGCCAGAATCGGCGCAAACTGGGAGTATTGATGACCAACACGTAAGCGCACCTTGGCATTTGACAACCATAGAAAATGCTTTGGTACCCCAAAATGGTGAGTAATAGCCCATGAAACGGGCCAGAATCGGCCAAAACTGCGTGTGTTGATGACCGACAAGTAAGCGCACCTTGGGGTTCAACAGCTATGGAAATCGCTCCGGGACCCCAAAACAATGAGTAATAGTCCAAGAAACAGGCAAGAATCAGCCAAAACAGAGATTATCGATGACCACACGTAAGCGCACCTTGGGGTTCAACAACTATGGAAATTGCTTTGGGACCCCAAAATGGTGAGTAATAGTCCACGAAACGGGTCAAAATTGGCCAAAACTGTGAGTGTTCACGACGGATGCGTACAAGCACCTCGGGGATGGTTAATCGTGGAAATCACTCTAGGACCCCAAAACGCTGAATGGTAGTGCACGAAACGGACCAGAATCTGCGAAAATTATGAGTATTGATGACCGACACATAAACACACCTCGGGGGTTCCTCGATCGTTGAAATCACTTCGGGACCCCAAAACTGAGTAATAGTCCATGAAACGGGTGAGAATCGACAAAAACCCCGAGTGTTGATGACCGACATGTAAATGCACCCAAGGGTTCTTTAATCATGGAAATCACTCCGGGACCCCAAAACATTGAGTAATAGTCCATGAAACAGGCCAGAATCGACAAAAATCGCGAGTATTGATGACCAACACGTAAACGGACCCCGGGGTTCGCTAATCGTGGAAATCACTCCGAGACCCCAAAATAGTGTGTAATAGTCCATGAAACGGGCCAAAATCGGCCAAAACTGTGATTGTTGATGACCGACACGCAAGCGCACCTTGGGGTTCGACAACCATGGAAATCGCTCTGGGATCCCAGAATGGTAAGAAATATTCCATGAAACGGGCCAGAATCGGCCAAAACTGTGAGTTTTGATGACCGACACGGAAACGCACCTTAGGTTCGTTAATCGTGGAAATCAATCCGGGCCCCCAAAGCGGAGATTAATAATACAGGAAACGCGCCAGAATCGGCTAAAACTGTGAGTGTTGATGACCGACACGTAAACGCACCCCGGGGTTCGTTAATCGTGGAAATAATTCAAGGACCCCAAAACAGTAAGTAATAATCCAAGAAACGGGCCAGAATCGTCTAAAACTGCGAGTGTTGATGACCGAGAGGTAAGTGCACCTTGGGGTTCAACAACTATAGAAATCGCTTCAGGACCCCGAAACGGTGAGTAATAGTCCACGAAACGCGTCAGAATGGGCCAAACAGTGAGTGTTGACGACGGACACGTAAACGCATCCCGGGGATCGTCAATCATGGAAATCGCTCTGGGACCCCAAAACGCTGAGTAATAGTGCACGAAATGGACCAGGATCGGCCAAAATTGTGAGTGTTGATGACCGACACGTAAACGCACACCGGGGTTCATCAATCTTAGAAATCACTTCGGGACCCCAAAACAGAGTAATAGTCCAAGAAACAGGCCAGAATCGGCGCAAACTGGGAGTCTTGATGACCTACACGTAAGCGCACCTTGGCATTTAACAACCATAGAGAACGCTTTGGGACCCCAAAACGGTGAGTAATAGGCCATGAAACGGGCCAGAATAGGCCAAAACTGCGTGTGTTGATGACCGACAAGTAAGCGCACCTTGGGGTTCAACAGCTATGGAAATCGCTCCGGGACCCCAAAACAATGAGTAATAGTCCAAGAAACAGGCAAGAATCGGCCAAAACTGAGAGTATCGATGACCACACGTAAGCGCACCTTGGGGTTCAACAACTATGGAAATTGCTTCGAGACCCCAAAATTGTGAGTAATAGTCCACGAAGCGGGTCAAAATTGGCCAAAACTGTGAGTGTTGACGACAGATGCGTACAAGCACCTCGGGGATAGTCAATCATGGAAATCACTCTAGGACCCCAAAACGCTGAATGGTAGTGCACGAAACGGACCAGAATCTGCAAAAATTATGAGTATTGATGACCGACACATAAACGCACCTCAGGGGTTCCTCGATCGTTGAAATCACTTCGGGACCCCAAAACTGAGTAATAGTCCATGAAACGGGTGAGAATAGACAAAAACCCCGAGTGTTGATGACCGACATGTAAATGCACCCAAGGGTTCTTTAATCATGGAAATCACTCCGGGACCCCAAAACATTGAGTAATAGTCCATGAAACAGGCCAGAATCGACAAAAATCGCGAGTATTGATGACCAACACGTAAACGGACCCCATGGTTCGCTAATCGTGGAAATCACTCCGAGACCCCAAAATAGTGTGTAATAGTCCATGAAACGGGCCAAAATCGGCCAAAACTGTGATTCTTGATGACCGACACGCAAGCGCACCTTGGGGTTCGACAACCATGGAAATCGCTCTGGGATCCCAGAATGGTGAGAAATATTCCATGAAACGGGCCAGAATTGGCCAAAACTGTGAGTTTTGATGACCGACACGGAAACGCACCTTGGGTTCGTTAATCGTGGAAATCAATCCGGGCCCCCAAAGCGGAGATTAATAATACAGGAAACGCGCCAGAATCGGCTAAAACTGTGAGTGTTGATGACCGACACGTAAACGCACCCCGGGGTTCGTTAATCGTGGAAATAATTCAAGGACCCCAAAACAGTAAGTAATAATCCAAGAAACGGGCCAGAATCGTCTAAAACTGCGAGTGTTGATGACCGAGACATAAGTGCACCTTGGGGTTCAACAACTATAGAAATCGCTTCAGGACCCCGAAACGGTGAGTAATAGTCCACGAAACGGGTCAGAATGGGCCAAACAGTGAGTGTTGACGACGGACACGTAAACGCATCCCGGGGATCGTCAATCATGGAAATCGCTCTGGGACCCCAAAACACTGAGTAATAGTGCACGAAATGGACCAGGATCGGCCAAAATTATGAGTGTTGATGACCGACACGTAAACGCACACCGGGGATCATCAATCTTAGAAATCACTTCGGGACCCCAAAACTGAGTAATAGTCCAAGAAACAGGCCAGAATCGGCGCAAACTGGGAGTATTGATGACCAACACGTAAGCGCACCTTGGCATTTGACAACCATAGAAAATGCTTTGGTACCCCAAAATGGTGAGTAATAGCCCATGAAACGGGCCAGAATCGGCCAAAACTGCGTGTGTTGATGACCGACAAGTAAGCGCACCTTGGGGTTCAACAGCTATGGAAATCGCTCCGGGACCCCAAAACAATGAGTAATAGTCCAAGAAACAGGCAAGAATCAGCCAAAACAGAGATTATCGATGACCACACGTAAGCGCACCTTGGGGTTCAACAACTATGGAAATTGCTTTGGGACCCCAAAATGGTGAGTAATAGTCCACGAAACGGGTCAAAATTGGCCAAAACTGTGAGTGTTCACGACGGATGCGTACAAGCACCTCGGGGATGGTTAATCGTGGAAATCACTCTAGGACCCCAAAACGCTGAATGGTAGTGCACGAAACGGACCAGAATCTGCGAAAATTATGAGTATTGATGACCGACACATAAACACACCTCGGGGGTTCCTCGATCGTTGAAATCACTTCGGGACCCCAAAACTGAGTAATAGTCCATGAAACGGGTGAGAATCGACAAAAACCCCGAGTGTTGATGACCGACATGTAAATGCACCCAAGGGTTCTTTAATCATGGAAATCACTCCGGGACCCCAAAACATTGAGTAATAGTCCATGAAACAGGCCAGAATCGACAAAAATCGCGAGTATTGATGACCAACACGTAAACGGACCCCGGGGTTCGCTAATCGTGGAAATCACTCCGAGACCCCAAAATAGTGTGTAATAGTCCATGAAACGGGCCAAAATCGGCCAAAACTGTGATTGTTGATGACCGACACGCAAGCGCACCTTGGGGTTCGACAACCATGGAAATCGCTCTGGGATCCCAGAATGGTAAGAAATATTCCATGAAACGGGCCAGAATCGGCCAAAACTGTGAGTTTTGATGACCGACACGGAAACGCACCTTAGGTTCGTTAATCGTGGAAATCAATCCGGGCCCCCAAAGCGGAGATTAATAATACAGGAAACGCGCCAGAATCGGCTAAAACTGTGAGTGTTGATGACCGACACGTAAACGCACCCCGGGGTTCGTTAATCGTGGAAATAATTCAAGGACCCCAAAACAGTAAGTAATAATCCAAGAAACGGGCCAGAATCGTCTAAAACTGCGAGTGTTGATGACCGAGAGGTAAGTGCACCTTGGGGTTCAACAACTATAGAAATCGCTTCAGGACCCCGAAACGGTGAGTAATAGTCCACGAAACGCGTCAGAATGGGCCAAACAGTGAGTGTTGACGACGGACACGTAAACGCATCCCGGGGATCGTCAATCATGGAAATCGCTCTGGGACCCCAAAACGCTGAGTAATAGTGCACGAAATGGACCAGGATCGGCCAAAATTGTGAGTGTTGATGACCGACACGTAAACGCACACCGGGGTTCATCAATCTTAGAAATCACTTCGGGACCCCAAAACAGAGTAATAGTCCAAGAAACAGGCCAGAATCGGCGCAAACTGGGAGTCTTGATGACCAACACGTAAGCGCACCTTGGCATTTAACAACCATAGAGAACGCTTTGGGACCCCAAAACGGTGAGTAATAGGCCATGAAACGGGCCAGAATAGGCCAAAACTGCGTGTGTTGATGACCGACAAGTAAGCGCACCTTGGGGTTCAACAGCTATGGAAATCGCTCCGGGACCCCAAAACAATGAGTAATAGTCCAAGAAACAGGCAAGAATCGGCCAAAACTGAGAGTATCGATGACCACACGTAAGCGCACCTTGGGGTTCAACAACTATGGAAATTGCTTCGAGACCCCAAAATTGTGAGTAATAGTCCACGAAGCGGGTCAAAATTGGCCAAAACTGTGAGTGTTGACGACAGATGCGTACAAGCACCTCGGGGATAGTCAATCATGGAAATCACTCTAGGACCCCAAAACGCTGAATGGTAGTGCACGAAACGGACCAGAATCTGCAAAAATTATGAGTATTGATGACCGACACATAAATGCACCTCAGGGGTTCCTCGATCGTTGAAATCACTTCGGGACCCCAAAACTGAGTAATAGTCCATGAAACGGGTGAGAATAGACAAAAACCCCGAGTGTTGATGACCGACATGTAAATGCACCCAAGGGTTCTTTAATCATGGAAATCACTCCGGGACCCCAAAACATTGAGTAATAGTCCATGAAACAGGCCAGAATCGACAAAAATCGCGAGTATTGATGACCAACACGTAAACGGACCCCATGGTTCGCTAATCGTGGAAATCACTCCGAGACCCCAAAATAGTGTGTAATAGTCCATGAAACGGGCCAAAATCGGCCAAAACTGTGATTCTTGATGACCGACACGCAAGCGCACCTTGGGGTTCGACAACCATGGAAATCGCTCTGGGATCCCAGAATGGTGAGAAATATTCCATGAAACGGGCCAGAATTGGCCAAAACTGTGAGTTTTGATGACCGACACGGAAACGCACCTTGGGTTCGTTAATCGTGGAAATCAATCCGGGCCCCCAAAGCGGAGATTAATAATACAGGAAACGCGCCAGAATCGGCTAAAACTGTGAGTGTTGATGACCGACACGTAAACGCACCCCGGGGTTCGTTAATCGTGGAAATAATTCAAGGACCCCAAAACAGTAAGTAATAATCCAAGAAACGGGCCAGAATCGTCTAAAACTGCGAGTGTTGATGACCGAGACATAAGTGCACCTTGGGGTTCAACAACTATAGAAATCGCTTCAGGACCCCGAAACGGTGAGTAATAGTCCACGAAACGGGTCAGAATGGGCCAAACAGTGAGTGTTGACGACGGACACGTAAACGCATCCCGGGGATCGTCAATCATGGAAATCGCTCTGGGACCCCAAAACACTGAGTAATAGTGCACGAAATGGACCAGGATCGGCCAAAATTATGAGTGTTGATGACCGACACGTAAACGCACACCGGGGATCATCAATCTTAGAAATCACTTCGGGACCCCAAAACTGAGTAATAGTCCAAGAAACAGGCCAGAATCGGCGCAAACTGGGAGTATTGATGACCAACACGTAAGCGCACCTTGGCATTTGACAACCATAGAAAATGCTTTGGTACCCCAAAATGGTGAGTAATAGCCCATGAAACGGGCCAGAATCGGCCAAAACTGCGTGTGTTGATGACCGACAAGTAAGCGCACCTTGGGGTTCAACAGCTATGGAAATCGCTCCGGGACCCCAAAACAATGAGTAATAGTCCAAGAAACAGGCAAGAATCAGCCAAAACAGAGATTATCGATGACCACACGTAAGCGCACCTTGGGGTTCAACAACTATGGAAATTGCTTTGGGACCCCAAAATGGTGAGTAATAGTCCACGAAACGGGTCAAAATTGGCCAAAACTGTGAGTGTTCACGACGGATGCGTACAAGCACCTCGGGGATGGTTAATCGTGGAAATCACTCTAGGACCCCAAAACGCTGAATGGTAGTGCACGAAACGGACCAGAATCTGCGAAAATTATGAGTATTGATGACCGACACATAAACACACCTCGGGGGTTCCTCGATCGTTGAAATCACTTCGGGACCCCAAAACTGAGTAATAGTCCATGAAACGGGTGAGAATCGACAAAAACCCCGAGTGTTGATGACCGACATGTAAATGCACCCAAGGGTTCTTTAATCATGGAAATCACTCCGGGACCCCAAAACATTGAGTAATAGTCCATGAAACAGGCCAGAATCGACAAAAATCGCGAGTATTGATGACCAACACGTAAACGGACCCCGGGGTTCGCTAATCGTGGAAATCACTCCGAGACCCCAAAATAGTGTGTAATAGTCCATGAAACGGGCCAAAATCGGCCAAAACTGTGATTGTTGATGACCGACACGTAAGCGCACCTTGGGGTTCGACAACCATGGAAATCGCTCTGGGATCCCAGAATGGTAAGAAATATTCCATGAAACGGGCCAGAATCGGCCAAAACTGTGAGTTTTGATGACCGACACGGAAACGCACCTTAGGTTCGTTAATCGTGGAAATCAATCCGGGCCCCCAAAGCGGAGATTAATAATACAGGAAACGCGCCAGAATCGGCTAAAACTGTGAGTGTTGATGACCGACACGTAAACGCACCCCGGGGTTCGTTAATCGTGGAAATAATTCAAGGACCCCAAAACAGTAAGTAATAATCCAAGAAACGGGCCAGAATCGTCTAAAACTGCGAGTGTTGATGACCGAGAGGTAAGTGCACCTTGGGGTTCAACAACTATAGAAATCGCTTCAGGACCCCGAAACGGTGAGTAATAGTCCACGAAACGCGTCAGAATGGGCCAAACAGTGAGTGTTGACGACGGACACGTAAACGCATCCCGGGGATCGTCAATCATGGAAATCGCTCTGGGACCCCAAAACGCTGAGTAATAGTGCACGAAATGGACCAGGATCGGCCAAAATTGTGAGTGTTGATGACCGACACGTAAACGCACACCGGGGTTCATCAATCTTAGAAATCACTTCGGGACCCCAAAACAGAGTAATAGTCCAAGAAACAGGCCAGAATCGGCGCAAACTGGGAGTCTTGATGACCAACACGTAAGCGCACCTTGGCATTTAACAACCATAGAGAACGCTTTGGGACCCCAAAACGGTGAGTAATAGGCCATGAAACGGGCCAGAATAGGCCAAAACTGCGTGTGTTGATGACCGACAAGTAAGCGCACCTTGGGGTTCAACAGCTATGGAAATCGCTCCGGGACCCCAAAACAATGAGTAATAGTCCAAGAAACAGGCAAGAATCGGCCAAAACTGAGAGTATCGATGACCACACGTAAGCGCACCTTGGGGTTCAACAACTATGGAAATTGCTTCGAGACCCCAAAATTGTGAGTAATAGTCCACGAAGCGGGTCAAAATTGGCCAAAACTGTGAGTGTTGACGACAGATGCGTACAAGCACCTCGGGGATAGTCAATCATGGAAATCACTCTAGGACCCCAAAACGCTGAATGGTAGTGCACGAAACGGACCAGAATCTGCAAAAATTATGAGTATTGATGACCGACACATAAACGCACCTCAGGGGTTCCTCGATCGTTGAAATCACTTCGGGACCCCAAAACTGAGTAATAGTCCATGAAACGGGTGAGAATAGACAAAAACCCCGAGTGTTGATGACCGACATGTAAATGCACCCAAGGGTTCTTTAATCATGGAAATCACTCCGGGACCCCAAAACATTGAGTAATAGTCCATGAAACAGGCCAGAATCGACAAAAATCGCGAGTATTGATGACCAACACGTAAACGGACCCCATGGTTCGCTAATCGTGGAAATCACTCCGAGACCCCAAAATAGTGTGTAATAGTCCATGAAACGGGCCAAAATCGGCCAAAACTGTGATTGTTGATGAGCGACACGCAAGCGCACCTTGGGGTTCGACAACCATGGAAATCGCTCTGGGACCCCAGAATGGTGAGAAATATTCCATGAAACGGGCCAGAATCGGCCAAAACTGTGAGTTTTGATGACCGACACGGAAACGCACATTGGGTTCGTTAATAGTGGAAATCAATCCGGGCCCCCAAAGCGGAGATTAATAATACAGGAAACGCGCCAGAATCGGCTAAAACTGTGAGTGTTGATGACCGACACGTAAACGCACCCCGGGGTTCGTTAATCATGGAAATAATTCAAGGACCCCAAAACAGTAAGTAATAATCCAAGAAACGGGCCAGAATCGTCTAAAACTGCGAGTGTTGATGACCGAGAGGTAAGTGCACCTTGGGGTTCAACAACTATAGAAATCGCTTCAGGACCCCGAAACGGTGAGTAATAGTCCACGAAACGGGTCAGAATGGGCCAAACAGTGAGTGTTGACGACGGACACGTAAACGCATCCCGGGGATCTTCAATCATGGAAATCGCTCTGGGACCCCAAAACGCTGAGTAATAGTGCACGAAATGGACCAGGATCGGCCAAAATTGTGAGTGTTGATGACCGACACGTAAACGCACACCGGGGTTCATCAATCTTAGAAATCACTTCGGGACCCCAAAACTGAGTAATAGTCCAAGAAACAAGCCAGAATCGACGCAAACTGGGAGTCTTGATGACCAACACGTAAGCGCACCTTGGCATTTGACAACCATAGAAAACGCTTTGGGACCCCAAAACGGTGAGTAATAGCCCATGAAACGGGCCAGAATCGGCCAAAACTGCGTGTGTTGATGACCACACGTAAGCGCACCTTGGGGTTCAACAACTATGGAAATTGCTTCGGGACCCCAAAATGGTGAGTAATAGTCCACGAAACGGGTCAAAATTGGCCAAAACTGTGAGTGTTGACGACGGATGCGTACAAGCACCTCGGGGATACTCAATCGTGGAAATCACTCTAGGACCCCAAAACGCTGAATGGTAGTGCACGAAACGGACCACAATCTGCAAAAATTATGAGTATTGATGACCGACACATAAACGCACCTCGGGGGTTCCTCGATCGTTGAAATCACTTCGGGACCCCAAAACTGAGTAATAGTCCATGAAACGGGTGAGAATCGACAAAAACCCCGAGTGTTGATGACCGACATGTAAATGCAACCAAGGGTTCTTTAATCATGGAAATCACTCCGGGACCCCAAAACATTGAGTAATAGTACATGAAACAGGCCAGAATCGACAAAAATTGCGAGTATTGATGACCAACACGTAAACAGACCCCGGGGTTCGCTAATCGTGGAAATCACTCCGAGACCCCAAAATAGTGTGTAATAGTCCATGAAACGGGCCAAAATCGGCCAAAACTGTGATTGTTGATGACCGACATGCAAACGCACCTTGGGGTTCGACAACCATGGAAATCGCTCTGGGACCCCAGATTGGTGAGAAATATTCCATGAAACGGGCCAGAATTGGCCAAAACTGTGAGTTTTGACGACCGACACGGAAACGCACCTTGGGTTCGTTAATCGTGAAAATCAATCCGGGCCCCCAAAGCGGAGATTAATAATACAGGAAACGCGCCAGAATCGGCTAAAACTGTGAGTGTTGATGACCGACACGTAAACGCACCCCGGGGTTCATTAATCGTGGAAATAATTCAATGTCCCCAAAACAGTAAGTAATAATCCAAGAAACGGGCCAGAATCGTCTAAAACTACGAGTGTTGATGACCGAGAGGTAAGTGCACCTTGGGGTTCAACAACTATAGAAATCGCTTCAGGACCCCAAAACGGTGAGTAATAGTCCACGAAACGGGTCAGAATGGGCCAATCTGTGAGTGTTGACGACGGACACGTAAACGCATCTCGGGGATCGTCAATCATGGAAATCGCTCTGGGACCCCAAAACGCTGAGTAATAGTGCAAGAAACGGACCAGGATCGGCCAAAATTATGAGTGTTGATGACCGACACGTAAACAGACACCGGGGTTCATCAATCGTAGAAATCACTTCGGGACCCCAAAACTGAGTAATAGTCCAAGAAACAGGCCAGAATCGGCGCAAACTGGGAGTCTTGATGACCAACACGTAAGCGCAACTTGGCATTTGACAACCATAGAAAACGCTTCGGGACCCCAAAACGGTGAGTAATAGCCCATGAAACGGGCCAGAATCGGCCAAAACTGCGTGTGTTGATGACCGACAAGTAAGCGCACCTTGGGATTCAACAGCTATGGAAATCGCTCCGGGACCCCAAAACAATGAGTAATAGTCCAAGAAACGGGCAAGAATCAGCCAAAACTGAGAGTATCAGTGACCACACGTAAGCGCACCTTGGGGTTCAACAACTATGGAAATCACTTCGGGACCCCAAAATGGTGAGTAATAGTCCACGAAACGGGTCAAAATTGGCCAAAACTGTGAGTCTTGACGACGGATACGTACAAGCACCTCGGGGATTGTCAATCGTGGAAATGACTCTAGGACCCCAAAACGCTGAATGGTAGTGCACGAAACGGACCAGAATCTGCAAAAATTATGAGCATTGATGACCGACACATAAACGCACCTCGGGGTTCCTTGATCGTTGAAATCACTTCGGGACCCCAAAACTGAGTAATAGTCCATGAAACGGGTGAGAATCGACAAAAACCCCGAGTGTTGATGACCGACATGTAAACGCACCCAAAGGTTCGTTATTCATGGAAATCACTCCGGGACCCCAAAACATTGAGTAATAGTCCATGAAACAGGCCAGAATCGACAAAAATCGCGAGGATTGATGACCAACACGTAAACGCACCCCAGGGTTCGTTAATCATGGAAATCACTCCGAGACCCCAAAATAGTGTGTAATAGTCCATGAAACGGGCCAAAATCAGCCAAAACTGTGATTGTTGATGACCGACATGCAAGCGCACCTTGGGGTTCGACAACCATGGAAATCGCTCTGGGACCCAGAATGGTGAGTAATATTCCATGAAACGGGCCAGAATGGGCCAAAACTGTGAGTTTTGATGACCGACACGGAAACGCACCTTGGGTTCGTTAATCGTGGAAATCAATCCGGGCCCCCAAAGTGGAGAGTAATAATACAGGAAACGCGCCAGAATCGGCTAAAACTGTGAGTGTTGATGACCGACACGTAAATGCACAGCGGGGTTCGTTAATCGTGGAAATAATTCAAGGACCCCAAAAAAGTAAGTAATAATCCAAGAAACGGGCCAGAATCGTCTAAAACTGCGAGTGTTGATGACCGAGAGGTAAGTGCACCTTGGGGCTCAACAACTATAGAAATCGCTTCAGGACCCCAAAACGGTGAGTAATAGTCCACGAAACGGGTCAGAATGGGCCAAACAGTGAGAGTTGACGACGGACACGTAAACGCATCTCGGGGATCGTCAATCATGGAAATCGCACTGGGACCCCAAAACGCAGAGTAATAGTGCACGAAACGGACCAGGATCGGCCAAAATTATGAGTGTTGATGACCGACACGTAAACAGACACCGGGGTTCATCAATCGTAGAAATCACTTCGGGACCCCAAAACTGAGTAATAGTCCAAGAAACAGGCCAGAATCGGCGCAAACTGGGAGTCTTGATGACCGACACGTAAGCGCACCTTGGCATTTGACAACCATAGAAAACGCTTCGGGACCCCAAAACGGTGAGTAATAGCCCATGAAACGGGCCAGAATCGGCCAAAACTGCGTGTGTTGATGACCGACAAGTAAGCGCACCTTGGGGTTCAACAGCTATGGAAATCGCTCCGGGACCCCAAAACAATGAGTAATAGTCCAAGAAACAGGCAAGAATCGGCCAAAACTGATAGTATCAGTGACCACACGTAAGCGCACCTTGGGGTTCAACAACTATGGAAATCACTTCGGGACGCCAAAATGGTGAGTAATAGTCTACGAAACGGGTCAAAATTGGCCAAAACTGTGAGTCTTGACGACGGATACGTACAAGCACCTCGGGGATAGTCAATCGTGGAAATGACTCTAGGACCCCAAAACGCTGAATGGTAGTGCACGAAACGGACCAGAATCTGCAAAAATTATGAGCATTGATGACCGACACATAAATGCACCTCGGGGTTCCTTGATCGTTGAAATCACTTCGGGACCCCAAAACTGAGTAATAGTCCATGAAACGGGTGAGAATCGACAAAAACCCCGAGTGTTGATGACCGACATGTAAACGCACCCAAAGGTTCGTTAATCATGGAAATCACTCCGGGACCCCAAAACATTGAGTAATAGTCCATGAAACAGGCCAGAATCGACAAAAATCGCGAGGATTGATGACCAACACGTAAACGCACCCCAGGGTTCGTTAATCGTGGAAATCACTCCGAGACCCCAAAATAGTGTGTAATAGTCCATGAAACGGGCCAAAATCAGCCAAAACTGTGATTGTTGACGATCGACACGCAAGCGCACCTTGGGGTTCGACAACCATGGAAATCGCTCTGGGACCCCAGAATGGTGAGTAATATTTCATGAAACGGGCCAGAATGGGCCAAAACTGTGAGTTTTGATGACCGACACGGAAACGCACCTTGGGTTCGTTAATCGTGGAAATCAATCCGGGCCCCCAAAGCGGAGAGTAATAATACAGGAAACGCGCCAGAATCAGCTAAAACTGTGAGTGCTGATGACCGACACGTAAACGCACCCCGGGGTTCGTTAATCGTGGAAATAATTCAAGGACCCCAAAAAAGTAAGTAATAATCCAAGAAACGGGCCAGAATCGTCTAAAACTGCGAGTGTTGATGACCGAGAGGTAAGTGCACCTTAGGGTTCAACAACTATAGAAATCGCTTCAGGACCCCAAAACGGTGAGTAATAGTCCACGAAACGGGTTAGAATGGGCCAAACAGTGAGTGTTGACGACGGACACATAAACGCATCTCGGGGATCGTCAATCATGGAAATCGCTCTGGGACCCCAAAACGGTGAGTAATAGTGCACGAAACGGACGAGGATCGGCCAAAATTATGAGTGTTGATGACCGACACGTAAACAGACACCGGGGTTCATCAATCGTAGAAATCACTTCGGGACCCCAAAACTGAGTAATAGTCCAAGAAACAGGCCAGAATTGGCGCAAACTGGGAGTCTTGATGACCAATACGTAAGCGCAACTTGGCATTTGACAACCATAGAAAACGCTTCGGGACGCAAAAACGGTTAGTAATAGCCCATGAAACGGGCCAGAATCGACCAAAACTGCGTGTGTTGATGACCGACAAGTAAGCGCACCTTGGGGTTCAACAGCTATGGAAATCGCTCCGGGACCCCAAAACAATGAGTAATAGTCCAAGAAACGGGCAAGAATCGGCCAAAACTGAGAGTATCAGTGACCACACATAAGCGCACCTTGGGGTTCAACAAATATAGAAATCGCTTCAGGACCCCAAAACGGTGAGTAATAGTCCACGAAACGGGTCAGAATGGGCCAAACAGTGAGTGTTGACGACGGACACGTAAACGCATCCCGGGGATCGTCAATCATGGAAATCGCTCTGGGACCCCAAAACGCTGAGTAATAGTGCACGAAACGGACCAGGATCGGCCAAAATTATGAGTGTTGATAACCGACACGTAAACGGACACCGGGGTTCATCAATCGTAGAAATCACTTCGGGACCCCAAAACTGAGTAATAGTCCAAGAAACAGGCCAGAATCGGCGCAAAGTGGGAGTCTTGATGACCAGCACGTAAGCGCACCTTGGCATTTGACAACCATAGAAAACGCTTCGGGACCCCAAAACGGTGAGTAATAGCCCATGAAACGGGCCAGAATCGGCCAAAACTGCGTGTGTTGATGACCGACAAGTAAGCGCACCTTGGGGTTCAACAGCTATGGAAATCGCTCCGGGACCCCAAAACAATGAGTAATAGTCCAAGAAACGGGCAAGAATCGGCCAAAACTGAGAGTATCAATGACCACACGTAAGCGCACCTTGGGGTTCAACAACTATGGAAATCACTTCGGGACCCCAAAATGGTGAGTAATAGTCCACGAAACGGGTCAAAATTGGCCAAAACTGTGAGTCTTGACGACGGATATGTACAAGCACCTCGGGGATAGTCAATCGTGGAAATGACTCTAGGACCCCAAAACGCTGAATGGTAGTGCACGAAACGGACCAGAATCTGCAAAAATTATGAGCATTGATGACCGACACATAAACGCACCTCGGGGTTCCTTGATCGTTGAAATCACTTCGGGACCCCAAAACTGAGTAATAGTCCACGAAACGGGTGAGAATCGACAAAAACCCCGAGTGTTGATGACCCACATGTAAACGCACCCAAAGGTTCGTTAATCATGGAAATCACTCCGGGACCCCAAAACATTGAGTAATAGTCCATGAAACAGGCCAGAATCGACTAAAATCGCGAGGATTGATGACCAACACGTAAACGCACCCCAGGGTTCGTTAATCGTGGAAATCACTCCGAGACCCCAAAATAGTGTGTAATAGTCCATGAAACGGGACAAAATCGGCCAAAACTGTGATTGTTGATGACCGACACGCAAGCGCACCTTGGGGTTCGACAGCCATGGAAATCGCTCTGGGACCCCAGAATGGTGAGTAATATTTCATGAAACGGGCCAGAATGGGCCAAAACTGTGAGTTTTGATGACCGACACGGAAACGCACCTTGGGTTCGTTAATCGTGGAAATCAATCCGGGCCCCCAAAGCGGAGAGTAATAATACAGGAAACGCGGCAGAATCGGCTAAAACTGTGAGTGTTGATGACCGAGAGGTAAGTGCACCTTGGGGTTCAACAACTATAGAAATCGCTTCAGGACCCCAAAACGGTGAGTAATAGTCCACGAAACGGGTTAGAATGGGCCAAACAGTGAGTGTTGACGACGGACACGTAAACGCATCTCGGGGATCGTCAATCATGGAAATCGCTCTGGGACCCCAAAACGCTGAGTAATAGTGCACGAAACGGACGAGGATCGGCCAAAATTATGAGTGTTGATGACCGACACGTAAACAGACACCGGGGTTCATCAATCGTAGAAATCACTTCGGGACCCCAAAACTGAGTAATAGTCCAAGAAACAGGCCAGAATTGGCGCAAACTGGGAGTCTTGATGACCAATACGTAAGCGCAACTTGGCATTTGACAACCATAGAAAACGCTTCGGGACGCAAAAACGGTT
Organism: Triticum timopheevii; assembly: GCA_963921465.1. Lineage (NCBI taxonomy): Eukaryota > Viridiplantae > Streptophyta > Magnoliopsida > Poales > Poaceae > Triticum > Triticum timopheevii. The sequence goes on along the minus strand of OY997268.1, from coordinate 47,865,855 downwards.
AGTAATAGCCCATGAAACGGGCCAGAATCGACCAAAACTGCGTGTGTTGATGACCGACAAGTAAGCGCACCTTGGGGTTCAACAGCTATGGAAATCGCTCCGGGACCCCAAAACAATGAGTAATAGTCCAAGAAACGGGCAAGAATCGGCCAAAACTGAGAGTATCAGTGACCACACATAAGCGCACCTTGGGGTTCAACAAATATAGAAATCGCTTCAGGACCCCAAAACGGTGAGTAATAGTCCACGAAACGGGTCAGAATGGGCCAAACAGTGAGTGTTGACGACGGACACGTAAACGCATCCCGGGGATCGTCAATCATGGAAATCGCTCTGGGACCCCAAAACGCTGAGTAATAGTGCACGAAACGGACCAGGATCGGCCAAAATTATGAGTGTTGATAACCGACACGTAAACGGACACCGGGGTTCATCAATCGTAGAAATCACTTCGGGACCCCAAAACTGAGTAATAGTCCAAGAAACAGGCCAGAATCGGCGCAAAGTGGGAGTCTTGATGACCAGCACGTAAGCGCACCTTGGCATTTGACAACCATAGAAAACGCTTCGGGACCCCAAAACGGTGAGTAATAGCCCATGAAACGGGCCAGAATCGGCCAAAACTGCGTGTGTTGATGACCGACAAGTAAGCGCACCTTGGGGTTCAACAGCTATGGAAATCGCTCCGGGACCCCAAAACAATGAGTAATAGTCCAAGAAACGGGCAAGAATCGGCCAAAACTGAGAGTATCAATGACCACACGTAAGCGCACCTTGGGGTTCAACAACTATGGAAATCACTTCGGGACCCCAAAATGGTGAGTAATAGTCCACGAAACGGGTCAAAATTGGCCAAAACTGTGAGTCTTGACGACGGATATGTACAAGCACCTCGGGGATAGTCAATCGTGGAAATGACTCTAGGACCCCAAAACGCTGAATGGTAGTGCACGAAACGGACCAGAATCTGCAAAAATTATGAGCATTGATGACCGACACATAAACGCACCTCGGGGTTCCTTGATCGTTGAAATCACTTCGGGACCCCAAAACTGAGTAATAGTCCACGAAACGGGTGAGAATCGACAAAAACCCCGAGTGTTGATGACCCACATGTAAACGCACCCAAAGGTTCGTTAATCATGGAAATCACTCCGGGACCCCAAAACATTGAGTAATAGTCCATGAAACAGGCCAGAATCGACTAAAATCGCGAGGATTGATGACCAACACGTAAACGGACCCCAGGGTTCGTTAATCGTGGAAATCACTCCGAGACCCCAAAATAGTGTGTAATAGTCCATGAAACGGGACAAAATCGGCCAAAACTGTGATTGTTGATGACCGACACGCAAGCGCACCTTGGGGTTCGACAGCCATGGAAATCGCTCTGGGACCCCAGAATGGTGAGTAATATTTCATGAAACGGGCCAGAATGGGCCAAAACTGTGAGTTTTGATGACCGACACGGAAACGCACCTTGGGTTCGTTAATCGTGGAAATCAATCCGGGCCCCCAAAGCGGAGAGTAATAATACAGGAAACGCGGCAGAATCGGCTAAAACTGTGAGTGTTGATGACCGAGAGGTAAGTGCACCTTGGGGTTCAACAACTATAGAAATCGCTTCAGGACCCCAAAACGGTGAGTAATAGTCCACGAAACGGGTTAGAATGGGCCAAACAGTGAGTGTTGACGACGGACACGTAAACGCATCTCGGGGATCGTCAATCATGGAAATCGCTCTGGGACCCCAAAACGCTGAGTAATAGTGCACGAAACGGACGAGGATCGGCCAAAATTATGAGTGTTGATGACCGACACGTAAACAGACACCGGGGTTCATCAATCGTAGAAATCACTTCGGGACTCCAAAACTGAGTAATAGTCCAAGAAACGGGCCAGAATCGGCGCAAACTGGGAGTCTTGATGACCAATACGTAAGTGCAACTTGGCATTTGACAACCATAGAAAACGCTTCGGGACCCCAAAACGGTTAGTAATAGCCCATGAAACGGGCCAGAATCGGCCAAAACTGCGTGTGTTGATGACCGACAAGTAAGCGCACCTTGGGGTTCAACAGCTATGGAAATCGCTCCGGGACCCCAAAACAATGAGTAATAGTCCAAGAAACGGGCATGAATCGGCCAAAACTGAGAGTATCAATGACCACACGTAAGCGCACCTTGGGGTTCAACAACTATGGAAATCACTTCGGGACCCCAAAATGGTGAGTAATAGTCCACGAAACGGGTCAAAATTGGCCAAAACTGTGAGTCTTGACGACGGATACGTACAAGCACCTCGGGGATAGTCAATCGTGGAAATGACTCTAGGACCCTAAAACGCTGAATGGTAGTGCACGAAACGGACCAGAATCTGCAAAAATTATGAGCATTGATGACCGACACATAAACGCACCTCGGGGTTCCTTGATCGTTGAAATCACTTCGGGACCCCAAAACTGAGTAATAGTCCATGAAACGGGTGAGAATCGACAAAAACCCCGAGTGTTGATGACCCACATGTAAACGCACCCAAAGGTTCGTTAATCATGGAAATCACTCCGGGACCCCAAAACATTGAGTAATAGTCCATGAAACAGGCCAGAATCGACAAAAATCGCGAGGATTGATGACCAACACGTAAACGCACCCCAGGGTTTGTTAATCGTGGAAATCAATCCGAGACCCCAAAATAGTGTGTAATAGTCCATGAAACGGGCCAAAATCGGCCAAAACTGTGATTGTTGATGACCGACACGCAAGCGCACCTTGGGTTCGACAACCATGGAAATCGCTCTGGGACCCCAGAATGGTGAGTAATATTTCATCAAACGGGCCAGAATGGGCCAAAACTGTGAGTTTTGATGACCGACACGGAAACGGACCTTGGGTTCGTTAATCGTGGAAATCAATCCGGGCCCCCAAAGCGGAGAGTAATAATACAGGAAACGCGCCAGAATCGGCTAAAACTGTAAGTGTTGATGACCGAGAGGTAAGTGCACCTTGGGGTTCAACAACTATAGAAATCGCTTCAGGACCCCAAAATGGTGAGTAATAGTCCACGAAACAGGTTAGAATGGGCCAAACAGTGAGTGTTGACGACGGACACGTAAACGCATCTCGGGGATCGTCAATCATGGAAATCGCTCTGGGACCCCAAAACGCTGAGTAATAGTGCACGAAACGGACGAGGATCGGCCAAAATTATGAGTGTTGATGACCGACACGTAAACAGACACCGGGGTTCATCAATCGTAGAAATCACTTCGGGACCCCAAAACTGAGTAATAGTCCAAGAAACAGGCCAGAATTGGCGCAAACTGGGAGTCTTGATGACCAATACGTAAGCGCAACTTGGCATTTGACAACCATAGAAAACGCTTCGGGACGCAAAAACGGTTAGTAATAGCCCATGAAACGGGCCAGAATCGACCAAAACTGCGTGTGTTGATGACCGACAAGTAAGCGCACCTTGGGGTTCAACAGCTATGGAAATCGCTCCGGGACCCCAAAACAATGAGTAATAGTCCAAGAAACGGGCAAGAATCGGCCAAAACTGAGAGTATCAGTGACCACACATAAGCGCACCTTGGGGTTCAACAAATATAGAAATCGCTTCAGGACCCCAAAACGGTGAGTAATAGTCCACGAAACGGGTCAGAATGGGCCAAACAGTGAGTGTTGACGACGGACACGTAAACGCATCCCGGGGATCGTCAATCATGGAAATCGCTCTGGGACCCCAAAACGCTGAGTAATAGTGCACGAAACGGACCAGGATCGGCCAAAATTATGAGTGTTGATAACCGACACGTAAACGGACACCGGGGTTCATCAATCGTAGAAATCACTTCGGGACCCCAAAACTGAGTAATAGTCCAAGAAACAGGCCAGAATCGGCGCAAAGTGGGAGTCTTGATGACCAGCACGTAAGCGCACCTTGGCATTTGACAACCATAGAAAACGCTTCGGGACCCCAAAACGGTGAGTAATAGCCCATGAAACGGGCCAGAATCGGCCAAAACTGCGTGTGTTGATGACCGACAAGTAAGCGCACCTTGGGGTTCAACAGCTATGGAAATCGCTCCGGGACCCCAAAACAATGAGTAATAGTCCAAGAAACGGGCAAGAATCGGCCAAAACTGAGAGTATCAATGACCACACGTAAGCGCACCTTGGGGTTCAACAACTATGGAAATCACTTCGGGACCCCAAAATGGTGAGTAATAGTCCACGAAACGGGTCAAAATTGGCCAAAACTGTGAGTCTTGACGACGGATATGTACAAGCACCTCGGGGATAGTCAATCGTGGAAATGACTCTAGGACCCCAAAACGCTGAATGGTAGTGCACGAAACGGACCAGAATCTGCAAAAATTATGAGCATTGATGACCGACACATAAACGCACCTCGGGGTTCCTTGATCGTTGAAATCACTTCGGGACCCCAAAACTGAGTAATAGTCCACGAAACGGGTGAGAATCGACAAAAACCCCGAGTGTTGATGACCCACATGTAAACGCACCCAAAGGTTCGTTAATCATGGAAATCACTCCGGGACCCCAAAACATTGAGTAATAGTCCATGAAACAGGCCAGAATCGACTAAAATCGCGAGGATTGATGACCAACACGTAAACGCACCCCAGGGTTCGTTAATCGTGGAAATCACTCCGAGACCCCAAAATAGTGTGTAATAGTCCATGAAACGGGACAAAATCGGCCAAAACTGTGATTGTTGATGACCGACACGCAAGCGCACCTTGGGGTTCGACAGCCATGGAAATCGCTCTGGGACCCCAGAATGGTGAGTAATATTTCATGAAACGGGCCAGAATGGGCCAAAACTGTGAGTTTTGATGACCGACACGGAAACGCACCTTGGGTTCGTTAATCGTGGAAATCAATCCGGGCCCCCAAAGCGGAGAGTAATAATACAGGAAACGCGGCAGAATCGGCTAAAACTGTGAGTGTTGATGACCGAGAGGTAAGTGCACCTTGGGGTTCAACAACTATAGAAATCGCTTCAGGACCCCAAAACGGTGAGTAATAGTCCACGAAACGGGTTAGAATGGGCCAAACAGTGAGTGTTGACGACGGACACGTAAACGCATCTCGGGGATCGTCAATCATGGAAATCGCTCTGGGACCCCAAAACGCTGAGTAATAGTGCACGAAACGGACGAGGATCGGCCAAAATTATGAGTGTTGATGACCGACACGTAAACAGACACCGGGGTTCATCAATCGTAGAAATCACTTCGGGACTCCAAAACTGAGTAATAGTCCAAGAAACGGGCCAGAATCGGCGCAAACTGGGAGTCTTGATGACCAATACGTAAGTGCAACTTGGCATTTGACAACCATAGAAAACGCTTCGGGACCCCAAAACGGTTAGTAATAGCCCATGAAACGGGCCAGAATCGGCCAAAACTGCGTGTGTTGATGACCGACAAGTAAGCGCACCTTGGGGTTCAACAGCTATGGAAATCGCTCCGGGACCCCAAAACAATGAGTAATAGTCCAAGAAACGGGCATGAATCGGCCAAAACTGAGAGTATCAATGACCACACGTAAGCGCACCTTGGGGTTCAACAACTATGGAAATCACTTCGGGACCCCAAAATGGTGAGTAATAGTCCACGAAACGGGTCAAAATTGGCCAAAACTGTGAGTCTTGACGACGGATACGTACAAGCACCTCGGGGATAGTCAATCGTGGAAATGACTCTAGGACCCTAAAACGCTGAATGGTAGTGCACGAAACGGACCAGAATCTGCAAAAATTATGAGCATTGATGACCGACACATAAACGCACCTCGGGGTTCCTTGATCGTTGAAATCACTTCGGGACCCCAAAACTGAGTAATAGTCCATGAAACGGGTGAGAATCGACAAAAACCCCGAGTGTTGATGACCCACATGTAAACGCACCCAAAGGTTCGTTAATCATGGAAATCACTCCGGGACCCCAAAACATTGAGTAATAGTCCATGAAACAGGCCAGAATCGACAAAAATCGCGAGGATTGATGACCAACACGTAAACGCACCCCAGGGTTTGTTAATCGTGGAAATCAATCCGAGACCCCAAAATAGTGTGTAATAGTCCATGAAACGGGCCAAAATCGGCCAAAACTGTGATTGTTGATGACCGACACGCAAGCGCACCTTGGGTTCGACAACCATGGAAATCGCTCTGGGACCCCAGAATGGTGAGTAATATTTCATCAAACGGGCCAGAATGGGCCAAAACTGTGAGTTTTGATGACCGACACGGAAACGGACCTTGGGTTCGTTAATCGTGGAAATCAATCCGGGCCCCCAAAGCGGAGAGTAATAATACAGGAAACGCGCCAGAATCGGCTAAAACTGTAAGTGTTGATGACCGAGAGGTAAGTGCACCTTGGGGTTCAACAACTATAGAAATCGCTTCAGGACCCCAAAATGGTGAGTAATAGTCCACGAAACAGGTTAGAATGGGCCAAACAGTGAGTGTTGACGACGGACACGTAAACGCATCTCGGGGATCGTCAATCATGGAAATCGCTCTGGGACCCCAAAACGCTGAGTAATAGTGCATGAAACGGACCAGGATCGGCCAAAATTATGAGTGTTGATGACCGACACGTAAACAGACACCGGGGTTCATCAATCGTAGAAATCACTTCGGGACCCCAAAACTGAGTAATAGTCCAAGAAACAGGCCAGAATCGGCGCAAACTGGGAGTCTTGATGACCAATACGTAAGCGCAACTTGGCATTTGACAACCATAGAAAACGCTTCGGGACCCCAAAACGGTTAGTAATAGCCCATGAAACGGGCCAGAATCGGCCAAAACTACGTGTGTTGATGACCGACAAGTAAGCGCACCTTGGGGTTCAACAGCTATGGAAATCGCTCCGGGACCCCAAAACAATGAGTAATAGTCCAAGAAACGGGCAAGAATCGGCCAAAACTGAGAGTATTAGTGACCACACGTAAGCGCACCTTGGGGTTCAACAACTATAGAAATCGCTTCAGGACCCCAAAACGGTGAGTAATAGTCCACGAAACGGGTCAGAATGGGCCAAACAGTGAGTGTTGACGACGGACACGTAAACGCATCTCGGGGATCGTCAATCATGGAAATCGCTCTGGGACCCCAAAACGCTGAGTAATAGTGCACGAAACGGACCAGGATCGGCCAAAATTATGAGTGTTGATGACCGACACGTAAACCGACACCGGGGTTCATCAATCGTAGAAATCACTTCGGGACCCCAAAACTGAGTAATAGTCCAAGAAACAGGCCAGAATCGGCGCAAACTGGGAGTCTTGATGACCAACACGTAAGCGCAACTTGGCATTTGACAACCATAGAAAACGCTTCGGGACCCCAAAACGGTGAGTAATAGCCCATGAAACGGGCCAGAATCGGCCAAAACTGCGTGTGTTGATGACCGACAAGTAAGCGCACCTTGGAGTTCAACAGCTATGGAAATCGCTCCGGGACGCCAAAACAATGAGTAATAGTCCAAGAAACGGGCAAGAATCAGCCAAAACTGAGAGTATCAATGACCACACGTAAGCGCACCTTGGGGTTCAACAACTATGGAAATCACTTCGGGACCCCAAAATGGTGAGTAATAGTCCACGAAACGGGTCAAAATTGGCCAAAACTGCGAGTCTTGATGACGGATACGTACAAGCACCTCGGGGATAATCAATCGTGGAAATGACTCTAGGACACCAAAACACTGAATGGTAGTGCACAAAACGGACCAGAATCTGCAAAAATTATAAGCATTGATGACCGACACATAAACGCACCTCGGGGTTCCTTGATCGTTGAAATCACTTCGGGACCCCAAAACTGAGTAATAGTCCATGAAACGGGTGAGAATCGACAAAAACCCCGAGTGTTGATGACCGACATGTAAATGCACCCAAAGGTTCGTTAATCATGGAAATCACTCCGGGACCCCAAAACATTGAGTAATAGTCCATGAAACAGGCCAGAATCGACAAAAATCGCGAGGATTGATGACCAACACGTAAACGCACCCCAGGGTTCGTTAATCGTGGAAATCACTCCGAGACCCCAAAATAGTGTGTAATAGTCCATGAAACGGGCCAAAATCGGCCAAAACTGTGATTGTTGATGACCGACACGCAAGCGCACCTTGGGGTTCGACAACCATGGAAATCGCTCTGGGACCCCAGCATGGTGAGTAATATTCCATGAAACGGGCCAGAATCGGCCAAAACTGTGAGTTTTGATGACCAACATGGAAACGCACCTTGGGTTCGTTAATCGTGGAAATCAATCCGGGCCCCCAAAGCGGAGAGTAATAATACACGAAACGCGCCAGAATCGGCTAAAACTGTGAGTGTTGATGACCGACACGTAAACGCACCCTGCGGTTCGTTAATCGTGGAAATAATTCAAGGACCCCAAAACAGTAAGTAATAATCCAAGAAATGGGCCAGAATCGTCTAAAACTCCAAGTGTTGATGATCGAGAGGTAAGTGCACCTTGGGGTTCAACAAGTATAGAAATCGCTTCAGGACCCCGAAACGGTGAGTAATAGTCCACGAAACGGGTTAGAATGGGCCAAACTGTGAGTGTTGACGAAGCTCACGTAAACGCATCCCAAGGATCGTCAATCATGGAAATCGCTCTGGGACCCCAAAACGCTGATTAATAGTGCACGAAACGGACCAGGATCGGCCAAAATTATGAGTGTTGATGACCAACATTTAAACGCACACCGGGGTTCATCAATCTTAGAAATCACTTCGGGACCCCAAAACTGAGTAATAATCGAAGAAACAGGCCAGAATCGGCTCAAACTGGGAGTCTTGATGACCAACACGTAAGGGCACCTTGGCATTTGACAACCATAGAAAACGCTTTGGGACCCCAAAACGGTGAGTAATAGCCCATGAAACGGGCCAGAATCGGCCAAAACTGCGTGTGTTGATGACCGACAAGTAAGCGCACCTTGGGGTTCAACAGCTATGGAAATCGCTCCGGGACCCCAAAACAATGAGTAGTAGTCCAAGAAACAGGCAAGAATCGGCCAAAACTGAGAGTATCGATGACCACACGTAAGCGCACCTTGGGGTCCAACAACTATGGAAATCACTTCGGGACCCCAAAATGGTGAGTAATAGTCCACGAAACGGGTCAAAATTGGCCAAAACTGTGAGTGTTGACGACGGATACGTACAAGCACCTCGGGGATAGTCAATCGTGGAAATCACTCTAGGACCCCAAAACGTTGAATGGTAGTGCACGAAACGGACCAGAATCTGCCAAAATTATGAGTATTCATGACCGACACATAAATGCACGCTGGGGTTCCTCAATCGTTGAAATCACTTCGGGACCCCAAAACCGAGTAATAGTCCATGAAATGGGTGAGAATTGACAAAAACCCCGAGTGTTGATGACCGACATGTAAATGCACCCAAGGGTTCGTTAATCATGGAAATCACTCCGGGACCCCAAAACATTGAGTAATAGTCCATGAAACAGGCCAGAATCGACAAAAATCGCGAGTATTAATGACCAACACGTAAACGCACCCCGGGGTTCGCTAATCGTGGAAATCACTCCGAGACCCCAAAATAGTGTGTAATAGTCCATGAAACGGGCCAAAATCGGCCAAAACTGCTATTGTTGATGAGCGACACGCAAGCGCACCTTGGGGTTCAACAACCATGGAAATCACTCTGGGACCCCAGAATGGTGAGAAATATTCCATGAAACGACCCAGAATCGGCCAAAACTGTGATTGTTGATGACCGACACGCAAGCGCACCTTGGGGTTCGACAACCATGGAAATCGCTCTGGGACCCCAGCATGGTGAGTAATATTCCATGAAACGGGCCAGAATCGGCCAAAACTGTGAGTTTTGATGACCAACATGGAAACGCACCTTGGGTTCGTTAATCGTGGAAATCAATCCGGGCCCCCAAAGCGGAGAGTAATAATACACGAAATGCGCCAGAATCGGCTAAAACTGTGAGTGTTGATGACCGACACGTAAACGCACCCTGCGGTTCGTTAATCGTGGAAATAATTCAAGGACCCCAAAACAGTAAGTAATAATCCAAGAAATGGGCCAGAATCGTCTAAAACTCCAAGTGTTGATGATCGAGAGGTAAGTGCACCTTGGGGTTCAACAAGTATAGAAATCGCTTCAGGACCCCAAAACGGTGAGTAATAGTCCACGAAACGGGTTAGAATGGGCCAAACTGTGAGTGTTGACGAAGCTCACGTAAACGCATCCCAAGGATCGTCAATCATGGAAATCGCTCTGGGACCCCAAAACGCTGATTAAAAGTGCACGAAACGGACCAGGATCGGCCAAAATTATGAGTGTTGATGACCAACATTTAAACGCACACCGGGGTTCATCAATCTTAGAAATCACTTCGGGACCCCAAAACTGAGTAATAATCGAAGAAACAGGCCAGAATCGGCTCAAACTGGGAGTCTTGATGACCAACACGTAAGCGCACCTTGGCATTTGACAACCATAGAAAACGCTTTGGGACCCCAAAACGGTGAGTAATAGCCCATGAAACGGGCCAGAATCGGCCAAAACTGTGTGTGTTGATGACCGACAAGTAAGCGCACCTTGGGGTTCAACAGCTATGGAAATCGCTCCGGGACCCCAAAACAATGAGTAGTAGTCCAAGAAACAGGCAAGAATCGGCCAAAACTGAGAGTATCGATGACCACACGTAAGCGCACCTTGGGGTCCAACAACTATGGAAATCACTTCGGGACCCCAAAATGGTGAGTAATAGTCCACGAAACGGGTCAAAATTGGCCAAAACTGTGAGTGTTGACGACGGATACGTACAAGCACCTCGGGGATAGTCAATCGTGGAAATCACTCTAGGACCCCAAAACGTTGAATGGTAGTGCACGAAACGGACCAGAATCTGCCAAAATTATGAGTATTCATGACCGACACATAAACGCACGCTGGGGTTCCTCAATCGTTGAAATCACTTCGGGACCCCAAAACCGAGTAATAGTCCATGAAATGGGTGAGAATTGACAAAAACCCCGAGTGTTGATGACCGACATGTAAATGCACCCAAGGGTTCGTTAATCATGGAAATCACTCCGGGACCCCAAAACATTGAGTAATAGTCCATGAAACAGGCCAGAATCGACAAAAATCGCGAGTATTAATGACCAACACGTAAACGCACCCCGGGGTTCGCTAATCGTGGAAATCACTCCGAGACCCCAAAATAGTGTGTAATAGTCCATGAAACGGGCCAAAATCGGCCAAAACTGCTATTGTTGATGAGCGACACGCAAGCGCACCTTGGGGTTCAACAACCATGGAAATCACTCTGGGACCCCAGAATGGTGAGAAATATTCCATGAAACGACCCAGAATCGGCCAAAACTGTGAGTTTTGATGACCAACACGGAAATGCACCTTGGGCTCGTTAATCGTGGAAATCAATCCGGGCCCCCAAAGCGGAGAGTAATAATACACGAAACGCGCCAGAATCGGCTAAAACTGTGAGTGTTGATGACCGACACGTAAACGCACCCCGGGGTTCGTTAATCGTGGAAATAATTCAAGGACCCCAAAACAGTAAGTAATAATCCAAGAAATGGGCCAGAATCGTCTAAAACTACGAGTGTTGATGACTGAGAGGTAAGTGCACCTTCGGGTTCAACAACTATAGAAATCACTTCAGGACCCCAAAACGGTGAGTAATAGTCCACGAAACGGGTCAGAATGGGCCAAACTGTGAGTGTTGACGACGCACACGTAAACGCATCCCGAGGATCGTCAATCATGGAAATCGCTCTGGGACCCCAAAACGCTGATTAATAGTGCACGAAACGGACAAGGATCGGCCAAAATTATGAGTGTTGATGACCAACACGTAAACGCACACCGGGATTCATCAATCATAGAAATCACCTCGGGACCCCAAAACTGAGTAATAGTCCAAGAAACAGGCCAGAATCGGCGCAAACTGGGAGTCTTGATGACCAACACGTAAGTGCACCTTGGCATTTGACAACCATAGAAAACGCTTTGGGACCCCAAAACGGTGAGTAATAGCCCATGAAACGGGCCAGAATCGGCCAAAACTGCGTGTGTTGATGACCGACAAGTAAGCGCACCTTGGGGCTCAACAGCTATGGAAATCGCTCCGGGACCCCAAAACAATGAGTAGTAGTCCAAGAAACAGGCAAGAATCGGCCAAAACTGAGAGTATCGATGACCACACGTAAGCGCACCTTGGGGTCCAACAACTATGGAAATCACTTCGGGACCCCAAAATGGTGAGTAATAGTCCACGAAACGGGTCAAAATTGGCCAAAACTGTGAGTGTTGACGACGGATACGTACAAGCACCTCGGGGATAGTCAATCGTGGAAATCACTCTAGGACCCCAAAACGTTGAATGGTAGTGCACGAAACGGACCAGAATCTGCCAAAATTATGAGTATTCATGACCGACACATAAACGCACGCTGGGGTTCCTCAATCGTTGAAATCACTTCGGGACCCCAAAACCGAGTAATAGTCCATGAAATGGGTGAGAATTGACAAAAACCCCGAGTGTTGATGACCGACATGTAAATGCACCCAAGGGTTCGTTAATCATGGAAATCACTCCGGGACCCCAAAACATTGAGTAATAGTCCATGAAACAGGCCAGAATCGACAAAAATCGCGAGTATTAATGACCAACACGTAAACGCACCCCGGGGTTCGCTAATCGTGGAAATCACTCCGAGACCCCAAAATAGTGTGTAATAGTCCATGAAACGGGCCAAAATCGGCCAAAACTGCTATTGTTGATGAGCGACACGCAAGCGCACCTTGGGGTTCAACAACCATGGAAATCACTCTGGGACCCCAGAATGGTGAGAAATATTCCATGAAACGACCCAGAATCGGCCAAAACTGTGAGTTTTGATGACCAACACGGAAATGCACCTTGGGCTCGTTAATCGTGGAAATCAATCCGGGCCCCCAAAGCGGAGAGTAATAATACAGGAAACGCGCCAGAATCGGCTAAAACTGTAAGTGTTGATGACCGAGAGGTAAGTGCACCTTGGGGTTCAACAACTATAGAAATCGCTTCAGGACCCCAAAATGGTGAGTAATATTTCATGAAACGGGCCAGAATGGGCCAAAACTGTGAGTTTTGATGACCGACACGGAAACGCACCTTGGGTTCGTTAATCGTGGAAATCAATCCGGGCCCCCAAAGCGGAGAGTAATAATACACGAAACGCGCCAGAATCGGCTAAAACTGTGAGTGTTGATGACCGACACGTAAACGCACCCCGGGGTTCGTTAATCGTGGAAATAATTCAAGGACCCCAAAACAGTAAGTAATAATCCAAGAAATGGGCCAGAATCGTCTAAAACTACGAGTGTTGATGACTGAGAGGTAAGTGCACCTTCGGGTTCAACAACTATAGAAATCACTTCAGGACCCCAAAACGGTGAGTAATAGTCCACGAAACGGGTCAGAATGGGCCAAACTGTGAGTGTTGACGACGCACACGTAAACGCATCCCGAGGATCGTCAATCATGGAAATCGCTCTGGGACCCCAAAACGCTGATTAATAGTGCACGAAACGGACCAGGATCGGCCAAAATTATGAGTGTTGATGACCAACACGTAAACGCACACCGGGGTTCATCAATCATAGAAATCACCTCGGGACCCCAAAACTGAGTAATAGTCCAAGAAACAGGCCAGAATCGGCGCAAACTGGGAGTCTTGATGACCAACACGTAAGCGCACCTTGGCATTTGACAACCATAGAAAACGCTTTGGGACCCCAAAACGGTGAGTAATAGCCCATGAAACGGGCCAGAATCGGCCAAAACTGCGTGTGTTGATGACCGACAAGTAAGCGCACCTTGGGGTTCAACAGCTATGGAAATCGCTCCGGGACCCCAAAACAATGAGTAGTAGTCCAAGAAACAGGCAAGAATCGGCCAAAACTGAGAGTATCGATGACCACACGTAAGCGCACCTTGGGGTCTAACAACTATGGAGGTCACTTCGGGACCCCAAAATGGTGAGTAATAGTCCACGAAACGGGCCAAAATTGGCCAAAACTGTGAGTGTTGACGACGGATACGTACAAGCACCTCGGGGATAGTCAATCGTGGAAATCACTCTAGGACCCCAAAACGTTGAATGGTAGTGCACGAAACGGACCAGAATCTGCCAAAATTAGGAGTATTGATGACCGACACATAAACGCACACTGGGGTTCCTCGATCGTTGAAATCACTTCGGGACCCCAAAACTGAGTAATAGTCCATGAAACGGGTGAGAATCGACAAAAACCCCGAGTGTTGATGACCGACATGTAAATGCACCCAAGGGTTCGTTAATCATGGAAATCACTCCGGGACCCCAAAACATTGAGTAATAGTCCATCAAACAGGCCAGAATCGACAAAAATCGCGAGTATTGATGACCAACACGTAAACGCACCCCGGGATTCGTTAATCGTGGAAATCACTCCAAGACCCCAAAATAGTGTGTAATAGTCCATGAAACGGGCCAAAATCGGCCAAAACTGTGATTGTTGATGACCGACACGCAAGCGCACCTTGGGGTTCGACAACCATGGAAATCGCTCTGGGACCCCAGAATGGTGAGTAATATTCCATGAAACGGGCCAGAATCGGCCAAAACTGTGAGTTTTGATGACCGACACGGAAACGCACCTTGGGTTCGTTAATCGTGGAAATCAATCCGGGCCCCCAAAGCGCAGAGTAATAATACACGAAACGCGCCAGAATCGGCTAAAACTGTGAGTGTTGATGACCGACACGTAAACGCACCCCGGGATTCGTTAATCGTGGAAATAATTCAAGGACCCCAAAAAAGTAAGTAATAATCCAAGAAACGGGCCAGAATCGTCTAAAACTGCGAGTGTTGATGACCGAGAGGTAAGTGCACCTTGGGGTTCAACAACTACAGAAATCGCTTCAGGACCCCAAAACGGTGAGTAATAGTCCACGAAACGGGCCAGAATGGGCCAAACAATGAGTGTTGACGACGGACACGTAAACGCATCCCGGGGATCGTCAATCATGGAAATCGCTCTAGGACCCCAAAACGCTGAGTAATAGTGCACGAAACGGACCAGGATCGGCCAAAATTATGAGTGTTGATGACCAACACGTAAACGCACACCGGGGTTCATCAATCTTAGAAATCACTTCAGGACCCCAAAACTGAGTAATAGTCCAAGAAACAGGCCAGAATCGGCGCAAACTGGGTGTCTTGATGACCAACACGTAAGCGCACCTTGGCATTTGGCAACCATAGAAAACTCTTTGGGACCCCAAAACGGTGAGTAATAGCCCATGAAACGGGCCAGAATCGGCCAAAACTGCGTGTGTTGATGACCGACAAGTAAGCGCACCTTGGGGTTCAACAGCTATGGAAATCGCTCCGGGACCCCAAAAAAATGAGTAGTAGTCCAAGAAACAGGCAAGAATCGGCCAAAATTGAGAGTATCGATGACCGCACGTAAGCGCACCTTGGGGTCTAACAACTATGGAAGTCACTTCAGGACCCCAAAATGGTGAGTAATAGTCCACGAAACGGGCCAAAATTGGCCAAAACTGTGAGTGTTGACGACGGATACGTACAAGCACCTCGGGGATAGTCAATCGTGGAAATCACTCTAGGACCCCAAAACGTTGAATGGTAGTGCACGAAACGGACCAGAATCTGCCAAAATTATGAGTATTGATGACCGACACATAAACGCACGCTGGGGTTCCTCGATCGTTGAAATCACTTCGGGACCCCAAAACTGAGTAATAGTCCATGAAACGGGTGAGAATCGACAAAAACCCCGAGTGTTGATGACCGACATGTAAATGCACCCAAGGGTTCGTTAATCATGGAAATCACTCCGGGACCCCAAAACATCGAGTAATAGTCCATCAAACAGGCCAAAATCGACAAAAATCGCGAGTATTGATGACCAACACGTAAACGCACCCCAGGGTTCGTTAATCGTGGAAATCAATCCGGGACTCCAAAATACTGTGTAATAGTCCACGAAACGGGCCAAAATTGGCCAAAACTGTGATTGTTGATGACCGACACACAAGCGCACCTTGGGGTTCGACAACCATAGAAATCGCTCTGGGACCCCAGAACGGTGAGTAATAGTCCATGAAACGGGCCAGAATCGGCCAAAACTATGAGTTTTGATGACCGACACGGAAACGCACCCTGGGTTCGTTAATCGTGGAAATCAATCTGGGCCCCCAAAGCGGAGAGTAATAATACACGAAACGCGCAGAATCGGCTAAAACTGTGAGTGTTGATGACCGACACGTAAACGCACCCCGGGGTTCGTTAATCGTGGAAATAATTCAAGGACCCCAAAACAGTAAGTAATAATCCAAGAAACGGGCCAGAATCGTCTAAAACTGCGAGTGTTGATGACCGAGAGGTAAGTGCACCTTCGGGTTTAACAACTATAGAAATCGCTTAAGGACTCCAAAACGGTGAGTAATAGTCCACGAAACGGGTCAGAATGGGCCAAACAGTGAGTGTTGACGACGGACACGTAAGCACATCCCAGGGATCGTCAATCATGGAAATCACTCTGGGACCCCAAAACGCTGAGTAATAGTGCACAAAACGGACCAAGATAGGCCAAAATTATGAGTGTTGATGACCAACACGTAGACGCACACCGGCGTTCATCAATCGTAGAAATCACTTCAGGACCCCAAAATTGAGTAATATTCCAAGAAACGGGCCAGAATCGGTGCAAACTGGGAGTCTTGATGACCAACACACAAGCGCACCTTGGCGTTTGACAACCATAGCGGGACCCCAAAACAGTGAGTAATAGGCCATGAAACGGGCCAGAATCGGCCAAAACTGCGTGTGTTGATGACCAACAAGTAAGCGCACCTTGGGGTTCAACAGCTATGGAAATCGCTTCGGGACCCCAAAACAATGAGTAATAGTCCAAGAAACAGGCAAGAATCGGCCCAAACTGCGAGTGTTGACGACGGATACGTACAAGCACCTCGGGGATAGTCAATCGTGGAAATCACTCTAGGACCCCAAAACGCTGAATGGTAGTGCACGAAACGGACCAGAATCTGCCAAAATTATGAGTATTGATGACCGACACATAAACGCACCCCGGGGTTCTTCAATCGTTGAAATTACTTCGGGAGCCCAAAACTGAGTAATAGTCCATGAAACGGGTGACAATCGACAAAAACCCCGAGTGTTGATGACCGACATGTAAATGCACCCAAGGGTTCGTTAATCATGGAAATCACTCCGGGACCTCAAAACATTGAGTAATAGTCCATGAAACAGGCCAGAAACGGCTAAAATTGTGAGTGTTGATGACCGACACGAAAACGCACCCCGGGGTTCGCTAATCGTGGAAATAATTCAAGGACCCCAAAACAGTAAGTAATAATCCAAGAAACGGGCCAGAATCTTCTTCAACTCCGAGTGTTGATGACCGAGAGGTAAGTGAACCTTGGGGTTCAACAACTATAGAAATCGCTTCAGGACCCCAAAACGGTGAGTAATAGTCCTCGAAACGGGTCAGAATGGGCCAAACTGTGAGTGTTGACGACGGACACGTACAAGTAATGAGTGTTGATGACCAACATGTAAACGCACACAGGGGTTCATCAATCTTAGAAATCACTACGGGACCCCAAAACTGAGTAATAGTCCAAGAAACAAGCCAGAATCGGCGCAAACTGGGAGTCTTGATGACCAACACGGAAGCGCACCTTGGCGTCTGACAACCATAGAAAACGCTTCGGGACCCCAAAAAGGTGAGTAATAGCCCATGAAACGGGCCAGAATCGGCCAAAACTGCGTGTGTTGATGACCGACAAGTAAGCGCACCTTGGGGTTCAACAACTGTGGAAATCGCTCCAGGACCCCAAAACAATGAGTAATTGTCCAAGAAACAGGCAACAATCGGCCAAAACTGAGAGTATCGATGGACACACGTAAGCACACCTTGGGGTTCAACAACTATGGAAATCGCTTCAGGACCCCAAAATGGTGAGTAATAGTCCACGAAACGGGTCAAAATTGGCCAAAACTGTGAGTGTTGACGACGGATACGTACAAGCACATCGGGGATAGTAAATCGTGGAAATCACTCTAGGACCCCAAAACGCTGAATGGTAGTGCACGAAACGGACCAGAATCTGCCAAAAATTATGAGTATTGATGACCGACACATAAATGCACCCCAGGGTTCCTCAATCGTTGAAATTACTTCGGGATCCCAAAACTGAGTAATAGTCCATGAAACGGGTGAGAATCGACAAAAACCCCGAGTGTTGATGACCGACATGTAAATGCACCCAAGGGTTCGTTAATCAAGGAAATCACTCTGGGACCCCAAGACATTGAGTAATAGTCCATGAAACAGGCCAGAATCGATAAAAATAGAAAGTGTTGATGACCAACACGTAAACGCACCCCGGGGTTCGTTAATCTGGGAAAATCACTCTGGGACCACAAAATAGTGTGTAATAGTCCACGAAACGGGCCAAAATCGGCCAAAACTATGATTGTTGATGAGCGACATTCAAGCGCACCTTGGGGTTCGACAACCATGGAAATCGCTCCAGGACCCCAGAACGGTGAGTAATAGTCCATGAAACGGGCCAGAACCGGCCAAAACTGTGAGTTTTGATGACCGACACGGAAACGCACCCTGGGTTCGTTAATCGTGGAAATCAATCCGGGCCCCCAAAGTGGAGAGTAATAATACACGAAACGCGCCAGAAACGGCTAAAATTGTGAGTGTTGATGACCGACACGAAAACGCACCCCGGGGTTCGCTAATCGTGGAAATAATTCAAGGACCCCAAAACAGTAAGTAATAATCCAAGAAACGGGCCAGAATCGTCTTAAACTCCAAGTGTTGATGACCGAGAGGTAATTGCACCTTGGGGTTCAACAACTATAGAAATCGCTTCAGGACCCCAAAACGGTGAGTAATAGTCCTCGAAACGGGTCAGAATGGGCCAAACTATGAGTGTTGACGACGGACACGTAAACGCATCCGGGGATCGTCAATCATGGAAATCGCTATGGGACCCCAAAACGCTAAGTAATAGTGCACGAAACGGACCAAGATCGGCCAAAATAATGAGTGTTGATGACCAACACATAAACGCACACAGGGGTTCATCAATCTTAGAAATCACTACGGGACCCCTAAACTGAGTAATAGTCCAAGAAACAAGCCAGAATCGGCGCAAACTGGGAGTCTTGATGACCAACACGGAAGCGCACCTTGGCGTCTGACAACCATAGAAAACGCTTTGGGACCCCAAAAAGGTGAGTAATAGCCCATGAAACGGGCCAGAATCGGCCAAAACTGTGTGTGTTGATGACCGACAAGTAAGCGCACCTTGGGGTTCAACAACTATGGAAATCGCTCCAGGACCCCAAAATAATGAGTAATTGTCCAAGAAACAGGCAAGAATCGGCCAAAACTGAGAGTATCGATGGACACACGTAAGCGCACCTTGGGGTTCAACAACTATGGAAATCGCTTCAGGACCCCAAAATGGTGAGTAATAGTCCACGAAACGGGTCAAAATTGGCCAAAACTGTGAGTGTTGACGACGGATACGTACAAGCACATCGGGGATAGTCAATCGTGGAAATCACTCTAGGACCCCAAAACGCTGAATGGTAGTGCACGAAACGGACCAGAATCTGCCAAAATTATAAGTATTGATGACCGACACATAAATGCACCCCAGGTTTCCTCAATCGTTGCAATTACTTCGGGATCCCAAAACTGAGTAATAGTCCATGAAACGGGTGAGAATCGACAAAAACCCCAAGTGTTGATGACCGACATGTAAATGCACCCAAGGGTTCGTTAATCATGGAAATCACTCTGGGACCCCAAAACATTGAGTAATAGTCCATGAAACAAGCCAGAATCGACAAAAATAGCAAGTGTTGATGACCAACACGTAAACGCACCCCGGGGTTCGTTAATCTGGGAAAATCACTCCGGGACCACAAAATAGTGTGTAATAGTCCACGAAACAGGCCAAAATCGAACAAAACTATGATTGTTGATGAGCGACATGCAAGCACACCTTGGGGTTCGACAACCATGGAAATCGCTCTGGGACCCCAGAACGGTGAGTAATAGTCCATGAAACGGGCCAGAATCGGCCAAAACTGTGAGTTTTGATGATCGACACGGAAACGCACTCTAGGTTCGTTAATCGTGGAAATCAATCTGGGCCCCCAAAGAGAGAGTAATAATACACGAAACGTGCCAGAATCGGCTAAAACTGTGAGTGTTGATGACCGACACGTAAGCGCACTTCGGGGTTCGTTAATCGTGGAAATAATTCAAGGACCCAAAACAGTAAGTAATAATCCAAGAAACGGGCCAGAATCGTCTAAAACTCCGAGTGTTGATGACTGAGAGGTAAGTGCACCTTGGGGTTCAACAACTATAGAAATCACTTTAGGACCCCAAAACGGTGAGTAATAGTCCACGAAACGGGTCAGAATGGGCCAAACAATGAGTGTTGACGACGGACACGTAAACGCATCCCGGGGATCGTCAATCATGGATATCGCTCTGGGACCCCAAAACGCTGAGTAATAGTGCACGAAACGGACCAGGATCGGCCAAAATTATGAGTGTTGATGACCGACACGTAAACGGACACCGGGGTTCATCAATCGTAGAAATCACTTTGGGACCCCAAAACTGAGTAATAGTCCAAGAAACGGGCCAGAATTGGCGCAAACTGGGACTCTTGATGACCAACACGTAAGCGCACCTTGGCGTCTGACAACCATAGAAAATGCTTCGGGACCCCAAAACGGTGAGTAATAGCCCATGAAATGGGCCAGAATCGGCCTAAACTGCGTGTGTTGATGACCGACAAGTGAGCGCACCTTGGGGTTCAACAGCTGTGGAAATCGCTCCGGAACCCCAAAACAATGAGTAATAGTCCAAGAAACAGGCAAGAATCGGCCAAAACTGAGAGTATCGATGACCACACGTAAGCGCACCTTGGGGTTCAACAACTATGGAAATTACTTCGGGACCCCAAAATGGTGAGTAATAGTCGACGAAATGGGTCAAAATTGGCCAAAACTGTGAGTGTTGACGACGGATACGTACAAGCACCTCGGGATAGTCAATCGTGGAAATCACTCTAGGACCCCAAAACGCTCAATGGTAGTGCACGAAACGGACCAGAATCTGCCAAAATTATGAGTATTGATGACCGACACATAAACGCACCCCAGGGTTCCTCAATCGTTGAAATTACTTCGGGACCCCAAAACTGAGTAATAGTCCATGAAACGGGTGAGAATCGACAAAAACCCCGAGTGTTGATGGCCGACATGTAAATGCACCCAAGGGTTCGTTAATCATGGAAATCACTCCGGGACCCCAAAACATTGAGTAATAGTCCATGAAACAGTCTAGAATCGACAAAAATCGCGAGTGTTGATGACCAACACGTAAACACACCCTGGTGTTAGTTAATCGTGGAAAGCACTCCGGGACCCCAAAATAGTGTGTAATAGTAAACGAAACGGGCCAAAATCGGCCAAAACTGTGATGGTTGATGACCGACACGCAAGCACACCTTGGGGTTCGACAACGATGGAAATCGCTTTGGGACCCCAGCACGGTGAGTAATAGTCCACGAAACGGGCCAGAATCGGCCAAAACTGTGAGTTTTGATAACCGACGTGGAAACGCACCCTGGGTTCGTTAATCGTGGAAATCAATCCGGGCCCCCAAAGCGGAGAGTAATAATACACGAAACGCGCCAGAATCGGGTAAATCTGTGAGTGTTGATGACCGACACCTAAACGCAACCCAGGGTTCGTTAATCGTTGAAATAATTCAAGGACCCCAAAACAGTAAGTAATAATCCAAGAAACGGGCCAGAATCGTCTAAAACTGCGAGTGTTGATGACCGAGAGGTAAGTGCACCTTGGGGTTCAACAACTATAGAAATCGCTTCAGGACCACAAAACGGTGAGTAATAGTCCACAAAACGGGTCAGAATGGGCCAAACTGTGAGTGTTGACGACGCACACGTAAACGCATCCCGAGGATCGTCAATCATGGAAATCGTTCTGGGACCCCAAAACGCTGAGTAATAGTGCACGAAATGGAACAGGATCGGCAAAAATTATGAGTGTTGATGACCGACACGTAAACGCACACCGGGGTTCATCAATCGTAGAAATGACTTCGGGACCCCAAAACTGAGTAATAGTCCAAGAAACGGGCCAGAATCGGCCAAAACTGTGAGTTTTGATGACCTACACGGAAACGCACCCTGGGTTCGTTAATCGTGGAAATCAATCTGGGCCCCCAAAGCGGAGAGTAATAATACACGAAACGCGCCAGAATCGGCTAAAACAGTGAGTGTTGATGACCTACACGTAAACGCACCCCGGGGTTCGTTAATCATGGAAATAATCCAAGGACCCCAAAACAGTAAGTAATAATCCAAGAAACGGGCCAGAATGGGCCAAAACTGTGAGTGTTGATGACCGAGAGGTAAGTGCACCTTGGGGTTCAACAACTATAGAAATCGCTTCAGGACCACAAAACGGTGAGTAATAGTCCACAAAACGGGTCAGAATGGGCCAAACTGTAAGTGTTGACGACGCACACGTAAACGCATCCCGAGGATCGTCAATCATGGAAATCGTTCTGGGACCCCAAAACGCTGAGTAATGGTGCACGAAATGGAACAGGATCGGCAAAAATTATGAGTGTTGATGACCGACACGTAAACGCACACCGGGGTTCATCAATCGTAGAAATGACTTCGGGACCCCAAAACTGAGTAATAGTCCAAGAAACGGGCCAGAATCGGCCAAAACTGTGAGTTTTGATGACGTACACGGAAACGCACCCTGGGTTCGCTAATCGTGGAAATCAATCTGGGCCCCCAAAGCGGAGAGTAATAATACACGAAACGCGCCAGAATCGGCTAAAACTGTGAGTGTTGATGACCGACACGTAAACGCACCCCGGGGTTCGTTAATCATGGAAATAATCCAAGGACCCCAAAACAGTAAGTAATAATCCAAGAAACGGGCCAGAATGGGCCAAAACTGTGAGTGTTGATGACTGAGAGGTAAGTGCACCTTGGGGTTCAACAACTATAGAAATCGCTTCAGGACCCCAAAACGGTGAGTAATAGTCCACGTAACGGGTCAGAATGGGCCAAACAATGAGTGTTGACGACGGACACGTAAACGCATCCCGAGAATCGTCAATCATGGAAATCGCTCTGGGACCCCAAAACGCTGAGTAATAGTGCACGAAACGGACCAGGATTGGCCAAAATTATGAGTGTTGATGACCGACACGTAAACGGACACCGGGGTTCATCAATCGTAGAAATCACTTCGGGACCCCAAAACTGAGTAATAGTCCATGAAACGGGCCAGAATTGGCGCAAACTGGGACTCTTGATGACCAACACGTAAGCGCACCTTGGCGTCTGACAACCATAGAAAATGCTTCGGGACCCCAAAACGGTGAGTAATAGCCCATGAAACGGGCCAGAATCGGCCAAAATTGCGTGTGTTGATGACCGACAAGTGAGCGCACCTTGGGGTTCAATAGCTATGGAAATCGCTCTGGGACCCCAAAACAATGAGTAATAGTCCAAGAAACAGGCAAGAATCGGCCAAAACTGAGAGTATCGATGACCACACGTAAGCGCACCTTGGGGTTCAACAACTATGGAAATTGCTTCGGGACCCCGAAATGGTGAGTAATAGTCCACGAAACGGGTCAAAATTGGC
Source organism: Triticum timopheevii (assembly GCA_963921465.1). NCBI lineage: Eukaryota > Viridiplantae > Streptophyta > Magnoliopsida > Poales > Poaceae > Triticum > Triticum timopheevii. The sequence goes on along the minus strand of OY997268.1, from coordinate 47,841,970 downwards.
GAAAACTGTGAGTGTTGACGACGGATATGTACAAGCACCTCGGGATAGTCAATCGTGGAAATCACTCTAGGACCCCAAAACGCTCAATGGTAGTGCACGAAACGGACCAGAATCTGCCAAAATTATGATTATTGATGACCGACACATAAACGCACCCCGGGGTTCCTCAATCGTTGAAATTACTTCGGGACCCCAAAACTGAGTAATAGTCCATGAAACGGGTGAGAATCGACAAAAACCCCAAGTGTTGATGGCCGACATGTAAATGCACCCAAGGGTTCGTTAATCATGGAAATCACTCCGGGACCCCAAAACATTGAGTAATAGTCCATGAAAAAGTCTAGAATCGACAAAAATCGCGAGTGTTGATGACCAACACGTAAACGCACCCTGGGGTTTGTTAATCGTGGAAATCACTCCGGGACCCCAAAATAGTGTGTAATAGTCCACGAAACGGGCCAAAATCGGCCAAAACTGTGATGGTTGATGACCGACACGCAAGCACACCTTGGGGTTCGACAACGATGGAAATCGCTTTGGGACCCCAGCGCGGTGAGTAATAGTCCATGAAACAGGCCAGAATCGGCCAAAACTGTGAGTTTTGATAACCGACGCGGAAACGCACCCTGGGTTCGTTAATCGTGGAAATCAATCCGGGCCCCCAAAGCGGAGAGTAATAATACACGAAACGCGCCAGAATCGGGTAAATCTGTGAGTGTTGATGACCGAGAGGTAAGTGCACCTTGGGGTTCAACAACTATAGAAATCGCTTCAGGACCACAAAACGGTGAGTAATAGTCCACAAAACGGGTCAGAATGGGCCAAACTGTAAGTGTTGACGACCCACACGTAAACGCATCCCGAGGATCGTCAATCATGGAAATCGTTCTGGGACCCCAAAACGCTGAGTAATGGTGCACGAAATGGAACAGGATCGGCAAAAATTATGAGTGTTGATGACCGACACGTAAACGCACACCGGGGTTCATCAATCGTAGAAATGACTTCGGGACCCCAAAATGAGTAATAGTCCCAGAAACGGGCCAGAATCGGCCAAAACTGTGAGTTTTGATGACGTACACGGAAACGCACCCTGGGTTCGCTAATCGTGGAAATCAATCTGGGCCCCCAAAGCGGAGAGTAATAATACACGAAACGCGTCAGAATCGGCTAAAACTGTGAGTGTTGATGACCGACACGTAAACGCACCCCGGGGTTCGTTAATCATGGAAATAATCCAAGGACCCCAAAACAGTAAGTAATAATCCAAGAAACGGGCCAGAATGGGCCAAAACTGTGATTGTTGATGACTGAGAGGTAAGTGCACCTTGGGGTTCAACAACTATAGAAATCGCTTCAGGACCCCAAAACGGTGAGTAATAGTCCACGTAACGGGTCAGAATGGGCCAAACAATGAGTGTTGACGATGGACACGTAAACGCATCCCGGGAATCGTCAATCATGGAAATCGCTCTGGGACCCCAAAACGCTGAGTAATAGTGCACGAAACGGACCAGGATAGGCCAAAATTATGAGTGTTGATGACCGACACGTAAACGGACACCGGGGTTCATCAATCGTAGAAATCACTTCGGGACCCCAAAACTGAGTAATAGTCCATGAAACGGGCCAGAATTGGCGCAAACTGGGACTCTTGATGACCAACACGTAAGCGCACCTTGGCGTCTGACAACCATAGAAAATGCTTCGGGACCCCAAAACGGTGAGTAATAGCCCATGAAACGGGCCAGAATCGGCCAAAACTGCGTGTGTTGATGACCGACAAGTGAGCGCACCTTGGGGTTCAATAGCTATGGAAATCGCTCCGGGACCCCAAAACAATGAGTAATAGTCCAAGAAACAGGCAAGAATCGGCCAAAACTGAGAGTATCGATGACCACACGTAAGCGCACCTTGGGGTTCAACAACTATGGAAATTGCTTCGGGACCCCGAAATGGTGAGTAATAGTCCACGAAACGGGTCAAAATTGGCGAAAACTCTGAGTGTTGACGACGGATACGTACAAGCACCTCGGGATAGTCAATCGTGGAAATCACTCTAGGACCCCAAAACGCTCAATGGTAGTGCACGAAACGGACCAGAATCTGCCAAAATTATGATTATTGATGACCGACACATAAACGCACCCCGGGGTTCCTCAATCGTTGAAATTACTTCGGGACCCCAAAACTGAATAATAGTCCATGAAACGGGTGAGAATCGACAAAAACCCCAAGTGTTGATGGCCGACATGTAAATGCACCCAAGGGTTCGTTAATCATGGAAATCACTCCGGGACCCCAAAACATTGAGTAATAGTCCATGAAAAAGTCTAGAATCGACAAAAATCGCGAGTGTTGATGACCAACACGTAAACGCACCCTAGGGTTTGTTAATCGTGGAAATCACTCCGGGACCCCAAAATAGTGTGTAATAGTCCACGAAACGGGCCAAAATCGGCCAAAACTGTGATGGTTGATGACCGACACGCAAGCACACCTTGGGGTTCGACAACGATGGAAATCGCTTTGGGACCCCAGCACGGTGAGTAATAGTCCATGAAACAGGCCAGAATCGGCCAAAACTGTGAGTTTTGATAACCGACGCGGAAACGCACCCTGGGTTCGTTAATCGTGGAAATCAATCCAGGCCCCCAAAGCGGAGAGTAATAATACACGAAACGCGCCAGAATCGGGTAAATCTATGAGTGTTGATGACCGACACCTAAACACAACCCGGGGTTCGTTAATCGTTGAAATAATTCAAGGACCCCAAAACAGTAAGTAATAATCCAAGAAACGGGCCAGAATCGTCTAAAACTGCGAGTGTTGATGACCGAGAGGTAAGTGCACCTTGGGGTTCAACAACTATAGAAATCGCTTCTGGACCACAAAACGGTGAGTAATAGTCCACAAAACGGGTCAGAATGGGCCAAACTGTGAGTGTTGACGACGCACACGTAAACGCATCCCGAGGATCGTCAATCATGGAAATCGTTCTGGGACCCCAAAACGCTGAGTAATAGTGCACGAAATGGAACAGGATCGGCAAAAATTATGAGTGTTGATGACCGACACGTAAACGCACACCAGGGTTCATCAATCGTAGAAATGACTTCGGGACCCCAAAACTGAGTAATAGTCCAAGAAACGGGCCAGAATCGGCCAAAACTGTGAGTTTTGATGACCTACACGGAAACGCACCCTGGGTTCGTTAATCGTGGAAATCAATCTGGGCCCCCAAAGCGGAGAGTAATAATACACGAAACGCGCCAGAATCGGCTAAAACTGTGAGTGTTGGTGACCGACACGTAAACACACCCCGGGGTTCGTTAATCATCGAAATAATCCAAGGACCCCAAAACAGTAAGTAATAATCCAAGAAACGGGCCAGAATGGGCCAAAACTGTGAGTGTTGATGACTGAACGGTAAGTGCACCTTGGGGTTCAACAACTATAGAAATCGCTTCAGGACCCCAAAACGGTGAGTAATAGTCCGCGTAACGGGTCACAATGGGCCAAACAATGAGTGTTGACGACGGACACGTAAACGCACCCCGGGAATCGTCAATCATGGAAATCGCTTTGGGACCCCAAAACGCTGAGTAATAGTGCACGAAACGGACCAGGATTGGCCAAAATTATGAGTGTTGATGACCGACACGTAAACGGACACCGGGGTTCATCAATCGTAGAAATCACTTCGGGACCCCAAAACTGAGTAATAGTCCATGAAACGGGCCAGAATTGGCGCAAACTGGGACTCTTGATGACCAACACGTAAGCGCACCTTGGCGTCTGACAACCATAGAAAATGCTTCGGGACCCCAAAACGGTGAGTAATAGCCCATGAAACGGGCCAGAATCGGCCAAAACTGCGTGTGTTGATGACCGACAAGTGAGCGCACCTTGGGGTTCAATAGCTATGGAAATCGCTCCGGGACCCCAAAACAATGAGTAATAGTCCAAGAAACAGGCAAGAATCGGCCAAAACTGAGAGTATCGATGACCACACGTAAGCGCACCTTGGGGTTCAACAACTATGAAAATTGCTTCGGGACCCCGAAATGGTGAGTAATAGTCCACGAAACGGGTCAAAATTGGCGAAAGCTCTGAGTGTTGACGACGGATACGTACAAGCACCTCGGGATAGTCAATCGTGGAAATCACTCTAGGACCCCAAAATGCTCAATGGTAGTGCACGAAACGGACCAGAATCTTCCAAAATTATGATTATTGATGACCGACACATAAACGCACCCCGGGGTTCCTCAATCGTTGAAATTATTTCGGGACCCCAAAACTGAGTAATAGTCCATGAAACGGGTGAGAATCGACAAAAACCCCAAGTGTTGATGGCCGACATGTAAATGCACCCAAGGGTTCGTTAATCATGGAAATCACTCCGGGACCCCAAAACATTGAGTAATAGTCCATGAAAAAGTCTAGAATCGACAAAAATCGCGAGTGTTGATGACCAACACGTAAACGCACCCTGGGTTTGTTAATCGTGGAAATCACTCCGGGACCCCAAAATAGTGTGTAATAGTCCACGAAACGGGCCAAAATCGGCCAAAACTGTGATGGTTGATGACCGACACGCAAGCACACCTTGGGGTTCGACAACGATGGAAATCGCTTTGGGACCCCAGCACGGTGAGTAATAGTCCATGAAACAGGCCAGAATCGGCCAAAACTTTGAGTTTTGATAACCGACGCGGAAACGCACCCTGGGTTCGTTAATCGTGGAAATCAATCCGGGCCCCCAAAGCGGAGAGTAATAATACACGAAACGCGCCAGAATCGGGTAAATCTATGAGTGTTGATGACCGACACCTAAACGCAACCCGGGGTTCGTTAATCGTTGAAATAATTCAAGGACCCCAAAACAGTAAGTAATAATCCAAGAAACGGGCCAGAATGGGCCAAAACTGTGAGTGTTGATAACCGAGAGGTAAGTGCACCTTGGGGTTCAACAACTATAGAAATCGCTTCAGGACCACAAAACGGTGAGTAATAGTCCACAAAACGGGTCAGAATGGGCCAAACTGTGAGTGTTGACGACGCACACGTAAACGCATCCCGAGGATCGTCAATCATGGAAATCGTTCTGGGACCCCAAAACGCTGAGTAATAGTGCACGAAATGGAACAGGATCGGCAAAAATTATGAGTGTTGATGACCGACACGTAAACGCACACCGGGGTTCATCAATCGTAGAAATGACTTCGGGACCCCAAAACTGAGTAATAGTCCAAGAAACGGGCCAGAATCGGCCAAAACTGTGAGTTTTGATGACCTACACGGAAACGCACCCTGGGTTCGTTAATCGTGGAAATCAATCTGGGCCCCCAAAGCGGAGAGTAATAATACACGAAACGCGCCAGAATCGGCTAAAACTGTGAGTGTTGATGACCGACACGTAAACGCACCCCGGGGTTCGTTAATCATGGAAATAATCCAAGGACCCCAAAACAGTAAGTAATAATCCAAGAAACGGGCCAGAATGGGCCAAAACTGTGAGTGTTGATGACTGAGAGGTAAGTGCACCTTGGGGTTCAACAACTATAGAAATCGCTTCAGGACCCCAAAACGGTGAGTAATAGTCCGCGTAACGGGTCACAATGGGCCAAACAATGAGTGTTGACGACGGACACGGAAACGCACCCCGGGAATCGTCAATCATGGAAATCGCTCTGGGACCCCAAAACGCTGAGTAATAGTGCACAAAACGGACCAGGATTGGCCAAAATTATGTGTGTTGATGACCGACACGTAAACGGACACCGGGGTTCATCAATCGTAGAAATCACTTCGGGACCCCAAAACTGAGTAATAGTCCATGAAACGGGCCAGAATTGGCGCAAACTGGGACTCTTGATGACCAACACGTAAGCGCACCTTGGCGTCTGACAACCATAGAAAATGCTTCGGGACCCCAAAACGGTGAGTAATAGCCCATGAAACGGGCCAGAATCGGCCAAAACTGCGTGTGTTGATGACCGACAAGTGAGCGCACCTTGGGGTTCAATAGCTATGGAAATCGCTCCGGGACCCCAAAACAATGAGTAATAGTCCAAGAAACAGGCAAGAATCGGCCAAAACTGAGAGTATCGATGACCACACGTAAGCGCACCTTGGGGTTCAACAACTATGGAAATTGCTTCGGGACCCCGAAATGGTGAGTAATAGTCCACGAAACGGGTCAAAATTGGCGAAAACTCTGAGTGTTGACGACGGATACGTACAAGCACCTCGGGATAGTCAATCGTGGAAATCGCTCTAGGACCCCAAAATGCTCAATGGTAGTGCACGAAACGGACCAGAATCTGCCAAAATTATGATTATTGATGACCGACACATAAACGCACCCCGGGGTTCCTCAATCGTTGAAATTACTTCGGGACCCCAAAACTGAGTAATAGTCCATGAAACGGGTGAGAATCGACAAAAACCCCAAGTGTTGATGGCCGACATGTAAATGCACCCAAGGGTTCGTTAATCATGGAAATCACTCCGGGACCCCAAAACATTGAGTAATAGTCCATGAAAAAGTCTAGAATCGACAAAAATCGCGAGTGTTGATGACCAACACGTAAACGCACCCTGGGGTTTGTTAATCGTGGAAATCACTCCGGGACCCCAAAATAGTGTGTAATAGTCCACGAAACGGGCCAAAATCGGCCAAAACTGTGATGGTTGATGACCGACACGCAAGCACACCTTGGGGTTCGACAACGATGGAAATCGCTTTGGGACCCCAGCACGGTGAGTAATAGTCCATGAAACAGGCCAGAATCGGCCAAAACTTTGAGTTTTGATAACCGACGTGGAAACGCACCCTGGGTTCGTTAATCGTGGAAATCAATCCGGGCCCCCAAAGCGGAGAGTAATAATACACGAAACGCGCCAGAATCGGGTAAATCTATGAGTGTTGATGACCGACACCTAAACGCAACCCGGGGTTCGTTAATCGTTGAAATAATTCAAGGACCCCAAAACAGTAAGTAATAATCCAAGAAACGGGCCAGAATGGGCCAAAACTGTGAGTGTTGATAACCGAGAGGTAAGTGCACCTTGGGGTTCAACAACTATAGAAATCGCTTCAGGACCACAAAACGGTGAGTAATAGTCCACAAAACGGGTCAGAATGGGCCAAACTGTGAGTGTTGATGACGCACACGTAAACGCATCCTGAGGATCGTCAATCATGGAAATCGTTCTGGGACCCCAAAACGCTGAGTAATAGTGCACGAAATGGAACAGGATCGGCAAAAATTATGAGTGTTGATGACCGACACGTAAACGCACACCGGGGTTCATCAATCGTAGAAATGACTTCGGGACCCCAAAACTGAGTAATAGTCCAAGAAACGGGCCAGAATCGGCCAAAACTGTGAGTTTTGATGACCTACACGGAAACGCACCCTGGGTTCGTTAATCGTGGAAATCAATCTGGGCCCCCAAAGCGGAGAGTAATAATACACGAAACGCGCCAGAATCGGCTAAAACTGTGAGTGTTGATGACCGACACGTAAACGCACCCCGGGGTTCGTTAATCATGGAAATAATCCAAGGACCCCAAAACAGTAAGTAATAATCCAAGAAACGGGCCAGAATGGGACAAAACTGTGAGTGTTGATGACTGAGAGGTAAGTGCACCTTGGGGTTCAACAACTATAGAAATCGCTTCAGGACCCCGAAACGGTGAGTAATAGTCCGCGTAACGGGTCACTATGGGCCAAACAATGAGTGTTGACGACGGACACGTAAACGCACCCCGGGAATCGTCAATCATGGAAATCGCTCTGGGACCCCAAAACGCTGAGTAATTGTGCACGAAACGGACCAGGATTGGCCAAAATTATGAGTGTTGATGACCGACACGTAAACGGACACCGGGGTTCATCAATCGTAGAAATCACTTCGGGACCCCAAAACTGAGTAATAGTCCATGAAACGGGCCAGAATTGGCGCAAAGTGGGACTCTTGATGACCAACACGTAAGCGCACCTTGGCGTCTGACAACCATAGAAAATGCTTCGGGACCCCAAAACGGTGAGTAATAGCCCATGAAACGGGCCAGAATCGGCCAAAACTGCGTGTGTTGATGACCGACAAGTGAGCGCACCTTGGGGTTCAATAGCTATGGAAATCGCTCCGGGACCCCAAAACAATGAGTAATAGTCCAAGAAACAGGCAAGAATCGGCCAAAACTGAGAGTATCGATGACCACACGTAAGCGCACCTTGGGGTTCAACAACTATGGAAATTGCTTCGGGACCCCGAAATGGTGAGTAATAGTCCACGAAACGGGTCAAAATTGGCGAAAACTCTGAGTGTTGACGACGGATACGTACAAGCACCTCGGGATAGTCAATCGTGGAAATCACTCTAGGACCCCAAAATGCTCAATGGTAGTGCACGAAACGGACCAGAATCTGCCAAAATTATGATTATTGATGACCGACACATAAACGCACCCCGGGGTTCCTCAATCGTTGAAATTACTTCGGGACCCCAAAACTGAGTAATAGTCCATGAAACGGGTGAGAATCGACAAAAACCCCAAGTGTTGATGGCCGACATGTAAATGCACCCAAGGGTTCGTTAATCATGGAAATCACTCCGGGACCCCAAAACATTGAGTAATAGTCCATGAAAAAGTCTAGAATCGACAAAAATCGCGAGTGTTGATGACCAACACGTAAACGCACCCTGGGGTTTGTTAATCGTGGAAATCACTCCGGGACCCCAAAATAGTGTGTAATAGTCCACGAAACGGGCCAAAATCGGCCAAAACTGTGATGGTTGATGACCGACACGCAAGCACACCTTGGGGTTCGACAACGATGGAAATCGCTTTGGGACCCCAGCACGGTGAGTAATAGTCCATGAAACAGGCCAGAATCGGCCAAAACTTTGAGTTTTGATAACCGACGTGGAAACGCACCCTGGGTTCGTTAATCGTGGAAATCAATCCGGGCCCCCAAAGCGGAGAGTAATAATACACGAAACGCGCCAGAATCGGGTAAATCTATGAGTGTTGATGACCGACACCTAAACGCAACCCGGGGTTCGTTAATCGTTGAAATAATTCAAGGACCCCAAAACAGTAAGTAATAATCCAAGAAACGGGCCAGAATGGGCCAAAACTGTGAGTGTTGATAACCGAGAGGTAAGTGCACCTTGGGGTTCAACAACTATAGAAATCGCTTCAGGACCACAAAACGGTGAGTAATAGTCCACAAAACGGGTCAGAATGGGCCAAACTGTGAGTGTTGACGACGCACACGTAAACGCATCCCGAGGATCGTCAATCATGGAAATCGTTCTGGGACCCCAAAACGCTGAGTAATAGTGCACGAAATGGAACAGGATCGGCAAAAATTATGAGTGTTGATGACCGACACGTAAACGCACACCGGGGTTCATCAATCGTAGAAATGACTTCGGGACCCCAAAACTGAGTAATAGTCCAAGAAACGGGCCAGAATCGGCCAAAACTGTGAGTTTTGATGACCTACACGGAAACGCACCCTGGGTTCGTTAATCGTGGAAATCAATCTGGGCCCCCAAAGCGGAGAGTAATAATACACGAAACGCGCCAGAATCGGCTAAAACTGTGAGTGTTGATGACCGACACGTAAACGCACCCCGGGGTTCGTTAATCATGGAAATAATCCAAGGACCCCAAAACAGTAAGTAATAATCCAAGAAACGGGCCAGAATGGGCCAAAACTGTGAGTGTTGATGACTGAGAGGTAAGTGCACCTTGGGGTTCAACAACTATAGAAATCGCTTCAGGACCCCGAAACGGTGAGTAATAGTCCGCGTAACGGGTCACTATGGGCCAAACAATGAGTGTTGACGACGGACACGTAAACGCACCCCGGGAATCGTCAATCATGGAAATCGCTCTGGGACCCCAAAACGCTGAGTAATTGTGCACGAAACGGACCAAGATTGGCCAAAATTATGAGTGTTGATGACCGACACGTAAACGGACACCGGGTTTCATCAATCGTAGAAATCACTTCGGGACCCCAAAACTGAGTAATAGTCCATGAAACGGGCCAGAATTGGCGCAAAGTGGGACTCTTGATGACCAACACGTAAGCGCACCTTGGCGTCTGACAACCATAGAAAATGCTTCGGGACCCCAAAACGGTGAGTAATAGCCCATGAAACGGGCCAGAATCGGCCAAAACTGCGTGTGTTGATGACCGACAAGTGAGCGCACCTTGGGGTTCAATAGCTATGGAAATCGCTCCGGGACCCCAAAACAATGAGTAATAGTCCAAGAAACAGGCAAGAATCAGCCAAAACTGAGAGTATCGATGACCACACGTAAGCGCACCTTGGGGTTCAACAACTATGGAAATTGCTTCGGGACCCCGAAATGGTGAGTAATAGTCCACGAAACGGGTCAAAATTGGCGAAAACTCTGAGTGTTGACGACGGATACGTACAAGCACCTCGGGATAGTCAATCGTGGAAATCACTCTAGGACCCCAAAATGCTCAATGGTAGTGCACGAAACGGACCAGAATCTGCCAAAATTATGATTATTGATGACCGACACATAAACGCACCCCGGGGTTCCTCAATCGTTGAAATTACTTCGGGACCCCAAAACTGAGTAATAGTCCATGAAACGGGTGAGAATCGACAAAAACCCCAAGTGTTGATGGCCGACATGTAAATGCACCCAAGGGTTCGTTAATCATGGAAATCACTCCGGGACCCCAAAACATTGAGTAATAGTCCATGAAAAAGTCTAGAATCGACAAAAATCGCGAGTGTTGATGAACAACACGTAAACGCACCCTGGGGTTTGTTAATCGTGGAAATCACTCCGGGACCCCAAAATAGTGTGTAATAGTCCACGAAACGGGCCAAAATCGGCCAAAACTGTGATGGTTGATGACCGACACGCAAGCACACCTTGGGGTTCGACAACGATGGAAATCGCTTTGGGACCCCAGCACGGTGAGTAATAGTCCATGAAACAGGCCAGAATCGGCCAAAACTTTGAGTTTTGATAACCGACGCGGAAACGCACCCTGGGTTCGTTAATCGTGGAAATCAATCCGGGCCCCCAAAGCGGAGAGTAATAATACACGAAACGCGCCAGAATCGGGTAAATCTATGAGTGTTGATGACCGACACCTAAACGCAACCCGGGGTTCGTTAATCGTTGAAATAATTCAAGGACCCCAAAACAGTAAGTAATAATCCAAGAAACGGGCCAGAATCGTCTAAAACTGCGAGTGTTGATGACCGAGAGGTAAGTGCACCTTGGGGTTCAACAACTATAGAACTTGCTTCAGGACCACAAAACGGTGAGTAATAGTCCACAAAACAGGTCAGAATGGGCCAAACTGTGAGTGTTGACGATGCACACGTAAACGCATCCCGAGGATCGTCAATCATGGAAATCGTTCTGGGACCCCAAAACGCTGAGTAATAGTGCACGAAATGGAACAGGATCGGCAAAAATTATGAGTGTTGATGACCGACACGTAAACGCACACTGGGGTTCATCAATCGTAGAAATGACATCGGGACACCAAAACTGAGTAATAGTCCAAGAAACGGGCCAGAATCGGCCAAAACTGTGAGTTTTGATGACCTACACGGAAACGCACCCTGGGTTCGTTAATCGTGGAAATCAATCTGGGCCCCCAAAGCGGAGAGTAATAATACACGAAACGCGCCAGAATCGGCTAAAACTGTGAGTGTTGATGACCGACACGTAAACGCACCGCGGGGTTCGTTAATCATGGAAATAATCCAAGGACCCCAAAACAGTAAGTAATAATCCAAGAAACGGGCCAGAATGGGCCAAAACTGTGAGTGTTGATGACTGAGAGGTAAGTGCACCTTGGGGTTCAACAACTATAGAAATCGCTTCAGGACCCCAAAACGGTGAGTAATAGTCCACGTAACGGGTCAGAATGGGCCAAACAATGAGTGTTGACGACGGACACGTAAACGCATCCCGGGAATCGTCAATCATGGAAATCGCTCTGGGACCCCAAAACGCTGAGTAATAGTGCACGAAACGGACCAGGATTGGCCAAAATTATGAGTGTTGATGACCGACACGTAAACGGACACCGGGGTTCATCAATCGTAGAAATCACTTCGGGACCCCAAAACTGAGTAATAGTCCATGAAACGGGCCAGAATTGGCGCAAACTGGGACTCTTGATGACCAACACGTAAGCGCACCTTGGCGTCTGACAACCATAGAAAATGCTTCGGGACCCCAAAACGGTGAGTAATAGCCCATGAAACGGGCCAGAATCGGCCAAAACTGCGTGTGTTGATGACCGACAAGTGAGCGCACCTTGGGGTTCAATAGCTATGGAAATCGCTCCGGGACCCCAAAACAATGAGTAATAGTCCAAGAAACAGGCAAGAATCGGCCAAAACTGAGAGTATCGATGACCACACGTAAGCGCACCTTGGGGTTCAACAACTATGGAAATTGCTTCGGGACCCCGAAATGGTGAGTAATAGTCCACGAAACGGGTCAAAATTGGCGAAAACTCTGAGTGTTGACGACGGATACGTACAAGCACCTCGGGATAGTCAATCGTGGAAATCACTCTAGGACCCCAAAACGCTCAATGGTAGTGCACGAAACGGACCAGAATCTGCCAAAATTATGATTATTGATGACCGACACATAAACGCACCCCGGGGTTCCTCAATCGTTGAAATTACTTCGGGACCCCAAAACTGAGTAATAGTCCATGAAACGGGTGAGAATCGACAAAAACCCCAAGTGTTGATGGCCGACATGTAAATGCACCCAAGGGTTCGTTAATCATGGAAATCACTCCGGGACCCCAAAACATTGAGTAATAGTCCATGAAAAAGTCTAGAATCGACAAAAATCGTGAGTGTTGATGACCAACACGTAAACGCACCCTGGGGTTTGTTAATCGTGGAAATCACTCCGGGACCCCAAAATAGTGTGTAATAGTCCACGAAACGGGCCAAAATCGGCCAAAACTGTGATGGTTGATGACCGACACGCAAGCACACCTTGGGGTTCGACAACGATGGAAATCGCTTTGGGACCCCAGCACGGTGAGTAATAGTCCATGAAACAGGCCAGAATCGGCCAAAACTGTGAGTTTTCATAACCGACGCGGAAACGCACCCTGGGTTCGTTAATCGTGGAAATCAATCCGGGCCCCCAAAGCGGAGAGTAATAATACACGAAACGCGGCAGAATCGGGTAAATCTGTGAGTGTTGATGACCGACACCTAAACGCAACCCGGGGTTCGTTAATCGTTGAAATAATTCAAGGACCCCAAAACAGTAAGTAATAATCCAAGAAACGGGCCAGAATCGTCTAAAACTGCGAGTGTTGATGACCGAGAGGTAAGTGCACCTTGGGGTTCAACAACTATAGAAATCGCTTCAGGACCCCAAAACGGTGAGTAATAGTCCACAAAACGGGTCAGAATGGGCCAAACTGTGAGTGTTGACGACGCACACGTAAACGCATCCCGAGGATCGTCAATCATGGAAATCGCTCTGGGACCCCAAAACGCTGAGTAATAGTGCACGAAATGGACCAGGGTCGGCAAAAGTTATGAGTGTTGATGACCGACACGTAAACGCACACCGGGGTTCATCAATCGTAGAAATGACTTCGGGACCCCAAAACTGAGTAATAATCCAAGAAACGGGCCAGAATCGGCCCAAACTGGGAGTCTTGATGACCAACACGTAATTGCACCTTGGGGTTTGACAACCATAGAAAATGCTTCATGACCCCCAAAAGATTAGCAATAGTCCACGAAAAGGGCCAGAATCGGACAAAACTGCGTGTGTTGATGACTGACACGTAAGCACACCTTGGGGTTCAACAACTATTGAAATCGCTTCGGGACCCCGAAACAATGAGTAATAGTCCAAGATACGGACCAGAATCGGCCAAAACTGAGAGTGTTGATGACCGACACGTAAGCGCCCCTCGGGGATCAACAACTATGGAAATCGCTTCGAGACCCCAAAACGGTGAGTAATAGTCCATGAAACCGGTCAAAATTAGCCAAAATTGTGACTGTTGACAACGGACACGTAAATGCTCTAGGACCCCAAACGATGAGTGGTAGTGCACGAAATGGACCAGAATTGGCAAAAATTGTGAGTGTTGATGACCGACACGTAAACACACCCCGGGGTTCGTCAATCGTCTAAATCACTTCGGGACCCCGAAACTGAGTAATAGTCCAAGAAGCGGGACATAATCGGCCCAAACTGCGAGTCTTGACAACCAACACGTAAGCACACCTTGGGGTTTAACAACCATGAAATTGCTTTGGGACCACAAAACAGTGAGTATTGATCCCGAGGGTTGATAACTGACACGTAAACGCAACGAGGGGTTCGTTAATCGCGGAAATCACTCCGGGACCCCAAAACGGTGAGTATTAGTCCCCGAAACGGGTCATAATGGGCCAAAACTGTGAGTGTTGACGACGGACACGTAAACGCACCCCGGGTATTCTCAATCGTGGAAATCGCTCTCAGACCCCAAAACGCTGGGTAGTAGTGCACGAAACGGACCTGAATTGGCAAAAATTGTGAATGTTGATGACCGACACGTAAACGCACACCAGGGTTCGTCAATCGGTGATATAGCTTCGGGAACCCAAAATTGAATAATAGTCCATGAAATGGGCCAGAAACGGCCAAAACTGTGTGTGTTGATGACCGACACGTAAGCGCACCTTGGCGGTTCAACAACTACGGAAATCGCTTCGGGACCCCAAAACTATGAATCATAGTCCAAGAAACGGGCGAGAATCGGCCAAAACTAAAAGTGTTGATGACCGACACGTAAGCGCACCTTGGGGTTCAACAATTATGAAAATCGCTTCGGGACCCCAAAATGGTGATTAATACTCCACGAAACGGGTCAAAATTGGCCAAAACTGTGAGTGTTGACGACAAACACGTAAAAGCACCTCGGGGATAGTCAATCGTGGAAATCGCTCTAGGACCCCAAAACGCTGAATGGTGGTGCATGAAACAGACCAGAATCTGCCAAAATTATGAGTATTGATGACCGACACGTAAACGCACCCCGGGGTTGCTCAATCGTGGAAATCACTTCGGGACCCCAAAACTGAGCAATAGTCCAAGAAAGGGGCCAGAATACTCCCAAACTATGAGTCTTCACAACTAACACATAACCACGCCTTGGGGTTCAACAACCATGGAAATTGTTTTGAGACCACAAAACATTGAGTAATAGTCCACGAAACGGGTCAGAATCGACAAAAACCCCGAGTGTTGATGACCGACACGTAAACGCACCCAAGGGTTCATTAATCATGGAAATCACTCCAGGACTCCAAAACAGTGAGTAATAGTCCACGAAACGGGCCAGAATCAAAAAAACTGTGAGTGTTGATGACCAACACGTAAATGCACCCCGGGGTTCGTCGGTCATGGAAATGACTCTGGGACCCCAAAACAGTGATTAAGTCCACGAAACGGGCCAGAATCGGCCAAAATTGCGTGTGTTGATGACCAACACGTAACAGCACCTTGGGGTTCAACAACTATGGAAATCGCTCTGGGACCCCAAAACAATGAGTAATAGTCCAAGAAACGGGCTAATACGTCTCCAACATATCTATAATTTTTTGTTCTTCTGTGCTATTATATTATCTGTTTTGGATGTTTTATATGCATTAATATGCTATTTGATATGGTTTTTGAGACTAACCTATTAACCTAGAGCGCAGTGCCAGTTTCTGTTTTTTCCTTGTTTTTGAGTATCACAGAAAATGAATATCAAACGGACTCCAATTGACATGAAAATTTATGGAGCTTATTTTTGGACCAGAAGAAGCCCAGGGAGCATCGGAGATGGACCGGAGGAGTCACGAGGCCACCAAGAGGGTGGAGGCCATGCCCTACCCCCTTGGGTGCGCCCCTACCTTCTGGTTGCCTCGTAGACACCCCTGACTTGTTCCCGACACCAACACCTCTTATATATCCCCAAACTTCTAGAACAGAACCTAGAATCCGGAGGGGTGATCCATCACCGATGGCCATCTTCATCATGCCGGCGCTCCTCATGACGAGGAGGGACTAATTTACCCTAGGGGCTGAGGGTAT
Organism: Triticum timopheevii; assembly: GCA_963921465.1. NCBI lineage: Eukaryota > Viridiplantae > Streptophyta > Magnoliopsida > Poales > Poaceae > Triticum > Triticum timopheevii. The sequence continues at coordinate 47,825,811 of OY997268.1, read as the reverse complement.
GTACCAGTAGCTATGTGTTTGATATCTCTCTCTCTCTCTCTCTCTCTCTCTCTCTCTCGTGTGTTTCTTGATATGGCACGATCTTGATGTACCACGAGCTTTTATATTATAGTTGGATCTTATGATGTTTCTCCCCCTCTTCCTTCTTGTAATGGATAGAATTTTCCCTTTGAAGTTATCTTATCAGATTGAGTCTTTAAGGACATGAGAACACTTGATGTACGTCTTGCGTGGGATACCCGTGGTGACAATGGGATATTCTATTGATACACTTGATGTATGTTTTGGTGATCAACTTGCGGGTTCCGTGACCTTGGGACTCTGCCAAAATTATGAGTGTTGATGACCGACATGTAAACGCACCCCGGGGTTCATCATCGTGGATCATCTCGGGACCCCAAACTAAGTTATAGTCCAAGAAACGGCCATAATCGGCCCGAACTGCGAGTCTTGAAGACCAACACATAAGCACACCTTGGGGTTCAGCAACCATGGAAATCGCTTTTTGGGACCCAAAAAACGGTGAGTAATAATCCACGAAACGGGTCAGAATCGGCCAAAACTGTGAGTGTTGATGACCGACACGTAAACGCACAACGGGGTTTGTTAATCATGGAAATCACTCCGGGACACCAAAACAGTGAGTAATAGTCCATAAAAAGGGCCAGAACCGGCCATAACTGTGAGTGTTGATGACCCACACGTAAGCGCACCTTGGGGTTTCACAACTATGGAAATCGCTTCGGGACCCCAAAACGGTAAGTAATAGTCCACTAATAGGCCAAAATCTGCCAAAAATGTGAGTGTTGATGACCGACAGTTTAACGCACCCCGGGTTCGCTAATTGTGCAAATCACTCCGGGACCCCAAAATAGTGAGTAATTGTCCACGAAATGGGTCAGAATCGGCCAAAACTGTGAGTGTTGATGACCGTCACGTATGCGCACGTCACTACAGGAATCAGCAGTTTTGCCGTCTGGCGATTACAGACGGCAAAGAGGGAAATACAGACGGCAAAGGCTTTGCCGTCAGCTGGTTGACGGCAAAGCTAGACGGCGAAGCATAAATCGGCAAAGCAGTTCTTTGCTGTCAGCTCTTTATCGGGCAGACGACAAAGACTTTGCCGTGAGTGAATGCAATGTGCCGTCAGCCATACAGTGTAGACGGCAAAAAAAAAGTCGCCTAATGGAGATGGACGCCGTTACAGGTTCGCCGTCAGGCTTTATGCTCGGCGGACGGCAAAGGCACAAGGTTTGCCGTCAGCTTTCTGTCCAGGCAGATGGCAAAGTCTTGCATTATGCCGTCAGGCGGCCCAAGAGTCTGACGGCAAAGCCTCGCTTTTTGCCGTCAGGCGTCCCAAGTGGCATACGGCAAAGTCGCCAGTTTTGCCGTCGGGCGGCCCAAGAGGCAGACGGCAAAGTCTTGCGCTTTGCCATCAGGCGGACCCATTTGAGTGACAGCAAAGGTTGTGCACTTTTTTTGCAAAATTCATATTAATTTGGCACTCAATATATATCATAATTTGGCACAGATATAAATTGCCACAGTTTGTATACACAATATATATCATAAATTGGCACAGTTTGTATACACAATATATATCATAATTTGGCAGTTTGTATACACATATATATATCATAATTTGGCACAGTTTGTATACACAATATATATCATAATTTGGCACAGATGACACAGTTCATAGCACTGATCCATAGCAAATATGACATAGTTCATAGCACCGTTCCATAACACATTCATATCAAATACCACACAGAGTATACCAAATGCCCGTAGCGAGCTAGTCCATAGCAAATATAAGAGTACAAAGTTTTCCATAGCAAGAGTACAAAGTTTTCCATAGCAAATGAACAAAGGAGGCACCAGCACATAAATTTTGGCACTACAACAAATGTCTTCATGTCCATATCATAGTCCAAAGAGCACCTGTGTGGCAACCTACAAGATGAAATCATCAACATGTCATATTTTGGCATAATAAAAAAAGGGCTTTGAATCATCAAGATGCCGAATAGACAAAAGAAAGTACTTGAAGACCTGTCCAATTTTGAACATGTCAATTTAACATTCTAGATCATGAAGATCTACAAGAATGGTCTCTAAATCATGAAAACAAATAGCTACTTGTTTCTACTTATAAGATTGATTCATTTTAACACTGTAAATCATGAATATCTTCGAGTGCTCTCTAAATCATGAATAAAAATAGCTTCAACTGGTTTCTAAATCATGAAAATAAATAGCTTCAAGAATGCATATAGCTAATTAAGATCATGGTTGAAATGGTTCAAATCTATCATGGTTTCAAATGGTCTCTACTTGTCTCTATTATAAGTTTGATCTTCAAATGGTTCAAACGGTCTCTACTTACAAGTTTCTAAATCATGGAGATCATCAAATGGTCTCTAAATCATAAAAATAAATAGCTATGTGTCTCTAATTATAAGACTGATTCAACTTAACACTCTAAATCATGAATAAAAATAGCTTCAAGTGGTCTCTAAATCATGAAAATAAATGGTCTCTACTTGTTTCTACTTAAAATTTGATCTTCAAATGGTTCGAATGGTCTCTACTTACAAGATTCTAAATCATGGAGATATTCAAATGGTGTCTAAATCTTGAAAATAAATAGCTACTTGTCTCTAAATCATGAATATCTTTAAATCGTCTCTAAATCATGAAAATCATGGAGATATGTAGGCACTAACCATACTCGATCTCAAAGATTCGGAGAACCACCATGGTCATTGGCGTTTGGGCCTGGTGCATTTGAAGATCCATCATTATTTGATCCATGGCCTGATTGATGCTGCAAAGCATTACATGGTTAGCACAAAACTCGGACTAAGAAATGCAGTAATGGTGCATGCAAGTATTTCAGATAACTAACCATAGGGGGTGAAGCAATGTCAGGCATCTGCATAGCGGGCATACCATTCTGAGTACAATAAGCCTGCAAATTATTTTTGACGAGTGAAAGTTAAGTACTGGTAGTAAAAGACTAGATGTACGTGCAAGGCTATTAAGGAACTAACCACAAAAATTGCAAAGTACTGTTGCATCCTCTCATCCGCGAGTCGCCTCTCCGCCGCCCTCTTCTCATCCGCCAGTCGCCTCTCCTCCACCAACCTCTCCTCCAACTTCTCATTTAGCAGTCGCCTCTGCTCCTCCACTACAAGGAAAAGGGCTATAGATAGGATTGATACTAATGGCGCACCTGGTAAGCAGTGCGCCACTACTATATACTAATGGCGCACCGGATGGAGGTGCGCCATTAGTGTGGAAGACACTAATGGCGCACCGGGCACAGGGTGCGCCACTAGTATCTAATTTTTTTCCATTTTTCCATACACTCTAATGGCGCATGGTGCCAGAGTGCGCCATTACTAGTTCTACCAAGTAATGGCGCACCTTGTAAGCAGTGCGCCATTAGTATATAATTTTTTTTTACATTTTTGCAAAACTGCTAATGGCGCACCATGTATACTTCCATGGACACTTTTTGATCTCGATCTCGATCCCACCCGCACCCTCCCCCGCTAGCTCCACCGCCGCCGCCGACCCACCGCAACCCTCCCCCGCTCCACCGTCGCCGACGAGCACCCGCCCCCCCCCCCCCCCCCCCCCGCACCCTCCCCCGCTCCACCGCCGCCAACGGGCACCCCCCGCACCCTCCCCCACTCCACCGCCGCCGCCGATGATATTTCCAAGTAACAAATTTGAACATATTTTGTTTTTATAGAAAAATATTACTGTTATGATTTAAACAAGTTTGAACATATTTAAACACAAATAAATATAAAAAACAGCATTTAAAATGCATAAAAAATATTGGGGAGCCTGGGAATCGAACCCAGGACCTCCTTATGTGTGTGCTGCGTGCTGACCAGTTGGGCTAGTGGGTGGGTTATGTTGTAGATAGGGTTAGGTTGTAGATAGGGCCAGTAGGCTAGATTAGAACAAAATTCTAATGGCGCACCGAGCGCTGGTGCGCCATTAGAATAGACGTACTTATGGCACACGAGATGGTGGTGCGCCATTAGAATAGTTGTACACTAATTAATCCCCAATCTCTCTAATCTCACCCCTGCCTCATCGATCTCACCCGCTTCCCCCCCCCCCCCCCCCCCCCCCCGTGTTCGTCGTCCCGACTTGCGCCGCCCCCTCCGTCCGCCACGCCTGCACGCCTTCGGTCATGCCGCCGCCTCTCCTGGCTATGGTCTTGTGCTGCCCCGACGCCACCGCCCCGACCACCGCCGGACTCCACCCCCGCCGCCCCCGCGCCCCCCGAACGTGATCGGCCGAGCGCACGCGCTAGGGTTCCTCACCCCGCCGCCTGCTCCTCTCCTCTCCTCCTCCCTCCGATGAGCGAGGGCCTCCTCCGGCCCCTGCAGCAGCCGGCAAGCGCGGCCCCGACGCGCCCACCCCGCCTGCCCCTGCCGTCCTCCGCCACCGGTCACCTCCGCAGTAGCCAGCGAGCCAAGGACGGTGCCGTGACCCTCTCCGCCAACCCCGAGCTCCCCTGCTTCCTCTCTGCGCCGTCCAAGGTGAGCTTCCCTGCCCCTTCTCCCTCTATCTCCATGTCCTGGACAGCAAGATCAAGAGAATTATGCTTTTAATTAAAATTATGCTTTGAACAGTAGAAACAAAAAACAGAGTATGGACCACTCATCCAATATTTTAAGTGTTCTGATTCATAAGTAAATCGCCTTAATTCATTCAGTGTTGGAGAAACTTAGAAGAGAATTCAACATCCTTGGTCTGTTTTATACGCAATTCATAAAATAAATTGCCTTCAATATTTTCCCTCAAGCAATATTAAGCACCAACATATACTCCAAGTTTAATGTTTGACACAAATTCAGTTTAATGTTTGACACAACTGTCCAATACCAAAGACTTAGGAGTATTGCAAAATATTAAGATAATGGTAATTGGCTTTTCTTCTTTTCGACTACACGCGGGTTGATGGTCTGATAGGCTCCTAACATTTCATGTATCATCACTTACTGACATCCCAAACATATGCAAAAATATGCCATATGGCCTAGACCTACAACTATCTCCTGCTATGGATGTTTGCTGAACCGAATAAATATGCCTATAAGGCTAGTACTAGTAGTGCTACTCTCTTACTGCCAATGACAGTCTATCGAGGTCATTAACTCCAACTCAAGTGGGCATAATTCTTTGCAGTAGTATAGCACTTGCAGTAGTATGGCACTTGCAGTAGTGCGGGACAACAGTAGTTTAGTGGAAGTTTCAGTTAATTAGCTGGATTAAAAAATATGCTTGGTGATCTGCAGGAGTAGGACAAGCAAATCTGCTGGAATATTTGTCTATTCAAAGTAAATGAACATTTTACTGCTAGTGTACTGATAGTGTAATCTAGCTATTGTACTGATATTTCTGTTTCTTTGAACATTTTACTATCAATAAAAATGATGTACTGCTGCTTTCAGTTAATTCTAATTAGCTAAAACCTTTTACTTTCAAAAAGTGCTAATGTTTACTCTATGAAATAAACTACTCCATGTCAAATAAACCTTGCTAGGTGAATCTTGTTTGCAATAGGAGTAGTTGTTGGAAATTTACTGAATTTTGTTATGTGCTTTGTGGTGCTAGTTTGCTGGGTTTTGTCTCCGACCATTGTGTCATGATGAATTTGCAGGTACCCCGAGAGGCCCTTGAGTTTGCCGGAATGTCGATTAACTTCTGTTTCGGCAAATTCGGGTACTCCATATGTCCTATTTTCAGCAAAGGTAATGCTGAAATTTTCCGTGAATTTTAGCATTACTTTGCTAAAAATAGGACATATGGGGTACTTGCGACTAATGCCTGTTATCATGCATGGGTACTAATTGGTCTCTTCTGCTGCTTATCAGAGATGGCGGGAAGCAGCCACCGCCGATCTGCGACACCGCAATACGAGTTGGATGCTTCCGAGTTCTTCACTATCATACTTGAGGCTTCAGTATCATCCATGAGGCAGGTATATAAAACGAGAGATCTCCCATTCACCCATCTCATTATGATATCTGTTGTTTGCTACATCACTCATTGTCCCAAACTGCAGAGGCTGCCTGACAGTTTTATGAACATGCTGATGGGTGAAGATCCGCCAAATAATGTGAAGCTGCGACAGGCCGGTAGCGGGTTTCACAGGCAGTGGGATGTGCAGTTGGCGATCAAGAAGGGCCACATGTACTTGTCTAGTGGGTGGGAGAAGTTCTACCGTGCCTACGACCTGTAGCTGGGGTACTTCCTTGTCTTCAGGTACGACGACGACGCCAACATGCTCATCGTGAAGGTGTACAACAAGACTATGTGTCGCATGCGCTACGCTGCCGATGATGATGCCGGTACGTTCTGCCTCTTCTTATTCCTCTACATTTGGCTTTGTCTCACATCGATTGTTAACGGTCATTGTTGCATTTTGGACAGGTAGGAGCAGCGGCAGCGACAGTGGCTACAGCCAAAGCAGCAGAGACTATGGCTGTAGCGAAAGCAGCAGCGATTCTGGCTGTAGCGAAAGCAGCAGCGATTCTGGCAGCAGCATAGACAACAAGAAGGATGATCCGGACTGGAGTGCGTGAGAAGAGGAGCAGAGTGAGGATGAGGAGCTGCAGGATGACGATGGGCATCAGGCTGAGGATGACCTAGCGCTGGTGGTGGCTGACCAAGGGCAAGAGATGGTGGTGGCTGACCATGAGCAAGAGATGGAGGTGGCTAAGGATGACCTAGTGATGGTCATGCCTGAAGGTGGCCTCGCGATGGTGGTGGTGCCTGACAATGACCACGCACCGGTGGTGGCGCCGGCGATCCCACAGCTGGGTGACATGACCACGCCAATTGTGGTAGAAGACTACATCCCACTGCCTCCACTGCCTCCACCGCCTCGCCGCTCTAGGCGCATCAGGGAGAGGAAGGATTAGAAGGAGAAGAACAATGCATGAGAACTGAACTTTGTCAGGTATGTCAGATCTCCTATAGGTTAGCCATCCAAAATGATATATATACTTAGTTACCTATGTTATCTCTAATATGCTTAGTTTCCTATAGGTTAGCTTCGTTTTTACCTAAGTTGGCTCTAATATACTAACTTAGAGCTTATATGCTTAGTTTCCTATAGGTTAGCTCCAACATAACTTATGTTAGCACAAAATGATCAAGCTTACATAATAAGCTTATAGTCTTTTCCTTATTCTTCTTCTTTTCCAAAATGACATAGGTTAGATTCATTTTACCTAAGTTGGCTCTAATATACTAACTTAGAGCTTACATGATTAGTTTCCTATAGGTTAGCTCCAAAATAACTTATGTTAGCACAAAATGATCAAGTTTACATAATAAGCTTATTGTCTTTTTCTTATTCTTCTTCTTTTCCTAAATGACATAGGTTAGCTTCACTTTACCTAAGTTGGCTCTAATATACTAACTTAGAGCTTATATGCTTAGTTTCCTATAGGTTAGCTCCAAAATAACTTATGTTAGCACAAAATGATCAAGTTTACATAATAAGCTTATAGTCTTCTTGACGGTGTCCTGGACTAGGGGGTACTCAACACGTCATCTCCCGATCAGTTGGATTGGGCCGAGGACCCCCATGGCCGTATACTCATGGGCCAGTCTGGACAGCTACCGCATACAAGGAAGAATCCACAAGACTTGGCGATCAAGACAAGGACTCCTCCCCCACCGGCGTATTCGGCTAGGACTCTTATTATCCTAGGCCTCTGGTGTATTATATAAAGGTCAGGCTAGTCGATAGATATATACAACAACAATCATACCATAGGCTAGCTTTTAGGGTTTTAGCCTCTCTGATCTTGTGGTAGATCAACTCTTGTAACACCCATATCATCAATATCAATCAAGCAGGAGTAGGGTTTTACCTCCATCGAGAGGGCCTGAACCTGGGTAAACATTGTGTCCCTTGCCTCCTGTTACCATTGATCATAAGACGCACTGCTTGGGACCCCCTACCAGAGATCCGCCAGTTTTGACACCGACATTGGTGCTTTCATTGAGAGTTCCGCTGTGTGATCGGCGAAAGGATCAATGGATCGACTGTAGGTCAACTTCGACGTCGGCTTGTTCGTCACCAGCTCGACTGGTCACCTTGGCTTGACCGAGGACTGCGCCCTACCTCCGATCGTCATGTTCGGATGAAGACCTTCATCAACACCAACTCCGTTCTCTATCAAGATCATGGAGGAGTCATCCATGGAGCTCGGGGGCTCAACGTCAACACTGCCCTAAGGCGACTGTGCTGTTTTTCTGGACAGCAAACTTGTATCCGCCGCCACCGCCTCCTCGAGTGTCTCTTAAATGATTACTTCGGTGGAATTATGCGGAATTAAGTCTACAACAACCCTGCAAAAATTTCGTCGAGTTCCGATGGAGGAATCTCCGGCAATGTCCGATATACCTGAGCCCTGTTGAATCTGGACGAGAATCCGGACGAGTTTAGGGCGTGGTATCCAGCATCTAGCTTGGATGTCCTTTGGAGGATCCAACCGTTGATTTGCTGCAGAATTCCCATATCTACCACCTGCCAAAAATTCAGCTCGATCCGACCGTCCAATCTCCGGGAAACTTCCGATTAGTGCATCACTTTTTAGATCTGTTTTCTGTGCGAGAACGAATCCGACCTGAATTCATCTTCTTTGTGAACGGGATCTCGGACATCCTTTTTGAAGGAAATTTTTGTATGGGGTGTTGTCTTTTATTCTCAAACACATCCCAATAGTATTAAAAGTATTCTTGCAATATGAACTTCACCGTCGCGCCGATGTCAAACCAGCCCGACAACATCACTCCACGGCGACCGACCTGCGTTAGACACGTCGTCGCTTTGTTGAGCCGAGCTCAATTTCTTCGGATCATCTTCTCGGCCAGCCGAACAATAGTTCGGCATCGCGAAGGATAAATCGTCACCAACATCGCCGCCCCACGGATTACACGGAGCGGGCACACCTGCATCACCACACGGTCAACTTCATCAAGCCGGCATCGACCACGTCACGACCTACATCGCTGGATCGGGGGCTTCATCATCTCTTCATCAACCTTCTGCGGAGACTTCGGCGTCGCTGGCCAACCAGCTCCGTCATGTTAGCTGGACCGAGGGCTTTGCCTCGGCGAGCCAACCTTTGCCAGCATCGCCATGTCGTTGCTTTATCGCCCATCAGGTGATAGGTGTGCGGATCGAGTCCCAATTTTGGGAATCACCTTCCTTCGGATTGCTACAACAAATAAGCCAGGTGCTATTAATCCTAGTATTTTTTGCTTGTTAGGGTTCATTTTTCCCAATGAATTGTTACTCTGGTTTGTCCTTCATATGTACGCAGGTCTATCAAATGGTGGCCGCATTAACGACGGTCGCATGGTGGTTCGGTCAGTTTCCGTACATAGTCCGGCGAACGCCGCATCCGGAACTCGAACCGACCTGTGAATTCAGGCCTTGCCATGCCTTTACCGCATCACGCCGCCGCCCTGCATCGACATTGACTTCGGCGCCAGGCCATATTGCTTTTATTACTCACTTTGCATAAATTATTTGTTATGCAACAATTTTTTATTATTATTATTACTATTATCTCCGGTTTGCACTATTTTTTGTGCACAGGAAAATGATCCAGCCGGACTATATCCTTTGGCGTCACCTCGGCTGGACGGGGGGCTTCGTCAACACTTCATTACCCCATGCCGGGGACTTCGGCATCACCCTGCCGTCATGCATTGACCGTGCTATGTTACCACTTCGGAGTGCCGAGCTCTTTGCTCCGCCACCTCAGGACCGGCTCTGGGATGGAACCTTGTCCCGCATCAAGCATGGACCGCGTCATCAATACCGAACACATTAACCAGCTAAGTTGTCTTCATGCTCAAAGTTTTAAATTTTTAACTTGTGTTCGGCTCGGCCAAGCATTATACTTTTTTGGAAAAAAGTTGCTTGTAAAAATTTCCTTGTCCAAACTTTGTTTGTGACGTGCAAATTCAAATACCCCGTTTACTTGGGGGCTTCCTTCATGAAGCTTTTTCCTCCTGCATATGGTTATACTTGTACGGCTTCGTTCCTTGTTCGTGTATTACACCACAATATGCACCATATTGACTTAAGCGATTTGCAAGCTGGGTTGCGTGGCTCCTGTGCTTACCCCTACGTTCCCGATTGTTCGGCTAGGGAGTGAAGGGAGCACCTCTGCGATTGTCACGATTGGGTCACCCGAGCCGGACCTCAGACTGGGTGAAGCCGAAAGCTAGCGCTCTTAATGTTTTCAATCATGGTCGGCACATAACGGAACTCATGAGTACAAAAAATCTATTGCACAAGTCTGATATTAACAATGAGCACCGAAGAAAGGTATCGGTGGGGGTACTATTTTCTTCGAAGATGCTTCTTACACTTTATCAGCAATATAGCATAAGTTCCCTGAGCGCGCTTTGTCTGTTACAGCCTTATGACCTGTTTGCCTGGTTATTGGAAACACCATCGATATTCTTGACAGATGGAGTACATAACACTTTTCGGTCCTTGACCAAAGAGGGAGAAGCCGACGGTCGGTTAAGACGCGTTTAATGTTCGGTTGAACATAGATATGATATAAGTACTTCGGTACATACAATCATTCTTTTACCCAAGTCACTTGGGGGCTCTTAAATTTATATGAGCCGTTTTATGATAAGTGTTTTTCTTCTTAGTCGTTGCAAAGTTTTTATTATTGTTTATCACTCCTTTTTTCGACACAAGTGTGCGGTCACTAGCCGGGGAGCCTAATTTCTCTTTCAAAGCCGCTAGAGTTTAGTTTACTAAACTGGCCTAGTAAGAAGTACTCCGCCTTCGGGATAGGAGGTTGAAGCCGTAGGCTGACCCGCATGAAGTTTTGAGATAGGATGTGTCATGTTAACGCACGGCAGAAGCACCTTTTTTTCTAAAGTCCAATTTTTGGATTGGCACCGAACACTTGATCTAGTTCGGACACTAACCTTTTGAATAAGTTTTTTGGCTTTTCGAGCCCATGGCACTTTTATACTATTTGTGTATTTTTAGCACAAGTCTCGCAGTGCAACGTCGGACACCTTTAGAGATTCGGCAAAAACATTCTCGGATATTGCTATATATGCATCGGTTTCGAATTGTGTCTCCGGTCAATAGTTGGGTTGCCCGGCTCCTGCGCTTGCCTCCTATGTTCCGCTTTGTTTGGCTAGGTGTGCAAAGGGAGAACCAATGCGATTGTGCTTCCAGCTCTCATGGTTAAGCACCTCAGTGGAGAAAGCCGAAAACTGACTGTCATAATAAGCGTAAACTGGTCGGCGATCCGACGACGGCGTTAAACGACGGGCCATTCATAACAATGGCCGAAGTGTTTACGGCTTGACCTCGACTGTCGCCGAACACTACTGGGGGCTATTAACTGGCCTCCCGAACTAAATCCTCAATATTTTGCTCTTACATTGGAGCTGAGGTTTCATGATCATGCTTAGCATGACAACCCAAAGAAAGGAATCGATAGCGGGACTATTTTCTTTGGAAGACATTTCTTCTATTAAACAGTAATATAACATGTCTCTCCACGTACCTTTGTTTATAAAAAGCGTATGGCCAGATTGCCTTGTTTGTTGTAAATCTTTGCCCTCATAAAGGCTTTATAAAGTAGGACAAACACTCCTCGGCTATTGGCCAAGGAGGTGGAAGCCGATGGTCAGTCAACAAAGTTTTGTACAATGCGGATCCGAGCATTAATGACGTAAAGTACTTGGATACAAAGAGTCATTACACATAATTTGTGATTTTACTATGGATATCGATCCTTAATTCCACCTCCCGTGCCTGCATTAAGGCTTGGGGGCAACTGGGCTTCGGGCTTATTATTTACAAATATTAAAGGGGCACATCAATCCCCTGATCTGGTGTCCCCACCCGACCAGTGTCTCCGGGGCTACTGCATTGCCTGTTCTATGCAGAAAATTTAAGTGCAATACAGTTTCCGAGGAGATTTTGATCCTCAGGTTGGTCGGCCGCCCCCTACCTGAGTCTCGAGGATTGAGCACGTCGCTTTTTCTGTCCCGAAGTATTCTGCCGAGCTAGGACTTGATCCTTAGACCGATTTTGCAAATCAACCTGAGTCTCAGCAGCTATGGGGATCGGCGGTCTTATGTCATCCTTCATGTGCATCTCGGGTTTTAGACCGATACCCTCCTTGAGGGCTACTGGCACCAATCAAAAATATTGACAAAAATCGGCCCACATTAGGGGTGGTGCACCACCTCGGAAGCAGTCCGGCATAAAGCTCGGGCGCTAGTGGCTAGCTCCATGGAGGGCATTTCCAGCATTAAGCTCGGCTAAAGTCTTTCAAACTTCTTTGAACCAAGGTGATTTACGACACCTGGATACAGTCCGGCGTTGGAGCTCGGATATAGTCCGGCGTTGGAGCTCGGATACATTCCGGCGTTAGAGCTGGAAGCGGTCCGGCGTTGGTACTCGGCTCCAAAAGATACCTCGAATGCAGTCCGGCGTTGGAGCTTGGACGCAAGAAGACGCTGCCGCCGGGAACAACTTCAAGCCCGAGGTGTGGCATAAAAATAACAAGGCATTGATAAAGGCCGGAAACTTAAAGGGGCTCCTTGGATACCCGACGTGTAAACTCGTCGAATGCATTTCGGCGATCCTCAAGATAGAAGATGAGAAGATTTGTTGAACCAGTTTTCAAGACCAGCAACCGAAGATGAAGAATAGTTCGGAAGAATCGAGGAGCGTCCCTAACTTGAAGACCGGTTCAGGGGGCTACTCTCGGTGTCCTGGACTAGGGGGTACTCAACACGTCGTCTCCCGATCAGTTGGATTGGGCCGAGGACCCCCATGGCCATATACTCATGGGCCTGTCCGGACAGCTGCCGCATACAAGGAAGAATCCACAAGACTTGGCAATCAAGACAAGGACTCCTCCCCCACTGGCGTATTCGGCTAGGAATCTTGTTATCCTAGGCCTCTGGTGCATTATATAAACCGGGGCCAGGCTAGTCGATAGATATATACAACAACAATCATACCATAGGCTAGCTTTTAGGGTTTTAGCCTCTCTAATCTCGTGGTAGATCAACTCTTGTAACACCCATATCATCAATATCAATCAAGCAGGAGTAGGGTTTTACCTCCATCGAGAGGGCCCGAACCTGGGTAAACATTGTGTCCCTTGCCTCCTGTTACCATTGATCCTAAGACGCACTGCTTGGGACCCCCTACCCGAGATCCGCCGGTTTTGACACTGACACTTCTTCTTATTCTTCTTCTTTTCCAAATCTCTTCTTATTCTTCTTCTAGTGTTCTTCTTCTTCTAGTATTCTTCTAGTCTTCTTCTTTTTCTTCTTCTAACTTCTTGTTTATCATTTTGCAGATTTGATTTAATTGACGGAAGCTTGCTTGGATGGAGTGCTTCTTTTCCATTTGTGTTTTTATTTTGTATCAATGTGAAACTTTTGTGAATTGATGGATAACGGTGTTGGATGAACAATGTGAAACTTTTGTAATATGTAACGACGGAACTATGTGTTGGCTATGTATGTATATATGATGAAACTTGTGTGTTGGATATGATTGCTATATGGATGCTTGTTGTATATATATGTGTTGAATATCTCATATGTGAAATAGTGACCTGAGATTAAGAAAAAACAAAAAAAATTAAAAAAGTTGTTACTAATGGGGCACTACCTTGTGCTGCGTTATAAGTATAGCAGATAATAGTGGCGCACTGTGGGCAATACTAATGGCGCACTGCCTAGTGCGCCATTAGAATACCAGATTCTAATGGCGCACATGTGGTGCGCCATTAGAAAAAAATTCTAATGGCGTGAGGCTAGTGGCGCACCAGCCATGCGCCATTAGAAGGCAAAACTGGTGCGCCACTAGCATGCCTTTTCCTAGTAGTGCTCCAGTCGAGACTACAGAATATGGCATTGCAATCACATCTTCAAATCCAACACTAAGAATTAAAATAAGCATACATAGAAGGACTTGGATAGAATACCTCCATCGCAACCATTGCTGGAGTCGAGCGTTGACATATAAAAGATGTTGAGATACCTGACCGAGCGTTGTACTCAGGGAGAGTGTGAAGGGAGGACCTAGGAAACATGCCACCTCCAATCGCTTCCTTGCCATGTTTCCTACCACCTCCAGGGATCATAACCACGTCGTGGTCAAGGGGCTCCGATGTCACATCATACTCAGGCCCTCTCATCTCTTTTGCCTTCCTTTTAAATTTGTCCATTCGATTGTAGGCGGTCTTGCTGGTGTAGGCAGGCAATGTGCCATTCTCATTGTAAGGCGTGGCAGATCGGAACGATCCCTTATGGGCCAAAGCGTACGCCACAAAAAGGTTGGGCTCCGGAGCCTTATTGTGAGATGCCTGCAACCAAAGCATTGGCAACATGTATGACAAGAAAAAGCTTATGAAGAACAAATCGATGGGAAGAAAGACATACCCAACGTTGGCCGAACCCCTTAAGGTTCAAGTTGCCTTGATGGTGTGGTGGATCCTCCATTGCGGCTCGCCGATTTTTATAATCTAGGTTTTTCTCCCTATACTCTTCGGAACACCAGTAGTCCACGATCCGCTCCCGGCACTCACCCTTGTCGACACACCTTCTCGGAGTAACCTAATTGATCAATTGCATCTCATATACGTCAAAAAGAAATTGAGTGCCAGCCCGTTGAGTAAATAACAAGCATGAACATGCTTTACCTGCATGTACTCATCCTTCTTAAGATGGAGGTTCCTACATGGTTTCTTATCAACACTCCTATAGCCTTGAGTTGCCTTATACCTGCGGACGGCTAAACGGCGCGCCTCATGCATCAGATTGCGCACAAGCTTCTCGCAATGGTGGTTGACGATTGCTCGTGCCTCCTCCAAGTTCCCATCCTCGCATCTATAGAAATCCTGCAAATACACGCGAGACCAATCGAGATTAGGCAATTGACTAGCTATGAATTATAGATATGTAGTGTGTGAAGGAAACTTAATGATTACCCAAAGTTCGGCAAAGACCCGCTCCGCTTTGTTGTGAAACTCGATGTTGTTGGCTACACCAAGATCCTCATAGGCTATGTAGTGGTACCAAGTCCGTGCTGGCTCCGGAACATTGCCCTCCCCAGGCAAAGTAACCATGCCAGGGTAATGCTCCCTCAAGAGGATCCCAAGGACGCCATTAACGAGTCGGTGCTTCTTACCCTGGGAATCTCCAACTGTCGTCTAACCGCTACATAATGAGAATCCAAAGTTATTAGCAATTGTCGCAAACATTGAAGGTAGAAAATGGGAAGCCAAAGTCAGTTTACCTTTCTCCATATGGAGAAATACATGGCCTCTGCTCGACAGGAAGCCCTCGTTCTGGGAGCCTTGACAAACCACGCATGTACATGGTTCGACCCTAATTAACTTGGATAAAACCATCATTCTCCTCGTCGGTGGTCAGGGCCCCCGACCGATCCTCATCCTCCTCCGGTGACAACTGCTCATCCACCCTCTCCTCCTCGGACATGGGGGAGTGAGACACCAGCTCGTCCTCCACCCCCTCATCCTCAGGTGGTGTCACGACAGGTGGTGGCGAGGGAGGCCGAACCGGGTTTCTCCTAGCCTTTCCTCCACCTCTTCCCCGGCCTCTTCCTTTTACTCGATAAGCCTGAGAGGAAGCCTGAGGAGGATCGGCGAGAAAACTGCCAATCAAATTTCTCGCTAGGGTAAGTGGGGCCTTATTTGTCGGGTTACCCCTTTTCTGATGCAAGCCCACCATGCTTCACTCACCTGCCATGACAAAAAGTAAGCAGTTAGTACAAATGTAACATTATAGTTCAAATAAATAAGCATAAGTCCAAAGAATTGGCTCAATGAGAATTACTAAGGCAATTATAGTACAAATACATTATAGTTGAAATAAAGAATCATAAGTTCAAAGAATTGTCGCAATGAGAATTTCTAAGGCAATTATAGTACAAATAGTACATTATAGTTCTCATTCGGGTCATGGTAACCCAACTACTACAAAATCAACATTACAGTTCAACACTACAACTAAAAATAGTCGGGATCATCCGGATCACAATCCGTATCTTCTTCGGGGTCAGTTCGGGACTCATCATCGGTATCACGCGTGTCGTCAAGGATGTCGTCCTCGTGTTCACTATCATCGTCACTATCATCTGCAATGCCTAGACGTAGCCGTTCAAGCATTGATAGGTCTTCCATGTTCGTAACCTCTTCTTCCTCTTCGGCTTCTTCTTCGTCATTGTCAATGTGTACTTCCATGCGTGGATGGATGTTGGGACGGCCTCTAGGCCCATGTTCTTCTTGGAAGAATTCTCCATCATATGTGTCGGGGTTGATGTGAGGTTCATAATCCTCTTCATTGGGGGGAGGATGTTTACGATGTGGCGGCACATCGTACACGACATCCCAACCCTAAAGGTACTTCTTTTGGCATGAATACTTGAGATAAAAAACCCGTGTCGCCTGTTGAGCCACAATATAGACATCTTCGCATTCTAATTTGCTGTCTTGTCGAATTTCGAGTTGCCCAATATCATCTCTTCGCCTAACCTTCTCCGGATCGAACCAATGGCATTTGAAGACAACGACTTTTGGAGGATTTGCCCCAAAGTAATGCAGTTCATATATTTCATCAACTCTTCCATAATACTCAACTCCATTGCAAATAGCCGACACTCCGGTGTTTCTTGTTTTTAGAACGGCCCGACGTTCCTCGTTCCCATGTGTGCGGAAGCGATACCCATTGATGTCATAATTATTGAACATACCGACCTTATAGTCAAACCCATTAGCAACTTGTTTCAATTCTTTGTCCAATATTGACGCACCCTACAAGTTTAAGCAGAAAATATTATTGTATTAGTCGCCCGTAATAACAACTTCAAGTCTACATAATAAGAAGTATACCTTTGCTCTGAACCAAGAAATGAAGCCGTAATTGTCGTCTCCTTCACCAACAAGAAGCTCATACTCTTCAAGTGAATCAGGTTCGACTCCTCCATCAGAGAATTGGGCAACGAATTCACTTTGCAATGAGAAATGAGCGGAGTTAGATACAAACATATGAGTAGATGTTACATAATGTACCAATCACTTACTGAATGTACGACCGCACTTCTTTTAGATTGATGAGGATATACAACGTAAGCGATCTCCATTCTTTTGGATCCAATATCTTTGAACTAGAAGCACCCACAGGTGCGAGTTGGCCTTTGAAAAGGCTGAGCTTGGATTCATGCCTGGGGTCGCCAGTATTGTAACGGGACTTTGCATTATGCAAGCTTGGAATATTGGCCGCATAGCGTGATGTGCTGAAGTTTGACATCTCCTCTGCCAAGAATTCCTCGGCTATGGATGCTTCAATTCTATGTTTATTTCTACATTTAGCTCGAAGAGTCTTTTGCATTCTCTCAAGTCCATAGCACCAACGGTTCTGTACAGGGCCACCCATTCTTACCTTGCAAGGGAGGTGTAAAATCATATGTTCCATCGGATTAAAGAAGCCCGGTGGAAAGATCTTCTCTAGCTTGCAGAGCAACTCGGGGGCCCGTTTTTCCATTTCATCTATCACGGTAGGAGATACTTCTTTAGCACAAAGAACACGGAAGAAATAGCTAAGCTCTGCCAATACTTCCCAATCATCCTCAGGGATATAGCCTCGAATCATCACGGGAATTAACCGCTCAAGCCATATGTGCCAATCATGACTCTTCAACCCATAGAGCTTAAATTTATCAAGATTCACTGCCCTCATTAGATTCGCTGCATACCCATCAGGGAACAACAAAGTTTTGAACCACATGAGTATCTCCTTCTTTTGTTCCCTTGTAAGAACAAACCTAGCCCGTGGCATTGTCCAATTTTTCCGGCCCGTGGGTTGCCGCAAGTTTTGTTTGGGTCTATCACATAGCTTCATCAGATCAAGTATGGCCTTAGTATTATCCTTCGTCATCTTGGGAATGTTGAACAATGTGCCAAAAATGGCCTCATCAATATTCTTTTCAGTGTGCATTACATCAATGTTATGGGCAAGCTCGAGCTGGTGGAAGTAGGGGAGATCCCAGAAGCATGGCTTTGTGAGTCCAGGCGTGTAGTTCATTATATCCCAGGAAATACCCTGGACGGTTGGGATCGGGCTGGAGAGCATTTAATTCATCACGAATCTGTTCACCCGTCATCTCAGGTGGTGCCGAGTGTTCGACAACTTCACCTTTCATGAAGTTCATCTTGTCTAGTCTGAATGGATGGTCAGGGCGCAAATGTTGTCTATGGAAATCGAAGCAAGAATACTTGCCACCATGATGTAGCCAACGACACTTAAGGCTCACCTTGCATCTTGGGCATGGGAACCTCCCATGCACAGACCACCCCATGAAAAGTGAATAGGCCGGTAGGTCATGCAATGAGTACTGGTACCAAACATGCATTGTGAAGTTTTTTTGCTAACAGCGTCGTATGTCCGTATCCCATTCACCCAAGCTTCTTTCAAGTCATCTATCAGTGGCTGCATGTACACATTTATATTCTTCCCCGGATACTTGGGCCCTAGAACTATCAACGATAGGAATATGTGCTTGCGTTGCATCAGGACGCCTGGGGGGAGGTTGAGTGGAAGAACAAACATGGGCCAACAACTATATGTCTTTGACACCATACCAAACGGATTGAACCCGTCAAGTCCGATGGTGATTCATACATGCTTTTCCTCTTCTTCTTTCTGATGATGTATTCGATCGAAACTCTTCCATGCTTGGCCACAAGACGCATGTACCATCATCGGCCTCCCATGATCATCCTTGTCAGGTCTTTTCTCATATTTGTGCCATGTCATCATTTTGGCCGTATCTTCATTCAAGAAAAGTCATTGAACTCTTGGCAAGATTGGAAGATACCGAAGAACATTTGCAGGGACTTTGCTCTCCTTCTTCACACCAGCACCGAGGTCTCTCTCAACATACCTAGAGGCTTTGCACTTGGCACAGTACTTGTCGTCGGCATACTCTTTTGTAAATAAGAGACATCCGTTTGGACAAGCATGTAACTGCTCATAGGGCATCTTAAGTGCAAAGAGGATTTTCTTTTCTTCGTACCAACTTTTAGCCATTTTGTGACCTTCAGGGAGAGAGCTACCCCAAGCGGTCATCATCGAATTAAAGCAATCTCTGCTCATGTTGAACTGGGACTTCAGAGACATTGCTCGTGCGATGGTATCCAGCTGACACTGTCTCGTGTACTCGTGAAGAGGTTGTTGTGAAGAATTCAGCATTTCTAGGTAAGCCCTCGCAAACTCCTCCGGTTCTTCCTCTGATTCCTCTTCACGTGCATCGTTGAAGTCAGCTACCATGTCAGCGATCCTGGTACCAATGTTATCGGTGCGCCGACAAACCACCTCCTCTCTGCTACATTCAGGCTCGCCATGAAAGGTCCACCGAGTATACCCAGTCATAAACCCGTGCTTCTGCAGGTGTTTACCCATCGTCTTCTTCGATTGTTCTTTATCGTTCTTGCACTTCAAGCAGGGGCACCAACTTTTTCTCTTGCCACTAGCAAATGTTGCCTCCACAAATTCATTGGTCTTCATCACCCATTCAATGGTCATGTCGGCCTGACTAGGGTGGCCAGTGTACATGCACGCATGATCACCCATACTTGCACTAACAGTAGGTACACCAAATTTATATTCATCAAGTTATGTAAAATGTAATTGCGACTAGATACACAAGTAATTACTTGTGTCATATTATTTACGCCTTAGTTTTATTTTTTACCATACAAAATAGAAACATGCATTCATGGTTGAATCCTATCTCTAATAGGTAAAGATGGGTCCTAATCCCACCCGAGTACGTGTAGATTGGGTTCGTTTCCCATGCTCTACTCCGGTCTGAGGCAAAATTTCGGCAGCACCTCCCCGCTGTTCTCTAGATACACGTCTCGGCAACAAGCCGAGAGAATGTGTACCCAGAGAACAATGGGGAGGCCTGACGAAATTTTGCCTCGGACCGAAGTAGAGCACGGGAAACGAAACCCAATCTACACGTACTCCGGCTGTCCATGGATAACGTGGACAATTCGAAAGGACGACGTTATAAATATGCAAATACATGCATATTTATAAATGCCACCCTTTCGAACGGGAGACGCCTAGGTTACGCGACTTAACATGAAAATAAAATCTAGTGGCATTGGCACGACGACCGGAACAGAGTAAATAGGGGGAGTGGGGATGACAGTCAAGCTCGCCCCTACATGAAAATAAAATCTAGTGGCATTGGCACGACGACCGGAACAGAGTAAATAGGGGGAGTGGGGATGACGGCAATGGCGATGGCAACAGGACCAACAGTGCTCCTGGAGGTGAAAAGATTGATCCCTGCACATCAAAGCACCAGCACAACCAACATAAGCACTCGTAGAAAATTTGAACAGAAACAAAGATGAACAAGTATAAAGAAAGGATGCATCAATCTTCTTCATATAATTGGTTTACCTGCAGATCTTATGGACAAGCATTTGAACAAAGGCAACACTCCTAAAACCAAAGATATACAGTATCTACATTTTAGTTACAATATGGATCAGATTTATCTATATTTAATCCACATCATTATTGTAAATGTACTACGGCAGTAAGCATGAAATCCTTGTCGCCATTAATTACTTTATATGGTAGGCAACAATGTTACAGATACAATTTTCACTTGAACTTTTGACATACTCTAATTGCTCAAACAAGATTTCCTTTAGTTATAACAACAATACTATTTCCATGCTAACAATCATCAATAGAACAAGATTACAGATTCTTTTCCCCATCTCATCATGCTAAGGAGTGCAAAATCATCAAGAGAACAGAATTTATAACAAATGCGTGTAGCAAAAATGAGCACATACTATTTTCTCCAATTCCAACATCCATTCATCCATCCATCGATCAATACATCCATCCATGCAGCCATGCATCCATCCATCTGGGGCAGAGAGGGGTAGGTAGGAGAAGGAATGCTCACCGTGGGGGCAGATGGGGCAGAGGGGGAGATGGTGTTCGGTGGCCGTGCAGCTGCCTCTCCTTTGCATTCCAGCAGCGGCGAAGGTGGTGCCCTGCAGCGGTGCTGCCCTGTGGCGGTGGCGGCGGCGGAGGTGGTGCCCGGCAGCGATGGTGCCGGCGCGGCGGCGCTAGGGCATGGGAGGAGATTCCGGCGACGGTGCGGCCATTGGAGGAGGGGTTGGGGGCGCGGTGTAGGAGGGGGCGGCGGAGGCGCTGGAACCCTAGCGGCGCTCTCTGTTCAAGTGGTGCGGGTCGAGGGGAGGGGCTGGCGCTGCGATCTGTTTTGTTTTTTTTTCATCGCGTCCGACCGGGCTGGGCTATACTATCAGTGGACTGGGCTGTTTTGCCGTCTGCCACTGGTCTCGCTGACGGTGAATCCCTTTTTTTCGGGGGCATGTGCTTCGTGGCCGTGTGGGCTGTTTGCCGTCTGCCACTGGTCTCGCTGACGGCAAATTTCTTTTTTTTTCAGGGGCATGTGCTGCGTGGCCGTGTTTTTTTGCCATCTGCAAGTTAGCGGAGCTGACGGTGAACTCGCAACATTAGCCGTCAGTTAACGGATGAGTTGACGGCAAAGTACACTGGCACTGACGTCCGTCCGGGTGCCGACTTTGCCGTCAGTAGGGTCAGAGATGATGGCAAAGAACACATCTTTGCCGTCTGTCTTTATTTTTGCCATCACCTTTTAAGTACGTTCGCCGTCTGTAATTCTTTGCCGTCTGTTATTCGTCTGTTTTGCCGTCAGTTATTCTTTGCCGTCATCCACTAACGGCAAAATATATCTTTGCCGTCTGCCCCGATGATATGCTGACGGCAAAGAACCTCACTGAAGGCAAACTAGCTTATTCCTGTAGTGCGTTGGGGTTGAACAACTATGGAAATCTCTTCGGGACCCCAGAATGGTGAGTAATTCTCCACGAAACGGCTCAGAATCTACAAAAACCGCAAGTGTTGATGACCAACACGTAAACGCACCCCGGGGTTCGTTAATCATGGAAATCTCTCCGGGACCCCAAAACAGTGAGTAATAGTCCACGAAACGGGCCAAAATCGGCCAAAACTTTGATTGTTGATGACTGACACGCAAGGGCACCTTGGGGTTCGACAACCATGAAAATCGCTTTGGGACACCAGAACGATGAGTATTATTCCATGAAACGGGCCAGAATCGGCCAAAACTATGAGTGTTGATGACCGACACGTAAACGCACCCCGGGGTTCGTTAACTATGGAAATCACTTCGGGACCCAAAAGCGATGAGTAAAATACACAAAACGGGCCAGAATCGGCCAAAACTGTGAGTGTTGATGACCGACATATAAGCGCACCTTGGGGTTCAACAACTCCGGAAATTGCTTCGGAACCCCAAAACGATGAGTAATAGTCCACGAAACGGGCCGGAGTCGGCCAAAACTGTTAATGTTGATGACCGACACGTAACCGCGCCTTGGGGTTCGACAACCATGGAAATCGCTTCGGGGCCCCAAAACGCTGAGTAATAGTGCACGAAATGGCCAGGATCGACAAAACTTTTGAGTGTTGATGACCGACATGCAAACGCACACCGCGGTTCATCAATTGTAGAAATCATTTTGGGATCCCAAAACTGAGTAATAGTCCAAGAAACGGGCCAGAATCGGTCCAAACTGGGAGTCTTGATGACCGACATGTAAGTGCACCTTGGGGTTTGACAACCCTAGAAAACGCTTCAGGACCCCCAAAAGATTAGTAATAGTCCATGAAACGGGCCAGAATCGGACAAAACTGCGTGTGTTGATGACCGACACGCAAGCACACCTTGGGGTTCAACAACTATGGAAATCGCTCTGGGACCCCAAAACAATGAGTAATAGTCCAAGAAACCGGCCAGAATCGGCCAAAACTGAGAGTGTTGATGACCGACACGTAAGCGCACCTTGGGTTCTACAACTATGGAAATTGCTTCGAGACCCCAAAACGGTGAGTAATATTCCATGAAACGGGTCATAATTGGCCAAACTATGACTGTTGACGACGGACACTGTCAAAATTGGCACCACGGGGATAGTCAATCATGGAAATCGCTATAGGAGCCCGAAACGCTGAATGGTAGTGCACGAAACGGACAAGAATCTGCCAAAATTATGAGTGTTGATGACCAACACGTAAACGCACCCCCGGGGTTCGTCGATCGTGGAAATCACTTCTGGACCCAAAAACTTAGTAATAGTCCAAGAAACGGGTCAGAGTCTTGACAACCAACACTAAAGCACACCTTGGGGTTCGACAACGATGGAAATTGCTTTGGGACCACAAAACGTTGAGTAATAGTCCATGAAACGGGTCAGAATCGACAAAAACCAGGAGTGTTGCTGACCGACACGTAAACGCACCCAAGGGTTCATTAAACATGGAAATACTCCGGGGCCTCAAAACAGTGAGTAATAGTCCATGAAACGGGACAGAATCAGCCAAAACTGCATATGTTGATGACCGACACGTAACCACACCTTGGGGTTCAACAACTATGGATATCACTCCGGGACCCCAAAACAATGAGTAGTAGTCCAAGAAACGGGCCAGAATCAGCCAAAATTGTGAGTGTTGATGACCGACACGTAAACCAACCCTAGGGTTCATTAATCGTGGAAATCACTCCGGGACCCCAAAATAGTGAGTAATAGTCCACGAAACGGGCCAAAATCGGCCAAAACTGTGATTGTTGATGACCGACACGCAAGCGCACCTTGGGGTTCGACAACCATGGAAATCACTTTGGGACCCCAGAACGGTGAGTAATAGTCCATGAAACGGGCCAGACTCGACAAAAACCGCGAGTGTTACTGACTGACACGTAAACGCACCAAAGGGTTCGTTAATCATGGAAATCACTCCGGGGCCCCAAAATAGTGAGTAATAGTCCATGAAATGGGCCAGAATCGCCAAAAACTATGAATGTTGATGACCGACACATAAACGCACCGGGGGTTCGTTAATCGTAGAAATCACTTCGGGACACCAAAACAGTGAGTAATAGTCCACGAAACTGGTCCGAATCAACAAAACCCGCGACTGTCGATGACGAACACGTAAACGCACCCCGGGGTTCGCAAGTCGTGGAAATGACTCTATGACCCCAAAACAGTGAGTAAGTACACGAAACGGGCCAGAATCGGCCAAAACTGCATGTGTTGATGACCGACACGTAACCGCACCTTGGGGTTCAACAACTATGGATATCACCCCGGGACGCCAAAACAATGAGTAATAGTCCAAGAAACGGGCCAGAATTAGCCAAAATTGTAAGTGTTGATGACCGACACGTAAACGCACCCCGGGGTTCGTTAATCATGGAAATCACTCCGGGACCCCAAAATAGTGAGTAATAGTCCACGAAATGGGCCAAAATTGGCCAAAACTGTGATTGTTGATGACTGACACGCAAGCGCACCTTGGGGTTCGACAACCATGGAAATCACTTTGGGACCCCAGAACGGTGAGTAATAGTCCACGAAACGGGCCAGACTCGACGAAAACCGCGAGTGTTACTGACTGACACGTAAACGCACCAAAGGGTTCGTTAATCATGGAAATCACTTCGGGGCCCCGAAATAGTGAGTAATAGTCCATGAAATGGGCCAGAATCGGCAAAAACTATGAATGTTGATGACCGACACATAAACGCACCCGGGGGTTCGTTAATCGTAGAAATCACTTCGGGACACCAAAATAGTGAGTAATAGTCCACGAAACTGGTCCGAATCGACAAAACCCACGAGTGTTGATGACGAACACGTAAACGCACCCCGGGGTTCGCAAGTCGTGGAAATGACTCGATCACCCCAAAACAGTGAGTAAGTACACGAAACGGGCCAGAATCGGCCAAAACTGCATGTGTTGATGACCGACACGTAACCGCACCTTGGGGTTCAACAACTATGGATATCACACCGGGACGCCGAAACAATGAGTAATAGTCCAAGAAACGGGCCAGAATTAGCCAAAATTGTAAGTGTTGATGACCGACACGTAAACGCACCCCGGGGTTCGTTAATCATGGAAACCACTTCGGGACCCCAAAATAGTGAGTAATAGTCCACGAAACGGGCCAAAATCGGCCAAAACTGTGATTGCTGATGACCGACACGCAAGCGCACCTTGGGGTTCGACAACCATGGAAATCACTTTGGGACCCCAGAACGGTGAGTAATAGTCCACGAAACGGGTCAGACTCGACAAAAACCGCGAGTGTTGATGACCGACACGTGAACGCACCCAAGGGTTCGTTAATCATGGAAATCACTCCAGGGCCCCAAAACAGTGAGCAATAGTCCACGAAATGGGCCAGAATCGGCCAAAACTATGAGTGTTGATGACGGACACATAAATACACCCGGGGGTTCGTTAATCGTAGAAATCAGTCCGGGACCCCAAAACTGTGAGTAATGTTCCACGAAACGGGTCAGAATCGACAAAAACCGCGAGTGTTGATGACCAACACGTAAACGCACCCCGAGGTTCGTAAGTCATGGAAATGACTCTGGGACCCCAAAAGAATGAGTAAGTCCACGAAACGGGCCAGAATCGGCCAAAATTGCATGTGTTGATGACAGACACGTAACCGCACCTTGGGGTTCAACAACTATGGATATCACTCCAGGACCCCGAAACAATGAGTAATAGTCCAAGAAACAGGCAAGAATCAGCCAAAATTGTGAGTGTTGATGACCGACATGTAAACGCACCCCGGGGTTCGTTAATCGTGGAAATCACTCCGGGACCCCAAAATAGTGAGTAATAGTCCACGAAACGGGCCAAAATTGGCCAAAACTGTGATTGTTGATGACCGACACGCAAACACACCTTGGGGTTCAACAACCATGGAAATTGCTTTGGGACCCCAGGTCGGTGAGTAATAGTCCATGAAACGGGCCAGAATCGGCCAAAACTGTGAGTATAGATGACCGACACGTAAACGCACCCCGGCGTTCGTTAGTCGTGGAAATCACTCCGGGACCCAATAGTGGTGAGTAATAAAACACGAAACGGGCCAGAATCGGCCAAAACTGTGATTGTTGATGACTGACACATAACCGCACCTTGGGGTTGAACAACTATGGAAATCACTCCGGGACCACAAAACAATGAGTAATAGTCCAAAAACGGGATCATATGTCCCTAACGTATCTATAATTTTTGATTGTTCGGTGCTATTATGTTATCGGTTTTGGATGTTTATATGCATTAATATGCTATTTTAAATGATTTTTGGGACTAACTTATTAACCTAGAGCCCAGTGCCATTTTTTGTTTTTCCTTGTTTTTGAGTATCACAGAAAATGAATATCAAACGGAGTCCAATTGACCTGAAAATTTATGGAGCTTATTTTTAGACCTGAAGAAGGCCACGGAGCATCGGTGATGGACCGGAGGAGTCCCGGGGCCACCAAGAGAGTGGAGGCCATGCCCTACCCCCCTGGGCGCGCACCCTATCTTTTGGCTGCCTCGCAGACCCCCTGACTTGTTCCCGACACCAACACCTCTTATATATCCCCAAACATCCAGAACAGAACCAAGATGCCGGAGGGGGGATCCATCACCGTTGGCCATCTTCATCATCCTGACGCTCTTCATGGCGAGGAGGGAGTAATTCACCCTCGGGGCTGATGGTATGTACCAGCAGCTATGTGTTTGATCTCTCTCTCTCATGTTCTTGATATTGCACGATCTTGATGTACCGCGGGCTTTGCTATTATAGTTGGATCTTATGATGTTTCTCCCCCTCTTCCTTCTTGTAATGGATTGAATTTTCCCTTTGAAGTTATCTTATCGGATTTAGTCTTTAAGGATTTGAGAACACATGTTGTATGTCTTGCGTGGGATACCCATGGTGACAATGGGGTATTCTAGTGATTCAATTGATGTATATTTTGGTGACCAACTTTCGGGGTCCGTGACATTGGGAATCTGCTAAAATTATGAGTGTTGATGACCGCCACGTAAATGCACCCCGGGGTTCGTAACTCATGGAAATGACTGTGGGACCCCAAAACAGTGAGTAAGTCCACGAAACGGGCTAGAATCGGCCAAAACTGCATGTGTTGATCACCGACATGTAACCGCACCTTGATGGTCAACAACTATGGATATCACTCCGGGACCCCGAAACAATGAGTAATATTCCAAGAAATGGGCCAAAATTAGCCAAAATTGTGAGTATTGATGACCGACACGTAAATGCACCACGGGGTTCGCTAATCGTGGAAATCACTCTGGGACCCCAAAATAGTGAGTAATAGTCCATGAAACGGGCCAAAATCGGCCTAAACTGTGAGTTATGATGACCGACACGCAAACGCACCTTCGGGTTCGACAACCATGGAAATCACTTTGGGACCCCAGAACGGTGAGTAATAGTCCATGAAACGGGTTAGAATCGGCCAAAACTGTGAGTGTTGATGACCGACACGTAAACGCACCCTGCCGTTCGTTAATCGTGCAAATCACTCCGGGACCCAAAAGTGGTGAGTAATAAAACACGAAACGGGCCAGAATCGGCCAAAACTGTGAGTGTTCATGACTGACACGTAACCGCACCTTTGGGTTCAACCACTATGGAAATCGCTCCGGGACCCCAAAACAATGAGTAATAGTCCAAGAAACGGGATCATACGTCTCCAACGCATCTATAATTTTTTATTGTTCCGTGCTATTATGTTATCTGTTTGGATGTTTTATATGCATCAATATGCTATTTTAAATGATTTTTGGGACTAACCTATTAACCTAGAGCCCAGTGCCAATTTTTGTTTTTTCCTTGTTTTTGAGTATCGCAGAAAATGAATTTCAAAAGGGGTCCAATTGACCTGAAAATTTATGGAGCTTATTTTTGGACCTGAAGAAGCGCATGGAGCATCGGTGATGGACCGGAGGAGTCCCGAGGCCACCAAGAGGGTGGAGGCCATGCCCTACCCCCCTAGGCGCGCACCCTATCATGTGGCTGCCTCGTAGACCCCCCTGACTTGTTCCTGACACCAACACCTCTTATATATCCCCATACATCCCGAACTGAACCAAGATGCCGGAGGGGGGATCCATCACCGATGGCCATCTTCATCATCCCGACGCTCTTCATGACAAGGAGGGAGTAATTCACCCTCGTGGCAGAGGGTATGTACGAGTAGCTATGTGTTTGATCTCTGTCTCTCTCTCGTGTTCTTGATATGGCACGATCTTGATGTACCATGAGCTTTGCTATTATAGTTGGATTTTATGATGTTTCTCCCCCTCTTCCTTCTTGTAATGGATTGAATTTTGCCTTTGAAGTTATCTTATCGGATTGAGTCTTTAAGGATTTGAGAACACATGATGTATGTCTTGCGTGGGATACCGATGGTGACAATGGGGTATTCTATTGATTCAATTGATGTATGTTTTGGTGACCAACTTTCGGGTGCATGACCTTGGGAATCTTCTAAAATTATGAGTGTTGATGACCGACACGTAAACGCACCCCGGGGTTCGTAATCGTGGAAATCATTTCGGGACCCCAATCTGAGTAATAGTCCAAGAAACGGGCCATAATCGGCCCAAACTGCGAGTCTTGAAGACCAACACATAAGCACACCTTGGGGTTCAACAACCATGGAAATCGCTTTGGGACCCCAAAACGGTGAGTAATAGTCCACGAAACGGGTCAGAATCGTCCAAAACTGTGAGTGTTGATGACCGACACGTAAACGCATGCCGGGGTTCCATAATCATGGAAATCACCCCAGGACCCCAAAACAGTGAGTAATAGTCCACGAAACGGGCAAGAATCAGCCAAAACTGTGATTGTTGATGACCGACATGTAAGCGCACCTTAGGTTTCGACAACCATGGAAATAGCTTTGAGACCTCAAAACGGTGAGTAATAGTCCACGACACGGGCCAGAATCGGCTGAAACTATGAGTGTTGATGACCGACACGTAAACGCACAACGGTGTTTGTTAATCACGGAAATCACTCCGGGACACCAAAACAGTGAGTAATAGTCCATGAAAAGGGCCATAATCGACCATAACTGTCAGTGTTGATGACCCTCACGTAAGCGCACCTTAGGGTTTCACAACTATGGAAATCGTTTCGGGACCCCAAAACGGTAAGTAATAGTCCACGAAACGGGCCAAAATCGGCGAAAACTGTGAGTGTTGATGACTGACACGTAAATGCACCCCGGGTTCATTAATTGTGCAAATCACTCCGGGACCCCAAAATAGCGAGTACTAGTCCACAAAACGGGCAAGAATCGGCCAAAACTGTGAGTGTTGATCACCGTCACGTATGCGCTCCTTGGGGCTCAACAACTACGGAAATCTCTTTGGGACCCCGGAACGGTGAGTAATAGTCCACGAAACAGCTCCGAATCTAGAAAACCGTGAGTGTTGATGACCGAAACATAAACGCACCCCGGGTTCGTTAATCTTGGAAATCACTCCGGGACCCCAAAATAGTGAGTAATAATCCACGAAACGGGCCAAAATCGGCCAAAACTGTGATTGTTGATGACCGACACGCAAGCACAGCTTGGTGTTTGAGAACCATGGAAATCGCTTTGGGACCCAGAACGGTGAGTAATAGTCCATGAAACGGGCCAGAATCGGCCAAACTGTGAGTATTGATGACTGACACGCACCCCGGGGTTCGTTAATCGTGGAAATCACTCCGGGACCCAAAAGCGGTGAGTAATAATACACGATACGGGCCAGAATCGGCCAAAACTATGAGTGTTGATAACGACACGTAAACACACTCCGGTGTTTGTTAATTGTGGAAATCACTCTGGGACCCCAAAAGAGTGAGTAATAGTCCACAAAACGGGCCAGAATCGGCTAAAACTGTGAGTGTTGATGACCGACACATAAGCGGACCTTGGGGTTCAGCAACTATGGAAATTCCTTCGGAACCCCAAAATGGTGAGTAATAGTCCATGAAACGGGCCAGAATAGGCCAAAACTGTTAATGTTGATAACCAACATGTAAACGCACCCCGGGGTTCGTTAATCGTGGAAATTACTCCGGGACCCCAAAACAGTGAGTAATAGTCCAAGAAACGGGACAGAATCGACCAAAACTGTGAGTGTTGACAACCGAGAGGTAAGTGCACCTTAGGGTACAACAACTATGGAAATCGCTTTGGGACCCCAAAACGGTGAGTAATAGTCCACGAAACGGGCCAAAATCGACCAAAGCTGTGAGTGTTGATGACCGACACGTAAACGCACCCCGGGGTTCGTAAATCATGGAAATCACTCCGGGGACCCCAAAACTGTGAGTAATTGTCCAAGAAATGGGCCAAAACAGTGAGTGTTGACAACATACACGTAAACGCACCCCGGGGATCGTCAATTGTGGAACTCACTCTGGGACCCCAAAACACTGAGTGATAGTGCACGAAACGGCCAGGATCGGCCAAAATTTTGAGTGTTGATGACCGACACGCAACCGCACACCGGGGTTCATCAATCGTAGAAATCACTTCGGGATCCCGAAACTGAGTAATAGCGCAAGAAATGGGCCAGAATCGGCCCAAACTGGGAGTCTTGATGTCCAACACGTAAGTGCACCTTGCGGTTTGACAACCATTGAACACGCTTTAGGACCCCCAAAAGATTAGTAATAGTCCATGAAATGGGCCAGAATCGGACAAAACTGCGTGTGTTGATGACCGGCACGTAAGCACACCTTAGGGCTCAACAACTATGGAAATCGCTCCGGGACCCCAAAACAATGAGTAATAGTCCAAGAAACGGGCCGGAATCGGCCAAAACTGAAGATTCCTTTCTCTGTAACCGACTCTGTGTAAACCTAGCTCCCTCCGGTGTCTATATAAACCGGAGGGTTTAGTCCATAGGACAAGAACAATCATAATCATAGGCTAGCTTCTAGGGTTTAGCCTCTATGATCTCATGGTAGATCAACTCTTGTAATACTCGTATCATCAAGATTAATCAAGCAGGAAGTAGCGTATTGCCTCCATCGAGAGGGTCCGAACCTGGGTAAACATTGTGTCCCCCGCCTCCTGTTACCATTAGCCTTAGACGCACAGTTCGGGACCCCCTACCCGAGTTCCGCTGGTTTTAGACCAACATTGGTGCTTCCATTGAGAGTTCCACTATGACGTCGAAGATAGGGTTGACGGGTCGCCTTGCTACCAAGGAGAACATCACCTCCGGGGGAGCCTTGGCCTCAGGCCAAACCCTTCGGCTGGGTGGCTTCGTCATGTTCGCCCCTTCGGCCGTCGGGCCGACAATAACTTCTTGGGTCATCGAAAATCATCTCCACGTCAGCTCGGAATGCGCCAAATAGATGGATCCAACAGAGTTATCGTCTTTAAACGGACTCATGGATCGCATCACCACTTTGGGTGTCACTTCGGACTACGATCAGATTGGGCTTAAACCCGATCAGAGAGAGATTAAATCTCCGCCGATCACCCATCAGATAGCGGTGGTGGAGGAGCAACTCTTTCCCTATATTGAGGATGAAATATGTACGGATTTCCGAGCTCACCGAGCCGGATACCTGCCCGCGGGAAGACGTGGTCAGAAAAAGTTGGTCGACATCCTGGAACCCGAACTATTAAGCTCGGAAACTCCTCATGCTCTGGGTCACAGATCGGATCAAGGTTCAGACTTAAATCCACCCACCCACCCAGACTCAAGCGATCTCTCCCGCATCAGACAATAGCCCCAAGAGACGGTACATCACTTTTGGGCCAGATTCCTCCTTGTCAAGGACAAGGCCAAAGACAGTTGCGATGAAGACCAAATCTCATTATTCTGCAAAAATTGCATGAACAAGGGACCCCTTAACGCCATAAATCACCAGCACGTATCATGCTTCGATGAATTGGCAATGTCACGACCGGTTTTTCGGGGATAATTTCCAGAAAATGGCCGTTGTGCTCACCAGCCCCAGGATTACTGTTAGCTGATGAGGCACCAACTTGATACAGAAAAAATCCAAGCAAAATACAAAATATGTAGTACAAGACCATTCTGGCCTGTGCGTACAACAAATGATTTCTAATGGTTGATGGCGGAAACGGTTTGTGGATCATCAGTGTCTATGGGACTCCATTTCCCAACAGGAGCAGCTGACCAGGTTAACTCCCATCTTCACGAGGCTGCTATCACCGTTGCTCAGGTTCCGGGGCTGCCATCGCATTGCTCCTCTCCGTGCAAGAAATCTGGCCAAGACAATAGCCAGGGACAAGCCAGTGAATACTTTGAATGTACTCGCAAACATTAAGAATACTGGGATAATATAAATAATAATCATGCACTGAAATATTCTACGATCACATCGTGAGTCATAAAATAAAAATCTATGATACATGCAAGTAGGTTATTTATATGCAACACGAATAAGCAGTAATGGAATGGAAATAAAATGCCGCAGTCGGTCGTCTGTGTGACACCACATAAAGGGCTTATAAAGTAAATAAATAACAAGCAGTGCCACAGTCGGGCGTCTCAGCGACACCTCATAAAGGGCTTATAAAGTAAATAAATAACAAGCAATGCCACAGTCGGGCGTCTTAGCGACACCACATAAAGGGCTTATGAAGTAAATAAATAACAAGCAATGCCACAGTCGGGCGTCTCAGCGACACCTCATAAAGGGTTTATAAGGTAAATAGATAACAAGCAATGCCACAGTCAGGCGTCTCAGTGAAACCACATAAAGGGCTTATAAGGTAAATTGATAACAAGCAATGCCACAGTCTTGCGTCTCAGCGACACCACATAAAGGGCTTATAAGGTAAATAGATAACGAGCAATGCCACAGTCGGGCGTCTCAGCGACACCACATAAAGGGCTTATAAAGTAGATAATCACAATGAATATCCAGGAGGTAAAACCGTCCCAGGGATACTCAATAATTCAAATAATATAATGGGTTAGTCCATAATAAACATAACATAATTATGACAAGTCATCAGTCATGATCCACGTTTTGGTTTAGTAGCTTCTCCTCCGAAGACCGACACTAAGACCGACAATTGACCCATCCCAGACTGTAGTCCTTAACCATGGACACGGCTATTCGAATAGGTTTAATCTCTGTAGAGGGTGTACTCTTTACCCACGAGTAACGGATTCCTTTAGTCCATCAAGACTAATTCCGTCTACGGTCTTTTAAATGAAAATGCACCTGACTTGCACACACCAGCTTAACTTACCGGTGTCTGGAATCACCCACGACACTCGTTAAGCTAAACTCTAAGTGGAGAGGCTACAACCTCGATTAGCATGGGATCACAAAATTTATACCGCGCGCAAAACTGGGGAAGCTACCCCCTCGGCTACAACCGAAACACCCATGCCCCCTGACCGGATGACTGGCTTTAATCCATGCCCATGGTACCCTCATCCCGGCCCCTCTGTACGGTGTGTGCTAGAAAGGGGTTGACAAATTACTGAACCGTACCCTACCTGTGGCAGGGATAAGTGGTAGCATGAAACAAGTGTGGGGTTTACTGGAACAAGACTCGATCTACGGTCAACTCAGGAGGTTTATAATTTCCCTGTATGACATGAATAATCAAAAATCAAATATATTTCAACCAACACAATCAACAGTCATTATACCTTACTATGCCATACCGGACATAACCGTCCCGACGGAGACCGGCGACAAGCTCACGCCTACCCAAGGCAGAGGCTTTCCTAGATTCCTTTCTGGCATGCATGCAAGGTACATGAGGATGATTACCATCACAAGTATACTCTTTTCCAACAGCAAGGAAATCACTAATATGCATCCATGCAAATGATCATATCACATGAAATAACAAGTTCTCCGAGTAAGGTGGTGTTATCAACGTGTCAACTAACACACCAAAAATATTATGCCAGGGTTCAGAATACTTGCCTTCAAGGTGTGGAAAGGCAGGGTACACTCCAAAACTTTTGAAAACCTCCTTCTTTCTCTCCCAAAAATCCTATTGTAAATAAATTTGAATTAACACACATTTCCAAAACAGCACTAAAAAGTTGTCTGAAATTTTTCAAATAAATCTTAAAATAAGCTAGACAATATTTGAGAGAGGTAGGAAAAAGAATCAACTCATTTGGAGTTATAAGTAAAAAGTTATAGGCAGTCAAAGTTTTGGTAAAAATCAGTTTTTAATAAAAACAGAAAAAGAAAACGTTTCAAACGAGATTACGCTTTCGGGCAGAGGAGGCGTATTTGAGGGTTTACGCCTCCACTTATCCAGCGTGGACCGTGTAGGAGCCACTGGCAGTGGGTCCAGGGGGCCCACTAGTCTTGTTTGACTAGTCTCCACCCTCTCCTCTTCCTTTGCCTGAGCAGAGGCACGGCTCCGGCGTTCATCGCCGGCGAACGGCGGTTACTCGCGGGGGGCAGAGGGCGGGGATGGATCCGCGGATCAGCGGTGGTCCTCCCGGAGGTCGTAGGGTCGTCGGAGGTGGAGGAAATCGCCGGCGGCAAGCTCTGCGGCGGAGGAAAGCTTCGGTGGATTTGGGGGTTCGGGCTAGGGTGATGCTCCGTCGTTCTTTGGGGTCTGGGCGGCTCGGCAGTACGATGAGGAGCCGAGTGGTGGTGATGGAAGGGTGGGGGAGGCCCTGGTGGCGCCGGGGTGAACCGGAACGAGGCGGCGGCCGAGCTAACCGGAGAAGTAGAAGACGGCCTGCTCCCCTTCAATTGACGGCAACGGGGCACTAGGTAGACGGCGTGAGGCTACCTGAGTGCTCGGGGGAGCTCGGGGCTTCCTTATATAGCGCCTCCAAGTCGGTTCGCGGCGGCCGTGGATGAGCTCGTCGGTGGACCACCCTACTGTGCGGCAAGGCGACGTGGCGGTGGCTGGCTAGCTCCAGGGGCAAACGACGAACGCTCCACTGTCTAAGGAGGCGAGCTGGCGCGCTGTGGTGGTTTGGGCGGTGCTCCCCATGGCGGTGGCGGATGCGGCGGCAGGCGTGCCGCCAAGCGGCTTGCTGGCTACGCTGCAGGGGGCGAGGAGGCGGTCGGGGCTTCTAGCGTAGCGTGGCAAGACGGAGAGGATTTGGATAAGCTCGGGGAAACTTATCCAGGGGGGTGAGTTGGCTCGGGCGCGAGCACTTGCAAAACGCGCGCTCTGGGCGTGCACGGCACTCATTCGACGAAATGCCAGGGCGACCCAAGTTGCTAGAAAGCTAATGCAAATCCACAGGCCTAGGTTGGAGACATATAGAAGGCTACTAGACAACTTGGTTTGGGTCAAGGGAAAAGTTCACAACACAAAACCTTCAACCATGACAAATCTGTCCATGCACACAGAGTGTTTGACAAAATGCCAGAGGCATCTAGGAAGTACTTGGGGTGGTAAAATCTTCCAGAGTGTGGTCTCTTTAGATGCATGAGAGGGTGGTGAGGTTAGTTTGCAAAAATAACAAACTTGCTAGTGCAAGTTTTGCAGAACTTGAATTCTAGACAGGAGGTGAATGGCATCATTTCATGAACCAAAAATGATCCAATGGGTGCATGCTCCTGGACTTAGGGGTTTAGTATGGAGGACTGCAAGTAGGTAAAAGAATCATGGATAAAGGAGCAACTTAAAATATAGTTGCTGTACAAATCATCAAGTTGAACCAGAGTGGAAAAGAGGTTGATTCACTCAATTATTCCAAAGAACATCACTAGGTTTTTGCAAAAAGTTAATTAACATACTCATATTGACATCCAAAAATTTTGGTGGAAGTTTTAAAGAAATATTTAAATAGGTTGAAGTGCAAAATTGCCCACTAGACCAGATTTTAAAATTTGGGATAGAGCTCAAAATATTAAATGAAAGAAATATCTTTTTGCATAAAAGTGATTTAGAAACATCACATGACATCTCCAAATTTTGGTGGGATTTTTAAAAGATTTTATCAAATGGTTGTAGTTCAAAAAGGACCACAAACCATGGAAAAACCATTTTTTTAAAGGAATAAAGATCAGGGAAATAATTTTATAATTAATCCCTCTAATAAAAGAAAAGTTTTATTTGAGAGGGTAAGAGAGTCTAGTAAATTTGGGAAGTATTTCACTTGAGGTAAAAACTCCATGATGATAAGAAAGGAAATGTTTCAAAAATCAAAAGTGAGCCCAGAAAATAAAAGTTTTAATTTCCTGGTAAACTTTTAATTAACAAAACAAGGTTAAAAATTTTGGGGTGTCACAACACTACCTCCCTTAAGAA
The DNA here is from genome assembly GCA_963921465.1 of Triticum timopheevii. Lineage (NCBI taxonomy): Eukaryota > Viridiplantae > Streptophyta > Magnoliopsida > Poales > Poaceae > Triticum > Triticum timopheevii. Next base: position 47,789,482 of record OY997268.1, on the reverse strand, counting down.
AAAATCTTGTCCTCGACATTTGTTAGGAATTGTTTTGAAAAATAAATACTCCACGGTCACGTGTTTTTGCAAGCAGGGTATGCGTTCGAGCGGTGGTGAGTCTGCTGCCGTGGTGCTGCGTGAATAAGAAAAATCCCATGTCGTGAGAAGGCATACGATGCAGCAGTTCCGGGAAAAGAAATATTACTTCAGGATTTTTTGCGAGAGAAGGCAGTAGTATATTAGAGTCGAACCGCAACAGAACTAGTCACATTAATAGAAACTAAAGGTTTTACTCGCCTCGCAAACTCGGGGTACCACACATAAGTTACAAAAAATAAAAGTTGCAATAATAAACACAACAGCGATGTCTATAACGCAAACAGTAACTGGACGGGGTCCCTAGAAAACGTCTCTGGTACTGGGACACACTCCTCTTCTATCGGGGAATGTGGGTTGACCAGTCGATGAATGCGTTTCTCCTGGTCGGGCCTTAGTGCTCTGCCGATGGCGATCTGAGGATTTAAATCCGCGGGGCTCTGGAGATAACCCATCACACGTTGGGTTAAACGTTCTTGAGCGATGACGTACTGGACAAGATTGGCCAGTACTGGGTCTCTCTCAATTCGTCCACCGGGAAAGGATGTTACTCCCCCGGGTGCTGCACGGCTCGGAAAGTAATAATACCCTCGTTTGCTGGCATAGGGTACCGCGAATCGAAGGCGAGCAAGCACTTCGTACGCAGCAGCTTCTATGGCCATATGCGGGGTCGGCATAGATTTCCCCACGAAGGAGACCTCTGTTGGGTCTTGGTTAGAGTCTACGGGAGGGATGTGTACTGCTGCCCAATAACTCGAGGTGGACTGGGTGATTCTCGATTTGAACAGCTCGTACTGGGGTGGCTGGGTAGAACCCATGGTACTGCAGGTAAAGTCCCACAATATTTTGACAAAGCTACCTGGGATTGCATCTGGGCTTCTCAGATAAATACTAGGGCTCGGCATGGCAGGAAATGGTGCACAAGGTGAGGGGTGCTTGGCAAGGTCACGAGGTGGCCTTTTTATAGCACTGCAGCTGGGTCATTTTACCATGGTGAAAGGTAATGAATTTGCCAGCTCAGCTCCAAGGGTCGGGGTCAAAGCCACAGATACATATCTCACCAAAGTGACGTATCACTGTGGGGGTTGTCGGGGTGGTTCTGGTAGCTGTGCCTGGAAAATATGCAACTGTGTGCTGACATACCCATGCAAAGTTACTATTTAAAACAGAGGCACAACAACAGGCTGCGTTTATTTAATAGGTCACGGGATTATAAAGCGAGGATACATTGAGACTCGACACTACTCGAGTGTCTTAGTCTACCTTGTTTATATCCAAGCGGGCGTGCCTTGTGGATGTCAAGGCTTCTCCTCGGGTCTCACCATCGGAATTTGCTGGAGAGGGTCGAGGGGCTGCATGCTCGGGTTAGCGATGATGACCATCGTGGGGATTGTTTGCCACAATCCCGTTGGAGTGTGCTCCCAAAAGACGACGAAGTACTTCTGGGGTCATCAAAGCACCTTGGTTGACGGATGGGGCTGACCTCAGGGTCTCGATCGGGTGTCCGAACAGCACGACTGGGTTGTCGGTGTCGGGCTCGTTTTCTTCTCTCGCCGGGGCTCGACGAACCAGCTCTCCACGAGCAGCGATCGGATCAATGGTGATTTGATCGAACAGTTCCTCTAGTGCACCTACATAGCGCACTAGGTGCAGCAATGCAGGATCCGTCTCGTGATCTCCATTGGCAACTTGGGGTGGTCTACCATACCCTTCACGTCTGGGGTAATAGTAGAACGAGCGACAGTTAACTCCGGGCGACAAGTGCCGGCGTTGAACTATAGCTTCTCGCGCTGCTAGTTGGACGGCTTGTGGCTCAAAGGAAGTTTTCCTTCCGGTGAACCTGTAGGGGCGTTCTGGCGACAGGCTCCTACCGTAGATGTGCACAGTGGCCCAGAATTGGCGGTCCTCACCGCTCATGGGTCCTTGGTACACAACATATTCTGGGGCTCTTCTAACACATAGGCACGATGGGTGAGGTTTGCGACTATGGTCACAAAACCTCCAAGGTTGGTTGTTGTGGTCTCATTGTGCACGACGGGTCCAGGCATTATGGCTTGGTTCAGGGAAGAGGCTGTGCTGGGTTGAGGCTAGCGTGCCATTTTTATTGGAAAAAGGGACGGAGTCTTCCTTCGCACGCTTGCGAATGAGACATCTTGGGTGCTGGTCACTGGTGCATGATAGAAAGGCTAGGTTGATAGGGTGGGCACCGACTGCCAAAAGTGTCGGGGTCACTGTGTGGCTATCTTGCACGAGAAGCTTGGCTGGGGTTTTGGTTAGGGTCTGGTGGGTTGGTTTGCCTAAGTTTTTCGATCTGGCTAAGATAGGATTAGCCAATGGTTAGCTTGACTCTGATACCAAGTTTGTCACGACCAGTTTTCCGGGGATAATTTCCAGAAAATGGCCGTTCTACTCACTAGCCCCAGGATTACTGTTAGCTGATGAAGCACCAACTTGATACAGAAAAAATCCAAGAAAAATACAAAATATGTAGTACAAGACCATTCTGGCCTGTGAGTACAACAAATGGTTTCTAGTGGTTGATGGCGGAAACGGTTTGTGGATCATCAGTGTCTATGGGACTCCATTTCCCAACAGGAACAGCTGACCAGGTTAACTCCTATCTTCACGAGGCTGCTATCACCGTTGCTTAGGTTCCAGGGATGCCATCGCGTCGCTCCTCTCCGTGCAAGAAATCTAGCCAAGACAATAGCCAGGGACAAGCCAGTGAGTACTTTGAATGTACTCGCAAACATTAAGAATACTGGGATAATATAAATGATAATCATGCGCTGAAATATTCTATGATCATATCGTCAGTCATAAAATAAAAATCTCTGATGCATGCAAGCAGGTTATTTATATGCAACACGAATAAGCAGTAATGGAATGGAAATAAAATGCCGCAGTCGGGCGTCTGTGCGACACCACATAAAGGGCTTATAAAGTAAATAAATAACAAGCAGTGCCACAGTCGGGCGTCTCAGCGACACCTCATAAAGGGCTTATAAAGTAAATAAATAACAAGCAATGCCACAGTTGGGCGTCTCAACGACACCACATAAAGGGCTTATAAAGTAAATAAATAACAAGCAATGCCACACTCGGGCGTCTCAGCGACACCACATAAATGGCTTATAAGGTAAATAGATAACAAGCAATGCCACAGTCGGGCGTCTCAGCGACACCACATAAAGGGCTTATAAGGTAAATAGATAACAAGCAATGCCACAGTCGGGCGTCTCAGTGACACCACATAAAGGGCTTATAAGGTAAATAGATAACAAGCAATGCCACAGTTGGGCGTCTCCGCGACACCACATAAGGGGCTTATAAAGTAGATAATCACAATGAATATCCAGGAGGTAAAACCGTCCCAGGGATACTCAATAATTCAAATAATATAATGGGTTAGTCCATAATAAACATAACATAATTATGACAAGTCATCAGTCATGATCCACGTTCTGGTTTAGTAGCTTCTCCTCTGAAGACCGACACTAAGACCGACACTTGACCCATCCCAGACTGTAGTCCTTAACCATGGACACGGCTATTCGAATAGGTTTAATGTCTGCAGAGGATGTACTCTTTACCCACGAGTAACAGATTCCTTTAGTCCATCAAGACTAATTCCGTCTACGGTCTTTTAAATGAAAACACACCTGACTTGCACACACCAGCTTAACTTACCGGTGTCTGGAATCACCCATGACACTCGTTAAGCAAAACTCTAAGTGGGGAGGCTACAACCTCGATTAGCATGGGATCACAAGATTTATACTGCGCGCAAAATTGGGGAAGCTACCCCCTCGGCTACAACCTAAACACCCATGCCCCCTGACCGGATGACTGGCTTTAATCCATGGCCATGGCACCCTCATCCCGGCCCCTCTGTACGGTGTGTGCTAGAAAGGGGTTGACAAATTACTGAACCGTACCCTACCTGTGGCAGGGACAAGTGGTAGCACGAAACAAGTGTGGGGGTTACTGGATCTAGACTCTATCTACGGTCGACTCAGGAGGTTTATAATTTCCCTGTATGACATGAATAATCAAATATATTTCAACCAACACAATCAACACTCATTATACCTTACTATGCCATACCGGACATAACCGTGCCAACGGAGACCGGCGACAAGCTCACGCCTACCCAAGGCAGAGGCTTTCCCGGATTCCTTTCCAGCATGCATGCAAGGTACACTACAAGGATTCCGGTCTATTACAACGAAATTTTTTGCTACAACTATGTTTTATTGCAATAAAACGCAATATTACCACAAATTCTCCGGTTGTGGTAATAGGCCGCGCATATTGCCATAACATAGTTTCGTCGCGATAAATCATAAGTTTGTTGCAACACAGGCCTCATATTGCAACAAACTGTATCGGCGTAGCAATATGGTAGCAGTATTGCGACAAACAAATTCCGTTGCGCGAGGGCAGTCATTTTGTTGTAATAGAGACTAGGTATTTCAACAGAACAACTATTGTGGCAATATTCATAAAGATATTGCAACATCGGTGTGATGTTGAATTAGTTGCAAATATTGTTGCAAAAAAGTCGCTAACTATAGCAACAAACTGCATCAGTGTTGCAATATGGTAGCGATATTGCAACAAACAAATTCCATTGCGTGAAGCATCTGTTTTGTTGTAATAGAGACTCGGTATTTCAACAGAATAAGTATTTGTGGTAATTTTCAAAAATATATTGAAACATCAATGTGACGTTGCATTAGTTACAAGTAAAACAGTGGAAAAAGATATTATTGGAATTTATAGATATTAAGTTGTGATTTTTGCAAGCTTTAAGGAGTAATTAAAATATATTTTAATTGCGTCAATTTCAATTAACCAAAACAATGGAAAAAGTTTATAAATGGATAGAACACACTTTCTTGATAGGAATATATATTTAATTTATTAAATTTGGATTTGAAATGGCCAACTTGTTGCCATTTTAAAACTAGGATGTTTTCTGCCAAAACAGGGACTTGTCAGATGGAAACCGAAAATAGAAGGGCCCTGGTGTGACAATTGCCAGATCCAGATCTTGAGCTGAATCTGACCGAGGACTTCTATAGCAGCATCCACTGACCTGCGGGCCCGTGGCCTCGCTGGTGCTGACTGGCGCGGGTGGCATCCACGATGACCTCCAGGGGCAATGACAAGTGGGGCCGGCCACCGCGCAGCAACCAAAAAAATGTGGAGGGTTTCGCCTGCGCATGGATTTGAACACTCGTCCTCAGTGTTGCACATCATGGTTCATACCAATGAGTTGTGCAAATGTTGGTGAACGTAGTGGGGTCTCATGTAAATATCTGGTACCCGGCCCAATCAAGAATTCAGTCACCGATGACTAGTGTCTCTTGTCCATTTAGTGGTTTGTGTCATTAAGTTGATTAAAAAGACTGAATCATATGATTCGCTAAACACTGAATAAATTCTGTGAGTATGGTATACTTATTTGGTTATTCATTTGATTGCAACTTGGGAAGGCCCAATAGATATCTCTAGTTATACTGCAAGTGTATAAGTCGGTGCAAGTCGGTTTATATTTTGAGCATAGTAGATCGATGCATTTTTTTAAGGCTGTAACAAGGTTCAAAATTGTGGATATCGGGTTCGTATCGGATTGCCTTTGAGATATCGGATATCGGATATCGGGTGATATATCGAACGATATGTAGTAATATCAGAAATTAAAATTGGTCTATAGTTTTCTATCTATTGTGTTATAGTTGCCATGCATTTTTAACAGAATATGGAATAAATCATCGAGGTAAAAATGAACACACAACATGCATGCCGAATCCACATCTACGAAAAATCGGTTCTCAGGCATGTAACTGTAAGTTCATGTCGGCATAACCAAAACAGTAAGAAAAAAGCATAGGATGAAACAAATAAATTCCATATCCAGTTCAAGTGCATCACGAGTAAATAGTTCAAACATATTCAATAGTAAGTGCGTGTGGGCATAATAGTAAATATTGATCCAGTCACTTCATTGATGGAGTAAATTTTAGTCATCGTCAAGGAAATTGTCCTCATTCTCTCCATCATCACTTGAAGAATCGTCCATCAACTGCATGGCTGTCTCTCTCCCTCAAAAACTGAAAGTACTCTTCCTCTGCTTCGTCTGTGCCTAGTAGACAGTAGTAGAAACTGAACTACCTCGTGTGTGTCTGTGACTCTGTGTCCGCCACTGGTGGGGGGAAGACGAGGGACGCCGCCGGGGAGCGAGACGAGGACCGCCGCCGGGGAGGAAGAGGAGGGCTGCCGGCCATCACGTACTTGCCTCAAACTTTTGTGTTTTGCAGTTGCAGCTTGTCGGAGAAGGTTGCGCCATCACAGATGACAAACGCTGAAGGATCCAAGGATCGAGTTGGCTTCCTACCGGAGAGCAACGGAGAATCCGTGTAGTCACCCGTCCGCCGTCGCAGGCGGCGGCCGCCAGAGGAGATCGCATCAACTGCTGTCGTGTACAAGTACGCCAAGAAAAAGACCTAGGTCTACTAGTACTAGGCAGGCTTGTGCACGTTTGTAGGCTGGGCTCACCCAGTTTATGTAAATTAAGCGTTCATATCGGTCGGACATATATCGGCCCGAAATAGCGGGCTGACCAGCGATATTGCAGCCGGTAAGGCCAACTTCACCGCATGATCCCATTCTGTCCGGGTATGTTCGTTTGGGGTAAAACGGACAAAAGACGGCACCCACCCGTAGACCCCATTTGATTTTTCTGTCTGTTTTCTGTCCGTTCGACCCCATTCGCGGCCAAAACTTGGTCTGGCTTTGGGTTGAAAGCAGACACGAAACGGACAACTTTGTGGCGTCCTCGTCCGCTGCATGTCCGGCTGGGCACATGTGTCATCCTCACCTCTCTCTCCTCCTTTTTTCTCTCTGCCCGTGGACGAGCACCGACAGCTCTGGCGATGCAGCGAGCGGGGTGAGCACGAGGCGTGGACGGCGGCGAGGCGGGCGGGGTGAGGGCGAGGCGGGCCCGCGGCGCGACGGGGCGGCGGCGAGCCCGATGAGGCGGTGGTGGCCGGGGCGAGCGGCGGACGCGCAGGGGCGCTCGGCGAGGCTGGGGCGAGCGCCGGGCGAGGCCGAGGCGCATGCGGCGAGGCTGGGGCGAGCACTAGGCAAGGCCGAGGCGCATGCGGCGAGGCTGGGGCGAGCACTGGGCAAGGCCGAGGTGCGCACGTGCACAACTGCGGCCGTGCCCGCCGTCGTAGCTCGCGCGCCCAGCCGTGACGCATCGTCGTGCTCGCCGCGCTCGCCCTGCTGCGTCTCGCCGGCGTGGGGTTTGAGCTCGACCGCCAGTCTCGCCTCACGCCTGCGCCCGCGTCCGGCCGGTGCTCCCGCAGACGTCGGCCTCGCCTCTCCGCGCCCAGCCGCTGCGAGCTTCCCTTCCTCCTACGTGTTTGACAAAATGCCAGGTGGACATGTCACCCTGGACATGATATGGGGTGCGGTTGCGCGTTGGGCGCGCCGACACGGTGACGACCCCAAACGGACATGTGCAACCCCATTGCCTCTCTAAACGGACGAAAACAGGGTAAAACGGACGTCCGGACAGGGTGTCCCTGCCTCCTACGTGTTTGACAAAATGCCAGGCGGACATGTCACCCTGGACATGATATGGGGTGCGGTTGCGCGTTGGGCGCGCCGACACGGCGACGACCCCAAACGGACATGTGCAACCCCATTGCCTCTCTAAACGGACGAAAACAGGGTAAAACGGACGTCCGGACAGGGTGTTGCGGTGGAGTTGGCCTAAGTTCACAAACGCAATTTTGACGCGAATGCTATTTATCGCATTCAGCGATCAGTGGTTTTTTTTTGAGGGGCAAAAGGGATTTTATTCATTCATCACATTGTGCGGAATACAAATTATATTGGGTGTAATCCCTAGCCACACGTGGCGCCCGACTGCCAAGGAAGTAGCAGCCTTAACCAAAGCATGAGCTTCATGATTCGACTCACGAAATTCGAAAGAAAAATTGACAAACTCTAGATCATTTACCCGATCCTTTATCTCATGCAAGACCGGGCCATACACAGGCGCTCCACCCTTGTTGATGTTGTTCACAACCTCCAAGCAGTCCGATGCCACCTGAACTCGCCGCAAATTCAGATCTTTGGCTAACGATAGAGCTTCATTGCATGCTTGTGCTTCCAAACTTGGTGGGTCCACTAGGCCATCAAAAAAAATACTGCAGAAGCTCCCAAGAAAACTCCCGCTTCATCTCTGCATATAACAGCCGCTGCTCCTCGTGCTCCATTCCTCGAGACACCACCATCTACATTCATCTTTGCGTTACCAGTGGCCGGTTTTAGCCATGTGCTAGATCTCTTGGTGCGTGCTGTGGTCGTTGTTTCATTCCGACCGCGGGAAGAGGCTATATTCAGGTCCTCAAGATATCGGTTTATGAAGCTCATAGTGCTCAAAGGACTCTGAAATTCCCCATCATGAATGGCTCGTCTTCGTGCCCACCAAATGGCCCACATGGTTAGCAATACCCAAGCTAATTCCTGATGATTCAGGGCCTCAAACAACCGGAAAAGCCATAGACGCGCGTCTTGAATCCTGGTTGATATCGCATGCTCGAAGGTATCCTCATCTACCAATGCCCAAACACACCTCGCCATCCGACACTCAAAAAGTGAGTGCCTCCATGTATCTTCGGCTGAATTACAAATTGAGCACACGTTTGTATCCGCCATCTTCCGTTCATGCCTCGTCGTTCCGGTCGGTAGCGATGTATGTGCCAATCGCCATGTAAACACGCGCACCTTGGCTGGAACCTTCACCTTCCACAAGTACGACCATGATTTCTTGTCTGCCTCTGGATTGGAATGACCTGTTCGCTGCTCCAGCCACGCCTCCCGCTGCTCCCGGATGCCGGTGATCATCCTGTATGCCGACCGGACAGAAAACACCCCTCATTTATCATAATGCCAGGACCAGTAATCATTCTATGCACGAGATCTTAGCGGGATGTTTCTAATGACATCAACATCCAGGCCGACAAAATGATCATACAGCTTCTGAACATTCCATGTCTTCGATGCACTATCGATCAATTCAGACACCAACTGTGGCGGGTTTTGTGATATGGCGCGAAGTGGCCGAAGCTTAAAGTCCCTTGGAAGCCAATTATCATGCCAGATCCACGTCTCCTGCCCCGTGCCAATCCGCTTTATCAAGCCCAAATTTAGCACATCTCTTCCTTCCAGTAAAGATCTCCAAACTTGGGACGGGTTGGAGCCCACGCTTGCTGTTAATATGTCACTGTCTGGATGATACCTTGCTTTGATAATTCGAGCACTTAGAGAGTTTGGCTCCTGCATTAATCTCCAGACTCGCCTTGCGAGAAGTGCCAAGTTAAAGAGTTCTGCTGTTAATATGTCACTGTCTGGATGATACCTTGCTTTGATAATTCGAGCACTTGGAGAGTTTGGCTCCTGCATTAATCTCCAGACTCGCCTTGCGAGAAGTGCCAAGTTAAAGAGTTCTATATCCCGAAAGACCACGCCGCCCATATACTTAGGCGTTGACATCGTCCTCCCCCCTTTTACTTCCCCACCAAAATTTCCTCATAAGACCGTTGATGTGTTCACAAAGTCCACGGGGTAGTTTAAAGCATGACATAGAATAGGTCGGAATGGCTTGGGCTACCGATTTGGGGTTGAATCGCGTCGAGGGAATAGTGATGGGCCGGCCCATTTTGACGTAGGAATTGTTGAAAAAACAAGGAATAAATAGAGAGCCAAGGGAGATCTAACCTTGGTATCCAGGGTAACGACCTGCGCCACTAACCACTCAGCCCACTTGGAGATAATGGTTACAGGTGGGATTGCAGAATACTAGAGGTTTTCTCTGTTTTTTTTCTTCTTTTTCTCCTTTTTTTCTTTTTTCGTTTTCGTTTTCGTTTTCTTGATTCTTCTCCGGAATTTTTCATTTTCATTTTTCTTTATTTTATGTTTCTTTTTTGGTTTTCTTTTGTTTCTTTTTGTTTTCATTCTACATTCTTACATGCATGGTCAACATTTTTCAAATACTTGTTCAACATTTTTTCAAATACTTTGTTCAACATCTTTTCTAATACTTTGTTCTGCATTTTTCAAATAGCTATTAAACATTTTTCAAATAATTGTTCAACATTTTTTATATACAGGTTCAACATTTGTCGAATACATGTTCAACATTTTTTCCAATACTTGTTCAACATTTTTTTCAAGTACTTTGTTCAACAGATTTTCGAATACTTGTTCTGCGTATTTCAAATACTTGTTCTGCATTTTCAAATATTTGTTCAACATTTTTTATATACATGATCAACATCTTTTCAAATACTTGTTCTACATTTTTCAAATACTCGTTCAACATTTTTAAATATTTGTTCAACATTTTTCATATACCTTTTCAACATTTTCAGTTCTTATTCAACATTTTTTCAAATACATGTTCAACATTTTTTTACAAATAGCTATTCAACATTTTTAAATACTTGTTCAACATTTTTCAAATTCTTGTTCAACATTTTTTAATCCCTGTTCAACATTTTTTTTAAATGTGTTTTTGGGAGAGTGTTTTTGTAATATATCTATTTAGAATATTTTAAAATATAAAAAAAGTAAAAAAGAAAGCAAAAAAAGAAAAATACGTTAAAAGAAATGAAACAGGAAACAGGCACGGCTTACCAGCGCACGTGGGCCGGCCCATATGCTCGCTGGCTTTAGCGGTCCGAGCGTTCGAGTCACTGAACGCGATAGCGATCCCCCAATTTTCAAAACGATATCACAACTTTGTACCGATGGGCAGTCGAAACCAATATTGCGGCCGATACGACCGGTATTTAAAAGCTTGGTACACACAAACTAGATTAAGCTAACTAGATAAACTTGTTGTCACCGGAGCCGTCGTCTACTCCTCACCGGAGTCACTGTCGTCACCCTCGTCAGATTAATCCACTTGATTAAATCTAACCGTCTAGATTATAGTAATCCCGAGTCAAATGTGCGCATAGCAATTACCTGGAGCGGAAAACGCTCTGCCGGCAGAGAAAAGCGGCCGCGACTCTCGGCGCAAAACTTGCCACGTAAAAAAAACCTCCCCCTTCTCCCCACAACAGAAAAGCCAAAACAAATCTCACGCCCGCGCCGCCGTTCGCCTGCCCCTGCCGCCCTACCCGCGTCGCCATTCACGCCTCCCTGGACTGGCGCGTCTCCCCTTCACGCATGGCCTGCAGCGTTGGGCCAATTGCCGAACCGCAGTGAATGGCCACAGAGAGGAACGAGAGGAGGAGAGGGAGAGAGGCGTGGCTCGCCGGCCGGCGGAGGCACGAGACCTCCTCACTGGCGGCAGGAGGAGAGGGTGAGCGGCGCGGCGAACGGGTACGGCTCGCCGGCCGTCTGAGGCGGGAGATCGGCGGCGAACGTGAGCCCTCAAGTTCTGCAGCTTGCCGTGAACGTGCCGCGCATGCTGCGTCAAGTCGTCGTCGTCGTCGGCGGCGTGTTCCACCCACTCGGCTCGAACGGCAGATGCCCAGCACCACCGTGAGGGTTGAAGGCGTGTTCCATCCCATTGTCGTTGTCGCAATCGGCCGGCAGCAAGCCACCGAATGATCCATCAGCGAAGACGCTAGGAGTCTCAGCTGCAGGTAAACTACAGTTTACTGATGCACATGCCAAAAGGCTGCGCCCTTTAATTATGAATTTACAGTTTCATATGAGTCATTGTAATCTGGGAGGTGCATTTTGCCCAGACGCTCAACAATCTTTCCAGGGATCATTGAATCCATGATATGCGCTCATAGTTAGGATCATGTTCTTGTTTCTCTTATCATAATAGAATAAGTAATTAGCATTTTATTTCTATACTATATTGCTTATGATATGCGCTCATAGTTAGGATCATGTTCTTGTTTCTCTTATCATAATAGAATAAGTAATTAGCATTTTATTTCCATACTATATTGCTTATGGGGGTGCTTCGAATGAGTTCTTCAGTTACAGTTGCGTTACATGGGTTATAATTATTATACTCCTAAGTTTATAATTTCTCATGTGAAATTGTCTGTATTGCTATTATTAATTAAGAGTTCTGTTTGATTCCTCATTGCATCAAGAATCATGCGTTCTGGGTCACACTTATACTTGAAAACACCATCACTCTGCAATAATTTGAAAATATGTGGCATTTGTATCAATTACTACAAGATCTAGGCTGTGACAACATATCAACATTGCTCTCTAACTGTGCAAGCCTTTATTTGGCGAACATATAATGAATAAGTTGGTTTAGAAGATCTAGTGAATAAGTTGTTAATTCAGTTTTTATCTCTGATCTCTCTAATACTTTTTGATACAAAAAAAATGTTCCTTCCGGCCAAACGCAGCAGCGACGCCCGCTTGCTGGATCATCGTGGCTAGCTTTATCATCTATTATTGCAGAGTGTTTGGGCCTGCTGGCTCGCTTCGATTTGGGGAATTTTGCATAAGGTCGGCTCTAATTACTTCGGTTTATAGATTGCTGCACACGTCATGTTTAGTTGCGGATTCGAGGCTGGTCGGATTTCAGTTTCGGCCCAAGTCGGTGCTACTCTGGATTGTGCGTTTAGCTAATTCCGCTCACCTGGAAAGGAAATCATATATAGATGCACTGGGTTAATGAAGTTTTGCTGGGGTATATGCAGCGTCATTGATCTCTTGACGCGGGTTTTTTTCCGATAGGATTAGTTCAGAATACCTAGGTTCTTAGCTTCCTGTGCCGCCTTCAGTTGTGAGTCTTGGATTCAAGTTTCGCCCCCCAAATTATTGCTGGGCCTTGTTTTCATTTCAACACCGCGCCCTTGAAAACTAAATTCGGGCTTTTTTAAAGTAAGTTTCAATACTTTAGATGCATTGGCTTGTGATGTGATTCGAAGTTCAGGAGCATATACTGTGGGTTGAGCTTTTTGTTTATGATCATGTAGTACCTGCTCTCGTGTCAAAGTGAAACAGAGGTTTGGTTAATTTTGCGATGATGTGAGTCGCTTGATGGTTCTAAGTAGCAATTATTTGTATCATGCTAGGACCTGATTTTTTTTAATTTGATCTGACAATGTGATTCATTTCCTTTTCAGAAGGATGCACATCCTCACAAGGAGAGGTCCTCGAGTTCCAAAGACAAGGGTAGAGGATGCGATGATGACAAGGACAGAGGTCGCTACAGGCGCCGTGGGGAAGACAGGGTGTGGCACCGGGATAGGGAGAGTGTCTGTGTAACCATGACTGCGGTGATCGGGACAGGGCTAGTGATCGCCACCATCGTGAGCACCGTGAGAGGAGTGAAATAAGGGAGCACTGTGACCGTTTCGATGATCGTGACCATCGTCGGAGCCGTGATCTTGATGCTGAAAGGTACCGCTTGTTGATTTCTTTGATGCCACTATAGGACAATAATAGTGTAGGCTGATGAATCAAAATTTTGAAGTATCTTTGTATTTCCTACTCTCCTACTTCAATTGGCAGCCAATTAGGCTGCAACTTGTATTACCCTCCAAGTTCCTCACACCTGAACCGGCATCTCTCTGTAGTTTTTGTTAGATTGCCTAGGCTGAATTGAACGCCGTGTCGTGAGGATTAGATAAAGTTCCATCTACTCCATAGATGTGTTTTCCGATAATATGTGTCTGTATGATTCTGTTCTGCATATTTGTCTTAATGGATAATTTTAAATTGAAACAATAGTTATTAATTATTGGCCCGCCATCCATAGAAACAAGTTGTGTACTGTGGAGGTTAACTGAAGAATTGTTCACCCAAAACAATTGGACTCAAAGAAACAGAGGAGAGATGTGAGAAACTTGAGAGAGAAGTGACAAGGAATTGGCCCATTGTTGTACAATCAGGACCTTTGGTGGTGCGGTTGGATCATGCGGAGATAAATGGATCTGCTCCACAAAAGAAAGAGAACATAGAGAAGAGAGGAGGAGACGTGCGTGAGACGGGGCCTTGTAGTTATTTCGTTGCATGTTCCCAATGTAGTTTTTTTCCTTTTTTCTTAATTTTTTGTTAAATTGATTTAGATTTTATGCCTGCTTTATGTATTGCGTTTCTTCTTAAATTGACTCAAATTCTGATATTACCTACACCAGGGAACAATGATGAATTCTATGGAGGATGCTCATGGTGCACAACATCCTTACTTCATAATCACCTATCTCAATGGTGCACAACATCAATGCTTTGTTAATGCTAAGTCCCTTGATTGATTTTGTGTGCAGGAAAGAAAGGCTCTGTTGTCTTAACAAGGATGGAAAGTATAACAACATACACAAACCAACGTGGACAACCCAAATCTGGTAAATTGTTTATGTCATTTAAGTTGTCTCTAGCATTTGTTATAATGCACAAAATCCTGGTATGGGTTAAATTGCTAAACCTTTAAGACTGCTCATTGGAGAGAGGACGTGGTCGGACATTCACCCTACCATTCATCGACTCATTGTTGCTGATATCATAGTGCATACAACCTTTTTCACATGTGTTACCTTATTTTACCATGGATAATGCACTGCTTATGTATATTCATTTGCTGTATGTTTTATAGGACCGATGGGACCTGGAAGATACACCAGAAACTGAAGAACGAGTTCTCAAGAGTGCGGAAGAGCGATATAGAGGCTGGCGACCAACTCTAAGCTCCACTTACAAGGCATACAAAATAGATGCAGCTAGATTGGCTAATCTGCTGAAGATTTACAACCAGAAGAGTGGGAATGGATGATTGAGTACTTTGGCAATGATTCAAAATTTCAGGTTATCTCTAAGATCACTCTTTGTCTACTATGTGTTAACATGAAATTGCTTTTCTGTCTGGTTATATTTGGTTTCGATGAATTGATAGGAATGCAGCCAAAAGAACACCGATAGTCATAAGAAACAGAAGAAAAAAACGCATATTTGGATCAAAATCTTACTCACAACTAAGTTTTGAGAAGGTATGAGTCTAACTAAATATGATGCCTCGCTGCTAACTATGATTTCATGTTTTAAATATCTCATTGCTATATTACTTGGAGAGAAACTTGGAAATTGGAGAAGAGCCAGATTATATTGCTCTGTGGGAACTCACCCACACGAAGAATGGAACATGGTCTGACACTGAGTCTCGGGATGTTTACGTGAGTACACTGACTTTCTATTATTCTATAGTTATTCAACGATGTGCATTCGGCATGCTTCTGCATCAGCTGGGATTATTCATGCATTGGATCGTGTTATTCTTGTTTCATCTTTTATAGTGTCAGTATTGATGCTGCACCTAAAATTGTTCTTTCCGTTTTTAGGACAAAGCACGTCTAAGATGTTGAAAACAAAGAAACTGAAACTCATGGTCCACTTTCAAGTGAGCATGTCATTGGCCTTCATAATTAGCTAGCTGCTTCTTCTCTTTCACCATGCATTGCTGCTGCATTGAGTCACAACTTAAAAAATGAATATGTGCTAGCTAGTGACATGAACTTAACTGAAACTATAGATCGGGCCACAACTTAAATCAACAGTGGAAGAATTTAGTACATGTACTTGTGCTTATGCTTTAGACATTTACACTTGTAAAACTATTCTGATCCCTCAATTACATGCTTGCTAACAGAGTATCATCAGGTTAGTTTGAGGACCGCTCTTTTTAACAATGGAGCTGGAATAATTGTGTGATATATGTTATATTGGACTCATTAACTAGACCTATTTTTTTTCCTTGATTGCAAGATCCAAAGAACCAGCTCGACTGGACTCTAGATCACGAACAATTTAGTCTTGGCACTTAATTAGGATGCCTAAATTACATTTGAGTTTCATTTGATGGATATTTGCTATAAAAATTATGAATTTTATGAATCTACATATTATACGTATGGTTTTCAATATTTTAATTGAATGCCTGTATTTTTTTGGGGTAGCAATAGGCTATTGCCACAACCCACTTTTTGTTGCCACATGTTAGCAACACGAAAATTTAAATTGTCGCAATAGTTTCTCGCTACAAACATTTCACTCGTTGTGATACCTATTTATCACCGCCAAAACTAGTATGTTGCAATTTCCTATTACGACGACTGGAATATTTGTTGCCATAACCTAATGCCACAAGTGTAGCGGTTTGTGGCAAAATGCCTAATGCCACAAAAACAAGGATTCTTGACATAGTTTATTGCCACAATTGACTATTGCCACGAAACAGTATGCACCACGAAACGAGCGTCGTTGGCATAGGTTGTTGCAACAAATGTCTATCGCCACGAGTTATCAGTCGCCATGATTCGTTATATGTTGCATTAAAGCTATCTCCACAAAGCAAATTGTGGCATTAGATGAGTGTTACCACGGGAAAACATGTGGCGACTTTCCACATGGTTGTTGCAATAGCACACTTTATTGCCACAATTGCTTTTTTGTGGCAATAACCTATTACCATGTGTCCAGTCGCAACGGCTGCCAACGAATGCTGTTTCGTGGCAATAGGTACTTATCGCTACAAATCGGCATGTATTGCGACGAATAATTTTGTTGCAATAGACCCGGATCCGTGTAGTGGTACATGAGGATGATTACCATCACAAGTATACTCTTTTCCAACAGCAAGGAAATCACTAATATGCATCCATGCAAATGATCATATCACATGAAATAACAAGTTCTCCGAGTAAGGTGGTGTTATAAATGTGTCAACTAACACACCAAAAATATTATGCCAGGGTTCAGAATGCTTGCCTTCAAGGTGTGGAAAGGCAGGGTGCACTCCAAAACTTTTGAAAACCTCCTTCTTTCTCTCCCAAAAATCCTATTGTAAATAAATTTGAATTAACACACATTTCCAAAACAGCACCAAAAAGTTGTCTGAATTTTTTTCAAATAAATCTTAAAATAAACTAGACAATATTTGAGAGAGGTAGGAAAAGAATCAACTCATTTGGAGTTATAATTAAAAAGTTATAGGCAGTCAAATTTTGGTAAAATCTGTTTTTAATAAAAACAGAAAAAGAAAACGTTCCAAACGAGATTACGCTTTCGGCCAGAGGAGGCGTACTTGAGGGTTTACGCCTCCACTTATCCAGCATGGACCCCACTAGTCATGTTTGACTAGTCTCCACCCTCTCCTCTTCCTCTGCCCGAGCAGAGGCGCCGCTCCGGCATTCGTCACCGGCGAACGGCGGTTACTCGTGGGGAGCTGAGGGCGGGGATGGATCCGCGGATCAGCGGCGGTCCTCCCGGTGGTTGTAGGGTCGTCGGAGGTGGAGGAAATCGCCGGCGGCGAGCTCTGCGGCGGAGGAAAGCGTCGGTGGATTTGGGGGTTCGGGCTAGGGTGATGCTCCGTCGTTGTTTGGGGTCTGGGCGGCTCGGCAGGACGATGAGGAGCCGAGTGGTGGTGATGGAAGGGTGGGGGAGGCCCTGGTGGCGCCGGGGTGAACCGGAACGAGGCGGCGGCCGAGTTGACCGGAGAGATTGAAGACGGCCTGCTCCCCTTCAATTGACGGCAACGGGGCACTAGGGACACGGCGTGAGGCTACCTGAGTGCTCGGGGGAGCTTGGGGCTTCCTTATATAGCGCCTCCAAGTCGGTTCGCGGCGGCCGTGGATGAGCTCGTTGGTGGACCGCCCTACTGTGCGGCAGGGCGACGTGGCGGTGGCTGGCTAGCTCCAGGGGAAAACGACGAACGCTCCACTGTCTAAGGAGGCGAGTTGGCGGGCTGTGGTGGTTTGGGCGGTGCTGCCCATGGCGGTGGCGGATGCGGCCGCGGGCGTGCCGCCAAGCGGCTTGCGGGCTACGTTGCAGGGGACGAGGAGGCGGTCGGGGCTTCTAGCGTGACGTGGCAAGAGGGAGAGGATTTGGATGAGCTCGGGGAAACTTATCCAGGGGGGGTGAGTTGGCTCAGGCGCGAGCACGTGCAAAACGCGCGCTCTGCTCACGCTCTGGCGTGCACGGGACTCGTTCGACGAAATGCCAGGGTGACCCAAGTTGCTAGAAAGCTAATGCAAATCCACACGCATAGGTTAAAGACATATAGAAGGCTACTAGACAACTTGGTTTGGGTCAAGGGAAAAGTTCACAACACAAAATCTTTAACCATGCCAAATCTGTCCATGCACACAGAGTGTTTGACAAAATGCCAGAGGCATCTAGGAAGTACTTGGGGTGGTAAAATCTTCCAGAGTGGGGTCTCTTTAGATGCATGAGAGGGTGGTGAGGTTAGTTTGCAAAAATAACAAACTTGCTAGTGCAAGTTTTGTAGAACTTCAATTCTGGACAGGAGGTGAATGGCATCATTTCATGAACCAAAAATGATCCAACGGGTGCATGCTCCTCGACTTAGGGGTTTAGTATGGAGGACTACAAGTAGGTAAAAGAATCATGGATAAAGGAGCAACTTAAAATATTGTTGCTGTACAAATCATCAAGTTAAACCAGAGTGGAAAAGAGGTTGATTCACTCAATTATTCCAAAGAACATCACTAGGTTTTTGCAAAAAGTTAATTAACATACTCATATTGACATCCCAAAATTTTGGTGGAAGTTTTAAAGAAATATTGCCCACTAGGCCAGATTTTAAAATTTGGGATAGAGCTCAAAATATTAAATGAAAGAAATATCTTTTTGCATAAAAGTGATTTAGAAACATCACATGACATCTCCAAATTTTGGTGGGATTTTTAAAAGATTTTATCAAATGGTTGTAGTTCAAAAAGGACCACAAACCATGGAAAAACCATTTTTTAAGGAATAAAGATCAGGGAAATAATTTTATAATTAATCCCTCTGATAAAAGAAAAGTTTTATTTGAGAGGGTAAGAGAGTCCAGTAAATTTGGGAAGTATTTCACTTGAGGTAAAAACTCCATGATCATATGAAAGGAAATGTTTCAAAAATCAAAAGTGAGCCCAGAAAATAAAAGTTTTAATTTCCTGGTAAACTTTTAATTAACAAAACAAGGTTAAAATTTTTGGTGTGTCACAGGCGATCATAATACAGAAGTACTGCGCGATCGAAAGCGCCTGGAAAACTCGTGCAGCCTATTGGGATCCACTGGCTCTCGCTAGACCCCTCGTCCGAACAAAAAGGGTGTACCCTCGTAGGTCGCCCAATCCAATCACGAAGAAATCGAAGCCCACTATAGGGCACGTAACCGTTTTGGAGCGATGGCTCGATAGGCCATGCAAAATACACACCACACCAGATACCGTACCAACACATAGCCTTAGAGTATGTTGGATACTTCGGCAGGTGGCCAAAAAGCGGCGATGATCTCTACATAAAAAACACCGCAGAGCAACATCCCACAGAACACAACACTACAATATTGACGGTCTTCAAGACTTTCGCCTCAGGTAACAGGCGCAAGAGAGCACTCCGCGGCCTTTCCCAATTCTGCCAAGTTGCAACAATAAACCCCTGGAAGGACACGACCATAACTTTCAGTGCCAGTGACGAGCTGCAATTCAAAACAGCCCGGGCTCCAGCCGCTTTGGTCCTCAGTACAATCGTGGACGGCTTCCATCTCATTAAAGTGCTCATGGACGGTGGTAGCGGACTAAACCTCATTTACGAGGAAACTCTCAACAAAGTGGAAATAGATAGGAGCCGCATTGAGCAAAGCAGCACAACCTTCCGAGGAATTATTCCCAGCCGGGAGGCACGATGTGCGGGGAAAATCACACTTGATGTGGTATTCGGCATGCCGAAGAATTATCGGTCCGAAGAGATAACCTTTCAGGTGGCCGCTTTCACTAGTGGATATCACGCCTTGTTAGGGCGGGATGCGTTTGCGAGCTTCCAAGCTATACGACATTACGGGTACATGAAGCTCAAGATGCCTGGGCCCAATGGAATTATCACTCCTTCTAGTGATTCGGACACAGCACTCCGCGCCGAAAATAAATCAGCCGCCTTGGCCCTCGAAGCATTGTCCGAAGCCCTGGCAGCCGAAGAATTAACTGCATTACGCTCCATAGTGGATAAGGACGACGTGATGCTCGATAAGCGATCAAGGTCCACCTCCTTTAAACCAACGGAAGAAATAGTCAAATTCCAACTCCACCCAACGGACTCCACAAAGACAGCATCATCGGGGCACAGCTAGACCCCACAATCGACACCGCACTGTAGGCGTTTCTACGCGAGAATTGGGATATCTTCGCCTGGCACCCTTCTGATATGTCGGGGATCCCACACAGGCTGGCCGAACATAGTCTCAACATAATGAAGGGATCTAAGTCGGTCAAGCAAACAGTACGGCGCTTTTCAGAACCTTAACGACAAGCTATGGGAGAGGAACTTGACAAATTACTTGAAGTCGGATTCATCAGACAAATAAAACACCCGGATTGGCTAGCAAACCCGGTGATGGTACCAAAGAAGGATAAATCATGGCGCCTATGTGTCGATTTCCATGACCACAATAAGGCTAGCCCTAAGGATCCCTTCCCTCTCCCACGCATCGATTAGATTATCGATGCTACCGCGGGACACGACTCATTGTGTTTCCTCGACGCATACTCCGGATACCATCAAATCAAGATGACGGAGTCCGATCAAGCCGCAACGGCATTTATCACCCCATAGGGGCCTTTCTGCTTCAACACCATGCCTTTCGGGCTTAAAAACATTGGTGCCACCTACCAACGCATGATTCAAACATGCCTAGAGAAACAAATCGGCAAAACAGTTGAATCATATGTCGACGATGTAGTCATCAAGACCAGACATGCCGAATCTTTAATAGATGATCTAAGGCTCACGTTCGATAACCTCCCAACATATGACATTAAGCTCAATCCGAAAAAAATGCATTTTCGACGTTCCCACCGGAAAGCTGTTGTGCTTCATCGTTTCCAATGGAGGAATTGAAGCAAACGCAGCTAAAATCCGAGCTTTGTCACAGTTGGCTACCCCAACAGATCTCAAACAAATCCAGAAGCTAACTGGATGCGTGGCAGCTTTAAGCCGCTTTATCTCCATATTAGGAGAAAAGGCATTGCCACTTTATCGCCTTCTTCACCGAACCGAACACTTCGAGTGGACGAACACAGCACCGGCCAGACTGGAGGAAATAAATGCTCTTTTAGCAAGCAACTCAATCCTTGCCGTGCCGAATGTTGGCGAACCCATGTTGTTATACATAGATGCAACACACCAAGTTGTGAGTGCGGTGCTTGTCATCGAACGAGAGGAGGACGGACACAAATTTCCTTTTCAGAAGTCGGTATACTATGTATCTATTGTCCTCAGACCATGCAAATCCCGGTACCCACATTTTCAGAAAATAGCATACGCGGTCTTCATGGCATCACGGAAACTACGACACTACTTTCAAGAGTGTTCAATCACGGTGGCCTCTGAAGTACCACTTAATGTCGTAATAGACAACCGTGATGCCACGGGCCGGATTGCCAAGTGGGCCATAGATCTCCTCCCATTAGACATCACATATAAACCACGGCGAGCCATTAAATCCCAAGTACTCGCGAACTTCGTCGCCGAATGGACAAAGGCCGAACTCCCTAAAGAGTATGGCACATACTCCAACTGCATCATGCACTTCGACGGCTCTAAAATGATGGCAGGTCTAGGAGCAGGTGTTGTCCTCAGATCCCCCACTGGAGATATAGTCCAATACTTACTCCAAATATTATACACAGACTCCAACAATGCACCCGAATACGAGGCCCTGTTGCATGGTCTTCGGATGGCCGTCTCCATGGGCATTCAGTGTCTAGAAGTGCGTGGGGATTCATACCTCGCAATATCTCAAATAAATGGAGACTTTGATGCCAAAGATCCGAAAATGGCGGCCTATCGTAATGTTGTTCTTAAGATGTCATCTCGGTTCGAGGTGCTCGAGTTTCATCATGTGATTCGAGAAAACAATCAAGCGGCGGATGTCCTTGCCCGCATTGGCGCTAAGCGCGACCACATCCCACCTAACATCTTTCTTGAAAGCCTTTTCAAGCCATCCATGGTGTGGCAAGGGGAGACCGGCAACATCAGTCTGGATCCGACCACAACCCCAGATTCCGAACACACTGACATAATCTGGGGCTCTGCCACCGAAATAACACCTTCGGCCCATCTCATCATGGATGTTATCGCCCCATGGATCGAACCCTTCTTGGCCTACCTTAACAGGCAAGAACTCCCCGAGGATCAAAATGAGGCACGCTACACTGTACGGCGCTCTAAAGCCTACAAAGTCCATGAGGGAGAGCTTTATAAGAAAAGCGCTATTGGGGTACTTCAAAGATGTATCTCCGATGTGGAAGGGTGGAAGCTCTTGGCTGAAATTCATGCCAGCCTCGGCGGTCATCACGCTGCAGCTCGGGCCCTTGTAAGCAAGGCCTTTGTACAGGTTTCTACTAGCCAAATGCCAACTTTTTGCCAACCATTGCGTTCAATGCCAGCTTTTCGCCAACCAAATCCATATGCCACCCACCGCCCTACAAACAATCCCCATAACTTGGCCTTTTGCGGTCTGGGGGCTTGATATGGTTGGACCCCTTAAAGGAGGAAGCCATAAGAAAAAATACTTGTTGGTCATGGTGGATAAATTCACCAAATGGATAGAAGCCAATCCTGTTACAATGGCCGAATCCGGACCCGTGATAGACTTCATATCGGGTGTGGTACACCGTTAGGGTGTCCCCCACAGCATCATCACCGACAACGGCTCCAATTTCACAACCGATGAGGTGAAAACTTGGTGCGACGACATGGGCATTAAGCTCGATTACGCCTCCGTCTATCATCCTCAAACAAACGGTCAAGTTGAACGAGCCAATGGTCTTGTTATGAGCGGCATTAAACCTAGACTAGTGCGATCCTTAAAAGAATCAGACACGCACTGGGTTGAGGAGCTTGACTCCGTACTCTGGGGGCTGCGGACCACGCCAAATCGCACTACCGGATACATACCCTTCTTCTTGGTGTACGGTGCAGAGGTTGTGCTGCCCTGCGATATTATTTGTGACTCACCTCGAGTGCGCATGTACTAAGAGAGAGAGGCCGAGATCGATCGGCAGACAGTTTAGATGACCTGGAAGAGGAGCGCGACGTCGCAAAAGCCCGTTCCGCATTCTATCAACAAGAGGCTCACAGGTATCAAAGCAGAGAAGTATGGGCCAAGACCTATAATATTGGCAAACTCGTTCTACTCCTACCGGAGAAGAAAAAGGACAAACTTAAGCCCAAGAGGGAGGGTCCCTTCATTATTGACATAGTTCTCACCGGAGGAGCGTACCGACTGCGTGATGCATCTGATCACCGCCTCGAGCCGAACCCAGGAATGCGGCCAGACTCCAAAGAGTCTACGCCTAGCACCAAACTCCATGTTCGTCTCCTTCCCTCTGTTCCTTTTATTTACTTTTCAGCTCTCTTCTCGCCTTTTCTTTCGAAAAGCTCTAAAGCTTTAGTGTGGCTAGACTACACACTTGTGACGCACTAATAAGTGTGTCCGCTCATTATACCTGGGGGCTTCTTATACAGAAGCTTAATATAATTATCCTCCGGGCATCAAGCCCACTGCGTATGCGCCCTTTTTCCATATACCATTTCTTCGCCATTATATGCATCGATATGACTTAAGTTTTCGCCAAGCTGGGTTGCATGGCTCCTGTGCTTATGCCCTACGTTCCCGTTAGCTCGGCTAGGGCATAAAGGGAGCACCTCTGCGATTGTTACTGCCGGGTACTCCGGACGTGGACCTCAGACTGGGTGAAGCCGAAAGCTAGCATTCTTAAGGGAAAATTCGGTCAGTGGACTAAAGATGTTTTTTACCTATCACAATACAAACCCCCAGATATTACATATACTGCGCTTTTTGATCGCAGTTGGGACATGCACGTTAATGCATGCGTACCCAAGGAAAGGAACCCTTAACGGAACTATTCTCTCTGGAAGATGTTTCTTACTAACCATGTAATATAACATAGCTAGTTGGGTACTTGTCTGTTCAAGCAATTATGACCCCCACGCCTGGTTTCTATGCGTACCCCCCGGTTTATATTACCGAGCGGTTATTCGGAAACACTCCGGACTGTCAGGTCCAGAGGCTGAAGCAAAAAGGTCCGCCATGACAAATGTTTTACAATTCGGCTAGGGACAAATATGTCAATTCAAGTACATAGCCATTTAGACTCAAAGGCTTCTTCTTCTATGCCATCCAACAGGTTGTCTAGCCTACAATCCTGTTGGGAATATTTTGCGGCTAATCCTAAATGGTCATATACAAGACTAACGGGAATTTCTTTCCCATCTGACCCTACACGTCCAACCCGGGCCAGATGATTCGGATCGAGCTTCATATATCGTGTTTTCACCATGGCCCAAGCCTCTCTTGCTCCTTCTCAACAGGAAGATATCTTCCATAGTCGAAAACGCCATCGCGCTCCCTTGAAAAGTTGTGCAAGCTCCCACATACTTCCTGGTAGGGAGGCGGATGGCCGTAAGGCCTTGGCGACACTCCGCATGACCTGCCGAACTTGTTCGTGCAATTGCAAAAGCTCTTGTAGCAGATCGCCTGAGGATCCGGGCATCTCCTCTTCGGGACGGCCAGTCAGCATACCTACAAACATAACTCTATTAGTTCCTATCTTTGCCAAACTATATAACTGTTCATTTGAGAACATACTAAAATTTCCGTGTTGAAGCCTCTTATTTTCCTTCACGGAGTCAGCCAGCTGGGCCCGAACATCTTTCAATTCTTCACCCAGCTGGGTATTAGCATCTAGGAGCTTCTTTGGTGGCAGTCGCGTGGGCCAGTGACGATCCAGAGGCTCGAGGACTCCGCGGAGGTGGTGCGTCACCGTGTCAGTGAGGAGGACGCGCACGTCCGTCGCTACTTGTTTGCGTTGGAGCACAGGCCGTTCTCCAATACCTGGCAGGTTCTTCGGGGATCTCACTGGAGCTATGATCCCG
Source organism: Triticum timopheevii (assembly GCA_963921465.1). NCBI lineage: Eukaryota > Viridiplantae > Streptophyta > Magnoliopsida > Poales > Poaceae > Triticum > Triticum timopheevii. Next base: position 47,764,438 of record OY997268.1, on the reverse strand, counting down.
TGATGGTGCCTTCTCTGTGGGTGTCCACGGCCCGCGCCGATACCCGTCGTGTGCTAGAGTTTTAGTTGTATTAGTGATGTTATATGTATGACACTATTCGTGATGTATTAGTGATAATATTCGATGATGTACTGACGCATGAGATGATTTACTTTTGCTTATTGAATGCATGCTAATTGAGTCCTATAAGATATTTTGAAATGTATATCTTGTGTTGCTCAATATCCAAGTGGCCGGTCATGTTTGCAGGTTACACCTTCGAGTGGCCTATGTTTTGCCGGAGTGTTGATTCATTTCCGTTCCGGCAAATTTCAGGCGCTCGATATGTCCTATTTTAGCAAAGGTCATGCCGGATTTTTTCGTGAATTTTGGCATGACTTGTGCGAGAATATGTAGGAAATATCGAGTGCCCCGGATTTGTGTGTTGAGTATCTTGGCAGTTGTCTTCGATCGATTTTCAATTATTGTTTTAACTATGAACATAGGAAATGTCTGACGACGAGAAGGATTTCGATATTTGCAAATACTGCGAAGACGAGCGCGGTCTGTGCGATGGAATCTTCCTAGATGATGATAGGCGCTTCAGCATCAAGCTGGACGAGAACTTCGAAGTGGATACAGTAAGTCACAACGACAAGTCTTTTTTCGTAATTAAGCATGACATCTGCTTCATTTGCTTCAATTTATAATTTTTTTACTATTCTACTAGCGTATCCCCTGCCATGCAAGAGTTTTTGTATTGGATAAGATAGGTTTCAGTCATAGTATGGAGGAAAAGAAAGTTTACTTGAAGACCAAGCATGGTTATATTTTCCATGCGAAGTTATACAATTCAGACGACTACACCTATTTTGGATGAAAAACATGGCGAGCACTATGCAAGACTTATGCATTTGAGCCTGATATGGTTATCACCTTTGATATTCGTCCGGAAGATGATATTGAAGGTAATACCGACATCTAGGTCGATGTGCAACTGCCTCCAGGTATACCATTGTGTAAGTTTCTCAACCGTATTTATGTCTTTGATATTGTTTATTCAAAAATAGTTGACAACTAATTTGTATTGTCAGCTTATTTCGGTGCCAGCAAACATGTCCAGCGCTTGGTAGACAGGACCGTATACTGTCCTGGGGCTGAACTCAAGTGCGAGGAGCTCAGTCATTATGTTTCATGGCTTGAGGATCTTGATATTGTCAAGACAAATTTTCTTCCTGCATTTAGAAATGTTAGTACTGAAAATGTGCGACCAATAGTGTTCGTAATGAACTACGGTCACATCTATTTAGGAAGGATGGTAAGATTTTTACTATTTGTCATCGGTGCATCTTTTCCATACATTATTTTTGAAGCTAAACTTCATTGCTAAGTATGTTACCGTACGATGTTCTTCAACAGGGACTCCCGATGAATGTTGTGCCTTATGGGATAAAGACTAAAGGTACCATGAGTATTATCAGCTTATGGCCAAGATATCCTACAGATTACTTTAGTGCATTCAAGATTAGCGACGGATGCTTAATAGTGCAAGGCTGGACCAAATATGTTATGGGGGAGCGCAGAGATGTACTAGGGGGCAGCAAACAGATGCGCTACCCACGATTAGCAGACAGGTTCATCTGCATGCTCCAGTTTGATCGAGGAGGAGAGCTATACATGTTTAATGTTATTTTACCTAAGAGAGAGCAGCAGGAGTGATTAGCTAGCTAGAAATGAGTTTGAGGATGATGATGTGCTACACTATTACTATGATGGTAAAATAGCTAGTGTTGGTGGTAATGACTATGATGATTATTATTAGCTAGTGTTAGTGCTGATTAAATAAATACTGTTGGTGGTAATGACTATGATGATGATTAAATAGCTTGTGCTGGCGGATTAGATTCAAGTGGAGGCAACATGTGGTGCACATCGAAAGTACTACTAGTCCAAACTAGATCAAGTTTGGATTAGTAGTATACTTTTGACATGCACCACATATTGCCTCCACTTGAACCTAATCCACCTTCATTTGACACACTGTTATGGACATAATGATGTAAACCTCATAACAGCTGGTATTGTACCAATATTTGTATGATGGCGCATAAATACACTAAAAATAAAAAAAATAAAAAAAGTAGTAGTAGCGATGGAAAGAAAGCACGCTACAAGTAGTTACCTTAGCAGTAGCGTGGTACTGAACAAACGCTGCAGCTATTTGTCCTAGCAATAGCGCGTGCTGGCACGCGTTACTGCTAAGCAATAGCTGTAGCGCCTTAATAGTAGCGCGGCCCCCCGCGCTACTAGTGGGCACAAAACACGCGCTACTGCTAGAGTTTTCCCTAGTAGTGATTTTCATGGCGCTCACCACTTCAGAATTTGTAACGGACATTCTATATGAATCCTCTGTATGAGGATAGTCCGGTGTCGCTTCCGTGTTGGCCTCCGTCCTCGAGACCGGGTCTGGAATCCGGCTATTAGAGGTACAGTTGGCAAGATCCCCGGACATAGTCTGGCGGATGTTCTTTCTGCTAAAACACAACGGATAGTGTCATACTTTAACATGACAACCGTGGGGCGTGTTTAAAGCCATACCTCCTTCATCACGGATCCGCCATGTTTCTGTTTGCCTTTCTTTTTGAAGGCCTACCCGGCAAGGGCACCCCTTGTTGGCGATTCGCCTCGGGTTCAGCTTGGCGCACCGATCGTCTTCCCTTTAGAGCATAAGAATTGTGCGGTGGGCAAGATAGAAGGAGTATATCTTTTCTAGAAGATAAGTCTCTTGTTTACTTACATGCGATACAGGGAAGAGGCCGGGATAGTCAGCAATGATGGCCACCTCTGTGCCGTCACAGCTTGCCTGGTGAAACACCCCTTCCACGAGCTCCACAAATATATTCGGATTCTCTTAGAAACGGGGGTCAAGGGCCTGGTTACGGTCCTCTGGATGTGGTGCCGGCCTATGGAACTCCCTGGTTATTTTTCGCCATTCCTGTTATAAGTAGACGCAGTAAGTGTTTATGAAAACAAAGGCTTAGGGAATGAATAGAGTAGAGTAATGGATGGAAGCTCACCCAGCTGGGAGGGTTGTACATGGAAAATCCATCCCATGGCTTAATGCGGACGAACTCCTCTCTTTCACCCTTGTATAAATCGGACAGTATTTCCACCAGAGCAGTGGTGGAGTCCGGACACTTCCGACTGCTGAGGGTGGCATCATCTTCTCCATTGAAGTGCCACATGGGATGCCCTCGATAATGGAGTGGTTGAACCCCCTGCATTATGGATATCGCCATAACCTCGACTATTGATAATCCGGACTGAGCGAATATTCTTATCTTGCTCATTAATTGAAGGACATCCCTCCTATCTTCCTCTCTGAGGCTCCGGGGACGCTAGTTAAGGCGTTTTCTCAGCGGAGCGTTTGTAAACTCAGGAAGACCCACTCGGATTGGGTCGGGAAGGGAGACGTCCTCGATATAAAACGAATCGGAAGGCCATTTTCGGATGCCTTCTTCGGTGTGCCGGATAAGTATCTGGTCCCGATGATGCGCCATATCTCGGCTCCGCCCACTTGGAATATTGAGCCCCCTTGATTACAGGGGACAAGGCAGAACAGCTTCTTCCATAGCTCAAAATGGGCTTCGCAACCCAAAAATAGCTCGCAAAGAGCGCGTAATCTGTGATGTGCAGGATGGAGGCAGGTGTGAAGTTGTGCACCTAGAGGCCGGAGAACTCCAGAAGCCCGTGGAGGAATGGATGGATTGGAAATTTGACACCCCTCAGTAAGTAGGAGACAAGGCATACTCGCTCTCCCCTAGATGGGTTGGGAAAGTTCTCCGCTTGCTCCCTGCCGTCGAAAGAAGCCAATCCGGCTCAAACCGGGACTAGATATGCAGGAGGTAGAAACCCTTGGGTCTACAACTTCACTAATCGGCCGTGGGATACGGTACACTTCTCCCAATCGCCCATCTTGGTGTGGCGAGAGCAGGAGGAAGAGCTGCGAGCGCCTGCCATGTTGGAGTGGATTTTTCGGGCATGCTTTGATGATTCCTCATTTGGGGGAAGATGGTGTGGATTAGATCTGAAGATCCCCGTCTCCTTAATAGACAATTAATTTATGTGGTTAGGGTGGCAATTGTAAAAGTGCCACGACTTCTCGTATTCGTTCGACACGTGGAGGCTGAGACTATTAAGGTGCAGAAGCCGATGAGCGTAACATTAAATGGGAAGCCGGACACTGCTATTTACAACAGGTACTTTGAAGAGTTCGGGAAGGCCGCCTTGCAATGCCGAAGACAATCTGCGCACCGAATTCATCATCGTTGACGCCTGGTTCGGGAGCTACTGAGGGATTCCTGGAATAAGGGGTCCTTGGACAGCCGGACTGTATGCATATGCCGGACTGTTGGACCTTGAAGATACAAGATAGAAGACTTTGTACCATGTCCGGATCGGACTCTCCTTTGCGTGGAAGGCAAGCTTTTAAATAGCGGATAGCGGACTGCTTGCAGATTAGTGTCCGTGTAGCGGAATGCGGATAGTGGGCGATATTGCGGGCGCTAAATCCACATAGCCAATTTTTAAAAAACACTCATAAATTTGAGATTTCTGTGTATATTTCTAGGCCATTGATAAAAACTATGACACTTAATTTTAGAAATCATCATTTATATAAGAATATAAACTATTGAACAATATTTGCTCGTGCGACCATGCAAGCAAGACACATTTACCAAAATAGATTACACAACAGAACACCTAGGACTTATATAATGGGCGATATTGCGGATAGCGGACAATATAGCGGTCTAACAAGTGATATTGCACCCGCATCATGACAACGCGCTATTTTCTAATGCAACCTTAAACTAATAGCGGCAGGTTGATGCTACCACTATTGCGGCCGCAATAGAGGAGGTAGCGGATGCTATTTGAAAGCTTGGTGGAAGGCAAGCTTCGCAATTCGGATATGAAGATTCCTTTCTCTGTAGCCGACTCTGTGTAACCATAGCTCCCTCCAGTGTCTATATAAACCGGAGGGTTTAGTCCGTAGGACAAATAATAATCATAATCATAGGCTTGCTTCTAGGGTTTAGCCTTTACGATCTCGTGGTAGAACAACTCTTGTAATACTCATATCATCAAGATCAATCAAGTAGGAAGTAGGGTATTACCTCCATCGAGAGGGCCCAAACCTGGGTAAACATTGTGTCCCTCGCCTCTTGTTACCATTAGCCTTAGACGCATAGTTCGGGAACCCTTACCCGAGATCCGCCGGTTTTGACACCGATAGGGGGGATCCATCACCGATGGACATCTTCGTCATCCCGGCACTCTTCATGACGAGGAGGGAGTAATTCACCCTCAGGGCTGAGGGTATGTACCAGTAGCTATGTGTTTGATCTCTCTATCTCTCTCTCCCTCGTGTTCTTGATATGGCATGATCTTGATGTACCGCGAGCTTTGCTATTATTGTTGGATCTTATGATGTTTCTCCCCTCTTCATTCTTGTAATGGATTGAGTTTTCCCTTTGAAGTTATCTTATTGGATTGAGCCTTTAAGGATTTGAGAACACTTGATGTATGTCTTGCGTGGGATACCATGGTGACAATGCGGTATTCTATTCACTTGATGTATGTTTTGGTGATAAACTTGCGTCTTCCGTGACCTTGTGAATCTGCCAAAATTATGAGTATTGATGACCGACACGTAAACGCACCCTAGGGTCATCTTCGTGGAAATTATTTCGGGACCCCAAACTGAGTAATAGTCCAAGAAACGGGCCATAATTGGCCCAAACTATGAGTCTTGAAGACCAACACATATGCACACCTTGGGGTTCGATAACCATGGAAATCGCTTTGGGACCCCAAAACGGTGAATAACAGTCGACGAAACGGGTCAGAATCGGCAAAAACTGTGAGGGTTGATGACCAACACGTAAACGCACACCGGGGTTCCATAATCATGGAAATCACTCCGGCACCCCAAAACAGTAAGTAATAGTCCACAAAACGGGACAGAATCGGCCAAAACTGTGATTGTTGATGACCGACATGTAAGCGCACTTTGGGGTTCGACAACCATGGAAATCGCTTTGGGACCTCAAAACGGTGAGTAATAGTCCATGAAACGGGTCGGAATCAGCTAACTGTGAGTGTTGATTACCAACATGTAAACGCACAATGGGGTTTGTTAATCATGGAAATCACTCCGGGACCCCAAAACAGTGAGTAATAGTCCATGAAAAGGGCCAGAATCGGCCATAACTGTGAGTGTTGATGACCCACACGTAAGCGCACCTTGGGGTTTCACGACAATGGAAATCGCTTCGGGACCCCAAAATGGTAAGTAATAGTCCACGAAACGGGCCAAATTCGGCCAAAACTATGATGATCGACATGTAAACGTACCCTAGGTTCGCTTATTGTGCAGATCACTCCGAGACCCCTAAATAGTGAGTAATGGTCCACGAAATGTGCCGGAATCGGCCAAAACTGTGAGTGTTGATGACCGACTCGTAAACGCACCCCGGGGTTTGTTAATCGTGAAAATCACTCTGGGACCCCTAAAGCGGTGAGTAACAATACACGAAACGGGCCAGAATTGGCCAAAACAGTGAGTGTTGATGACCGACACGTAAACGCACTCCGATGTACGTTAATTGTGGAAATCACTCCGGGACCCCAAAATAGTGAGTAATGGTCCATGAAACGGGCCAGAATCAGCCAAAACTTTGAGTGTTGATGACCGACATGTAAACGCACCTTGGGGTTCAACAACTATGGAAATTGCTTCGGAACCCCAGAACGGTGAGTAATAGTCCATGAAACGGGCAAGAATAGGCCAAAACTGTTAATGTTGATGACCGACACGTAAGCGCACCTTGGGGTTTCATAACGCTTTTGGACCCCAAAACGGTGAGTAATAGTCCACGAAAAGGGCCAAAGTCGGACAAAACTATGAATGCTGATGACTGACACGTAAACGCACCCTGGGGTTTGTAAATCGTGGAAATCACTCCGGGACCCCAAAAAAGTGAGTAATAGTCCACGAAACGGTTCAGAATTGATAAAAACCGCGAGTGTTGATGACCGACACATTGTCGGTGTCAAAACCGGCGGATCTCGGGTAGGGGGTCCCGAACTATGCGTCTAAGGCTAATGGTAATAGGAGGCGGGGTACACAATGTTTACCCAGGTTCGGGCCCTCTCGATGGAGGTAATACCCTACTTCCTGCTTGATTGATCTTGATGATATGAGTATTACAAGAGTTGATCTACCACGAGATCGTAGAGGCTAAACCCTATAAGCTTGCCTATGATTATGATTGTTGTTGTCCTACAGACTAAACCCTTTGGTTTATATAGACACTGGAGGGGGCTAGGGTTACACAGAGTCGGTTACAAAGAAGGAGATCTACATATCCGGATTGCCAAGCTTGCCTTCCACGCAAAGGAGAGTCCCACCCGGACACGGGACGAAGTGTTCAATCTTGTATCTTCATAGTCCAACAGTCCAGCCAAAGTATATAGTCCGGCTGTCCGAGGACCCCCTAATCCAGGACTCCTTCAGTAGCCCCCGAACCAGGCTTAAGTGATGATGAGTACGGCACGTAGATTGTATTCGGCATTGCAAGGCGGGTTCTTCTCAAAAATCCCTAAGTACCTGTTGTAACGAGCTATGCCTGGGTTCCCATTAATGTTGCAGTCCTCGACTTCCGTACCTTAATAATGGTAGTCTCCATGTGTCGAGCGAATGCGAGAAGTCAGGGCATTTTTACATTTGCCACCCTGACCATGTTAGTAAATTGTCTATTAAAGAGATGGGGATCCTCATATCCAAATCACAACATCTTCCCCCAACGAGTATCCATCAGAGCGCGCCCACAAAAAGCCATTCCATCATGGCCGGTCGTCGTCGCTCCTCCTCTCGCTCCCGCAGCGCTAAGCCAGGTGATTGGGAGAAGTTTTCTCTCCCCATGGTCGATCGGTTGAGTTGCCTACCCAAGGGTTTCTCCCGCCTGCATATATGGTCCCCGTCCAAGCCGGAGTAGCCACTTACAATGGCGGGGAGCAAGCGGAGAGTTTTCCCAACCCATCCAGGGAGGAGCGGGTATGCCTTGTCCCTTACTTGTTGAGGGGACTCAGATTTCCAATCCATCCGTTCCTCCATGGGCTCGTGGAGTTCTACGGCCTCCAGCTGCATAACTTCACTCCTGCCTCCATACTACACATCACAAGCTATGTCGCCTTCTGCGAGCTATTTCTGGGATGCGAAGCTCATTTCAAGCTATGGAAGAGGCTATTATGCCTCGTACCCCGCACTTAGGAGGGGTCGATATATCAAGTGGGTGGGGCCGAAATATGGCGCATCGCCGGGACCGGATACCTGTCCGGTACTCCGAAGAAGACATCCGAAGACTGGCCTTCGGAGTGGTTTTATATGGAGGACGTCCCCCTTCCGGACCCTATTCGGATGGGCCTTCCTGAGTTTGTTAATGCCCCGTTAAAGAAATGCCACATCTTGCACCCCCGGGGCCCCTAGGAGGAAGATAACCGAGAGGTCCTTTACCTGACGGGCAGTATAAAAGCGCTGGCCAAATTAGGACTGAAAATAATCGAGGTTATGTCAATATGTATGATGCGGGGAGTGCAGCCAATTCAGTATCGGGGGAAACCCATGTGGTACTTCAAAGGAGAAGACGATGCCACTCGCTGCGGTAGTAAAGGTCCGGACTCTGCCACTGCTCTGGCGAAAATACTGTCCGATTAGTACAAAGGAGAAGAAGAGGAATTCATCCGTATTAAGCCACGGGATGGATTTTCCATGTATAACCCCCCAAGCTGGGTGAGCTGCTATCCTTTACTCCAGTCATTCCCGCACTCTTCATCATAAATATTTACCCTGCTGATCCATAGCAGGAACTGCGGAAAGCTATGAGGGAGGTCCACAGCCCGTATCCATAGCCAGAGGACCCCGATCGGGCCCTCGAGCCCGGACTCGAAGAAGATCCAGACGTATTTGTGGAGCTCGTCGACAGGACGTTCTATCAGCTAAGCTGTGATGGTGCCTTGGTGGCCATCTTAGCCGATTACCCTGTCCTACTCCCTGCATCGCATGTAAGTAAAACCGGAGTCCCAACTTCTGAGAAGGATCTATTCTTTGCATCTTACCCACCGCACATGTATTGCGTCTTACAGGGAAGGCCATCAGGGCACCATGCCGAACCCGTAGTGACTCATCCACAAATTGCACCGAAGCCGGGTAGGCTCAAAAGGAAAGCGGTCAGGACTGAGACGCCGTCGTAGAGGTATGATTAAAAACTTGCTCCGTGATTATCATCTTTAAAATATAATAATGTCTGTGGTTCCTGGTAGAAAAAATGCTCGCCGGTCTGTGCCTGGAGAGCTTGGCGGCCACGCCTCCACCAGTAGGACTCCAGAGCCGGACTTAAGGGCAGAGGCTAACGCGGGGACAACACCGAATGGTCCTCCTACAGAGGATGTGGATAGATTGTCCGCTCGGGAGATTCGTACATCCGAGCCGCCGGGCCGTACTCCGTGACCCTAATTTCTCCGAAGAGGCGTTAAATGCCTTCAACTCGGGAGATTCGTACATCCAAGCTGCTCAAGATGGTCTTTCCAGAACCACGGACCAGTATGTGAAGGACATACAAGTAAGAAATTCTGATAATTATGTATATCAGTAGCCCCTGAGACTTGAAATAGTTGGCACAACTGATTTAAGGATCATTCTATGCATAGGTTCTTACAGAGAAGAATACCCAGTTGTCTCGAGAGCTGGAGGAGTGCAGAGCCCAGCTATGGGCCGCAGTTGCTGGAATGGAGGAGTCCAAGAAGACCTCATCTGGTAATACTTGTCTTGATCGAAAAGAATGTAATGAAATGTACCAGTTAGTATTCGGCATGCATGCAAATCTGACAATAGATTCTGCAGACAATCCCGGAGGTAATCCGGAGATTGTATCGGGGGATGAGCAACATGCTCAACGACATCTAGAGGCTGGCGAGCGCGTTCTTACACGGGTTATTCGAGAGAAAAATGATCTCGAGGACACCAATACTCGTATGGACGTTGAATTAAAAGATGTTCGGGCCCAGCTTGCTGACTCCGTGTAGGAGAATAAGAGGATTTGACGCGGCATGTGTAGTAAGTGCTCGAACGAACCTTGATACGGTTCGGCGAAGAAATAGGCTAACAGAGTTATGTCTGTAGGTATGCTGACAGGTCGTCCCGAAGAGGAGATGCCCGGATCTGCAAGCGACCTTCTGCAAGAACTCTCACAACTGCACGAACGAGCTCGGCAGGTGATGTAGGGTATTGCTCAGGCCTTGTGGCCATCTGTCTCCCTGCCCGAAGGTATGGGAGAGCTTGTAGAAATGCTCAAGGGAGCACGGCGGCGCTTCCGATTGTGGAAGATATCGACCTGCCGACAAGGTGCAAGGGAAGTCTAGGCCATGGTGAAGACGTGATACACTAAGGCTGACCCGAACCACATGGCCGAGGTCGGGCCCGTAGGGTCAGATGGGCAAGAGATCCCCGTTAGTCTGGTATATGACCAGGTAGCATTAGCTGCAAAGTATTCCCAATAAGATTGTAGGTTAGACAACCTTTTGGAAGGTATAGAAGAAGAATTTAGTCAGTCTAAGTGACTGTGTACTTCAGATGTTATATTTTGTCCCTAGCCGGATTGTAAATCATTTGTCATGGCGGAACTTTTCGCTTCTGCCTCCGAACCCGATAGTCCGGAGTGTATCCGAATACCCACTCAGTTATGTAAACCGGGGTACGTGTGGAAACCAGGCGTAGGGGTCATAAGTGCTTGAACAGACAAGTACCCAACTAGCTATGTTATATTACATGGACAGTAAGAAACATCTTCCAGGGAGAATAGTTCCGTTAAGGGTTCCTTTCCCTGGGTACGCATGCATTAATGTGCATGTCCGAGCTACATACAGAGATGCACGATATAAAACATCTGGGGTTCATATTATAAGTAGGTAAGCAACATCTTTTTTTCACCAACCGAATATTCCTGTAAGAACGCTAGCTTTCGGCTTCACCCAGTCTGAGGTACACATCTGGCTGAACTGGCAGTAAGAATCGCAGAGGTGCTCCCCTTATGCCCTAGCCGGCATAAACACAGGAGCCAGGCAACCCAGCTTGGCCAAAACTTAAGTCCTATCGATGCATATACTGGCGAAAAAAGGTTACATATGGAAAAGTGACACATATGTGGTGGGCGTGAAGCCCGGGATATAATTATATTAAGCTTCTATATAAGAAGCCCCCAGGTATAATGAGCGCGCATAGCGCGTCAAGATTGTGTAGTCAAGACACACTTCAAGCGTTTAAGGCCATAAAAATGAAGAAAGAAAAAGAGGATATAACTTGAAAAATAAAGGCGGAGGTAAGGAGACAAACACAGAGTTTGGCACTAGGTGTAGAATCTCCGGAGTCTGGCCGTGTTCCATTGGTTTGGCTCGAGTCGATTATCAGATGCATCACGCAGACGGTACGCCCCTCCGGTGAGAACTTTATCAATGATGAAGGGACCCTCCCACTTGGGCTTGAGCATGTCCTTTTTCTTCTCCAGTAGGCATAGAACGAGTTCGCCAACGTTATAAGTTTTGGCGACGTCGTGCTCCTCCTCCAAGGCATCTAAACTGTCCTTCCGATCAAGCTCGGCTTCTTTCTCTTCGTATATGCACACTCGAGGTGAGTCATGAATGATATCGCAGGGCAATACCACCTCTGCACTGTACACCATAAAAAGGGTGTGTATCCGGTAGTGCGATTCGGCGTGGTCCGCAGCCCCCATAGTATGGATTCGAGCTCCTCCACCCAGTGCGTATCTGATTCCTTCAGGGATCGCACTAGTCTGGGTTTGATGCCGCTCATAATAAGACCGTTTGCCCATTCGACTTGACCGTTCGTTTGGCGGTAAAAGATGGGGGCGTAATCGATCTTAATGCCCATGTTGCCGCACTAAGTTTTCACCTCGTCAGTTGTGAAATTGGAGCTATTATCAGCGATGATGCTGTGGGGTACACCATAACAGTGTACAACCCCTGATATGAAGTCTATCACTGGTCCGGATTCGACCGTTTTAACTGGTTTGGCTTCTATCCATTTATTGAATTTATCCACCATGACCAACAAGTATTTTTTCTTATGGCTTCCTCCTTTAAGGGGTCGAACCATATCGAGCACCCAGACCGCGAAGGGCCAAGTTATGGGGATTGTTTGGAGAGCGGTGGGTGGCATATGGCTTTGATTTGCCAAAAGCTGGCAACCGATGCAATGTTGGACGAGGTCCTGTGCGTCTGCTCTGGCTGTCGGCCAGTAGAAACTTGTACGGAAGGCCTTGCTTACAAGGGCCCGAGCTGCGGCGTGGTGGCCGCCGAGTCCGGCATGAATTTAGGCCAAGAGCTGCCGCCCTTCCTCTTCGGAGATGCACCTTTGGAGCACTCCAGTCGCGCTTTTATTATAAAGCTCTCCCTTGTGGAACTTGTAGGCTTTAGAATGACACACAATGCAACATTTCTCATTTTGGTCCTCAGGGAGTTCTTGCCTATTTAAGTAGGCTAAGAAGGGTTCCGTCCACAAGGTGATGGCAGCCATAGTGACGTGGGCCGAAGGTGTTATTTCGGTGGTGGAGCCTCCGATTACGTCAGAGTGTTCGGGATCTGGGGTTGTGTTCAGATCCGGACAAGTATTGCCGGTCTCCCCTTCCCACACCATGGATGGCTTGAATAGCCTTTCCAAGAAGATATTAGGTGGGACGGGGTCGCGCTTAGCACCGATGCGGGCGAGGATATCCGCCGCTTGATTGTTCTCTCGGACCACATGGTGGAATTCGAGCCCCTCAAACCGAGCTGACATTTTGAGGACGACATTACGGTAAGCCACCATTTTTGGGTCCTTGGGGTCAAAGTCTCCATTTATTTGAGATATTGTGAGGTTCGAATCCCCACGTACTTCTAGGTGTTGAATGCCCATGGAGGCTGCCATCCCAAGTCCATGTAACAGAGCCTCATATTCGGCTGCGTTGTTGGAGTTTGTGTACAATATTTGGAGTACGTATTGGACTGTATCCTTGGTGGCGGATGTCAGGACGACACCTGCCCCTAGACCAGCCAACATCTTAGAGCTATCAAAGTGCATGACCCAATTGGAGTATGCGCCATATTCTTTAGGGAGTTCGACTTCTGTCCATTCGGCGACAAAGTCAGCCAGTACTTGCAACTTAATGGCTCGTTGTGGCTTGTATGTTATGTCGAATGGGAGGAGCTCGATAGCCCACTTAGCAATCCGGCCCATGGCATCGCGCTTATTTATTATATCATTGAGTGGTACTTTAGAGGCCACCGTGATTGAACACTCTTGAAAGTAGTGTCGTAGTTTTTGGGATGCCATGAAGATCGCATATGCTATCTTTTGATAATGTGGGTACCGTGATTTGCATGGAGTGAGGACAGTGGATACGTAGTATACTGGCTTTTCGAGCGGGAACTTATGTCCGTCCGTCTCTCGTTCGGCGATGAGTACTGCGCTTACAAGTTGGTGTGTTGCAGCTATATATAGCAGCATGGGTTCGCTGATATTTGGCGCGGCCAGGATTGGATTGCTGGCCAAGAGGGCCTTTATTTCTTCCAGTCCGGCTGTAGCCGCATCCATCCACTCGAAGTGGTCGGTGCATTGAAGAAGGCGATAGAGAGGTAGTAACTTTTCTCCTAATCGGGAGAAAATGCAGCTTAGGGCAGCCACGCATCCAGTTAATTTCTAGATTTGCTTGAGGTCTGTTGGGGTAGCCAACTGTGACAGAGCTCAGATTTTAGCCAGATTTGCTTCAATTCCTCTATTGGAAATGATGAAGCCCAATGGCTTTCCAGCAGGTACGCCGAAAACACATTTTTCCGGATTGAGCTTGGTGTCATATGTTCGTAGATTGTCGAACGTAAGCCTCAAGTCGTCTATTAAAGATTCGACGTGTCTGGTTTTGATGACCACATCGTCTACGTATGACTCCACTGTCTTGCCGATTTGTGTTTCCAGGCATGTCTGAATCATGCGTTGATAGGTTGCACCGGCGTTTTTGAGCCCGAAAGGCATGGTGTTAAAACAGAAGGGGCCGTATGGAGTGATGAATGCCGTTGCAGCTTGATCGGACTCCGCCATCTTGATTTGATGGTATCCGGAGTATGATTCGAGGAAGCACAATGAGTCGTGTCCTGTGGTAGTGTTGATGATTTGATCGATGCGGAGGAGGAGGAAGGGATCCTTAGAGCAAGCCTTATTGAGGTCCTTGAAATCGACACATAGGCACCAGTATTTGTCCTTCTTTGGTACCATCACCAGGTTTGCTAGCTAGTCCAGATGTTTTATTTCTCTAATGAATCCAGCCTCGAGTAAATTGGCTAGTTCTTTTCCCATGGCTTGTCCCTTAGGTTCTAAAAAGTGCCGAAGAGTCTGCTTGACTGGCTTGTATCCCTTTAGTATGTCTAGGCTATGCTCGGCCAGCCTCCGTGGGATACCTGACATGTCTGAAGGATGCTAGGCGAAGATATCCCAATTCTCACGCAAGAACTCTCGCGGTGCGGCGTCTATTGTGGGGTTCAGTTGTGCCACGATGGATGCTATTTTTGTAGGGTCCGTTGGGTGGACTTGGAATTTTACTATTTCGTCCACTGGTTTGAAAGAGGTGGACTTGGGTCGTTTGTTGAGTATCACGTCGTCCCTGTCCACTTTGGAGTGCAGCGTACTTAGTTCTTCTGCCGCGAGGGCTTCGGATAATGCCTCAAGGGCCAGTGCGGCGGTTTTATTTTCGGCACAGAGTGCTACGTCCGGATCACTAGCTAGAGTGATGATTCCATTGGGCCAGGGCATCTTGAGCTTCATGTACCCATAATGGGGTATAGCTTGGAAGCTTGTGAATGCATCCCGCCCTAAAAGGGCGTGGTATCCGCTACTGAATGGGGCCACTTGGAATGTGATTTCTTTGGACCTATAATTCTCCGGCGTGCCAAATACCACATCTAGTGTGATTTTTCCCGCACATCGTGCCTCCCGACTAGGGATGATTCCTCTGAAGGTCGTTGTCGGTGTGAAAACCGGCGGATCTCGGGTAGGGGGTCCCGAACTGTGCGTCTAGGCGGATGGTAACAGGAGACAAGGGACATGATGTTTTACCCAGGTTCAGGCCCTCTTGATGGAGGTAAAACCCTACGTCCTGCTTGATTAATATTGATGATATGGGTAGTACAAGAGTGGATCTACCACGAGATCAAGGAGGCTAAACCCTAAAGCTAGCCTATGGTATGATTGTTGTAATGTATGTTGTGTCCTACGGACTAAAGCCCTCCGGTTTATATAGACACCGGAGAAGGCTAGGGTTACACAGAGTCGGTCACAATGGTAGGAGAACTACATATCCATATCGCCAAGCTTGCCTTCCACGCCAAGGAAAGTCCCATCCGGACACGGGACGGAGTCTTCAATCTTGTATCTTCGTAGTCTTGGAGTCCGGCGGATGATGATAGTCTGGCTGTCCGGACACCCCCTAGTCCAGGACTCCCTCAGTAGCCCCCGAACCAGGCTTCAATGACGATTAGTCCAGTGCGTATATAGTCTTCGGCGTTACAAGGCGGGTTCTCCCTTTAAGTTCCATCTACCTGCCGAACAGTGTCCGACTTCCTCATAAATGCTGTGCTTCTTGGCTTCTACGCCCAATAATGGCCTTCCTCCACGCGTCGCACGAATGCGAAAAGCCAGGGTATCTTTTATGTTTCACGCCCTAGTTGTGCAAGTCATCCGCCTACAAAAGAGGCAACAATCCAGATCCAAATCACATCATCTTCCTTCCGCGAATACTCATCGGAGCGCCTTTGACCCAAAAATCCATTCCATCATGGACCGTCGACGCGGTTCCTCTTCTCGCGCTCCCAGCCCACCGCCAGGAGATTGGAGGAGATGCTCTGTTCCACACAACGAGCTAGTGAAGCTCCAAGCGGGGGGATATCTCCATCCGGCCTTCATGGTCCCAGTTCGAGCCAGGCTGGCCACCTACCAAGGTGGGAAGCAAGCGGAGGCTACCCCAAGTCCCAACAAAGGGGAGCGGGTATGCTTCGTCCCCTACCTGATAAGGGGTCTCGGATTTCCAATACATCCATTCCTCCGCGGGCTCCTGGAGTTCTACGGACTCCAGCTCCATCACCTTACACCCGCCTCTGTCCTGCATATCGCGGGCTACGTAGCTCTTTGCGAGCTATTCCTGGGCATCGAGCCCCATTTTTCACTATGGAAGAGGTTGTTCTGCCTCGTACCCCGTTCTCACGAGGGATCTATATATCAAGTGGGCGGCACCGAAGTATGGCGCATTGCCAGGACCAGATATCCGTCTGGAACCCCGAAGAAGGCGTCCGAAGACTGGCCTTCGGAGTGGTTTTACATAGAAGACGCTCCGCTGCCGGACCCAGTCCGGATCGGCCTCCCGGAGTTCAGTGCTGCTCCTCCGAAGAAACGCCTTAGTTGGCGCCCGCGGAGCCCCCAATTGGAGGAAGACAAGAGCGTCCATTACCTGATGGGCCGAATAAGATTACTGGCCCGTTCCGGGTTGACCATGATTCGAGTCATGGCAACATGCATCATGCGGGGGGTACAGCCATTGCAATAAAGGGGCCACCCCATGTGGGATTTCAACGGGGAAGACGATGCCACCCGCCATGGCCGGGAAGGGCCGGATTCGACCGAGGATCTGGTGCAGATCCTGTCCGGCCTGTACAAGGAGGAGAAGGAGGACTTCCTTCGAACGAACCCCTTGAATGGGTTTTCCATGAACAACCCTAGAGGCTGGGTAAGCGAACACTTTTAAGGGCTCAACCCATGCTTTCGAAGTTTAAGCTTCTTACATTATGTCTTCGTCGCAGGAACTACGCCGGATTGTGGAGGACATGGTAAGTCCAGCTCCACAACCCGAGGATCCAGAAAGATCCCAGGATCCGGCCTCCGAAGAGGATCCGGATATCAAGGTGGAGCTGATCAATTTTTTTCCGGGGTGTTCCACCAGCTCAGTATGGATAATGCTTTAGTCGCCATTAAGGAAGACTACCCCGGACTATATCCGACTTTCCAGGCGATTGTGACCGAGGTCCGGACACCATTATCTCTTCCCTGCCCATTTCTGACCTTCGCGAACGATGGTATCTTACAGGAAGCGCCTTCAAGGCGGGAAGCCGAGCCGGCGGCGGCTGACCAACAAAGGCCAGTCCGGACCAGCATGCGGAAAAGGAGCGCGGCACGAACTGAAATGTCGCCGCAAAGGTATAGCTCGTATTTAAATATTCAGAGCAACGTTCCTAGGAAGCGTCTGAGTGCTCATGATCTTTGTAGGAGAAAAAGCGCCCGCCGGACTGCGGGCGTAGAGGTTGCCGATCCGACCTATACCAGCCAGGCTCGAGCGCCCGGCCTGGAGGGGGAGGCAAGCGCAAGGCACGGGCCGGATACTCCTCCAACGGAGGATGCCGACAGACTGTCCGCCACCAAGTCTGAGGTGGAGAGCGCCATGAACCACAGGCGCCGCCGGACAGTATTTCGTGAAGCGTGCTTCTCCCCTGAGGCGTTGAACGCCTTTAACGCGGGGGATGCGCACCTCCGTGCTGCTCAAGACGGTTTTACCAGAGCCACGGAGCAGTATGTAAAAGACATACGGGTAAGGGAATTTAATGGTTATATATGCTAGTAGCCCCCGAGACTTAAAGTAGTTATGTTAACTGATTTAAGGATCATTTGAAACGCAGGCTCTTTCCGAGAAGAGTGCCCAGCTGTCTCAGGAGCTGCAAGAATGCAAGGCCCAACTTGAGGCCGCACTTGCTACCGCAGGAGGAAACACAGAGGCCCCTCCTGGTAACACATTTTTTTTGTTAAATATAAGTGCTATGCGGCGTGCGCGCAAGTCTAATAATGACATTGCAGGTGCTGCCGGACAAGATCCGGACAGGCAGGAACTGCTGCGCCAGCTGAAGGCCGGTGAGAGGGTGCTGAATAGGGTACAGCAGGAAAGGAACAAGCTTCAAGATGCCCACGCCCAGCTTGGAGAATAGCTAAAAGGCGTTCGGGTCGAGCTGTCCGGCTCCGTTAAGGAGAATCAGCGGCTTCGTCGCGGCATCTATAGTAAGTGCTTGAGCGAACTCCTTTGAAAAGAAGAATTCGGCAAGGAAGTCAATTGACAGAATATGTCTTGTAGGTATACTCACAGGTCGCCCTGCGGAGGAGATGCCCGTATTGACGGGTGATCAACTTCCCGAGCGGTTTCAACTGCTCGAACGAGTTCGGCAGGCGATGAGCGGCATCGTCCAGGCATTATGGCCAGTCGTCTCCCTGCCCGAGGGCCTTGGGGAGCTTGCAGAGAAACTCCAGGGAGTGCGGCAGCGCTTCCATTTATGGAAGATTTGGGCCCACCGCCAGGGTGCCAGGGAGGCTTGGGCCATGGTGAAGACGCGGTACAAGAAGGCGGATCCCAACCACATGGCCGAAGTTGGACCGGTGGGGCCCGATGGGAAGGAGATCCCTGTGAGTTTACTATACAGCCAAGTAGAGTTGGCTGCTAAATTTTCCCAACGGGACTGTAAGTTAGACAGCCTATTAGACGGGATTGAGGAGGAACACAATCAATAAATTTGACAATGTATTTTCAAATGACATGTGAAATGCCTTCTAGCCGGATTGTAGATCGTTTGTCTTTGCCGACCTTTTCGCTTCGACCCGGGACCCTAGAGTCTGGAGTATGTTCGAATACCTTTTTGGTTAAGAAACAACCGAGGTATGCATGGAGACCAGGCGTAGGGGTCATTAGTGCTTTATCAGACAAGTGCCCGACTAGGTATGTTATATTACATGGTTAGTAAGAAACATCTTCCAGGGAGAATAGTTCCGTTAAGGGTTCCTTTCCCTGGGAGGCATGCCCTAAAGTGCATGTCCGGACTGCGAAAAAAGCAGAAAAACATCTGGGGGCGCATAAACAGATAGGTAAAAGATCATCTTTCAAGTCACCGACCGAATATTCCCTTAAGAACGCTAGCTTTCGGCTTCACCCAGTCTGAGGTACACATCCGGCTGACCCGGCAGTAACAATCGCAGAGGTGCTCCCTTTACCTCCTAGCCGAACAATCGAGAATGTAGTGGTAAGCACAGGAGCCAGGCAACCCAGCTTGGCCAAAACTTAAGTCATATCGATGCATATAATGGTGAGTAAAAGGTACATGTGGAAGCTTGACACATGTTCTAGGCATGAAGCCCTTGCATTGAGCTTCTTGAAAAGAAGCCCCCAGGTATAATGAGTGCGGATGGCACATCAAGTGTGTGCGAACAATGCGCAAGTGGGCCCTTAAGGGCTTTTTATGAAGAAAGGTTAAGAGAAGAAAGAGAAACAAAGTGCAGCTGGAGTGTAAAAGATTTGGACGGGGGAAGGGGACGAACTCTTAGTCCGGCGCTTGGCGTAGAATCTTCGGAGGCGGGCTGCGTTCCATGGGTTCGGCTCGAGTCGGTTGTCCGATGCATTTTGCAGACGGTACGCCCCGCCGGTCAGGACTTGGTCGATCATGAAGGGGGCCTCCCATTTGGGCTTGAGCTTGTCCTTTTTCTTGTCCGGCAGGCGTAGAACTAGTTCGCCAACGTTATAATTCTTGGCCCGTACTTTTCTGCTTTGATATCTTCGAGCCTGCTGCTGATAAAATGCGGAACGAGCCTTGGCGACGTCGCGTTCCTCCTCCAATGCGTCCAAGCTGTCCTGCCGATCCAGCTCGGCTTCTCGTTCTTCGTACATGCACACTCGAGGTGAGTCATGAATGATGTCGCATGGCAATACCGCCTCTGCGCCGTATACCATAAAAAATGGTGTGAATCCGGTAGTACGGTTGGGCGTTGTCCGCAGCCCCCAGAGTACGGAGTCGAGCTCCTCTACCCAGTGCGTGTCGGATTTTGTAAGTGACCGCACTAGTCTGGGTTTAATACCGCTCATTATTAGACCATTTGCTTGTTCCACTTGACCGTTGGTTTGAGGGTGATAGACTGAAGTGTAGTCGAGCTTAATGCCCATATTTTTGCACCATGACTTAACCTCGTCGGCCGTGAAGTTTGTGCCGTTGTCGGTGATGATGCTGTGGGGGACACCGTAACGGTGTACTACCCCAGATATAAATTCTATCACCGGTCCGGACTCTGCCGTTTTGACCGGTTTGGCCTCTATCCATTTGGTGAATTTATCCACCATGACCAATAGGTACCTTTGCTTGTGGGTTCCCCCTTTAAGGGGTCCAACCATATCAAGCCCCCCCAGACCGTGAACGGCCAGGCAATGGGTATAGTTTTGAGGGCGGTGGGTGGCATATGGCTCTGATTATCAAAGAGCTGACAACCGACGCATCTCTGGACTAAGTCCTGGGCATCTGCCCGGGCCATCGGCCAACAAAATCCTGTACGGAATGCCTTTCCTACAAGGGCCCGGGCTGCTGCGTGGTGTCCGCCTAGTCCGGCATGAATTTCAGCCAGGAGGTTTCGCCCTTCCTCTTTGGAGATACACCTTTGAAGGACTCCGGTTGTACTTTTCTTATAAAGTTCTCCCTCATGGACCTTGTAGGCTTTCGATCGCCGGACTATGCAGCGGGCCTCATTTTGGTCTTCGGGGAGTTCCTGCCTAAGCAAGTAGGCTAGGAATGGTTCTGTCCACGGGGCGATTACTGCCATTATGTCGGGGGCTGAAGGTGTTATGTCATCGGCTGGATCGCCGGTTGGCGCGGTTGTTTCCGGTTTGTCATTTCCGGTCTCCCCTTCCCATGGTACGGACGGCTTGAAGAGCCGTTCCAGGAAGATATTTGGAGGGATAGCATCACGTTTTGCACCGATGCGTGCTAGTACGTCGGCTGCTTGGTTATTATCTCGGGCTACGTGATGGAATTCAAGTCGTTCAAACCGAGCTGACATTTTTAGGACAGCATTGCGATATGCTGCCATTTTCAGATCCTTGGCGTCAAAGTCTCCGTTTATTTGGGATATTGCAAGGTTTGAATCCCCGCGCACCTCTAGGCGCTGAATGCCCTTGGAGATTGCCATCCGGAGACCATGTAGAAGGGCCTCGTATTCGGCTGCGTTGTTGGAGTCCGTGTACATTATTTGAAGTACGTATTGGACTGTATCCCCGGTTGGGGACGTCAATACGACGCCAGCCCCTAGTCCGGCCAACATTTTGGAGCCATTGAAGTGCATAGTCCAATTGGAGTATGCGCCGTACTCTTTAGGGAGTTCGGCTTCGGTCCATTCAGCGACAAAGTCAGCCAAAACGTGTGACTTTATAGCTCGCCGAGGCTTGTAGGTTATGTCGAATGGTAGGAGCTCGATGGCCCATTTTGCAATCCTGCCTGTTGCGTCACGGTTGTTTATAATGTCATTGAGTGGTACTTCAGAGGCCACTATGGCCTTTATTTCTTTGAGTCCAGCGCGGCTAGGACCGGATTTGTTGCCAATATGGCCTTTATTTCTTCGAGTCCGGCAGTGGCAGCATCCGTCCACTCGAAGTGTTCGGTGCGCCTAAGGAGGCGACAAAGGGGCAGTGCCTTTTCTCCCAAGCGGGAGATAAAACGGCTTAGATCTGCCACGCATCCGGTTAATTTTTGTATCTGCTTGAGGTCCTTTGGAATATCCAACTGTGACAGAGCTCGGATCTTGGCCGGGTTTGCTTCAATTCCTCTGCCGGATACAATGAAGCCCAGCAGCCTTCCGGCTGGTACGCCGAAAACGCATTTTTCCGGATTCAGCTTGATGTCATATGCTCTGAGGTGGTCGAATGTGAGCCTCAAGTCGTCTACTAGAGTTTCGACGTGTTTGGTTTTGACGACTACGTCGTCTACGTATGCCTCAACTGTTTTGCCGATCTGGGTAGCCAGACATGTTTGAATCATGCGCCGATATGTTGCGCCGGTGTTTTTAAGTCCGAAGGGCATCGTGTTGAAGCAGAATGGTCCATATGGAGTGATGAATGCCGTTGCGGCTTGGTCTGCTTCCGCCATCTTGATTTGATGGTAGCCAGAGTATGCGTCGAGGAAGCACAACGAATCGTGCCCTGCGGTAGCATCGATAATTTGGTCGATGCGGGGGAGGGGGAAGGGATCCTTTGGGCAAGCCTTATTGAGGTCTTTAAAATCGACGCATAGGCGCCAGGATTTGTCCTTCTTTGGTACCATTACCAGATTTGCTAGCCAATCCGGATGTTTGATATCTCTGATGAATCCGGCTTCCAATAGTTTGGTTAGCTCTTCTCCCATTGCCTGTCTTTTGGGTTCGGAAAATCGTCGAAGAGCCTGTTTGAATGGCTTGAATTCTTTTAGGATGTTTAGGCTGTGTTCTGCCAATCTGCGTGGGATTCCGGGCATATCCGAAGGATGCCAGGCGAAAATGTCTCAATTTTCCCGAAGGAATTCGCGCAGTGCGGCATCTACATCGGGGTTCAATTGTGCCCCAATGGAGGCCGTCTTTGTTGGGTCCGTTGGATGGACCTGGGATTTTACTATTTCATCTGCTGGTTTGAAGGAGGTGGGCTTGGATCTTTTATCGAGTATCACATTGTCCCTGTTCACCGTAGAGTGCAGCGCGGTGAGTTCTTCTGCCGCTAGGGCTTCGGATAGTGCCTCCAGGTCTAGTGCGGCTGTCTTGTTTTCAGCGCGGAGTGCTATGTCCGGATCACTAGCAAGAGTGATTATTCCGCCGGGCCCAAGCATTTTGAGCTTCATATACCCGTAATGGGGTATGGCTTGAAAAATTGTGAATGCCTCTCGTCCTAATATAGCGTGATATCCGCTGTTGAACGGGGCCACTTGGAACGTGACTTCTTCGGATCTGTAATTGTCCGGCGAGCCGAACACCACATCGAGTGTGATTTTTCCGGTGCAGCGCGCTTCCTGGCTAGGGATTATTCCTATGAAGGTTGTGCTGCTTCGCTCAATACAGCTCCAGTCTTTTCCCATTTTTTGAAGAGTTTCCTCGTAGATGAGGTTTAGTCCGCTGCCGCCATCCATGAGGACCTTTGTAAGTCGAAAGCCATCCACTATGGGACTAAGCACCAGTGCGGCTGGTGCTCGGGCTGTTCGGAATTTAGGTTCGTCGCTGGCGTTGAAGGTGATGGCTGTGTCGCTCCATGGATTTGCTGTTGCTACTTGGTAGACTTCGGCGAGGCCGCGGATTGTTCGTTTTCGCATATTATTTGATGCGAAGGTCTCGAAGACTGTTGATACCGTACAGGTATTGTTGGAGTGGTTTTCCGGGGTTAGAAGCTCCTCGCCACTTTTGGCCACCTGCCGTAATATCCAACATGCTCGAAGGCTATGTGTTGGGACGACTCCCTCTGTACTATGAAGCTTACAGGGTCCACTGAGCCATCCCTCCAGTACGGTTCCGTGCCCTTTATGGGGTTTTTGCTTTTTGGTTTTTGTATCTGGGGCCTGAGTATGATGCACCCTTTTGTTGCGGACTAGGGTTGTATTCGGGGCCGGATTGTCCCAAAACTGATTTTCGGTTTTCCGAAAACTTTCCATCGCAGAGTATTTTC
Source organism: Triticum timopheevii (assembly GCA_963921465.1). NCBI lineage: Eukaryota > Viridiplantae > Streptophyta > Magnoliopsida > Poales > Poaceae > Triticum > Triticum timopheevii. The sequence goes on along the minus strand of OY997268.1, from coordinate 47,740,832 downwards.
GTACTATGGACGCCAGATCGGTGAAGCGTGTGATTTTACGACGGCCGATGGCGTTCAATATTCCCTTGTCCGTGCAATTATTGCAAAAGATTGGAATTGCGTTTTCCTCTCGGCAGTCCTTTATCCTGTCCATAACCAGGAGGAATCGGGCCCAGTAGTGATGTACTGTTTCAACGGGCTCTTGCCGTATTAGGGATAGATCGCATATGTCTGGGCGGGTGGGTGGAATAAATTCTGGATCCCTACCCATCTCGGGGCTTAAAGGCCGTGAAGTTTCCAATTTTGGAAGCTTGGATTGCTGGACGTTGTCCAACGAGTCCAGTCCGATGCCTGACTTTAAGTTCAGTGCTCGATCGAAGTCCGTTCCTCCGCGGGAATCCGGCGTGGAGGGTTCGGGAGCCCGGAGATGTCTAGTTTTTAATACAGGAGGAAAGTCGCTGCATTGTTCCTCTACCACTGCAACGTGGTGGGTGACCTGGGAGAGTTAATCTCTCTCAGATCGGTTTTAAGCCCAATCTGATTGTAGTCCGTAGTGACTCCCAGGGCGGCGATGCGATCCAAGAGTTCGTTGACAGACGAGAGCTCTATCGGATCTAGCCGCTCGGCGAATTCCGAGCTGACGTGGAGATTGCTTTTGACGACTTGAGAAGTCATTGTCGAAGCGTGGCCGGACAGGCGGTCATAAGAAAACCACCTAGCCGGATAGTTTGGCAGGCGGCCAAGGCCCCTTTGGCGAAAATGCCGTCCTTGAAGACGGGTGGAGGCATCCTTCCTATCGGTGACGACACAGAGGAACTCTCAATGAAAGCACCAATGTAGGTGTCAAAACCGGCGGATCTCGGGTAGGGGGTCCCGAACTGTGCGTCTAGGCGGATGGTAACAGGAGACAAGGGACACGATGTTTTACCCAGGTTCGGGCCCTCTTGATGGAGGTAAAACCCTACGTCCTGCTTGATTAATATTGATGATATGGGTTGTACAAGAGTGGATCTACCACGAGATCAAGGAGGCTAAACCCTAAAGCTAGACTATGGTATGATTGTTATAATGTATGTTGTGTCCTACGGACTAAAGCCCTCCGGTTTATATAGACACTGGAGAAGGCTAGGGTTACACAGAGTCGGTTACAATGGTAGGAGATCTACATATCCGTATCGCGAAGCTTGCCTTCCACGCCAAGGAAAGTCCCATCCGGACATGGGACGGAGTCTTCAATCTTGTATCTTTGTAGTCTTGGAGTTCGGCGGACGATGATAGTCCGGCTGTCCGGACACCCCCTTGTCCAGGACTCCCTCAGTCGTGCTGCTTTGCTCAATGCGGCTCTTGTCTATTTCCATTTTGTTAAGAGTTTCCTCATAGATGAGGTTTAATCCGCTGCCGCCATCCATGAACACTTTAGTAAGCCGGAAACCGTCCACAATTGGAGTAAGGACCAAAGTGGCTGGTGCTCGGACAGTTCGGAATTGAGGTTCGTCACTGGCATTGAAGGTTATGGCCATGTCATTCCATGGATTTATTGCTGCAACGTGGCAGACTTCGGCGAGGCTGCAGAGTTCTCGCTTGCGCCTATTACTTGAGGCGAAAGTCTTGAAGACTGTCAATATTGTATTGTTATTTTCGATGGGATGATGCTACGCGGTATTGTTGATGAGGAGATCCTCGCCGCTCTTGGCCACCCGCCAGAGTATCCAACATGCTCTAAGGTTTTGTGTTGGTATAGTATCTGGTGTGCTATGAATTTTGCATGGCCCATTGAGCCATCCCTCCAATACGGTTCCACGCCCTATATTGGGCTTTGGTTTCTTTGTAATTGGATTGGGTGACTTGCGAGCGTGCAGCCTTTTAGTTCGGACGAGGGGTTTAGTAAGAGCCGGAGGATCCCAGAATATTGTCTGGGTTCTCCAGGCGCTTTCCATCGCACCGTACTTCTGTACTATGGCCGCCAAGTCAGTGAAGTGTGCTATGTCACGGCGACTTATGGCGTTGAGGATTCCCCTGTCCGTGCAATTTTTGCAACAGAATGGAATTGCGTCTTCCTCGCGACAGTCCTTGACCTTGCTCATTACAAGGAGGAATCTGGCCCAGAAGTGATGTACTGTCTCTTGGGGCTCTTGTCTAATTTGGGTAAGATCACTTGAGTCTGGGTGGGTGGGTAGATTTAGGTCCAAACCCTGACCCGATCTGAGACCCAGGGACAGAGGAGCTTCCGAGCTTGGTAGTTCGGGCTCCGGGATGTTGCCCAATTTTTCTGGTCCGCTGTCCGATTCTAGGTTCGGAGCTTGGGCCATGTCCTCCCATAGTTGGGTATTCGGCTCGGAGAGCTCGGGAACCGGACATAGTTCATCCTCTAAATAGAGGAAGGATCGCTGCATTTCTCCTCCACCACGGCTATCTGATGGGTGACCGGTGGAGAGTTAATCTCCCTTTGGTCGAGTTTAAGCCCGATCCGATCATTGTCCGTAGGACTCTCAGGGCGGCGATGCGATCAAAGAGCTCTTTCAGGGAGGAGAGCTCCATTGGATCCATCTGCTCGGCGAATTCCTCGCTGACGTGGAGGCTATTTTTGATGACCTGAGAAGTCATCGTCGGCGCGATGGCCGAACGGGCAGTCATGACGAAGCCGCCTAGTCAGAGAGTTTGGCTTAAAGCAAGGCTCCCCTTGAGGTGATGTGATCCTTGATAACAAGATGACCCATAGAGCCTTATCGTGACAGCACAGTGGAACTCTCAATGAAAGCACCAATGTTGGTGTCAAAACCGGCGAATCTCGTACGGGGTCCCGAAATGTGCGTCTAAGGCTAACGGTAACAGGAGGCGGGGGACACAATGTTTACCCAGGTTCGGGCCCTCTCGATGGAGGTAATACCCTACTTCCTACTTGATTGATCTTGATGATATGAGTATTACAAGAATTGATCTACCACGAGTTCATAGAGGCTAAACCCTAGAAGCTAGCCTATGATTATGATTGTTGTTGTCCTACAGACTAAACCCTCCGGTTTATATAGACACTGGAGGGGGCTTCGGTTACATAGAGTCGGTTACAGAGAAGGAGATCTACATATCCGAATTGCCAAGCTTGCCTTCCACGCAAAGGAGAGTCCCACCCGGACACGGGACGAAGTCTACAATCTTGTATCTTCATAGTCCAATAGTCTGGCCAAAGTATATAGTCCGGCTGTCCGAGGACCCCCTAATCCAGGACTCCCTCACACATAAACGCACCATGGGGTTCGTTAATCATGGAATTCACTCCGGGACCGCAAAAAAGTGAGTAATAGTCCAAGAAACGAGCCAGAATAGGCCAAAACTGCGAGTGTTGGTGACCGAGAGGTAAGTGCACCTTGGTGTTCAACAACTATGGAAATAGCTTCGGGACCCCAAAATGGTGAGTAATAGTCCACGAAACGGATCAGACTGGACCAAAACTATGAGTGTTGACAACGGACACGTAAACGCACCCCGGGGAACGTCAATTGTGGGAAATCGCTCTGGGACCCCAAAACGCTAAGTGACAGCGCACGAAACGGCCAGGATCGGCCAAAATTCTGAGTGTTGACGACCGACACGCAAACGCACATCGGGGTTCGTCAATCATATAAATCACTTCGGGGTCCCAAAACTGAGTAATAGTGCAAGAAACGGGCCAGAATCGGCCCAAACTGGGAATCTTGATCACCAACACGTAAGTGCACCTTGGGGTTTGACAACCATAGAAAATGCTTCAGGAACCCCCAGAAGATTAGTAATAGTACACAAAATGGGCCAGAATCGGACAAAACTGTGTGTGCTGATGAACGACACGTAAGCACACCTCGGGGTTCAACAACTATGGAAATCGCTCCTAGACCGCAAAACAATGAGTAATAGTCCAAGAAACGGGCCAAAATCGGCCAACACTGCGTGTGTTGATGACCGACACGTAAGCACACCTTGGGGTTCAACAACTGTGGAAATCGCTCCGGAACGCCAAAACAATGAGTAATAGTCCAAGAAACAGGTGAGAGTCGGCCAAAACAGATAGTGTTGATGACCGACACGTAAGCGCACCTTGGGGTTCAACAACTATGGAAATCGCTTGGGGACCCCGAAATGGTGGGTAATAGTCCATGAAACGGGTCAAACATGGCAAAATATGTTAGTGTCGACGACAGAGAGGTAAACGCACCTCAGGGATAGTAAATCGTGGAAATCGCTCTAGGACCCCAGAACGCTGAATGGTAGTGCACGAAATGGACCAGAATCTGCCAAAATTATGAGTGTTGATGACCGACACGTAAACGCACCACGGGGTTCGTCACTCGTGGAAATCACTTCGGGACCCCAAAACTAAGTAATTGTGTAGGAAATGGGCCAGAGTCATCCCAAACTACGAGTCTTGACAACAAACATGTAAGCACACCTTGGGGTTCGACAACCATGGAAATTGCTTTGGGACCACAAAACGTCGAGTCATAGTCCACGAAATGGGTCAGAATCGAGAAGAACCACGAGTGTTGCTGACCGATGCATAAACGCACCCAATGGTTCGTTAATAATGGAAATCACTTCCGGGCCAAAAAACAATGAGTAATAGTCCACGAAATGGGCCAGAATCAGCCAAAAATATGAGTGTTGATGACTGACACATAAACGCACCACGGGGTTCGTTAATCGTGGAAATCACCATGGGACCCAAAAATAGTGGGTAATAGTCCACGAAACGGGCCAGAATCGACAAAAACCGTGAGTGTTGATAACCAACACGTAAACGCACCCCGGGGTTCTTCAGTCGTGGAAATGACTCTAGGACCCAAAACAGTGAGTAAGTCCACGAAACAGGTCAGAATCAGACAAAACTGTGTGTGTTGATGACCAACATGTAACCGCACCTTGGGGTTCAAGAACTATAGAAATCGCTATGGGACCCCAAAACAATGTGTAATAGTCCAAGAAACGGGCCAGAATAGGCCAAAACTGCGAGTGTTGATAATCGAGAGGTAAGTGCACCTTGGTGTTCAACAACTATGGAAATAGCTTCGGGACCCCAAAATGGTGAGTAATAGTCCATGAAACGGGCAGACTGGGCCAAAACTGTGAGTGTTGACAACGGACACGTAAACGCACCCCGGGGAACGTCAATTGTGGGAAATCGCTCTGGGACCCCAAAACGCTGAGTGACAGTGCACGAAACAGCCAGGACCGGCCAAAATTTTGAGTGTTGACGACTGATACGCAAACGCACATCGGGGTTCGTCAATCATATAAATCACTTCGGGGTCCCAAAACTGAGTAATAGTCCAAGAAACGGGCCAGAATCGGCCCAAACTGGGAATCTTGATGACCAACACGTAAGTGCACCTTGGGGTTTGACAACCATAGAAAATGCTTCAGGAACCCCCAGAAGATTAGTAATAGTACACAAAATGGGCCAGAATCGGACAAAACTGTGTGTGCTGATGAACGACACGTAAGCACACCTTGGGGTTCAACAACTATGGAAATTGCTCCCAGACCGCAAAACAATGAGTAATAGTCCAAGAAACGGGCCAGAATTGGCCAACACTGCATGTGTTGATGACCAACACGTAAGCGCACCTTCGGGTTCAACAACTATGGAAATCGCTCCGGAACGCCAAAACAATGAGTAATAGTCCAAGAAACGGGTGAGAATCGTCCAAAACTGATAGTGTTGATGACTGACACGTAAGCGCACCTTGGGGTTCAACAACTTTGGAAATCGCTTGGGAACCCCAAAATGGTGAGTAATAGTCCACGAAACGGGTCAAACATGGCAAAATATGTGAGTGTCGACGATGGAGAGGTAAACGCACCTCGGGGATAGTAAATCGTGGAAATCGCTCTAGGACCCCAGAACGCTGAATGGTAGTGCACGAAACGGACCAGAATCTGCCAAAATTATGAGTGTTGATGACCGACACGTAAACGCACCATGGGGTTCATCACTCGTGGAAATCACTTCGGGATGCCAAAACTAAGTAAGTGTCTAGGAAACGGGCCAGAATCATCCCAAACTACGAGTCTTGACAACAAACATGTAAGCACACCTTGGGGTTCGACAACCATGGAAATGGCTTTGGGACCACAAAACGTCGAGTCATAGTCCACGAAATGGGTCAGAATCGAGAAGAACCACGAGTGTTGCTGACCGATGCATAAACGCACCCAAGGGTTCGTTAATCATGGAAATCACTTCCGGGCCAAAAAAACAATGAGTAATAGTCCACAAAATGGGCTAGAATCTGCCAAAAATATGAGTGCTGATGACTGACACATAAACGCACCCCGGGGTTCGTTAATCATGGAAATCACCACAGGACCCAAAAACAGTGAGTAATAGTCCACGAAACGGGCCAGAATCGACAAAAACCGTGAGTGTTGATGACCAACACGTAAACGCACCCCGGGGTTCTTCAGTCGTGGAAATGACTTTGGGACCCCAAAACAGTGAGTAAGTCCACGAAACAGGTCAGAATCAGACAAAACTGCGTGTGTTGATGACCAACACGTAACTGCACCTTGGGGTTCAAGAACTATGGAAATCGCTCTGGTACCCCAAAACAATGTGTAATAGTCCATGAAACGGGCTGATACGTCTCCAACGTATCTATAATTTTTGATTATTCCGTGCTATTATATTATCCGTGTTGGATGTTTTATATGCATTAATATGCTATTTTATATGATTTTTGTGACTAACCTATTAACCTAGAACCCAGTCCCAGTTTCTGTTTTTTCCTTGTTTTTGAGTATCACAGAAAATGAATATCAAACGGAGTCCAATTAACCTGAAAATTTATGGAGCTTATTTTTGGACCAGAAGAAGCCCACGGAGCATCGGAGATGGACCGGAGGAGTCCCGAGGCCACCAAGAGGGTGGAGGGCATGGCCTACCCCCATGCGGGCGCCCCCTACCTTGTGGCTGCCTCGTAGACCGCCTTGACTTGTTCCCCAAACCAACACCTCTAATATATCCCCAAACTTCCAGAACAAAACCTAGATGCCGGAGGGGGATCCATAACTCATGGACATCTTCATCATCCCGACGCTCTTCATGACGAGGTGGGAGTAATTCACCCTCGGGGCTGAGGGTATGTACCGGTAGCTATGTGTTTGATCTCTCTCTCTCTTGTTCTTGATATGGCATGACCTTGATGTACCGCGAGCTTTGCTATTATAGTTGGATCTTATGATGTTTCTCCCCCTCTTCCTTCTTGTAATGGATTGAGTTTTCCCTTTGAAGTTTCCTTATCAGATTGAGTCTTTAAGGACTTGAGAACACTTGATGTATGTATTGCCTGGGATACCCATGGTGACAATGGGGTATTCTATTGATTCACTTGATGTATGTTTTGGTGATCAACTTGCGGGTTCCGTGACCTCGGGAATCTGCCAAAATTATGAGTGTTGATGACCGACACATAAATGCACCTCGGGGTCGTCAATCATGGAAATCATTTCGGGACCCCAATCTGAGTAATAGTCCAAGAAACGGGCCATAATTGGCCCAAACTGCGAGTCTTGACAACCAAGACATAAGCACACCTTGGGGTTCGACAACCATGGAAATCGCTTTGGGACCCCAAAACGGTGAGTAATAGTCCACGAAACGGGTCAGAATCGGCCAAAGCTGTGACCGACACGTAAACGCACACAGGGGTTCCATAATCACGGAAATCACTCTAGGACCCCAAAACAGTGAGCAATAGTCCATGAAACGGGCCAGAATCGGCCAAAACTATGATTATTGATAACCGATACATAAGCGCACCTTGGGGTTCGACAACCATGGAAATCGCTTTGGGACCTCAAAACAGTGAGTAATAGTCCACGAAACGGGTCTGAATCGGCCAAAACTGTAAGTGTTGATGACCGACACGTAAACACACAACGGTGTTTGTTAATCATGGAAATCATTCCGGGACCCCAAAACAGTGAGTAATAGTTAATGAAAAGGGCCAGAATCGGCCATAACTGCGAGTGTTGATGACCGACACGTAAGCGCACCTTGCGGTTTCACAACTATGAAAATTGCTTTGAGACACCAAAACGGTAAGTAATAGTCCAAGAAACAAGCCAAAATAAGCCAAAACTATGAGTCTTGATGACCGACACGTAAACGCACCCTGGGTTTCGTAAATCGTGGAAATCACTCCGAGGACCCCAAAAGAGTGAGTAATAATGCAAGAAATGGGCCAGAATAAACAAAAACCGCGAGTGTTGATGACCAACATGTAAACGCACCCCGGGTTCGTCAATCATGAAAATCACTCTGGGACCCCAAAACAGTGAGTAATATTCCATGAAACGGGCGAGAATCGGCCAAAACTGTGAGTGTTGATGACCGTCACGTATGTGCACCTTGGGGTTCAACAACTATGGAAATCTCTTTGGGACCCCTAAACGGTGAGTAATAGTCCACGAAACGGCTCAGAATCGACAACACCCGCGATTGTTGATGACCGACACGTAAACGCACCCCAGGGTTCATTAATCATGGAAATCACTCCGGGACCCTAAAACTGTAAGTAATAGTCCAGGATCGGCCAAACTGTGAGTGCTGATGACCGAGAGGTAAGTGCACCTTGGGGTTCAAAAACTATGGAAATCGCTTCGGGACCCCAAAACGGTGAGTAATAAGTCCATGAAATGGGTCAGAATGGCCCAAAACTGTGAGTGTTGACGACGGACGCGTAAACGCACCCCAGGGATCGTCAATCATGGGAATTGCTCTAGGACCCCAAAATACTGAGTAATAGTTCACGAAACGGACCAGGATCAGCCAAAATTGTGAGTGTTGATGACCGACACGTAAACGCACACCGGGATTCGTCAATCGAAGAAATCATTTCGGGATCCCAAACTGAGTAATAGTCCAAGAAATAGGCCAGAATCGGCCCAAACAGGGAGTCTTGATGACCAACACGTAAGTGCACATGATGGCTCCTCTCCTCTCCTCTCTTCTCCCACATTCTCCACGCTCCACCTCACCATGGATCTAGCCATTGATCCTCACCATGGAAGGTCTCCTACACTAGGCTTTCAACCCTGTCCTTGAAGTGGCCGATCAGGTATGTCATCGGTTTGGAGAAACGGTGCATTTCTCTCCATCACGTCCTACCAAGGAATTTTTCTTGGTGTTTTCATTCTCTTCGGCATCCTTCCCTCTCTCTGAGGAATCTGTGCGTGTGGCTCTCCAATGTTGCATTCGTGGTCATCACAAAGGGTTTAAGCTCTCTTGAATCAATGAGAGGTCCTTCCGTTTCTCTCTGGCTGGTAACAAAGTTGGTCATTTTATTCATGGCATTAAGGATCGTATTTGGCCAGATTTCATTTGCCACTTCCACTAGTTCAATGGTCGTTTCAATGGGTTGAAGAATTTTGGTTCTCAGTGGCATGCTGATGAGAGGTTGGAAACTATTGCTAGTCGCAGCCCACTGGCAATTCGGGTTGACAAAGCTGCTATCATGCATTCTAAGGGTTCTGATCTGGCCTCTGCAAAGGAATTATGCAAATTTGGTCTCACTCCGCTTACATCCATGGATTTCAATGACAAGCATTGCTATGAAGCTTCATGTCCATCCATGCCTCCGGCTCGGGCCTCCCGGATAGATTGCACATCGATTATATAGACATCATCGGGACATAATCAATGCTTAATTGATCCGCAGGGGCATGTATTGCTGATTGGCAATTTCTGGTTTCCTTGTGCTACAACTTACCCACAATTGCCACAATGTTTTCTTTCCTCGGCTTTCAAATACGCCCCACAGCACACGTCCTGGCCACCGTTCTTCTCCAAGGCTCACATTGCGGATTTGTCATGGGCAGGATATAAGAATAATGAACTTGCCAATATTATCAATTGCTGGGGCGTGCTTTGTGCCAAATGTTTGCCATGGGGACATCATAAACATAATTGCCATGCGCGGATTATCTACCTTAACTTTTTGCCCCCGGTCACAATGATTTTAATTGCCCATCTCGACATAATTCTTCTACTGGAGGAAATTCTTTTATGACAGATGCTATTAATGATTCAGCCAAATCAAGTCATCCTGGGCATCAAATCAATCCTTCCCTACTGGCCCAATCTTTCCCCTCCATGATTCCAAGGAGCCAACCCCCCCTCCACCGTCCGATGAATCTCGTGTGGCCACTACGGACAACTGGAGCTCCACTGTTGGCGGCGACGGTGGGCGCAATGGTGGCAGTGGAAGCCAAAACCCAAATCCACCTCCCTTGATGCCTCACATTCGCCCTCCCATCCACCTCGCTTCCCAATGCTGCAGAGCACTCTGCTCTAGCTGCGCCACCACCAAAAAACCCCACCACGGCCGCCCTCAGCACCACCACCGCTCGCTCCATCGCCCTCACCTCCATCATGGCCAACTATCAGGTGAATCCGATACCTTTCCTCCCTGCGGGCTGGTCCATCGAGCCAGGTCCGGCTGACAGAAAGGTGTGGGCGGACAGGGCGGTCAATCCAATCCCACCGCTCAACAACAGCTTCCTCGCCATCATAGAAGCCAGCCGCTTTGTGCCTTCGCATCTTCGGGTGGGGCTCCGCAACACCATTGAGGGTCTGTTGCACGAGTCAGGGCTGCACATCATGGACTCCTCTGACCACCCGCTCAGTGTTTGTATGTATGCTTTTGCAAACTCGTTCATCCTGGACACCGCAGTCAATACTACCTTTCAGTTAGATGACGAAGATCTGGTAGTTTCTTTTGTCTGCCACAATGCTGCCCTGAATATGTGCGACACTACATATGGGCCTGAAGTTTGGTTGATGTACATTGGGTTTTCTGACGACTATCAGACTGATTTTTATCTCCAGCGCTCAGTAGATGATTATGGTAGATTGGTCTCCTGGAATAGCCCAAACCAGGATCGTATTGTGGTTCTCGTCCAGGTAAGGGTTATTCATATGCGTCTCATACCCAAAAGCATTTTTGTTCGTTAGTTAGGTGGCGACAGAGCCTGCTGGACTACTACAGTTTATATTTTGCGGGGTACTGATTGGAATGCACATGATCCAGAGTTCTTGTTGCCGATGAGGAACATGTTAGGGAACGTTGCAGAAAATTAAAACAATTTCCTACGGTTTCACCAAGATCCATCTATGAGTTCATCTAAGCAACGAGTCAAGGGAGTGAGTTTGCATCTACATACCACTTGTAGATCGCGTGCGGAAGCTTGCAAGGGGATGGTGATGATGGAGTCGTACTCGATGTGATTCGGATCACCGATGACCAAGTACTGAACGGACAGCACCTCCGCGTTCAACACACGTACGGGACGGGAGACGTCTCCTCCTTCTTGATCCAGCAAGGGGGAGGAGAGGTTGAGGAAGATCGCTCCAACGGCAGCACGACGGCGTGGTGTAGTTGGTGCAGCAGTACTCCGACAGGGCTTCGCCAAGCACGTATGGAGGAGGAGAGGTGTTGGGGAGGGGAGGGGCTGCGCCTTGGCTTGTGTGTTGCAGCCCTCCCCTCACCCCTCTATATATAGGGGAAGGGGGCAAGGGGGGCCGGCCCTCTAGGGAAAACCCTAGGGGGGGCGGCGGCCAAAGGGAGAGGGGAAGAGGGGTGGCTTGCCCCCCAAGCCAGGGGGCGCCCCCTTTAGGGTTTCCCCTCCCCTTGCCCTAGCCGCATGGGCCTAGGTGGGGAGGCGCGCCCAGCCCACCAGGGGCTGGCTTCCTACCCCACGCAGCCCATGTGGTCCCTCGGGAGGGGTGGCCCCACCCGGTGGACCTCCGGAACCCTTACGGTGGCCCCGGTACAATACCGGTATGACCCCGAAACTTTCCGGTGTCCGTTTGACAACTTCCCATATATAAATCTTTACCTCCGGACCCTTCCGGAACTCGTCTTGACGTCCGGGATCTCATCCGGGACTCCGAACAACATTCGGTAGTCACATACAAGTCTTCCTAATAACCCTAGCGTCACCGAACCTTAAGTGTGTAGACCCTACGGGTTCGGGAGACATGCAGACATGACCGAGACGCTCTCAGGTTAATAACCAACAGCGGGATCTGGATACCCATGTTGGCTCCCACATGCTCCTCGATGTTTTCATCGGATGAACCATGATGTCGAGGATTCGATCAAACCCTGTATACAATTCCCTTTGTCAATCGGTACGTTACTTCCCCGAGACTCGATCGTCGGTATCCCAATACCTTGTTCAGTCTCGTTACTGGCAAGTCACTTTACTCGTAGCGTAATGCATGATCCCGTGTCCAACACCTTGGTCACCTTGAGCTCATTATGATGATGCATTACCGAGTGGGCCCAGTGATACCTCTCCGTCATACGGAGTGACAAATCCCAGTCTCGATCCGTGTCAACCCAACAGACACTTTCGGAGATACCTGTAGTGCACCTTTATAGTCACCCAGTTACATTGTGACGTTTGGTACACCCAAAGCACTCTTACGGTATCCGGGAGTTTCACGATCTCATGGTCTAAGGAAGAGATACTTGACATTGTCAAAGCTCTAGCAAATGAACTAAACGACCTTTGTGCTATGCTTAGGATTGGGTCTTGTCCATCACATCATTCTCCTAATGATGTGATCCTGTTATCAACGACATCCAATGTCCATAGCCAGGAAACCATGACTATCTGTTGATCACAACGAGCTAGTCAACTAGAGGCTCACTAGGGACATATTGAGGTCTATGTATTCACACGTGTATTATGATTTCCGAATAATACAGTTATAGCATGAGTAAAAGACAATTATCATGAACAAAGAAATATAATAATACTTTTATTATTGCCTCTAGGGCATATTTCCAACAGTCTCCCACTTGCACTAGAGTCACCAATCTAGTTACATTGTGGTGAATCGAACACCCATAGAGTTCTGGTGTTGATCATGTTTTGCTCGCGAGAGAGGTTTAGTCAACGGATCTGCGACATTCAGATCCGTATGTACTTTGCAAATTTCTATGTCTCCATCTTGAACATTTTCACGGATGGAGTTGAAACGATGCTTGATGTGCCTGGTCTTCTTGTGAAACCTGGGCTCCTTGGCAAGGGAAATAGCTCTAGTGTTGTCACGGAAGAGTTTGATTGGCCCCGACGCATTGGGTATGACTCCTAGGTCGGTGATGAACTCCTTCACCCAAATTGCTTCATGCGTTGCCTCCGAGGCTGCCATGTACTCCGCTTCACACGTAGATCCCGCCACGACGCTCTGCTTGCAGCTGCACCAGCTTACTGCTCCACCATTCAACATATACGCGTATCCGGTTTGTGACTTAGAGTCATACATATCTGAGTCGAAGCTAGCGTCGACGTAACCCTTTACGACGAGCTCTTCGTCTCCTCCATAAACGAGAAACATGTCCTTTGTCCTTTTCAGGTACTTCAGGATATTCTTGACCGCTGTCCAGTGTTCCTTGCCGGGATTACTTTGGTATCTTGCTACCAAACTTACGGCAAGGTTTACATCGGGTCTGGTACACAGCATGGCATACATAATAGATCCTATGGCTGAAGCATAGGGGATGACACTCATCTCTTCTTTATCTTTTGCCGTGGTGGGTGACTGAGCTGAGTTCAATCTCACACCTTGTAACATAGGCAAGAACCCTTTCTTGGACTGATCCATTTTGAACCTCTTCAAAATCTTATCAAGGTATGTGCTTTGTGAAAGACCTATGAGGCGTCTCGATCTATCTCTATAGATCTTGATGCCTAACATATAAGCAGCTTCTCCAAGGTCCTTCATTGAAAAACACTTATTCAAGTAGGCCTTAATGCTGTCCAGAAGTTCTATATTATTTCCCATCAAGAGTATGTCATCTACATATAATATGAGAAATGCTACAGAGCTCCCACTCACTTTCTTGTAAACGCAGGCTTCTCCATAAGTCTACATAAACCCAAACGCTTTGATCATCTCATCAAAGCGAATATTCCAACTCCGAGATGCTTGCACCAGCCCATAAATGGATCGCTGGAGCTTGCATACTTTGTTAGCGTTCTTAGGATTGAGAAAACATTCCGGCTGCATCATATACAGTTCTTCCTTAAGATGCCCGTTAAGGAATGCCGTTTTGATGTCCATCTGCCATATCTCATAATCATAGTATACGGCAATTGCTAACATGATTCGGACGGACTTTAGCTTCGCTACGGGAGAGAATGTCTCGTCGTAGTCAATCCCTTGAACCTGTCGATAACCCTTAACGACGAGTCGAGCTTTATAGATGGTAACATTTCCATCCGCGTCCGTCTTCTTCTTAAAGATCCATTTGTTTTCTATCGCTCGTCGATCATCGGGCAAGTCTATCAAAGTCCTTACTTTGTTTTCATACATGGATTCTATCTCGGATTTCATGGCTTCAAGCCATTTGTTGGAATCTGGGCCCGCCATCGCTTCTTCATAGTTCGAAGGTTCACCGTTGTCTAACAACATGATTTCCAGGACAGGGTTGCCGTACCACTCTGGTGCGGAACGTGTCCTTGTGGACCTACGAAGTTCAGTAGCAACTTGATCCGAAGTACCTTGATCATCATCATTGGTTTCCTCTTCAGTTGGTGTGGGCATCACAGGAACATTTTCCTGAGCTGCACCACTTTCCCGTTCGAGAGGTAGTACTTCATTGAGTTCTACTTTCCTCCCACTTACTTCTTTCGAGAGAAACTCTTTTTCCAGAAAGCATCCGTTCTTGGCAACAAAGATCTTGCCCTCGGATCTTAAGTAGAAGGCATACCCGACAGTTTCCTTAGGGTATCCTATGAAGACGCATTTTTCCGACTTGGGTTCGAGCTTTTCAGGTTGAAGTTTCTTGACATAAGCATCGCATCCCCAAACTTTTAGAAACGACAGCTTAGGTTTCTTCCCAAACCATAATTCATACGGTGTCGTCTCAACGGATTTAGACGGTGCCCTATTTAAAGTGAATGTAGCTATCTCTAGAGCGTATCCCCAAAATGATAGCGGTAAATCGGTAAGAGACATCATAGACCGCACCATATCCAATAGAGTGCGATTATGATGTTCGGACACACCGTTTCGCTGAGGTGTTCCAGGCGGCGTGAGTTCTGAAACAATTCCACATTTCTTTAAGTGTGTACCAAATTCGTGACTTAAGTATTCTCCTCCACGATCTGATCGTAGGAACTTCATCTTTCGGTCACGTTGATTCTCTACCTCATTCTGAAATTCCTTGAACTTTTCGAAGGTCTCAGACTTGTGTTTCATTAAGTAGACATACCCATATCTACTCAAGTCATCAGTGAGAGTGAGAACATAACGATATCCTCCGCTCGCATCAACGCTCATTGGACCGCACACATCGGTATGTATGATTTCCAACAAGTTGGTTGTTCGCTCCATTGTTCCGGAGAATGGAGTCTTGGTCATTTTGCCCATGAGGCATGGTTCGCATATGTCAAACGATTCATAATCAAGAGACTCTAAAAGTCCATTAGCATGGAGCTTCTTCATGCGCTTGACACCAATGTGACCAAGGCGGCAGTGCCACAAGTATGTGGGACTATCGTTATCAACTTTACATCTTTTGGCATTCACACTATGAATATGTGTAATATTACACTCGAGATTCATTAAGAATAAACCATTGACCATCGGAGCATGACCATAAAACATATCTCTCATATAAATCGAACAACCATTATTCTCAGATTTAAATGAGTAGCCATCTCGTATTAAACGAGATCCAGATACAATGTTCATGCTCAAACTTGGCACTAAATAACAATTATTAAGGGTCAAAACTAATCCCGTAGGTAAATGTAGAGGCAGCGTGCCGACGGCGATCACATCGACTCTGGAACCATTCCCGACGCGCATCGTCACCTCGTCCTTCGCCAGTCTCCGTTTATTCTGCAGCTCCTGCTGTGAGTTACAAATATGAGCAACGGCACCGGTATCAAATACCCAGGAGTTACTACGAGTACTGGTAAGGTACACATCAATTACATGTATATCAAATATACCTTTGGTATTGCCGGCCTTCTTATCCGCTAAGTATTTGGGGCAGTTCCGCTTCCAGTGACCCTTCCCCTTGCAATAAAAGCACTCAGTCTCAGGCTTGGGTCCATTCTTTGACTTCTTCCCGGCAACTGGCTTACCGGGCGCGGCAACATCCTTGCCGTCCTTCTTGAAGTTCTTCTTGCCCTTGCCCTTCTTGAACTTAGTGGTCTTATTGACCAACAACACTTAATGTTCTTTCTTGATTTTAGCCTCTGCTGACTTCAGCATCGAGAACACTTCAGGAATGGTCTTTTCCATCCCCTGCATGTTGTAGTTCATCACAAAGCTCTTGTAGCTTGGTGGGAGCGACTGGAGGATTCTGTCAATGACCGCCTCATCTGGGAGGTTAATATTCAGCTGGGTCATACGGTTGTGCAACCCAGACATCTTGAGTATGTGCTCACTGACAGAACTGTTTTCCTCCATCTTACAACTATAGAACTTGTCGGAGACATCATATCTCTCGACCCGGGCATGAGCTTGGAAAACAAGTTTTAGCTCTTCGAACATCTCATATGCTCCTTGATGCTCAAAACGCTTTTGGAGCCCCGGTTCTAAGCTATAAAGCATGCCGCACTGAACGAGGGAGTAATCATCAGCACAAGTTTGCCAAGCATTCATAATGTCTTGGTTCTCTGGGACAGGAGCGTCACCTAGCAGTCCTTCTAGGACATATTGTTTCCTGTCAGCTATGAGGATGATCCTCAGGTTCCGGACCCAGTCCGTATAGTTGCTGCCGTCATCTTTCATCTTGGTTTTCTCTAGGAACGCGTTGAAGTTCATGTTGACATGAGCGTTGGCCATTTGATCTACAAGACATATTTGCAAAGGTTTTAGACTAAGTTCATGATAATTAAGTTCTAATCAAATTATGAACTCCCACTCAGATTAGACATCCCTCTAGTCATCTAAGTGTTACACGATCCGGGTCGACTAGCCCGTGTCCGATCATCACGTGAGACGGACTAGTCATCGTCGGTGAACATCTCCATGTTGATCGTATCTTCCATACGACTTGTGTTCGACCTTTCGGTCTCCGTGTTCCGAGGCCATGTCTGTACATGCTAGGCTCGTCAAGTTAACCCTAAGTGTTTTCGCTGTGTAAAACTGTCTTACACCCGTTGTATGTGAACGTAAGAATCCATCACACCCGATCATCACGTGATGCTTAGAAGCGACGAACTGTAGCAACGGTGCACAGTTAGGGGAGAACACTTCTTGAAATTTTTGTAAGGGATCATCTTATTTACTACCGTCGTCCTAAGTAAACAAGATGCATAAACATAATAAACATCACATGCAATTATATAGTTGTGACATGATATGGCCAATATCATATAGCTCCATTGATCTCCATCTTCGGGGCTCCATGATCATCTTGTCACCGGCTTGACACCATGATCTCCATCATCATGATCTCCTTCATCGTGTCTTCATGAAGTTGTCACGCCAACGACTACTTCTACTTCTATGGCTAACGCGTTTAGCAATAAAGTAAAGTAGTTTACATGGCGTTCTTCAATGACATGCAGGTCATACAACAAATAAAGACAACTCCTATGGCTCCTGCCGGTTGTCATACTCATCGACATGCAAGTCGTGAATCCTATTACAAGAACATGATTTAATACATCACAATTCATCATTCATCACAACTTCTGGCCATATCACATCACATGATCAATCGCTGCAAAAACAAGTTCGACGTCCTCTAATTGTTGTTGCATCTTTTACGTGGCTGCAATTGGGTTCTAGAAAGAACGTTTTCTTACCTACGAATAACCACAACGTGATTTTGTCAACTTCTATTTACCCTTCATAAGAGCCCTTTTCATCGAATCCGCTCCAACTAAAGTGGGAGAGACAGACACCCGCCAGCCACCTTATGCAACTAGTGCATGTCAATCGGTGGAACCGGTCTCACGTAAGCATACGTGTAAGGTTGGTCCGGGTCGCTTCATCCCACAATACCGTTGAAGCAAGAAAAGACTAGTAGAGGCAAGTAATTTGACAAGATCCACGCCCACAACAAAATTGTGTTCTACTCGTGCAAAGAGAACTACGCATAGACCTAGCTCATGATGCCACTGTTGGGGAACATTGCAGAAAATTAAAAAAAATTCCCATGGTTTCACCAAGATACATCTATGAGTTCATCTAAGCAACGAGTCAAGGG
The DNA here is from genome assembly GCA_963921465.1 of Triticum timopheevii. NCBI lineage: Eukaryota > Viridiplantae > Streptophyta > Magnoliopsida > Poales > Poaceae > Triticum > Triticum timopheevii. Next base: position 47,722,635 of record OY997268.1, on the reverse strand, counting down.
AGTGAGTTTGCATCTACATACCACTTGTAGATCGCGTGCGGAAGCTTGCAAGGGGATGGTGATGATGGAGTCGTACTCGACGTGATTCGGATCACCGATGACCAAGTACTGAACGGACAGCACCTCCACGTTCAACACACGTACGGGACGGGAGACGTCTCCTCCTTCTTGATCCAGCAAGGGGGGAGGAGAGGTTGAGGAAGATCGCCCCAACGGCAGCACGACGGCGTGGTGTAGTTGGTGCAGGAGTACTCCGACAGGGCTTCGCCAAGCACGTATGGAGGAGGAGAGGTGTTGGGGAGGGGAGGGGTTGCGCCTTGGCTTGTGTGTTGCAGCCCTCCCCTCACCCCTCTATATATAGGGGAAGGGGGCAAGGGGGGCTGGCCCTCTAGGGAAAACCCTAGGGGGGGGGCGGCCAAAGGGAGAGGGGAAGAGGGGTGGCTTGCCCCCCAAGCCAGGGGGGCGCCCCCTTTAGGGTTTCCCCTCCCCTTGCCCTAGCCGCATGGGCCTAGGTGGGGAGGAGTGCCCAGCCCACCAGGGGCTGGCTCCCTGCCCCACGCAGCCCATATGGTCCCCCGGGAGGGGTGGCCCCACCCGGTGGACCTCCGGAACCCTTCCGGTGGCCCCGGTACAATACCGGTATGACCCCGAAACTTTCCGGTGTCCATTTGACAACTTCCCATATATAAATCTTTACCTCCGGACCCTTCCGGAACTCCTCGTGACGTCTAGGATCTCATCCGGGACTCCGAACAACATTCGGTAGTCACATACAAGTCTTCCTAATAACCCTAGCATCACCGAACCTTAAGTGTGTAGACCCTACGGGTTCGGGAGACATGCAGACATGACCGAGACGCTCTCAGGTCAATAACCAACAGCGGGATCTGGATACCCATGTTGGCTCCCACATGCTCCTCGATGTTGTCATCGGATGAACCACGATGTGCAGGATTCGATCAAACCCTGTATACAATTCCCTTTGTCAATCGGTACGTTACTTGCCCGAGACTCGATCGTCGGTATCCCAATACCTTGTTCAGTCTCGTTACTGGCAAGTCACTTTGCTCGTACCGTAATGCATGATCCCGTGTACAACACCTTGGTCACCTTGAGCTCATTATGATGATGCATTACCGAGTGGGCCCAGAGATACCTCTCCGTCATACGGAGTGACAAATCCCAGTCTCGATCCGTGTCAACCCAACAGACACTTTCGGAGATACCTGTAGTGCACCTTTATAGTCACCCAGTTACGTTGTGACGTTTGGTACACCCAAAGCACTCTTACGGTATCTGGGAGTTACACGATATCATGGTCTAAGGAAGAGATACTTGACATTGGCAAAGCTCTAGCAAACGAACTAACCGACCTTTGTGCTATGCTTAGGATTGGGTCTTGTCCATCACATCATTCTCCTAATGATGTGATCCCGTTATCAACGACATCCAATGTCCATAGCCAGGAAACCATGACTATCTGTTGAACACAACGAGCTAGTCAACTAGAGGCTCACTAGGGACATATTGAGGTCTATGTATTCACACGTGTATTATGATTTCCGGATAATACAATTATAGCATGAATAAAAGACAATTATCATGAACAAAGAAATATAATAATACTTTTACTATTGCCTCTAGGGCATATTTCCAACAGAACAGCCCCCTGCAAATGGTATCCCTCATCCTATGTTTGGAGATGGGCTTGTTGTAGAGCAACTCTACCAACAACAACTTCACAATTGGCTTATTCAAAATGGTGTGGGCAATGATCAGGCACCTCATAATGCTCCTCAGTAGGATGGACCTCAGAATGCGCAATGGGATCCTTGGCCTCAGCCCCCTGCTCCTCAAATGCCTGCTGCCCTGGTGAACTTTTAGGCTTGCCTTGCTTCTCAAGGCCTTCAGGTGCAAGATGGAATTCTTCCTGAGGATAACTTGTCTGATAGTCTGAACTCTACTTGGCTGGAGTCAAGCACAAATGCAAGCTCTCAGGGTTCCTCTTCCATGACTGCTATGCAGACCAGTACTTTGCTTGTGGCACCCCCTACACCTAAAAATATCATCAATGTGGGTGTGGCAATCACTGCTAGATCACTTCAGGTCAGAATAACAGTTGAGGGTAGTGAGCTCACCATTGTGTTGGCTTCTGAATTGATCCCTTGGAATATCTTCACTGAATATTTATCCAGATCAATTATGTCTGTTGTTGCTGCTTATGGGCCATGGAGCTCTGGATATGGCTTACCCCCTTTGGAGTTGCAGGTGACACCTCCCAGGTCGTTTCTTCAAGTGGCTGCTAATGATATTAATCATCTACTGTGTTTTACTGCTAGAATTTACAACCCTGCAACTACCTCCTCAGTCCAGATCTCGTAAATCACTTCTAATCAAGTTGTTCCTGTCATGCCTGCTGTGTTGCTCACTGGTTCTTCTGAAGATTCTCAAATGACTCCTGACAGTGACTTTGTTGTGGACTCCAACAGTGCTTACACTTTGGCTGATGACCCTGCTGCTTCTGAGGTTGGCTCATCTTTGGTGCCAACGGTTGATTTGAATGATGGGCTTACTCTTGCTTTGCCTCAGCCCATGGATGGTGAACCTGAACTGGGCCTAGCCCAGGTGCTTTATGATGTCCCTGGGCCGTCCACCACTCATCCACGCCGCTCCAAGTGCAAGGGTCCACTTGTGACCACTGAAGTGCGTCTCAGCACCAGATCTACAAGGTTTTTGATGGCTTCAGAGTGCCTCAAATCACTGTTGTGCACATCACCTCATCCAAAGTTAAGCCAAGGGTGATTCCTTCTGCTGCCGTTGGATCATCTGAGCCTGTGGATCAACCACCTCCACCAACCCCTCTTCGCTCCATGCAAGACGTCGGCATCAACCGCTGTGATGTCCCCCCCAGGAGCTCACTGATGCTTCATTGCTGGCCTCGGATGCTGTGGCCACTACCTGCACCATTGTGGAGGAGGAACCTTCTTCTTCTACCTGATTTCTGCGTTCACCCATGCCGCTCCTGCGTAACTAGAATGTCCTGTGCTGGAACATTCGTGGCTTAAATTCAGACAAAGAACTTTTCACGCTATCTAATGATATTGCAGTAAGTCGGTGTGCTATTGTTTGCTTGCAAGAAACTAAGAAACCTGTCATCGACCTTGCTTTTGTTAAAACTTGTTGCCCCAAGCCATTTCATAAGTTTGCTTATATTTCCTCACGTGGTGCTTCGGGAGGTATTCTCACTGTTTGGAATAGCTCCATGTTTACTGGCAATGTTATTGTTCAAGATGATTTTGCTCTAGGCATTCAGTTCACTAGCATACTCTTTGCACAAGCCTAGACTCTTTTTAATATTTATGGCCCTTGCTCTGGCCCTGCTCGGGACACATTCACACAATGGCTTTATGATAGGGACATTCATACGGATGATGATTGCCTTTTCCTAGGTGACTTTAATTACATTCATAGTCCTGAGAACCGTAATAAACCAGGTGGCGATGTTAATGACATGTCAACCTTCAATGATATCATCCGCAAGCATAATCTTGTTGAACTACCCATTAAAGGCAGGCTTTTCACGTGGAGTAACATGCAGCAGGACCCCCTTCTCGAGCAACTAGACTGGTTCTTCACGTCACTCCACTGGACACATGTTTACCCCCAACATGTTGGTTAAACCTCTTTGCAAGCCCACGTGTGATCATATGCCTTGTGTTGTATCTATAGAGACAAAAATTCCACGTGCCAAAATCTTTTGCTTTGAGTCGTATTGGCTTCATCCTATTTTTATGGACGTGGTTAAGAAAGTTTGGGACCGTCCTGTCCGCTCTGACAATGCTGCCACGATTCTGGGTCGAAAGTTCAAGCTCCTTAGACAAGAGTTAAAAGCTTGGAGTAAAAATATCTCCCGTCTCTCAATTGCTATTGAAAATACTAATAAAACACTTTCTAATTTGGATGCTCTTGAGAACCTTCTCCCTCTCACACTTGCCGAGGGTAACTTTCGCAAGATCATCAAGAATCACCTGCTCCGCCTGCTGGATTATCAGAAGCAATATTGGAAGAAAAGATGCACCATTTGTTGGGTCAAATTTGGAGACGAGAATTAAAAAAAGTTTCAGGCGGTAGCTACGGAGAGATACCAAAAGAACAACATTGCCAATTTGCAGACTAATGAGGGTCTCATGGTTGAAGATCACACGGGTAAGGAGACCCTTCTCTTTCAAGCCTATATTGAAAGACTAGGTACCTCATATCCCACACAAATGCAATTTGATCTTCGATCTCTGATAAGGCCAACTGAAAATCTTGATCATCTCACATTACCCTTCACACATGAGGAAATTGACTCGGTTGTTAAGGATATGCCTGGAGATCTGGCACCTGGCCCGGATGGTTTTAGTGGGCTTTCCCTTAAAGATTGTTGGCCTATCATCAAGGAAGATTTCTACATCTTATGCAATCAATTCCATGATGGCACGCTTAATCTTCAAAGCATTAATGATGGACTAATCACTCCGATCCCCAAAAATGGGTCCCCATCAACTGTCAATGATGATCGTCCGATCACACTACTCAATTGTTGTCTCAAGCTCATCACCAAGCTGCTAGCCAACCACTTACAAAAGGTCATTTTGAGGATTATTCATCGCAACCAATATGGATTCATTTGAGGAAGATCTATACAAGACTGCCTAGCTTGGACTTTCAAATATATCCACCAATGTCAAGCCTCAAAACATCCAATCGTGTTACTCAAATTGGATTTTGCCAAAGCTTTCGATACCATTGAGCATGATCCAATGATGAATATCATGAAGCACATGGGGTTTAATGATAAATGGCTTTCTTGGATTAAATCCATATTTTCCTCGGGAAGATCTTCTATTCTTCTCAATGGGGTGTCGGGCAGGCAGTTTCACTGTCGTCGAGGAGTTTGCTAGGGTGACCCTCTCTCACCCCTCATATTTGTCCTTGCGGCCGATCTCCTACAGTCTAGCATCAATGATGATTTTACAAATGAATTGATCCAGCTTCCATTCCCTAGCAACGGCCAAATGGATTACCCGATTGTGCAATACGCTGACGACACAATTTTGCTTATGCCTACCTCCCTCGCCAAGCTTTGATTATCAAAAATATCCTCACCAACTATGCCCAATCGATCGGGCTCAAGATCAACTTTCATAAATCAACACTCATTCCCATCAACTTGGATCATGAGCTTGCCGTGCAAATTGCCTCGATCTTCGAGTGCCCGATGGGAACCATGCCTTTCACGTACCTCGGTCTTCCTTTGGGCACGTCTCGACCAACTATCCAAGACTTCATGCCTCTAGTCTGCTCCATTGACAGGAGTCTTTCCTCCACACTCTCTCTAATGTCGCATGCAGGGAAGTTGACCTTGCTCAATTCGACAACCACAACCCTCCTCATTTATGCGATGTGCACCCTTCATTTTCTGCCAAAGCTTGTTGAAATGCTTGATAAAATCAGGATAAGATGCTTGTGGATCAAGAAAACCAAACAAGGCGATAAATGTAACTCCCTAGCCATCTGGGATATGGTGTGTAAACCCAAAAGCAAAGGTGGCCTAGGAGTCCTCAACCTACGTGTTCAGAATGATGCTTTGCTCCGCAAGTTTTTACACAAATTCTACAACAAGATGGACATCCCCTGGGTCCAACTAACTTGGGACTTGTACTATACGGAGAAGATACCTCATGCTACTGACCCAGTTGGATCATTTTGGTGGCGCGATATCCGCAAACTATCTCCCAAGTTTAGGGGAGTCTCATGCATCAACATTTTCTATGGCACCACTTCCTTATTTTGGAAAGATCCCTGGGCTGATCAGATTCTGCAAGACTCACACCCACGTGCTTTCTCTCACTCTTTGAACGAAGACGTCTCGGTGAAGGATTTCTTGGGGATCACGTCTCTGCATGAAGCGTTCCACCTTCCGTTGTCACCACAAGCGCATGATGAGATCAGACAAATGCAGACCGTTGCTGCCGCGCTTCAACCTTAACAGCAACTTCAGATGTGTGGCACTATGTGTGGGGCAAAACGAGCTTCAAGTCCATGGATTACTACAGTTTTTTCTTGAAAGATCTCCATTCTCACCAAGACTTCGGATGGATTTGGAAATCAAAATGCACGATGAAGCTAAAGGTGTTTGATTGGTTGTTGTTCCATGACCGACTTAACACGCGCAATATGCTTAAAAGAAGACATTATAACATCGGGGATGACCACAACTGCTTGCTCTGTGACCAAAGCATCGAGGAAACTGTTGAGCACATGATCTTCACCTGCTCCTTCAGCAAACAATGTTGGGATAAACTTGACATCCTTTGGGAACCCTTCCCTGGCAGGCTACAAGCTATTCAAGACCAGAAGAATAACAACCCGTCGCCCTTGTTCCTGGAAAAATTCATTGCGGTGGCTTGGAGCATCTAGAAGAGAGAAACAATCATCACTTCAGGGCTATACCCCCTCCTTCCAGTCCTGGCTTAGGATATTTATGAGAGATTTTGAGCTTTTGCAGCATAGGGTTAAAGAGGCACATAAGCCTTTAGTTCTTAATTTCGTAAACTCTCTTTGATAGCACTCTAAACTAGCTTTTTTGTTCTCTTGCCACAAAGTGGCTGAGACACACTTCATGTAAATACTCCATTGTACAGTCCCCCCACTATTTATTAATATATGAACACAGTAGGAGCCTTTCCTACTGTTGCTGGTCATAAAAACACGTAAGTGCACATTGGGATTGGACAACCATAGAAAATGCTTCAGGACCCCCAAAAGATTAGTAATAGTCCATGAGACGGGCCAGAATCGGACAAAATTGCGTGTGTTGACAACCGATATGTAAGAACACCTTGGGGTTCAACAACTATGGAAATCGCTCCGGGACCCCAAGAAAATGAGTAATAGTCCAAGAAACGGGCCAGAATCGTCCAAAACTGAGATTGTTGATGACCAACACGTAAGCGCAACTTGGGGTTCAACAACTATGGAAATCGCTTCGAGACCCCAAAACGGTGAGTAATAATCCACGAAACGGGTCAAAATTGGCCAAAACTGTGACTGTTGACGATGAACACGTAAAGGCACCCTGGGGATAGTCAATCGTCGAAATCGCTCTGGGACCCCAAACGTTGAGTGGTAGTGCATGAAACAGACCAGAATCTGCCAAAATTATGAGTGTTGCTGACCGACACGTAAACGCACCCTGGGGTTCGTCAATCATGGAAATCACTTTGGCACACCAAAACTGAGAAACAATACAAGAAATGGGCCATAATCAGCCCAAACTGCGAGTCTTGACTACCAACACGTAAGCACACCTTGGGGTTTGACAACCATGGAAATTGCTTTGGGACAACAAAATGGTGAGTAATAGTCCATGAAACGGGTCAGAATCGACAAAAATCCCAACAGTTGATGACTGACAGGTAAACGCACCCAAGGGTTCATTAATCGCGGAAATCACTCCAGGACCCTAAAGGAGCGAGTAATAGTCCATGAAACGGGCCAGAATCGGCCAAAACTATGAGTGTTGATGACCGACACGTAAACGCACCTTGGGGTTCAACAACTATGGAAATCGCTTTGGGACCCCAAAATGGTGAGTATTAGTCCCCGAAACGGGTCAGAGTGGGCCAAAACTGTGAGTGTTGACGACAGACACGTAAACGCACCCCAGGATTCTCAATCGTGGAAATCGCTCTGAGACCCCCAAACGCGAAGTAGTAGTGCACGAAACGGACCAGAATTGGCAAAAATAGTGAGTGTTGATGACCGAAACATAAACGCACACCGGGGTTTGTCAATCGTGGAAATCACTTCGGGACCCCAAAACTGAGTAATAGTCCAAGAAACGGGCCAGAATCGGCGCAAACTGGGAGTCTAGATGACGAACACGTATGCGCACCTTGGTCTTTGACAACCATAGAAAACGCTTCGGGACCCCAAATCGGTGAGTAATAGTCCACGAAACGGGCCAGAATCGGCTAAAACTGCGTGTGTTGATCACCAACATGTAACCGCACCTTGGGGTTCAACAACTATGGAAATCACTTCGGGGCCCCAAAACAATGAGTAATAGTCCATGAAATGGGCCAGAATCGGCCAAAACTATGAGTGTTGATGACTGACACGTAAACGCACCCGGGGGTTTGTTAATCATGGAAATCACCCTGGGACCTCAAATGAGTAATAGTCCACGAAACGAGGGAGAATCGACCAAAACCGCTAGTGTTGATGACCAACACGTAAATGCATCCCGGGGTTCGTAAGTCGTGGAGATGACACTGGGACTGCAAAAGAGCGAGTAAGTCCATGAAACGGGCCAGAATCGGCCAAACTATGTGTGTTGATGACCGACACATAACCGCACCTTGAGGTTCAACAACTATGGAAATCGCTCAGGGACCCCAAAACAACGAGTAATAGTCCAGGAAACGGGCTAATACTTCTCTAATGTATCTAGAATTTTTTATTGTTTCGTGCTATTATATTATCTGTTTTGGATGTATTGTATGCATTAATATGCTATTAATCTTGAGCCCAGTGCCAGTTTCTGTTTTTTCCTTGTTTTTGTGTATCGTAGGAAATAAATATCAAATGGAGTCTAATTGACCTAAAAATTTATGGAGCTTATTCTTGGACCAGAAGAAGCCCACGAGCATTTCAGATGGACCGAAGGAGTCCTGAGCCCACCAAGAAGGTGGAGGGCATGCCCTACAACCCCCCCCCCACCCGGGCGCGCCCCGTACCTTGTAGCTGCTTCGTAGACCCACCTGACTTGTTCCCGACACCAACTCCTCTTATATATCCCCAAAGTTCCAGAACAGAACCTAGATGCCGGAGGGGGGATCCATCACCGATGGCCATCTTCATCATCCCGGTGCTCTTCATGATAAGGAGGGAGTAATTCACCCTCGGGGCTGAGGGTATGTACCAGTAGCTATGTGTTTGATCTCTCTCTCTCTCTTGTGTTCTTGATATGGCACGATCTTGATGTGCCGCGAGCTTTGCTATTATAGTTGGATCTTATGATGTTTCTCCCCCTCTTCCTTCTTGTAATGGATTGAGTTTTCCCTTTGAAGTTATCTTATCGGATTGATTCTTTAAGGATTTGAGAACACTTCACTAGTAGAAAAGGGGGAATTTGTCCCGGTTCGTAAGGGCCTTTAGTCCCGGTTCATGAACCGGGACTAATGTGTCGTTACTAATATTCCGGTTCAAACACGAACCGGGACAGATGGTCCTCCATGTGGCTGGTGCGCCACGCCCACGCAGGGGGGCCTTTGGTCCCGGTTGGTGGCACCAACCGGGACCAAAAGGCATCCACGCATCAGCATTCCAGTGGCTGGGGTTTTTGTTTTTTAAAGGGGGGGGGGGTTGGGGGTTTTGGGGGGTTAATTTAGGTGTTTCATATATTGTGTTAGCTAGCTAATTAATAGAGAGAAGTGTCCTCTCTTATGTCCATGCTTGGTCGACGCTACGTACTATATACATAGAGAGGCCCTCGACATGCTAGCTAGTAAGAAAATGAAGGGAACCATTGAGTACAGAAGTTTGTCATGCATACCAAGAGAAGTGATCGTTCGACCTCTCCTTCTCCGAGAGATTGGTCAAACAACAAGTTTTCATATCATGTATCCGACGCTACTGGCTACATACATTTACAATATGTAAGATCTTTTAATTACAATGCCCTAGCAATTGAAATCAACTTCCACATGGTATTCTCCCGCTTTATTGATGACGTGGTCAAGAAAGAATCCCGCCAATTCCTCTTGAATTGCTTTCATGCAATCTGGTTCTAGGAGTTTATTCCGCATCTTCCACGTCTAATTTGAAGAAGGGGGTTAATTAATACATATATATGAATGAAACTCAACAGAAATGATGATGTAATTAAAAGAAATTGTGAATATTATTGCTTACGCACTTCAAATTGTCTTTTAAAGTAGCCCCGCTTATTTTTCAAAGTCGCGTTGTGGATGAACTGGCACACGTAGTATCCACAGACATCATTCCCTTGTTCCTGCCACAAGCACTTTACGAGAAATAGAGGTTAATCAAACTGATAATGAAGCATTATAAATGGCATTGATGAAAGTACAGCTATAGAATCAACGGGAGATGCCCGCAACTAGCTAGCCAGTAGTACTTACTTTCGGGTATGTATATCGCAGCTCCTTCGGCAGTCCCGGAGCTTCTGCGGTGAACTGTCTCCAAACCCTGCAAGACACAGAAAATAATTATTATTACTTGGGATATCAGGAAATGAACAAAAAGTTGCCGATATGGTGCGATAATGATCGATTGAACTTACTTGCTGAGCAATTCAGTCATGTCCGCATAGGTTTCGGGATCTTTCCGTCTCGAGTCTAAGATGGTTACTAGTCCCCGCTCAAGCTTAATCTCTAGAAGAACATAGTGGTACCTGCGCACGCATGCATAACTCATCAATTACATTACTATAACGTCGCTCGAGTAATAAGGGAAACTAAGTATGCACACGACAGTAATACTCACTTGCCGTTGTAAGGAAAGAGTATGGTATCTTTGTTTCGATTTTTGATCAACAATTGTAGCAAGTTGTCCTCGGCCTGTTTGACGTGCTTTTTAACCAGAAATTCATCTATGATATTTGTGTTAATGAACCCAATATCATAAATTTCTTGTTTGTTGCACTCAACGATCTTCAATCTGCATAATATATTGAGGATAATTAATTATAAATATATGCAATGAAAGAGCCGAGCTATATATAGAGACTTAATGAAAGAAATAGTACTTACAGGGAGTAGCAAAAGACCGTTAATTTATCGAGGGCCTTTTGATTGAAGAACGCGAAGAACTCCTCGAATGGAACACAGAACAGATCAATTCCAACGAGGTCGTGCTCCTCTTTAAGGTGCAGATACAAACTATTCGTCCCCCCAGACTCTTTGCAGGTTTTCATGTACCAAGTATGGAATCTTCGCATCATCGTTGTAAGAGATCTTTCATCGTTGAAGAGAGGCTTCCCGTACTCATATCTATGTTCGTCCACCTCCATGAAATCAGGAAGTGCATTGTCAGGCAGGTAATCTTGTAGATTGCCATAATCGGCCACCATCCCTGGAGCATTAGCGACAATGTTGCCGCTAGACACATTGAGCGGGGGGCACGATTGGTTTGCTCGTTCGCCGAGCTGGTCAATTTTTTTCGCAGTTGCTCGTTCTCTTGACCTTTGATGTCTGACAGTACTTCCCGACCGCTCCGCTTGGAGATATGTCTGTTCAGTAATGCGCTCATAGTTGGTTCTCGGCGGAGACTTTGCCGGTTTCCTTAGGGTATCGAGAGTGCGCTTTGCTTTCACCGGATCTACCTTCTCCTCCAGAGGTGGATGTCTCTTTTCTTTCACCCCTTCAAAGACCTCCTTCATGTGGGTCCGCACGATCGTATTGTTTTCCTCCTCAGTCCTCTCGTACGGTAACTTCTCTAGGGGCTTGAGAGGTGGACCGTATCTGTATTGCCTCCCGCCTCTGGTTGTGCTGCTAGACGCCGGAGCAGACGGAGCGGCTGCGGCATCTGTCTTCTTTCATGCTTGCTTACGAGGCGGAGGAGAAGGACTACGATGCGCCGGAGCAGCCGGGGTGGTGGCGGGTCTCTTCCGCCCTGGCTGGCGAGGCGGAGAAGGAGGAGGCTGCTGGCTGCTCGGGAGCGCCAGGGCAGGCGGAGAAGGAGGCGGAGTGCCGCCACGCGCCGGAGAAGGAGGCGGAGTGCCACCACGCGTGCCCTGATCGTCACTCGCCGGAGGAGGAGGCGGTGGAGGAGGCGGAGTGCCCTGACTCGCCGAAGGACGATGAGGAGGCGGAGGCGTCCAGTTCGGAAGGTTGATGAGCTCCCTCCGCCATAGGCATGGAGTCTTCAGAGCAGAACCCAGCCTAGTCTCCCCTTCACCGGTAGGGTGGTCAAGCAGGAGGTCCTCAAATCCCTCCGTTATTTCATCCACCATCACCCTAGCATATCCTTCTGGAATCGGCCGGCAGTGATAAGTTGCGCCGGGTCCAGTAGGATAAACAGAGCAAACAGGCGCCTTGACCTTCAAATTCATCCATCGCGCCATAATGTACCAATTTTGAGACTCCGTGATATCATCCATGGCATAGCTGGCAGGAGCCGTCAAGACATGCTCCGGCTGAAGCAGCTCGGTGGAAGCCACGCTGCTTCTCTGCTAAGATGGCGTGGTAGCTTCGGGGGAAGCTTCGACAGGTCGTTTGCTGCGATCTGCTGCTTCTCGTTCCCCTTCTCGTTCCTCTAGCCCCATTACCCTTTCATCCAGCGCCTGCAGTTGGCCCTCCTCCAGTTTCTTCCTCCTCTCATGGGTTTTGTAACCCCCTACGTCCGGAAAACCAACCTTCCACGGAATGGAGCCTGGCGTACCTCGTGTCCGTCCAGGGTTCTTAGGATTCCCAAGGGCAATTGTGAGCTCGTCCTTCTCCCTATCTGGAACGAACGTCCCTCGCTGTGCTGCATCGATATAGTGACGAAGGTTCTTGACTGGTATTTGCAGTTGCTCGTCCGTCAGCCCCGAAGAACCAAGTCCGGCAACGGTCTGGCCAGTAAATTGTCTCTGGTTCGATCCCTTTTTCTAGCAGATCATTCTCAGCCTTGGACCACTTAGGCCGGGCTTTGAGGTAGCCACCTGACCCCGTGCGATGGTGAAGCATCTTCTTCGCAGCATTTTGCTTGTTTGTCGCCTACATCTTCTTACTCTTTTCGGATGTCTTGTGGGCCACAAATGCGGGCCAGTGATCTTTGATCTTCTCATATTTGCCGATGAATTCTGGTGTCTTTTTTTGTCGACAAACTTATTCAGCTCTTTCCTCCACCTCCTGAATAGGGTTGCCATCTTCTTAAGAGCACAAGACTTGATTAATTGCTCTTTAACTGGCTTCTCCGGATCCTCCTCTAGCGGTAGGCTGAAATTTGCCTTCAGCTGAGTCCAAAGATCTTCGTTCTGCATATCATTGACATAAGACACCTCAGGGTCTTCCTCCTTAGGCTTATACCATTTCTGGATGCTGATCGGGATCTTGTCCCTAACAAGAACCCCGCACTGAGCAGAAAATGCGCGCTTTGTCCGGATGGGTTCAATCGGTTCGCCGTCGGGCGCGATTTCTATGATCTCAAACTTTTCATCCGAGCTCAACTTTTTCTTCGGGCCTCATCTCCTTACCGAAGTTGTGCTCGATCTGGAGGGCTAGAAAAAGGAAGAAAGATGAGAGTTAATTAATATGTGTACATATACCAAAACAATGAATGCATTAATTAACTAGCTAGTCAGCACGGGCTTAACTAATATATATATACCTAGCCGGACTCGATTCTGTCACCAGAGCAGTCAGCACGGCCTCCTTCTTGCACCTCCATTGGGTCACCAGAGCCATCATGAACATAGCCCTCTTCTTGTACCGGCATTAATGGGTCGGAGCCATCATGAACATAGCTCTCTTCTTCACCCAGTCCTTCCTGACCATCGCTGTCGTTGAGAAATGACACAACGACATCACTTCCTTGTGCAATTATGTCCCCCAACATCGCTTCTGTTTCTTCGTCTCGGGAGTGCTCCATAGTTTCTGCAAATATTTACAACATGTCAATTATTATTCAAACATGGTACAGATGGATATATATATATATATTAGTGGCAAACGTAGAACTAGCTAGCTGATCACAATAAGGAATCATGTTAGTGGCCTCGACGCTGCTTCTCTAGGGTTTGGGGTCACCTCGACACAACGCTTCAAGGGTTTGGGGTGGCCTCGACGACAATGCTCTTTTAACTTGGTAAATTTGGGTGGCCTCGAGAGAGTTAATTTGTCGGGTAGGGGCGCGGCGGGAGGGGGTAGGAGACCTACATCGTTTTCTCTCTAGGGTTTGGGTGTCCTCGAGAGTTTTGGTCGAGCGAGAGGGCCGAGGGGGGTGCTACCGTTGTATAAGTTATCACGGTCGAGAGGGGGTATATATATCGACCGCCCCTCATGTCGAAGTTATCTAGAGGGGGTTATATCGACAATGACGCAACATACATATACATGGGAAAATAATGTTATCGGGGAGGGGGTATCGGTACCCCCCCTCGTGTTGAAGTTTCTTCTTTCTCCTCTATTCCTTTCTTTCTTCTTCTCCTCTTCTTTTACTTCTTCTCCCTCGAGAAAGGAAAATAATTAAGGAAAAGGAAGAACAGAGGAAGAAGGAAGAAGGAAGAAGAAGAAGAAAAAAAAGAAGAAAAAAAAAGAGGAGAAGAAAAAAGGAATAGAGGAGAAGAAGAAAAAATAGAAAAAAAATTCTATTTTTTATTCTTCTCCTCTATTCCTTTCTTATTCTCCTCTTCTTTTTCTTCTTTTTTCTTCTTATTTATTTCTCCTCTTCTTTTCCTCTCCTCATCTTCTTTCTTTCCTCTTCTTATTTTCTTCTTTCCTATCCTTCTTTTTCTAAAATTGTAACTTTTGCATATATAAAACTTTTCTAAAATTGTAACTTTCTATATATGAACAAAAAACTTTCTATGAACAAAAAAACATTTTTAACATATATATTTAGCAAATTCTAGCCACATACATCACATACACATATATATTATCGCCACATACACATATACATCACATATGAACAAAAAAATAAACTAATAAAAATAAAAAAACATATAGCAACATATGAACAAAATCATATAGCCACATACATACACATACATTACGTATATATATGAAAAAAATTAAACTAATAAAAAATCAGAGCCGGGCAGAGGGGCATGGCGGCGGCGGTGGCGCCGGCGGGGCAGGGCAGGGGTACAAGTGCGTGCGGCAGGGCAGGGGTGCGGGAGTGAGGCAAGGAAGGGGCGCGAGGCAGGTGCTCACAGGGGGGTGGCGGGGCACGGCGGGCGGCGTCGGGGCGCGGGGAGCGGCGCCGGCGTCGGGGCAGATGGTATCGAGGGCGGCGACGACGACAAAGTTGAGCAGCCTGACGGCGTCGGAGGCGGCGATGACGGTGAGGTGGACCAGCCTGACGGCATCGGAGGCGGCGATGATGATGAGGTGGAGCAGCCTGACGGCTCGGCGGTGACGGCGACGAGGCAGAGCAGCGGGCATCGGGCGACGGAGAAGAAAGGGATGGATTTTGGAGAAACTGTTAAGTGCTAGTTATATATGAAGAGAATTGGTCCCGGTTCGTGAATCCAACCGGCACTAATGCCCCCTTTAGTCCTGGTTGGTGCCACCAACCTGGACCAAAGGCCTATTTTCAGCAGCCCAAAGGGCGGGAAGCGTCAGCCTTTGGTCCCGGTTGGTGGCACCAACTGGGACTAAAGGGTGGGCATTGGTACCGATTCGGGGCACCAATCTGTACCAATGCCCCCCCTTTAGTCCCGCTTGGTGCCACCAACCGGGACCAAAGGCCCCTGTGCTGCCCGCGTCGGGGCCAAAGTTTAGTCCCACCTCGCTAGTTGAGAGGGGCGCACAGTGGTTTATAAGCCCCACTGCCGCACCCCTCTCGAGCTCCTCTCCACCGCAGGCTTGCGGGCCTACTTGCTACTGCTTTGCCTGATGGGCCTTCTGGGCCTACTGCGGGCCTGAATCCTGGCCCATGGTAGGGTTTCTAGTCGTATTCAGGCTGTGGGGGCCCAGTAGGAGGCAGTTTTTTTGTTTTTTTGTTTTCTTTACTTATTGTTGCTATTTTTATTTTTTCCGGTTTTTTTGTTTTGTTTTCTACATTATTTATTTTCTTTTGTTTTTTGCTTTATTTTTTAATTCTTTTTGCTTTTAGTTTTAGGAAAATTATAAACTTTCTGTTAGTGCCATTAGTTTTCAAATTTGAAAACACTTTTTTTGTTTTTTTGTTTTCTTTCTTGCTTTATTTATTTTATTTTGTTTCTACTTACAACAAAATACTTATTGTTGCTATTTTTAATTATTACGAGGGCCGAACCATAAGACATTAAAGCATTTCAAATGAACTCTGAAAAAGTTGAAAGTTGGCATGGTATCATAAATTCACCCACATAGCACGTGCATGTACAAAATGGACAATGGTAGCATGCTCGTCTGTTACAAAGTTGGCATGGTAATATCATTATAGTTGCGGGAGAAAGTCTTCACTTTTTCTTCGCTTGTGTCATTTGCTTATTGCACCGTAACCATGGATAATCTTCATCGTTTATCAGGATGCTGGGGTCAGCCTTGACTTTGAAGGGAGGAATTTCATGAAACTTTTCGTAATGTTTAGACATGTCTGTCTTGCCCTCCACTCCCATGATGTCCCTTTTTTCTGAAAGAACTATGTGGCACTTTGGCTCATCGTATGATGTATTCGCTTCCTTATCTTTTCTCTTTCTCGGTCTGGTAGACATGTGCTTCACATAGATAACCTGTGCCACATCATTGGCTAGGACGAACGGTTCGTCAGTGTATCCAAGATTTTTCAGATCCACTATTGTCATTCCGTACTGTGGGTCTACCTATGCCCCGCCTCCTGACAGATTGACCCATTTGCACTTAAACAAAGGGACCTTAAAATCATGTCCGTAGTCAAGTTCCCATATGTCCACTATGTAACCATAATATGTGTCCTTTCCCCTCTCAGTTGTTGCATCAAAGCGGACACCGCTGTTTTGGTTGGTGGTCTTTTGATCTTGGTCAATCGTGTAAAATGTATTCCCATTTATCCCGTATCCTTTCCAAATCAATACAGTCAAAGATGGTCCCCTAGACAACAAGTACAGCTCATCACAAACAGTGTTGTCACCTCTGAGACGTGCTTCCAACCAACTGCTGAAAGTCCTGATGTGTTCACATGTAATACAGTCGTCGCACTGCTCCGGGTGTTTGGAGCGCAGACTTTTCTTATGTTCATCGACGTATGGGGTCACCAAGGTAGAGTTCTGTAGAACTGTGTAGTGTGCTTGAGACCAAGGATATCCATCCCTGCATATTATTGAGTCCCTTCCAAGCGTGCCTTTTCCAGTCAGTCTCCCCTCATACCGCGATTTAGGGAGACCTATCTTCTTAAGGCCAGGAATGAAGTCAACACAAAACCCGATGACATCCTCTGTTTGATGGCCCATGGAGATGCTTCCTTCTGGCCTAGCGCCGCTACGGACATATTTCTTTAGGACTCCCATGAACCTCTCAAAGGGGTACATATTGTGTAGAAATACGGGGCCCAGAATGACAATCTCGTCAACTAGATGAACCAGGACGTGCGTCATCATATTGAAGAAGGATGGTGGGAACACCAGCTCGAAACTGACAAGACATTGCACCACATCACTCCTTAGCCTTGGTATGATTTCTGGATCGATCACCTTCTAAGAGATTGCATTGAGGAATGCACATAGCTTCACAATGGCTAATCGGACATTTTCCGGTAGAAGCCCCCTCAATGCAACCAGAAGCAGTTGCGTCATAATCACGCGGGAGTCATAAGAATTTAGGTTCTAAAACTTTTTCTCTCCCATATTTATTATTCCTTTTATATTCGACGAGAAGCCAGTCGGGACCTTCATACTAAGGAGGCATTCAAAGAAGATTTCCTTCTCTTCTTTGGTAAGAGCATAGCTTGCAGGATCTTCATATTCCTTTGGAGGCATGTCGTCTTTTTCGTGTAGTGTTGCCGGTCCTCCCGTGCCTCAGCTGTATCTTTTGTCTTCCCATACATGCCCAAGAAGCCTAGCAGGTTCACGCAAAGGTTCTTCATCACGTGCATCACGTCGATCGAAGAGTGGACCTCTAGGTCTTTTCAGTAGGGTAGGTCCCAAAATATAGATTTCTTCTTCCACATGGGTGCGTGTCCCCCAGCGTCACTCGGAACAGCTAGTCCGCCGGGACCCTTTCCAAAGATTACGTGTAAATCACTGACCATAGCAAGTACGTGATCACCGGTACGCATGGCAGGCTTCTTCCGGTGATCTGCCTCGCCTTTGAAATGCTTGCCTTTCTTTCGACATTGATGGTTGGTCGAAGAAATCGACGATGGCCCATGTACACATTCTTCCTGCAGCTTCCCAGGTATATACTATCGGTGTCAAGTAAACAGTGCGTGCATGCGTGGTATCCCTTGTTTGTCTGTCGTGAAAGGTTACTGAGAGCGGGCCAATCGTTGATGGTCACGAACAGCAACGCCTTTAGGTCAAATTCCTCCTGTTTGTTCTCATCCCTCGTACATACACCATTTCCATTCCGCAGCTGTCGTGGATTTGTCACGTCAGATGTCCTTAGTGTGAGGACTTAGTCGCGAGGCCAACGCATCTATGTGGTAGCTTGAGAGGGGTTGAGCGGAGTCGAGAGACGCAACACAAGACAGGGATTTAGACAGCTTCGGGCCCCGGGAAACATCATCCGGTAAAAACCCTGCATGTTGTTTGAGGCTAGGTCTCATTATCATCACGAGGGAGTCGCCGTAAACCGGCTCTCCTCTTTGTGTCTAGCCCTAAGATTGTTTCTTCTTGCTTGTAGCTTCTAACTTGTCCCTCTTTGGGGAGCCCCGCCCCTCCTTATATATGTTGAAGGGGCGGTTTACATGTGGAGTCCTATTAGGATTAGGACTAGTCTATTACAAGTGGAGTCCTAGTCTTGCTTCCTTTGTGGGAGAATAGTCCTTATGCTTTCCTCATAAACCGGCCCACCATTAAACGTGAACCGGCCTTCTGGGCCATGGGCCTCGTCATCCATCTGACCCGCCCGCTGGGTTACGAATGAACCGCCAAGACCAGGCGGGTCTCCTCGTGAACCGCCAAGCTCCGGGCGGGTTACCAGTGATTCGTCCAGTCCGGCCGGGCTAAACTTCCGGCCGGTTTACACCGCGGGGTATATCCCCGACATTAGCCCCCAGTTTAGCTTGGATTCATCCATGTTAAACTGATCCTGTAAAATAAACACAAGAACAAACTTTGATAGGTTGTGCTCCGAGTTAAGAATTCTTGTAGACCGACACCTGATCGTCCTTAAGTCCTTGTCCTTTCCTCCTTCTAGAAAATCCGGGTCAATAACCAGCTTCATACTCAAATTGCTGATGTTAGCTTCTTATAGAAAAATATTGTGAAGAATAATCCACTTGAGTCGGCTTCCAAAGCGCCGGTTTAAGAAATACTGGTCTTGAAATACTCATCTGATATTCAACCGGTCTGAAGATATAGAACTTGCCGGTTTATGATTACCACCATTGTCGGGTTATAAAAACTGATAATTCCGGGTTATGATTGTCGCCAACGCCGGTTCATGATTGTTGATGACGCCGGGTTATGATTGTTGATGACGCCGGGTTATGATTGTAGCAGACATCGGGTCATAATGATTGGTGATGCCGGATCAATTTGGTTTGCTCAAACTGAAAAGCAGAAGATATTTCTTCCTTATATCCATATTACCTGTAGCCCCCAAGTCTTGAACTGAACAAAAGTGATAATTTGAGACTTGTTTCCATACAATTACTGCCACTTTGAAGAAATCCATGTTGTTCATCTCTAGTAAAAACTGAATACTCCATATTATGTAGCCCCCAAGTGCCGGGTCATTATGCAATAATGAGCAGGGACTTTGTAGGTATAATCATATAAATTTGAGCAATGATGTGTAGCCCCCAAGGGCCGACTCAGTAAGATAATATTGAGCTGGGACTTGATATATGCTTCAATAAAAATAACATCATATGATGTAACCCCCATCATGGGACTTGAATCCACGTCCACAAGGTTAAGAGCCTTGTGATTTACCAACTGAGCAGTGGACCTTTCAATATAATGAATAAAAAACTTTGTACCTTCAACTGTTGACAGGAGCAATTGGTAGCCCCCAAGGGCCGGCTCATTATAATGTGATGAGTCGGGTCTTCAATAATATGAGCAAAAAATGACTTTGCATTAGCCCCCAAGTGTCATGGTGCGTGCTTGCAGTGTCATGAGACTTGCATGTAATCTCAATTTGAATAATGTAGCCCCCAAGTGCCGGGTTGTAAGCCTGCAGCAACTCGGGACTATTCCTTCAATGTAGAATAAAAATCATATCCATTGATAATATGATAGCCATTGCGCTAAAGCGACTTTGAAAGCCTCAATCATAATATTAATAACCATAATAAAAATCCAGCCATCTTGGCTATTCAAGATAATATAATCCGGTATGAAACCTTATTCATCCAATATCATAATGAAAATTCAGCCAAGTTTGGCTATTTGAATAATATAACCCAATCATTTATAAGCGCATGATTCCAATGGCGCAATCCAAATATATACTGGCGATGTATAGTCCAAAGCCAGGCCGGTTTAATAAACACCGGATAATTTCCCATCATATACTGGCGACTTATCATCTTAAAGCCATGCCGGTTTAATAAACACCGGATAATTTATAATCATGCTTTATTCAACCTGTTTCTGCATACAACAAGTTTAAAGTGTCCCGGCTGTTTACCGCCGGACGGGTCATAATGCCCGACATATAACCCGGGTTTATAACCAAGGCTGCACTTAAGAATAATCAAATATGAAATATATCATACCTGTGACATTGAATCACATTGCTGGCTTACCAACTTTTTGTAGTAAGAGTGATAACCCCAATCTTGAGTAATGATAACTCCTTCCATATTGTGCCAGTTTATGATAAAACCGTACCGGGTTGTGATAAACACCGGATTACCCATATATAACACTGACGACTTGTAGTCGAAACCAGACCGGGTTAAGAATCGCCGGATCATAATTAGTCATGTACTGACAACTTGTAATTGAAAGTCAAGCCGGGTTGATAAACACCGGTTTACTCCATAATAGGATGGTAACAGAAAATCAAACCGGGCAGATAGTCTCCGGATTAAAGGGGAATCAAATCCATCGGCTGAACCGGACAAAAGGTGTTTGTTGACATAAAAGAAACCCAACAAAAACAAAGAACAAACAAGCCATGAAAATAACATGGAAGCAAAGGAAATGATAAAAACCGTTTGCAAAAATATGCTATACTGAGCTGATCAGATGGTGTTACCATGGTCGGACAGGACCAAGGCCCCCAATAGGAGTGACAATGATTCAAGTCAGCCAGGTCCCCAAATGATTCGTGGCATATATGCCAGATCAAGAGGCGTGGCAAAGGTTCGGGTTCGACCATGCCCCCAAGTGATTTTGTGGCCTTAGGCCGACCAAGAGGCGTGACTGGTTCAGACTTGACCATGTCCCCAAATGATCTGGTGGCTGTCGCCTATCAAAGGGTGTCGCGTTGGTTCGGACACGACCAAGGCCCCCTGTGATATATAAAAAGAAAATGTCAAGGGGTAAACCGGAGGCCGCTTTAAACAGAGCCACTCCATGTAACCACGCATGATAAGATAGACAGAGACCCCGCTTTAGCTGAGGCTCCCATGTGATCAATAATATGTCAGGCCAATAAAGGCTGGATACCCATGTTTGAACCGCGCGTCATGGCAGCAGGTCCTCTTCGGCAATTTTTAACTTTTTGCAAGAGATAAATTCTTCTTGAACCGGATATTGAGAGCTTCAGTTAGACTGGCTTCCCTTGAGCCGGATTTTAAACCGGAATCTTCATTTTCAGCCGGAAATTTTCTGACGGTCTTTAAACTCGAACTTGCGAGAAGTTAATTACTTTTTGAACCGGACATTTTTAAACCGGATTTGGGCGCTTCAGAGCTTTATGGGAGAATAGATTTCCCTTGGACCGGATTGTAAACCAGATATTTGAGTGCTTCAATGAGACTGACTTCCCTTGAGCCGGATATTAAACCGGAATCCTTTCTGATGACCCGGATCTTCTTCATTGAGCCGGGATTTTGTAACTGTCATATACTTTCTAAGCCGGAAATTTTCTGATGGCCTTCAAATAACAGTAGCCTCCTGGACCGGGTTATCTTTCCCTCCATCGTCCTGGGGTTCTTAAATTTGCTGAAACTAGCAAGATTTGCTGAGTCATGTCATCGTAGCCCCCGAGTCTCAAGGTGACTCGAGGAGTTGGCTTGAAACTCTTCATATTTGACCATGATATAAACCGACATAACTTGTATATCATTGGTGTTGATAGCACGATGTAAATCCATAGAAGGTTGAGGTGACTGCGGCGGGTTATAAATGATCCCGTATGAGTCGTGTCAGCAACTCGGCTAATGGTTCCTTCCAACTGGCGATTTGAAGTTAACCAAACTGTAGTGGCGGCGACTTGTGCGCCTGCCCATTGAGCCATCCAGTGCAAACGGCGGTTGATAGTATATGATAATTTGCCTCCTTTTTGTTGAAAGAAAACCGGGCTACCCAAGCTGTGACTTGCTCATACTCAATAAACAGCTCATGCAGACAGGTGCGGCCCGGTATGTTGATGTAGACCAGGCCGCGAGAGACAGACGACAAAAACGACCGCAACATCAGAGGCAGCTCGGATAGATGAGTCGGCCGTGGCATTGTAAATCGGTGCGGACGGGGAAGATCGGCACCGGTGTCGTAAACCGACACGGACGGGCGAGTTAATCGCATCATTTTGATGTAGTGAACAATTGTCCTGCATCAACAATATTGCAGAGCAAGTCAAAGATAAACTGCTCTTTGAGAAAGATAATATAAAACAAATTTGGATGGATATGACCTGATTCGCCCGGACTACAGATGAATCGGCCGCACCGCTATAAACCGTTGCGGACGGGTGAATTAACCGCAGGCACGGTAAACCGCACAGACGGTCGAGTCAAACATAGGCGTGGTCAGCCTCGCAGACGGGCAAAGCTGATGTAGACCGGGTCACGGGGGCGGCAGCATGCGCGTGTCCGTCGGGCGGCTTGTGAGAGCGGGCGCGGCATTGGAGCCCAGCGCGCGCGGGCGCGGACGGACGAGTCAGCCGTATCGTGGTAGCCGGTGCAGGAACTTGAGTTGGTCATGACGTTTAAACCGGTGCGAGGCTCATGTCGATGACATGACGTCACTTTTGTAGTGGACTTTGTCCTGCGTAAAATATATTAAAAGACAGAGTAATTGTTCTCAAAATAATTAATACGTGCTAAAAATACTGAGAACAGATAGCACCTGACTTATTTTCCGGATGAACGCAGATACTGGTATTGGATAATTTTGAATGTATTCTGGTGCGGCCTTTGGTTTTGGACAGAAGAATTGATCTGATGTGTACTGTTGAAGATGAGTACTAATAGTACTAGCTCTCTTGTCTTTGAGCGCCCAGCATGATTGAGGTTCCACGTGCTTTGCCTCTTTTTTTTTAATCTTCCAGTGATCATGATCCGATAGTAGCACTTAGCTTCTTCCAATTAACCGCGGAGGTGCCGGCTCTTAATAACAAATCTGAACTGTACTAGGACTAGTAGTAGGATCAGATTAGCCTGCTTCTGAGTTTGGGCTCAAACGTCCAATCAATCGAGGAATATTTCTTCTGATGTATCTCACGTGGGCTAGTAACCCCCTTTTTTTCTTTGTCTTCATGTGATGAAGAAAACAGCAGCTGCCTTTGATCTCCTCGTACAGAGATATCCAAGTTTTCCTCACCTTAGCCCCAGATTAGACAGGCTAATTAGGTAGCTACCCGATTTGTTTTTGTCTTGCTGAACTTGCACCAGCACTGAGTAGAATTCGGATATGATAGCTGATCTGAACGTAAAGTACTATTTCCTTTTTGTCTTGTCGTACTGATATACTTGTTTAATATTCCTTCTGATCCACGCGCACGCACAGTCTTAGGGCGCTCCACAAGCCCCTATTTTTTTTAATCTGGTCTTCGGGTCTTCGAAGAATATGGCCGGCTTTGATTTCCTTTTGTTTGATCCCTTTGAACATCCTCTCAATCGATGCAGCAGCCGTGCACGCACACGATCCATCGGCGGCCGTCGTATTGTTTTTTCTTTCACTGCAACAACAGTGTCTCAGATTGGCAACTTGTGGCGGTCCACGAAAACAATCTGACTGGCGGATCACCACGGCGCTTCCGGCGACCGTACGCAAACCTTAGCTCTTGTCTTGATCCTGTAGAATTAATCACAACTTCTGATTATAAGCAATGAACACGTCAGCTCTACTAAAAAGCTGTCCCATGCCGAGTCATCTTGCGCAATTCTTCTGCATTGGTTCTTCTTCATCCGGCTAATGGCAAACTTCTCGAAACCTTAGGGGAGATCCCTTCAAGAACTCAACACCACCGTGCGCAGGCCCCACGGTGGACGCCGACTGTCGTGGATTTGTCACGTCAGATGTCCTTAGTGTGAGGACTTAGTCGCGAGGCCAACGCATCTATGTGGTAGCTTGAGAGGGGTTGAGCGGAGTCGAGAGACGCAACACAAGACAGGGATTTAGACAGCTTCGGGCCCCGGGAAACATCATCCGGTAAAAACCCTACATGATGTTTGAGGCTAGGTCTCATTATCATCACGAGGGAGTCGCCGTAAACCGGCTCTCCTCTTTGTGTCTAGCCCTAAGATTGTTTCTTCTTGCTTGTAGCTTCTAACTTGTCCCTCTTTGGGGAGCCCCGCCCCTCCTTATATATGTTGAAGGGGCGGTTTACATGTGGAGTCCTATTAGGATTAGGACTAGTCTATTACAAGTGGAGCCCTAGTCTTGCTTCCTTTGTGGGAGAATAGTCCTTATGCTTTCCTCATAAACCGGCCCACCATTAAACGTGAACCGGCCTTCTGGGCCATGGGCCTCGTCATCCATCTGACCCGCCCGCCGGGTTACGAATGAACCGCCAAGACCAGGCGGGTCTCCTCGTGAACCGCCAAGCTCCGGGCGGGTTACCAGTGAGTCATCCAGTCCGGCCGGGCTAAACTTCCGGCCGGTTTACACCGCGGGGTATATCCCCGACAACAGCTGTAAACGTTCTTCAACTAATGGCCTTAGGTAGACATCAATGTCGTTGTCGGGTTGCTTAGGGCCTTGGATGAGAACTGGCATCATAATGAACTTCCGCTTCATGCACATCCAAGGAGGAAGGTTATACATACATAGAGTCACGGGCCAGGTGCTGTGATTGCTGCTCTGCTCCCCGAAAGGATTAATGCCATCCGCGCTTAAAGCAAACCATACGTTCCTTGGGTCACTTGCAAACTCATCCCAGTACTTTCTCTCGATTTTTCTCCACTGTGACCCGTCAGTGGGTGCTCTCAACTTCCCGTCTTTCTTACGGTCCTCACTGTGCCATCGCATCAACTTGGCATGCTCTCCGTTTCTGAACAGACGTTTCAACCGTGGTATTATAGGAGCATACCACATCACCTTCGCAGGAACCCTCTTCCTGGGGGGCTTGCCGTCAACATCACCAGGGTCATCTCGTCTGATCTTATACCGTAATGCACCGCATATCGGGCATGCATTCAGATCCTTGTACGCACCGCGGTAGAGGATGCAGTCATTAGGGCATGGATGCATCTTCTGCACCTCCAATCCTAGAGGGCATATGAGCTTCTTTGCTGTGTATGTACTGTCGGGCAATTCGTTATCCTTTGGAAGCTTCTTCTTTAATATTTTCAGTAGCTTCTCAAATCCTTTGTCAGGCAAAGCATTCTCTGCATTCCACTGCAGCAATTCCAGTACGGTATCGAGCTTTGTGTTGCCATCTTCGCAATTGGGGTGCAACCCTTTTTTGTGGTCCTCTAACATGCGATCGAACTTCAGCTTCTCCTTTTGACTTTCGCATTGCGTCCTTGCATCGACAATGACCCGACGGAGATCATCATCATCGGGCATATCGTCTGGTTCCTCTTGATCTTCAGCAGCTTCGCCCGTTGCAGCATCATCGTGCACATCGTCTGGTTCCTCTTGATGTTCAGTAGCATCACCGTATTCAGGGGGCACATAGTTGTCATCGTACTCTTCTTCTTCGCCGTCTTCCATCATAACCCCTATTTCTCCGTGCCTCATCCAAACATTATAGTGTGGCATGAAACCCTTGTAAAGCAGGTGGGTGTGAAGGATTTTCCGGTCAGAGTAAGACTTCGTATTCCCACATATAGGGCATGGACAACACATAAAACCATTCTGCTTGTTTGCCTCAGCCACTTCAAGAAAATCATGCACGCCCTTAATGTACTCGGAGGTGTGTCTTGAACCATACATCCATTGCCGGTTCATCTGCGTGCATTATATATAATTAAGTGTGTTAAAAATCATTACAGAACATCATGAATAGATAATTAAGTGACCAAATTAATAGAAGTTCATCATCACATTAAAACCAAAGTACATACATAGTTCTCATCTAACAACATAAAGCTCTGCAGAGCATCTAAATTAATTAAACCATACATTGAAACTATGTAAAACATTTCAATGCGAAAACAAATACAATCATAATCGCAACCAATGTAACAACTGATCCAACGGCATAATGATACCAAGCCTCGGTATGAATGGCATATTTTCTAATCTTTCTAATCTTCAAGCGCGTTGCATCCATCTTGATCTTGTGATCATCGACGACATCCGCAACATGCAACTCCAATATCATCTTCTCCTCCTCAATTTTTCTAATTTTTCCTTCAAAAAAATGTTTTCTTCTTCAACTAAATTTAACCTCTCGACAATAGGGTCGGTTGGAATTTCCGGTTCAACAACCTCCTAGATAAATAAAATCTATGTCACGTTGGTCGGCATAATTGTCATAAACAATAAATGAACCAATAGTTATGAAAAGATAATATATACCACATCCGAATCATAGACAGGACGAGGGCCGACGGGGGCGGATACCAAAACCATCACACTATATAAGATGCAATAATAAAAGTAAGAAAATTATACAAGTATCTATATAAACATACAAGTAAGAATTTTTTTCCTTTCCGATAGAAGATAAGAACAAGAGGCTCACCACGGTGGTGCCGGCGACGAGATCGGCGCGGGCGATCGACGGCGGTGAAGACGGGAACGGGACGTGACGGACCGCTAAACCTAGACAAATATTGAGGAAAATGGATCTTGGAGGTCGAGCTTGGAGAGGAGAAAGCTTAAGTAGTGTGGCTCGGGCATTCCATCGAACACCTCGTGTGCATAGGAGGTGAGCTAGAGCACCACAAAGGTCTCCCCTCGCCGGCCATGAAAAACAAAGCAGTGGGAGTGCTCTCCCCGCGGGAGAGGGGTATATATAGGCAATTAATTGGTCCCGGTTGGTGGCTTGAACCGGGACTACAGGGCAGCCTTTGGTCCCGGTTCAGGCCACGAACCGGGACCAATCGTGGTGGGCCAGGAGCGAGGCACATTGGTCCCATTGGTCCTGGTTCTGGATTGAACCGGGACTAATGGGCTGACCTGGCCTGGACCATTGCCCCCTTTTCTACTAGTGCTTTTTGTATGTCTTGTGTGGGATACCCATGGTGACAATGGGGTATTCTATTGATTCACTTGGTGTATGTTTTAGTGATCAACTTGTGGGTTCCGTGACCTTGTGAATCTGCCAAAATTATGAGTGTTGATGACCGACACGTAGATGCGCCCCGGGGTTCGTCAATCGTGGAAATCATTTTGGTACCCCAAAATGAGTAACAGTCCAAGAAACGGGCCATAATCGGCCCAAACTGTGACTCTTGGCGACCAACACATAAGCACACCTTAGGGTTCGACACCCATGGAAATCGCTTCGGAACACCAAAACGGTGAGTAATAGTCCACGAAACGGGTCAGAATCGGCCAAAATTGCGAGTATTGATGACCGACACGTAAACGCACCTTGGGGTTCGACAACCATGGAAATTGCTTTGGGACCTCAAAACGGTGATTAATAGTCCACGAAACGGGTCAGAATCGGCCAAATCTGTGAGTGTTGATGACCGAGACGTAAACGCATAAAGGGGTTTGTTAATCATGGAAATCACTCCGGGACCCCAAAACAGTGAGTAATAGTCCATGAAAGGGCCAAAATCGGCCATAACTGTGAGTGTTGATGACCGACACGTAAGCGCACCTTGGGGTTTCACAACTATGGAAATCGCTTCAAGACCCCATAATGGTAAGTAATAGTCCACGAAACGGGCCAAAATCAGCGAAAATTGTGAGTGTTGATGACCGACACGTAAACGCACCCCGGGTTCGTTAATTGTGCAAATCACTCTGGGACCCAAAAATAGTGAATAATAGTCCAGGAAACGGGCTAGAAACGGCCAAAACTCTGAGTAATAGTCCAAGAAATGAGCCAGAATCGGCCCAAATAGGGAGTCTTGATGACCAACACGTAAGTGCACCTTGGAGTTTGACAACCATAGAAAACTCTTCAGGACCCCCAAAAGATTAGTCATAGTCCATGAAATGGGCCAGAATCGGACAAAACTGCATTTGTTGATGACCGACATGTAAGCACACCTTGGGGTTCAACAACTGTGGAAATCGCTCCGGGACCCTAAAACAATGAGTAATAGTCCAAAAAATGGGCCAGAATCGGCCAAAACTGAGATTGTTGATGACCGGCATGTAAGCGCACATTGGTGTTCAACAACTATGGAAATCGCTTCGAGACCCCAAAACGGTGAGTAATAGTCCACGAAACGGGTCAGAATTGGCCAGAACTGTGACTGTTGACGACGGACACGAAAAGGCACCCCGGGGATAGTCAATCATGGAAATCGCTCTGGGACCCCAAACGTTGAGTGGTAGTGCACGAAACGGACCAGAATCTGCCAAAATTATGAGTGTTCATAACCGACTTGTAAACGCACCCCGGGGTTCATGAATCATGGAAATCACTTCGGGACCCTAAAACTGAGTAATATTCCAAGAAATGGGCCATAATCGACCAAACAGGTAAGCACACCTTGGGTTTCGACAACCATGGAAATTGCTTTGGGACCACAAAACGGTGAGTAATAGTCCAAGAAACGGGTCAGAATCGACACAAATCCCGAGGGTTGATGACTGACACGTAAACGCACCCAAGGGTTCGTTAATCGCGGAAATCACTCTGGGACCCCAAAAGAGTGAGTAATAGTCCATGAAACTGGCCAGAATCGACCAAAACTGTGAGTGTTGATGACCGACACGTAAACGCACCTTGGGGTTCAACAACTATGGAAAACGGTTTGGGACCCCAAAACGGCGAGTATTATTCCCCGAAACGGGTCATAATGGGCCAAAACAGTAAGTGTTGACGACGGACACATGAACGCACCCCGGGGATTCTGAATCATGGAAATCGCTCCGAGATCCCACAACACTGAGTAGTAGTGCACGAAACGGATCAGAATTGGCAAAAAAATTGAGTGTTGATGACCGACATATAAGCGCACACCGGGGTTCGTCAATCACTTTGGGGCCCCAAAACTGAGTAGTAGTCCTCGAAACGGGCCAGAATAGGCGCAAACTGGTAGCCTTGATGACCAACACGTAAGCGCACCTTGGGGTTCGAAAACCATAGAAAATGCTTCGGGACCCCAAAACGGTGACTAATAGTCCATGAAACGGGCCAGAATCAGCCAAAACTGCGTGTGTTGATCACCGACACGTAAGCGCTAGGGTTCAACAACTATGGAAATCGCTCCAGGACCCCAAAACAATGAGTAATAGTCCAAGAAACGGGCGAGAATCGGTCAGAACTGAGAGTGTTGATGACCGAAACATAAGGGCACCTTGGGGTTCAACAAATATGGAAATCACTTCAGGACCCCGAAATTGGAGTAATAGTCCACGAAACGGGTCAAAATTGGCCAAAATTGTGAGTGTTGATGACGGACATGGAAACGCACCTCGGGGATAGTCAATCGTGGAAATCGCCCTAGGACCCCAAAACACTGAATGGTAGTGCATCAAAGGGACCAGAATCTCCCAAAATTATGAGTGTTGATGACCGACACATAAATGCACCCCGGGGTTCGTCACTCAGGGAAATCACTTCGGGACCATAAAACTAAGCAATAGTCCAAGAAACGGGACAGGATCGTCCCAAACTGCGAGTCTTGACAACCAACTCGTAAGCACACCTTGGGGTTCGACAACCATGGAAATTGCTTTGGGACCACAAAACATTGAGTAATAGTCCATGAAACGAGTCAAAATCGAGTAAAATCGCGAGTGTTGTTGACCGACACATAAACGCACCCAAGAGTTCGTTAATCGTGGGAATCACTCCGGGGCCCCAAAACAGTGAGTAATAGTCCATGAAATGGGCCAGAATCGGCCAAAAATATGAGTGATGATGACCGACACATAAACGCACCCGGGGGTTCGTTAATCGTGGAAATCACTACGGGACCCCAAAACAGTGAGTAATAGTCCACGAAACGGGCCAGAATCGACAAAAACCGCGAGTGTTGATGACCGACACGTAAATGCACCCTGGGGTTCGTCAGTCGTGGAAATGACTCTGGGACCCCAAAACAGTGAGTAAGTCCACGAAATGGGTAAGAATTGGCCCAAACTGCGTGTGTTGATGACCAACACGTAACCGCACCTTAGGGTTCAACAACTACGGAAATCGCATAGGGACCCCAAAACAATGAGTAATAGTCCAAGAAACAGGCTGATACATCTCCAACGTATCTATAATTTTTGATTGTTCTGTGCTATTATATTATCTATTTTGGATGTTTTATATGCATTATTATGCTATTTTATATGATTTTTGGGACTATCTATTAACCTAGAGCCGAGTGCCAGTTTCTGTTTTTTCCTTGTTTTTGAGTATCGCAGAAAATGAATATCAAATGGAGTCCAATTGACCTGAAAATTATGGAGCTTATTTTTGGACCAGAAGAAGCCCACGGAGCATTGGAGATGGACCAGAGGAGTCCCGAGGCCACCAAGAGGGTGGGGGTGTGCCCTACCCCCCTGGGGGCGCCCCCTACCTTGTGGCTGCCTCGTAGACCCCCCCCCCCCTGACTTGTTCCTAACACAAACACCTCTTATATATCCCCAAACTTCAAGAACAGAACCTAGATGCCGGAGGGGGATCCATAACTAATGGCCATCTTCATCATCTCAGCGCTCTTCATGACGAGGAGGGAGTAATTCACCCTCGGGGCTGAGGGTATGTACCAGTAGCTATGTGTTTGATCTCTCTCTCTCTCTCTCTTTCTCGTGTTCTTGATATGGCACGATCTTGATGTACCGTGAGCTTTGCTATTATAGTTGGATCTTATGATGTTTCTCCCCCTCTTCCTTCTTGTAATGGATTGAGTTTTCCCTTTGAACTTATCTTATCGGATTTAGTCTTTAAGGATTTGAGAACACTTGATGTATGTCTTGTGGGGGATACCCGTGGTGACAATGGGGTATTCTATTGATTCACTTGATGTATGTTTTGGTGATCAACTTGCGGGTTCTGTGTCCTTGGGGACCTTCCCACATTATGAGTGTTGATGACCGACACATAAACGCACCCCGGGGTTCATTAATAGTCCAAGAAACGGTCCATAATTGGCCCAAATTGAGTAATAGTCCAAGAGTCTGGGCAACCAACACATCAGCACACCTTGGGGTTCGACAACCATGGAAATTGCTCTGGGACACCAAAACGGTGAGTAATAGTCCACGAAACGGGTCAGAATCGGCCAAAACTATGAGTGTTGATGACCGACACGTAAATGCACACCGGGGTTCCATAATCATGGAAATCACACTAGGACTCCAAAACAGTGATTAATAGTCTACAAAACGGGCCAGAATCGGCCAAAACTGTGATTATTAATGACCGACACATAAGCGCACCTTGGGGTTCGACAACCATGGAAATCGCTTTGGGACCTCAAAACGGTGAGTAATAGTCCACAAAACAGGTCAGAATCGGCCAAAACTGTGAGTGTTTATTACCGACACGTAAACGCACACCAGGGTTTGTTAATCATGGAAGTCACTCCGGGACCCCAAAACAGTGAGTAATAGTCCATGAAAAGGGCCAGAACCGGCCATAACTGTGAATGTTGATGATCGACATGTAAGCGCACCTTGGGGTTTCACAACTATGGATATTGCTTTGAGACCCCAAAACGGAAAGTAATAGTCCACGAAACGGGCCAAAATCGACCAAAACTATGAGTGTTGATGACTGACACGTAAACGCACCCCAGGGTTCCTAAATCATAGAAATCACTCCGGGACACCAAAACAGTGAGCAATAGTCCAAGAAATGGGCCAGAATAAAACAAAACCGCGAGTGTTGATGAACGACACGTAAACGCACCCCAGGGTTCATCAATCGTGGAAATCACACTGGGACCCCAAAACAGTGAGTAATAGTTCATGAAACAGCCCAGAATCGGCCAAAACTGTGAGTGTTGATGACATCACGTATGCGCACCTTGGGGTTCAACAACTATGGAAATCTCTTCGGGTCCCCTGAACGGTGGGTAATAGTCCACGAAACGGCTCAGAATCAACAAAAACCGCGATTGTTGATGACCGACACGTAAACGCACCCCGGGGTTCGTTAATCCTGGAAATCACTCCGGGACCCTAAAACAGTGAGTAATAGTCCAGGAATCGGGCCAGAATCGTCCAAAATTGCGAGTGTTGATGACCGAGAGGTAAGTGAACCTTGGGGTTCAATAACTATGGAAATCGCTTCGGGGCCCCAAAACTGTGAGTAGTAGTCCATGAAACGGGTCAGAACGGGCACGTAAACGCACCCCGGGGATCGTCAATCTTGAAAATCACTCTGGGACCCCAAAACGCTGAGTAATAGTGCACGAAACGGACCAGGATCGGCCATAATTGTGAGTGTTGATACGGACACATAAACACACACCGGGGTTTGTCAATCATAGAAATGACTTCGGGATCCCAAAACTGAGTAATAGTCCAAGAAACGGGCCAGAATCGGCCCATACAGAGAATGACGCCCGCAGGCGTCATCGTCGTCGACGATCAAGCGCCTCCCTGCCACCTCCAAGTCTTTACGGTTTAGGACGCCTGTGGCAGAAAAAATCCAGGGACAAAGGCTTGACCTATCTGATTGCCAAGGTGAGATGACATCCTGCAATACATTTTTGCTATTCTCGGACATGTTTTCTCTACTCCCACTCATAAGGAACCCCTCTTCCAGAACATGCGTAATCTCCTGATTATCTTGTATCTTTCATATTTTTCCAGCTACGTCCCCTCTGCCACCAGCCGGTATGTTGCGTAAACGCGCCATTGATGCGCATGATTCTACGTCAAACAGCAAGAAATCCTCATCGCGCGCATCTTCCAATGCGCTCAATTACTTCAAGTCCACTTTAATGTCCATCGCTCAAATGTATGCAGACCTTCCAGTCGACACTCCATTTACTGTCTTTGGATAGTGCTGCACCAATCTACACAAACGGAAATACATATTCCAGCATGGATTTGCAACCGATCCATGGGTGAATGGTGTTGTGTCACATCCGCCACACATGCGAACAACGGACCTTATTGTCGCCCACTTCACACAGCTGCCAACGCAAGGCCTGCAGAGGTGTTTCGCGTTCTACTTATTCATTTTTTATGCCGCCTTTTCAATTTTCAGGCTTTACATCTGGTCCAGGCGTGCTCATTCTTCAGCACCCTTACTTGTAACCCGATTTTTTTGAATTCGCTGAATGAACTGTAGGTACTACATTATACATGACAGTCCACGGATGATCCGCGTTACCAGGATGGAGTTGCGCGAACAGCTAGTTGGGATGCAGCACCTTCACCACGAGCTTGTATCTATAATCATGAGGAGGTATTCCCAATCCGACCAGGAAGCGAATTCAAAGTGCCCATACATGAACTGGAGGCACAATATGGAACCTGAATTTGCGGTAATGCTGGCTTGCCAAGATGCCCCGAAAATTCCATTTTGTTCCTTTCTTTCTACATTCATGCTCTCTCGGCCAATCCTCTAAGGTTCTCGATCAATGTCTGACCTCTTATTCATTCACCTTTTTCCAGACAATTGTCCTTGCGGACCATGAATACTTGACAAACATCTCGATCCAGAAGCAGCTGGTTGGCAACGAGATCCCATATGACATAACCTCTTGCCAGATGGTACATCCCAACTCTTCTACTTCATTACATCCATTCTCCACTCATCTTCTTCCAGTGCATATACCTTCGACGTTTATTGTTCACCAACTTTTTGTCTACATAAATTTATCGTATAAATAACCTTGTAGCTGAACGTTTGGTTATGCTGTACTCAGTTCTTCTTGCCAGTCCCAGCAGAGGATGGATGGATAATACTGATGTGGGACATGATGTCAAGGAAGCTCCACGTGCTTGACCCTCTGATTAGAGGGGGAGGTCCGAGCGAGGCAACAAAAGACAAGAACGAACTCATAGCTTGGAAGCTTCATCACGCTCTTTTCCAATGCCTCAATGAGTACTACGCTGGCTGGCCCACGCAAGACGGCTAGTGGGTGACCAAATACCCCATTGTAGCTGAGGAAATTTTTGATAGGTATGTAGTCTGCTTCTCCCCTAAATCAGCAGGAACTTTCATCATTTCTCCACTAGCTCACTTTATATTTCCTTTATTTCTCCTTTTTGTCTATCACAAAACAGACAAGAAACTGGCGCTTGCGTGCTCCACATCACCCGACACTACGGCGGCCACAAGCTCAAGATCCCTTTAACAAAGGTAGGTCCATTCTCGTAAGCACGGCTCCTTTACTGTTGTCCTTCCGAAGTCATGCAGAGTCATTGCAAATGGTTCACCTATGTTTCCCTTGTTGTGGCTGACAACCGTAAACCAAACAACATCTACCAACATGTATAGTACAATGTCGGCAAAACCAAAAGGCAGGCACTGCACGAGTGTCAAAATTCAGGGCAATTCTTCCAGGCTGGCGCATGAGGCTTTGTGGACGGTACTAGCACCGACTGACTCCTGGCTTGGGTCAAACCAGTCCGGTTAGAGGGGCAGCGGTTTGGGGGAACTGCTCCGTCAGAAGGAATATGTATCTCCTGGTGATTCCGGTGTGTCATCCTGCATCGTCTATCGCTCAGACGTTCTTCTAGCTTCTATATTTTTTCAGGGGTTAATTATCCTTTTGCCCTTGGTGGTGTCCATCTACTCAGTTTTGCCCTCAGATGCAAATTGTGCTCAGTTTTGCCCCTAGTCCGTGCGCACCGACTCGTTCTGTGAACTTTGGCGTCTCCGTCAGGTTAACATTTTGACTCGGCCCTTACAGGTGGGACCAGGCGGCAGAGGCGGCCAATTTTATTCAGACCGTTGCACGCGTGGCTTGCGGGACCCAGCAGAGAGCCGTTGAGCTTAGAGCCGTTGCGGGTGTGCTATATTATAGGGCGACAGCGGCGGTGACCACGGCGACAGAGAGCATGGCGCTGACCACGGCGAGAGAGCAAGAGCACAACGACGGTGGGAAGCTAGCTGTGGAGGGCACGGCGGTGGGAAGCTAGCTGTGGAGGGCGCGGTAACGTTGAGATCCCGTTTGGCTCCGAGGTCCATGTCTTCCGCAAGCTCCCGTGCCACCTCGCGGATGCAGAGCCAGGCGCGTGTCGAGATGCCTGTCTTCATCTGTCCGCGGTGCCGGGCGAGCGTTCATCAGAGGGTTTCTCACACACCGAGGAACCACAATCGTCCGTTCTACATGTGCAGCAAGAATGGGGTAAGAATCGGGGCAATTGCACCATTTTCGTGGTCGTGATCTTTGAGCAATCGGTTGATCTGTTCCGTGTTCATGCAGGTGACATGCTTCTTTCTTTG
The DNA here is from genome assembly GCA_963921465.1 of Triticum timopheevii. Lineage (NCBI taxonomy): Eukaryota > Viridiplantae > Streptophyta > Magnoliopsida > Poales > Poaceae > Triticum > Triticum timopheevii. Next base: position 47,686,972 of record OY997268.1, on the reverse strand, counting down.
GGTCGATGCTCTGGCCAAGACTCTGATAAATGAACTGCAAGAAGAGCATGGTGAATGGTTGAGCATGCTGCCACAAACCGCAGTGGCCGCAGCACGAGCTCCGGAAGAAGTGATGGAAGGCGAAGCACGCACTGACAGAGAGCTAGCTGTTGAGCTTAGGATGTTGAAGAAGAAGGTTAGGAAGCTTGAAGATCAAGCACTACCAATACCCATTTGCAAATACTTTTGGGCATTTCTAGGTATGGTAATCGCACTGGTTGTAATGTTGAAAATGTATGGAAAGGCATGAATTATGGAGGAATTTGTAATCTTGAAATTGTATGAGAAATTCACCTAGTTTAAACGTTGGTCAAATTTGTTTAAATGTTGAAAAAAAGAGAAGAAGTGACCAACATTTAAATATGTTGAAAAAAAGGAGAAGAAATGAAGAATTCAGAAACTTTTGATCAATGAAATGCAGCTAATGAATTATTCCAGAGCCAAACAATTAAGGTTAGAAATTTTTTGGAGCTGTTAAATATTTAATAGCAATTTAAGTAATCCAATTCAAATACACTGTGATTTAAATCAAAGGCCAAAATGTCATGGAAAATGTTCCTCAGCTCTGGTAGATGTTTACACCTAGTGCCAAAATAAATGAACATTTTTAAGGGCACTACATTGAGTAGAAACTATTTTTTCTAAAAAATGAAGGGTGGAAAATGCAAAAAAAATATTGGTGCGGCTGGGGACTCGAACCCAAGACCGCGTGGGTTTGTGGTGTTTAGGGCTGCGCTGGTAACCGCTAGGACAGATGGCAAGAGTTTGACATGGGAAGGGAAGTAATGTATACATAGTGAGATTGTGAAATTTTTCAAAAAAAATGAAGGGTGGAAAAATGCACAAAAAATTGGTGCGGCTGGGGACTCGAACCAAAGTCCGCGTGGGTTTGTGGTGTTTAGGGCTGCGCTAGTAACCGCTAGGACAGATGGCAAGAGTTTGACATGGGTAGGGAAGAAACGTATACATAGTGAGACTGTGAAATTTTTCAAAAAAAATGTGAGACCGTGAAAACGTATGTTTGCACTGCCATGTGGTTTTGGTTAGAGTGGCACTTGGTTTAGTGTTAGAGTGGCACTTGGTTTAGGATTTAAACGGATTAAATTTGCATGTTAGTTCATGACTTATTTTTTTGAATAAAACGGAGGGCTTCTCACCCCCTCTTTTGGATGACAACCACAAGTTCTCGAGCTTCATGACTTGGTTTAGGGAAGAAATTATATGCTTGGGCACGGACATTTTTTAACACACATAATAAACCCTAATAAATATCTTAGATAAGATGCAACACAAGTACCATTACAATAATAGAAGTTCACGGACATTTCACGGACACATGACGAAACATGACACGACACGACACGACATAGAAAAGCAACAAATAAAAAATGAAACAATCTTCATCTTGATCTCCTCCTTCCACTTTGGCCGCGCGCGCCCCTTCAACACCATCTTCATCTTCACACCTCCTCCTCGTCGTCGTAGGGAAGGGAGTGCATCCCGGCTGCAGTGGGGAAGATGTTCTCGTAGTTGGTGTAGATGTTGTAGATGGTGAAGAAGATGGCCTCGCAGCCGCACCAAAAGACTTGGCCGAGGAGCTCGCTTGCGTCAAACGAGTTGGTGAAGGTGACCGTGAGTAGTAGGAGGATGCCGTCGCGGTCACGAACCTCGTTGAGGGTGAACATCCTCGGCGAGCCCCGTGGGAGGTGGGCATAGCCGGCTCTGAGGAAGGCGCGGGTGAGTTCGACGGAACCCCTCCACCTTGAAAAAGCCCACACGCGGAGCTCCCTCTCCACGAGTACGCCCGGTGGGTAGCGCCGCTCTGGCACGACAGGCGGACGGCTGAAGGTCGGCCCGTTGAACTGCATGGTCTTGCTTGGGGAGGGCTCGGTCGATTGGGTGTTTGAAGTTGGAGAGAATGGATCGGATCTGGCTTATTGGTCGGAGAGGAAGATAGGCACCCCATTTATAGGCCTGTGGCTGGGAGAGGAAGAGAGAAAGGGTGAGAACAGTCCGTGTGTGAACCCGAACGCGTGTGTGTATCCATTACGCTTTGCACTCTTAATTTTTTGCACAAAAATGATGCATGCATGGGGCGCGTGCGTGCATTTGAATCACTGCATAGCTCTTTGACCGGACGGTGCATCTGACTCGTTGAACCACCTCGCTGGCCTCGCTAGCCTAGGGTGCCTAGCACGCTCGCTCGACTCGCTCGCATGCACACACGTCGCAGCCTCCCGCGCATGCAAACCCACGTCGCAGCCTATGCACGTCGCCGCCTCCCATGCATGCATGCAAGGCCTAGAAAGGCTGAGACGGGCTATTTACTGCGGTCTCAGGCCCAGACAACGAAACAGCCCAACGGTCCATTCAGCGCGCCCGATATTTGTTTTAAAAAAAGAATCTCCCAGCCAATCAGATTGCATCTCGCGGATCGCCCGCCTCCTCCCCACATATTCCTTCTAGAAGGGTTAGATCGACGACCCTTATTCAGCGCTAGGGTTAGATGAACGGTCCTGGTTCAGCGCTAGGGTTAGCGGGTTTTGGGAGGGGTTTGGAGCAGTCAAAGCTATGTTTGACCAGATTTCAAACGAGCATAATAAATTAAATAAAAGTCAGAAAAATAAAAAAAACCAGCGCACATAGTCTTCTTATGTCATATACTAACGATTTAAGTTGATAAATAAGGTTTACATACATTTAAATGATAAGTTCATGTGTATTTGTATGATATCTCGAGTATCTCAAACTCTTTTGTATGAAGTGAAGAGAAGTGTTTTGGGGAAATAAACATGAAAATTTCAAAAAACCCACCACAGATTCATTTTAGAGTGACTAAGAAGGATCCAGGCTTAGTTTTTCATTTTGATGTTATACACTTATTTAAATCTTGGTCAAAGTTAAGTTTGACCAGAATTCAAATGAGCAAAACAAATTTTAAAAAATCAAAAAATGAAAAAACCAGCGCACATAGTCCGTATATATAGAATATATGTTTAGGAAAGTTATTTGGCTAAACTAGACAAGGTCAAAAAAACCTTGCTTAGAGATGAGGCCGTTTACCCTACCTTTGGACCCTCATTTTAGCATATTTTTCATGAAAAGTTCAAAAACCTCACCAGAGCTTCATTTTGGATTGACTAAGAAGGATCCAGGCTTAGTTCTTCATTTTGATGTTTTAGACTTGTTTAAATCATGGTCAAAGTTAGGTTTGACCAGAATTCAAATGAGCAAAACAAATTCAAAAAAATCAAAAAATGGAAAAACCATGTGCTCATTCAAACATCATCCAACAGATTTAACCATCATGTCAAACATAGTTCTAACATCATCCAACAGAAATACAACATTATTCATAATGTTTCATAATTATTCACATATAGCGTTCGGGCTTCTGTCTGTTCCTTGAGCTTCTTGCCATCACTTTGCTCCTCGTGCACCTTGTGCTCATTGCTTCTTCTCTTCTCCTCTTGGTTGTCGGGACCTTGTGCGTCTTCTTCAAAACTATCATAGAGCTGTGCAAAGCATAAAGGGTAATGAGATCATGTCAAGTGACCCATAAATGTACAGTAGTATTTGACCCTTGCAAGATTTACATACCTAGCAGAACTCACAACAACAGAAGGTTGGTCACCATTTAGAACCTCACTTGGATCATCATTTGGAGCCTCACTTGGATCACCAAGATCATCATTTGGAGCCTCACTTGGATCACCAAGATCATCATTTGGAGCCTCACTTGGATCACCATGATCATCATTTGGAGCCTCACTTGGATCACCATGATCACTATTTGGAGCCTCACTTGGATCATCGTCAAAATCATGCGGCTGTTGACCATCATCATTTCTAACCTCGTCAAAATCCTCATCTGATGCAACCGGCTGCTGTCCATCATTTTCATCGAAGCCTTCATCGAAACTCTCTCCGAACGCTGGATCTACTGTGTTATCACAATACTTACCGAAATGACCAGACCCACCACATCTTGTCCACTTACGCTTCCTCGCTCCAAGTCCAGCTCCTTCGCTGCGAGGTCTGATTCGACTCTTCCTTGGTCTACCTGCTGCTCTTTTCAGAACTGGAGCGCAAAGCTTGAAACCAGGGTCCACCATGTACTTTTGTTGTTTTCCCTCCATACCAGGCAAGGCATAAGCATATGTGTCTTTGAACCTTGCAACAGAGTAGTAATCATGCACATACTGCTGAATGTTCCTTGCTGGACCAGGGAGAGAAGTGATGAAAAACAAGGCATGAATGCATGGAAACCTAGTTATCTGCCATTGCCTACAACTGCAAGTTCTAGCTTCTAAATCCATCGGATATCTCCATTCCCTCTTCTCTTTATCCAAATATGATATCTCTGCTGTGGTACCCGAGCAAAGAGTCATGTTCATTTCCAAGCCTGTTGTTTTCTGCATCAGCTCATTCATCACGGCAGGGATGATAATGTGGCCCATGAATTTTGCCTCGGCTATTCCTGCACGATAATGAAATTTTTGCATGTATTCTATCCTTATCCTTTCCAGCAAATCCACCACATAATGACCCTTTAGTTTCCGGATCGTTGAGTTGAAAGACTCTGCTAGATTATTGTGCACATAGTCAACTTTGCTTAGTTCACTGAATTGGCTTCTGTCCCATAACTTGGAGTGGTGTGTTTCCAAGTATTCTTTCACTTTGGGATTCATGTATAACTGCCTCAAGTGGTAGTTGTGCTTCTTCACACTGCAAGTCAAAGATGCTGGCCATAAATTGTCGGTATACACCTTTCCTTTGAATTTCTTCATGAAATTTGCAGCAAGGTGACGCATGCATTCCCTATACTCTACTCCAGGGAACACATTGTCCACGGCCACTTCTAAACCTTTGCAGGCATCTGTATGAATGACCAACCCATTGGGATGTGCAATAGCCCGGCGCAGATTATGCAAAAACCAAGTCCAGCTCTCCTCAGACTCTGTCTCCATCACACCGTAGGCAACTGGAAATACAAAACTATGTGCATCAACTGCACAAGCAGCTACTAACTGTCCTTTAAACCTCCCTGTGAGAAAAGTGGCATCAATAGCCAAATAAGTCCTGCAACCTGCCAAAAAACCCCGACGACAAGCCTCAAAGCAGACAAAAACCCTCCTAAAGCATTCCTTGGTCTTTGTCACTCCCCTGAATGTGTACTCCATGGTGTGGTGATCAATATCTACAATACTACCTGGGCTTGTCCTCTCCACTTCACCTTTGAATGAATACAACAATTGAAAACTTTCCTGCCAGTTACCATACATAGAATCCATAGCCTGTTGTTTACCATTGAACAACCTCATGTATGGTAAATCTATCTTGAATTTATCTTTGATGTTCTTCTGCAATTCCTTTGGACCCACTTGCTGGTTTTCTTTCACCCACTTCTTTACTTCTTCTGCCATCCATCTTGACTTGGCTCTACTGATTGTATCCTTCCTAAGGGTTGATTCCTGGCATGTGTGCTTAAAAAGGTTCACTTTGACCTGAACATTAGTGCTATTTCACATTTTAGATGCGAGCAGCCTCCATTGACAACCCTCAGTCGGACAGTGCACTCTGTAACGTACTTGATCGCTCTTGTCATCTTTGAAAGTACGTTCTACCTTGATGCAGTATGTCACAACTGCATTTCTACACTCATTCATGGATGCAAAAATTGTACCTTCTTCCAAATTAGGGTTCAAAGGGTCCCATTCAACAGCTGCAAGGTCTTCGTCCTCACCCACCGCATCATCATCCACACGGACTGCATTGTGAGCCTCATCTTGGTTATCAGCCCGAGGTGCCTGTCGTAAATTCTGAATAACATCAGAATATAGCTTCTCTTCATCAACCCCAGAATTGTAGTCATCATGCTCCACTTCAAGGGGGACCCTACTGCTGTTGCCCACACTTGTCGAGCCACCACATCGCCGTGCACCAACTGAACTGTTTTGGCTAGAGATGATATTACGACGACTTGGTTCTCCCCGAGATGTTGCACCCGTCATCCTAGGTCCAAATGCCTACTCAAGCACATAAACTTGCAGCCTCACATGAAGATTATCTTTCTCTTTATGCCTAACAAACATGGTAGCTAGCTCTTCATCATTACTAACTGTCACCCATTTCTTTTCCCCATCATAGTATTTGTATACCACTTCACCAAGCAAACCCCAAGGATATTGGCTACAAATTACCTCCCCAAATTGTCTGAAACTCCAGTTACTAGCCATTGGCAACCGATAATCAAAATCTCTTTGGTATTTCTTCTGATCCTTTGCATCGAACGTGTACCAGTCCCTTCTAATGTGCATCAAGAAAGCAAACCGCAACTCCATCCTAACTGGCGAAAAACAGAGACGCAATCAGCACACTAATTGGGCAAACCTACTCGAATCGAGTGTTCAAATGCACAACTAAGCTCAATCTAAACAGGACGCAAGACTTACCCCTCGGGAACCCAGTCGTGGACGCGGCGGATCTCCGGCCCGATGCCTGCCTCGCCAGATACTCCGGGGTCGCCGCTTCTCTCCATTTCGGCCTAGGGTTCTTCCTCCTAGTTCAAATAGCTCCAGCAGCCCCCCACCTTTGAGCGCTCCGGCCGGGCGCACGGAAGGAGGCCGCACCGCGGGTCGAGCAGGTGGCGGGCGCCCCACCTGTGGTGTCGCAGGAAGGTGGCGGGCGTCGCAGGCAGCCGTGGAGCGTAGGCGCAGAAAGGTAGCGGTGGAGTAGGCGTGCAGCTGGCGGTGGGGCAGGTCCTGGCCGCGGCACAAGTGCCGGCGGCGGTGCAGGTCAGCCTGCCGGCGGGGAAGCGGATGGGCAGAGAGCAGCTACGAATGATTTGGGGATTTAGTTGCACGGGCCTACATGTCAGCTCCGGACCCACGTCCACGCGGTCCCACGTGTAAGCTCCGGACCCACGTCCACACGGTCCCACGTGTAAGCTCCGGACCAACAACTTAACGCTGGCGGACGTAATGGACTCAAATATGGCCGTTTGGCCTCGTCATAGTAGTTGTGCATGGACTAGGGGCAAAACTGAGCACAATTTCAATCTAAGGGCAAAACTAAGCATAGAGACACCACTGAGGGCAAAAGGATAATTAACCCTTTTTCAGCTATCGAGTATTGTAAACGCCATAGTAGACGTGTGAACTATGGTATTCGTTAGTTTTCATCAAAAAATCTAGTCTAGCAATGTAGTATGAACCATTTGACTTTATGTCCTACCGAAACGAAAGATGGCTTTTAAACCGAAAATCGATCCCCTTTGATGACTGAAACACAGAACTCATACACACTAGGCAGTTTTAACTGGGTTTTTTTTCTTATACGGACAGCATTTTTTTACAAAATTTTCCAACATAACTGCCGAACCGAATCTCCTTTCTCTCTTTTTTTCTTCACTTATATTTCTGTTTACGTTCCATCTTAAGGATCGGACTTTCTCATGTCTACCTTCGTAAATTCTTGACGACAATCAATATTTTTACAAGAAGGTCCACATGACATCAACTGTGGAAACCAGTTCTGATAGAGGGACGACGGGTATGGGAAATAGCTTCCTCGAACGAGAATGGAATTTATGCTCAATCTAGTTTAGCTTCCTGCATCACGCCCTCCACCCCCACCATCCCCAAAACGTTACTGTCTAGTCTATGTTTTTTCCATATATCCAGAAATGTAAAAGATACAGTCGACTGCTAAACCATGATCCTTTTTAGCCCTCACCTAATAATCTCATATGACAATAATGCAACATGCATCAACTGATCGTAGCATCCCCCCAAATGATGATGGTTTTCCAGCTGATAACTGAGTGACTTTGTCGATTGGAAATTCCAAACTCCGACCACCTACACATATTTGAAACGTTGTATTTTTTACAGACTGCATGGGTTCATAAATTTAACAAACTCAACTGCCCAAAGAATCTCCTTTCATATGTAAGATGTTTCTTTAATTTATGTTTGTCTGGCCTAAAGGTTCGAACTATTTGATTTATCCTAACAATCTCTATTGGACGGCAATGGTAATTCTACAACAAGGGAACACGACTATGTAAATCATGGTACTACCGCCACTCACTACGCTGAAGGAACTTTCTCCACCAACCTACAACATCCTCATTGTCAGGTAAACCGCTTCGTACTTCTGATCCCCTACTTCATTTTTTCACAAACAAATACTAGTGAAGACCTAACAAATTCTCTAATCGCACTAGAAGCACACGGCAAAAAACAGACACAAAGTGATAGTGATAAGTTTTCACTTGCCCACGACATGCAGTGGTCGGCACTGCTGTTGGACACCAGCTAATAGGTCTTAAGGTCATACTTAGGGGTTACATACTTTAAGTCACATCCGATGCACATAAATCACTGGTTAAAACCAGTATTCTGCGCCTTAGGGGTTTTTCCAGCTATGCAAAATGAAACCTTAGTCCTTCTTTTGTGCAACTACTAATACCACGAGGATAGACAAAAGATCTGTGGAGCCTCAAGTCGCCCTTTCCAGGGTCCTGCTTGCATGCTCATGTTCAGGCCATCAATCTATGATCATGTCGTACGTGAACTCTGGAACGTCTCCCTTGTTCCCCTTCATGGTCACAATTTCATAGCCGAGCTTTGCGCGCAAACCATCAATCTGGTCCTGCATGGCAACATCAGAACCAACAAGGTTTTACTCCCTCATTGTAGAGTTTTCACGACAATTTTGATGCATCATTAAATATGATCGTATAATTAGAAAGTTTACCAACCTGGCTTAGCGATGAACGGAGGTACAGCCCGGTGAAGTCTGTGGTAGTGTGTGATGTACACTCCGCTGTCCTCCCTGTCAGACAACAAACCGTTCTTATCAACATTATAAATTTTGTCTTCCTAAGTACATGCCCGCATATGTGGTAGGACTGAATTTAAGGCACGAGTGTGTGTTTTGGGGGGAGGGGATGTTGTGGGTTTTCTGTGACACACACCTGTTGCACAGTGCATGCTGCGCCACCATTGGGTATAGGAATTTCCAACCATCTGTGTCCACCAACCCATTGCCGAAATAGTTGGTGAAGAGAGAGCAAAACCTTCGCTGGAACTTCTTTGCATGGTTCTCGTGTTTAATTTTCATCTCATCCATGACATCGGTCTCTGTTGGGTTAAGCACCATCACCGTCTTTTCATCCTTGTCCAGAAGGTACATTGACCAGCAGTCCATAAAATCAACTGGGAACATGAACTATCATTGTTCAGATCATGAAAATAAAAACTTTAGGTTAGCCACAGGAAGCGTCGCATTCTTTTACATGCACAAGAATGCACTAACTGTCAGAATAAATTTACCTTCTTCAACCAATCAATCCTATATCCAATTACTTCGGAATTCATCATAGTTTCTATGTAATCCCAGTCTGTTTCACTGTCATCCCTGCAAACCTCTTCCTAAAAATGTAAATGCCACACACAACATGCGTTATTCCTCAGAGCCAAGCCAAACATTCACTGATTCTAACATTAATTCTTTGTCCACACTTTTCACATATGTTGTGACTTACCAGGAAGTGTGGGTCGAAGAGCCCCTTGAACCTGTCGAGCCACTCGCCGTATATTCCATTATCCTTTTCGCGTAGCATGTGTTGAATACACCTCCATACATTCTTGGTCACCTCACCCCCCCCCCCCCCCCCGGTGTCAATTCATCTTTGATATCTTGGCCAGACACAACCGCCAAAATTGGATGGTAGTGCTTAACCCATTTCCTGCAAAAGTTATGGTAGTTGCTAAAGATTTTTCAGGAAATACACAACTGTTTTTTTCTTCATTTCTTTTTTTCTTGTTGATGTTTTTCATGGTCAACAAATGCAATAAGGGATGAATTGTATTTGTTTTGGCTTACCTCTTTAAAATCCCACCCTCACAGGAAATCATGTTAGCATTGAACCTTGAAATTGCTTCAGGAGAGGGATGGGAATGGTTCAACCCAATTGACGGGGGGTACTTATCCCCCCAATCCCTCCTGGAAGATGTTTGATCATCTCCCACACCAGTCCCTACTGATTCATTTTGTCTCTTGCCGCCGTGTGTCAGTGTGCTTAATCCCACATTTTTCAGATAAGCGAGGACAACTTGCTGGAAGTTAGTCAATGAGCCAATCCCGTTTAAAGCAAAATCCTGTGCACGAGCTTGACCGTCGCCGCCATCTGCAGTGCACATTTTTGCTCAGTGTATACAAAGGTTTACCAAGATATACAGTTGTACAAACAGTCATGTTGAAGTACCTGCTTCGTCACGCCGGAAAGAAGGACCAGGATTGCAGTATGTTTGCACATCTAGCATAGTCGCACGAGACGTCTTTTCCTTGCTTGTGATTTGCTCAACCACCGCATCTGTTACTTGAGCCACTTGGTCCACTGCTGCACCCATTTCGACTGCATCGGTCATGTCAGCAGCTAATGTGTGTGTTTTACCATGGTTCGCAGCTTCACAGTCATGAAGATAGGTGATTACTGCTTGCTGTAAGCGTGTGGCTGACCCATCATATACAGATTGCAGTCCATGTCTACAAGCTTCACCATCATCCGAATCTGCAGGACACAGCCATATTCATGTCTTTCAACTCATGCAGCACAGAAGTAAAAGCTTTTGGATCAAGATTTATTTTCAGTGTTTGGTTACCTCCGTTGTCATCATGGAAGGAAGGACCAGGACGACATGTTGTCAGAACATCTAATCCAAGTGGACGGGCCCTCTAACGCTGCCTGGAACGCTATTCTACCCGATCTGGTGGACCGCCTGGTGCATCTAGAACATCATGCCAACCCAGCAATATAGGGCCGCTGATGGGGGGGTCTTCATCGTCAGCATCTCCTGGCCTTGCGCTTCCAACCACCAGTATTATTGATTGACACATAGTACCAAGGTTAGTTTTAAATATCTCCTATTCCGTATCGATATATTAATGCTTTGGTAATTCAACATGTAGTCATGTAGGGATATTTTGTTCAAATTCAGAAATAAACCACCTATCCATGCGATCCACCGGATGCATGTGTTCAGGGCAGCTAGTAAATCATTTAAGTTATTCAATCCCGGCATAGTTGTTTCACCATTCATTCCCCCAGCTACGTCCATGTAGTCGATTGGGACTTGGGATGCTACTGCCAGAAATTCATCATCCAACTCTGCAGAAAACAGATCTGTTTTTAGGATCATTTCTAACAAATATTAATTAAAAATAACATTGTAGGAATGTCTTCAGAGGACCATACCTGTCGAATCATCTTCTTCACCAGAATAGTCAGTAGGCACCAATGATGCAACACCCAAGAATTCATCATCTAGATCTGAACACTGGAAAACAATTGACATTAGATGAGACTGACATTTTTGTGATGCTTGGGAATGGCTGCAGCATATGAGCATGGCAGGAAATTATACCCTTGTTATGATGCAAGGCGTCCTGGTCCCCGCCAACCATACGGTCACCGTTGGTGGCGAGTGGAGACAGGTTTTCCGCCGCCAATTGGCTTGAATGCAGCAGCTCCCTCCAGTTGTTGTCCCTAACTTCGCCGTCAATTAGGATCTCCCCTGCATCTTCAACGCCGTTTTGCTGTTGGTGATCTTGGCTCTCCCTCTCCACTTCTGCCCAGACTATCTGTTCATGATTGTTATCATTGGGTCTGGTGTTGCCATTTGCATGAATGTCTGCTCCAGCATCTGCATAGTTACAAATGAAATCATTAAGTAAAACAAGCATTATTCATCCATAATCAGAACGTAGTATATGCAAACAACAAGACTAATGAACGTAGCATGTTGGATCCCTATTTTTGAAAGAAAGAAGTGCAAACAGAAAATGTGGATCCTTGAGAAATAGATGAGCTATGAGTGAAGTCCATATTTTCTAATGTTCCAAAAGAGTTAACGTGCCGCTCACTCGAGAGACCTAAGTACCATGCTAACTCCAACAATTGTTTTATTACTATGTAAACATCTCCTCAATAACGGCTAACAATACCCACATATTATATCACATATATCCTAATTGGGTTTTCATGAAAGGATCCCACAGTTTTCTTCTGATTGCAATAATTGAACGCTCTTTCTTTAGTATTCCACCTAAGACACACCTTAATTTGAGCTTGGCATAGAACTGGAAATATTGTGAAAATTCGAGCCTTGCACATGATCCGGCTGAACCTATCGAGACACAGTAAAGCCTACCATGAAAATTTGCTACCATTACTTTTTTGTTCTCAACCCACAGGAGCTCTGCCCTTCAATATATCAAGACCTACCTTAACTCTGTAATCGATCATCTAACGGAAAATTGGCTCAGCTGCTAGGATAATCCTGCTAAGTACTACTGCAACAGTAAAAATAATATCTTGGTGTTTTCATTTGAATAAAAAAAGGACGCAAACCATCATGAGGCCCTTATGGAATCTGCACGTAATCATGTATTAGATTTATCCTTAAGCTCACAATATTCAGATCTCACAATTGGGAAGAAAACACCTAGCCTAAAAGAACATCAACGTAGTTGTATGTAAATAATCATGGGAAGAACATAAGAAAATACTCTAGCAGGAAGCGATCAAACCTGAGGATTCGGCTGTTAAGGAGTAGCACTCGTACTGGAGGATTGAATCAGCCATGATGTGTGCTAGTAGTCAGCCTTTAGAACCTGATCCATCTGCAGCAAGCTGGTGACCATCCGTGTAACGCCCCGAGACCGTCGCTCCAGATGCCTTCCAGTTATTTTGTTGCCGCCATGTGTTTTATTTATTTGTTGCATTCATCATCGCATCATCCGCATTGCATCTGCATGTTTTCATAAAACTTGCATCTGCTCGTAGTTGCCGCTCCTCGCTTTGTCTCCATTGACCTTTTGTCAGGCCCTTGTCTTTGTCGACCTCTCTCAGACCCCCTCATGTGCACGTCCGAAACTTGCTCCGAACCTGACCCGCTCAGTCATCACCGTTGGATTCAGATCATGTCCAAACATCCGTAAAATATCTGCGTTTCTCCATTGGACACCCCTAACCTTTTATTCTCGATCGTCCGATCATGATCCGATGATCCAAATGCCCCTCCTACCTACCACCTACTATATATACCAATCCAACCCTGGATCCTAGGGGCCTTGTCCCATCAGTCCCATCCCGCCGCCTCTAGCATCTCTTCCTCGGGATCCATCCCGCCACACCCACCTCTCCCTGAATTCCCCGTCGGGCCAATCCCACAGCCTCCTCCCGATCCACCAGCCAGCCACCACCGAATCCTCCTCCTTGCCTCGATCAAGCCCACAAGAGAGGAGCTCTTCCTCTGCTTTCTCCTCGAGCCCGCAGCAACAACGCACCGCCCGAGCGCTCCTCACCTCGCTGGTGCGCCCCGCCTCCATTCTGGCGCCGGGAACGAAACCCCTGCGCCCAGATCTCACCGCCGTGTCAACCGTCTAAGCTCCGGTGAACCCAACCGCCTGAACCGCGCCCCGTCTTCCTTGTCGACCCCTGCAGCAGGACTAGGTCCAGCGCCATGTCCTGCCTCCTTCCCTCGTTCTTCCTCCTCCCTTTGTATTCATCTCTCTCTCAGGGCTCTCTCTCTGCCTTGGACAGGAACCGCCCGCTGCTTCCCCCTCGACCGAACCTCGTCGGCGACCCGCAGGTGACCGCCGCCACCTCATCACCTCCTGTGTTGCTCCCTCTCTCTCTGACTACTCATCTATCCCTTCGTTTCATACAGGAGCCCCGCCAGTGATCTTCGAACCGCCTCGTCTCGTGCCCGGATCAGCCCCATCTCGTCCCCATGCCCGGTCGCCGCGCCGTTCGTCTTCGTCTAGCGCCGCACTGCTGCCATGTCTCACCGCTGCCGCTGCAAATCCTGCCGCCTGCATCTGCTTGCTCATCTTCGAGCCCACCCTGCATCAACGAGCCCCTGTTCTGGTCGAGCGTTGACCACGCCCCTGCCTCACCAGGCCACCTAGCCGGCTTGCCGAGCCGTTGCTCCGACTGGGCTTGGCCCATGGGTGAGCAGCCCCTCCAGCCACTCTCCTGTCATGTGCAGCCCGTTAGCAGTTTCAGCCCGTTTACTTTTTTTTCTGCCGAATGAATTTAGCATTATCCCAGGTTTTACTGCAGTTTTACAGAAAAGTACTCCATGTTCATGCATATAATAATTCTTTAACCATGCATCGGATTAAAACAACTTATACATGTTAAATGCTTAGATTTTTGGCTGGTTTCATAATATTCAAGTTTCATGCATGTTTAAAATATTTAAACTTGTTGTTTGTTTAATTTTGCATAAATGCCATGTTAAAATGATTTATTTCATAACTAATTAACCGTAGCTCCGAATTTAATAAACTTTATATGTAAATGGGGTAGAAAAATGCATAGATTAACATGTTGCACTTTATTTTCCTGGTTAACAACAATAAAATATGGTTTTAGGCAGAACAGTACCAAATTTGTAAATTGAATATGGGGGTTTTCCGAAATTGTTATTTGTTATTTCCGGCCTCATTTAAACTTGCCTAAATAGACAGTTTTATTATGCTTCACCTCTTGCTATGCTTAACCACAGTTAATCTTGTTGGGTACATAAACGGGAGAGAACTAAATAATTGATGCGGTGTGTTGCCAATATGTAACTCGTTGCATATTGAGCTCCACTTAACTTGTAGTATTGTTTGTTGCACTTTGCCATGCCATGCCTCATTAAACCGTACATGCATCATACGTCTTTGTGCATCATGCCATGATTATGCTTCTGTGTTCACCATGTTGTTTGCTTCTTTCCGGTTTGCTTCTCTCGTTAGCTTCGGTTTTGTTCCGGAGTTGTGACGATTCGTTCGACTACATCTGTTTGTCTTCTTCTTGGACTCGTTCTTCTTCCTTGCGGGATCTCAGGCAAGATGACCATTACCCTCGATATCACTTCTATCTTTGCCTACTAGTTGCTTCGTTCTATTGCTATGCTGGGCTACCTTTCACTTGTTTACCATGCCTCCCATATTGCCATGTCCGCCTCTAACTTTTTCACCCTTCCTAGCAAACCGTTGCTTGGCTATGTTACCGCTTTGCTCAGCCCCTCTTATAGCATTGTTAGTTGCAGGTGAAGTTGAAGATTGGTCCATGATGGACAGGATTATGTTGGGATGTCACAATATCTCTTATTTAATTAATGCATCTGTATACTTGGTAAAGGGTGGAAGGCTCGGCCATATGCCTGGTGTTTTGTTCCACTCTTGCCGCCCTAGTTTCCGTCATACCGGTGTTATGTTCCTTGATTTTGTGTTCCTTACGCGGTTGGGTGATTTATGGGACCCCCTTGACAGTTCGCTTTGAATAAAACTCCTCCAGCAAGGCCCAACCTTGGTTTTACCATTTGCCTACCTAAGCCTTTTTCCCTTGGGTTCTGCAGACTCAAGGGTCATCTTTATTTTACCCCCCCCCCCCGGGGCCAGTGCTCGTCGTGAGTGTTGGTCCAACCTGTCAGCTGCCGGTGGCCACCAGGGGCAACTCCGGGACGGCCTACCGGAAGTTTGGACAATCCGGTGTGCCCTGAGAACGAGATATGCGCAGCTCCTATCGGGATTTGTCGGCACATTCGGGCGGCTTTGCTGGTCTTGTTTTACCTCTATCGAAATGACTTGTAAACTGGGATTCCGAGTTTGATCGGGTCTTTGTGGGAGAAGGAATATCCTTCGTTGATCGTGAGAGCTTGTGATGGGCTAAGTTGGGACACCCCTGCAGGGTATAAACTTTTGAGAGTCGTGCCCGCGTTATGTGGCAGATGGGAATTTGTTAATATCCGGTTGTAGAGAACTTGACACTTGACTTAATTAAAATGCATCAATCGCGTGTGTAGCCGTGACGGTCTCTTTTCGGCGGAGTCTGGGAAGTGAACAGGGTCTTTCTGTTATGATTGTGCGTAAGTAGTTTTAGGATCACTTCTTGATCAGTTGTAGCTTCTCGTCCGTTCCGTTGCTTCTCTTCTCGCTCTTATTTGCGTACGTTAGCCACCATATTTTCTTAGTGCTTGCTGCAACCCCCACCTCATTACCACTCCTACCCATAAGCTTAAATAGTCTTGATCTCGCGGGTTTTGAGATTGCTGAGTCCTCGTGACTCACCAGATACTATCACAACAGTTGTAGGTGCCGATGATACCAGTGCAGGTGACGCAACCGAACTCAAGTGGGAGTTTGACAAGGACTTTGTCGTTACTATGTTTTGTTTCATGTTGATCAGTAGTGGAGCCCAGTTGGGACGATCGGGGATCTAGCAGTTGGGTTATCTTCTTTTCTTTTGGCTTCGTCCGTAGTCGGACTATGTGTGTACTCTGAATGATGTATGAATTACATGTTCATTGTGTGAAGTGGCGATTGTAAGCCAACTCTTTATCCCATTCTTGTTCATTACATGGGATTGTGTGAAGATGACCCTTATTGCGACAAAACCACCATGCGGTTATGCCTCTAAGACGTGCCTCAACACGTGGGAGATATAGCCGCATCGTGGGTGTTACAATCCGCCCCTGCTTTTTCATTATCTCAGTGACCTCTCTACGAACAGGTTTCAACAGGATGCACGCCAGGTTCTGTGGCTGAGGGGCTGCTGATCCCTCGTACCTGCCTCCGGTGGCTGCTGATCCTCTCGTACCTATTTCCGGCGGAGCCCCGTC
Source organism: Triticum timopheevii (assembly GCA_963921465.1). Classification (NCBI taxonomy): domain Eukaryota; kingdom Viridiplantae; phylum Streptophyta; class Magnoliopsida; order Poales; family Poaceae; genus Triticum; species Triticum timopheevii. The sequence goes on along the minus strand of OY997268.1, from coordinate 47,670,245 downwards.
TTCTCCCTCACTATCATATTGTCGTTGACAACCCTGTTAGAATTCGCCGGAGAAGATTCCCACATCATGCAGCTGAACTGCTTCGTCAGAAGCACATCAGGGGTAGCAGCGCATGGGCGTTCAAACGAACGACGACCGGAGGTAGCGCCTGGGTGGTTCCGCATGTGGAATTCGTTGAGGGAGCGGCCATGGAGAATATTTCCTGCAGAAAATTATGGGATTGATAATTATAGGACTCCAGTGTTGTTATCCTTTCCTTGTTTTCTAAAGAAAACAGAACGTGTACCTCTAGGTCTCTCATCATGATTCCTTAATTTGATCTGAACCGTGGACTTAGATCTAAAGGCTAATTTGTGTGTTTTCCCTTGATTAACATAGAGACGTGGCAGATGGTTTTTTTACGTGTGATGGCACCATCTCTGTTACGCAACTTTTTCTTTTATCCTGGCCGTAAATTCTGTAATCCAACGGTATAATTAATTCTAATGATGTGGATTAATGAGATCACTAGAAAGGTGCCTCCAATTAGTAAATAAGAGATTGAGCTATCCAAGGTAGTTATGCTATTTTTTTAGCTAACTATAACATATTTAGGCATTCTATAGAGCTATCTAAGGTTATTATGTCATTTTAGAGCTAATTATGTCATGAATGAAATGGACTAAGATTAGTTTAGGTCGTTATTGAGCTATCGAAGGTAGTTATGCCATTTTTAACTAACTAAAGCATATTAATTCATTTTATAGAGCTATCTAAAGGTTATTATGTCATTTTAGAGCTAAATATGTCATAAATGAACTACCATGAAGAATAAAATTGCATGAATCATGTAGCAAACCACATACCCAGTTATCCCCGTACTCAAACAAGTTGGAGCTCCCTTGATGGTGTGGCACACCTTCCATTTGGTCGCGCTTATCCTTGGCCCTTTGGTGTTTGAGCCGCCATTCGGGGGAGCACCACGCATCCACCAACGCCTCCCAATAGTCCATATTATCGACACACCATCTCGGGGGCACCTAAGTAAGTCGAGAGAAATTTCAGCGCTACGAATCAAATCAAGAAAACTAAGTTCTAGGCCTTAAGAATAGGTATAATTACCGACAAGTACTTCTCCCTACTCAGAAACTGCAACACTTCTTCTTGGCCCTCCTAATACCCTGTGAGGCATAGTAGTCTCGAACGGCCTGCACCTGAGCCTCGTGCCGTAAGTTCTGAAGTAGGCTGTTGCACTCGGCTTCAAAAACCATAGCCGCGGCCTCATGTTCTCCCTCTGAAACCCTGTAGAAGGTCTGCAATCAAAGAAGACAACAATGATTAGTACAATCACTAGGTAGGTAGTGTTCATTTTTAATTCTGTAAAGGAGAAATTACCCAAAACCGATGGAACACAATGTCGGCCACCGTCTCGCACGCGACACCGGCGACCATCTCCCCTGGAGGGGCCGGGGCAACAGAATACAGCTCCCAGCTCAGTGCTAGCTGTGCAACCTGACCCTCATCGGGCATCGTGACCAACCTAGGGAAGTGCTGCCGGCAAAGCATGCCAAGGACCTGGTTGGGCCTGCGGACACCATGGTCACTGGGGTATACCCAGCCCCTGCAGTATGACAAGGCCAACGCATTAGATATTAATTTGAAGGAACATGATGGCAAAAGGTTAAAAAATAGTAAATGCACTTACTTCAACCCTTTAGACGCAATCAACCACTTTTGGTCGGGGGTCATCGGCACGGGAGGGAGCTTTGTACTGCCACGCTTGTAGACCTTCTTTCCCTTCTCAACCAGCTCGTCATCGCTATAGCTATCATCTGAAAAGGTGTCCTCGCTACCATCCTCCGGACCACTAGCCTCTGGAGTCTCGTGGGAAGAAGACGGCGGGACCGGAGTCTCGTGGGAAGAAGATGGCGGGACCGGAGCCTCGTGGGAAGAAGACGGCAGGACCGGAGTCTTTTAGGACGAAGACCCCGTGACCGAAGTCTTCTGGGACGAAGACCCCTTGACCGGAGTCTTCTGGGATGAAGACTCTAGGACCGGACTCACGTGTGGTGAAGGATCAGTGACCCGAGTCTGGTGGGGCGAAGGATCAGCGACCGGAGGCTCATGGACCGGAGTCCGAGACGGGTCCATGTCAGACGGAGCAGTCCTGTGGTCAGGTGAATCAGCTGAGGGTGGCGGCGAGGAAGGCGTCGCAGCCTCCTACCTCTCCCGCTGCCACGTCCACCTCTACCAGCCTTCTTCGTCCTCCCACAACCTCTCCCAGCAGAAGTAGAAGCGCTCGCCGCAGTTCTCTGCATACTATCTAGTAGCGCTCTCCTGAGGGGCTGGGGTGCAATAATGGAACCATGATAACCCACAAGTGTAGGGGATCGCAACAGCTTTCGAGGGTAGAGTATTCAACCCAAATTTATTGATTCAACACAAGGGGAGCCAAAGAATATTCTTAAGTATTAGCAATTGAGTTGTCAATTCAACCACACCTGGATAACTTAGTATCTGCAGCAAAGTATTTAGTAGCAAAGTAGTATGATAGTAAAGGTAACAGTGGCCAAAGTAAAGATAATAGTTTTGTACTAATTGTAACAGTAGCAACGGAAAAGTAAATAAGCGAAGCACAAGATGTGAAAAGCTCGTAGGCATTGGATCTGTGATGGATAATTATGTCGGATATGATTCCTCATGTAATAGCTATAACCTAGGGTGACATAGAACTAGCTCCAGTTCATCAATGTAATGTAGGCATGTATTCCGAATATAGTCATATGTGCTTATGGAAAAGAACTTGCATGACATCTTTTGTCCTACCCTCCCGTGGCAGTGGGGTCCTAGTGGAAACTAAGGGATATTAAGGCCTCCTTTTAATAGAGAACCGGAACAAAGCATTAGCACATAGTGAATACATGAACTCCTCAAACTATGGTCATCACCGAGAAGTATCCCGATTATTGTCACTTCGGGGTTGTCGGATCATAACACATAATAGGTGACTATAGACTTGCAAGATAGGATCAAGAACACACATATATTCATGAAAACATAATAGGTTCAGAGCTGAAATCATGGCACTCAGGCCCTAGTGACAAACATTAAGCATAGCAAAGTCATAGCAACATCAATCTCAGAACATAGTGGATACTAGGGATCAAACCCTAACAAAACTAACTTGATTACATGGTAAATCTCATCCAACCCATCACTGTCCAGCAAGCCTACAATGGAATTACTCACGCACAGCGGTGAGCATCATGAAATTGGTGATGGCGGATGGTTGATGATGACGACGGCGACGAATTCCCCTCTCCGGAGCCCTAAACGGACTCCAGATCAGCTCTCCCGAGAGAGATTAGGGCTTGGCGGCGGCTTCATATCGTAAAACGCGATGAAACTTTCTCTTTGATTTTTTTTTCTCCGCGAAATGGAATATATGGAGTTGGAGTTGAGGTCGGTGGAGCATCAGGGGGCCCACGAAATAGGGTGTGGGCCCCCTGGACTTGATTCTTTCGCCAGTATTTTTTATATTTTCCAAAACTTATCTTTGTGGATTTTCAGGTCATTCCAAGAACTTTTGTTTTCTGCACAATAAACAACATCATGGCAGTCAGGGTTAGTTTCATTCAAATCATGCAAGTTAGAGTCCAAAACAAGGGCAAAAGTGTTTGGAAAAATAGATACGTTGGAGACGTATCAACTCCCCCAAGCTTAAACCTTTGTGAAAGAACATGCGGTGTCCCCATGTTTGGTTTTGGTAATTGATGACAATCTCTATGGACTAATGGTTGCCTTGAGTTATATTTGAAGGTTATGTTCATAGGCTTTTCTTGAAGTCCATGTGTTGGTTTCAAGGAGTTTATGAGTTGACCAAGGTGCTATTAAGGAATTATCCAAATATTGGTCATGTGAGTGTTGAGCTTATTGCAAGCATGTCTTGAAGAAGAAGATTGTGTGATCATTCATGTCCACCTTCAAGACATCATCCAAATGAAGAGAGTTGGAAAGATTCAACACACAAAGTGCACAAGATGTACCAAGGGATCAAGTGATCCCATGGTATGGTAAGCATTGTCCATTACGCTTTGTGTGCTAACCCATGGTCTTCGTGAGAGTTCTTTGTGGGGTTAGGTTGCGGTGTGCAAGTTCAAGTGATGCATCACGAAGAGATCAAGTGCTTGAAGCTTGCCGTCCATTGTGGTGACAATGGACTGGTGAAGATGAGCGGAAGAGTGGCTCACCCATAGTGGAGTATGGGGGAGCAATCAACTAGTCTTCATCAAGACAACACAATCAAGAAAGGTGGTCCATCTTGAGGAGGAGTAGATCGTCATCGTCTAGCTCAAGTGGATTTTGTGCAAGGCAAAGGTTTGCCCTTGATAGGTTTTCCATTTTACCGGTCTCATGGTATTTGTGGGAGACCGGGTTTCCCTCTGTTGTCTTCTCGGCAAAATGAAGGACTCCTAGTGTTGTTGATCTGGGGCATGCGGTAGTACTGCTTTTCGGAGCAGTAGTACCGCAGGCCCTTGCGGTAGTACCGCAGGCCCTTGCGGTAGTACCACAGTCCTCTGCGGTAGTACTACAGGTGCTCATGGTAGTACCGCTCTATGGGAGCAGTAGTACTGTGGCCTCAAGCCAGGCGCAGCTGCTCAAGCGGTAGTAGGGGCGGATGTAATTTTTTACATCCGCGCCCTACGCGGTAGCGCGCCGCGGGCACGGTAGTACCGTGGGCTCTGGCCGGGCTTAGCAGCATGAGCGGAAGTAGGGGCGCATGTAATTTTTTACATCCGCACCCTACGTGATAGTACCGCTCTTCGTGTGTGGTAGTACCGTGCCAGATTTTTGCGCAGGTCCTCCCTCAGTGGAAGTAGGTATGGAAGTAATTTTTTACTTCCGTGCTTTCTCTGCGCCTAGTGTTGCCTGCCTTACGGTAGTACCGTAGGGGCACGCGGTAGTACCGCTCCGGTGGTTCTACCGCTCGTTGCCCTGTGCAACAGGCCTTCATCTGGCCAGTGCTGCACATGCGGTAGTACCGCAACCTGCAGTGGTAGTACCGCAGCCAACCGCGGTAGTACCGCAGCTCCGTGCGGTAGTACCGCATCGTGTGGGCTGAGTGAGGGGATAACGGTTGGATTTCTCCCCACCTATAAAAGGGGGTCTTCTTCCCCATTGAGACTTATCCTTTGAGCTCGTGTTCTTCCCCCATTGTTGACCTTCTTTGAGCTTGCTAACTCTCAATCCCTCCTATGATTCTTGCTAGTTCTTGAGGGAAAAGAGAGAGGATATCTAGATCCACGTTTCCACCAATCACTTTCTCCTCTAAGTGATGGGAACCCCTTGGATCTAGATCTTGGAGTTCTTCGTGTTCTTCTTTCGTTCTTCCTCTCATTTTCCTCCCTAGCATTAGTTGCTTTGGTGGGATTTGGGAGAGAAGGACTTGGGCACTCCATGTGCCGTTGCCATTGCATTTGGTGCATCAGTTTGAGTTCTCCACATGATATGTGGAAGTTACAAGTTGAGAAGCTTATTACTCTTGGGTTCTTGGTGACCTTGAGCTTGTTCCTCTTGGGTGCTTGGGCGCCCTAGACGGTTGGTGGTGTTCAGAGCTCAATCATTGTGGTGTAAAGCTCCGGGCAAGCGGCGGTGTCTCCAATTAGGTTGTGGAGATCGCCCCGAGCAATTTGACGGGTACCGGTGACCGCCCCCAAGGGTTGCCAAAGTGTACGGGTTCGGTGACCGCCCACAAGGGTTGCCATTTGTACGGGTTTGTTGACCGCCCTCAAGGGTCCCTTAGTGGAATCACGGCATCTTGCATTGTGCAAGGGCGTGAGGAGATTACGGTGGCTCTAGTGGCTTCTTGGGGAGCATTGTGCCTCCACACCGCTCCAAACAGAGATTAGCATCCGCAAGGGTGTGAACTTCGGGATACATCGTCGTCTCCGTGTTCCTCGGTTATCTCTTACCCGATCCCTTTGCTTATGAATTTTAGTTTGTGATAGCCATATTGTTCTTTGTCATATATCTTGCTATCACATTGTTGCTTATCTTGCTTAGCATAAGTTGTTGGTGCACATAGGTGAGCCTAGTTGTTGTAGGTTTTGTGCTTGACAAATTAACCGTTAGGTTTATTCCGCATTTGTTCAAGCCTAAACCGTAATTATTTTAAAGCGCCTATTCACCCCCCCCCCTCTAGGCGACATCCACGATCTTTCACTTTGCTTGTCCTCAAGCAATTCAGTTGATATACTGAAAGTGATAAAGAAAAACTTTTACAAACTCTGTTTGCTCTTGTTGTTGTAAATATGTAAAGCCAGCATTCTAGTTTTCAGCAAGTATTATAAACTAACCATACTCACGATAACATTTAGGTCTCACAATTACTCATATCAATGGCATAATCAGCTAGCGAACAATAATAATAAAACTCGGATGACAATACTTTCTCAAACAATCATAATATGATATAAGAAGATGGTATCTCGCTAGCCCTATCTGAGACTGGAAAACATAAATGCAGAGCACCTTTAAAGACCAAGGACTGACTAAACATTGTAATTCATGGTAAAAGAGATCCAGTCAAGGCATACCCAATATAAACCAATACTAATGAATGCAAATGACAGTGTGCTCTCCAGCGGGTGCTTTTAATAAGAGGGATGATGACTAAACATAAAAGTAAATAGATAGGCCCTTCGTAGAGGGAAGTAGGGATTCGTAGAGGTGCCAGAGCTCGATTTTAAAATAGAGATGAATAACATTTTGAGCGGTATACTTTCACTGTCAATGCACCAACTATGAGATGGCGATATCTTCCATACTGCATGCATTATAGGCAGTTCCCAAATAGAATGATAAAGTTTATACTCCCCCACCACCAACAAGCATCAATCCATGGCTTGCTCGAAACAACAAGTGCCTCCAACTAACAACATCCCTGGGGGAGTTTTGTTTAGTTATATTGATTTGCTTTGATCTTTTTGGATCATGGGTCTGGGCATCTCGGTTACCGGCCCTTTCTCGTGAATGAGGCGCGGAGTCCACTCCTCTTGAGAATAACCCACCTAGCATAGAAGATACAGACAACCCTAGTTGAAACATGAGCTGCTCGAGCATACAAAACAGAATTTCATTTGAAGGTTTGGAGTTTGGCACATACAAATTTACTTGGAACGGCAGGTAGATACCGCATATAGGAAGGTATGGTGGACTCGTATGGAATAACTTTGGGGTTTAAGGAGTTTGGATGCACAAGCAGTATTCCCGCTTAGTACAGGTGAAGGCTAGCAAAAGACTAGGAAGCGACCAACTGAGAGAGCGACAACAGTCATGAACATGCATTAAAATTAATTCACACCGAGTACAAGCATGAGTAGGATATAATCTACCATGAACATAAATATCATGAAGGCTATGTTGATTTGTTTCAACTACATGTGTGAACATGTGCCAAGTCATGTCACCCAATTCATTCAAAGGAGGATACCAGCCCATCATACCACATCACAATCATTTTAATAGCATGTTGGCACGCAAGGTAAACCATTATTACTCATAGCTAATCAAGCATGGCTCAAGAAACTATAATCTCTAAATGTCATTGCAAATATGTTTACTTCATAATAAGCTGAATCAGGAACAATGAACTCATCATATTTACAAAAACAAAAGAGGTCGAGTTCATACCAGCTTTCTCATCTCAATCAGTCCATCATATATCGTCATTATTGCCTTTCACTTGCACGACCGAACGATGTGTATAATAATAATAGTGCACGTGCATTGGACTAAGCTGGAATCTGCAAGCATTCAACTCAACAGAGAAGATAAAGCAATATGGGGAGTAAGTTAAAGAAACAATCATGCATATGAGAGCCACTAAACATTTTCAATATGGTCTTCTACTCTCGACCCCCAAAGGAAAGAAAAGAAAAGAAAACTATTTACACGGGAAAGCTCCCAACAAGTAAGAAGAAGAACGAGAAATCTTTTTGGGTTTTCATTTTAATTTCTACTACAAGCATGGAAATTAAACTAACTAATTTTTTTGGTTTTTATTAAGGTTTATCAAACACACAAGAAGAAAGCTAGAAAAAGAAAATTAAACTAACATGGATAATACAATGAAAGACTATGAGCACCGACAACTAGAATAGTGTGTGAACATGAATGTAAAGTTGGTGAGAAATACATACTCCCCCAAGATTAGGCTTTTAGCCTAAGTTGGTCTAATGCCAAGGGTAGCCTGGCAGATATCCATAGTTGTAACTGGGGTCATACTGAGATGCAGCAGCAAATGCCTCCTGAGCTGCGGCGTGCTGGCGAGCCGCCTCCGCTCTCCCCTCGTGTTCAGCTGCCTCCTCCCTTGTAACAACATATCTTTGTTTTGCCTAGTAATCAAAAAGGAATGGAGCAGGGAGAGTAACATGGACAGAGGTATGTCTGTCAAAGATTAGTCGATACTAGAGGAATTGTTCATTCCTCAAAAGAAAATGATGTTTGACCATCGCATCGTTATCTAAATAAGCAGGAGGCAACACCATATCCCCTTCTCGTGGGGATATACCAAGATAATTAGCCACACGGGTCACATAAATTCCTCCAAATAAATCTCCAGCCCTACCATTATTATGCAACCTACATGCAACTATTGCCCCCAAGTTGTAATCTTTATTACCTAACACAGCGCTCTTGAGGACACAAAGATCAGGGACACACATATGACATGCTTCGTCTTTATCGTTTTTTTAGGGTTGGGACAGTAGGAAAGGCTCCTACTGCATGTATATTAAGTATAAGAGAAACTTGGTTACATGGTGATAATTACAAAGTGGGGAAGTTAGACACAACTAAGCTACAAGCCCTCAAAGTTAATGAGAGCCTTGGTTTAGAGTTTGCAAAATGGAAGAGATAACATGTCTCTTGTGTTCTGGCAATCTATAATGAAGGTTATCAAAGTCAATCTTGAACCTAGTCCACCATGAGTCAATTGAAGGCATCACATGCCTAAAATAATTGTTGTAACGCTCTTTCCAGAGACTCCAAGCAGCAATCAGAAAGATTTCCATGAGCATCTTGCACGGGTGCTGAGTCTTCATTTGTTCAATAAGATCTAGCCGGTTGCCAACCGTTCCCCACACGATGTTCAGGCGTTGCCAACAAACTTTGCTAAAGGTGCAATGGAAGAAAAGGTGCTCCACCGTTTCTTCAACGTGATGACCACACAGTAGGCAATCGAGGTTGGTCCCAATGTTATAATGTCGTCGTTTCAGCATGTTGCTTGTGTTGAGACGATCAGAGAGCAAAAACCAACCGAAGACTTTGATCTTCGGGGTGCATTTGGTCCGCCAAAGCCACTGGTACACCACATGATCCACCATGTGCCAAAAGGAAAATTTGTAATATGCTGCAGTTTTGAAGATAGTGGCTCCCCAGCAGTAGGGCCAAACATCCTGTTGTTCGTCAAGTGAAATTTCTGCTGCGTCAAGCTGCAGAAGCTTTAGCTCATCATGGGCCTATACGGACAGGGGGAACTGAAAGATTTCATGCAGGGTGGCGGTCGTCAGGATATCCCGGACCGAAAGATCTTCATGATGGACGTACGAGAATGCCCTAGGATACTTGTCAGCATAAACATCCTTATTCCAGCTGTCTTTCCAAACAACGTAGATTTACCATTGTTGACTTGAACATGGGAGATACCACAGTATATTGGCATAAGGTGAACGAGATCTCACCACCAAAAGGAGGCACATATCTCAGCTGCATGCGGGATTGAGTCCAAGTAGTATGTATCCCAAATCAACTGCACCCAAGGAATGTCCGGTTTGTTGAAGAATTTATGGAGGAATTTCAGAAGAAGGCCATCATTTTGAACCCTCAAGTCAAGAATAGCGAGGCCACCACTAGATTTGGGACGGCAGACCATGGGCCAAGCAGCAAGAGAGTTGTGTTTATCACCATCGGCTATCTTTTTTAACCAGAGGCAATGCCTACGAATTTTGTCCAGCTGGGCAATAATTTTCTGCGGTAGTCGCAAAGTGCCCATCGGATATATGGCCAGAGAGGTAATGAGTGAATTGATCAATGCCAACCTGCCAGCATGAGACATGAGAGACATGGCAGCCGTGATTTTTCTTCCTGCTTTGCACACAAACGGCGTCAAATCCAGGACCGTTGGACGTGTGGTCCCTAGGGGCAGGCCCAAGTAAGTGAACGGCATAGATGCTTGGGTGCAACCAAAGAGATTTGCCAGGGCATTGCATTTGTCAGCAGGGGTGTTGATAGGGACGATCGTGGATTTATGAAAGTTGATTTTGAGCCCGATAGATGTGGCGTAGTCTTCAAGGATTTGTTTCAACTTTGCCGCTTGGAGAAGACATGTAGGAAATACAACAATAGTGTCATCTGCATATTGGATGACAGGGTACTTAGCTTCACCTTTAGGAGGGATCGGGTGACTGATTAAGCCTTGTGCAAGCGCATCATTGATGGCAGTTTGAAGGAGGTCGGTCGCAATTACAAAAATAAGGGGGGACATAGGACCACCTTGGCGGACCCCGCACTTGCGTGAAATTGCCGACCAGGAACACCGTTGAGAAGCACTGAGGACTTGCCGGAAGAGAAGATATTGTGCATCCAACCTAGCCATGCAGGTGGAAAACCCATTTTCTTCATGATAAGGAGCATAGTCGAATGCTCAATGGTATCGAATGCCTTGGCAAAGTCCAGTTTGAGGAGAATGATTTCTTTCTTGGAGGCTTGACATTGATGTATGTATTCGAAGGCCCAAGCTAGGCAATCATGGATGGACCTACCCCGAAGAAAGCCGTACTGATTTTTGTGTACCAACTGAATAATAATGCGTTGCAGGCGATCAGCCAGGATTTTAGTGATTAGCTTCAGAAAACAGTTGAGAAGGGTGATAGGCCTATAGTCATTCACGTTCTCAGGCGAGTTATTTTTTGGAATCAACGTGATATAACCCGCATTGATACTTTCCAGACTGAGACCACTGAGGGAGTCCTGGACTAGGGGGTGTCCGGATAGCCGAACTATCATCACCGGCCGGACTCCAAGACTATGAAGATACAAGATTGAAGACTCCGTCCCGTGTCCGGATGGGACTTTCCTTGGCGTGGAAGGCAAGCTTGGCAATACGGATATGTAGATCTCCTACCATTGTAACCGACTCTGTGTAACCCTAGCCCTCTCCGGTGTCTATATAAACCGGAGGGTTTTAGTCCATAGGACGAACAACAATCATACCATATGTAGATCCACTCTTGTCCTACCCATATCATCAATATCAATCAAGCAGGAGTAGGGTTTTACCTCCATCGAGAGGGCCCGAACCTGGGTAAAAACATCGTGTCCCTTGTCTCCTGTTACCATCTGCCTAGACGCACAGTTCAGGACCCCCTACCCGAGATCCGCCGGTTTTGACATCGACATTGGTGCTTTCATTGAGAGTTCCTCTGTGCCGTCATGATCAGGAAGGATGCCTCTTCCCGTCTTTAAAGATGGTACCATTGCCGAAGGAGCTTTGGCCGCCGGACAAACTATCCGACTGGGTGGTTTTCTTGTGACCGCCTGTTCGGCTGCCGTTTCGACGATGACCTCTCGGGTCATCGAAAGCGATCTTCGTGTCAGCTCGGGATTCACCAAGCAGCTGGATCTGGTTGAGCTCTCTTCTGTAAACGAGCTCTTGGATCGCATCGCCGCCCTGGGGGTCTCTACAGACTACGATCATATTGGGCTTAAAACCAATCTGAGAGAGATTAACTCCCCCCAGGTTACCCACCACGTTGCGGTGGTAGAGGAACAACGCGGCGACTCTTCTTCTGTATTAAAGACCAGTTATGTCCGGACTCCTGATCCCTCCATGCCGGATTCCCGCGGAGGGACGGACGTCGATCAAGTACTGAACCTAAAGTCAGGCAACGGACCAGACTCGTTGGACAACGTCCAGCAATCCAAGCTTCCAAATTCGGAAACTTTTCGGCCCTTAAGCCTCAAGTTGGGCAGGGTTCCGGACTCAATTCCACCCAACCACCCAAATATATGCGATCTATCTCAAATCCGGCAAGAGCCCGCTAAAACAGTACATAATTACTGGGCCAGATTCCTCCTGGTAATGGACAGGATAAAGGACTACCGTGAGGAAAACGCAATTTCAATTTTCTGCAACAATTGCACGGACAAGGGAATCTTGAACGCTGTAAGTCGTTGCGAAATTACACGCTTCGCCGACCTGGCGTCCACAGTACGAAAGTACTGCGCGATGGAGAGTGTCCGGAAAACCGAAACTAAGTTTTGGGACAATCCAGCTCCAAACACAACCCTAGTCCGAAACAAAAGGGTGCATCATGCTCAGGCACCCGGGACAAAAACCAAAAAGCAAAAACCCCATAAAGGGCACGGAACCGTACTGGAGGGATGGCTCAGCAGACCCTGTAAAATTCATAGTACAAAGGGTGCCACTCCAACACATAGCCCTCGAGCATGTTGGATACTGTGGCAGGTGGCCAAAAGTGGCGAAGAGCTTCTAGCCCCGGAGAACCACCCCAACAGTACCAGTACAGTATTAACAGTCTTCGAGACTTTCGCATCAAATAATATGCGGAAACGAACAATCCGCAGCCTCGCCGAAGTCTACCAAGTAGCAACAACAAATCCATGGAGCGACACAGCTATCACCTTCAACGCCAGCGACGAACCTAAATTCCGAACAGCCCAAGCACCAGCCGCATTGGTCCTCAGTCCAATAGTGGATGGCTTTCGTCTCACCAAGGTACTTATGGATGGCGGCAGCGGATTAAACCTCATCTACGAGGAAACCCTTCAAAAAATGGAACTAGACTGGAGCCGCATTGAGCGAAGCAACACAACCTTTAGAGGAATAATCCCTAGTCGGGAAGCACGTTGCACAGGAAAAATTACATTAGATGTGGTGTTCGGCTCGCCGGACAATTACAGGTCCGAGGAAGTCACGTTCCATGTGGCCCCGTTCAGCAGCGGATATCACGCTTTATTAGGGCGAGAGGCATTCACTATTTTCCAAGCCATACCCCATTACGGGTACATGAAGCTTAAAATGCCCGGGCACAATGGAACCATCACTCTTGCCAGTGATCCGGACATAGCACTCCGCGCCGAAAACAAGACAGCCGCACTAGCCCTAGAGGCACTATCCGAAGCCCTAGCGGCAGAGAAACTCACTGCGTTGCGCTCTACGGTGAACAGGGACGACGTGATACTCGATAAGAGATCCAAGTCCACCTCTTTTAAACCAGCGGACGAAATAGTCAAATTCCAGGTCCATCCAACGGACCCCACAAAGACGGCCTCCATTGGGGCACAGTTAAACCCTGATGTAGACGCCGCACTCCGAGAATTCCTTCGGGAGGATTGGGACATCTTTGCCTGGCAACCTTTAGATATGCCAGGAATCCCACGCAGATTGGCAGAACACAGCCTAAACATCCTAAAAGGATTCAAGCCAGTCAAACAGGCTCTTCGGTGATTTTCCGAACCCAAAAGACAGGCAATGGGAGAGGAGATGGCCAAACTATTGGAAGTCGGATTCATCAGAGACATCAAACATCCGGACTGGCGAGCGAACCTGGTAATGGTACCAAAAAAGGACAAATCCTGGCGCCTGTGTGTCGATTTTAAAGACCTTGACAAGGCTTGTCCAAAGGGCCCTTTCCCCCTTCCCCGCATCGATCAAATCATCAATGCTACCGCAGGACATGATTCATTGTGCTTCCTCGACGCATACTCCGGCTACCATCAAATCAAGATGGCGGAGGCAGACCAAGCCGCAACGGCATTCACACTAGTGCAGAACCGGGCAATAGCACCGGTTCGTAAGGCCCTGTAGTGCCGGTTCCATAACCGGCACTAAATTGTGGGCACTAAAGCCCGCCCCCCCTTTAGTACCGGTTCAGCACGAACCGGTGCTAAAGGGCAACCACGTGGCACGAGCCAGCTCCGGGGGCCTGGAGCCCTCTAGTACCGGTTGGTAAGACCAACCGGTACTATAAGGTTTGGGGGGGGGGGGGGTTTAGTTTTATGATTTCTTTTTCATTTAATTTTGTGTTTCCATTTTAATTCTTTTTCGTTTGCTGGTATTTTACGATACTACACATTGTACACGTTATGCATATATATATATATATATATATATATATATATATATATATATATATATATATATATATATATATATATATATATATATATATATATATATATAATAGAATTTCTAGTAAAACCAATCATGCATATATATATCATCAATGTCTCACAAACCACCATATTAATTAATTCACACATACACACATGTATAGCTATATACAATTTCTCCTACATATGCATGTTGCCTTCGGAGCCAGTGGCATTAGCCTAATTGGTGCCTTCAGAGCACGATGACAATTGGAAGTGGTTTTCATGGGCGGTAGCGGGTAATAGAATTCTCCCTTCGGATTTATGACCTGGTCAAGCAAAAATCCCGCTATTTCCTCTTGAAGTGCTGCTACGCGCTCCATTTCTAGGAGCTTCTCCCGCACCTCTTTGAACTGTTAAGAAGGAGATCAATATGCATGTGTATTAGTTGTGTGACTAGATATCGATAATGGTGTAAAAATTATGAATAGTGTTCTGACAAGCGTACCCATTCCTGTCTTTGAGATCTGCTCCTTTCGGCCGCTATCATGTGAATGTTCTCGCAAACGCAGAATGCACACAGATCAGTCCCCTGCTCCTACTTCAGGGCCTTTACGAGAATGGAATTTGATTAGATAAAAATTAATCAAGCATGATAATTAAAAAGATGGTAGCTAGCTAGCTAGCTAGTACTACTTAATTACTTACCTTGGGTCGAAACCATTTAAGATTTTTTTTCCATTCGCCGGGCGTGACGCTGATGAAGCTTGCCCAAGCCCTGCCCGCCGACAAAGAAAATGAATAAAGGGGTTATTAAATAGTTCATATCATGAAATGACGAACTAAATAGGCCGAGATATATAGTTAATAATGATTGAAATTACCTGTTGACTATCCCACACAAGATGTTATAGTCAGTTTTTTCTGAGATTAGTGAGTCCAGTACTTCAACTGTTCCGGCGTCAACTTTAATGATACACAAAACCCAGTGAAATCTGCATGCACACACGTTTGCATGTCCTAATTAAGCGGGCATATGTAAGCAAAAACATGTAGCTAGCTAGTAGGCAAAAACAGAGAATTTGTAGTACAAGACAGTGTGACTCACTGGAAGTTGTAAGGAAGTAGTATATCTTCACTGTATTTGAGGCGCTTCAAGAACTCTAGCATGTTGTCCTCTACGTTCTTTTGCTGATGTTGATTTATCTTCCATGTGTATTCATTAACGGTGTTTGGGTCAATGAACCCAATGCCAAAGCGTCCACCTTTTCTCAT
This sequence comes from Triticum timopheevii, assembly GCA_963921465.1. Lineage (NCBI taxonomy): Eukaryota > Viridiplantae > Streptophyta > Magnoliopsida > Poales > Poaceae > Triticum > Triticum timopheevii. The sequence continues at coordinate 47,654,816 of OY997268.1, read as the reverse complement.
TTCATACATCTTCATCCTGCATAATACCACATAAAAGAATATAGTGAGGATAATTACATGTAATGATTGATCAAAAGGATCACTACAGCTAGCTTGAGACTTAAATTACAGAAATAAATCACTTACAGACAATAGCAACTGACGATAGATTTGTCGAGTGCGTCTTGATTGTATAACTGAAACAGTTCAGTATACTCAACGGAAACAGCTTTCTCATGGAAGTAATGCTCCTCCTTGACATTCACCATGAGGGACAATCGATCTGAAATCTTGGTAATGTTCATGTACCATTCATGCAATTCATACATTCTCGTTGGGAGGTTCTTGACCTTGTCTGGCTCGACCAAAGGTTGGCCCCGGACATATTTCCGTTTTATTTCATCCTCTCTAAGCAAAGGCATGGGCTCGATCTCGAGGAGTTGTCCAACAGTGATGTTGAGAACTTCAGCCTGCATTATATGCTCCTCCGTTATTACCACATTGCCCACCTCGGGAACGTGCACTGTTTGCCCACAATAATATTGGGCGCGCGTACTGTCACATGTTGTTGGCACAACAAGTGAGGGGATCGATTGCGCCGCCTGTTCTCCCAGCTGGGGAATGGTTTTCCCGCATTTTTTGGCAGCTGCTTCTTGTTTGCTCGATCCCGATGTAGACGTGCTCACCTCCCTTTGTAGACGTGCTCGATTTAACTTCCTGATGTGGCGCTCATAGTCTGTGTCAACAGGCTTGGGAGCTGGTGGTTGAGCCATACGAATGAAGTGGTCAATCGTTTCCTCAGGCACTTTCTCCCTTGGCGGCGGTGGCGGTTTCGGTGCAAAATGGGCTTCCACCTCGGCCTTCAATATGGCTGTGATTTCCTCCTCGGACCTGTCATAAGACCTCTGCGGAACAGGCGTGAGGCTTGGACCATATTTATATCACTTGCCTCCGCCTGTACTTCCTGTACTACCTCGACTCGTACCGCTACGCACCATAGCTGCGGGGTGTCTCTTCTGCGATTGCTGAGGCGGCGGAGACGGTTGACGGGGCTTAGTTGGACGAGGAGGAGTGACCTGAGGTTGTGCCGGACTTGGAGGAGGAGTGGACGTCTGACGCTATGGCGGACTTGGAGGAGGAGGAGTGGCCTGACACTTTGCCGGACTTGGAGGAGGAGGAGTGGCCTGACACTTTGCCAGACTTGGTGGACTTGCAGGAGCGGGAGTCTGCTGACTCGGTGGCGGACTTCGACGAGGAGTCGGCTGACGCGGTGTCGGTGGCCTTCGAAAGATGATGCAATCCTTTTTCCATAGGATGATACGATGTTTGGCCTCTCCGAGAAAGCGCTCGCCGTCACCTCCAGCAATGTCAAGCTGTAGCTCCGAATATGGTGGGTCCACCACCTCATCAACCAAGACACGAGCATAGCCCGCTGGAATCGGGTTGCAATGGAAGGTTGCCTCGGGGGGATTTGTAAAAGCAAAGCCGTCCGCCACCTTCATGGATATGTTCTTCATTTTGACGTGTAGCTCGCAGTTAGTGTTCTCCGTGATGTCATCCACGGGGTATCTACCCAGCATTGCATCGTCCGGGATAGAACCCACGCTGCTTCTCGGCATGGATGGGCCGGTGCTATCTAATGCTGGATCATCCGCTAGCTGCTGCAGCTGCTGAGACCCCCTTTGCTGGGTAAGTGAGTCGATTTGCTCTTGCTGCCGCTGGAATTTGACTGCCAATTCCGCTTGACTTGCTTCTAGGCCTTGAAGGCGTTCCTAGTCCCGCTTCCTCTGCTCCTCCTCCATCTTCCTCTTCTTCTCCTCCGCAATCTTCTTTCTCGCACGGGTTCTGTAGTCGGTGTTCCATTCTGAAAACCCCTCATACCACGGAATAGCGCCCTTGCCTCGTGTTCTTCCCGGGTGTTTAGGATTTCCCAGGGCACGCGTAAGCTCGTCATTCTCTCTGTTGGGCTGGAACACCCCCGATCGTGCCTCTTCTATTACAACAAGTATCACATCGTCGGCTCCCTTCAGACTTGCCCTCGTCCAAACATTGCCTGTCTCCGGGTCCAACTCCCCCCATGCGCATAGAACCAAGTCCTGACCCTGGGGGGCTAGCTCTTAGTAACCGGAGTGACACCTGCATCCTCCATCTCTTTCTCAGACGTATCCCACTTAGGCATTGCCACCGCATAGCCACCTGGCCCCAGCTTATGGAACTTATCCTTTTTTTCGGCATTCTTCTTATTTATTCTCAACCGTTCCTTAGCTAATTCCGAATCCTTGAATTTCATGAAATCGTCCCAATGAGCATGTTGGTTCTCTAGTGTTCCCTTGAATACTGGAGTCTTCCTTCCTCCCTTGACGTACTTGTTCCATTCACGATTCTTTTGGTTCTTGAATGCAATCGCCATCTTCCTAAGAGCAGCCTCCTTGACTTTCTGCACATCTGCTTCTGTGAAATGATCTGGTAGGGTGAAATATTCCATGAGAGTATCCCAAAGCAGATCTTTTTGATTCTTGTCGACAAAAGTAACATCTGGACGTGGCTTTGCTGGCTCTCTCCATTCTTGAAGTTTGATCGGGAGTTGGTCCTTCACAAGAACTCCGCACTGACGAACGAACTTGTCTGCAATCTTCTTAGGCGCTAATGGTTCGCCAGTAGGGCTGCATGCCTCGATATTGTACTTTACGCCCTGCTTTAACTTTTTGTTCGGGCCTCGTTTCGTCATTTTTCCTGAAGATTTGCTCGATCCGCATGGCTGAAAGAACAAAGATCGATTCGTTAATATATCTTCAAGTCATTTAAAACATGTGATGATCACCAGATGCCTGCTTATATAAATATATATACCTCGCCGGTCTTTGTTGTTTCAGGATCAACATGTTCTTCGTCATCGTCACAATCGTAGTTCATGACTTCATCAATTTGGTCGTCGCGATCGAATATCATATCACCCTCTCCGGTGTTGTTTAGAAATTCAGAGCCATCATAATCTTCTTCATTCTGACCATCATCTGGCCTGCGTATCATATCGAACATGGTCTGTTCTGCCTCTCTGTCGGTATTGTCTGCCATTGCTTTTATTTAACTAATCCAAAAGAAATATAAAACAATTTAGTATTCAAATTACATCGTCTCGAATAATAGATATAATCTCGTATACATCGTCTAGAATAATAGATATAATCTCGAATACATCGTCTCGAATAATATATAATATTGAATAGTACATCACTAGCTATTAACTAATAAATATCGAATACTACAGAAGAATCTAGGACACTCGCGGTTCCTCCGGCGCCGGCGGTGGACACCCAAAGAGAAGGAACCCTCACAGGATCATAGATGAAGTGAGATCCCCGAAGAAACTGCCAGGTATTGGAGAACCTGCCGCCCTCTAACGCAACCATGTAGCGATGGACGTGCTCGTCCTCCTCCCTAACACGGCGACGTACCACCTCTGGCGGGGCCGGGTCCCTCCGCACCGAAACTGGCCCACGCGAACGCCACCAAACGAGATCAGGGTCGACGACGGGACCCGAGGGCGGGTTCCTCATCAAGCGGCCCACCCCTCCAGGCAGCACCTCCCAGTGTCACCCCGGCGGAGCCCAGCCCCGGACATGGGTCGGCTGGACGTCGTCGCGGACGGGTCGACGGCGAGGATGCGGGCCGGGCATCGTCGAGAACAAATACTAGCTATATGCCCGCAAAAAGTAACATTCTTTAAATGATTGGATTTTGATAACTAAAATTTCTAACATTTCTATATAACACTAATTATGCTAATCTAAATAATCTAAATAACACTAAAATTTCTAACATTTCTAATATTTCTATATAACACTAATTTCTAACATTTCTATATAACACTAATTTCTAACATTTTGATAACTAAAATTTCTAACATTTCTATATAACACTAAAATTTCTAACATTTCTAACATTTCTATATAACACTAATTTCTATATAACACTAATCTAAATAATCTAAACTAATTAAACATGTGTACGTGTGTGTGTGTGTGTGTGTTGATCATGCATGCTTGTGTGTGTGTATGGGCTCGGGGAGGGGCGGCGCCCATGGTGGCCGCCGGGGGCGAGGGAGAGGGGTTAGAGGGGGAGAGCTCACAGCGGGGCGACGTTGACGGCGAGGCGATGGCGAGGCGACGGCGAGGTGACGGCCGGGGCGGCGACAGCGGGGACGGCGCGATTGGGACGGGGACGGCGCGACGGGGACGGGGACGGCGCGACGGGGACAGGGACGGCGCGACGGGGACGGGCCTGGGGCGGCGACGGAGACGGGGGCGGCGACGGGGACGGGGGCGGCGACGGAGATGATCGAGGGCGGCGACGACGGCGACGGAGACGGAAACAGAGGAACGAACAGAGAGGGAAAACGAAATTTTCGCACTCTAGCATATATAGAGGGCACCTTTAGTACCGGTTGGAGCCACCAACCGGTACTAAAGGCCTGTTTTGGCCAGGCCAAGCGGCGGGAAGCAACCCCCTTTAGTACCAGGTGGTGGCACAAACCGGTACTAAAGGACCCTCCTTTAGTACCAGTTTGTTCCACAACCCGGTACTATAGGGGGTGCGCTGGCGCAGGTGCGGTGCGGCAAGTTTAGTCCCACCTCGCTAGTCGAGGGGCTACCGCACTGGTTTATAAGCCCCAGTGTGGTAGCTCTCTCGAGCTCCTCTCCTAACCAGGCCTACTGGGCCTACCTGTCCTCTTCGCCTAGTGGGCCTACTGGGCCTTTGCGGGCCTGCATCCTGGCCCAACAAAAGGTTGTGTCGCTAGTCGTATGCAGGCCGCTTTGGCCCAGTAGGCGAGCTTTTTTTTCTTAATTTTTTTCGCTTTATTTATTTTTGTTTTATTCATTTTTGAGTTGTTTTTTGCTGTATTTAGAGTTTCTTTGTGAATATTTTTGCTTTAGGTACAAAAAATTACAAACTTTCTATTAGTGCCGTTAGATTTCAAATTTGAATAGTTTAAATTTTGAATTATTTGAAATTTGTGTGAATCACTAGTTTGTGAATAACTTAACTTTGAAAAAAGTTTTTTCAGTGATTCTTTTTCTTATGTTTAATATTAGTGTGTTTTATCATTATATTCAATTTAGTAATGCTTAGGTTATTTAAAAAATGAAATGCCTTTGTAACAGTTCAGTTTTTGTCGGAAACCCTGATACTTCGAAAGAGATTGTCCATTTTGTACACGAAGTGCATCCAGTTTTTGCCGTAACCCTCTCTACTTTCTTGCACATGCTATTTGTATGAAATTATGATACCATGCCAACTTTCAACCTTTTCTGAGTTCATTTGAATTGCTTTCAATTTCAGGGTCATTTAGCTGGAAAAAAATCAGTAAATGCATGAAAAGAATTTGTTTGCACATAAAATTTCTTCGTGTTTCAAATGCCAAAACACATAACTACCCTAACTATTACAGACATTCCCTCCTGGGTGTGAAACACAGAAGAAAGTGATGATAGTGAAGCCGATCACATCCCAGATCTTTGGGTGTGAAACTTTTTCTTCGCGTGTGTCCCTTTGCGCCGTAACCATGGAAAATCTTCATCATTTAACGGGATGCTCGGGTCAATATTCACTATGAATGGAGCAATTTCATCAAACTTTTCATAATCTTCTAACTTGTCTGTCTTGTCATTCACTCCCATGATGTTTCTCTTCCCAGAAAGAACTATGTGCTGCTTTGGCTCATCGTACGATGCATTCGCTTCCTTATCTTTTCTTTTTCTTGGCTTGCTAGACATGTCCTTCACACAGAAAACCTGTGCCACATCGTTGGCTAGGACGAATGGTTCGTATGCATACGCAAGATTGTTGAGATCCACTGTTGTCATTCCGTACTGCGGGTCTTCCGTTACCCCGCCTCGTGTCATATTGACCCATTTGCACCGAAACAAAGGGACCTTTAAACCACGTCGATAGTCAAGTTCCCATATGTCATGTATATAACCATAATATGTTTCCTTTCCCGTCTTGGTTTCTGCATCAAAGCGGACACCACTGTTTTGGTTGGTGCTCTTCTTATCTTGGGCGATCATGTAAAATGTATTACCATTGATCGCGTACCCTTTGAAAGTCATTATATTCGAAGATGGTAACTGGGACAGCAAGTACAGGTCATCTTCAATAGAGGTGTCATGCATGGTACGTGTCTGCAACCAGTTGGCGAAACTCCTGGTTTGTTCACGTGTAATCCAGTCATCAGACCGCTCCGAGTGTTTGGAGCGTAGCAAATTCTTGTGTTCATCCATATATGGAGCCACCAAGGTGGAATTCTGTAGAACTGTGTAGTGTGCTTCAGTGAGAGAATGTCCGTCCATACATATTATTTGTTCCCCTCCTAGCGTGCCTTTTCCATCCAGTCTGCCCTTATGCCGCGATTCAGGAACACCAATCGGCTTAAGGTCAGGAATAAAGTCAATACAAAACTCAATGACCTCCTCATTTTGATGGCCCTTGGAGATGCTTCCTTCTGGCCTAGCACGGTTATGAACATATTTCTTTAAGACTCCCATGAACCTCTCAAAGGGGAACATATTGTGTAGAAATACAGGACCCAAAACGTTAATCTCTTCGCATAGGTGAACTAGGACGTGCGTCATGATGTTGAAGAAGGATGGTGGGAACACCAACTCGAAACTGACAAGACATTGCACCAAATCATTCTGTAACCTTGGTATGATTTCTGGATCGATTACCTTCTGAGAGATTGCATTGAGAAATGCACATAGATTCACAATGGCTAATCGAACGTTTTTCGGTAGAAGCCCCCTCAATGCAACCGGAAGCAGTTGCGTCATAATCACGTGGCAATCATGAGACTTTAGGTTCTAGTACTTTTTCTCTGCCATGTTTATTATTCCCTTTATATTCGACGAGAAGCCAGACGGTACCTTAATGCTGAGCAGGCATTCAAAGAAGATTTCCTTCTCTTCTTTGGTAAGAGCATAGCTTGCATGACCCTGATGTATGCCATCTTCTCCATGCATATGTTGCTGGTCCTCCCGTGCCTCAGGTGTATCTTTTGTCTTCTCATACACGCCCAAGAAGCCAAGCAGGGTCACACAAAGATTCTTCGTCGCGTGCATCACGTCGATTGCGGAGCGGACCTTTAGGTCTTTCCAATATGGCAGGTCCCAAAATATAGATTTCTTCTTCCACATGGGTGCGCGTCCGTCAGCGTCCTTCGGAACAGGTTGTCCGCCAGGACCCTTTCCAAATATCACCTTCAAATCCTTGACCATATCATGTACATCAGCACCAGTACGGTGGCGAGGCTTCGTCCGGTGATCTGCCTCACCTTTGAAATGCTTGCCTTTCTTTCTTACGGGATGCCTGCTCGGAAGAAATCGACGATGTCCCAGGTACACATTCTTCTTACAACTATTCAAATATATACTGTCGGTATCATCCAAACAGTGCGTGCATCTGCGGTATCCCTTGTTTGTCTATCCTGAAAGGTTACTGAGAGCAGGCCCATCATTGATGGTCACGAACAGCAACGCCTTTAGGTCAAATTCTTCCCCCATGTGCTCATCCCACGCACGTACACCTGTTCCATTCCACAGTTGTAAGAGTTCTTCAACTAATGGCCTTAGGTACACATCAATGTCGTTGCCGGGTTGCTTAGGGCCTTGGATGAGCACTGGCATCATAATGAACTTCCGCTTCATGCACAACCAAGGAGGAAGGTTATACAAACATAGAGTCACAGGCCAGGTGCTATGTTTGCTGCTCTGCTCCCCAAAAGGATTAATGCCATCTGCGCTTAGACCAAACCATACGCTCCTTGCGTCATCTGCAAACTCCTTCCCGTACTTTCTTTCGATTTTTCTCCACTGCAACCCGTTAGCGGGTACTCTCAACTTTCCGTCTTTCTTACGGTCTTCTCTGTGCCATCGCATCGCTTGGCATGCTCTTTGTTTTGGAACAAACGTTTCAACTGTGGTATTATAGGAGAATACCACATCACCTTGGCAGGAATCTTCTTCCTGGGGCGCTCGCCCTCGACATCACCAGGCTCATCGCGGCTGATCTTATAGCGCAATGCACCATATACCGGGCAAGCGTTCAAATCCTCGTACTCACCGTGGTAGAGGACGCAATCATTAGGGCATGCATGTATCTTCTGCACCTCTAACCCTAGAGGGCAGACAGCCTTCTTTGCTTCGTACGTACTCTCGGGCAATTCGTTGTCCTTTGGAAGCATCTTCTTTATCAATACCAACAACTTTCCAAATCCCTTGTCAGATACACCATTCTCTGCCTTCCATTGCAGGAATTCCAGTGTGGTGCCCAACTTTTTCTTGTCACCTACGCAATTCGGGTACAACAATTTTTTGTGATCCTCTAACATGCGCTGCAACTTCTTCTTCTCCAAATCACTTGCGCAGTTTCTCTTTGCATCGGCAATGGCCCGACCAAGATCATCAACGGGCTCATCTGATGCCTCTTCTTCAGCTTCTTCCCGCATTGCCGGCTCAGCTTCTTCCTGCATTACCGGCTCAGCTTCTTCCCCCATTGTTGTATCATCGTATTCAGGGAACCGATGGCCAGGATAGCTATCGTCGTCCTCTTCTTCTTCATTGTCTTCCATCATAACCCCTCTTTCTCCGTGCTTGGTCCAAACATTATAGTGGGGCATGAAACCGGACTCAAACAGGTGGATGTGAATGGTTCTTGACGTAGAGTAATTGTGACCATTCTTACAGCCAGCACATGGACAAGGCATAAAACCATTTGCCCGCTTGTTTGCCTCAGCCGCAAGCAGAAAAGTATGCACGCCCTCAGCGAACTGGGGAGAGCATCGGTCATCGTACATCCATTGCCGCCTCATCTTCATTACACAACACCGAATAGACCAAATTAATACAAGTTCATACATAAAGTTCATACAACACTTAAATGCAACAAAGAAATAACTCTCTAGCTAAAGCATTTAAATGCAACAACAAATGCGATCAAGATCGCAACTAAGGTAACAATTGATCCAACAGCATAATGATACCAAGCCTCACTATCGATGGCATATTTTCTAATCTTTCTAATCTTCAAGCGCATTTTGTCCATCTTGATCTTGTGATCATCGACAACAATGGCAACATGCAACTCCAATTCCATCTTCTCCCCCTCAAATCTTTTCAATTTTTCTTTCAAGTACTCGTTTTCTCTTTCAACTAAATTTATCCTCTCGACAATAGGGTCGGTTGGAATTTCCGGTTCACATACCTCCTAGATAAAAATATCTATGTCAACTTGATGGGCATAATTTGTCATAAACACGAAATGCAACAAATAGTTTTAAAAGAGAATATACCACATTTGAATCATAACAAGGATGAGGGCCGACGGGGACGGATATCAAAACCATGGCACTATGTATAACAAACAACGTACTGGTAAGATAATTATTACACGATTAACTATATATCCAAATCACACACACATCAATTTTTTATATAAAATTTCATGAACAAGAGGCTCACCACAAGGTGGTGCCGGCAACGGGACGGTGCGGGCGATCGACGGTGGTTACGACGGAGATTTAGAAGGCACTAAATAAACCACACCTACATATGCAAACTAAGTGTTATTTTTGACCTCAAATTGCATATAAATCAAATACTAGCACATATATATATTTCCTCCCAAATTACTAAACTCACAAATTAATAACTATATAAAGCATTGCAAGAGCTAATCTAGCAATGAGAGATGAAAGGACAAAGTTGCTAACCTTTGTTATCACTTGAATGGATGGGGGCCTTCAAATCTTGACAAATTTTGGGCAAAATGTGTGATGAGCTCGAGGGGAGAAGAGGAAGAACAGAGAGGAGAGGAGAGGGGAAAGGGGGGAGAACAGAGCAAGCTGGACGAAGGGTTTATATGCAGGAGGACCTATAGTACCGGTTCGTGGCACGAACCGGTACTAAAGGTGCTGGAGGGGGCCCAGACTGACAACATCCTGCCACCACCCTCATTAGTACCGGTTCGTGGCACGAACCGGTGCTAAAGGTTAGCCACGAACCGGTACTAATGAGAGCGGCCCGGCTAGCCATTGGAACCGGCACTATTGTATACATTTGTGCCGGCTCTAATACAAACCGGCACTAATGTGCTTCACGTTTGACCCTTTTTCTACTAGTGTCATTACTCCATACAGACCATTCTGTTTCAACACAATGCCTTTCAGACTCAAAAACACCGGCGCAACATATCAGCGCATGATTCAGACATGTCTGGCCACCCAGATCGGCAAAACAGTAGAGGCATATGTAGACGACGTGGTCGTCAAGACCAAACACGTCGAAACCCTAGTAGACGACTTGAGGCTCACATTCGACAACCTCCGAGCATATGACATTAAGCTCAACCCAGAAAATGTGTTTTCGGCGTACCAGTCGGAAATCTCTTGGGCTTCATTGTATCTGGTAGAGGAATTGAGGCAAACCCAGCCAAGATCCGAGCTCTGTCACAGTTGGATATCCCAAAAGACCTCAAACAAATACAAAAATTAACTGGATGCATGGCGGCTTCAAGCCGCTTCATCTCCCGTCTGGGAGAAAAGGCATTGCCCCTCTATCGCCTCCTCAGGCGCACCGAACACTTCGAGTGGACGGATGCTGCCACGGCCGGACTCAAAGAAATAAAGGCCATATTGGCAACAAATCCGGTCCTGGCCGCACCTAACCTGGGAGAACCACTGTTATTATATATTGCGGCAACACATCAAGTTGTCAGCGCGGTACTCGTCGTCGAACAAGAAACAGAAGGACACAAATTCCCTCTTCAAAAACCAGTGTACTACGTATCCACTGTCTTAACCCCATGCAATTCCCCGTATCCACATTATCAAAAAATAGCGTACGCGGTGTTCATGGCATCCCGAAAGCTGCGACACTACTTCCAAGAGTGTTCGATAACAGTTGCCTCCAAAGTACCTGTCAACGACATTATAAACAACCGCGACGCGACGAGCAGGATTGCAAAATGGGCCATCGAGCTCTTACCATTCGACATAACCTACAAGCCATGGCGAGCTATAAAGTCGCAGGTTTTGGCTGACTTCATCGCCGAATGGACCGAAGCCGAACTCCCTAAAGAGTACGGCGCATACTCCAATTGGATCATGCATTTCGACGGCTCCAAACTGTTGGCCGGCTTGGGGGGTGGCGTCGTATTGATGTCCCCAACCGGAGACACAGTCCAATATGTACTTCAGATAATGTACACGGACTCCAACAATGCAGCCGAATATGAGGCCCTCCTACATGGTCTTCGGATGGCAATCTCCATGGGTATTCAACGCCTAGAGGTGCGCGGGGATTCAAACCTTGCAATATCCCAAGTAAATGGAGACTTTGACGCCAAGGATCCGAAAATGGCAGCCTATCATAACGCTGTCTTAAAAATGTCAGCTCGGTTCGAAGGACTCGAATTCCACCATGTAGCCCGGGATAATAACCAGGCAGCCGACGTATTGGCACGCATCGGCACAAAATGTGATGCCGTCCCTCCCAACATTTTCCTGGAGCGGCTCTTTAAGCCATCCGTAGTATGGGAAGAGGAGTCCGGAAATAACAATCCAAAACCAACCGCACCACCCAACACCGAACATTCTGACACAACTGGTGGCTCTGCCAATGAAATAACACCTTCAGCCCACGAAATAATGGCAGTCATTGCCCCGTGGACGGAACCATTCCTAGCCTACTTAATTAGGCAGGAACTCCCCGAAGACCAAAATGAGGCCCGCTGTATAGTACGGCGATCTAAAGCCTACAAGGTCCATGAGGGAGAGATTTATAAGAAAAGCACAACCGGAGTCCTTCAAAGGTGCATCTCCGAAGAGGAAGGGCGAAATCTTCTGGCTGAAATTCACGCCGGACTCGGCAGGCACCACGCTATAGCCCGAGCCCTTGTAGGCAAGGCCTTCCATACAGGATTCTATTGGCCGACGGCCCGGGCAGATGCTCAGGACTTAGTCGAATGATGCGTGGGTTGCCAGCTCTTTGCTAATCAGAGCCACATGCCACCCACCGCCCTCAAAACCATACCCATCACCTGGCCGTTCATGGTCTGGGGGCTTGACATGGTTGGACCCCTTAAAGGGGGAACCCACAAGCAAAAGTAACTATTGGTCATGGTGGACAAATTCACCAAATGGATAGAGGCCAAGCCAGTTAAAACGGCCGAATCCGGACCCGTGATAGACTTCATATCTGGGGTAGTACACCGCTATGGCGTCCCCCACAGCATCATCACCGATAACGGCACAAACTTCACGGCCGATGAGGTTAAACTCTGGTGCAAAAATATGGGCATCAAGCTCGACTACGATTCAGTCTATCACCCTCAAACTAACGGTCAGGTCGAACGAGCAAATGGTCTAATCATGAGCGGCACCAAACCCAGGTTAGTGCGGTCCCTCACGGAATCTAACACGCACTGGGTAGAGGAGCTCGACTCCGTACTCTGGGGGCTGCGGACCACGCCAAATCGTACTACCGGATTCACAACATTTTTTATGGTATATGGCGCAGAGGCAGTTTTGCCCTGCGATATAATTCATGACTCACCTCGAGTGCACATGTACGAAGAAATAGAAGCCGAGTTGGATCGGCAGGACAGCTTGGACGCATTGGAGGAGGAGCGCGATGTGGCAAAGGCTCGTTCCGCATTCTATCAGTAGCAGGCCCGAAGATATCAAAGCAGAGAAGTACGGGCCAAAACTTACAATGTTGGCGAACTTGTTCTACGCCTACCGGACAAGAAAAAGGACAAACTCAAGCCCAAATGGGAAGGTCCCTTCATCATCGACCAAGTCCTGACCGGCGGAGCATACTGTCTATGAAACGCATCGGACAACCGACTCGAGCCGAACCCATGGAACGCAGCCCGCCTCCGAAGATTCTACGCCTAGCGCCGGACTGAAAGTTCGTCTCCTTCCTCCGTCCACATTTTATACTTCTGTTGTCTTTTGTTTCTCTCTCTTCTCCTCCCTTTTTCATAGAGCCTTTGAGGGCCGATCTGCGCATTGTTCGCACACACTTGATGTGCTACCCGCACTCATTAAACCTGGGGGCTTCTTTAACAGAAGCTTATTTATACGGGCTTTCTGCCCAACACATGTGTCACACTTCCGCATGTACCTTTTATTCACCATTATATGCATCGATATGACTTAAGTTTTGGCCAAGCTGGGTTGCTTGGCTCCGGTGCTTACCCCTACGTTCCTGATTGTTCGGCTAGGAGGTAAAGGGAGCACCTCTGCGATTGTTACTGCCGGGTCAGCCGGATGTGTACCTCAGACTGGGTGAAGCCGAAAGCTAGAGTTCTTAAGGGAATATTCGGTCGGTGACTTGAAAGATGATTTCTTATTACTTATTTATCTGCCCCCAGATGCTTTTCTGCTCTTTTCGCAGTCCGGACATGCACTTTAGGGCATGCCTCCCAGGGAAAGGAACCCCTAACGGAACTATTCTCCCTGGAAGATGTTTCTTTCTAACCATGTAATATAACATAACTAGTTGGGCACTTGTCTGATAAAGCACTAATGACCCCTATGCCTGGTCTCCATGCATGCCTCAGTTTTTTCATAACAGAGAGGGTATTCGGACACACTCCGGACTCTAGGGTCCCGAGGTTGAAGCGAAAAGGTCTGCAACGACAAACGATCTACAATCCGGCTAGAAGGCATTTTACATGTCATTTTAAAATACATTGTCAAATTGACTGACTGTACTCCTCTTCAATCCCGTCTAACAGGCTGTCTAATTTACAGTCCCGTTGGGAATACTTAGCGGCCAACTCTACTTGGCTGTACATTAAGCTCACAGGGATCTCCTTCCCGTCGGGCCCCACAGGTCCGACCTCGGCCATGTGGTGTGGATCCGCCTTCTTGTACCGCGTCTTCACCATAGCTCAGGCCTCCTTGGCGCCTTGACGGCAGGCCGATATCTTCCACAGATGGAAGCGCTGCCGTGCTACCTGAAGCTTCTCCGCAAGCTCTCCAAGGCCCTCTGGTAGGGAGACGGACGGCCATAAGGCCTGGGCAATGCCACTCATCGCCTGCCGAACACGTTCAAGCAGTTGCACCAGCTCGGGAAGTTGGTCACCCGTTGAACCGGGCATTTCCTCCGCAGGGCGACCTGTGAGCACACCTACAGACATATCTCTGTCAATCGACTTCCTCGCCGAACTCTTCTTTTCAAAAGAGTTTGCTCAAGCACTTACTGTAGATGCCGCGACGAAGCCGCTGATTCTCCTTCTGTAACCTTGGTATGATTTCTGGATCGATTACCTTCTGAGAGATTGCATTGAGAAATGCACATAGATTCACAATGGCTAATCGAACGTTTTTCGGTAGAAGCCCCCTCAATGCAACCGGAAGCAGTTGCATCATAATCACGTGGCAATCATGAGACTTTAGGTTCTGGTACTTTTTCTCTGCCATGTTTATTATTCCCTTTATATTCGACGAGAAGCCAGACGGTACCTTAATACTGAGCAGGCATTCAAAGAAGATTTCCTTCTCTTCTTTGGTAAGAGCGTAGCTTGCATGACCCTGATGTATGCCATCTTCTCCATGCATATGTTGCTGGTCCTCCCGTGCCTCAGGTGTATCTTTTGTCTTCTCATACACGCCCAAGAAGCCAAGCAGGGTCACACAAAGATTCTTCGTCGCGTGCATCACGTCGATTGCGGAGCGGACCTTTAGGTCTTTCCAATATGGCAGGTCCCAAAATATAGATTTCTTCTTCCACATGGGTGCGCGTCCGTCAGCGTCCTTCGGAACAGGTTGTCCGCCAGGACCCTTTCCAAATATCACCTTCAAATCCTTGACCATATCATGTACATCAGCACCAGTACGGTGGCGAGGCTTCGTCCCGTGATCTGCCTCACCTTTGAAATGCTTGCCTTTCTTTCTTACGGGATGCCTGCTCGGAAGAAATCGACGATGTCCCAGGTACACATTCTTCTTACAACTATTCAAATATATACTGTCGGTATCATCCAAACAGTGCGTGCATCTGCGGTATCCCTTGTTTGTCTATCCTGAAAGGTTACTGAGAGCAGGCCCATCATTGATGGTCACGAACAGCAACGCCTTTAGGTCAAATTCTTCCCCCATGTGCTCATCCCACGCACGTACACCTGTTCCATTCCACAGTTGTAAGAGTTCTTCAACTAATGGCCTTAGGTACACATCAATGTCGTTGCCGGGTTGCTTAGGGCCTTGGATGAGCACTGGCATCATAATGAACTTCCGCTTCATGCACAACCAAGGAGGAAGGTTATACAAACATAGAGTCACAGGCCAGGTGCTATGTTTGCTGCTCTGCTCCCCAAAAGGATTAATGCCATCTGCGCTTAGACCAAACCATACGCTCCTTGCGTCCTCTGCAAACTCCTTCCCGTACTTTCTTTCGATTTTTCTCCACTGCAACCCGTCAGCGGGTACTCTCAACTTTTCGTCTTTCTTACGGTCTTCTCTGTGCCATCGCATCGCTTGGCATGCTCTTTGTTTTGGAACAAACGTTTCAACCGTGGTATTATAGGAGAATACCACATCACCTTGGCAGGAATCTTCTTCCTGGGGCGCTCGCCCTCGACATCACCAGGCTCATCGCGGCTGATCTTATAGCGCAATGCACCATATACCGGGCAAGCGTTCAAATCCTCGTACTCACCGCGGTAGAGGATGCAATCATTAGGGCATGCATGTATCTTCTGCACCTCTAACCCTAGAGGGCAGACAGCCTTCTTTGAGTCGTACATACTCTCGGGCAATTCGTTGTCCTTTGGAAGCATCTTCTTTATCAATACCAACAACTTTCCAAATCCCTTGTCAGATACACCATTCTCTGCCTTCCATTGCAGGAATTCCAGTGTGGTGGCCAACTTTTTCTTGTCACCTACACAATTCGGGTACAACAATTTTTTGTGATCCTCTAACATGCGCTGCAACTTCTTCTTCTCCAAATCACTTGCGCAGTTTCTCTTTGCATCGGCAATGGCCCGACCAAGATCATCAACGGGCTCATCTGATGCCTCTTCTTCAGCTTCTTCCCGCATTGCCGGCTCAGCTTCTTCCCGCATTACCGGCTCAACTTCTTCCCCCATTGTTGTATCATCGTATTCCGGGAACCGATGGCCAGGATAGCTATCGTCGTCCTCTTCTTCTTCATTGTCTTCCATCATAACCCCTCTTTCTCCGTGCTTGGTCCAAACATTATAGTGGGGCATGAAACCGGACTCAAACAGGTGGATGTGAATGGTTCTTGACGTAGAGTAATTGTGACCATTCTTACAGCCAGCACATGGACAAGGCATAAAACCATTTGCCCGCTTGTTTGCCTCAGCCGCAAGCAGAAAAGTATGCACGCCCTCAGCGAACTGGGGAGAGCATCGGTCATCGTACATCCATTGCCGCCTCATCTTCATTACACAACACCGAATAGACCAAATTAATACAAGTTCATACATAAAGTTCATACAACACTTAAATGCAACAAAGAAATAACTCTCTAGCTAAAGCATTTAAATGCAACAACAAATGCGATCAAGATCACAACTAAGGTAACAATTGATCCAACAGCATAATGATACCAAGCCTCACTATCGATGGCATATTTTCTAATCTTTCTAATCTTCAAGCGCATTTTCTCCATCTTGATCTTGTGATCATCGACAACAATGGCAACATGCAACTCCAATTCCATCTTCTCCCCCTCAAATCTTTTCAATTTTTCTTTCAAGTACTCGTTTTCTCTTTCAACTAAATTTATCCTCTCGACAATAGGGTCGGTTGGAATTTCCGATTCACATACCTCCTAGATAAAAATATCTATGTCAACTTGATGGGCATAATTTGTCATAAACACGAAATGCAACAAATAGTTTTAAAAGAGAATATACCACATCTGAATCATAACAAGGACGAGGGCCGACGGGGATGGATATCAAAACCATGGCACTATGTATAACAAACAACGTACTGGTAAGATAATTATTACACGATTAACTATATATCCAAATCACACAAACATCAATTTTTTATATAAAATTTCATGAACAAGAGGCTCACCACAAGGTGGTGCCGGCAACGGGACGGTGCGGGCGATCGATGGTGGTTACGACGGAGATTTAGAAGGCACTAAGTAAACCACACCTACATATGCAAACTAAGTGTTATTTTTGACCTCAAATTGCATATAAATCAAATACTAGCACATATATGTATTTCCTCCCAAATTACTAAACTCACAAATTAATAACTATATAAAGCATTGCAAGAGCTAATCTAGCAATGAGAGATGAAAGGACAAAGTTGCTAACCTTTGTTATCACTTGAATGGATGGGGGCCTTCAAATCTTGACAAATTTTGGGCAAAATGTGTGATGAGCTCGAGGGGAGAAGAGGAAGAACAGAGAGGAGAGGAGAGGGGAAAGGGGGGAGAACAGAGCGAGCTGGACGAAGGGTTTATATGCAGGAGGACCTATAGTACCGGTTCGTGGCACGAACCGGTACTAAAGGTGCTGGAGGGGGCCCAGACTCACAACATCCTGCCACCACCCTCATTAGTACCGGTTCGTGGCACGAACCGGTGCTAAAGGTTAGCCATGAACTGTTACAAATGAGAGCGGCCCGGCTAGCCGTTGGAAACGGCACTATTGTATACATTTGTGCCGGCTCTAATACAAACCGGCACTAATGTGCTTCACGTTTGACCCTTTTTCTACTAGTGTCATTACTCCATACGGACCATTCTGTTTCAACACAATGCCTTTCAGACTCAAAAACACCGGCGCAACATATCAGCGCATGATTCAGACATGTCTGGCCACCCAGATCGGCAAAACAGTAGAGGCATATGTAGACGACGTGGTCGTCAAGACCAAACACGTCGAAACCCTAGTAGACAACTTGAGGCTCACATTCGACAACCTCCGAGCATATGACATTAAGCTCAACCCAGAAAATGTGTTTTCGGCGTACCAGTCGGAAATCTCTTGGGCTTCATTGTATCTGGTAGAGGAATTGAGGCAAACCCAGCCAAGATCCGAGCTCTGTCACAGTTGGATATCCCAAAAGACCTCAAACAAATACAAAAATTAACTGGATGCATGGCGGCTTCAAGCCGCTTCATCTCCCGTCTGGGAGAAAAGGCATTGCCCCTCTATCGCCTCCTCAGGCGCACCGAACACTTCGAGTGGACGGATGCTGCCACGGCCGGACTCAAAGAAATAAAGGCCATATTGGCAACAAATCCGGTCCTGGCCGCACCTAACCTGGGAGAACCACTGTTATTATATATTGCGGCAACACATCAAGTTGTCAGCGCGGTACTCGTCGTCGAACAAGAAACAGAAGGACACAAATTCCCTCTTCAAAAACCAGTGTACTACGTATCCACTGTCTTAACCCCATGCAAGTCCCCGTATCCACATTATCAAAAAATAGCGTACGCGGTGTTCATGGCATCCCGAAAGCTGCGACACTACTTCCAAGAGTGTTCGATAACAGTTGCCTCCAAAGTACCTGTCAACGACATTATAAACAACCGCGACGCGACGAGCAGGATTGCAAAATGGGCCATCGAGCTCTTACCATTCGACATAACCTACAAGCCACGGCGAGCTATAAAGTCGCAGGTTTTGGCTGACTTCATCGCCGAATGGACCGAAGCCAAACTCCCTAAAGAGTACGGCGCATACTCCAATTGGATCATGCATTTCGACGGCTCCAAAATGTTGGCCGGCTTGGGGGCTGGCGTCGTATTGATGTCCCCAACCGGAGACACAGTCCAATATGTACTTCAGATAATGTACACGGACTCCAACAATGCAGCCGAATATGAGGCCCTCCTACATGGTCTCCGGATGGCAATCTCCATGGGTATTCAACGCCTAGAGGTGCGCGGGGATTCAAACCTTGCAATATCCCAAGTAAATGGAGACTTTGACGCCAAGGATCCGAAAATGGCAGCCTATCATAACGCTGTCTTAAAAATGTCAGCTCGGTTCGAAGGACTCGAATTCCACCATGTAGCCCGGGATAATAACCAGGCAGCCGACGTATTGGCACGCATCGGCACAAAATGTGATGCCGTCCCTCCCAACATTTTCCTGGAGCGGCTCTTTAAGCCATCCGTAGTATGGGAAGAGGAGTCCGGAAATAACAATCCAAAACCAACCGCACCACCCAACACCGAACATTCTGACACAACTGGTGGCTCTGCCAATGAAATAACACCTTCAGCCCACGAAATAATGGCAGTCATTGCCCCGTGGACGGAACCATTCCTAGCCTACTTAATTAGGCAGGAACTCCCCGAAGACCAAAATGAGGCCCGCTGTATAGTACGGCGATCTAAAGCCTACAAGGTCCATGAGGGAGAGATTTATAAGAAAAGCACAACCGGAGTCCTTCAAAGGTGCATCTCCGAAGAGGAAGGGCGAAATCTTCTGGCTGAAATTCACGCCGGACTCGGCAGGCACCACGCTATAGCCCGAGCCCTTGTAGGCAAGGCCTTCCATACAGGATTCTATTGGCCGACAGCCCGGGCAGATGCTCAGGACTTAGTCGAACGATGCGTGGGTTGCCAGCTCTTTGCTAATCAGAGCCACATGCCACCCACCGCCCTCAAAACCATACCCATCACCTGGCCGTTCATGGTCTGGGGGCTTGACATGGTTGGACCCCTTAAAGGGGGAACCCACAAGCAAAAGTAACTATTGGTCATGGTGGACAAATTCACCAAATGGATAGAGGCCAAGCCAGTTAAAACGGCCGAATCCGGACCCGTGATAGACTTCATATCTGGGGTAGTACACCGCTATGGCGTCCCCCACAGCATCATCACCGATAACGGCACAAACTTCACAGCCGACGAGGTTAAACTCTGGTGCAAAAATATGGGCATCAAGCTCGACTACGATTCAGTCTATCACCCTCAAACTAACGGTCAGGTCGAACGAGCAAATGGTCTAATCATGAGCGGCACCAAACCCAGGTTAGTGCGGTCCCTCACGGAATCTAACACGCACTAGGTAGAGGAGCTCGACTCCGTACTCTGGGGGCTGCGGACCATGCCAAATCGTACTACCGGATTCACAACATTTTTTATGGTATATGGCGCAGAGGCAGTTTTGCCCTGCGATATAATTCATGACTCACCTCGAGTGCACATGTACGAAGAAACAGAAGCCGAGTTGGATCGGCAGGACAGCTTGGACGCATTGGAGGAGGAGCGCGATGTGGCAAAGGCTCGTTCCGCATTCTATCAGTAGCAGGCCCGAAGATATCAAAGCAGAGAAGTACGGGCCAAAACTTACAATGTTGGCGAACTTGTTCTACGCCTACCGGACAAGAAAAAGGACAAACTCAAGCCCAAATGGGAAGGTCCCTTCATCATCGACCAAGTCCTGACCGGCGGAGCATACTGTCTATGAAACGCATCGGACAACTGACTCGAGCCGAACCCATGGAACGCAGCCCGCCTCCGAAGATTCTACGCCTAGCGCCGGACTGAAAGTTCGTCTCCTTCCTCCGTCCACATTTTATACTTCTGTTGTCTTTTGTTTCTCTCTCTTCTCCTCCCTTTTTCATAGAGCCTTTGAGGGCCGATCTGCGCATTGTTCGCACACACTTGATGTGCTACCCGCACTCATTAAACCTGGGGGCTTCTTTAACAGAAGCTTATTTATACGGGCTTTCTGCCCAACACATGTGTCACACTTCCGCATGTACCTTTTATTCACCATTATATGCATCGATATGACTTAAGTTTTGGCCAAGTTGGGTTGCTTGGCTCCTGTGCTTACCCCTACGTTCCCGATTGTTCGGCTAGGAGGTAAAGGGAGCACCTCTGCGATTGTTACTGCCGGGTCAGCCGGATGTGTACCTCAGACTGGGTGAAGCCGAAAGCTAGAGTTCTTAAGGGAATATTCGGTCGGTGACTTGAAAGATGATTTCTTATTACTTATTTATCTGCCCCCAGATGCTTTTCTGCTCTTTTCGCAGTCCGGACATGCACTTTAGGGCATGCCTCCCAGGGAAAGGAACCCCTAACAGAACTATTCTCCCTGGAAGATGTTTCTTTCTAACCATGTAATATAACATAACTAGTTGGGCACTTGTCTGATAAAGCACTAATGACCCCTATGCCTGGTCTCCATGCATGCCCCGGTTTTTTCATAACCGAGAGGGTATTCGGACACACTCCGGACTCTAGGGTCCCGAGGTTGAAGCGAAAAGGTCTGCAACGACAAACGATCTACAATCCGGCTAGAAGGCATTTTACATGTCATTTTAAAATACATTGTCAAATTGACTGACTGTACTCCTCTTCAATCCCGTCTAATAGGCTGTCTAATTTACAGTCCCGTTGGGAATACTTAGCGGCCAACTCTACTTGGCTGTACATTAAGCTCATAGGGATCTCCTTCCCGTCGGGCCCCACAGGTCCGACCTCGGCCATGTGGTTTGGATCCGCCTTCTTGTACCGCGTCTTCACCATAGCTCAGGCCTCCTTGGCGCCTTGACGGCAGGCCGATATCTTCCACAGATGGAAGCGCTGCCGTGCTACCTGAAGCTTCTCCGCAAGCACTCCAAGGCCCTCTGGTAGGGAGACGGACGGCCATAAGGCCTGGGCAATGCCACTCATCGCCTGCCGAACACGTTCAAGCAGTTGCACCAGCTCGGGAAGTTGGTCACCCGTTGAACCGGGCATTTCCTCCGCAGGGCGACCTGTGAGCACACCTACAGACATATCTCTGTCAATCGACTTCCTCGCCGAACTCTTCTTTTCAAAAGAGTTTGCTCAAGCACTTACTGTAGATGCCGCGACGAAGCCGCTGATTGTCCTTCACGGAGCCAGACAGCTGGGCCCGAACACCTTTTAGCTCTTCTCCAAGCTGGGTGTGGGCATCTTGGAGTTTGTTCCTCTCCTGCTGCACCTTCATAAGCACCCTCTCGCCGGCCTTCAGCTGGCGCAGTAGCTGTTGCTTGTCCGGATCAAGTCCGGCAACATCTGCAATATTATTGTCAGACTTATACGCATGCCGCACACTGCTTATCTTTTTGAAATTTGTGTTACCAGAGGGGATCTCTGTGTCTCCTCCTGTGGCGGCTAGTGTGACCTCAAGTTGGGCCTTGCACTCTTATAGCTCCTAGGACAATTGGGTATTCTTCTCCGTAAGATCCTGCATATCAAATGATCCTTAAATCAGTTATTTTAACTACTTTAAGTCTCGGGGGCTACTGGCATATACAACTATTAAAACCCCTTACCCATATGTCTTTTACATACTGCTCCGTGGCTCTGGTTAAACCATCTTGAGCGGCACGGAGGTGCGTGTCTCCCGTGTTAAAGGCATTTGACGCTTCCGGGGAGAAACACGCATCACGAAGAACTGTCCGGCGGCGCCTATGATTCATGGCGCTCTCCACCTCAGACCTAGTGGCGGACAGCCTGTCGGCATCCTCCGTTGGAGGAGCATCCGGCTTGCACCTTGCGCTCGCCTCCCCCTCTGGACCAGGTGTTGGAGCCTGGCTGGCAGAGGCTTGGTTGGCAACCTCTCCGGGCACAGTCCGGCGAGCACTCTTTCTCCTGAAAAAGTCACGAGCATCAATATACTCTACAGGGGGCTTTTCCTTAAAGACGGTGGCATGCCATACCGTTGCGGCGACGTTTCAATCCGCACCGCACCCCTCTTTCGCCTGCTGGGCCAAACTGACCCTTGTTGGTCAGCCGCCATGGGATCAGCTTCCCGCCTCGAAGGCACCTCCTGCGAGACACCGTCGGTATACGGCGGTTAGAAATAAGCAAGGATGAAGTAATGGTGCCAGGGCTCTGGTCATAGTTACCTGGGAAGCCGGAGATAAACCGGGGTAGTCAGCCGTAATGGCGACTAGAGCATTGTCCATGCTAAGTTGGTGGAACACCCCGTCAATCAGCTCCACCTTTATGTCCGGATCCTCTTCGGAGGCCGGGTCAAGGGATCTTCCTGGATCCTCGGGTTGTGGAGCCGGACTGTGTATGCCCTCCACATCCCGGCGCAGTTCCTGCATCAAAATCATAAAGTAAGACACTTACCTTTGAAAGCACGGATTGGATGAATAAACATCCGCTTACCCAGCTCCTAGAGTTATTCATGGAGAATCCGTTCAATGGGCTCGTTTCGAGGAAGTCCTCCTTCTCCCCCTTGTACAAGCAGGACAGGATCTTCACCAGATCTTCGGCCGATCCCGGCCCTTTGCGGCCATGATGGGTGGCGTCATTCTCCCCGTTGAAATCCCACATGGGCTGGCCCCTATATTGGAGCGGCTGCACCCCTCGCATAATGCACGTGCCCTTGACTCCAATCATGGTCAATCCAGAATGAGCTAGCAACCTTATCCGGCCCATCAGACAATGGACGCTCTTGTCATCCTCCTGTTGAGGGCTCCGCGGGCGCCAACTCAGGCGTTTCTTCAGAGGAGCATTGCTGAACTCCGGGAGGCCGATCCGAACTGGGTCCGGCAGTGGAGCATCTTCCACATAAAACCATTCCGACGGCCAGTCTTCAGACGCCTTCTTTGGGGTTCCGGATAGATATCCGGTCCCTGCGATGCGCCATATTTCGGCTCCGCCCACTTGATATATCGACCCCTCGTGAGAACGGGGTACGAGGCAAAACAGTCTCTTCCACAGCGTGAAATGGGGCTCGATTCCCAGGAACAGCTCGCAAAGAGCTACGAAGCCCGCAATGTGCAGAATGGAGGCGGGCGTGAGGTGATGAAGCTGGAGTCCATAGAACTCCAGAAGCCCCCGGAGAAACGGATGTATGGGAAATCCGAGCCCCCTTATTAGATAAGGGACGAAACACACCCGCTCTCCTTTGGAGGGACTGGGGGTGTTCTCCGCCTGCTTTCCGCCTTTGTAGGTGGCCAGCCCGGCTCGAACCGGGACCATAAAGTCCGGAGGAAGGTATCCCTCCGCTTGGAGCGTCACCAGCTCGCTGTGTGGGACTGAACATCTCCTCCAATCTCCTGGCTGAGGGCTGGGAGCGCGAGAGGAGGAGCTGCGTCGACGGTCCATGATGGAGTGGATTTTGGTCAGAAGCGCTCCGATGAGTACTCGCGGAAGGAGGATGGTGTGATTTGGATCTGGATTTTTGCCTCTCTTATAGGCAGCCTATTCGCGCAGCTAGGGGGTAAAATGTAAAAATACCCTGGCCTTTCGCATTCGTACGACACGTGGAAGAGGGCCATTATTGGGCGTGGAAGCCAAGGAGCGCAACAT
The DNA here is from genome assembly GCA_963921465.1 of Triticum timopheevii. Lineage (NCBI taxonomy): Eukaryota > Viridiplantae > Streptophyta > Magnoliopsida > Poales > Poaceae > Triticum > Triticum timopheevii. The sequence continues at coordinate 47,630,517 of OY997268.1, read as the reverse complement.
TTATAAGGAAGTCGGACACTATTCGGCAAACACACGGAATTTGGAGGAGAACCCGCCTTGCAATGCCGAAGACAATGTACGCGCCGGACTCATTGTTGTTGAAGCCTGGTTCGGGGGCTACTGAGTGAGTCCTGGACTAGGTGGTGTCCGGATAGCCGAACTATCATCACCGGCCGGACTCCAAGACTATGAAGATACAAGATTGAAGACTTCGTCCCGTGTCCGGATGGGACTTGGCGTGGAAGGCAAGCTTGGCAATACGAATATGTAGATCTCCTACCATTGTAACCGACTCTGTGTAACCCTAGCCCTCTCCGGTGTCTATATAAACCGGAGGGTTTTAGTCCATAGGACGAACAACAATCATACCATAGGCTAGCTTCTAGGGTTTAGCCTCCTTGATCTCGTGGTAGATCCACTCTTGTACTACCCATATCATCAATATCAATCAAGCAGGAGTAGGGTTTTACCTCCATCGAGAGGGCCCGAACCTAGGTAAAAACATCATGTCCCTTGTCTCCTGTTACCATCCGCCTAGACGCACAGTTCGAGACCCCCTACCCGAGATCCGCCGGTTTTGACACCGACAACCACCCTGATGAAATTACTGGCAGAGGAGATAGAAGTCTTCTTTTAGGATAGGCCAGCAAGCTTTCAAAAAGGCGCCATTGAAACCATCGGGGCCAGGGGCCCGATCAGGCAGCATTGCCACAACCACAGCATCAATCTCTTTATGTGTAAATGGAGCCACAAGAGTGGCAAACAGCACCTCTTCCTTGAGAAGATTATCTAGGTTGAACTTCATAGGCGAGGGAATAGGTTGCCCCATCCGAGTTTTGAAAGCCTCAAAGAGGACAGATTCCTTGCCTGCATGATCCTCAACAACACTGCCATCAACAGTTTTCAGAGAGCTAATGTAATTCTTTCTGTAACATTCAGTAGCCACAGTTTGAAAAAAAAATGAATTCTCACCCCCGAATTGGATCCATCTAATGGTGCATCGTTTTTTCCAATAATCTTTCTGATGTTGGAGAAGCCTCAAGAGATGTTTTTTGAGGATATTGCGAAAGTTTCGCGTAGGAGTTGTAAGTGGCCTGCGATCTTCAATATTATCTAGCTCCAGAAGCATTTTATTAGTATTTTCAATAGCAATGTTTAAGCGGGAAATATTCTTACTCCAATTCTTGAGAGCATATTGCACAGCCTTGAGCTTTTGTCCAATCCTGGCAGCCGCGTTGGACTGTCTATTGTATTTGATGGGTTTATTCCAAGCTTGTGCCACAACCTCCATAAACCCTGGGTGGGCAATCCAGTATGTTTCAAACCTGAAGAGCTTACTTTTTGGCATAGTTGTTTGGATGACCATAGAGCAAGGAGTATGGTCGCAGACTGGCTTCCCCAAAGGAATCACCAAAGTGTTAGGGAACGATATGGTCCAGTTGAGTGTGGTAAAAAACCAATCGAGTTGTTCCAGGAGCGGTTGCTGCTGCATATTGGACCAGGTATAAGCTCTGCCCTTAATGGGCAATTCAGTGAGGTTTTGTTCACGAATAAAGTCATTAAATGTGAACATATCCTAGACATTCCCACCAGGTTTGTTGCGGTTATCAGGCGAACGAATGTAATAAAAGTCACCAAGAATAAGCCAGTCTTCAGCAGAAGGGATATCCAAATCAAATAACCACGTGGTGAAAGACGTACGAAGATCACCTTGACAGGGGCCGTACACATTGACAAGTTTCCAACGGTGATTAGATTGCGTGGAGGTAAACTCAACTCCTAACGCAAATTGCTTAGACACGAAAACCCTGCCCGTGAAAACACTACTGTTCCAGATCGTAATAATGCCACCCGAAGCGCCGTGTGAGGGAATATACGCAAATTGATCAAAACATCGTGGGCATAAAGATTTGAGAGTGGCAGCGTCAAAAGATGGCATCTTAGATTCTTGTAGGCAAATCACCGCGCAACCACTAGCCTGAATCGCATTACTAAGTGCTAAATGTTTCTCGGGTGCATTAAGACCACGCACATTCCAGCAGAGTACATTCCAGTTGCACAAAAGCATCGAGGTATGAAAAGTTCAGATGATTGCAGAAGATAAATAAGAAACCCACCTATTCCTCGGACAGGGCCGAGGTAGTGAGCTCTTCAGCGGGCACCGTGCAAAGGTTGGAGCCAATGGCCTACATGGTGGGGATGGGTGTTCGTGGTGGGATCGAATCAGCAGCATCGTCTCCGGGGGCATCAACAGAAGTGTAATCCAGAGGAGTATCTTCAGTAGCCTCTAGAGTAGAGGGGATGATACGAGGCTTGACTCTGGACTTGGTCTGACGACAGTCAGAGGCATGAGGGACCCGGAAGCTTTGTCTTTACCGTTAATGCATCTACCAATGAAGAGAGCAAAATAATGTATAGCAGGAAAATGAATGCTCCCTATGGTAGCTTGTGCTATATCCCTAGATTCTCCCACAGTAATACTAGCAAGAAAGTCTTTATATTCAGATTTGTGGGGATCATTAACATTGCCCCACTACGGGAGTTTGCAAGCAGTTGTAAAATCTTCGAAGTCCATGGTATAAGATTATCATAAATATCAAACAGGACACTCTGAGAATTACGTGAAGATTTATATTTGAACCTTCTCACGAATGAATCACTCAATTGATAGTACTGAGGACACTTATCTTGTAAGAAGTCCTCAAGATCGGCATTACGCACATATGCGTCAAATTCATCCTTAAAGCCCGCATTGACCATAAAATCGTCTGATGGCCACTCACAAGCTCGTACTTCTGCGTCCCTCGGTGGTTCATCGTCTTGCCCACGCATAGCAAGCCTGGGTCCTTTCTTTATTGAGGAACCACCTTGGTACATTCTCCTAGACATATTTCTTTTTCTGAAAAATTTCTGAAATTTTAGTAACTTCAAAATAAAAGTGAATAAAACTAAACAAGATTGGTAGCAACTACTCCTACAAGTGCCTCGAGCCTATATCCTGCATTAGATTTACTTGGGACCTCATAAATTTGACATGCAAGATCAAGAACGGGGTCACCTATGCAGCAAAAATTTGCAATGAATAAAGCACTAGAACAAAAACTAATTGGACCAATGGAGGAGTCACATACCAAGCAACCACTACTAGGGAAAAGGCTAGCAGCAGCGTGGGTTTTAGATGTATCAGTAGCGCGGGTACCCGCGCTACTAATACAGCGCTATAGCTAACTCATAGCAGTAGCGCGTGCGCACCCGCGCTACTGCTACACAAGTGTAGCAGCAGCGCGGTTATGGGAAGCTCGCTACCGCTAGTAGCGCTAGCGCTCTTTGGCAGGACGCGCTACTGCTAACTTTTGTACACTCGCTACTGCTAATTTAAGTAGTTTTTTTGGCATATTTGTTTTGTATTTGAACTGGCTTGTTAGAAGAATCTTTAGCACATAGAAATGTCATCATGATACACATACAAATGCCTGCGAGACCACAAATGTAATCATAGCATGTACATACAAATAGTCTCTTCATAATCATCATCCAACACAAAGTGATATCTTGTCATCATCTCGAAAATAGCAATACATGCAAGTCTCGAATACTTGCAACTACAACAACGTCATCCATCTAAACAAAGGTATACGCAAGAAGTGCTATCACTATGAGTGAGAGCGGAACCATGCAGTACATGAGGTGGCGGTTACGAGTCCTCTCTCGCGCTAGCGTGAACCTCAAGTAACTAGCTTCTCCTTCTTGTCTGCTTTTGAAGCCTTTATGGCTGGCGCCCGTGAACCCATTCACTTGCGCCTGACACTCATGCCACTCGTTGTACACCCCCGGAACCTTCCCTTTGTACACGACATAGCATTTCCATCTCGCCATCAAGAAACTAGGTACCTGTTAGAGATGCATGTTCATGAAGAGGATGTACAATCATATATATGCAACAAAATATACTAGAGCAACACCAAAAAAGAAAGGTTAGCAACTAGATGCAACATATACAGTACGCAAATTAATTAACTAGAGGTACGCAGGTCATCATACGCAAACTAACAAAGTAGCGTTACGCAAGTTCGGCAGGGACCGTGGACATCACAAAGTTTCATCGCTACAAAAAGTATACAAGTTCAACCGACACATATCATCATCATTGGCATCATAAATCACTAGAAGTTCCATCCTTCCATATCATCGAGGACGAACCCTAGCTGCTTGAACGGCGTGAGGTCTAGACGTTGCATGCCTATGCGAGTTCGGACGTCAGCTCGCGATATAGGGCCGTGGTGGAACATCCCCTTCTCATCGACGACTTCTTTCATGATGATCGTCGCAATGTCGCTTTGGATGAGAAAGAAGTCATCTCTAAGTTTATAATTCGCTTCTCCATGAGATTCTAGCCACTTGTGGATATGATCATCATTTCTGCTGTTAATGCGAAGCTTTTAGTGATCCGTGTTGAACTGAATCATGAGATGGACGATGTAGAATCCATCCTTCTTGCTTGGTTTTGGGACATGGATGCAGGAGAAGTTAGTTTTATGCGCGAAACCCATCTTCTTGTTCCTTTGTTTCCTGATATGCACGTGGCCACCTCTAAAGCTGAATCCTTGGAGAGCATCATCTAGAATATTCATTATGTGGGTGTAGTCCTTTTTCTCGTAGTCTCTAGAAGGGTCAAAATACACGGCGTGGGAGACTTGCGGGTAAAGAACGATAAGGACGGCGCGCCCGTTGCTGCGGGGAAAAGACACCTCAAATTATTCCCCATATGAGAGAGAAGGAATGATTGAAATGTACGAAAGGGTTGTCCGGAACTGACTTACTTTGGATGATAAGGCACGAGGACAATTTCCCGGTCCTTATTCTGTACCATGATGTTTTGGAGGTACTCCCTAGCAGTTTCACGCTCAAAGTCGCCGAGACTCAAGAAAGACTCATGCATGTAGTACGGATCCGCCACACAGATTTGCGAGACTTCTTCACTCTTCATGACAGAGCTCATATGTAGCACAAAAAGGCGGACGATAGTAAAATCAAGCCGCCTTGTTAGAAACATCTCAAAGATATGGTCAAACCGCAGGAAGAACACCTCCGCGGGCCGTGTGTCGACGTAGCACTTCCCCTCAGGCACACGAGCCGCGTATGTCGGATATCCTGGATCCTTTGAGGCTAGTAGGCTTTTCTCAGTCGACAGCACATGGTTGTGCAGTCTCCTGAGATCCCCTGATAGTGCCTCCAGCGGTTTCGACAGTAGCATCGGCTCGCCCGTGAGATGGAACATGACCGCACCTTTCACGGGTACACGCTCTTCAGAATGCATCGTCTGGCTGCTGTGTGCTCTAGCTTGTTTGGAGGCAGTTACCTTCCCCAATCTCTTCCTCTCCTTTTTCTTGGGCACACCTTCCAGACCCTTCCTTAACCCCTGCCCAAGTGTTCCCGGGCTAAGTACTGTACGACCCTCGCGCCCGGCTAGTTGAGCCTGTGTTGAGGCGGCATCTTTAGGCGTGTCCTGTGAGGATTTCATGAAGAGAGACTTTTTGCAATCCATGGTACGGCCCTGCCCGGGCATATCATCCATATCCTCATTAGCAAGCTGATAGCCCGATTCATCATATGGTTGACTCATCATATCTATGTCACAGTCATACGCGTTTGTATTGAGGTAATCCATAGGGTCGACCTCCGTCTCATCATCCATTCTCTGTTCTACAGGAGAAATTACATCAGCCAGTACTATTGCACCCCCTTCATCATGTTGTCCGCCGCTCTCACCCAGCACTACTACAGGAGCTGGTAATTGCTAGTTATTGGTGTGCTCTCGGCCGGCTCCAGGCGAATAAGATTCTTCGGCCATAGCAGCACCCAACCCTTGCAGCGTCCAATCCGCGGCGGGGTCTCATCGTCCGCTCCCACATGCTGTACTGGAGGAGGCAAATCCTCGTGCCCTGATTTCACACTGGTTAAGCTAACCCTGAAGTGCCCAGTGGGGATCGGCTGGTTGTGGAATGTGCGTTGAGAGGGGTCCATTATCATCCCCTTTCCCACGTCCACCTTCTGGCCTTTGATCAAGTAGAGTATGGTGCATGGGGTTTCTTTCGCCTGCAAACACATATGTCTGTGGTGTAAAACAAACGAAAGGCAACAAAATGGAATATTATCTATCTATCTATCTATCTATATATATATATATATATATATATATATATATATGTTGGTGCGACATGTAATTACCGTGACGGCGTCGAGCTCAGCTAAAGATGAAGGCCCACCTAGCGCGCCTGAGACTGAGGACGGGCTGCTATGAGCGGGAGCAGCTGCGAGAGGAGGCCCGGTTGCTTGAGCAAGTGATGGTGCGATGGTGTTGTATTTCATGGAGTTGCTCGCGACGAAACTGGGCATCGAGAAATCATGTACCGTCTTGTCTAGATTTTCCTTCGCCCAGTTGATGATAACTGGAACCAAGTTAGTAGCAAAATCATTTCTGCAGGCAGTTACAGCTGCATTGACTGCCTGCTATAGCAACTCATATTTGTGCTCGGCTGCTTTTTTCGCGTCCTCAGCTGCTTTTTTCTTGACCGGAAGCTTCACCTTTGCATTGATGTCCTCCTGACTAAACTTCTTTTTCTGCTTCTTGGCCTCCGGGCCGTCGTTGTAAAACACCTCCCACATGGCACCGTCTCCAGCGTCGTGCACATGACCATATTGCGGCCGCTGGTCCAACGGGAGTCCCTTAAGTTCGTTCAAGGCCCGGTTGAGAGGGGTGTCCCACTTGGGCCTCATCGGAGAAGTAGGGCTTTCGGCTGCAAGCCGGTGTTGCTTCTCCAATAGTCTAATCAATTTCCTCATGATCTTGTCCGTGTAAAAAACCTTTTTCTCCTTGTCCCACCTGTAGCGGGGCCTGATGAAGGCATGCTCCAAGGGGTTGGTGAACTTCGCGAAGGGGTCTGGGAGACCCGCGGCTTCACGTTCCGCGTCCTCCTTATCCCATATGGGCCTTTTACCGAGGTAGCCACGGCTTCCGAGGCGATGCTTCCCCGTGTTCCTTTGCTGAAGGCTTTTGAATTTCGCAGCCTTAGCCTTGGCTGCCTCGCTAGCGCAAGTGTCCTTGAACTTTTCGAACTCCTCTTCCGTAAGTGTCGGATTTTCCTCCAGAATCTTGGACAGGGATTCATCAGCCTCAATAGCTTGTTTCACCCTCCCTTTCCAGGAGGCCAAATCATTGCTGAACATGCCCATGGCGTGATTGTTAATCTTTTTCATCTTCGGATCATCCCACGGTTGTTCTATGTTATCATCCCGGTCGGGGAACTTGAATCTCTTGTGCAACTTCGTTAGGAGCAACTGCGTCAAATGTTCTTTACTCCTTAAGTCATCGTCGTTGATGCTCGCGCATTCCCGTAGGATGCATCCTACTTGGTTCCCATAGCACTTGCGAGGTTCTTCCGGTTCTAATGGCTCAAACTTGCCAGGTGCCATCTTTGTGATCACAAGTCGTCCAATCCCTAGTTTGGTAGGTTTTCGTATCCTCTGCTTCTTATGCTTCCTCTTTTCGGTATCGGCATCGGGGCCGGTACCTTCCCCGCCGGTACCTTCCCCGCCGGTACCTTCCCCACCGGTCTCGGTGCCACCATCGGTGTCGGCACCGTCGGTGTCGGCGCCATCGGTGTCGATGTCGGCATCAGTACCGTCATCGAGGCCGACCTGCAAACCTTGCTTAGCAGTCAAATAGTCGAGGTACTCTTGTTCACCCTCATAATCCATCTCGTCTGCATCTTGGTCAGAAGGCCCAGTTTCTTCGTTGTTCGACATGTTTCCTATGATTAAGTGGCCTCATTTATTTCTAAAAGTATGAATAAATGAGAAATGACATAAAAAGAAATCTATGTGCCAGCACTCGATATGCCAACTATGTAGCACAAATCATGCCTTTATTCACGGGAAATTTCGGCATGACCTTTGCTAAAAAATGGACATATCGAGCGCCTGAAATTCACCAAAACGGAAATGAATCAACATTCCAGCGTAACATAGGCCACTCGGATCATTTTCCAAACATAACATGTCCAAAACATGACATATGCACATATCACATGTCCAGTTCAAATTTCCATATAAATTCAGCTAATTTTGAAACCTAGCTAAATTCATAACTAAATAGATAACCTAATTAATTAACATGAAGAACCCTAGCAGAGAGGGGGGGAGGTTTACAGAGAGTGCAGGGGCGAGGAGGCAGGCCCGACGACGGCCGGCAGGGGAGAGGAGGGAGGCGAGGGCCGAGGGGTCGGGGGCGAGCGCGCTCGGTCGGGGGCGAGCGCCGGCGCCGGAGTCGGGGGCGAGCGGCTGGGTCGGGGGCGAGCGGCGTGGTCGGGGGCTAGCGCCGGCGCTGGAGTCGGGGTCGAGGGCCGGGACGAGGGCGAGCGCCGGGGCTAGCGCCGGCGCCGGCGGAGTCGGGGGCGAGCGCCGGGGCCGGGTCGGGCGCGGCGGAGCGACGGGGGAGAGAGAGTGGGGATTTGTGGGGAAAAATGGCGGGATGAAGCTGGGCGAGTGAGAATTTTGGGTTAAGTGGACGCAGCAGTAGCGCGTTATGTCAAAAGGCGCTGCTACTAAATTCTGTAGCTACAGCGGTTTCGGAGAAACGCGCTACTACTATGATGCGTAGCTGCAGCGGTTTATGAGAAACTCGCTACTACTATGATGCGTAGCTGCAGCGGTTTATGAGAAACACGCTACTACTAAGATCTAGCTGCTGCGGTTTTGTAGAAATGCGCTGCTACTGCCGTCGCTACTGCCAGTTTTCCTTTTTCTTTTCCTTTATTTTGTCCCACTTTTATTTCCCGAGGGCAGTGAACAAAGGGAGGGCGATATATATTGCATCATTTGACGGTTAAATATGTATGCAAAATAGGAACATATATATTACACATCATTGGACCCATGCATAATAATGGCTAAGTGTGTATACAAAATAGGAACATATATATATTACACATCATTGGACCCATAACATACGTTTCCTCAGTGCTGACGTTTTCGTTTTTGAGTCAGCTTCTTTCCCTTCTTGTTCGTCGAAGAATAATTGAGCTCCTCATTGTGACTTTGCCTTTTCCATGGAGTACGATTTTTCTTAGGTAATGTAGTATTGATTCTTCTTTTGATGTATACTTCATCATCATCGTCATCTTCCCTCATTGGGTTGTCGTACTGATCATAGTCTTCCTCGTTGGCGACTCCATCCATTCCAATGATGTTCCTTTTGCCTCTCCTCACGACAACACGGCTGGGATTGCGCGGGTCAGTTATGAAGAAGCATTGTGTCACGTGCTTAGCGTGTACCCATGGCTCGTTTTTTGCGATAGCGTTCACGGTAGCACTCTTGGCGTCGGGTATAGTCATGGTAGTGAACATCTGGCTTTCTCTTTCGACATTCTTAGCCCATCTGACACGGAACATCGTCGTGTTGTGCAGTCCAGAGTAATCAAGCTCCTAGATCTCCTCGGCCGTTCCATAAAATAGTTCAGTTGTGCCGTTGTCGCTGCCGGTCATGCATTCCATCGTCACCCCTGAGTTCTGATCATCACTGTCCATATCTTTTGCCTCCGTGTAGAACGTGTATCCATTGATATCATATGCCTGATAGGTTACGAGGTTGGGCGAGGGGCCATGTGCTAAGGAGTATATGAGCAATCCGTCCTTAGAGCCCTCCTCTGGGGGATTAGCAATAATATGCTCTTTGAACCAATGCAGGAAAGTGGAGTTGTGCTCTCTAGTAACTTCGGCGTCCGTCCTGCATACCCCCCGGTCGCGATACTTCTTTGCGATAATTTCTTTGTGCAGTGCCACGAAAGGGTCTACCTCGTCTAGGTGTTGTAGCACTACCAAGTTTGCTCTGTCAAAGTCGCTACGTCGATCTGAGTATGCCACGTGCAGTTCCCTGCGACCGTTGCAGTGACCATCTCCTTCGAGCCTCCCATCGTGCTTGTTAACGGGCAAACCAACACTAACACCAGGCGGCTGGTCTGCGCCATATAGAAAATTCTCACAGAAAGAGATGCACTCTTGTGCCAAATAGCCCTGGACGATGCTTCCATCCGGTCGGGACATGTTACGAACGAATCCTTTGATGATCCCATTCATCCTCTCAAACGGCATCATGTTGTGCAGGAATGACGGCCCCAGGTCTATTATGTCATCCACAATATGGACACACAGATGCACCATCACGTCGAAGAACGCGGGCGGGAAGTACATCTCAAGCTCATTCAGTATCACAACAATCTCTTCCTGTAGCCTTTGGAGCTGCTTCACACTGATCGACTTTCGAGAGATGACGTCGAAAAAGTTGCAGAGACCAATAAGCACGTCATGGACGTGCTTGTCCATTATCCCTCTAAGGGCAACAGGTAGTATCTGCGTCATCATCACATGACAGTCATGAGACTTCATCCCGCTGAACCTTTTCTTGTCCGTGTCTAGATATCTGCTTATCTTGCCGCAGTAACCGGAACTAACTTTCACTCCGGTAAGGCACTTAAAGAATTGATTGATCTCAGCCTGACTTAAGGTGAAGCAAGAGGGGGGGAAATAATCCTCTTTCTTTAATTTCTTGCCCTTCTTCTCCCGTGCCTCTGTCTCCGTCTCTACCTCGTCTGACATTTTACGGGGCGGCATGTGCAGATCTTCCCTGATTTTCAAATCTTGCAAGTCTTTTCTTGCCTTCGGCCCATCCTTGGTCTTATCCGGCATGTTCATCAGTGTTGCGAGCAAGCTCTCAAGGACATTCTTACAGATATGCATTTGATCAAGGCAATGAGGTGTATCGAGTTTGTGCCAGTACTCCAAGTCCCAGAACACAGACCTCGTCTTCCATACCTTCAGCAGCGGCTCCGGCGCCTTTCTCATCGTCTTTCCTGGCGCGGGGCACTCCTTCCAGTTTTTCAACAGCTCATCGATTTCGGCACCGCTCCGCTTACGTGGAGGTCCTCGATGCTCAGCGTGACCATTGAATAGATCTCCACGGTTTCTCCACGGGTCGTCCTGTTCAAGCCATCTTCGATGCCCCATGTACACGATTTTCCCAGACCCGCCATCTTTCCTTGACGTTAGCTGCTGAGACGTTGTATCATCCATGCACCGTGTGCATCCGCAATATCCATGGCACACCTGGCCTACCACATATCCGTAACCGAGATAGTCCTGCACTATCATGATCAGCGCGGCTCTCATGTTGAAATACTCACCTTTGCTGGTGTCCCATGTCTTGGCCGGTGTTTTCCATAACGTGTCTAACTCCTCTTGAAGTAGCCCCAGATACAAATTAATATTATTTCCTGGTTGTTTCGGCCATTGAATAAGCATGCCCATGTGAATGTACTTCGATTTCATGCACAACCAGGGGGGGAGGTTGTACATCCATACAAACACGGGCCATGTACTATGGTTGGTGTTCTGGTTGCCAAACGGATTCATGCCATCGGTACACGTGCCGAGCACGATGTTCCTTGCATCACATTCAAAATACTGATAGAAGTTGTTCAACGCTCTCCACTGGCTTCCATCCTTCACGTGTCTCAGCTTCGGATCATCTCCATCGTCGGGCTTCTTCCTCTCCGCGTGCCAGCGCATTAGCTTTGCTTCCTTGGGATCTACAAAATACCTCTGGAGACGGGGAGTGATCGGTAAGTACCATACAACTTTCTAGGGACATTTCTTCCCGGCCTTCTTGTATCGAGAAGCATTGCACACCGGATAGCTTGTTTTTTCCGCCTGCTCCTTCCGATAAATTATGCAATCGTTGATGCATGCATGGTATCTAACGTGTGGCAGATCAAGAGGGCACACGATCTTCTTGGCCTCATCAACACTAGTAGGACATAGATTACCCGCGGGAAGAACATCCTTTAGGTACTTGAGATGCTCATCGAGGCTAGTGTCGGTCCATTTGTTTTTAGCCTTCGTCCTCAGGAGTTGGTGCGTGAAACTCAACCGGGTCACCTCAGGATTGCAACCATCATACAATGGAGTGTTCGAGTCTACCACCAGTTGCTCTAGCTTAGCCTCCTCTCTAGAAGCAGCTCTCTCAGTACTCGTCTCCTTGCGAAGCAATGCTTGAACATGAGGGTCCCGCACAATTGAACTTAGTACCGACGAAATCTGCTGCGTGGAGTCCATGTCGTTCTCTCCGCCGCCATGTCCGGCCCCTTCTCCTCCGCCATGTCCGGCCCCTTCTCCGCCGCCATGTCCGGCCTCTTCCCCGCCGCCATTATCGATCATCTCTTCGTCTTGCCCCGTGTCATCATTGCCTGCCCCGTCGGCATCCTCAACATCGTCATCCTCATCTTCAATTATCCACCGAGTATAGCCATCCATGAAACCAGTCATAAGCAGGTGCACTTCGACACGACCATCGTCATGGGGGTCGAGCCAAACTATTCCTTTGCATTTTCGACACGGACATAAAACCTCTGTCCAGTTATTTTCTTTCATGTCTTGCACCGCCGACCGCAACCACCTGTCCACCATCGTTCCACTGACCATCGTCAACTCTGCACGGTAATAATAAAAAAATTGATTGTGAAAATGCATGCATGCATCAAAGTCATAAAAAAATTTGGCATGACCTTCCCTAAAAATAGGACATATATGGATCTAGAGTTTGCCCGGAAATCGCCGAAACGGAAATAAATCGACATTTTGGCAAAACATAGGCAACTCAAAAGCACAATTTGGCAGCGTCAACTCATGCCACACACACAATTTCCACAAACATATCACACACACATAAACACATTTCCATTTTGCAAAAGCATGAAATTTTCATCACCTCTATCTCGATGGCCGGAGATGATGTTGTAGGGAGATCAAAAGTGCACAAAGCTCTTCTTGACAAAGATAGATCTAGTTATGGGGCAAATAGGTCACTTAACTAAATCCTACATCTACCTAGCTACCTAATTTGGAAGGATAAAACTTCAACTAGTGGAGGGGGAAGGAAAAAGAGAAAGGAGATGCATTAATGGAGGTGGTGTAGTTATGTAGGAGTAATGAAGAGAGAGAAGGTGGATAGAGAAGAGAGAGAGTAATGGGGGAGAAGCATTGAGAAGAAGAAGAGTGAGAGTGGGAGCATGTGGTGGAGGGAAGAGAGGAGAGGGGGAGGTAGGGGGAAGGGAAAAGAGGAGGGGGAGGGGAGGGACGGGTGGGGAAAGGTGTTGGGTTGGTGGGGTTAGCAGTAGCGCGGGAGAGAAAACGCGCTGCTGCTAAGTACTTAGCAGCAGCGCGCTTCGCGGTAAGGCGCTACTGCTAACTGGGAAAGAAATTGTGGCAATTTGAAACATACCAGCAGCGATCTCGAGGAAAGCGCGCTACTACTACCCACTTAGCAGTAGCGCTGTTTTCGCGACCGTGCTACTGCTACTTAGAGTTAGGGGAACACCGCCGGTCGATATTTGTAGCAGCGCGTTTCTGGTCGAGCGCGCTACTGCTAAATCCTTATCAGCAGCAAGTTCACGTAACACGCGCTACAACTACTTAGCAGCAGCGCTCTATTTTGAACCGCGCTGCTGCTAAGATTCTGTGTATAGGCTTTTCCCTAGTAGTTTTGTGAATGGAGCTTTGAGCAAGGAGATCGAAAATCACAGCAAAATGAGCTATAACTCGTCCTTGAGCTGGATGGGGATTTTTTTGGGAAGAAGATGGAGTGTGTGGGTGCGGGAATAAGTGGAGGGGGGCCACCGTGGGCCCACAAGACAGGGGTGTCACATCCCTAGTTCTAGTATGACCTAGACTAGCTAGTCATTTGTGCATCATGTTTAAATTCCATTTAAATTTTAAATGAGGATTTGTGAAACCCTCAGAATCATTTTTAGAAATGACCCAAATAAAAATTGCTCCAAAAGGGTCCAAGAAAATGCTCATGTTGCTCTCTGAAAATATTGGGCAGAGATAAAAATCAAACCAATATTTTTAGGAGCTCATAAGTATTTATTTTGGGCATTTGGAATTAATGCATAAATATTTGCATTGGATATATATTAGTTAAATATTTAATATATGTCCAAAAATTATGATAGTTATTGAGGAGCTCTGGAATAGTACCACTAGTTCCTACAAAAATTGGCATAAGAAAATAAAATGGTTTAGTATTTTATTTAAACCAAACAAATGTCAGAAAAATAGAAAAAGAAATAAATGGGAATAACCTTACCTGGACCTACCTGCGGCCCAGCTCCTGTGCTGGCCCGGCACCGCGCAGCCCAGCAGCTGGCCCAGCCCAGCTGGCCACCGCACCGTCCCCCACCTCGCGCCAGTAGGCGAGGCACGTGCCCGGCGCGCGCGCGCGCTCCGCGCGCCATGCGAACTGCCTGCCTGCCCTTCCCTGCCAGCGTGATGAGCTGGCCGACGTCGCCACTGCCGTCTGGATCGAGCACTCCCTCTCATTCGCTCTCTCTTCCTCCCCCCTCGTTCTCTCCCGAAACCGAACGCCGTCGCCGCCGACAAGTACCACCGCGGCCACCGCCTCCCCCTCGCTCTCTCTCTGTGTCTGCAAGTTCCGCGCCGCCGTCTGCTACCTCCCCATCGAGCCACGTGACGCGGGAAGCCCTGGAGCGCCGCCATCGCAATCGTCTTCGCCTTCGGACGCCGCAGATTGCCATCGCCGCTTCATCGTCTCTAGCGCGTCCCCGGCAACAACGAGCAGCCCTGCAAGTCTGCTGTGAGCCCCGCCGTCGAACCCCCCTCTCCCCTGCTCTTCCGGCGCCCTCTAGCCCCTCTGCCGCCAAAGCCGTGCCCTGGCCGCCGCCCCAAGCTCCGCTACGGCGAGCTCCGGCCACCCCAACTCCCCCTACCTGCTCCGCTGGCTGCGTGAGAGCCCGGGCTACGCCCCGGTGCCCTTAGTCGCCGCCCCCGTGGCCTATAACACGGACGCCGCCGCGTCCAGAGGTTGCCGGCATTAACCTCGCCGGCCTGACGCGTGGGCCCGACCTGCCAGGTGATTAGCTTAAGCTAATCACCACTTAGTTAAGCTTGAGACACTGACAGTGGGCCCCAGCGCCACTAATCTAAGTTAGATTAGAAATAACCCCCCTGTTAACTAACTGTGACACTGACGTGTGGACCCCACACGTCAGGTTTGACCCAGTCAGCGCCGCTGGCCTCCTGACGTAGGCATGACGTCATGCTGACGCAGTTATCCTTCTTCTGGAATTATTATTTTTAAACAGGAAATTCCAAAAAATGTTCAAAACTTCAAAAATTCATATAAATTCAACCGTAGCTCAGATTGAAATAATTTATATCTGAAAAATTATCAGAAAAATGCAATCTATCCATCTGTACCAGTTTCATGCATGAAAAACCAAGTTATACCTGCTGTGTAAGTGAAACACTAAAATGGCTTATATAAAGAGCTTATTTTGGAGATGCATTTGAACCTTTGGTTCAAATGGACTTCAAACCAAATGAATACTAGTTGCATTAGCTCAAACAGCATCACATCTACATGCCATGATCATGCATCATATTGTTGCATATGCTTGTGTTTGATTGTTGGCACCGTTCCTTCTCGATAGGTCCTGCTTCGGAGAGTGCTCGAGAGTACCTGTCTATGAAGCAGTGCCCCCTGTTGATCTACCAGGCAAGCAAACCCCCCTTGTTCATTCCGATACAATCCTACTCTCTCGCTCCTGCTCTCAGTTATTGCATTAGGACAACAATGATTCATCTGCTACTTTGTGCTGCGGTAGTTGAACCCATGCCTCTGCATGACCTGTCATTGCCACAGTAAATAGTTAAAACCCACTAGCATGTGTAGGAGTTGATTGAGCCATGTTGTGTTCCTACCATGCTATGCCTGCTATTGCTTAGAGTTGTGTCAGGTCTGATTCATTGGGAATGAATTGGAGTACAGTGCTCTATGTTCTGATGCTGAGAGTGAACGTGTGAACACGATTTGGTAAAGGTAGCGGTGAGAGGCCATGTAGGAGTACATGGTGGGTTGTCTCACTGGAACCGTCCTTAAGCACTGAGTTCTATGTATGTTGTCCAATGACTCGATACTACCACACATTGGGATCCTTAATTGACTCTCTCGACTTATTAACCAACTTGGTCTCTGTCCAGGAGTCGCAACTAGTTTCTGGTGTTTGTAGGTAGTGCTATTTTTCTACCAAGTGGCACCCGGCAGGGTGGGCTTGGGACAGACTAGGCACACGTGGCCTGGTCTACCGAGTGGCACCCGGATGGTGGGCTCGGGAACCCTGCACACATCGTTTGGGGCCGTGAGCGACACCCCGGCCGGATCTCCTTGCGGATGGAACCCGAATAGGCGATAAACCTGGGCTAGAGTCTTGTGTGGTTAGTCAGGTCGTGGCCGACTCCCTCGCCAGGCTTCCACTTGAAGGTTGCCGAGATACATGACGTGTACATGGCGGTAAGTGGCGAGAGCGTGTGTGAAGAAGTACACCCCTGCAGGGTTAACATGATCTATTCGAATAGCCCGGTCCGCGGTTATGGACTTCTTGGATGCTTCCATGGTACATAGACAACTTGAAGTGGATACTCTAAAATGCTCAAGACAAGTGTGAGTGCTATGGATGGCCTTCTCGTAGGGAGACGGGGATGAATCCGTAGTAGTGTATTGTGTGGTGATTAGTGGACTCGTGTGCGCCATATCACCTCAAAGAAGTTCTAGTAGTCGTAGAACAGGATAGCCACAGAGTCAAAGCTGGCTTGCTGCAACTAAACCCCACATTACCCTCTTGATACAAGTGCATGTATGATAGGATCTGATGTAAGTCTTGCTGAGTACCTTTGTACTCATGGTGCTTTATTTATGTTTTTGCAGCGGAGAACTCAGTCTTACTAGTGTTCTCGTGGGCTTCGACAAGTAGCTTGTACCTCAGCTACGATCTTGATCGGACGTTGTAGATAGTCAGGCTCTTCAGCCTTTTTCATTTGTAGATGTCTGTACTCAGACATGTAATGCTTCCGCTTGTTGCTTGTGTGCTCTGAATGTTGGGTCATGTGACCCCTGTTTGTAATAAATGCTATGATGGCTCTTCTAAGCCTTTATCTATATGAGTTGTTGGGTTATGATGTGATGCCATGTTGTACAGCACATACTTGCATGTTATGCGTACATGTAATGTGTATTGCTATGTGTGGGATCTGTCTATCTAGTTGTTTATCCTTAGTAGCCTCTCTTACCGGGAAATGTCTCCTAGTGCTTCCACTGAGCCCTGGTAGCTTGCTACTACTCCGGAACACTTAGGCTGGCCGGCATGTGTCCTTCTTCGTTCTTGTGTCTGTCCCTTCGGGGAAATGTCACGCGATGAATACCGGAGTCCTGTTAGCCCGCTACAGCCCGGTTCACCGGAGTCCTGTTAGCCCAGTGCTACAGCCTGGATTCACTCGCTGATGACCGACACGTTCCTTGTTGGGTCACGTATGCCTGTCCCTGTAAGTTAGTGCCACTTTGGGTTCACGACTAGGCATGTCAGCCCGGGTTCTTTGTCATATGGATGCTAGCGACACTATCATATACGTGTGCCAAAAGGCGCAAACGGTCCCCGGCATGGTAAGGCGACACCCGTGGGAATACCGTGCGTGAGGCCGCAAAGTGATATGAGGTGTTACATGCTAGATCGATGTGACTTAGGATCGGGGTCCTGACAGCTTTGGTATCAGAGCCTGACTGCCTGTAGGATTACCAAGCCAAACTGGTCGAAGTTGAGTCTAGAAATTCTTTAGTTATATAAGGGAATTGATTGTGGGATGGAACATAAGGCTCTTTTTACTCCTTATACCTCATGGCCTTCTGATCTGAGTCATCCTATCTTTCTTGCGGGGTTAAGGAACTAGGCTTTCTCTTCTGTCTATCAGGATCACGTGTTACTACTCCGTAGTCCCATAGGATTGGTTGCTCAGAGTCATACCCCAGTTTTGAGTACTTCCGGTGTAGCCTGTTTAGTATGATCTCTGAACCTCAAGTGGTGATGTTGAGTATGTTACTACCCCATTTTAGCAGGATGTCTCATTTTGAGCATTTTACTGCCGTTATGCTGCCGGAACTGCCCTAGGAGTTCAAGAGATACTAATCTCCTTATCCTACATTCTATAGCTTATAGTTGATGCTGATTCCGTCCTTGGTTTCGTTTCTCGGGATGTCATCAGTTAAGCGAAGTTCTGTTGCTCGTAGTCAGAACCACGGAGATGGTAGGGATGAGGATCCTCCCGACCAACCTTCGTTGGTAGAGTTCATGTTATAGATGGAGATAAAGAAGCATGAGTCTAACCGCTTGTTGGCATGTATTGATGAGAACACCGCACATCAGTTCAAAGGATCTGTGACCCTTCATGACTTTATCCGCTTGCACCCACCCACCTTTCATCATTCCATTGAGCCACTCGATGCAGATGACTGGCTCCGTAGCATCACTCATAAGTTGCGTTCTGCGAACGTAGCTGAAGATGACAAGGTCACCTATGCCACATACCATCTGGAAGGTCCTGCTAGTCTTTGGTGGCAGAACTATGAGGCTATGCTTCCAGCTGGCCAGATTCCTACCTGGAGGGATTTCACTGAGGCTTTTCGCGAGCATCACACTCCTCAGGCCCTCCTTGATCGCAAGAGAGAAGAGTTCTGTAGCTTCACCCAGAGTAAGATGGCTGTTGATGCTTACAGCCGAGAGTTTGAGAACATCGCCCGCTATGCCACAGAAGAGGTGTCCACGGACGCCAAGAAGCAGGCTAGGTTCCGGAAGGGTCTCAACCCCAAGTTGCGTCGTGATCTCCACTTGCATCATTGTGATACATTCCAAGCTCTTGTGAACAAGGCCATTAATGCAGAGACAGCTCAGCTCACTTACGAGGAGTCTCGTAAGCACACCCGTGATTTGGGATCATCTTCCGGCTCTAGTTCTCAGAAGCACCGGATTTGGGTTCCGAACTCCGCTCTTCCTTCCGGATATTCACCGAGGCCATCCTATGTGGTGCCTCCCCCAGCTCATTCGTATGTTCCACCCAGGCCTACTGGTAGACTGCTTGTTAGTGCGGGTCCACGTCCAACTTCAGGGACTTGCTTCACATGCGGGAAGACAGGACACTATGCACGTGACTGCTCTTAGACTAGTTATGCTCCACCCCCGCCTGAGAAGTCTGTTGGCCGTGGTAAGCCATCACACAAGATGATCATTGTCAAGTCAGCCCCCACTGAACATGGACGTGTGCATCACGTCTCAGCTAAAGACGCTCATGATGATCCAGATGTCGTTCTTGGTACACTCCTTGTCAATTGTCATCCAGCATCGGTTCTATTCGATACCGGAGCATCTCACTCCTTCATTTCTGAAGGCTATGCTCGTTTGCACGACATGTCATTTTGTGATATGCCAACTCCGCTTGAAATACAAACCCTAGGGTCTAGATGGCAAACCACCAGAATCTGCTATGGTAATGAAATCCTTGTTGATAGACTTGTATTTCTTGCATCACTTGTAGCCCTCAAGTCCTCAGATATTACCATCATCTTGGGTATGGACTGGATGACAGCTCATCATGCCAAGATTGATTGTTACACCAGATCTGTTCAGCTTACACACCCATCTGGCAAGATAGTCACTGTCTCCACTAGAGTTGCAAAGCGTCAGCTCTATTCTCTTAATGCCAGCCCTCTTCCAGACCTTGACGATATCCAGGTAGTCCGTGAATTTCCGGATGTCTTTCCAGAGGAACTACCAGGTGTTCCACCTGACAGAGATGTAGAGTTCGTCATAGATCTTATTCCAGGAACTGCTCCAATCTCTAGGAGACCTTACAAAATGGCACCCTTAGAACTAGCCGAGCTTAAGAAACAACTTGATGAGTCCTTGCAAAAGGGTTTCATCCGTCCTAGTTCTTCTCCTTGGGCTTGCCCCGTTCTCTTCGTCAAGAAGAAGGACGGTACGGACCGGATGGTTGTAGATTATCGTCCGTTAATTCGGTCACGATAAAGAACAAATATCCACTCCCGAGGATCAACGACCTGTATGATCAGCTCGCTGGATCCTTAGTCTTCTCCAAGATGGATTTGAGGTTAGGCTACCACCAAATCAAGATCAGAAACGGGAACATCCCCAAGACAGCCTTTGTCACTCGTTATGGCCAGTACGAGTACACCGTCATGTCCTTCAGTCTAACCAATGCTCCAGCCACATTCTCCCGCTTGATGAACTCGATCTTCATGGAGTACTTAGATAAATTTGTCGTGGTTTACCTCGATGATATTCTTATTTACTCAAAGAACGAGGAAGAGCATGCCGAACATCTTAGACTTGTGTTAGAAAAACTCAGAGAGCACCGCCTTTATGCCAAGTTCTCCAAGTGTGAATTTTGGTTGCCAGAAGTGACCTACCTAGGCCACGTAATCTCTGGTAAGGGCATTGCTGTCAATCCCGGGAGAGTTAAGGCCGTTCTTGATTGGACTCCACCTGAAACCGTTAAACAAGTTAGGAGTTTCCTTCGTCTAGCCAGTTATTGTCGCCGCTTTGTTGAAAACTTCTCCAAAGTAGCCAAACCCCTCATGGAACTTCTCAAGAAAGATAAAAAGTTTGAGTGGTCCCCACAGTGTGAGTACAGTTTTCAGGAACTAAAAAGACGCCTGACTTCTGCTCCCATACTTGTGCCACCAGATTTCACTAAAGACTTTGTTATCTACTGCGACGCCTCACGACAGGGACTAGGCTGCATCCTTATGCAGGATCGTCATGTGATTGCCTATGCATCTCAACAATTGCATCCACATGAGGAGAATTGTCCTACACATGATCTAGAGCTTGCAGCCGTAGTCTATGCACTCAAGACCTGGCGACATTACCTCCTTGGTAAACGTTGCGAGATCTACACCGATCACCAGAGTCTCAAGTATATCTTCACCCAACCGGATCTGAACCTTAGGCAAAGACGTTGGTTGGAAGTGATCTCAGATTATGATCTAGGGATTACTTACACTCCAGGCAAAGCCAATGTCATGGCTGATGCGCTAAGTCGTAAATCATATTGCAACAATCTCACGTTGCAGCAGGGCCAACCACTTCTCCATGAGGAATTCTGTAAGCTTAGCCTTCACATTGCTCCTCATGGATTCCTTTCTACCTTGGTGGCGAAACCTGACCTTGAGGATTGGATTGTCGCTACTCAAAAGCAGGACACAGGTATTTCCCGGATCAAGAGAAACATTAAGAAGGAAGTTCGTGGATGTTTCTCTATGGATGATCGAGGTGTTGTTTTCTTTGAAAACCGCTTGGTGGTTCCCAAGAATCAACATCTACGAAAACTAATCCTTAAGGAGGCGCATGAATCTCCTCTCACGATTCATCCCGGTAGTACTAAGATGTATCAGGACCTATGCCATAGGTTCTGGTAGACTAGGATGAAGAGAGAAATTGCTCAGTTTATTGCTAACTGTGACGTTTGTCATCGCGTTAAGGCAGAGCATCAAAGGCCCACTGGCACCCTTCAGCCTTTAGCTATTCCTGAATGGAAATGGGATAAAGTTGGTATGGACTTCATCACCGGCTTTCCCAGGACCAAGAAAGGGAATAACGCTATCTTCATAGTCGTTGATCGTCTTTCCAAAGTGGCTCACTTCCTTCCTGTTCGAGGGAGTATCACCGCTAGTCAGCTCGCTGACTTATATATTTCTCGAATAGTATCACTTCATAGTGTCCCACTAGAGATCAATTCAGACCGTGGTAGTCTTTTCACTTCTCATTTCTGGGAGAGTTTCCAAACTGCCATGGGAACCCATCTTTCCTTCAGTACCGCTTTCCACCCTCAATCGAGTGGTCAGGTGGAACGGGTCAACCAAATCCTCGAAGACATGCTTAGAGCTTGCGTTATCTCATTCGGTATGGATTGGGAGAAATGTCTTCCCTTTGCCGAGTTTGCTTATAACAATAGCTATCAATCCAGCCTCAAGAAAGCTCCTTTTGAGATTCTCTATGGACGAAGATGTCGAACACCCTTGAACTGGTCAGAAACCGGTGAAAGACAATTCTTTGGACCGGACATGATCCAGGAGGCAGAAGAGAAAATTCGCATCATTCGTGAGAATTTGAAAACAGCCCAGTCTCGTCAAAAGAGCCAGTATGATCGTCATCATAAGGATATGACTTATGAAATTGGTGACAAAGCTTACCTTCGGGTTACTCCTTTGAAGGGTACCCATCGTTTCGGTATCAAGGGCAAGTTGGCTCCTCGTTACATTGGTCCTTTTCGCATTCTCGCTAAACGAGGAGAGGTTGCCTACCAGTTGGAACTACCCCCACATCTTTCTCGAGTTCATGATGTCTTCCACGTCTCTCAACTCAGGCGTTGCTTCTCGGATCCCATCCGCGGAGTGGACCACGAAATGCTTGATCTCCAAGATAACCTCACATACCGAGAGTACCCGGTTCGCATTCTTGATCAAGCAGAGCGTGTCACTCGACGTCATAACATCAAGTTTCTCAAGGTTCAGTGGTCTCATCATTCCGGGAGAGAAGCTACCTGGGAGCGAGAAGATCGTCTTTGACTGGAGTACCCCACTTTCTTTCCGTCGACCCCTGAATCTCGGGACGAGATTCTTTCAAGTGGGGGCGAGTTGTCACATCCCTAGTTCTGGTATGACCTAGACTAGCTAGTCATTTGTGCATCATGTTTAAATTCCATTTAAATTTGAAATGAGGATTTGTGAAACCCTCAGAATCATTTTTAGAAATGACCCAAATAAAAATTGCTCCAAAAGGGTCCAAGAAAATGCTCATGTTGCTCTCTGAAAATATTGGGCAGAGATAAAAATCAAACCAATATTTTTAGGAGCTCATAAGTATTTATTTTGGGCATTTGGAATTAATGCATAAATATTTGCATTGGATATATATTAGTTAAATATTTAATATATGTCCAAAAATTATGACAGTTATTGAGGAGCTCTGGAATAATACCACTAGTTCCTACAAAAATTGGCATAAGAAAATAAAATGGTTTAGTATTTTATTTAAACCAAACAAATGTCAGAAAAATAGAAAAAGAAATAAACGGGAATAACCTTACCTGGACCTACCTGCGGCCCAGCTCCTGTGCTGGCCCGGCACCGCGTAGCCCAGCAGCTAGCCCAGCCCAGCTGGCCACTGCACCATCCCCCACCTCGCGCCAGTAGGCGAGGCACGTGCCCGGCGCGCGCGCGCGCTCCGCACACCACGCGAGCTGCCTGCCTGCCCTCCCCTGCCTGCGCGACGAGCTGGCCGACGTCGCCACTGCCGTCTGGATCGAGCACTCCCTCTCATTCGCTCTCTCTTCCTCCCCCCTCGTTCTCTCCTGAAACCGAACACCGTCGCCGCCGACAAGCACCACCGCGGCCACCGCCTCCCCCTCGCTCTCTCTCTGTGTCTGCAAGTTCCGCGCCGCCGTCTGCTACCTCCCCGTCGAGCCACGTGACGCGGGAAGCCCTGGAGCGCCGCCATCACAATCGTCTTCGCCTCCGGCCGCCGCAGATCGCCATCGCCGCTTCGTCGTCTCCAGCGCGTCCCCGGCAACAACGAGCAGCCCTGCAAGTCCGCTGTGAGCCCCGCCGTTGAACCCCCTCTCCCCTGCTCTTCCGGCGCCCTCTAGCCCCTCTGCCGCCAAAGCCGTGCCCCGGCCGCCGCCCCGAGCTCCGGCCACCCCAGCTCCCCCTACCTGCTCCGCTGGTTGCGCGAGAGCCCGGGCTACACCCCGGTGCCCTTAGTCGCCGCCCCCGTGGCCTGTAACACGGACGCCGCCGCGTCCAGAGGTTGCCGGCGTTAACCTCGCCGGCCTGACGTGTGGGCCCGACCTGCCAGGTGATTAGCTTAAGCTAATCACCACTTAGTTAAGCTTGAGAGACTGACAGTGGGCCCCAGCGCCACTAATCTAAGTTAGATTAGAAATAACCCCCCTGTTAACTAACTGTGACACTGACGTGTGGACCCCACACGTCAGGTTTGACCCAGTCAGCGCCGCTGGCCTCCTGACGTAGGCATGACGTCATGCTGACGCAGTTATCCTTCTTCTGGAATTATTATTTTTAAACAGGAAATTCCAGAAAATGTTCAAAACTTCAAAAATTCATATAAATTCAACCGTAGCTCAGATTGAAATAATTTATATATGAAAAATTATCAGAAAAATGCAATCTATCCATCTGTACCAGTTTCATGCATGAAAAAACAAGTTATAGCTGCTGTGTAAGTGAAACACTAAAATGGCTTATATAAAGAGCTTATTTTGGAGATGCATTTGAACCTTTGGTTCAAATGGACTTCAAACCAAATGAATACTAGTTGCATTAGCTCAAACAGCATCACATCTACATGCCATGATCATGCATCATATTGTTGCATATGCTTGTGTTTGATTGTTGGCACCGTTCCTTCTCGATAGGTCCTGCTCCGGAGAGTGCTCGAGAGTACCTGTCTATGAAGCAGTGCCCCCTGTTGATCTACCAGGCAAGCAAACCCCCCTTGTTCATTCTGATACAATCCTACTCTCTCGCTCATGCTCTCAGTTATTGCATTAGGACAACAACAATTCATCTGCTACTTTGTGCTGCGGTAGTTGAACCCATTCCTCTGCATGACCTGTCATTGCCACAGTAAATAGTTAAAACCCACTAGCATGTGTAGGAGTTGATTGAGCCATGTTGTGTTCCTACCATGCTATGCCTGTTATTGCTTAGAGTTGTGTCAGGTCTGATTCATTGGGAATGAATTGGAGTATAGTGCTCTATGTTCTGATGCTGAGAGTGAACGTGTGAACACGATTTGGTAAAGGTAGCGGTGAGAGGCCATGTAGGAGTACATGGTGGGTTGTCTCACTGGAACCGTCCTTAAGCACTGAGTTCTATGTATGTTGTCCAATGACTCGATACTACCACACATTGGGATCCTTAATTGACACTCTCGACTTATTAACCAACTTGGTCTCTGTCCAGGAGTCGCAACTAGTTTCTGGTGTTTGTAGGTAGTGCTATTTTTCTACCAAGTGGCACCCGGCCGGGTGGGCTTGGGACAGACTAGGCACACGTGGCCTGGTGTACCGAGTGTCACCCGGATGGTGGGCTCGGGAACCCTGCACACATCATTTGGGGCCGTGAGCGACACCCCGGCCGGATCTCCTTGCGGATGGAACCCGAATAGGCGATAAACCTGGGCTAGAGTCTTGTGTGGTTAGTCAGGTCGTGGCCGACTCCCTCGCGAGGCTTCCGCTTGAAGGTTGCCGAGATACATGACATGTACATGGCGGTAAGTGGCGAGAGCGTGTGTGAAGAAGTACACCCCTGCAGGGTTAACATGATCTATTCGAATAGCCGGGTCCGCGGTTATGGACTTCTTGGATGCTTACATGGTACATAGACAACTTGAAGTGGATACTCTAAAATGCTCAAGACAAGTGTGAGTGCTATGGATGGCCTTCTCGTAGGGAGACGGGGATGAATCCGTAGTAGTGTATTGTGTGGTGATTAGTGGACTCGTGTGCGCCATATCACCTCAAAGAAGTTCTAGTAGTCGTAGAACAGGATAGCCACAGAGTCAAAGCTGGCTTGCTGCAACTAAACCCCACATTACCCTCTTGACACAAGTGCATGTATGATAGGATCTGATGTAAGTCTTGCTGAGTACCTTTGTACTCATGGTGCTTTATTTATGTTTTTGCAGTGGAGAACTCAGTCTTACTAGTGTTCTCGTGGGCTTCGACAAGTAGCTTGTACCTCAGCTACGATCTTGATCGGACATTTTAGATAGTCAGGCTCTTCAGCCTTTTTCATTTGTAGATGTCTGTACTCAGACATGTAATGCTTCCGCTTGTTGCTTGTGTGCTTTGAATGTTGGGTCATGTGACCCCTGTTTGTAATAAATGCTATGATGGCTCTTCTGAGCCTTTATCTATATGAGTTGTTGGGTTATGCTGTGATGCCATGTTGTATAGCACATACTTGCATGTTATGTGTACGTGTAATGTGTATTGCTATGTGTGGGATCTGACTATCTAGTTGTTTATCCTTAGTAGCCTCTCTTACCGGCAAATGTCTCCTAGTGCTTCCACTGAGCCCTGGTAGCTTGCTACTGCTCCGGAACACTTAGGCTGGCCGGCATGTGTCCTTCTTCATTCCTGTGTCTGTCCCTTCGGGGAAATGTCACGCGATGAATACCGGAGTCCTGTTAGCCCGCTACAGCCCGATTCACCGGAGTCCTGTTAGCCCAGTGCTACAGCCTGGATTCACTCGCTGACGACCGACACGTTCGTTGTTGGGTCACCTATGCATGTCCCTGTAAGTTAGTGCCACTTTGGGTTCACGACTAGCCATGTCAGCCCGGGTTCTTTGTCATATGGATGCTAGCGACACTATCATATACGTGTGCCAAAAGGCGCAAACGGTCCCGGGCATGGTAAGGCGACACCCGTGGGAATACCGTGCGTGAGGTCGCGAAGTCATATGAGGTGTTACATGCTAGATCGATGTGACTTAGGATCGGGGTCCTGACAAGGGGGGCGCGCCCAGGGGTTGTGGGCGCGCCCTCCACCCTCGTGGTCTGGTGCTTGCCCCTCCTGCAGTGTTATCAGTGCCTAAAATCCTCAAATATTCCATAAAAAATCATATTAAATTTGCATGGCATTTGGAGCACTTTTATTTTTGGGATATTTTTTATTGAATGGATAAATCAGAAAACAGATAGATAATACTATTTTTTCTTTATTTATTCTAAATAATAGAAAGTAAAAAGAGGGTACAGAAGGTTCTGCCTTCTAGTTTCAGCCATTTCATGATCATCAAAATGAATCAACTAACAAGGTTGATCAAGTCTTGTTAACAAACTCATTCCAAGTAACACAGAATCGGAGAAATTTCGAATAACACTAAGTTACCTCAACAGGGATATGAACATCCCCAATAATAAGAATATCATACTTTTTCTTGACAGTAGGAAGAGGAAATTCAAAACATCCAATAATGATAGTTGGAACTTTTCCAATAGAATTGATGCTATGAACTTGAGATTGTTTCCTCGGAAAGTGTAACGTATGCTCATTACCATTAACATGAAAAGTGACATTGCCTTTGTTTCAATCAATAACAGCCCCTGCAGTATTCAAAAAGGGTCTACCAAGGATATCAAGAATAACAAAGTCCGTTAAAATAGTGACATTTGCAACCACAACAGGCACATCCTCACAAATACCGACAGGTATAGCAGTTGATTTATCAGCCATTTGGAAAGATATTTCAGCAGGTGTCAACTTATTTAATTCAAGTCTATGATATAAAGAGAGAGGCATAACACTAACACCGGCTCCAAGATCACATAAAGCAGTTTTAACATAGCTTCTTTTAATGGAGCATGGTATGGTTGGTACCCCTGGATCTCCAAGTTTCTTTGGTATTCCATCCTTAAAAGTGCAATTAGCAAGCATGGTGGAAATTTCAGCTTCCGGTATCTTTCTTTTATTTGTAATGATATCCTTCATATATTTAGCATAAGGATTAACTTTAAGCATATCAGTCAAGCGCATACGTAAGAAGATAGGTCTAATCATTTCAGCAAAGTGCTCAAAATCCTCATCATCCTTTGTCTTGGATGGTTTAGGAGGAAAGGGCATGGGTTTCTGAACCCATGGTTCTCTTTCTCTACCGTGCTTCCTACCAACAAAATCTCTCTTATCATAACATTGAATCTTTGATAGTGGGTTATCAAGATCAACAGCAGGTTCAATCTCTACTTCATTATTTTTGCTCCGTTGAGCATCAACATGAACATTATCATTAACATTATCACTAGGTTCATGTGCATCACCCCATTGTGTTTCAGCATCAGAAATGGAAATATCATTGGGATTCTCAGGTGTGTCTATAACAGGTTCACTAGAAGCATGCAAAGTCCTATCATTTTTCTTTTTCTTCTTTTTAGAAGAACTAGGTGCCTCTAAATTATTTCTCTGAGAATCCTGCTCGATTCTCTTAGGGTGGCCTTCAGGATACAAAGATTCCTGAGTCATTCTACCAGTTCTAGTAGCCACTCTAACAGCAAAGGCATATTTATTATTTAATTCATCGAGCAAATCACTTTGAGCTTTAAGTACTTGCTCAGCTTGAGTGGTAACCATAGAAGCATATTTGCTAGTGAGTCTAAGTTCACCTTTAACTCTAGCCATATAATCACTCAAGCGTCCTATCTTGAAAACATTATTATTTAATTCTCTACCAACTTAAGCATTAAAACTTTCTTGTCTAGCCATAAAGTCATCAAATTCATCTAAGCATGGGCTATGAAATTTAGTAGACGGGATTTCAACTTTATCATGTCTATAGAGAGAATTTACCTTTACTACCTGTGTCGGGTTATCAAGACAATGTGTTTCTTCAACAGGCGGTATATTAAGACCATGTATTTCTTAAATAGGTGGTAAATTATTAACATCTTCAGCTTTGATACATTTTTCTTTCATTGATTTCTTTGCCTCTTGCATATCTTCAGGACTAAAAAATAGAACACCTCTCTTCTTAGGAGTTGGCACTACTAGGGAAAAGCCTAGAAGTAGTGCGGGTTTTGGGCCTATCAGTAGCGCGGGCAGGAGCGCTACTGATAAGGCGCTACAGCTAATGCTTAGCAATAGCGCGTATTGACACGCGCTACTACTAAATTGACTTAGTAGCGGCGGTTCTTTAGAACATCGCTACTGGTAATTAGTAGTAGCGCTTCTCCTTACCCGCGCTACTACTATTATTTAGTATTTTATTTCTTTTCCTTTTCATGTTGTATTCATACACCTTTACACAAGTTTTCATACAACAGGAATTTAGAGATTGTTTTTACATCATAATGAGTTATTACATCATGGGGTGAAAGAACCGTGGACTAGTTTCAAGTGGATGTCCATCCACTTGAAACTAATCCGCGGTTCTTTCACCCAATGATATAATAATATCATCATCATCATCATATCTTTAACAACTTAGCATCATAATACATCATTGTCATATAACACCTCCTCAATATCATCATTTTCATCATTGACATCACATAACACCTCCTCAAGATCATCATTATCAACTCTAACACATTACCACATAATAAACATATTGTACCTCATAGGACCTATTACATTCGATTAAGACCTACTACATTTTCTAAGGTAAAATAACAAAAAACAAGATAGCCCCTGACTCTCCATTATGGAGAATGGAGATTAGCCTGCCTCCCATTCTTGCCTTTCACTGAATGTTACTTCTAAGAACCTCCGTGCGAATGTCCATACATTTCTTCCATTCTCTGATGATCATGTGTTCACGGGTTTTAGAAATCCGATATGCACAGGTGAGCTCCGTAGATTTACCTGGCAGTATGTTCCGAACTGAGAGGCGACCATGCAGAAACATCAGATGAGGCACACAATCCATCGGGAGTTTCTGTTGAAAAACATAATAATAACTTCGTAGTTAGCAATGATGTACTAGTTTTAGAAGTATGCAAAAAATGAACGGATGTCGTAATATTAAAAAATCTTACCAGGGTATCTCCAGAGAAGTTATCGTTGTTCAACACATGCACTAATGGCACGTATTCACCATAATTTGGAGGAGTTCGATAATAGTCATTGTAATTCTCTAGAAGAGTACAAAATGCGATCAGATGATTTTTCTCCTTATACGTTAATTGGGTGCCTTCGGTGTACTGAGTTTTATCTACCATCTTCCGCACAGTCTTTGAAGAATCAAAATAAGCTGTCAATGGAAATAAGCTATCAACTATGTTTAAATAAACAATATAAATTAGTTAATAACTATGTTTGAGAAACTCACATAGCGGTACAATCGGAAGCATATCAACAAGGACCCAAATGTCCATATTGTCTTCCTCGCTGTCAGGATCACCAAGATCCATGGTGACAATCATACCCTCATAAAAACCATACATTTTGCAAAGTGCTTCCCAATTTTGGCAACCAAAATGGGTTACGCTCTGAGCATTGTACAGATTTACTTCAAAATCCATATCATGATGGGTCCTTAGGTGTATTTTCTTTGTTTCGAAATTTTCATGGTCTTCAAAACCCATCCTCTCCAAGACATAGCGTCTTGCATGGCATGGGATAAGCTAATCGAATTGTAAAATATGAAAATTAGACATTGAAATAGTTGAAGTCATGCTTAATGGAGAAAAAAACACTTGTCGTTATTGCGTACCGTCTCACAATCGAAGGTCTCCTCGAGCTTAATGCTCAAGCGTCGATCTTCGTCCAGCCGAACGAACCTGTCGCACATACCTCGATCGTCGTGGCACCAGCTACACTCCCCCGGGAGACCGTCGTCGTCCAAGTACGACATTTCCTACAATCATAATTCAAAGATTAAACTTGTACATATTCTAGCACAAGTCATGCCAGAATTCACGACAAAATCCGGCATGACCTTTGCTAAAAAAGGACATATCGAGCGCCTGAAATTTGCCGGAACGGAAATTAATCAACACTCCGGCAAAACATAGGCCACTCGGAGATGTAAACTGAACATGAATGGCCACTTGGGCAACCACATATCCAATTTGAGCAACAACACAAGATATACAAGGATATTTGGCTGGTCTCACCTCGATGACGGAGGGGGTCGGTGACTGGGACGACGGCGGGGATGTCGGAGGGGGTCGGTGACGGGGACGACGAAGGTCACCTGAAACCATATAAGTTATCACTAACAACAAACATGACATGTTCAACTAGTTTTATTAATTCAACTAGTTCTTACTAAATATAAACTTACTATAAATAGAAAAAAAACTAGTTCTTTCTAAAAATAAAGTAGTTCAACTAGTTATATTAATTATCTTACTAAAAATAGATTAGTTCTATTAATTCAACTAGTTCAACTAGTTTATTAATTTACTTACTAAACTAGTTCAACTACAACTAAAGTAGTTCAACTACCACTACTACTACTAAAAATCTAGTACTAACTAAGCAACATCTAGTACTAGCTAACCCTAAATTAACATCTACTACAACTAAATCTAGTACTAACTAGTGGTAGGGGGTGGGGGCGACGGAGAGGTAGCTAGGGGCGGCGAGGTCGAGGGCGGTGGGAGGAGGGCTGCCGGCGGAGGAGGGAGGAGGGGCGGCCGCAGGCGGAGGGAGGAGGGCGGCGGCGGAGGAGGGAGGGGCGGCCGCAGGTGGAGGGAGGATGTGCGAGGAGGATGGAGGAGGGACAGAAGGAGGGGAGTACCTCAGCAGCGGACGGACGAAGGCGGCGGAGGCGATGATGGACAACGACGGTTGACACGGGCGAGAGTGAGAGTGTGAGTGAGAGGGCCAGTCGTGCATGGGGATAAGGTAGGGATAGTTGTAGCGCGTTTGCCAAAACGCGCTACAGCTAACCTGAGTAGCAGTAGCGCTCTACAGTAAAGTGCGCTACTGCTATAGCTAGCGGGGGGGCCAAGGTCATGGCAACTATAGCAGTAGCGTTGTATGCAATACACGCGCTACTGCTACTTCCAAGTCAGCAGCACGTTTGGTAGACACGCGCTGCTGCTAAGTAGCAGTAGCGTGGTATTTTGAAGAGCGCTGCTGGTAAGATTCTGTGTATAGGATTTTCCCTATTAGTGTGGTGTAGGGATAGGCTCAGGAGTTGGCTCAATTGGTTCAGGAATTGCCTAAGGAATTGGCTCAGGAAGAGTCCAATTATTTTCATTAGTCAACATATTATTCAATAGTAATTCAGCTTGGTCGACCGTTCTTTCCCTGAAAACACAACCAACACAACTATCCAAGTAGTCCTTGGAAGCATCGGTTAGTCCATTATAAAACATATCAAGTATTTCATTTTTCTTAAGAGGATGATCAGGCAAAGCATTAAGTAATCGGAGAAGCCTCCCCCAAGCTTGTGGGAGACTCTCTTCTTTGATTTGCACAAAATTATAAATTTCCCGCAAGGCAGCTTGTTTCTTATGAGCAGGGAAATATTTAGCAGAGAAGTAATAAATCATATCCTGGGGACTACGCACACAACCAGGATCAAGAGAATTAAACCAAGTCTTAGCATCACCCTTTAATGAGAACAGAAATATCTTAAGGATATAATAATAGCAAGACTTCTCATCATTAGTAAACAGGGTGGCTATATCATTTAACTTGGTAAGATGTGCCACAACAGTTTCGGATTCAAGGCCATAAAAAGGATCAGATTCAACCAAAGTAATTATTTCAGGATCAACAGAGAATTCATAATCCTTATCAGTAACATAGATAGGTGAAGTAGCAAAAGCGGGGTCAGGTTTCATTCTAGCATTAAGAGATTGCTGCTTCCATTTAGCTAATGAATTTTTAAGATCATATCTATCTTTGCAAGCAAAGATAGCTCTAGCAGCTTCCTCATTCATAGCATAACCCTCAGGAACAACAGGTAATTCGTAATCAGGGGGAGAACTTTCATCATCATTATCATCAATAATAGCATCTTCAATAATTTCATTCTCTCTAACCCTAGCAAGTTGTTCATCAAGAAATTCACCTAATGGCAAAGTAGTATCACGCACAGAAGTAGTTTCATCATAAGTATCATGCATAGTAGAAGTGGCATCATTAATAAAATGCGACATATCAGAATTCATAGAAGTAGCAGGTTTAGGTGTCACAAGCTTACTAATAACAGAAGGAGAATCTAGTGCAGAGCTAGATGGCAGTTCCTTACCTCCCCTCGTAGTTGAGGGCAAAATCTTAGTTCTTTCGTCTTTCAAGTTCCTCATAGTGACCAGCAGATATAAATCCCAAGTGACTCAAAGAATAGAGCTATGCTCCCCAGCAACAGCGCCAGAAATTAGTCTTGATAACCCACAAGTGTAGGGGACCGCAACAGCTTTCGAGGGTAGAGTATTCAAACCAAATTTATTGATTCGACACAAGGGGAGCCAAAGAATATTCTTAAGTATTAGCAGTTGAGTTGTCAATTCAACCATACCTGGATAAATTAGTATCTGTAGCAAAGTATTTAGTAGCAAAGTAGTATGATAGTAATGGTAATAGTGGCAAAAGTAAAGATAATAGTATTGTAGTAATTGTAACAGTAGCAACGGAAAAGTAAATAAGTAAAGAACAAGATGTGAAAAGCTCGTAGGCATTGGATCAGTGATGGATAATTATGTCGGATGCGATTCCTCATGTAATAGCTATAACCTAGGGTGACACAGAACTAGCTCCAGTTCATCAATGTAATGTAGGCATGTATTCCGAATATAATCATATGTGCTTATGGAAAAGAACTTGCATGACATCTTTTGTCCTACCCTCTCGTGGCAGCGGGGTCCTAGTGGAAACTAGGGGATATTAAGGCCTCCTTTTAATAGAGAACTGGAACAAAGCATTAGCACATAGGGAACACATGAACTCCTCAAACTATGGTCATCACCGAGAAGTATCCCGATTATTGTCACTTCAGGGTTGTCGGATCATAACACATAATAGGTGACTATAGACTTGCAACATAGGATCAAGAACACACATATATTCATCAAAACACAATAGGTTAAGATCTGAAATCATGGCACTCGGGCCCTAGTGACAAGCATTAAGCATAGCAAAGTCATAGCAACATCAATCTTAGAACATAGTGGATACTAGGGATCAAACCCTAACAAAACTAACATGATTACATGGTAAATCTCATCCAACCCATCACCTTCCAGCAAGCCTACGATGGAATTACTCACGCACAGCGGTGAGCATCATGAAATTGGTGATGGAGGATGGTTGATGATGACGACGATGACGAATCCCCCTCTCTGGAGCCCTGAACAGTCTCTAGATCAGCCCTCCCGAGAGAGATTAGGGCTTGGCGGCGGCTCCGTATCGTAAAACGCAATGAAACTTTCTCTCTGATATTTTTCTCCGCAAAACGGAATATATGGAGTTGGAGTTGAGGTCGATGGAGCACCAGGGGGCCCACGAGACAGGGGGCGCGCACAGGCGGGAGGGCGCGCCCCCCACCCTCGTGGACAGGGTGTGGGCCCCTGGCCTTGATTCTTTTGCCAGTATTTTTTATATTTTCCAAAACTTATCTCCGTGGATTTTCAGGTCATTCCGAGAACTTTTGTTTCTGCACAATAAAGAACATCATGGCAGTTCTACTGAAAACAACGTCAGTCCGGGTTAGTTTCATTCAAATCATGCAAGTTAGAGTCCAAAATAAGGGCAAAAGTGTTGGGAAAAATAGATACGTTGGAGACGTATCAAACCACCCCTCACAGTAGCGCTCACAGGAGGCTCGGGGCGCTCTGGACCCTTGCCCAGAATCCTGTCAAGACCTGCAATGACAAAAAGTAAACGAAATTAGTACAACATAAAAAAATGGATACCTGACATGAACATAACAATATGTATATAATTTAAATGTCTCATCATCATGAAGATAATAAAAATACACCCGATCAACACAAATATATAAGATGTTTTTGTATCATCATCATGTCCTGGTTCGATCGGGGTGTCAGGGTGTCAGGGTGTCGGGGTCGGGGTGTGCTGTCAGGGTGTCGGGGTGTGGTGTCAGGGTGTCGGGGGTCGTGTCGGGGTGGGGTGGTCGGGGTGTCGATTGTCGGGGTCTCACGGTCGGGGTCGGGGTGTTGGTGGTCGGGGTCGGGGTGTCGGTGGTCGCGGTGTCAGATGTGGGGGTGTCGATGGTGGGTGGTCGGGGTCGGGGTGTGGTGTCCGGGTGTCGGTTGTCGGGGTCGGGGTGTCGTGTTTGGATCGGGGTGTCAGGGTGTCGGGGTCGGGGTCGGGGTGTGGGTCAGGGTGTGGTGTCAGGCTGTTGGGGGTCAGGGGTAAGGGTGTCAGGGAATCGGGGTCGGGGTCGGGGTGTCATGTCGGGGTGTCGTGTCGGGGTCGGGGTGTCAGGGTGTCGAGGTCGGGGTCGGGGTCGGGGTGTGGTGTCAGGGTGTCGGTTGGTCGGGGGTCGGGATCGGGGTGTGGTGTCAGGGTGTCGGGGGTCGGGGTCGGGGTGTCGTGGCGGGATGTCGTTGTGTCGGGGTCAGGGGTCGGGGTCTCTTTTTTCCTTGTCTTCTTCTCTTCTTCTTCTTCTCCTCCTCTCTTCTTTCTTCTTCTTCTTCTTCTTCTTCTTCTTCTTCTTCTCCACCTCTCCTTCTTCTTCTTCTTCTTCTTCTTCTTCTTCCTCTTCTTCTTCTTCTTCTTCTTCTTCTTCTTCTTCTTCTTCTTCTTCTTCTTCTTCTTCTTCTTCTTCTTCTTCTTCTTCTTCTTCTTCTTATCCTTCTTCTTCTTCTTCTTCTTCTTTTTCTTCTTCTTCTTCTTCTTCTTCTTCTTATCCTTCTTCTTCTTCTTCTTCTTCTTCTTCTTCTTCTTCTTCTTCTTCTTCTTAACCTTCTTCTTCTTCTTCTTCTTCTTCTTCTTCTTTCTTCTCCTCCTCCTTCTCCTCCTCCTCCACTTCTTCTTATTCTTCTTCTTCTTCTTCTTTTCTTATTTCATCTTCTCCCTCCTCCTGTTCCTCCCTCCTCCTCATCCTTCTACTTCTTCTACTAAACTAAAACTAAAACTAATCTAAAATAAACTAAACTAAAATAAACTAAAACTAAAACTAATCTAAAATAAACTAAACTAAAACTAAACTGAAACTAAAACTATAACTAAAACAGAAACTAAACTAAAAGAAACAAAAAGAAACTAATTAAAAAAGGGGGGAGGAGCTCACCTGTAGGAGGAGGCGGCGACCCGGTGGAGGGGGAGGCCGGACAGTCGCGGCGGCCGCTGGAGGAGGCAGCGACCCGGTGGAGGGGGAGGCCGGACAGTCGCGGAGGCCACTGGAGGAGGCGGCGACCCGGTGGAGGGGGAGGCCGGACGGCCGCGACAGGACGGGTGGGTATGGCGACGGGACGGGGAGGGCCGCGGCGGGATGGGGCAGGGACGGCCGCGGCGCGGCTGGCCGACGAGGAAGGAGCGGCGGGGCCGTGGTGGAGGTCGGGGAGGGGTGCGGGGCGGCAGGGCGGCCGGCTACGCCGGACAGGGTTGATGGCGGCGGCGCGGGCCGGTGTGGGTTGGGGATGGCGATGGATGGTAGGGGGCGGGGGGCGGGGCGACGTGGAAGGGGAGGCGGGGGTGCGTTGGAGGTCGGGGCGCCGCAGGGGAGGGGTGCGTGGTGGCGGGGTGGCCGGCTACGGCAGACAGGGTCAGCGGACGCTGCGCGGTTGTGGGTGGGGAGGGAACGAGTGAGAGAGAGTGAAGAGAAGAGACAGAGGACGGGGGCGGGACGGCCGTTAACGTACCCGCCTATTTGCCGTCCGCCAATGGTCGGCAAAGACGTGGGGCCGATGGGCTTGGATTGGTTACACAATAACTGGAACCTCTTTGCCGTCTGCTAGCGGACGGCATAGTTTCTTTGCCGTCAGCCAGCGGACGGCAAAGAGTTGGCTGATGGCAAAGACCTTGTTTACCATCAACCACTTCTTTGCCGTCCGTTTTCGTGTGGCTGACGGCAAAGACCTTCTTCGCCGTCCGCCAGCGGACGGCAAAGAGTTGGCAGACGGCAAATAAGCTAATTCCAGTAGTGTGCGCTTACGTGTCGGTCATCAACACTCGCAGTTTTTGCCGATTGTGGGCGTTTCTTGGACAATTACTCACTGTTTTGGGGTCCTGGAGTCATTTCCACGATTGAGAAAACCTGGGGTGCGTTTACGTGTTGGTCATCAACACTCGCGGTTTTTGTCGATTCTGGCCCGTTTCGTGAACAATTACTCACTGTTTTCGGGTCCCGGAGTGATTTCCACGATTAACGGACCCCCGGGTGCGTTTACATGTCGGTCATCAACACTCATAGTTTTGGCCGATTCTGGCCCGTTTTGTGGACTATTACTCACTGTTTTGGGGTCCCGGAGTAATTTCCATGATCAACAAATCCTTGGGTGTGTTTACGTGTCTGTCATCAACACTCGCGGTTTTTTCGATTCTGATCCGTTTCATGGACTATTACTCGCCGTTTTGTGGTCCCAAAGCAATTTTCATAGTTGTCGAACCCCAAGGTGTGCTTACGTATTGGTCATCAAGACTCACAGTTTGGGCCGATTCTGGCCCGTTTCTTAGACTATTACTCAGTTTTGGGGTCCTGAATTGATTTCCACGACTGACGAATCCAGGGTGCGTTTACGTGTCAGTCATCAACACTCATAATTTTGGCAAATTCTAGTCCGTTTCGTGCACTACCACTCAGCGTTTTGGCATCCCAGAGCGATTTCCATGATTGAGTATCCCCGGGGTGCGTTTACGTGTCCGTCTTCAACACTCATAGTTTTGGCCAATTTTGACCCGTTTCGTGGACTACTACTCACCATTTTGGGGTCCCGAAGTGATTTCCATAGTTGTTGAACCCCAAGATGCGCTTACGTGTCGATCATCAACACTCTCAGTTTTGGTCGATTCTGGCCCGTTTCTTGGACTATCGCTCATTGTTTTGGGGTCCCGGAGCCATTTCCATAGTTGTTGAACCCCAAGGTGTGCTTACGTGTCAGTCATCAACACACGCAGTTTTGGCCGATTCTGGCCCGTTTCATGGACTATTACTCACCGTTTTGGGGTCCCGAAGCATTTTCTATGGTCAACCCCAAGGTGCGCTTACATGTTGATCATCAAGATTCCTAATTTTGGCCGATTCTGGCCCGTTTCTTGGACTATTAATTAGTTTTGGGGTCCTGAAGTGATTTCCATGATTAACGAACACCGGTGTGCATTTACCTATCGGTCACCAACACTCACAATTTTGGCCGATTCTGGTCCGTTTCATGCACTATTACTCAGCATTTTGGGGTCCCAGAGCGATTACCATGATTGACGATCCCGGTGTGCGTTCACGTGTCCGTCGTTAACACTCACAGCTTTGGCCCATTCTGACTCGTTTCGTGGAATATTACTCACCGTTTCGATGTGCCGAAGCGATTTCCATAGTTGCTGAACCCCAACGTGCGCTTACGTCTGGGTCATGAACACTCGCAGTTTTGGCCGATTATGGCCCGTTTCTTGGACAATTACTCACTGTTTTGGGGTCCCGGAGTGATTTCCACGATTAGCGAACCCTTGGGTGCATTTACGTGTCGGTCATCAACACTCGCGGTTTTTTTTTTGATTCTGACCCGTTTCGTGGACTATTACTCACCATTTTGTGGTCCCAAAGCAATTTCCATGGTTTTCAAACCCCAAGATGTGCTTACATGTTGGTCGTCAAGACTCACAGTTTCGGTCGATTCTAGCCCATTTCTTGGACTACTACTCAGTTTTCGGGTCCCAAAGTGATTTCCACGATTGACGAAACCTGGGATGCGTTTACGTGTCGGTCATCAACACTCATAATTTTGGCAGATTCTGGTCCATTTCGTGCACTAGAACTCAACGTTTTGGGGTCCCAGTGCGATTTCCACGATTGAGTATCCCAGGGTGCGTTTACGTGTCCGTCTTCAACACTCATCGTTTTGGCCAATTTTGACATGCTTTGTGGACTATTACTCACCATTTTGGGGTCCCGAAGTGATTTCCATAGTTGTTGAACCCCAAGATGCGCTTACGTGTCGGTCATCAACACTCTCAGTTTTGGCCGATTCTGGCCCATTTCTTGGACTATTACTCA
The DNA here is from genome assembly GCA_963921465.1 of Triticum timopheevii. Taxonomy (NCBI): domain Eukaryota; kingdom Viridiplantae; phylum Streptophyta; class Magnoliopsida; order Poales; family Poaceae; genus Triticum; species Triticum timopheevii. The sequence goes on along the minus strand of OY997268.1, from coordinate 47,591,888 downwards.
TTGTTTTGGGGTCCCGGAGCCATTTCCATAGTTGTTGAACCCCGAGGTGTGCTTACGTGTCGGTCGTCATTACACTCAGATTTGGCCGATTATGGCCCACTTCATGGACTATTACTCACCGTTTTAGGGTCCCGAAACGCTTTGTATGGTCAAACCCCAAGGTGCGCTTACGTGTTGGTCATCAAGACTCCTAGTTTGGGCCGATTCTGGCCCGGTTCTTGGACTATTACTTAGTTTTGGGGTCCTGAAGTGATTTCCATGATTGGCGAACACCGGTGTGCATTTACGTGTCGGTCACCAACACTCACAATTTTGGCTGATTCTGGTCCGTTTCATGCCCTATTACTCAGTGTTTCGGGGTCCCAGAGCGATTTCCATGGTTGATGATCCCCGGGGTGCGTTCACGTGTCCGTCGTCAGCACTCACAGTTTTGCCCCATTCTGACTCGTTTCGTGGACTATTACTCACTCTTTCGATGTGCCGAAGCGATTTCCATAGTTGTTGAACCTCAAGGTGTGCTTACATCTTGGTCATGAACACTCGCAGTTTGGGCCGATTCTGGCCCGTTTCTTGGACTATTACTCAGTTTTGGGGTACCGAAGTAATTTCCATGGTTGTCGAACCCCAAGGTATGCTTACGTGTTGGCCGTCAAGACTCACAGTTTGGGCCAATTCTGGCCCGTTCCTTGGACTATTACTCAGTTTTGGGGTCCCGAAATGGTTTCCATGATTGACGAACCCCGGGGTGCGTTTACGTGTTGGTCATCAACACTCATAATTATGGCAGATTCTGGTCCGTTCCGGGCACTACCAACCAGCGCTTTCGGGTCCCAGAGCGATTTCCACGATTGACTATCCCCAGGGTGTGTTTACGTGTCCATCGTAAACACTCACAGTTTTGGCCAATTTTGACCCATTTCGTGGACTATTACTCACCGTTTTGGGGTTCCGAAGCGATTTCCATAGTTGTTGAACCCCAAGGTGCGCTTACGTGTCAGTCATCAACACTCTCAATTTTGGCCAATTCTGGCCCGTTTCTTGGACTATTACTCACTGTTTTGGGGTCTCGGAGCCATTTTCATAGTTGTTGAACCCCAAGGTGCGCTTACGTGTCAGTCATTTCCACGATTGATGAACCCCGGGGTGCGTTTACGTGTCGGTCATCAACACTCTTGGTTTTTGTCGATTCTGGCCCATTTCATAGACTATTACTCACTGTTTGGGCTCCCGGAGTAATTCCCACGATTAACAAACCCTTGAGTGCGTTTCAATTCTTGGGTGCCCATCAACACTCGTGGTTTTTTCGATTCTGACCCGTTTCGTGGACTATTACTCACCATTTTGTGGTCCCAAAGCAATTTTCATGGTTGTCGAACCCCAAGGTGTGCTTACGTGTTTTTCGTCAAGACTCACAGTTTGGGCCGATTTTGGCCCGTTTCTTGGACTATTATTCAGTTTTGGGGTCCCAAAGTGATTTCCACGACTAACGAACTCCAGGGTGCGTTTACGTGTCGGTTATCAACACTCATTATTTTGGCTGATTCTGGTCCGTTTCATGCACTACCACTCAGCATTTTGGGGTCCCAAAGCGATCTCCGTGATTGAGTATCCCCGGGGTGCGTTTACGTGTCCGTCGTCATCACTCACAGTTTTGGCCAATTTTGAAACATTTAGTGGACTATTACTAACCATTTTGGGGTCCCAAAGCGATTACCATAGTTGTTGAACCCCAAGATACGCTTACGTGTCGGTAATCAAAACTCAGTTTTGGCCGATTCTGGCCTGTTTCTTGACTATTACTCATTGTTTTAGTGTCCCGCAGCCATTTCCATAGTTGTTGAACCCCAAGATGTGCTTACATGTCGGTCATCAACACACGCAGTTTTGGCCGATTCTGGCCCATTTTGTGGACTATTACTCACCGTTTTGGGGTCCCGAAGCGTTTTCTATGGTTGTCAAACCCCAATGTGGGCTTATGTGTTGGTCACCAAGACTCCCAGTTTGGGCCGATTTTGGCCCGTTTCTTGGACTATTACTCAGTTTTGGGGTCCCGAAGTGATTTCCATGATTGACGAACCCAGTTGTGCGTTTACGTGTCGGTCACCAACACTCACAATTTTGGCCGATTATGCTCCGTTTCGTGCACTATTACTCAGCGTTTTGGGGTCCCAGAGCGATTTCCATGATTGACGATTCCCAGGGTGCGTTTACATGTCCGTCGTCAACACTCACAGTTTTGGCCCATTCTGACTCGTTTTGTGGACTATTACTCACTATTTCGATGTGCCGGAGCGATTTCCATAGTTGTTGAACCCCAAGGTGCACTTATGTCTCGGTCATGAACACTTGCAGTTTTGGCCGATTCTGGCCCGTTTCTTGGACAATTACTCACTGTTTTGGGGTCCCAAAGTCATTTCCAAAATTGACAAACACCGGGGTATGTTTACTTGTTGGTCATCAACACTCGCGATTTTTATCAATTCTGGCCCGTTTCGTGGACTATTACTCACTCTTTTGGGGTCCCGGAGTGATTTCCACGATTAACGAACCCCGTGGTGCGTTTACGTGTCCGTCATCAACACTCATAGTTTTGGCCGATTCTTGCCCGTTTTGTGGACTATTACTCACTGTTTTGGGGTCCTGGAGTGATTTCCAAGATTAACGAACCCTTGGGTGCGTTTACGTGCCGGTCATCAACACTCGTGGTTTTTGTCGATTCTGACCCATTTCGTGGACTATTACTCACCATTTTGTGGTCCCAAAGCGATTTCCATGGTTGTCGCCACCGTTCATAATTTTTCCATACATGTCACTCTTGAATCATTGCACATCCTGGTACACCGCCGGAGGCATTCACATAGAGTCATATTTTGTTCTAAGTATTGAGTTATAATTCTTAAGTTGTAAGTAAATAAAAGCGTGATGATCTTCATTATTAGAGAATTGTCCCATGTGAGGAAAGGATGATGTGGACTATGATTCCCCCACAGGTCGGCATGACACTCCGGACGAAATAATAAAAAAATAAAAAAGAGGCCATAAAAAAAGCCCCAAATAAAAAAATTAGAGAAAAAGAGAGAAAGGGCAATGCTACTATCCTTTTACCACACTTGTGCTTCAAAGTAGCACCATGATCTTCATGATAGAGAGTCCCCTATGTTGTCACTTTCATTATAGAACTTGGCTTGTATATTCCAATGATGGGCTTCCTCAAAGTGCCCTAGGTCTTCGTGAGCAAGCAAGTTGGATGCACACCCACTTGGTTTCTTTTCGAGCTTTCATACACTTATAGCTCTAGTGCATCCATTGCATGGCAATCCCTACTCACTCACATTGATATCTATTGATGGGCATCTCCATAGCCCGTTGATACGCCTAGTTGATGTGAGACTATCTTCCTCCTTTTTGTCTTCTCCACAACCACCATTTTATTCCACCTATAGTGTTATGTCCATGGCTCACGCTCATGTATTGCGTGAAGATTGAAAAAGTTTGATAACATCAAAAGTATGAAACAATTGCTTGGCTTGTTATCAGGGTTGTGCATGATTAAATATTTTGTGTGATGAAGATAGAGCATAGCAAGACTATATGATTTTGTAGGGATAGTTTTCGTTGGCCATGTTATTTTTAGAAGACATGATTGCTTTGTTAGTATGCTTGTAGTATTATTGTTTTTATTTCAATATTAAACTTTTGTCTTGAATCTTTCGAATCTGAACATTCATGCCACAATAAAGAAAATTACATGAATAAATATGTTAGGTAGCATTCCACATCAAAAATTCTGTTTTTATCATTTACCTACTCGAGGACGAGCTGAATTAAGCTTGGGGATGCTTGATACGTCTCCAACGTATCTATAAGTTTTTATTGGTCCATGCTATTATATATCTGTTTTGGGTGTTTAATGGGCTTTAGTATGCTCTTTTATATTATTTTTGGGACTAACCTATTAACCGAGGGCCCAGTGCCAGTTTCTGTTTTTTTTGCCTATTTTAGAGTTTTGTGGAAAAGGAATACAAGACAGAGTCCAAACGGAATGAAACCTTCATGGTGATCTTTCTTGGACCAAAAGCAAACCAGAAGACTTGGAGATGAAGTCGGAGAGGCAACGAGGCGGCCATGAGGCAGGAGGGCGCGCCCAGGGGGTAGGCGTGCCCCCACCCTCATGGGCCCCTCGTATCTCCCCTGACCTAGTTCCTTCGCCTATATATATATATATATACTCTTATAGCCTAAAAACATCAGGTGGAGCCACGAAACCACTTTTCCACCACCGCAACCTTCTGTACCCGTGAGATCACATCTTGGGGCCTTTTCCGGCGATCTGTCGGAGGGGGATTCGATCACGAAGGGCTTCTACATCAACACCATTACCTCTCCGATGAAGCGTGAGTAGTTTACCACAGACCTTCGGGTCCATAGTTATTAGCTAGATGGCTTCTTCTCTCTCTTTGATTATCATACCAAGTTCACCTCGATGTTCTTGGAGATCTATTCGATGTAATATTCTTTTGCAGTGTGTTTGCTGAGATACGATGAATTGTGGATTTATGATCAAGATTATCTATGAATATTATTTGATTCTTCTCTAAATTCTTATATGCATGATTTGATATCTTTGCAAGTTTCTTCGATTTATCGGTTTATCTTGGCCTACTAGATTGATCATTCTTGCCATGAGAGAAGTGCTTAGCTTTGGGTTCAATCTTGAAGTGTCCTTTCCTAGTGACAGTAGGGGCAGCAAGTCATGTATTGTCTTGTTGCCATCAAGGATAACAAGATGGGGTTTTCATCATGTTGCTTGAGTTAATTCCTCTACATCATCTCATCTTGCTTAATGCATTACTCCGTTCTTTATGAACTTAATACTCTAGATGCATGTTGGATAGCGGTCGATGTGTGGAGTAATAGTAGTAGATGCAGGCAGGAGTCGGTCTACTTGGCACGGACGTGATGCCTATGTTCATGATCATTGCCTTAGATCATAATTATGCACTTTTCTATCAATTGCTCGGCAGTAATTTGTTCACCTACCGTAATATTTGCTATCTTGAGAGAAGCCACTAGTGAAACCTATGGCCCTGGGTCTCTTTTCCATATTATTGAATCTCGTTTACAACTTGCTAGTTTCCTATCCATTATTTTGCAATCTTTACTTTCCAATCTATACACCCAAAAATACTAAAAATATTTACTTTACAGTTTATCTATCTCTATCAGACCTCACTTTTGCGAGTGACCGCGAAGGGATTGACAACCACTTTATCGCGTTGGTTGCAAGTTCTTGATTGTTTGTGCAGGTATTCGGTGACTTAAGCATCTTCTCCTACTAGATTGATACCTTGGTTCTCAAAACAAAGGGGAATACTTACGCTACTTTGCTGCATCACCCTTTCCTCTTCAAGGGAAAACCAACGCAAGCTCAAGAGGTAGCAGTACACACTGGTAGACACTAAAATATTTTAGTAGTGCAGTTTTAGTACACACAAGTAGACACTGAAATATTTCAGTAGTGCAGTTTCAGTACACACAGGTAGACACTGAACTATTTCAGTAGTGCAATTTGGGCTAATGCACGTACCTACTAATGCATACCATATAAGTTAAATCCACATTATATTAATGATAAATGTCAAAGAAGCATCAATATGATTGTCAATGTTTATGTCATTGATGGTAGTATAACAAGTCATCAAATAAGTCAACTTTCATCTTAGGCCACTTTTTAAAAAAAAATCAAACCGGGCATTCAGACACACAAACGCTACAAGCCACGTGGCCCTGGCCCACTGGTCATCCTTGATGTCTATCCAACCCTAGTGTCCCTTACAAATTCCAGCCCTTCTGCCTTTTAGTCATTTTTGAAATATTTGTAATCTAGCATGTCCTAGGTTTCCCTTTTAGGCGGTATATTGTTTTGTGCATTCATGTTATATATAAATTGGGGTAGCAAAATCCAACTAATCCAATGGTGGTATTAATTATGTCATTTGTATAAGTTTTTGTGCACGACATTTTGCATAACTTGGCATTTTGTTATTTTTGTTTGAATTAATCCATGCATCATATGGCCTAAGTTTGTACATATGTTTGGGTCATTTTTCATGCCTGCTTCTTGTTAAAATTATTGCCATGCCATGAAACACATGATAAGCTACTGACCCAAGCTTGCAAAGATGCCAATGTCAATTTTGCTGATATGAATATGAAGATGCCAGTAATTTCGTGATTTAGGTTACATCTCATGTACTTATTTTGTTAGTGTACCGCATGGACATGTCATTTGCATGATTTTAGAATTTTGTTTACTGATTGTTTGAGCAGTTCGAAGTAGGCTTGATGATGTTAATCTATGTTTCACCCTGTTTCACTAAGACTTGCCACAAAGATGTGTTGCTCATATTTATGTTTACTGGGGAGGCTATAAAAAATAAAATGTAAATATTTAGGCCTTCCTAATGATAAAAAAAGAACAAGAAATAAGCATTGAAAACCTTCTGAAGAGAAAATGGAGTGAAAGTGTGGTACTTGGTAGGGTAGATTGTTGGGCAGTGCTAGCAGAATCACTTTAATTTAAATAATCCTAACTGGTATCCCCTATTATATGATGTCTTTTATGGTTGGGCAGTTGGGGTAAATAAGAGGATGCTTTGTTTTAGGGCTTGGTTGTACTAGCGAAAGAATATTGATAGAAATGAGTATGACCTAGTTAAATGCTCAGAGGTCTGCAAGACTAAAGATATGGGTGAAAGTTAAAATGCCTCCCAAATTCTAAGTTTTCTTTTGTCTTGTGTTGATAGATAGCATCCCCACAACTAAGAACTTGATAAAAAGGGGTGTGGCTTGAAGACAGCAAATGCTCTTTTTGTGGAAGAGAGGAGGATATTGACCATCTTTTTCCCATTGTTCTGTTGCCAAGATGTTGTGGATGCTGATTTCTTTTGGGATGCGTGACATCCCTGACAACATGGAAAATATTTTTGCTGTGTGGATTGGGAAATTGGATAAAAGTGATATGAGTCTTATGATAGTAGGCATTTATGCTACTTTCTGGAGTTTATGGAAACTTAGAATTAGAGTGTGTTTGATAATATGAGGTTGGTTGGTCTCTGTGTTCCTGTTAATATGATTATTAAAAATTTGCATGATTAGAATGTGTTGCAGAAAAATAAAGAAAAAATAAGGCGCATGACAGTGGGTTTAAGAGAAGTTGAGCAGGTTGCAGGGGAGATCTTCAGGTCTACTACGCATGGATGGTGGATAGGGGTGTCGACGCTGGTTTATCCTTGAGGTTGGACATGCTGAAAGCATCTGAAGACAATCTCTTGCTAGAGAAAAGCATGTTCTCCTTTGTTTTTGTGTCTTGTCTTTTTGGGTAATGTAATACGTAGTGCATTAAAAACTGGTTCTTGCCTGGCGCTTGTGCTGGGTTTATACTATTTGCGTGAACTGCTGGGTGAATGGGAGGGATGGATCCTTTCCTGATAGCAGCGGTATCTATGCTTCTCTGAGTAGCTTATGTTTGTAGTCTTTTTGAAGTAGAGATTCTGTTAACCAATGTCTTTTGAATCTCAGATCCTTGCAGTACTTAGCATATAAGTATTCCGTGAATTTAAGACATCTACTTTTAGTAGTATGAGAAATAAATCTACTTTTAGTAGTATGAGAAATACATTTAAGACATCCCCGCAGTCGCTGTTTTGATGCTACTCTTCTTCCTCTATCCAACAAGCTTGAGTTTGCTCAATTCGGAGCTCATTTGCAGAAGTTATGGCAGTTCTGGTTTTATTGTTTCCCTTTGTTGTCTTCTTTGCAAAATGAAGGACTCCTAGTGTTGCTGATCTGGGGCATGCGGTAGTACTGCTTTTCGGAGCAGTAGTACCGCAGGCCCTTGCGGTAGTACCGCATGCCCTTGCGGTAGTACCGCAGTCCCCTGCGGTAGTATTACAAGTGCTCACGGTAGTACCGCTCTATGGGAGCGGTAGTACCGTGGCCTCAAGCCAGGCGCAGCTGCTCGAGCGGTAATAGGGGCGGATGTAATTTTTTACATCCGCGCCCTATGCGGTAGCGCGCCGCGGGCGCAGTAGTACCGTGGGCTGTGGCCAGGCTTAGCAGCATGAGCGGAAGTAGGGGCGCATGTAATGTTTTACATCCGCACCCTATGCGATAGTACCGCTCTTCGTGTGTGGTAGTACCGTGCCAGATTTTTGTGCAGGTCCTCCCTCAGTGGAAGTAGGTATTGAAGTAATTTTTTACTTCCGTGCTTTCTCTGCGCCTAGTGTTGCCTGTCTTACGGTAGTACCGTAGGGGCGCGCGGTAGTACCGCTCTAGCGGTTCTACCGCTCGTTGCCCTGTGCAACAGGCCTTCATTTGGCCAATGCTGCACATGTGGTAGTACTGTAACCTGCAGAGGTAGTACCGCAGCCAACCGCGGTAGTACCGCAGCTCCGTGCGGTAGTACCGCATCGTGCAGGCTGAATGAGGGGATAATGGTTGGATTTCTTCCCACCTATAAAAGGGGGTCTTCTTCCCCATTGAGACTTATCCTTTGAGCTCGTGTTCTTCCCCCATTGTTGACCTTCTTCGAGCTTGCTAACTCTCAATCCCTCCTATGATTCTTGCTAGTTCTTGAGGGAAAAGAGAGAGGAGATCTAGATCCACATTTCCACCAATCACTTTCTCCTCTAAGTGAGGGGAACCCGTTGGATCTAGATCATGGAGTTCTTCATGTTCTTCTTTCATTCTTCCTCTCATTTTCCTCCCTAGCATTAGTTGCTTTGGTGGGATTTGGGAGAGAAGGACTTGGGCACTCTATGTGCCCTTGCCATTGCATTTGGTGCATCAGTTTGAGTTCTACACGTGATACGTGGAAGTTACAAGTTGAGATGCTTATTACTATTGGGATCTTGGTGCCCTTGAGCTTGTTCCTCTTGGGTGCTTGGGCGCCCTAGACGGTTGGTGGTGTTCATTGTGGTGTAAAGCCCCGGGAAAGCGTTGAGGTCTCTAATTAGGTTGTGGAGATCGCCCCGAGCAATTTGACGGGTACCGGTGACCGCCCCCAAGGGTTGCCAAAGTGTACGGGTTCGATGACCGCCCCCAAGGGTTGCCATTTGTATAGGTTCGGTGACCGCCCTCAAGGGTCCCTTAGTGGAATCACAGCATCTTGCATTGTGACCGCCCCCTTGGGGAGCATTGTGCCTCCACACCGCTCCAAATGGAGATTAGCATCCGCAAGGGTGTGAACATCGGGATACATCGTCGTCTCCGCGTGCCTCGGTTATCTCTTACCCGAGCCCTTTACTTATGCATTTTACTTTGCTATAGCCATATTGTTCTTTGTCATATATCTTGCTATCACATTGTTGCTTATCTTGCTTAGCATAAGTTGTTGGTGCACATATGCAAGCCTAGTTGTTGTAGGTTTTGTGCTTGACAAATTAACCATTAGGTTTATTCCGCATTTGTTCAAGCTTAAACCCTAATTATTTTAAAGCGCCTATTCACCCCCCCCCTCTAGGCGACATCCACGATCTTTCACTTTGCTTGTCCTCAAGCAATTCAGTTGTTAAACTGAAAGTGATAAAGAAAAACTTTTACAAACTCTGTTTGCTCTTGTTGTTGTAAATATGTAAAGCCAGCATTCAAGTTTTCAGCAAGTACTATGAACTAACCATACTCACAATAACATTTAGGTCTCACAATTACTCATATCAATGGCATAATCAGCTAGCGAGCAATAATAACAAAACTCGGATGACAACACTTTCTCAAAACAATCATAATATGATATAACAAGATGGTATCTCGCTAGCCCTTTCTGAGACCGCAAAACATAAATGCAGAGCACCTTTAAAGACCAAGAACTAACTAAACATTGTAATTCATGGTAAAAGAGATCCAGTCAAGTCATACCCAATATAAACCAATAGTAATGAATGCAAATGACAGTGTGCTCTCCAGCGGGTGCTTTTTAATAAGAGGGATGATGACTCAACATAAAAGAAAATAGATAGGCCCTTTGCTGAGGGAAGCAGGGATTCATAGAGGTGCCAGAGCTCAATTTTAAAATAGAGATGAATAACATTTTGAGCGGTATACTTTCACTGTCAATGCAACAACTATGAGATGGCGATATCTTCCATGCTACATGCATTATAGGCATTTCCCAAACAGAATGGTAAAAGTTTATACTCCCCCACCACCAACAAGTATCAATCCATGGCTTGCTCGAAACAACGAGTGCCTCCAACTAACAACATCCCGGTTACCTGCCCTTTCTCGTGAATGAGGCGCGGAATCCACTCCTATTGAGAATAACCCACCTAGCATGGAAGATACAAACAGCCCTAGTTGAAACATGAGCTTCTCGAGCATACAAAACAGAATTTCATTTGAAGGTTTGGAGTTTGGCAGATACAAATTTACTTGGAACGGCAGGTAGATACCGCATATAGGAAGGTATGGTGGAGTGATATGGAATAACTTTGGGGTTTAAGGAGTTTGGATGTACAAGCAGTATTCCCGCTTAGTACAAGTGAAGGCTAGCAAAAGACTGGGAAGCGACCAACTGAGAGAGCGGCAACAGTCATGAACATGCACTAAAATTAATTCACACCGAGTACAAGCATGAGTAGGATATAATCTACCATGAACATAAATATCATGAAGGCTATGTTGATTTGTTTCAACTACATGCCTGAACATGTGCCAAGTTGAGTCACTCAATTCATTCAAAGGAGGATACCAGCCCATCATACCACATCACAAACATTTTAATAGCATGTTGGCACGCAAGGTAAACCATTATAACTCATAGCTAATCAGGCATGGATCAAAAAACTATAATCTCTAAATGTCATTGCAAATATGTTTACTTCATAATAAGTTGAATCAGGAACAATGAACTGATCATATTTACAAAAACAAAAGAGGTCGAGTTCATACCAGCTTTTGTCATCTCAATCAATCCATCATGCATCGTCATTATTGCCTTTCACTTGCACGACCGAACGATGTGTATAATAATAATAGTGCACGTGCATTGGACTAAGATGGAATCTGCAAGCATTCAACTCAAGAGAGAAGATAAAGCAATATGGGCACTAAGTTAAATAAACAATCATGCATATGAGAGCCACTAAACATTTGCAATATGGTCTTCTACTCTCGAACCCAAAGGAAAGCAAAGAAAATAAAATTATTTACACGGGAAAGCTCCCAACAAGTAAGAAGAAGAACAAGAAATCTTTTTGGGTTTTCATTTTAATTTCTACTACAAGCATGGAAATTAAACTAACTAATTGTTTTAGTTTTTCTTAAGGTTTATCAAACACACAAGAAGAAAGCTAGAAAAAGAAAATTAAACTAACATGGATAATACAATGAAAGAGTATGAGCACGGACAACTAGAATAGTGTGTGAACATGAATGTAAAGTCGGTGAGAAATACGTACTCCCCCAAGCTTAGGCTTTTAGCCTAAGTTGGTCTAATGCCAAGGGTAGCCTGGCTGATATCCATAGTTGTAACTGGGATCGTACTGAGTTGCAGCAGCAAATGCCTCCTGAGCTGCGGCATGCTGGTGAGCCGCCTCCGCTCTCCCCTCGTGTTCAGCTGCCTCCTCCCTGGTAACAACATATCTTCGTTTTGCCTGGTAATCAAAAATGAAAGGAGCAGGGAGAGTAACATGGACAGAGCTATGTCTGTCAAAGATTTGTCGATACTGGAGGAATTGTTCATTCCTCAAAAGAAAATGATTTTTGACCATCGCATCGTAATCTAAATAAGCAGGAGGCAACACCATATCCCCTTCTCGTGGGGCTATACCAAGATAATTAGCCACACGGGTCACATAAATTCCTCCAAATAAATCTCCAGCCCTACCATTATTATGCAACCTACATGCAACTATTGCCCCCAAGTTGTAATCTTTATTACCTAACACATCGCTCTTGAGGACACAAAGATCAGCGACACACATATGACATGCTTCGTCTTTACAGTTAATGCATCTACCAATGAAGAGAGCAAAATAATGTATAGCAGGAAAATGAATGCTCCCTATGGTAGCTTGTGCTATATCCCTAGATTCTCCCACAGTAATACTAGCAGGAAAGTCTTTATATTCAGATTTGTGGGGATCATTAACATTGCCCCACTACGGGAGTTTGCAACCAGTTGTAAAATCTTCTAAGTCCATGGTATAAGATTTATCATAAATATCAAACAGGACACTTTGAGAATTACGTGAAGATTTATATTTGAACCTTCTCACGAATGAATCAGTCAATTGATAGTATTGAGGACACTTATCTTGTAAGAAGTCCTCAAGATCGGCATTACGCACATATGCGTCAAATTCATCCTTAAAGCCCGCATTGACCATAAAATCGTGTGATGGCCACTAACAAGCTCGTAATTCTGCGTCCCTCGGTGGTTCATCGTCTTGCTCACGCATAGCAAGCCTGGGTCCTTTCTTTATTGAGGAACCACCTTGGTACATTCTCCTAGACATATTTCTTTTTCTGAAAAATTTCTGAAATTTTAGTAACTTCAAAATAAAATTGAATAAAACTAAATAAGATTGGTAGCAACTACTCCTACAAGTGCCTAGAGCCTATATCTTGGATTAGAATTACTTGGGACCTCATAAATTTGACATGCAAGCTCAAGAATGGGGTCACCTATGCATCAAAAATTTGCAATGAATAAAGCACTAGAACAAAAACTAATTGGACCAATGGAGGAGTCACATACCAAGCAACAATATCCCAAAGCAGTTTTGTGAATGGAGCTTTGAGCAAGGAGATCGAAAATCACAGCAAAATGAGCTATAACTTGTGCTTGAGCTGGATGGGGATTTTTTTTGGGAAGAAGATGGAGTGTGTGGGTGCGGGAATAAGTGGAGGGGGCCACCGTGGGCCCACGAGACAGGGAGCGCGCCCAGGGGGTGTGAGCACACCCTCCACCCTCGTGGCCTGGTGCTTGCCCCTCCTGTAGTGTTTTCAGTGCCTAAAATCCTCAAATATTCCATAAAAATCATACTAAATTTGCAGGGCATTTGGAGCACTTTTATTTGCGAGGTATTTTTTATTGCACGGATAAATCAGAAAAGAGACAAATAATACTATTTTTGATTTTTTTTATTCTAAATAACATAAAGTAAAAAGAGGGTACAGAAGGTTCTGCCTTCTAGTTTCATCCATCTCATGATCATCAAAATGAATCAACTAACAAGGTTGATCAAGTCTTGTTAACAAACTCATTCCGAATAACATAGAACCGGAGAAATTTCGAATAACACTAAGTTACCTCAACGGGGATATGAACATCCCCAATAATAAGAATATCATACTTTTTCTTGACAGTAGGAAGTGGAAATTCAAAACATCCAATAATGATAGTTGGAACTTTTCCAATAGAATTGATGCTATGAACTTGAGATTGTTTCCTCGGAAAGTGTAACGTATGCTCATTACCATTAACATGAAAAGTGACATTGCCTTTGTTTCAATCAATAACAACCCCTGCAGTATTCAAAAAGGGGTCAGGTTTCATTCTAGCATTAAGAGATTGCTGCTTCCATTTAGCTAATGACTTTTTAAGATCATATCTATCTTTGCAAGCAAAGATAGCTCTAGCAGCTTCCTCATTCATAACATAACCCTCAGGAACAACAGGTAATTCGTAATCAGGAGAAGAGCTTTCATCATCACTATCATCAATAATAGCATCTTCAATAATTTCAATCTCTCTAACCCTAGCAAGTTGTTCATCAAGAAATTCACCTAATGGCAAAGTAGTATCACGCACACAAGTAGTTTCATCATAAGTATCATGCATAGCAGAAGTGGCATCATTAATAAAATGCGACATATCAGAATTCATAGCAGTAGCAGGTTTAGGTGTCGCAAGCTTACTAATAACAGAAGGAGAATCTAGTGCAGAGCTAGATGGCAGTTCATTACCTCCCCTCGTAGTTGAGGGAAAAATCTTAGTTCTTTCGTCTTTCAAGTTCCTCATAGTGACCAGCAGATATAAATCCCAAGTGACTCAAAGAATAGAGCTATGCTCCCCGGCTATAGCGCCAGAAATTAGTCTTGATAACCCACAAGTGTAGGGGATCGCAACAGCTTTCGAGGGTAGAGTATTCAAACCAAATTTATTGATTCGACACAAGGGGAGCCAAAGAATATTCTTAAGTATTAGCAGTTGAGTTGTCAATTCAACCACACCTGGATAAATTAGTATCTGCAGCAAAGTATTTAGTAGCAAAGTATTTAGTAGCAAAGTAGTATGATAGTAATGGTAACAGTGGCAAAAGTAAAGATAATAGTATTGTAGTAATTGTAACAGTAACAACGGAAAAGTAAATAAGTGAAGCACTAGATGTGAAAAGCTTGTAGGCATTGGATCAGTGATGGATAATTATGTCGGACGCGATTCCTCATGTAATAGCTATAACCTAGGGTAATACAGAAATAGCTCCAGTTCATCAATGTAACCTAGGCATGTATTCCGAATATAGTCATACGTGCTTATGGAAAAGAACTTGCATGACATATTTTGTCCTACCCTCTCGTGGCAGCGGGGTCCTAGTGGAAACTAAGGGATATTAAGGCCTCCTTTTAATAGAGAACTGGAACAAAGCATTAGCACACAGTGAATACATGAACTCCTCAAACTATGGTCATCACCGAGAAGTATCCCGATTATTGTCACTTCGGGGTTGTCGGATCATAACACATAATAGGTGACTATAGACTTGCAAGATAGGATCAAGAACACACATATATTCAGGAAAACACAATAGGTTCAGATCTGAAACCATGGCACTCGGGCCCTAGTGACAAGCATTAAGCATAGCAAAGTCATAGCAACATCAATCTCAGAACATAGTGGATACTAGGGATCAAACCCTAACAAAACTAACTTGATTACATGTTAAATCTCATCCAACCCATCACCTTCCAGCAAGCCTACGATGGAATTACTCACGCACGGCGGTGAGTATCATGAAATTGGTGGTGGAGGATGGTTGATGATGACGTCGGCGACAAATCCCCCTCTCCGGAGCCCTGAACGGACTCCAGATCAGCCCTCCTGAGAGAGATTAGGGCTTGGCGGCGGCTCCGTATCGTAAAACGCGATGAAACTTTCTCTCTGATTTTTTCTCCGCAAAACGGAATATATGGAGTTGGAGTTGAGGTCGGTGGAGCATCAGGGGGCCCACGAGACAGGGGGCGCGCCCCCCACCCTCGTGGACAGGGTGTGTGCCCCCTGGCCTTGATTCTTTCGCCAGTATTTTTTTATATTTTCCAAAACTTATCTCCGTGGATTTTCAGGTTATTCCGAGAACTTTTGTTTCTGCACAATAAAGAACATCATGGTAGTTCTGCTGAAAACAGCGTCAGTCCGGGTTAGTTTCGTTCAAATCATGCAAGTTAGAGTCCAAAACAAGGGCAAAAGTTTTGGAAAAATAGATACATTGGAGATGTATCAAACCACCCCTCATAGTAGCGCTCACAGGAGGCTCGGGGCGCTTTGGAGCCTTGCCCACCATCCTGTCAACACCTGCAATGACAAAAAGTAAATGAAATTAGTACAACATAAAAAAATTGGATACCTGACATGAACATAGCAATATGTATATAATTTAAATGTATCATCATCATGAACATATTAAAAATACACCCGATCAACACAAATATATATGATGTTTTTGTATCATCATCATTTCCTGGGTCGATCGGGGTGTCAGGGTGTCGGGGTCGGGGTGTGCTGTCAGGGTGTCGGGGTGTGGTGTCAGGGTGTCGAGGGGTCGGGGTCAGGGTGGGGTGGTCGGGGTGTCGATTGTCGGGGACTCAAGGTGTCGGAGTGTCGGGGTCGGGTTCGGGGTGTCGGTGGTCGGGGTCGAGGGGTTGGTGGTCGGGGTGTCAAATGTGGGGGTGTCGATGGTGGGTGGTCAGGGTCGGGGTGTGGTGTCCGGGTGTCGGGGTGTCGGGGTCGGGGTGTCGTGCCGGGGTGTCGGGTTGGGGTCGGGGTGTCAGGGTGTCGGGGTCGGGGTCGGGGTGTGGGTCGGGGTGTGGTGTCAGGCTGTTGGGGGTCAGGGGTAAGGGTGTCATGGTATCGGGGTCGGGGTCGGGGTGTCATGCCGGGGTGTCGTGTCGGGGTCGAGGTCGGGGTGTGGTGTCAGGGTGTCGATTGGTCGGGGGTCGGGAACGGGGTGTGCTGTCAGGGTGTCGGTGGTTGGCGTGTTGTGCCGGGGTGTCGGTGTGTCGGGGTCAGGGGTCGGGGTCGCTTTTTTCCTTGTCTTCCTCTATCCAACAAGCTTGAGTTTTCTCAATTCGGAGCTCATTTGCAGAAGTTATGGCAGTTCTGGTTTTATTGTTTCCCTCTGTTGTCTTCTCTGCAAAATGAAGGACTCCTAGTGTTGCTGATCTGGGGCATGCGGTAGTACTGCTTTTCGGAGCAGTAGTACCGCAGGCCCTTGCGGTAGTACCGCAGTCCCCTGCGGTAGTACTGCAGGTGCTCATGGTAGTACCGCTCTGTGGGAGCGGTAGTACCGTGGCCTCAGGCCAGGCGCAGCTGCTCGAGCGGTAGTAGGGGCGGATGTAATTTTTTACATCCGCGCCCTACGCGGTAGTACCGTGCCGCGGGCGCGGTAGTACCGTGGGCTCTGGCCAGGCTTAGCAGCATGAGCGGAAGTAGGGGCGAATGTAATTTTTTACATCCGCACCCTACGCGGTAGTACCGCTCTTCGTGTGCGGTAGTACCGTGCCGGATTTTTGCGCAGGTCCTCCCTCAGTGGAAGTAGGTACAGAAGTAATTTTTTACTTCCGTGCTTTCTCTGCACCTAGTGTTACCTGCCTTACGGTAGTACCGTAGGGGCGCGCGGTAGTACCTCTCCGGCGGTTCTACCGCTCGTTGCCCTGTGCAACAGGCCTTCATCTGGCCAGTGTTGCACATGCGGTAGTACTGCAACCTGCAGCGGTAGTACCGCAGCCAACCGCGGTAGTACCGCAGCTCCGTGCGGTAGTACCGCATCATGCGGGCTGTGTGAGGGGATAACGGTTGGATTTCTCCCCACCTATAAAAGGGGGTCTTCTTCCCCATTGAGATTTATCCTTTTAGCTCATGTTCTTCCCCCATTGTTGACCTTCTTTGAGCTTGCTAACTCTCAATCCCTCCTATGATTCTTGCTAGTTCTTGAGGGGAAAGAGAGAGGAGATCTAGATCCACGTTTCCACCAATCACTTTCTCCGCTAAGTGAGGGGAACCCCTTGGATCTAGATCTTGGAGTTCTTTGTGTTCTTCTTTCGTTCTTCCTCTCATTTTCCTCCCTAGCATTAGTTGCTTTGGTGGGATTTGGGAGAGAAGGACTTGAGAACTCCGTGTGCCCTTGCCATTGCATTTGGTGCATCGGTTTGAGTTCTCCATGTGATATGTGCAAGTTACAAGTTGAGAAGCTTATTACTCTTGTGTGCTTGGTGCCCTTGAGCTTGTTCCTCTTGGGTGCTTGGGAGCCCTAGACGGTTGGTGGTGTTCGGAGCTCAATCATTGTGGTGTAAAGCTCCGGGCAAGCGTCGGGGTCTCCCATTAGGTTGTGGAGATCGCCCCGAGCAATTTGATGGGTACCGGTGACCGCCCCCAAGGGTTGCCAAAGTGTACGGGTTCGGTGACCGCCCCCAAGGGTTGCCATTTGTACGGGTTCGGTGACCGCCCTCAAGGGTCCCTTAGTGGAATCATGGCATCTTGCATTGTGTGAGGGCATGAGGAGATTACGGTGGCCCTAGTGGCTTCTTGGGGAGCATTGTGCCTCCACACCGCTCCAAACGGAGATTAGCATCTGCAAGCGTGTGAACTTCGGGATACATCGTCGTCTCCACGTTCCTGAGTTATCTCTTAACCGAGCCCTTTGCTTATGCATTTTACTTTGTGATAGCCATGTTGTTCTTTGTCATATATTTTGCTATCACATTGTTGCTTATCTTGCTTAGCATAAGTTGTTGGTGCACATAGGTGAGCCTAGTTGTTGTAGGTTTTGTGCTTGACAAATTAACCGTTAGGTTTATTCTGCATTTGTTCAAGCCTAAACCGTAATTATTTTAAAGCGCCTATTCACCCCCCCCCCCCCTAGGCGACATCCACGATCTTTCACTTTGCTTGTCCTCAAGCAATTCAGTTGATAAATTTAAAGTGATAAAGAAAAACTTTTACAAACTCTGTTTGCTCTTGTTGTTGTAAATATGTAAAGACATCATTCGAGTTTTCATCAAGTATTATGAACTAACCATACTCACAATAACATTTAGGTCTCACAATTACTCATATCAATGGCATAATCAGCTAGCGAGCAATAGTAATAAAACTTGGATGACAACACTTTCTCAAAACAATCATAATATGATATAACAAGATGGTATCTCGCTAGCCCTTTCTGAGACCGCAAAACATAAATGTAGAGCACCTTTAAAGACCAAGGACTGACTAAACATTGTAATTCATGGTAAAAGAGATCCAGTCAAGTCATACCCAATATAAACCAATAGTGATGAATGCAAATGACAGTGTGCTCTCCAGCGGGTGCTTTTTAATAAGAGGGATGATGACTCAACATAAAAGTAAATAGATAGGCCCATCGCAGAGGGAAGCAGGGATTCGTAGAGGTGCCAGCACTCGATTTTAAAATAGAGATGAATAACATTTTGAGCGGTATACTTTCACTGTCAATGCAACAACTATGAGATGGCGATATCTTCCATACTACATGCATTATAGGCAGTTCCCAAACAGAATGGTAAAAGTTTATACTCCCCCACCACCAACAAGCATCAATCCATGGCTTGCTCGAAACAACGAGTGCCTCCAACTAACAACATCCCTGGGGGAGTTTTGTTTAATTATATTGATTTGCTTTGATCTTTTTGGATCATGGGTCTGGGCACCCCGGTTACCGGCCCTTTCTCGTGAATGAGGCGCGGAGTCCACTCCTCTTGAGAATAACCCACCTAGCATGGAAGATACAGACAGCCCTAGTTGAAACATGAGTTGCTCGAGCATACAAAACAGAATTTCTTTTGAAGGTTTTGAGTTTGGTACATACAAATTTACTTGGAACGGCAGGTAGATACCGCATATAGGAAGGTATGGTGGACTCATATGGAATAACTTTGGGGTTTAGGGAGTTTGGATGCACAAGCAGCATTCCGCTTAGTACAGGTGAAGGCTAGCAAAAGAGTGGGAAGCGACCAACTGAGAGAGCGACGACAGTCATGAACATGCATTAAAATTAATTCACGCCAAGTACAAGCATGAGTAGGATATAATCTACCATGAACATAAATATCATGAAGGCTATGTTGATTTGTTTCAACTACATGCGTGAACATGTGCCAAGTCGAGTCACTCAATTCATTCAAAGGAGGATACCAGCCCATCATACCACATCACAATCATTTTAATAGCATGTTGGCACGCAAGGTAAACCATTATAACTCATAGCTCATCAAGCATGTCTCAAGCAACTATAATCTCTAAATGTCATTGCAAATATGTTTACTTCATAATAAGCTGAATCAGGAACAATGAACTGATCATATTTACAAAAACAAAAGAGGTCGAGTTCATACCAGCTTTTTTCATCTCAATCAGTCCATCATATATCGTCATTATTGCCTTTCACTTGCACGACCGAACGATGTGTATAATAATAATAGTGGACGTGCATTGGACTAAGCTGGAATCTGCAAGCATTCAACTCAAGAGAGAAGATAAAGCAATATGGGCACTAAGTTAAATAAACAATCATGCATATGAGAGCCACTAAACATTTGCAATATGGTCTTCTACTCTCGACCCCCAAAGGAAAGAAAAGAAAATAAAACTATTTACACGGGAAAGCTCCCAACAAGGAAGAAGAAGAACGAGAAATCTTTTTGGGTTTTCACTTTAATTTCTACTACAAGCATGGAAATTAAACTAACTAATTTTTTTGGTTTTTCTTAAGGTTTATCAAACACACAAGAAGAAAGCTAGAAAAAGAAAATTAAACTAACATGGATAATACAATGAAAGAGTATGAGCACCGACAACTACAATAGTGTGTGAACATGAATGTAATGTCGGTGAGAAATACGTACTCCCCCAAGCTTAGGCTTTTAGCCTAAGTTGGTCTAATGCCAAGGGTAGCCTGGCTGATATCCATATTTGTAACTGAGGTCGTACTGAGATGCAGCAGCAAATGCCTCCTGGGCTGCGGCGTGCTGGCGAGCCGCCTCCGCTCTCCCCTCGTGTTCAGCTGCCTCCTCCCTGGTAACAACATATCTTCATTTTGCCTGGTAATCAAAAAGGAAAGGAGCAGGGAGAGTAACATGGACAGAGCTATGTCTGTCAAAGATTTGTCGATACTGGAGGAATTGTTCATTCCTCAAAAGAAAATGATGTTTGACCATCGCAGCGTAATCTAAATAAGTAGGAGGCAACACCATATCCCCTTCTCATGGGGCTATACCAAGATAATTAGCCACACGGGTCACATAAATTCCTCCAAATAAATCTCCAGCCCTACCATTATTATGCAACCTACGTGCAACTATTGCCCCCAAGTTGTAATCTTTATTACCTAACACAGCGCTCTTGAGGACACAAAGATCAGGGACCCACATATGACATGCTTCGTCTTTACCGTTAATGCATCTACCAATGAAGAGAGCAAAATAATGTATAGCAGGAAAATGAATGCTCCCTATGGTAGCTTATGCTATATCCCTAGATTCTCGCACAGTAATACTAGCAAGAAATTCTTTATATTCAGATTTGTGGGGATCATTAAAATTGCCCCACTATGGGAATTTGCAAGCAGTTGTAAAATCTTCTAAGTCCATGGTATAATATTTATCATAAATATCAAACAGGACACTCTCAGAATTACGTGAAGATTTATATTTGAACCTTCTCACGAATGAATCAGTCAATTGATAGTACTGAGGACACTTATCTTGTAAGAAGTCCTCAAGATTGGCATTACGCACATATGCGTTAAATTCATCCTTAAAACCCGCATTGACCATAAATTTGTCTGATGGCCACTCACAAGCTCGTACTTCTGCGTCCCTCGGTGGTTCATCGTCTTGCTCACGCATAGCAAGACTGGGTCCTTTCTTTATTGAGGAACCACCTTGGTACATTCTCCTAGACATATTTCATTTTCTGAAAAATTTCTGAAATTTTAGTAACTTCAAAATAGAAGTGAATAAAACTAAACAAGATTGGTAGCAACTACTCCTACAAGTGCCTAGAGCCTATATCCTGCATTAGAATTACTTGGGACCTCATAAATTTGACATGCAAGCTCAAGAACAGGGTCACCTATGCAGCAAAAGTTTGCAATGAATAAAGCACGAGAACAAAAACTAATTGGACCAATGGAGGAGTCACATACCAAGCAACAATCTCCCAAAGCAGTTTTGTGAATGGAGCTTTGAGCACGGAGATCGAAAATCACAGCAAAATGAGCTATAACTTGTGCTTGAGCTGGATGGGGATTTTTTTGGGAAGAAGATGGAGTGTGTGGGTGCGGGAATAAGTGGAAGGGGGCCACCATGGGCACACGAGATAGCGGGCGCGCCTAGGGGGTGTGGGCGCGCCCTCCACCCTCGTGACCTGGTGCTTGCCCCTCCTGTAGTGTTTTCAGTGCCTAAAATCCTCAAATATTCCATAAAAAATCATACTAAATTTGTAGGGCATTTGGAGCACTTTTATTTTCGGGATATTTTTTATTGCACGGATAAAGAGAGAACAGACAGATAATACTATTTTTGCTTTATTTATTCTAAATAACAGAAAGTAAAAAGAGGGTACAGAAGGTTCTGCCTTCTAGTTTCATCCATCTCATGATCATCAAAATGAATCAACTAACAAGGTTGATCAAGTCTTGTTAACAAACTCATTCCGAATAACACAGGACCGGAGAAATTTCAAATAACACTAAGTTACCTCAACGGGGATATGAACATCCCCAATAATAAGAATATCATACTTTTTCTTGACAGTAGGAAGAGGAAATTCAAAACATCCAATAATGATAGTTGGAACTTTTCCAATAGAATTGATGCTATGAACTTGAGATTATTTCCTCGGAAAGTGTAACGTATGCTCATTACCATTAACATGAAAAGTGACATTGCCTTTGTTGCAATCAATAACAGCCCCTGCAGTATTCAAAAAGGGTCTACCAAGGATAATCGACATACTATCGTCCTCGGGAATATCAAGAATAACAAAGTCCGTTAAAATAGTGACATTTGCAATCACAATAGGCACATCCTCACAAATACCGATAGGTATAGTAGTTGATTTATCAGTAGGTGTCAACTTATTCAATTCAAGTCTATGATATAAAGAGAGAGGCATAACACTAACACCGGCTCCAAGATCACATAAAGCAGTTTTAACATAGTTTCTTTTAATGGAGCATGGTATGGTTGGTACCCCTGGATCTCCAAGTTTCTTTGGTATTCCACCCTTAAAAGTATAATTAGCAAGCATGGTGGAAATTTCAGCTTCCGGTATCTTTCTTTTATTTGTAATGATATCCTTCATATATTTAGCATAAGGATTTACTTTAAGCATATCAGTCAAGCGCATACGTAAGAAGATAGGTATAATCATTTCAGCAAAGCTCTCAAAATCCTCATCATCCTTTGTCTTGGATGGTTTAGGAGGAAAGGGCATGGGTTTCTGAACCCATGGTTCTCTTTCTCTACCGTGCTTCCTAGCAACAAAATCTCTCTTATCATAACGTTGATTCTTTGATTGTGGGTTATCAAGATCAACAGCAGGTTCCATCTCTACTTCATTATTTTGCTCGGTTGAGCATCAACATGAACATTATCATTAACATTATCACTAGGTTCATGTTCATCACCCGATTGTGTTTCAGCATCAGAAATGGAAATATCATTGGGATTCTCAGGTGTGTCTATAACAGGTTCACTAGAAGCATGCAAAGTCCTATCATTTTTCTTTTTCTTCTTTTTAGAAGAACTAGGTGCCTCTAAATTATTTCTCTGAGAATCCTGCTCGATTCTCTTAGGGTGGCCTTCAGGATACAAAGCTTCCTGAGTCATTCTACCAGTCCTAGTAGCCACTCTAACAGCAAAGTCATATTTATTATTTAATTCATCGAGCAAATCACTTTGAGCTTTAAGTACTTGCTCGGCTTGAGTGGTAACCATAGAAGCATATTTGCTAAGGAATTGGCTCAGGAAGAGTCCAATTATTTTCATTAGTCAACATATTATTCAATAGTAATTCAGCTTGGTCGACCGTTCTTTCCCTGAAAACACAACCAACACAACTATCCAAGTAGTCCTTGGAAGCATCGGTTAGTCCATTATAAAACATATCAAGTATTTCATTTTTCTTAAGAGGATGATCAGGCAAAGCATTAAGTAATCGGAGAAGCCTCCCCCAAGCTTGCGAGAGACTCTCTTCTTTGATTTGCACAAAATTATAAATTTCCCGCAAGGCAGCTTGTTTCTTATGAGCAGGGAAATATTTAGCAGAGAAGTAATAAATCATATCCTGGGGACTACGCACACAACCAGGATCAAGAGAATTAAACCAAGTCTTAGCATCACCCTTTAATGAGAACGGAAATATCTTAAGGATATAATAATAGCGAGACTTCTCATCATTAGTAAACAGGGTGGCTATATCATTTAACTTGGTAAGATGTGCCACAACAGTTTCAGATTCAAGACCATAAAAAGGATCAAATTCAACCAAAGTAATTATTTCAGGATCAACAGAGAATTCATAATCCTTATCAGTAACACAGATAGGTGAAGTAGCAAAAGCGGGGTCAGGTTTCATTCTAGCATTAAGAGATTGCTGCTTCCATTTAGCTAATAACCTTTTAAGACCATATCTATCTTTGCAAGCAAAGATTGCTCTAGCAGCTTCCTCATTCATAACATAACCCTCGGGAACAACAGGTAATTCGTAATCAGGGGGAGAACTTTCATCATCACTATGATCAACAATAGCATCTTCAATAATTTCATTCTCTCTAACCCTAGCAAGTTGTTCATCAAGAAATTCACCTAATGGCAAAGTAGTATCACGCACAGAAGTAGTTTCATCATAAGTATCATGCATAGCAGAAGTGCCACCATAAATAAAATGCAACATATCAGAATTCATAGCAGTAGCAGGTTTAGGTGTCGCAAGCTTACTAATAACAGAAGGAGAATCTAGTGCAGAGCTAGATGGCAGTTTCTTACCTCCCCTCGTAGTTGAGGGCAAAATCTTAGTTCTTTCGTCTTTCAAGTTCCTCATAGTGAATAGCAGATATAAATCCCAAGTGACTCAAAGAATAAAGCTATGCTCCCCGGCAACGGCGCCAGAAATTAGTCTTGATAACCCACAAGTGTAGGGGATCGCAACAGCTTTCGAGGGTAGAGTATTCAAACCAAATTTATTGATTCGACACAAGGGGAGCCAAAGAATATTCTTAAGTATTAGCAATTGAGTTGTCAATTCAACCACACCTGGATAAATTAGTATCTGCAGCAAAGTATTTAGTAGCAAAGTAGTATGATAGTAATGGTAACAGTGGCAAAAGTAAAGATAATAGTATTGTAGTAATTGTAACAGTAGCAACGGAAAAGTAAATAAGTAAAGCACAAGATGTGAAAAGCTCGTAGGCATTGGATCAGTGATCGATAATTATGTCGGATGCGATTCCTCATGTAATAGCTATAACCTAGGGTGACACAGAACTAGCTCCAGTTCATCAATCTAATGTAGGCATGTATTCTGAATATAGTCATATGTGCTTATGGAAAAGAACTTGCATGACATCTTTTGTCCTACCCTCTCGTGGCAGCGGGGTCCTAGTGGAAACTAAGGGATATTAAGGCCTCCTTTAATAGAGAACCGGAACAAAGCATTAGCACATAGTGAATACATGAACTCCTCAAACTATGGTCATCACCGAGAAGTATCCCGATTATTGTCACTTCGAGGTTGTCGGAAAGTAACACATAATAGGTGGCTATAGACTTGCAAGATAGGATCAAGAACACACATATATTCATGAAAACACAATAGGTTCAGATCTCAAATCATGGCACTCGGGCCCTAGTGACAAGCATTAAGCATAGCAAAGTCATAGCAACATCAATCTCAGAACATAGTGGATACTAGGGATCAAACCCTAACAAAACTAACTTGATTACATGGTAAATCTCATCAAACCCATCACCTTCCAGCAAGCCTACGATGGAATTACTCATGCACGGCGATGAGCATCATGAAATTGGTGATGGAGGATGGTTGATGATGACGACGGCGACAAATCCCCCTCTCCGGAGCCCTGAACGGACTCTGATCAGACCTCCCGAGAGAGATTAGGGCTTGGCGGCGGCTCCATATCGTAAAACGCGATGAAACTTTCTCTCTGATTTTTTTCTCCGCAAAACGGAATATATGGAGTTGGAGTTGAGGTCAGTGGAGCATCAGGGTGCCCACGAGACAGGGGGCGCGCCCAGGGGGAGGGCGCGCCCCCCACCCTCGTGGACAGGGTGTGGGCCCCTGGCCTTGATTCTTTCGCCGGTATTTTTTATATTTTCCAAAACTTATCTCCGTGGATTTTCAGGTCATTCCGAGAACTTTTCTTTCTGCACAATAAAGAACATCATGGTAGTTCTGCTGAAAACAGCGTCAGTCCGGGTTAGTTTCATTCAAATAATGCAAGTTAGAGTCCAAAACAAGGGCAAAAGTGTTTGGAAAAATAGATACGTTGGAGACGTATCAAACCACCCCTCACAGTAGCGCTCACAGGAGGCTCGGGGCGCTCTGGACCCTTGCCCACCATCCTGTCAACACCTGCAATGACAAAAAGTAAACGAAATTAGTACCACATAAAAAAATTGGATACCTGACATGAACATAACAATATGTATATAATTTAAATGTATCATCATCATGAACATAATAAAAATACACCCGATCAACACAAATTTGATGTTTTTGTATCATCATCATGTCCTGGGTCGATCGGGGTGTCAGGGTGTCGGGGTGTCGGGGTCGGGGTGTGCTATCAGGGTGTCGGGGTGTGGTGTCAGGGTGTCGGGGGTCGGGGTCGGGGTGGGGTGGTTGGGGTGTCGATTGTCGGGGTCTCAAGGTGTCGGGGTCAGGGTCGGGGTGTCGGTGGTCGGGGTCGGGGTATCAGATGTGGGGGTGTCGATGGTGGGTGGTCGGGGTCGGGGTGTGGTGTCCGGGTGTTGGGGTCGGGGTGTCGTGCCGGGGTGTCATGTCAGGGTCGGGGTGTCAGGGTGTCGGGGTCGGGGTCGGGGTGTGGGTCGGGGTGTGGTGTCAGGCTGTTGGGGTTCGGGCGTAAGGGTGTCAGGGTATCAGGGTCGGGGTCGGGGTGTCGTGTTGGGGTGTCGTGTCAGGGTCGGGGTGTCAGGGTGTCGGGGTCGGGGTCGGGGTCGGGGTGTGGTTTCAGGGTGTCGGTTGGTCGGGGTTCGGGAACGGGGTGAGATGTCAGGGTGTCGGGGGTCGGGGTCGGGGTGTCGTGCCGGGGTGTCGGTGTGTCGGGGTCAGGGGTCGGGGTCTCTTTTTTCCTTGTCTTCTTCCCTTCTTCTTCTTCTCCTCCTCTCCTCTTTCTTCTTCTTCTTCTTCTCCGCCTCTCCTCTTTCTTCTTCTTCTTCTTCTTCTTCTTCTTCTTCTTCTTCTTCTTCTTCTTCTTCTTCTTCTTCTTTCTCCTCCTCCTCCTCCTCCTCCTCCTCCTCTTATTCTTCTTCTTCTTCTTCTTCTTTTCTTATTTCTTCTTCTCCCTCCTCCTGTTCCTCCCTCCTCCTCCTCCTTCTACTTCTTCTTCTAAACTAAAACTAAAACTAATCTAAAATAAACTAAACTAAAATAAACTAAAACTAAAACTAATCTAAAATAAACTAAATTAAAACTAAACTGAAACTAAAACTATAACTAAAACAGAAACTAAACTAAAAGAAACTAATTAAAAAGGGGGGAGGAGCTCACCTACAAGAGCAGGCGGCGACCCGGTGGAGGGGGAGGCCGGACAGTCGCGGCGGCCGCTGGAGGAGGCGGCGACCCGGTGGAGGGGGAGGCCGGACGGCCGCGGCGGGACGGGGCGGGGATGGCGACGGGGCGGGAATGCTCGCAACAGGATGGGGCAGGGACGGCCGCTGTGCGGCTGGCCGACGAGGAAGGAGCGCCGGGGTTGTGGTGGATGTCGGGGAGGGGTGCGGGGTGGCCGGGCGGCCAGCTACGCCGGACGGGGTTGACGGCGGCGGCGCGGGCCGGTGTGGGTGGGGGATGGCGACGGAGGGGAAGGGGCTTGGGCGGGGCGACGTGGAAGGGGCGGCGGGGGTGTGGTGGAGGTCGGGGCACCGCAGGGGAGGGGTGCGTGGCGGCGGGGCAGCCGGCTACGGCAGACAGGGTCAGCGGCCGCGGTGCGGTTGTGGGTGGGGAGGGAACGAGCGAGAGAGAGTGGAGAGAAGAGACAGAGGACGGGGGCGGGATGGTCGTTAACGTACCCGCCTCTTTGCTGTTTGCCAACGGTCGGCAAACATTCTTTACCGTCCTCTTGCGGACGGCAAAGAGGTGGGGCCGGTGGGGTTGGGTTGGTTACACAATAACTGGATGCTCTTTGCCATCTGCTAGAGGACGGCATAGTTTCATTGCCGTCAGCCAGTGGACGGCAAAAGAGTTGGCTGATGGCAAAGACCTTGTTTACCATCAGCCACTTCTTTGTCGTCCGTTTTCGTGTGGCTGACGGCAAAGACCTTCTTTGCCGTCCGCCAGGGGACGGCAAAGAGTTGGCACACGGCAAATAAGCTAATTCCAGTAGTGTGCGCTTATGTCTCGGTCATCAACACTCGCAGTTTTGGCCGATTCTGGGCCGTTTCTTGGACAATTACTCACTGTTTTGGGGTCCTGGAGTCATTTCCACGATTGAGAAAACCTGGGGTGCGTTTACGTGTTGGTCATCAACACTCGCGGTTTTTGTCGATTCTGGCCTGTTTCGTGAACAATTACTCACTGTTTTGGGGTCCCGGAGTGATTTCCACGATTAACGGACCCCCAGGTGCGTTTACATGTCGGTCATCAACACTCATACTTTTGGCCGATTCTGGCCCTTTTCGTGGACTATTACTCACTGTTTTGGGGTCCCGGAGTAATTTCCACGATTAACAAACCCTAGGGTGCGTTTACGTGTCGGTCATCAACACTCGCGGTTTTTTTTTGATTCAGACCCATTTCGTGGACTATTACTCGCCGTTTTGTGGTCCCAAAGCAATTTTCAATGTGGTCAAACCCCAAGGTGTGCGTACGTATTGGTCGTCAAGACTCACAGTTTGGGCCGATTCTGGCCCGTTTCTTAGACTATTACTCAGTTTTGCGGTCCCCAATTGATTTCCACGACTGACGAATCCAGGGTGTGTTTACGTGTCGGTCATCAACAATCATAATTTTGGCAGATTCTGGTCCGTTTCATGCACTACCACTCAGTATTTTGGGGTCCCAGAGCGATTTCCATGATTGAGTATCCCCGGAGTGCGTTTACGTGTCTGTCTTCAACACTCACAGTTTTGGCCAATTTTGACCCGCACTACTAGGAAAAGGGCTATAGATAGGATTGACACTAATGGCGCACCAGGGAAGTAGTGCGCCACTACTATATACTAATGGCGCACCAGTTGGTGATGCGCCATTAGTGTGGAAGACACTAGTGCCGCACCACACAAAAGGTGCGCCACAAGTTATAATTTTTTTTTTCATTTTTACATACATACTAATGGCGCATCACACCAAAGTGCGCCATACTAGTTCTAACTAGTAATGACGCACCATACAAAGAGTGCTCCAGTACTGAATTTTTTTTATTCTTTTTTTTGCAAAACTAGTAATGGCGCACCGAGTAACAGTGCGCCATTACTAGTTTAAACTAGTAATGGCGCACTACTACACGGTGCGCCATTAGTATATATATATTTTGCACTACTACACGACTATCTCGGTTACGGATATCTCGCGGGGCAGGTAGTCCACGGATTTTCTGGATGCGTAAGGTGCATGGATGACACAACGTATCGCCAGCTAGATAGAGATCCCGAGTCTTCGAAAACCGTGTTCATGGGACATCGACGTCCCCCTCGCCGCCGACGATCAACCGCACCCTCCCCCGCTTCATCGCCACCGACGATCAACCGCACCCTCCCCCGCTCCACCAGCCGCCGCCGCCGACCCCCGGCCCGCACCCTCCCCCACTCAACTGTCGCCGATGACCCACCGCACCCTCCAGTCCACCTTTTTCATATTTGTAAATATGTTCAAATAACAAATTTGAACATATATTTTAAAAAAATTATTACTGTTTTTATACAAAAAATATTACTGTTATGATTTAAACAAGTTTGAACAAGTTTGAACATATTTAAACACAAATAAATATCAAACGGCATTTTATACAAGCGAGAAATGATCCGGTCCCCCACTCGACCGTCGCCGATGACCCATCGCACCCTCCCCCGCTCCACCGGCCGCCACCGCCGACCCCCGGCCCGCACCCTCCCCCACTTCACCGCCGCCGACGATCAACCGCACCCTCCCCCGCTCCACCGGCCGCCGCCGCCGACCCCCGGCCCGCACCCTCCCCCACTCTACCGTCGCCGATGACCCACCGCACCCTCCACTCCACCTTTTTCATATTCATAAATATTTTCAAAAGACAAATTTGAAAATATTTTTTTAAACAAAATATTATTGTTTGTATAAAAAAATATTACTGTTATGATTTAAACAAGTTTGAACATATTTAAACACAAATAAATATCAAACAGCATTTTATACAATCGAGAAATGATCCGGTCGCCCACTCCACCGTCGCTGGTGACCCACCGCACCCTCCCCCGCTCCACCGGCCGCCGCCGCGCGCCGACCCCCGACCCGCACCCTCCCCCACTTCACCGCTGCCGACGATCAACCGTACCCTCCCCCGCTCCACCGGCCGCTGCCGCCGACCCCCGGCCCGCACCCTCCCCCACTCCACCGTCGCTGATGACCCACCGCACCCTCCACTCCACCTTTTTCATATTCATAAATATTTTTAAATAACAAATTTGAACATATTTTTTAAAAAAAATATTACTGTTATGATTTAAACAAGTTTGAACATATTTAAACACAAATAAATATCAAACAGCATTTTATGCAATCGAGAAATGATCCGGTCCCCCACTCCACCGTCGCCGATGACCCACCGCACCCTCCCCCGCTCCAACGGCCGCCGCCGCGCGCCGACCTCCGGCCCGCACCCTCCCCCACTTCACCGCCGCCGACGATCAACCGCACCCTCCCCCGCTCCACAGGCCGCCGCCGCCGACCCCCGGCCCGCACCCTCCCCCACTCCACCGTCGCCGATGACCCACCGCACCCTCCACTCCACCTTTTTCATATTCATAAATATTTTCAAATAAAAAATTTGAACATATTTTTAAAAAAAATTATTACTGTTTTTATAAAAAAACATTCTAATGGCGCACCGCCGCTGGGTGCGCCATTAGTAAGCTTCCCCCCCCCCCACTCCACCTATTCCCCTCCCTTCCTTCCTCCCCAACCATATGCCGTTGCCGCGCCTACACGCCACATCCGTCCCCTCCGTCCCCTACCGCCGCCCCGACCCCCGCCGAAATCCACCCCCGCCGCCCCCGCGCCCCCCACCACTTCAGCTCCCCCGCGCCGCCGCCCCCATGCCCCCCACCACTGCAGCTCCCCCGCGCCGCCGCCCCCACGCCCCCGCGCCCCGAGTCGGAGGAGGAGGACCAGGAGGAGGACCAGGAGGAGGAGGAGACGACGAACGCCTCTACCTCAGTTCAGCTCTACTGCGGCGTGGTCTTGTGCCGGCCCCGAGCCCTAGGGATCCGGCACGACCGCGGATTCCTCCGGGTCCAAGGCGGCCGGCCGGCGCCGTGTACGCCCTCCACTGCAGGTGAGCCCCTCCCCTCCACTTCCTTCTTCTTCTTCTTCCTCTTGCCCTCAACCTCTGCTCTGAGTCTCGACCGCTGTGCAGGGCCCGTCCATCTCCGGTGAGCCCACCACACCGTTTGACAGGAAGCACCACCGTCGTCACCGAGCCACTCCACCGGCAGCCACCATCCTCGCGCGCTTCCTCCTCGAGCAGGCCTCCCCGCAAGCGTCACCGAGCACCAAGCCGCGGGTCTGCCCCCTCCACACGCCCCTGAAGCAGAAAACCCTCGGCCCTCCTCTCCAGCGAGTAGATCTGCATCCTCAACATCTTTTCCCTGGACATACCTGCCTCTTGTAATTCAAGTGACAGCCTGACAGGTGACATTTTGTTGCAATTTCTGTGTTTTTTGTTCTGAATGTGCAGCTACGCAATGTGTAGAAGTGGTACAGGCCTGTAGTTAGAACAAATCATCAATTTTTAAATGCTTTGATCTAATAACAATGAAAAAACCATGAGCCAGACACTTTTGAAGGTTCTTTGGTTACTAGCAACTAGCATTGCTAGATGAGTTCTTCTGCTATCTTGTGATAATTGTAGTAGATTATAGCTTCCTTCAGTTTGTCTTCATAAGTTGGTTAATTCGATATGCAGTTAACTTGATCATAGTTAGTTTACCGAATTGTTTAACAAAAAGGAGATCCAGCATGCACAGTGTCCTTCACTATATACTAATCTTTGTATGCCCAGGCACATTGATGCATCAGCCCTGTAAGAAGCATCGGGGAAACAAAGGTTGGTTGTGGCAATTGTCACATTAGCCTTGCGCTCTCCGACCA
Source organism: Triticum timopheevii (assembly GCA_963921465.1). NCBI lineage: Eukaryota > Viridiplantae > Streptophyta > Magnoliopsida > Poales > Poaceae > Triticum > Triticum timopheevii. Next base: position 47,560,045 of record OY997268.1, on the reverse strand, counting down.
AATGTAAGATATGCAACAAATAACGGACAAATACCTAACAGTTTTCTAGAGCTAGCAAAGAGATTAAAATCTCTGTGAGATATTCATAGCCATGAAGCCCAGTAGCTTGTAGTTCACTAAACTTATAGCCCAAGATCCAATTTACATGCTATACTCTTTAGCAGCATTGCTTGCTAGAACTACTGTCACATGTGCACTTGGCAGGTAACACTAACTAAACCTAGTGTGAAAAAAGGATCACATGTTTTAGAGCAGTATATGCTACTACAACCTGAGGGTTTTCTTAGCTAAATTAGGCTATATTCGTTTTGTGTCAGCTCCTTGCTGTCCATGTTAACTTCTTTTCATGGTACCCATAGATTTTACTTTCAGTGTTGGTGATTCTGTAGTTGTTGTAGACTACTATAGTGATGAGTGTCTAGCTTTTGTAATCTACACTTCTTGCATAAGGATTTGCATGTGCCTTTGTACCATGAGTAATTTTGGGACTTGGGAATTGGTTCTTTCTTACTACAGTCTTGCTGCTATAGTATGGATCTGCACTTGGTGGAGGTTTCATTACTTGTTTTGTGTGGCTTAGGTTATATTTCAGTGGAATTTGTGTGATATGTTTGGCTGGACTATGCTCTTTTCATAGTTATAGTGTTGTCACTTTACAGCTTGCATGCTTTCCATACCAGACCATCAGTGTTCCGCTGTTATGATAAACTATTCAATTCTTTGTATGGTTCTGTCTTTTTTCTATGATGGCAAGGGACATTGGTTGCTTATGCACTGAGTTGGGTTTTATGTGTCAAACAATCCATTTTGACAAGGCTCATTGATGGGTACTTTTTTTATTGGGTGCATTTATTTATATTATATCATATTGCTTTTATATCTGATCCACCATTGCTTGTACTAGTTTGTCAAGACTACATGCCTGTATAGCACAAAGAGCACCACAAGTTAAACACCTCAATCTATTAGTATTTGTCTGCATTTTCTCACATTCTTCTTGTATCTGATCCAGTATTGCTTGTAGTGGTTTGTCCAAAATGTTGAATGATACTGCCTGGAGATGCATATATTGTTTCACCTCTTCAGAGGCCAACGTATTTTCCATGTTGTGATGGAGGCCTTTTTTTAACACTGGGATTTTCCACCTGTTGTTTGTCTTGTAAATATTGGACAGAGATTTAAGCAAGTAGCACATTGCCTTGTCCACCTGGGATAATGATTTTGCAGGTACCCCGAGAGGCCCTTGAGTTTGCCGGAATGTCGATTAACTTCCGTTCTGGCAAATTCGGGTACTCCATATGTCCTATTTTTAGCAAAGGTCATGCTGAAATTTTCCGTGAATTTTAGCATGACTTTGCTAAAAATAGGACATATGGGGTACTTGCGACTAATGCCTGTTATCATGCATGTTTTATAATCTGTTGTAAGGGTACTAATTGGTCTCTTCTGCTACTTATCAGAGATGGCGGGAAGCAGCCACCGCCACTCTGCGACACCGCAGTACGAGTTGGATGCTTCCGAGTTCTTCACTATCATACTTGAGACTTCAGTATCATCCATGACGCGGGTATATAAAACAAGAGATCTCCCCTTCACCCATCTCATTATGATATCTGTTGTTTCCTACATCACTCATTGTCCCAAACTGCAGAGGCTGCCTGACAGTTTTATGAACATGCTGATGGGTGAAGATCCGCCAAATAATGTGAAGCTGCGACAGGCTGGCAGCGGGTTTCGCAGGCAGTGGGATGTGGAGTTGGTGATCAAGGAGGGCCACATGTACTTGTCTCGTGGGTGGGAGAAGTTCTACCGTGCCTACGACCTGCGGCTGGGGTACTTCCTTCTCTTCAAGTACGACGACGACGCCACCATGCTCATCGTGAAGGTGTTCAACACGACTATGTGTCGCATGCGCTATGCTGACGATGATGATGCCGTACATTTTGCCTCTTCTTATTCCTCTACATTTGGTTTGTCTCACATCGATTGTTAACGGTCATTGTTGTATTTTGGACAGGTAATGGGAGCAGCAGCAGTGACACTGGCTACAGCCAAAGCAGCAGCGACTATGACTGTAGCGAAAGCAGCAGCGATTCTGGCTGTAGCGAAAGCAGCAGGGATTCTGGCAGCAGCATAGACAACAAGACGGATGATCCAGACTGGAGTGCGCGAGAAGAGGAGCAGAGTGGGGATAAGGAGATGCAGGATGATGATGGGCATCAGGCTGAGGATGACCTAGCGCTGGTGGTGGCTAACCAAGGGCAAGAGATGGTGGTGGCTGACCATGGGCAAGAGATGGTGGTGGCAGACCATGGGCAAGAGATGGAGGTGGCTGAGGATGACCTAGCGATGGTCGTGCCTGAAGGTGGCCTCGCGATTGTGGTGGTGCCTGACAATGACCACGCACCGGTGGTGGCGCCGGCGATCCCACAGCTGGGCTACATGATCACACCAATTGTGGTAGAAGACTACATCCCACTGCCCCCACTGCCTCCACCGCCTCGCCGTTCCTGGCGCATCAGGCTGAGGACGGAGAAGGAGAAGGAGAAGAACAATGCATGAGAACTGAAGTTTGTCAGGTATGTCAGATCTCCAAAATGATATATATATATATATATATATATATATATATATATATATATATATGTATATATATATATATATATATATATATACACTTAGTTACCTATGTTATCTCTAATATGCTTAGTTTCCTATAGGTTAGCTTCATTTTACCTAAGTTGGCTCTAATATGCTAACTTAGAGCTTAATTATATGCTTAGTTTCCTATAGGTTAGCTCCAAAATAACTTATGTTAGCACAAAATGATCAAATTTACATAATAAGCTTATAGTCTTTTTCTTATTCTTCTTCTTTTCCAAAATGACATAGGTTAGCTTCATTTTACCTAAGTTGGCTCTAATATACTAACTTAGAGCTTATATGCTTAGTTTCCTATAGGTTAGCTCCAAAATAACTTATGTTAGCACAAAATGATCAAGTTTACATAATAAGCTTATAGTCTTTTTATTATTCTTCTTCTTTTCCAAAATGACATAGGTTAGCTTCATTTTACCTAAGTTGGCTCTAATATACTAACTTAGAGCTTATATGCTTAGTTTCCTATAGGTTAGCTCCAAAATAATTTATGTTAGCACAAAATGATCAAGTTTACATAATAAGCTTATAGTCTTCTTCTTATTCTTCTTCTTTTCCAAAATGACATAGGTTAGCTTCATTTTACCTAAGTTGGCTCTAATATGCTGACTTAGAGCTTATATGCTTAGTTTCCTATAGGTTAGCTCCAAAATAACTTATGTTAGCACAAAATGATCAAGTTTACATAATAAGCTTATAGTCTTCTTCTTATTCTTCTTCTTTTCCAAAATTCTTCTTATTCTTCTTCTAGTGTTCTTCTTCTTCTAGTATTCTTCTAGTCTTCTTCTTCTTCTTCTTCTTCTTCTAACTTCTTGTTTATCATTTTGCAGATTTGATTTAATTCATGGAAGCTTGCATGGATGGAGTGCTTCTTTTCCATTTGTGTTTTTATTTTGTATCAATGTGAAACTTTTGTGAATTGATGGATAATGGTGTTGGATGAACAATGTGAAACTTTTGTAATATGTAATGATGGAACTATGTGTTGGCTATGTTTGTATATATGATGGAACTTATGTGTTGGCTATGATTGTTATATGGATGCTTGTTGTATATATATGTGTTGGATTTCTCATATGTGAAATAGTGACCTGACATTAAGAAAAAAAATTAAAAAGTTGTTACTAATGGCGCACTACCATGTGGTGCGCCATTAGTATAGCAGACACTAGTGGCGCACTATGGGCAAAACTAATGGCGCACTGCGTGGTGCGCCATTAGTACACCAGATACTAATGGCGCACCAGTGGTGCGCCATTAGTAAAAAATACTAGTGGCGTGATACTAATGGCGCACCGGTAGTGCGCCATTAGTAGGCAAAACCGGTGCGCCATTAGTAGGCCTTTTCCTAGTAGTGCCATTACATGGACTATTACTCACCATTTTGGGGTCCCGAACTGATTTCCATAGTTGTTGAACACCAAGATGTGCTTACGTGTCGGTCATCAAAACTCTCAGTTTTGGCCGATTCTGGGCCGTTTCTTGGACTATCACTCATTGTTTGGGGTCCCGGAGCCATTTCCATAGTTGTTGAACCCCAAGGTGTGCTTACGTGTCAGTCATCAACACACGCAGTTTTGGCCGATTCTGGCCCGTTTCATGGACTATTACTCACCGTTTTGGGGTCCCGAAGCATTTTCTATGGTCAAACCCCAAGGTGCGCTTACGTGTTGGTCATCAAGATTCCTAGTTTTGGCCGATTCTGGCCCATTTCTTGGACTATTAATTAGTTTTGGGGTCCTAAAGTGATTTCCATGATTGACGAACACCGGTGTGCATTTACCTGTCGATCACCAACACTCACAATTTTGGCCGATTCTGGTCCGTTTTTGTACTATTACTCAGCGTTTTGGGGTCCCAGAGCGATTTCCATGATTGATGATCCCTGGGGTGCGTTCACGTGTCTGTCGTTAACACTCACAGTTTTGGCCCATTCTGACTCGTTTCGTGGAATATTACTCACTGTTTCGATGTGCCAAAGAGATTTCCATAGTTGTTGAACCCCAACGTGCGCTTACGTCTTGGTCATGAAACTTCGCAGTTTTGGCCAATTCTGGCCCATTACTTGGACAATTACTCACTGTTTTGGGGTCCCGGAGTGATTTCCACGATTAACGAACATTGGGTGCATTTACGTGTCGGTCATCAACACTCATGGTTTTTTTCGATTCTGACCTGTTTCGTGGACTATTACTCACCATTTTGTGGTCCCAAAGCAATTTCCATGGTTGTCAAACCCCAAGGTGTGCTTACGTGTTGGAAATCAAGACTCACAGTTTGGGCCGATTCTGGCCCGATTCTTGGACTATTACTCAGTTTTGGGGTCCCAAAGTGATTTCCACGATTGACGAACCCTGGTATGCATTTACGTGTCGGTCATCAACACTCATAATTTTGGCAAATTCTGGTCCATTTCGTGCACTACCACTCAACGTTTTGGGGTCCCAGAGTGATTCCATGATTGAGTATCCCAGGGTGCGTTTACGTGTCCGTCTTCAACACTCACAGTTTTGGCCAATTTTGACCTGTTTCGTGGACTATTACTCACCATTTTGGGGTCCCAAAGTGATTTCCATAGTTGTTGAACCCCAAGATGCGCTTACGTGTCGGTCATCAATACTCTCAGTTTTGGCCGATTCTGGCCCATTTCTTGGACTATTAATCATTGTTTTGGGGTCCCGGAGCCATTTCCATAGTTGTTGAACCCCGAGGTGTGCTTACGTGTCGGTCATCAACACACGCAGATTTGGCCGATTATGGCCCATTTCATGGACTATTACTCACCGTTTTGGGGTCCCGAAACGCTTTCTATGGTCAAACTCCATGGTGCGCTTACGTGTTGGTCGTCAAGACTCCTAGTTTGGGCCGATTCTGGCCCGTTTCTTGGACTATTACTTAGTTTTGGGGTCCTGAAGTGATTTTCATGATTGACGAACACCGGTGTGCATTTACGTGTCGGTCACCAACACTCACAATTTTGGCTGATTCTGGTCCGTTTCGTGCACTATTACTCAGTGTTTTGTGGTCCCAGAGTGATTTCCATGGTTGACGATCCCCGGGATGCGTTCACGTGTCTGTCGTAGCACTCACAGTTTTGCCCCATTCTGACTCATATCATGGACTATTACTCACCGTTTTGGGGTCCCGAAGCATTTTCTATGGTTGTCAAACGCCAAGGTGCGCTTACGTGGTTGTCATCAAGACTCCCAGTTTGGGCCGATTCTGGCCCGTTTCTTGGACTATTACTCAGTTTTGGGGTCCCGAAGTGATTTCCATGGTTGTCGAACCCCAAGGTGTGCTTACGTGTTGGCCGTCAAGACTCACAGTTTGGGCCAATTATGGCCCGTTCCTTGGACTATTACTCAGTTTTGGGGTCCCGAAATGATTTCCATGATTGACGAACCCCGGGGTGCATTTACGTGTCGGTCATCAACACTCATAATTTTGGCAGATTCCGGTCCATTTCGTGCACTACCAACCAGCGCTTTGGGGTCCCAGAGCGATTTCCACGATTGACTATCCCCAGGGTGCGTTTACGTGTCCATCGTAAACACTCACAGTTTTGGCCAATTTTGACCCATTTCGTGGACTATTACTCACCGTTTTGGGGTCCCGAAGCGATTTCCATAGTTGTTGAACCCCAAGGTGCGCTTACGTGTCGGTCATCAACACTCTCAGTTTTGGCCGATTCTGGCCCGTTTCTTGGACTATTACTCTCTGTTTTGGGGTCTCGGAGCCATTTTCATACACTACGAGAAATATGTCAACTAGTGTCCTTCTGTCAGTGACACTGGAAGAATTGGTCATAGATCTATGACCATTTGAGACCAATTGGTCAAAAGCTGTTCGGGGGGCTTCAAACCCTAAACCATTGTGACCATTTTGGTCAGAAAGGTCATAATTTCCTTACACGAAATGGTCATAAAGCAAATTGCGCTAGTCTGCTGCCTTATTTCTAGTTGTTAATGACCAATATAGATGGTCATAGCCTTGTAATTTGTGGTGGGTTGTGATGACTAGGTGCCATCTCATCAGTTTTGCCTATGTGGCATGTCCATGTGTCAATTTTTGCCCTAGGTTGTGAAGCAACCTATATTTCTGTTATTCCAAAAATTCCCAAAAAATTCTCATAAATTGTTTGGATCATATCTTCATCAAATATGTCAAAAACCTTCCTTGCCTAGTTCAAAAATAACTCAACAATAATCATTTTCATATTCTGTTCAGAGCAGCACTTTGTGAAGGAAGTGTTATTTATATTTCTTGATTTCCCTAAAAATTTGTGAAGACATTCTTCTTAGTATATGTCATCCTCAGACAAAACTCATGCCCATTGGCCATGTGCATTTCCCGTACCGCTAATCAAACACTTGGCTGCTAATTCATCTTTGAGCATAGTTCGGTCTCCTCATGAGAATCTTATGTTGTAATTTTCTTCCTAGCACCTACATGGGGAGTGCCCAACCCACTAGACATGCCTAGGCAGCCCAGAACGCATGGCAACGCCACGGTCAAGCGGTGACCACGCGGCGGGCATGCGAGCTTACGCGCTCTAGAGTTGGGGCCCTCGGCCACCGTCTAAACCTCGATGTCTCGCCACCAAACCATGTATTTCTGATTAAATAGATACTTATGTACCTAGAAATGATTTTTGGAAAAAATAAAGAGCAAACTATGAGGCAGCTGCAGTTCAAATTTGACCCGCTTCCTACTGAATCGGCGGGAATTTGTCTTTTTCACCAGAGGTGGATCAAAACTTTTGACACCCGACCATTTTGTCAATTGTGCATTAAATATTTCCTAGTATTTTATAAAATTGATTAGGTCCAATTTTGCAACAAATATACGGTAGGTCCTTCTCAAAAAAAACTCATTTCGGGCACTCGGAAAATGGAAAATGTATTTTCCGTGAAAAGAAAATGAAAACTCCCATAGGAAATAATGTTTGGAATTCCGAGATGCACCCTTGTGCACCATATGAGATCATTTGAACAAACTATGCCATGAACGTGGCCATAAGATTGATCATTTGGCTTGAAAGCCATGAATCTTCATGCATGATAGCTCATTTCTGAGAACACTTTTTTAAAATAATTTCCGTATTACAAGTTTATTATTTTTGCTGGAAACTTGGTCACATATAATTACACAATGCGAAGGTTTTCCAATTTTTTGATTTTTGTTGAATTTGTTATGCCTGTTTCAAAATGCGGTCAAAACGGCGGGAATGACCGTTCCTAGCTAGTGGTTGAATCTTGGAATGTTTATGGTGTTTCTATGATTAAATATATACTTATGTACCTATAAATGATTTTTGGAAAAAATAAAGAGCAAACTATGAGGCACCTGCAGTTCAAATTTGACTCGCTTCTTGCTGAATCTACGGGAATTTGTCTTTTTCACCAGAGATGGATCAAAACTTTTGACACCCAACCATTTTGTCAATTGTGCACTAAATTTGTCCTAGTATTTTATAAAATTGGTTAGGTCCAATTTTGGAACAAATATATGGTAGGTCCTTCACAAAAAAAACTCATTTCGGGCACTCAAAAAATGGAAAATGTATTTTTCGTGAAAAGAAAATGAAAACTCCCTTAGGAAACATTGTTTGGAATTCCAATATGCACCCTTGAGCACCATATGAGATCATTTGAACAAACTATGCCATGAATGTGGCCATAAGATTGATCATTTGGCTTGAAAGCCATGAATCTTCATGCATGTTAGCTCCTTTCTGAGAACACTTTTTTAAAATAATTGCTGTATTACAAGTTTATTATTTTTCCTGGAAACTTGGTCACATATAATGACACAATGCGAAGGTTTTCCAATTTTTTGATTTTTTTTTTGAATTTTTTATGCTCGTGTCAAAATGCGGTCAAAACGGCGGGAATGACCGTTCCTAGCTAGTGGTTGAATCTTGGAATTTTTTTGGTGTTTCTCTGATTAAATAGATCCTTATGTACCTATAAATGATTTTTTGGAAAAATAAAGAGCAAACTATGAGGTAGCTGCAGTTCAAATTTGGTCCGCTTCCAACTGAATCGGCGGAAATTTGTCTTTTTCCCCGGAGGTGGATCAAAACTTTTTACACCCAACCATTTGTCAATTGTGCATTAAATATGGCCTAGTATTTTAGAAAAATGATTTGGTGCAATTTTGCAATAATTATTTGGTAGGTTCTTCACAGAAAAAACTCATTTCTGGCACTCGAAAAATAAAAAATGAATTTTCCGTGCAAAGAAAATGAAAACTCTCTTAGACAACATTGTTTGGAATTCCAAGATGCACCTCGTGCAAATATTTGATAACTTATTCACAAAAAAACATTTTGGACACTCAAAACATAAAAATTAAAATGCTGACATGATTTTACACTTTATTTTTATTTGACCATGACCAATTTTGAATGGTCATAACGTCCAATACTAAATGGTCATAACGTTATACACGCGTACTGTGTTCTGATTGGGCCATTGCCATCTCACGCGGATCATGCATAAAGCACCGTTGGATGCTCGTGGATCCAACGGTAGCCCTCGCCCCCCCCCCCCCCCCCTCCCCTCCCTCCCCCCCCCCCTCTCACCCACCTAGCCCTAACATTTCTCAAAAAACCTAGCCCTAACACAACCCACCACGCCCCCACTTCCCCAACCTTCTCCACCTTCTCTCCCTCTCTCCCTTCTGGATCCACCGCCGCCGCACACCACTCCTCCTTCTGGATCCCCCGCCGCCGCCCCCAACCTCACTCCCTCCCATCGCTGCCACCGTCCTTCCTCCTCTCCCCCAACCCCGATCGCCGACAACCCCTCCCCTCCTCTTCTCTCCCACGGCCGCGGTCGGATCCGCACTCGTCCCTTCCAAATCGCAGCCGCCACCTCCTCCCTTCCAGATCGAGGCTGCCACCTCCCTCCGGCGGAGCTCCCCGCCATCCATGGCCTCCCCCATGCACTCCCCAGATCCGTCTGGATCCGCCTCCCCCTCGACTTGAGCCGCCTCCACCCACAACCTCCTGCCTCCTCCCTCTGACTCCTCTGCCCTCCCGCACGCGCCCGAACGTCCTCTCCCCCGCGACGAGCACCGTGCCAAGGAGCGGGGAGGGCAGCCAGGCAGCCAGAATGCCCGCGCAGAAGCGCCCGCACCCGTCGCTCGACGCAGACGACGGCCATGTCCAGGAGGAGGAGGCTACCTCTATCGCCGGGGCTGCCGGCTCCGGCACGGAGGGCGGCCAAGAGGTGGACGGCCTCCAAAACCCTACCCATCTCCATCCCGCCAGCCATGGTGCCACCCCCACCTCCAGTAAGCACCCCCCACCTCCCCCCGACCCAGCCTCCTACCCCGCACTGGCCATAACCCCGTCCCCTTTCCTACCCCCCCTGCAGCTGCAGGCCAGCAGCAGCGCCGAGGGTGGAGCCCGAGCCTAATATAACTGCACATATGCATCTACTGCTGAGGATATTTTCTTGGTTTCACTAATTATTTATAGGTTAATTTTATTCTCCTGCATCGCATTGCTGTTCAGAGTTGGAAGAATTTCAATTCCTGATGTAGATCTAGTGCTCAATAGTTTCTGCTTGCTATGCCTCCGAACATCAATGCACATATGTTGGAAGAATTTTGTTTCTTGAACATCAATGCTTGAATTACTTTAGAACATTTCTAATTCCTTTTATAAGTTCCAACCATATTTGATACCTTCTTAAATATTAATGCTTACCCTGGTTTGTTTCTTTCCAGGTTGGAACGTATATTGACCCAAAGATGTTTCTGTCAAACTTCCCAGCAGTCTCTTTGATATTAGGTCTCTTAATTATTGGGAAGACACTGTTAGTAACATTTATTGGTAGAGTGTTTGGAGTTTCCACCATAGCTGTTGTTCAGGTTGGTCTTTTGTTTGCACCTGGTGGGGACTTTGATAGCTGTGTTCCTCCTCCTCTACTGTTTAGTAGGCAGGTAGAATACCCAAGTACTACTTACTTCTTGAGCATCACCTACATCAGCCAAAGGCTCTGAAAACTAGTTATTAATCAAAAACTGAATTTGTTTTGCTGTGCAATATATTTACACATGAGCCAAACACCCTGATTCTTAATTACCACTATAAATAATTGTCTTCAAAGAGGGGTTGGATTTCCTTTTTGATTTGCAATCTGCATCGCCTAGTAATTACTAGTATGTTCCATTTTGGGGGCAATGTATGTGGTTGTTTCGCAGGTACTAACTGTCCATTTGATGTGCCTGTGATTGAGCACCAACCAGCTTAATTACCTGGGTCCCTCCATCTGCTTGTGTCTCTATGGACGCATATTAAGATGCTGAATCAGGTTGTGGTTGGCATTGAAGCCCCTGTTTGTCATCCGTATCCGTGGGTAAGGCATCACTTGCCACTTGATCATTGCTATCTGCATTTATTTAGGTTTGTGTGCACATGTTTTGATGCTAATTTTTTGAAATGTTTACTACAGTATCAATGCTATGCACCCAAAGACCAAGAACATCTTGCAGATTTTGCGTTTGAGGCAGGTGGGTTGATCAATTATTTGGTCCTATGGATGCACATGCTGCTTGATACATCTACTTTTGAAAATGATTATTGATGCTCTCTAGTGTGTAGATGCGTGTGCCCTCGTTAGTTTGCACTTGAGGCTCCTGGTGCTTGCCCATTGCTCTGTAGGTCTGCTTTACCTGTACTGGTCTTGTGTTTGTAATGTTTGAGTCTGCTCCGTCATCGATCTGTAGGTCTACTTGACAGCCATAAAGTTGCATTATTTAGCCACTGGTAGGGTAGGATATACCCAAATGTGGTCAGTATAGGAACCAGGGTCCCCTAATTGCTAGCAAAACTTGTGTAATGAGATCTTGTTACCTTCTACTAATGTTTAGTCTTGTTTTTTTAGTACTTCTGTATTGGTATTCAGAAATAACATTCATATGTTTCTATATGTGTTCTTTTAGATAAGTATGTCAATACACAACTGAATGAAGGTTGATTGATGTCGTGGCTGTAGCTGGTTTTGGATTAGCATGCATGTTTACATTCAGTACTGTCAGCACTGGCCATTAATAGCACTTGCTATTGTGGTTCACCTGTTATATTAGGAAATGCAGCTGGTCTTGAGATGCGTTCTTCCCTCGTCTTTCCCATATCAAAATCATGTCTGTGAATTGGTGTGCTTGAAAACCAAGGAATTCTTCTATTCCTTGTCAGTGTTCTTCTTATTCTGGTATAAGATGAACCAGCTCGTTATTTGTTTGGTGGTTTGGTTTGCATACATGTTCTTTTTCTTCAGAAATATGTTGTGGTTCCTTGCAGAATAAATAAGTAACCATTATAGATAATCTTGTAGATGTAAAATTCTTGGAATTATTGTTTTCCTGCTGTATAATTACCTATTTATTATTTTGCTAATATTGTAAGTTAATGATGACAACCAGGGCATCCACCGCCACGACGACGCTCCGCACATGGTCCAACTTAGCTACAACCTCCTCTACCGCGTATAGCGGCCGAGGTTGTCTGCGGCATCAAGTACAGCCAGCCCATCTCCTACCTCTAGCTCCCTCTTTTGTTTTGTTGTAGAAGTACCTTGCTCTGTTCCAATGCATCATATTTTTTCTTCATAAAATGCTCTAGTGAACTGGATTCATACATAAGTTGGCTACTTTTCCTCAAGTTATTTGTGCATTTATAAACCTATTTGAACTTTTCTAGTTCTTGAATGTATCCATGCATAAATGTTTTATACAGATAGTTTTGGAATGTGTTTTTTTGTTAGCTTATGACAAGTTCCAGTTCCAGTTTTGTTGTTAACCTCTACAATCTATGTCAGCATATAATAAGTATATGAATGAATCTGTTGAGTATCTGAAACTAGATGTTTTGTTGCTCATAGTAATTAAAAAGAGCGGTCAGTTTCTCAGCACACACTGTTATTATCACTTCATGGCTTTATCTATTGTGTCAGGCTGTTGTAGGTGCTGAACTGTGATCATGTTTTATGGCCCACATGCATGCTACGTGTTGGCCGACTTGGCATGATGTGCACGAAAACTTCATGGCATTCATACTGAATAGCACTTCTTAATTTTCATGCAGAATTGCTCTAGCTCTTCTTAATTTTCATGCATGTTTCTTTCCGGACTTAATCTTACTAAATAGCACCCCATCACTTGCTGCTGTTGTTATTCACTATATCCTCATTGTTCTGTTTTCTTGTTGGCAGATATTTTGCCTAAATTCAAGACGAAAGAAGATGTTCAAAGAAGCGCCAAGACATTTTTGTATAGCTAGTTACGTAATAATAGCTAGGTTATTTGGGCATTGTGAACTCCAGAATTTCATGTATCTTCTCTTTGTTTTTGAATGAAATGTTGTATGTGTGTTGATGTAACAGATTGTTGCTTCTTGTTATTTGAAGTATTACACTTGTTTTATGTCTATTTTGATTTAAATATTGGCTGTTTAATTATTGGCATATTGAAATCTGAGGAACATGACCATGACAGAAAGGACCCACAAACTAGAATCAGAAATTTGGGAACCACATATCAGAACCTGACAATTGGGACCCATTTGAAAAAAGGAAAAACGGGCCACAACCCAAAAATAAAAAGGCTGAATTATAGGCCGAATTATAGCTGGTCTAGCCCATGTAGCTAGCAAAAATTATTAGGAAAAATAAATATTAAAAAGACCGAATTAATGGGCTCGGCCCATATAAACACCGAATTGGACCGGGCTGAATCTTGTGCCACATCAGCTTGCCACGCTGGATGCCTACGTGGCCTGGTGAGGTTGCTAGTGACCAAAACGAGACAGTAGGCTTATTTTGGTCGTAAACGTCTACGACCTTCTCACAGAAAAGGTCAAAAATGTCAGTTTACGACCATTAGCTTTTGACCTTCTGGTTTTGGTCACAAAAAGGTCACAAATTGAAAACTGTGACCATTCAGTGACCAATAGTGGTGGTCACAAGTTGACATATTTGTTGTAGTGATAGTTGTTGAACCCCAAGGTGCGCTTACGTGTCAGTCATTTCCACGATTGATGAACCCTGGGGTGCGTTTACGTGTCGGTCATCAACACTCTTGGTTTTTGTCTATTCTGGCCCATTTCATGGACTATTACTCACTGTTTGGGGTCCCGAAGTAATTTCCACAATTAACAAACCCTTGGGTGCGTTTATGTGTCGGTCATCAACACTTGCGGTTTTTTCGATTCTGACCCATTTCGTGGACTATTACTCACCGTTTTGTGGTCCCAAAGCAATTTTCATGGTTGTCAAACCCCAAGGTGTGCTTACGTGTTTTTCGTCAAGACTCACAGTTTGGGCCGATTCTGGCCCGTTTCTTGGACTATTACTCAGTTTTGGGGTCCCGAAGTGATTTCCATGACTGACGAACTCCAGGGTGCCTTTACATGTCGGTCATCAACACTCATAATTTTGGCAGATTCTGGTCCATTTCATGCACTACCACTCAGCATTTTGGTGTCCCAGAGCGATTTCCACGATTGAGTATCCCCGGGGTGCGTTTACGCGTCCGTCGTCATCACTCACAGTTTTGGCCAATTTTGAAACATTTAGTGGACTATTACTCACCATTTTGGGGTCCCAAAGTGATTTCCGTAGTTGTTGAACCCCAAGATGTGCTTACGTGTCGGTAATGAAAACTCAGTTTTGGCCGATTCTTGCCTGTTTCTTGACTATTACTCATTGTTTTGGGGTCCCGGAGCCATTTTCATAGTTGTTGAACCCCAAGGTGTGCTTACATGCCGGTCATCAACACACGCAGTTTTGGCCGATTCTGGCCCATTTCATGGACTATTACTCGCCGTTTTGGGGTCCCGAAGCGTTTTCTATGGTTGTGAAACCCCAAGGTGGGCTTACATGTTGGTCACCAAGAGTCCCAGTTTGGGCCGATTCTGGTCCCCGTTTCTTAGACTATTACTCAGTTTTGGGGTCCCGAAGTGATTTCCATGATTGACGAACCCAGGTGTGCGTTTACGTGTCGGTCACCAACACTCACAATTTTGGCCGATTCTGGTCCGTTTCGTGCACTATTACTCAGCATTTTGGGGTCCCAGAGCGATTTCCATGATTGACGATTCCCGGGGTGTGCTTACGTGTCCGTCGTCAACACACAGTTTTGGCCCATTCTGACTCGTTTCGTGGACTATTACTCACTATTTCGATGTGCCGAAGCGATTTCCATAGTTGTTGAACCCCAAGGTGCGCTTACGTCTCGGTCATGCACACTTGCAGTTTTTGCTGATTCTGGCATGTTTCTTGGACAATTACTCACTGTTTTGGGGTCCCAAAGTCATTTCCACGATTGACAAACACCGGGGTATGTTTACTTGTTGGTCATCAACACTCGCGGTTTTTGTCAATTCTGGCCCGTTTCATGGACTATTACTCACTGTTTTGGGGTCCCGGAATGATTTCCACGATTAATGAACCCCGTGGTGCGTTTACGTGTCCGTCATCAACACTGATAGTTTTGGCCGATTCTTGCCCGTTTCGTGGCCGATTCTTCATTATTAGAGCATTGTCCCATGTGAGGAAAGGATGATGTGGACTATGAGTCCCCCACGGGTCGGGATGACACTCCGGACGAAATAATAAAAAAATATGAAAAGAGGCCATAAAAAAAGGCCCAAATAAAAAAATTAGAGAAAAAGAGAGAAAGGGCAATGCTACTATCCTTTTACCACACTTGTGCTTCAAAGTAGCACCATGATCTTCATGATAGAGAGTCCCCTATGTTGTCAATTTCATTATAGAACTTGGCTTGTATATTCCAATGACGGGCTTCCTCAAAGTGCCTAGGTCTCCGTGAGCAAGCAAGTTGGATGCACACCCACTTGGTTTCTTTTCGAGCTTTCATACACTTATAGCTCTAGTGCATCCATTGCATGGCAATCCCTACTCACTCTCATTGATATCTATTGATGGGCATCTCCATAGCCCGTTGATATGCCTAGCTGATGTGAGACTATCTTCCTCCTTTTTGTCTTCTCCACAACCACCATTCTATTCCACCTATAGTGCTATGTCCATGGCTCACGCTCATGTATT
Organism: Triticum timopheevii; assembly: GCA_963921465.1. Lineage (NCBI taxonomy): Eukaryota > Viridiplantae > Streptophyta > Magnoliopsida > Poales > Poaceae > Triticum > Triticum timopheevii. The sequence goes on along the minus strand of OY997268.1, from coordinate 47,544,308 downwards.
GCGTGAAGATTGAAAAAGTTTGAGAAAATCAAAAGTATGAAACAATTGCTTGGCTTGTCATCGGGGTTGTGCATGATTAAATTTTGTGTGTGATGAAGATAGAGCATAGCCAGACTATATGATTTTGTAGGGATAGTTTTCTTTGGCCATCTTATTTTTAGAAGACATGATTGCTTTGTTAGTATGCTTGAAGTATTATTGTTTTTATGTCAATATTAAACTTTTGTCTTGAATCTTTCGGATCTGAACATTCATGCCACAATAAAGAAAATTACATGAATAAATATGTTAGGTAGCATTCCACATCAAAAATTCTGTTTTTATCATTTACCTACTCGAGGACGAGCAGGAATTAAGCTTGGGGATGCTTGATATGTCTCCAATGTATCTATAATTTTTTATTGTTCCATGCTATTATATTATCTGTTTTGGATGTTTAATGGGCTTTAATATGCTCTTTTATATTATTTTTGGGACTAACCTATTAACCGAGGGCCCAGTGCCAGTTTCTGTTTTTTTGCCTATTTTAGAGTTTTGCGGAAAAGGAATACCAGACGGAGTCCAAACGGAATGAAACCTTCACGGTGATCTTTCTTGGACCGAAAACAAACCAGAAGACTTGGAGATGAAGTCGGAGAGGCAACAAGGTGGCCATGAGGCAGGAGGGCGCGCCTAGGGGGGTAGGCGCGCCCCCACCCTCGTGGGCCCCTCGTAGCTCCCTTGACCTAGTTCCTTCGCCTATATATATATATACTCTTATAGCCTAAAAACATTAGGTCACGAAACCACTTTTCCACCACCGCAACCTTCTGTACCCATGAGATCCCATCTTGGGGCCTTTTCCGGCGATCTGTCGGAGGGGGATTCGATCACGGAGGGCTTCTACATCAACACCATTACCTCTCCGATGAAGCGTGAGTAGTTTACCACAGACCTTCGGGTCCATAGTTATTAGCTAGATGGCTTCTTCTCTCTCTTTGATTATCAATACCAAGTTCTCCTCGATGTTCTTGGGTCTATTCGATGTAATATTCTTTTGCGGTGTGTTTGCCGAGATTCGATGAATTGTGGATTTATGATCAAGATTATCTATAAATATTATTTGGTTCTTCTCTGAATTCTTATATGCATGATTTGATATCTTTGCAAGTCTCTTCGATTTATCGGTTTAGCTTGGCCTACTAGATTGATCATTCTTGCCATGAGAGAAGTGCTTAGCTTTGGGTTCAATCTTGCAGTGTCCTTTCCCAGTGACAGTAGGGCAGCAAGTCACGTATTGTATTGTTGCCATCAAGGATAACAAGATGGGGTTTTCATCATGTTGCTTGAGTTAATTCCTCTACATCATGTCATCTTGCTTAATGCGTTACTCCGTTCTTTATGAACTTAATACTCTAGATGCATGTTGGATAGCGGTCAATGTGTGGAATAATAATAGTAGATGCAGGCAGGAGTCGGTCTACTTGACACGGACGTGATGCCTATGTTCATGATCATTGCCTTAGATCATAATTATGCACTTTTCTATCAATTGCTCGGCAGTAATTTGTTCACCTACCGTAATATTTGCTATCTTGAGAGAAGCCACTAGTGAAACCTATGGCCCCGGGTCTCTTTTCCATATTATTGAATCTCGTTTACATCTTGGTAGTTTCTGATCTATTGTTTTGCAATCTTTACTTTCCAATCTATACACCCAAAAATACCAAAAATATTTACTTTACCGTTTATCTATCTCTATCAGACCTCACTTTTGCGAGTGACCATGAAGGGATTGACAACCACTTTATCGCGTTGGTTGCAAGTTCTTGATTGTTTGTGCAGGTATTCGGTGACTTGTGCATTGTCTCCTACTAGATTGATACCTTGGTTCTCAAAACAGAGGGAAATACTTACGCTACTTTGCTGCATCACACTTTCCTCTTCAAGGGAAAACCAACGCAAGCTCAAGAGGTAGCAGTACACATTGGTAGACACTGAAATATTTTAGTAGTGCAGTTTCAGTACACACAAGTAGACACTGAAATATTTCAGTAGTGCAGTTTCAGTACACACAGGTAGACACTGAACTATTTCATTAGTGCAATTTCGGCTAATGCACGTACCTACTAATGCATACCATATAAGTTAACTCCACATTATATTAATGATATATGTCAAAGAAGCATCAATATGATTGTCAATGTTTATGTCATTGATGGTAGTATAACAAGTCATCAAATAAGTCAACTTTCATCTTAGGCCACTTTTTTAAAAAAATTCAAACCGGGCATTCAGACACACAAACGCTACAAGCCACGTGGCCCTGGCCCACTGGTCATCCTTGATGCCTATCCAACCCTAGTGTCCCTTACAAATTCCAGCCCTTCTGCCTTTTAGTCATTTTCGAAATATTTGTAATCTAGCATGTCCTAGGTTTCCCTTTTAGGCGGTATATTGTTTTATGCATTCCTGTTATATATAAATTGGGGTAGCAAAATCCAACTAATCCAATGGTGGTATTAATTATGTCATTCGTATAAGTTTTTGTGCATGACATTTTGCATAACTTGACATTTTGTTATTTTTGTTTGAATTAATCCATGCATCATGTGGCCTAAGTTTGTACATATGTTTGGGTCATTTTTCATGCCTGCTTCTTGTTAAAATTATTGCCATGCCATGAAACACATGATAAGCTACTGAACCAAGCTTGCAAAGATGCCAATGTTAATTTTGCTGATATGAATATGAAGATGCCAGTAATTTCATGATTTAGGTTACATCTCATGTACTTATTTTTTTAGTGTACCGCATGTACATGTCATTTGCATGATTTTAGAATTTTGTTTACTGATTGTTTGAGCAGTTCGAAGTAGGCTTGATGATGTTAATCTATGTTTCACCCTGTTTCACTAAGACTTGCCACAAAGATTTGTTGCTCATATCTATGTATACCGGGGAGGCTGCAAAAAATAAAATGTAATATTCTAAGATATTCACCTTCCCTATATGTGATATCACTATAAATATTTAGGCCTTCCCAATGATAAAAAAGAACAAGAAATAAGCATTGAAAACCTTCTGAAGAGAAAATGGAGTGAAAGTGTGGTACTTGGTAGGGTAGATTGTTGGGCAGTGCTAGCAGAATCACTTTGATTTAAATAATCCTAACTGGTATCCCCTATTATATGATGTCTTTTATGGTTGGGCAGTTGGGGTAAATAAGAGGATGCTTTGTTTTAGGGATTGGTTGTACTAGCGAAAGAATATTGATAGAAATGAGTATGACCTAGTTAAATGCTCAGAGGTCTGCAAGGCTAAAGATATGGGTGAAAGTTAAAATGCCTCCCAGATTCTAAGTTTTCTTTTGTCTTGTGTTGATAGATAGCATCCCCACAACTAATAACTTGATGAAAAGGGGTGTGGCTTGAAGACAGCAAATGCTCTTTTTGTGGAAGAGAGGAGGATATTGACCATCTTTTTCCCACTGTTCTGTTGCCAAGATGTTGTGGATGCTGAGTTCTTTTGGGATGCATGACATCCCTGACAACATGGAAAATATTTTTGCCGTGTGGATTGGGAAATTGGATAAAAGTGATATGAGTCTTATGATAGTAGGCATTTATGCTACTTTCTGGAGTTTATGGAAACTTAGAATTAGAGTGTGTTTGATAATATGATGTTGGTTGGTCTCTGTGTTCCTGTTAATATGATTATTAAAAATTTGCATGATTGGAATGTGTTGCAGAAAAATAAAGAAAAAATAAGGCGCATGACAGTGGGTTTAAGAGAAGTTGAGCAGGTTGCAGGGGAGATCTTCAGATCTACTACGCATGGATGGTGGATAGGGGTGTCGACGCTGGTTTATCCTTGAGGTTGGACATGCTGAAAGCATCTGAAGACAATCTCTTGCTAGAGAAAAGCATGTTCTCCTTTGTTTTTGTGTCTTATCTTTTTGGGTAATGTAATACGTAGTGCACTAAAAACTAGTTCTTGCCTGGCTCTTGTGCTAGGTTTATACTATTTGCGTGAGCTGCTAGGTGGATGGGAGGGATGGATCCTTTCCTGACAGCAGCGGTATCTATGCTTCTCTGAGTAGCTTATGTTTGTAGTCTTACTGAAGTAGAGATTCTGTTAACCAATGTCTTTTGAATCTCAGATCCTTGCAGTACATAGCATATAAGTATTCTGTGAATTTAAGACATCTACTTTTAGTAGTATGAGAAATACATTTTCATATAATCTGGAACCAACGGCAAGTTAACATATTATCTCAAAAAATCTTGAAAATCCATACAACGTTAGAAAGCTGCCAAACTTGGCATGGATGCTTTTTATATTCATACAAGGCTGTAGAAAAAATTTGGTAACATTTGAAGCATGTCAAAAAAATGTCCTTCGAGACGGAACCTTCCCTCCTACCCAAACGGCCTCCGATGAAGAAGGCCAAATTTTTGTCATCTTGAGAATGACACCAAATTTTGCCAGCAAGTGGGCATGCCCACCCCAGTATCCCACATAAAATTTGAAGCAATTTCGACAACGAATGCATGTTGTTGTTCGGGAACGTTGATGCTGACCATCTAGGAGATGACCATCTACGAGAGGAGAGATTGGATCTACATACCCTTGTAGATTGCTAAGAGGAAGCGTTAAGAAACGCGGTTGACATAGTCGAATGTCTTCCCGATCCAATCACGATCCGTCCCACAAACGTCTTCGTGATCCAATCATGATTCGTCCGGCGAACTCCCGATCCAAGTGCCGAACAGATGGCACCTCCGCGTTCAACACACATACGGCTTGATGACGCCTTCACCTCCTCAATCTAGTGAGTGATGGTGAAGTAGTAGCTTGAGTCCTCCTGCAGCACGACGGCGTGGTGGCGGTGGTGGTGGCAGAATCTCAGCAGAGCTTCACTAAGCGCTACGGAGAGGAAGAAGGCTACGAGGGAGAGCATGGGCAGCGCCATGGCGTATAGATGTGATCTAGGGTGCGGTTGCCCTCCCTCTACCTCTCTATATATAGGGGGAAGGGAGGAGGAAGAGGGGGCGCCCTAGATCCAATCTAGGAGTGGCGTCCAAGGCAGATGGGATCTCCCCTAGGGTGACTTGCCCCCAAGCCGGGTGGTGGGAAGCCCTAGGGGCGCCCCCAACCCTCCTGGTTATGTGATATGGGGTGAGGGGGGCGCTCAGCCCCTTAGTGGGCTGGTTTGCCCCCTCCCCTTGGCCCATGGGGCCCCCCAACACTTGTTGGGGCCCCCAAAACCCCTTTCGGTGATGCTCGGTTAGGGGTGGGCATATAAACCGATGACAGAAGTACCGAACCGAACTAACCGTGACCGAACCCGAAGTCACCGAAACCGAATTCTTCAGTCATAAATTCGGTCAGCTAATCTGAAAAACCGAACTCTCTTCGGTCAATTCGGGTGTACGTATCGAGTAACCGAATACACCGAAGTACCGAAGAAATTGATGGACTCGAGAGAAACCTACGTAGTCACAGGCCCATAGCCCGCAGCCCACAACCCAACTACTCGGCCTCGAGAGCGATAAATCCTTCTCCCAATCCCTGCCGCATCCGCATCGGCACCTCGACCGCATCCCTAGCCGCCGCCCGCTACTCTCTTGACCGCCGCATCACCTAACCATATCCATCTCTCTCTCTCTCACTCCTCACCTGCTGCCGTTGCCGCCGGTGGCGATGTGGACCTCCCTGCCCTGTGGCTGCGCGGCGCCGACTCCACCTCCGGCCAGCAGCTCGGCCTCCACATCCGCGCTAAGCAGAAGGTGCCCCTCGCCTACAACGCACTCCTACAACTCGCAATCTTGCCACCCCATGTCTTCTACTTCTACTGACCCCCGTGGCCGGCAGCGCGGTCAACTTCCACCTCTCAGCCCCGACCCTCCTATCCATCCGACGGCAGTGCTCCTGCTCGTGGAGATGGAATGGAAGATGACCGGCCACGGCCAGGCAGTGACCGTCTCTTCTGCTCAAGCCCGATGCACAGATCCGAGTTGGAAATCTTGGTATGTGATGGAATAAAGAAGGGAGTGGGTAGGCGCATGGATCTGGGGCTCTAATTTTCAACAGTGGGGGTGGAGAGGGATGAGGTGATGGATGAATTACAGCTTGTAATTAGCGTGTATTTTTGCTATAATTGATCTTGATCGATGTCATATGGCCTGGATGTCTGAATCTCTGTTGCATGCTTGGTTTTCCTTTTGTCACTTACCCTCAAGACTGTGATTCTGTTTTGTTTTTGAGACCGAAGTTGGTCTTGCAGAAGATCGGTGTTGTTCGGTCTTGACCGAGACCCAAACCGAAGTGTACGTGCACCGTTTTGTCGGTTAGTGCTTATTTAGGAAACCGATCGGTCAGCAAAATCTAATAACCGACTTTTGTGGAAACCCGAAGCACCGAACCGATCGGCTCGGGGGAACCGAACGCCCAGGCCTACGCTCGGTACCCCCGGAACAATTCCGGACTCCAATACCCCTCGTCCAATATATCGATATTCACCTCTAGACTATTCCAGAGTTCCTCGTCCCGTCCGGGATCTCATCCAGGACTCCGAACAACCTTCGGTAACCACCATAATGACTCAACTATACTTATATCGTCACCAAACGTTAAGTGTGTAGACCCTATGGGTTCGAGAATTATGCAGACATGACCGAGACACCTCTACGGTCAATAACCAATAGCGGGACCTGGATGCCCATATTGGTTCCTGCATATTCTACGAAGATCTTATCGGTCGAACCTCGATGTCAAGGATTCAGCTAATCCCGTATGTAGTTCCCTTTGTCTATCGGCATGTTACTTGCTCGAGATTCGATCGTCGGTATCTCCATACCTAGTTCAATCTCGTTACCGACAAGTCTCTTTACTCGTTCCGTAATACAAGATCCCGTGGCTAACTCATTAGTCACATTGCTTGCAAGCTTCTTGTGATGTTGTATTACCGAGTGGGTCCGGAGATACCTCTCCGTCATACAGAGTGACAAATCCCAGTCTTGATCCATCCCAACTCAACAGACACCCTCGCAAATACCTGTAGAGCACATTTATAGTCACCCAGTTACGTTGCGGTGTTTGGTATACACAAGGTACTCCTCCTGTGTCAGTGAGTTGCGTGATCTCATGGTCATAGCAACATATACTTGACATATAGAAAACGATAGCAATAAACTTGACACGATAATATGCTATGTTCATAGTTTTGGTCTTGTCCATCACATCATTCTCCTAATGATGTGATCCCATTACCAAGTGACAGCTCATGTCCATGACTAGGAAACCATAGCCATCTTTGGTCAATGAGCTAGTCCGGTAGAGGCTCACTAGGAACAAGTTGTTGTCTATGTGTCCACACATGTATTTGAGTTTCCGATCAATACAATTCTAGCATGGATAATAAACGATTATCATGAACAATGAAATATGATAATAACCAATTTATTATTGCCTCTAAGGCATATTTCCAACAGTTGTGTCACGTCCAGGAAGTATTTTAGTGTTTTATATCGGGAAATAGCTAGAAAATCCATACAACATCAGAAATCTACCAAGCCTGGCATGGATGCTTCTCGGGTTGTGGCTGTAGAAAAATTTGGGTCCATTTTAAGGATGTCAGAAAATACGTCATTCGAGACGGACCCTTCCCTCCTACCGAAACGGACTCCGATGAACAAGGTCAATTTTTGGTTATCTTGACAACAACACCAAATTTTGGATGCTTTTCATGTTCATACAAGGCTCTAGGAAAAATTGGTAACATTTGCACGTCCGGGAAGTATTTTGTAGGTGCTATGTGTGTGTGGATGACATGGGGGACCCACATGTCAAGTTTGGTGGATGCTCATATGGGCCCACATGTTATGTGTCAACAAAAAAGACTTTCTTTGGAATGCAATGAGAATTGGTCTGGGGGTACCTGGATGTAATTTCTACACTTGTAAAAAAGCCAATATGTATTTTTTTGTCAAAAAATAAACAAGACAAAAAAAGGTAAGTAGTGGGAGCATGCACGAGCGCACGAGGCCACGCGTCTAGTGGTTAGAACTCCAAACGTCCACCACCCACGTCTTTATTTGGCAGTCTCCCCCACCCACGCCTCCCTCTCTCCCCCACGCCTCATGCTTTTATTCCCCAAAGCAGCAAAAAAACCTCTCCCCTCCCCTCGAACCCTAGCTCGTACGAGCTACCAACCTCCTCCCTTGCTGCACCACCCTAGTCCATTCATCGTCGGAAGATGAGGGTCGGTCGTGAAGACGCGGCGGCAGAGCAGGGCGCAGCCGTAGAAGCGAAGGATAAGCCTCCTAACATCATTGCTGCCGTGGTTGGCGCGGCCGAGGGCGCCGTTGCGGTGACGGGTGGGTGGCGGTGCACCATCTACTATGACTTCTCCGACCACCGTCGCAGCGGTCGAGCCCGCGGTCGGCGAGAAGGTGAAGGAGGATGTGGCAGTGGATCTGTAGGAGTAGAGGACCAAGTGCAAGCACGAGCAGTACGAGCTGGTGGACAGGTACAACGAGGAGGCCTATCTCGCCATTCTCAAAGTTAAGAACGAGGCCGTGAAGTTCAAGGACGAGGTCTCTCGGAGGTACTACTATGTTTTCTTGTTTTCTCCTGCTCTGTTTTTGGAGTTTTCTCCCATGGGGTTTTCTCCTGAATTGCATGGAGCACGGATTTGATTTCTCCTAGATAGGTTTAGGGCTGTATGTTTGATCTCTCCCTTAGGGTTGGGATTTGTACAAGTTGTTTGGTAGGTTTGGAAGGAAACCCCCTTGATTTGCTTAAAACATTTATTACAAATCTGAAAGTTGGCATGGAACAGATGGAATGGAGGCCTAAAATTCCTTTGTACCTGGATTTTTTTTGTGAAGATGTCTACGAATATGATTTTGAAACTAATTATGAATCTTTTCTGATGTACTAAATGGTGGATTTGTTAGGTAACAAATTGTGCATGCAAATTTGTTTATTTAATGACAGTCATCAAGAGGATGAATTAATATGTGGTTATGATAAATACATGTATACCACTATGTAGTGTGGGAATAACTTTGAATGTTGGTTGTTGGATGAAGCCAATCCAAGGGTGAAAATTTGGCAAACCCGAGCATTGTTGTCCATTGGATATCTTATTCACTATACAGTATTTTAGCATGCATGAGTACTATCTTGTATATTCCATTATTAAGCTTAAGCACAATACTCCTTGTGCACAAACCTCAAAGCACTATGTTTCTCCTTTGTTCTAGAATCTTCCATACTTTACCACTTGAAACTTTTTCAATCTGGTTCATGATTTCCCCATAATTAAGTTGACTATGAATCTTATTTTCATTCTGATTATTAATCTTTAGAGATCAAGGGAACGGTAGATTTGTTTACTTGGCAGATGAACTTGTTTATTTAATGAAAATCATGAAACCATACAGCTAGATTAGAATCATCAATACCCCTATTAATTATCTGATAACGGTAAATAAAAATGATACAGAGGACTACAATGAAGACATTTTCTGATTGCAATCAGTAGTAGTCCTTCAACAAAGATCAGTAATTCAATCCAGAATTTCTTATGTACGCACCCGATGTAGTTCAATTAACAAAGATCGGTAATTCAATCCATGATTTCTTATGTACGCACCCAATGTACTTCAATCCAAAATTTCTCTTTATTTTATAAAATTCATGACATGATTCATATGCTTTGTTGTCTTCAAAATATCAAGTGAGAGCAATCTTTACTTTGTTGTTGCAGTAGTTTTAGTTTGTAGTACGTACTCATCTAGTTTTTATATCCTTAAACTAGACTACGTCTGGTATCTCTTTATGATTAATCCAGATCATACGAATATTTTTTGAAATAAATGGTAAGAGATGATCTTGTTTTTGGAATGAACTATTTTCAGTATGAAATAAATTATGTGCTTGGATGCAGAAAAAGGTTTTGTCTGTTACCTAGTTGGTTAATCATAGATGGTTTATAATAGTGAGATAACACATCTTCTAGTTTGGCCAACACTAAACCCTCAACCCTTTCATTAATTCTGAATTTAGATTGTACAAATAGGAGTAGTTCTTTAGAGGGAAAAACAGCTACACATGCAAAGCAAAGTAAAGCAGAAGAAAGAAAACAAAGAATACATCAACATATAATGCAATACATGAGATACATGTTCTGTCAATCATCTGATTGATCATATTTTTGTATCCTACTTTCAGAATGTACTTGCTACTCGTATGAAATGCTCTATTTTGGTATTCCTAATCTGACTTAGTTGTGGATCAACTAACTTCTTCTATGTTTACTAATACACAAAAAGTTGACGAAGACATGGATGATAGCAAGGACAGCAGGGATAGCAAGAGCCGCTACATCCTCAGGAGGCTGTGGAATATGGACATCCCATACCGCAGCGCCCCGAACAAGCTCTGCGGTGACATAGCATGCCCCTTCTGTTGCAAGAGAATCTGCAGTAACTACGATAGCCTGATACAGCATGCCACCGGTGTCGGTCGAGGATAGAAGAAGAAGCATCGGCCCCTCGTCAAGGCTCAACATGCTAGCTTCGGTGCCTTCCTAAGAAAGTACGCGAAGGGGCATCTGCTGTTCCACCTCCCGAGGCCTTCCTCGTCCTACGAAGATGCCGAGGATCTGATGCGCTGCTTAGTTGTTGTTGCTGGCATAGTACTGCCCCCTTTAGGCTTTTATTATGTTATGGTTGTTGTGTGCTACTTATGCCCGACCTACTGCTTGAACTTATGCACCAGTTGATCTTTTGGATTGTGAAGTTTAATCTGCTATGTTAAGTGTTTGGATTTCTAAACTTATGTGCCGGTTGAACTTATGCGGCGGTTGATCTTTTGGATTTTCTAAAGCAGCAGTGCCAATTTATACAGGATAGACGTCTAATTAAGCGTCTACCTTGTACTAATAAGAGATGGGGTTTACATAAACAATGGTTTATTTTTTAAGCACCTATCCTAAGCGCATTGCATTGTACACTTCCTAATACATCTACTGCCACGAGGGTGGTTTATTTGGCTCTGCCAGTTTTTTTAAGTCTAAACATACTTTATTTATTGATCATGGTCCAAATACAGTGGCATACAAGTTTAGGTCTAGAGGATGAAGAAGCGAGATATGGCATCCTAAAGAAGTCCTAAAACATGCTTAGCGAGATTTGGCTCTGCCAGTTAGATGATAATATCTTTTTGGTAAATGTAGGGGACGTAGCGATGGCCAAACGGGCCGCGGGCGCTACTTGCGTTGGAGCCCAACCAAACAAACACACGCACCCAAAAAACAAAAGAAAGCATGAAACACACACGAGACGGTCGCCAAACCCTATTTGGCGCTCAATGCTCTGGTTAAAGGTTTATTTACAAACCGGCGCACACCACGCCAACGCGCTGACCGGCCCAATTTGCTTTCTTTTTCTTTTTCAAACCTGAAAACAAAGCAAGTTGTGCCAATGAGAATCAAACCCTCAACCTGCTAGTTCGATATAAGTTGAAGTAATCAACTAGACTACCACCCACTTCGTGAATCCTAACATCTTTTTCGCTTCTTGACACGTATTCCAACATAGCTTTTTTTCGTTTTTCTATTTCTTTCCTTTTTTATTTTTTATTTCTCCTTTTTTATTTTCTTTTTGTTCCTTTTTCTTTCCTTTTTTCCTTTTTTCAAAATGATACAAAATCAAATTTGATGAACGTTAATTAAATTTTTGAACTATTATAATTTTGATGAAATTAATTCCATGAACTATTTATAAAATTTATGAACATTTTGCAAAGTCTATGAACCTTTTTTTATGATTGATGAACATTTTTTTATTTTGATACGATTTTATCAAATTCAATGAATTATTTTCAAAATTGATGAACTTTTTTGAAATTTGATGAAAATCAATGAGCATTTGTACAGTTTATGAACTTTGTTAAAAAATCAATGAACTTTTTCCAAAATCAATGAAGATTTTCAAATTCCTGGAGTTTTTTTTTCGAATTTTTAATTATTTCTTTTGTTTTCCCCCTAAATTCGATGGTTTGACTGGTCAACTATGACTGGTCAAACTCGACCGAGCAACCAGTGGAACTAGGTAAGCGTTCACTCCTCGTTGGGCCAGCCCATAAAGGAGGGCGTGTGAGTGCTAGCTGCACTCCCTGGCCGCAGCGACTTAGAAAATGGAGGAACCAGGAATCGAACATTGGTTCGCCGGATACTAAGTATGTTTGGCGCGTCCTACTTGAGGTGAAAAGAGCTGGTTTTTCGGGTTTTTCACTAAGTTTTTTGTGTTTTTGTTTTTTCTTTTGTTTTCACCCTTTTTTCTTTGTTTTTATAGTTTTTCTTCTTTCCTTTCTTTTTTCATTGTTTTTCTTCACGTTTCTTCGTACCTTTCTCGGTTTTCACTATGTTTTTTTCGTTTCTTTGTTTTTCTTTGGTTTTCTTTCTTCCTTATTTTTCATCAGGTTTTTCCAATACTAGATTAATATTTCCTGAATACATAGTTGATTTTTTGTATACACATTTTTTAAAAATTCTTGATTAACATTTTTCAAATACAAGTTTAACCTTTTTTAATACATGGTCATATTTTTTATATACACATACGTTTTCCGAATGCTTGTGTAAAGTTTAAATACTTGTTCAGCATTTTCTCAAATGCTTGATGAATATTTTTATATACATGATCAAAAAAACTCAACATTTGTAATACATGGTAATCATTTTTTTCTACACACATTTAACATTTTCCAAAAGCTTGATTAACATTTTTCAAATACTTTCTCAAACTTTTTTTTTCAATTGCTTGATTAACATTTTTTATATGCATGATCAAAAAATTCAACATTTTTCTAATACATGGTAAGCATTTTTTCTGTACACATTTAACATTTCTAAATGCTTGATTAATATTTTTAAAATAATTGTTCAACATTTTAGAAATGTTTAATTAACATTTTTATATACATGGTAAACAAATTTAATCTTTTCTAATACATGGTCAACATTATTTTTTATACACATTTAACATTTCTTAATGCTTGATAAAGATTTTTCAAATACTTGTTTAATATTTTTGAAATGCTTGATTAATATTTTCTATATAAATGATCAAAACATTTCACCATTTTTGTAATACATGATCGACATTTTTCTATACACATTTAACATTTTTCAAATGCTCGATTACCATTTTTGAAATACTTGTTCAAGTGGTTTTCAAATGCTCAATTAACAACTTTTTTTGAATAAATGATAAATTTTTAATATATTTCTTGTATATGCGATAACATTTTCTCTATACACAATTAACATTTTTCAAATACTTAGTCAACATGCTTTCAAATGTTTTTTGTAGAGTTTTTTTATAATATACGTATTTAGAATATTTTAAAGTGTTACCAAATTTATGAAAATAAAGCAAAAAATGAAAAAAGAAAATAAAAAGGAGGCTGTAGTCTGCCGCACGGCTGGGCCGGGCCATCTGGAGCTCCCCTGACGCAAGGCTTCCCTCTAAGCGCTGGTTGGTTTGGCTGCTAAAAAAGGAAAAGGTGAAGAAATAGTGAGAGAGTTGGGATTCAACCTCAGCACTGCACAGTTGCAGCCTAACGCAAACAGTCACTGCACCAAACTCGTTCTACTGTGTACCACAAGAAAACAGTGCTAGTTAACCTTTCTAGTAGTAAAAGATTAATGTAAATTTGAAATTACTTGTTTACAAAACAAGTTCATCATTTTCGAAAAAAGTTCCTTAAGTTTTAAGAAATGTTCACAAAATTGAAAAAAAGATCCTCGATATGAAAAAAGTTCATCTATTTTGAAAAATAGTTCATTTATTTTGAAAGAAAAATCATCCATTCCGATAAAAGTTCATCAATTTTGAAAAAAAGTATATTCATTTTAGGAAAAGATCATTGATTTTGAAAAAAAAAAGTTCATTGGTTTTGAAAAAAGTTTATGCAATTCTGGAAAAAAAAGTTCATCAGATAAGAAGAAAGAAATTTGTTCCAAAGAGGAAAAGAAAAGAAATAGAAAAAGAAAAAGATGTAAGAAGAAAAGAAGGAAGAAGATGTGAATGAGCACATCAGGAAAGGGGGTGCAGTGGTTAGTGCAGTGTACGAATACCACGAGGTCGCATGTTCATGTACAAATCAATTGCATGTAGGTCGTTTAATCATTTACTAGAAGGTTGGGTGCGGTTTGCTGCGCCGTTGGTGTTGTTGGGTTTCTTAAAAGAAGTTTCAAAATATAAGGTGTATTACTTTTCTGAAAAGTCAAACCTTTTAAATTTGATCCGTAGAGAAATATACTAAATCCATAATATCGCATCGATATGATTAGATTCATCATGAAATGAATTTCCATATTTTTGGGTTCATTATTGTGGATGTCGATATTTTTTTCTCAGAACTTGGTCAAAGTTTATATTTGACCTCCAAAAATAATACCCCTTATATTTTGAAACCGATGGAATATTTAGTTTGACAGATGGGGGAGATGACGGAATGTGTTTTAAATTTATTTATCATGCGGTGATTTGATGGGTCTTTCGATGTGGTTCTGTGTTATCCGCTAGCCAGCGTATATTTATTTCGGGAAATTTCTACATCGGTGGCTGCATGTATTATATCGGTGTTATAGTATCACATGGTGACCCTTCTTTTCCAAGGTGGTGGAAGAGTGCGCGGGATTGGTATGTTTTCATAGGCCGGTTGCTCCTGATTTTGAAAAATTGTTGGCCCCGTCAAAATTGTAAAACAAATTCAAAATTGAATATCTCAATCGAAGGAAAATCTTTAAAATGGGAACATAGGGAATTAAAAGGTTTAAATGAAAGAGCCGTTCAGAAGTTGTTGACCCGGTCAAAATTAGGCTGACCTATTTCTAAAATGAAGATCTCAATTAATCGTGAGTCCCTAAAAATTAGAAACCATAGTGTATAGTATAAGAGAATTGAATGAGAGAGATTTGAGAAATTATTGGCCCGGTCAAAATCAAGTACTCTAATCTTAATTGAAGACCTCAATTGAATGTGGGCTCTTTAAAACTAGGAAGCATATATAACTCTCCTCTTTAAAAAATACTCTCATGACATGCATTGTATGCATCTAATTTTTTTCGAGAGTATGCCTAAGCATATCATATTTCTATAGAAGACAGAGCACACGATTGATTACCCGATGAAAAAAATGTCAGCTCAATTTTTGCAAATCACACAATGAATTAAGCAAAAGTATCTATATCAACCGGATGATTTCCTCACACATCAACCTCCTCCCTCGGCTGCCACGTGCCTTGTGGCCCAGCACATCTCTATCCTCCACAGAAACATCGCGAGCCATCCATCCCCAACTTATCCACTCGGGTTCTCCTTCCTCATCCCCTTTCCTTCTCCACCATTGCACAGGCCACCTGCTCCAAGCACACCATCACCAACTGTTGAAAATATGAGCAAATTACTACGAGATTTAATCCGAATAAACAGAAGATAAATCATGACTACAGTAGCAGAGATTGAACTAATCATGCGAACTAGCATAGCAGATGAACAGATCACATCTAGGGCACATACTAGAAATATGAATTCTACCACGATCTCGAACAGGAAAGATAGAATCACGTACGGTGCAGCGGGATCAGCACCGCCGGCGTTGACGTTGTCGCCCATGTCGTCGAGGATGAGGTTGCCGAGGTCGGGGAAGAAGTCGTCGTTCGCGAAGTCGTCGCTGCCAGCAGTCGCGCGAGTGCGCTCCCCAAAAACCTGATCGCCCCTCTCCCGTACAGGATCACGAGAGGCGGGGTTCCGGAGGCCTACTGTCCCTTCTCCCGGTGCACGCCGAAAGGAGGCATGGAGAAGACTTGATCGGCGGCGCAATGGACTGGAACGGTGGTGAGAAACCATACGAAGCGGCGGCGGCTAGGGTAGACGTCTGCCTGACTATATAGTGCGGGCCGGGTAGGTCGTGGGAGTAAACCCCACGTCCGAGTCGTCACGATCCAAAAGAATCGGAAACAGTTCAGTAATTAACACGTCCGTTAATTATTAACTAATGACTCATTAATTTTTCCCGAGCAGCAAAAATATAGACAATGTGCATAGCTCTGTCCTCAGCTCGGCTCAATCCCGCAACCCGCGGCGCGTCGTGACGAGGCAAGGCGTGGCGTGGCGAGGCGAGCGAGGAGGAGGAGCGCGCGTGTAGGTCTCCTCTTCTCATGCTCATACAAGTGGTAGGAGAGCTCACCTTATAAAGAGGTGCAACTCTCTCTCAACTTATGAGGTGGGACTAAACTTTAGCCTCACTCACTCCACTCACATGTGTGCATGATTGGGCCAAGAGAATTTCAGAAATTTAGTTGGGCTTTGGGCCAAAAGCCCACTAGCAAATTCCAACAATCTCCCACAAAGTCTCATTGGCACATTTCACCATTTGGTTCCAAAACATTGTTTATATTCCGGTGCTTAGTGGAGACTGTGAAGTTGAACTTCCACTTAGAGATTTATGCTACACTAGATCACAACTTGAATAGTGGACTATGCCTTGAACTACAAGTTTTCTGCGAGGCTAGTTTCACACAAATTCTTGACCGGTACTGGGCTGCCGCAAGGCTTCCCCGTGGGTGGAGCGTATACGTCGTACTCCAGGGCCTTTCATGAATTTATTAGAGAGCACCCACTTCTCACAGACTGCGACGTTAATAGTCAAATTCATATAGCTGTGTTCCTCAGGAGATGCTCTGCAGGACAACATCTTTGCTTACTCAAATAAGCCACTTGGAACACATTAAGATAGATATCAACCTGCCATGCAGATCAGAAGAGTATTGCATCTTCACGGAGTGGGATAATTAAAATAAGGATACTCTCCTCTCAGCTGACCAACAGCTTGTCTCCCACTTCTACTTCACGGGATCTCCGATCACATAAAGTGGGTTACCACTATGGACAACTCATGCGGTGGGTCTCAAACCCATCTCCATCGATGCATTATCTATCACATTACGTGATAGACCCTTTGTGAAGGGATCTGCCAAGTTTTTCGACGTTTGGATATAATCCAACGTAATAACTCCGGAGTTCCTCAGTTTCCTGACAGATTTTAATCTCCTCTTCACATGCCTTGAGGACTTCATATTGTCCTTAGAACTGTTTATCTTGACGATCACAGTTTGATTATCACAGTTCATCAGGATAGGGGGTATTATTTTTTCAACCATAGGTAAGTCCATCAATAGCTCACGAAGCCACTCTGCTTCAACAGTGGCAGTGTCTAATGATGTGAGTTCTGCTTCCATAGTTGACCTCGTTAAGATGGTCTGCTTGCAAGACTTCCAGGAAACAGCGCCACCACCAAGTGTAAAAACATAACCACTTGTGGCCTTAATCTCATCAGCATCAGATATCCAGTTCGAGTCACTATAACCCTCCAGTACCCTTGGATACCTAGTGTAGTGAATCCCATAGCTCGCAGTGCCCTTCAAGTAGCGCATAACTCTCTCAAGCGCACGCCAATGATCATCTCCCTGTTTTGACACAAACCGACTCAGCTTGCTCACAGCAAAAGAGATGTCAGGCCTCGTGGCACTCGCCAAATACATAAGCGAGCCAATAATCTGAGAATACCTTAGTTGATCTCTAGCAATCCGTTGATTCTTTCGAAGCAACACACTAGCATCATATGGAGTTGGAGAAGGCGTGCAGTCGCTATACCCAAAACGACTCAAAACCTTTTTCACATAGTGAGACTGAAGCAGTGTGATCCCACCATTCTCATCTCTCAACAGCTTGATGTTTAAGATAACATCAGCTACTCCTAGATCCTTCATCTCAAAATAGCGAGATAAGAAATCCTTAACCTCCTTGATTAAATCAAGTTTGGTTTCAAAGATCAATATGTCGTCGACATACAGACAAAGAATAACTCCTTCGCCCCCACCATGGCGATAGTACACACACTTGTCACCATCATTTACTACAAAGCCGGCAGCAGTTAATGTTCTTTCGAACTTCTCATGCCACTCCTTAGGAGCTTGCTTAAGGCCATATAAAGACTTTAATAACTTGCACACCTTTCCTTCTTGACCAGGTACTACAAAACCATCTGGCTGATCCATGTAAATTTCCTCCTTCAACTCTCCATTGAGGAAAGCCGTCTTAACGTCCATTTGATGAACGAGAAGACCATGTGAGGCAGCCAGTGATAGTAGCACCCGAATTGTGGTCAGTCTAGCCACGGGTGAGTAAGTATCAAAGAAGTCTTCACCTTCTTTCTGGGTATAACCCTTAGCCACAAGCTGTGCCTTGTACTTTTCAATCGTACCATCAGGTCTAAGCTTCTTCTTGAACACCCACTTACATCCTACAGGTTTGCACCCATAAGGACGGTTAGTGATCTCCTAGGTCCCGTTAGCTAAGATGGAATCCATCTCGCTACGAACATCTTCCTTCTAGTAGTCAGCATCAGGAGATGCATAGGCTTCTGAAATAGTCCTGGGTGTGTCATCCACAAGGTACATAATGAAATCATCACCAAAGGACTTTGCAGTCCTCTGTCTCTTACTCCTTACAGGATTTTCATTGTCACCCTCAACAGGATTCTCAACGTGTTCCATCGCAATGGTGGGTTCAGGAATTACAGTGAGTTCCTCACTAGATGGAATAGGTATCTCCTGATTTGATGAACTTGACATATCCTTCATAGGAAATATGTCCTCAAAGAAAGTTGCATCATTAGACTCCATAATCGTACCAACATGCATGTCGGATACCTCAGATTTTATTATCAAAAATCTATAGCCAATGCTATGAAAAGCATAGCCCAGAAGAACACAATCCATGGTTTTTGGTCCAAGCTTGCGCTTCTTGGGAATTGGTATATTGACTTTCGCCAAACAACCCCAAGAACGTAGGTAAGAGAGTTTCAACCTTTTCCTTTCCCATTCCTCAAACGGAGTCATGGTCTTATGCTTTGTGGGAACTCGGTTTAGGACATGACACGCGGTCATTAGCGCCTCCCCCCACCATTCCTTGGAAAGACCCGATGTGTCTAACATGGCGTTAACCAAATCAGTTAGAGTTCGGTTCTTTCTTTCGGCCACCCCATTAGACTGAGGTGAGTAGGGAGGCGTCCTCTCATGGATTATACCATGTTCCGCACAAAACAGATCAAATTCATTGGAAAAATACTCTCCACCACGATCGGACCTAAGCCGTTTAATTTTTCGATCAAGTTGGTTCTCTGCCTCAGCTTTATAGTTTTTGAAGAAAGTTAAAGCCTCATCTTTTGATTTCAGAAGATACACATAACAATATCTAGTGGAGTCATCAATCAACGTCATGACATATCTCTTTCCACCTTTTGTCAACATGCCATTCATCTCACAAAGATCAGAATGTATAAGCTCTAGTGGCGCCAAGTCTCTTGCCTCTGCAGTCTTATGGGACTTGCGAGGTTATTTAGCTTGCACACATACTTGGCGCTTAGAGCCTTTGACAGTAGAGATTTTCGAAATTAAATTCATATTGGCTAGCCGCGTCATGCAACCAAAGTTAATATGACAAAGTCGTGCATGCCAAATATCTGACTCATTATTGTGGCAAACATTATTAATAACTTTAGTGCAAATATCTGACAAAGATAGGCGGAACAAGCCTCCGCACTCATAGCCTTTTCCAACAAATTGTCCACACTTAGAAATTACAACTTTATTGGACTCAAAAACCAACTTAAAACCATCTCGACATAGACGGGAACCGCTAACGAGATTTTTATTGATGGACCGCACATGATGAACGTTCTTCAGACGCACGGTCTTCCCCGAAGTAAACTTCAGATCGACCGTACCAACACCTCGAACGATGGCATGTGAACCGTTCCCCATCAGCACGGGAGAAGTCCATGTGGCCTGGTAAGAAGAAAACAGGGAGGCGTCAGCACAAACATGTACATTGGCACCAGTGTCAATTAACCAATCAGGGGATTGAAATACTGAAAGGATGGTAGGAAAAATACCGTACCCTGATTCCTTCATATCAGTATCACCGATGACAACATTAGAGGACTTGCCGCCCTTCTCATGCTCGCGCTCCTCAAAGCGGTTAGGACACTTCAGAGCCCAGTGATTAGGATCACCGTAGGCATGGCAAAGTCCCTTCCCCTTCTTATGAGAATTCTTCTTGAAGTTGGTAGAATGTGATGGCTTGTTCTTTGTATCAAACTTGCCTTTCCCCTGAGTTTTGTTCTTGTTGTTTTTGAACTTATTGGGCTGGAAGTTCTTCTTCTGTACCATGTGGGCACTAGAAGCTCCCTCGGCAACTCGAGCACGTGTGTCCTTTGCTCTCGCCTTCTCTTCAACATCAAGAGTACCAATGAGATCCGCAACGGAAAACTCCTGTCTCTTGTGTTTCAGGGAAGTAGCAAAATTGTTCCACAAAGGTGGAAGCTTGGCAATAATGCCTCCGGCAACAAATTTGTCCGGCAACACACACTTGAAGTGCTCAAGTTCTTTTGCGAGCGACTGTATCTCATGAGCCTGCTGTACCACAGAGCGCTCATCAGTCATCTTGTAGTCATAGAATTGCTCCATGACGTACAACTCGCTACCGGCGTCCGAGGCACCAAACTTGGCCTCGAGCGCAGCCCACATGTCCTTGCCGTTGTCAAACGACATATACGAATCCACAATGGAATCATCAAGAACACCCAGAAGAGCGCCTTTAAAGAGAGTATCGATCTTCTCAAAAGCTTCCAGCTGTGCTGGATTAAGATCGCCCTCAGGCTTGCCCTTAGTGGCGTCATAGCAGCCCATGGTCTGAAACCAGTAGACTGATCTCGTGCGCCACCTCTTATATTGCGCCCCCTTAAAGGCAGGTGGCTTCAGATGCGCAGCAAAACCACTCGGAGTAAATTGCCTATAATCAGGTTTTTGGATTGTTGAAAATATGAGCAAATTACTACGAGATTTAATCCGAATAAACAGAAGATAAATCATGACTACAGTAGCAGAGATTGAACTAATCATGCGAACTAGCATAGCAGATGAACAGATCACATCTAGGGCACATACTAGAAACATGAATTCTACCACGATCTCGAACAGGAAAGATAGAATCATGTACGGTGCAGCGGGAGCAGCACCGCCGGCGTTGACGTTGTCGCCCATGTCATCGAGGATGAGGTTGTCGAGGTCGGGGAAGAAGTCGTCGTTCGCGAAGTCGTTGCTACCAGCAGTCGCGCGAGTGCGCTCCCCAAAAACCTGATCGCCCCTCTCCCGTACAGGATCACGAGAGGCGGGGTTCCGGAGGCCTTCTGTCCCTTCTCCCGGTGCACGCCGAAAGGAGGGATGGAGAAGACTTGATCCGCGGCGCAATGGACTGGAACAGTGGTGAGAAACCATACGAAGCGGCGGCGACTAGGGTAGACGTCTGCCTGACTATATAGTGCGGGCCGGGTAGGTCGTGGGAGTAAACCCCACGTCTGAGTCGTCACGATCCAAAAGAATCGGAAACAGTTCAGTAATTAACGCGTCTGTTAATTATTAATTAATGACTCATTAATTTTTCCTGAGCAGCAAAAATATAGACAATGTGCATAGCTCTGTCCTCGGCTCGGCTCAATCCCGCAACCCGCGGCGCGTCGTGACGAGGTGAGGCGTGGCGTGGCGTGGCGAGGCGAGCGAGTAGGTCTCCTCTTCTCATGCTCATACAAGTGGTAGGAGAGCTCACCTTATAAAGAGGTGCAACTCTCTCTCAACTTATGAGGTGGAACTAAACTTTAGCCTCACTCATTCCACTCACATGTGTGCATGAATGGGCCAAGAGAATTTCAGAAATTTAGTTGGGCTTTGGGCCAAAAGCCCACTAGCAAATTCCAACACCAACTACTGCAAGTGGATGCTGGATTTGTCCGAGGCCAGCCACAGGCCGCTGCAAAGAGTGGAAATGAAGCCACCTGTGAAAGTGCGTGCTGCGACGTGGAGGACGGGGGGAGGAGGCAGTCGGTGCTGCGATGGAGTGACACCCGCGTGGTAGGGCGCTGCATTGAAGCATGCGGTGATCATCGGAGTGATGTGATGGAGCACCACCGCGCCTGCGGTGACGTTGCATTGAAGCTTCGCCGGCGGCATCGGGTGCTGCAATGGGAGATGGCGACAGCCAGCGTGAAGCACTAACATGCGGTGGGGCGCTATAGTGAAGCATGCATGCTGGTGGCTAACGGATACGGCGATGGGAGATACCATGGCAGCCGGTGCTGCAATGGAGCACCACCGCACGGCGAGGGGCTGCAGTGAAGCACGCGGCGGCCGTCGGGGTGCTGCGATGGAGCACGGCCACGCCGGCGGAGGCGAGCTTCCAGCGTGCCCATTGGTGAAGCGTCGCCGCGCTGCCGATGAGGGGGCACGACTGCTGCTATCTGCCAGGGGCGCCGCTTCCCCACGGCGAGTCAGCGACATGGTCGTTGTGTTTTTGTTGTGGCTGTGATGAGAGAAGAAAGGCCGGTCCCACGTGTTGACCAGATCCAACGGATGTGCGAGGATGAATCCAACTGTGTGTGACCCAACTGATTTCCCAGAGAAATTAGCCGGATGATTTGTAGCAGTCGCCATCCACCGACTAGTATATTTTCTACCGATTGATCTTCGGCCGCATCTGATCATCCGTCATCACCGATGGACAACGTGACCCCCGGCAACGGCAACGACTTCCTCGCTGGCCTGCCCTGCGACATCCTCCTCAAACTGCTGCACGGCCTGCCAAACCGCGCACTCGCCAAGTCCCGGTGCATCTGTCGCGCGTGGCGCACCGTTATCGTTGCTCGCTTCCACCGCATCTTTCCACCACGCGCCTTTCCCGGTATCTTCACCAGCAATTGCGCTGCCCTTCCTGACGTCTTCACCGGAGGAACACACATGATCACCGACAAGTCCTCTTTCTTCGCCCGCGCGGGAAAGCCACCACATACCGCCACCAATGACGAGCCTTTGTTCTGCCGTCCTCACTTCAAGCACGACTGGGCCTCCGTGCTGGACCACTGCAACCGCCTCCTGCTCCTCCATCGGGCCAGCCACAACCTCTATCGCGTGTGCAACCCGGCGACAGTGCGGTGCGCCAGCTTGCCTGCCCAGCTGCCGACGCGGTATCTCGGGGGTATCTTCCTCGTCTTTGACCCGGTCGTGTCACTTCACCACGAGGTGTTCCGGTTCCCGCACACAATGACACAACTGCGACCTAAGGAGGCGGTCGGATCCCGCATCGAGGCACAAGAATTGGTGTGCGAGTCGTTGTTTGAGGAAGGCCAGCCATATGAAGAAGAGGGAAAAGAAGAACAAGGTGAGGTGTTGTCTTTAATGGTGTTCTCGTCAAGGACTAACAGGTGGGAGAGCCGAGAGTTTGTACCCGGAAGCTGTTGCACTTCTCGGCACCTCTACGACATGTTGCCAATATATGAAAACTACAACCAAATATGAAAGTCAGCTATGTATTGGCGAGGGTCTCTCTATGTGCATTGCGGCAACAATATTCTTATAATTCTAAGAAACTCACAGGTGACCTAAGATATGGTCGAGCTGCCGGGAATACCATGTGGCGAGGAAGAACATGGAGGCATCCTTCCTACTAGGTCGGTCTTAGCGAGCTATGAGAAAGGGATCCACTACGTGGCACTCGACATGTTTCAACTTTAGGTGTGGACACTGACAGAACCTGCTGATGGGCAGTT
The DNA here is from genome assembly GCA_963921465.1 of Triticum timopheevii. Taxonomy (NCBI): domain Eukaryota; kingdom Viridiplantae; phylum Streptophyta; class Magnoliopsida; order Poales; family Poaceae; genus Triticum; species Triticum timopheevii. The sequence goes on along the minus strand of OY997268.1, from coordinate 47,520,584 downwards.
AGGGTGGACGCTGACACACAAGGCCAACCTTAGTCCTTTTGGTCACCAAATAAAGCACTCATAACAACTTATAAGACCAATGGCGCGATGGGAGGTGGTCGAAAGCAGTGAAGCAAAAGTTAGCCTCTTTGAACCCCTCACTGGCCAAAGCAAAGAGGAAGAGGAAGAGAAAGAAGAGCAAGCCAAAAGTGGGTATGGGTACTTGTGGGACTCGGACGAGGATAACTTCATCAACCTGGACGAAGGTGCCGCCGACCGACTCGAGCCATTGGACTACTGGTGGTACTACAGGATAATTGGAATGCATGTGCACAAGGACGCACTCCTCCTCCACATGAATGGCAGGGTCATGGTGTACCATCTTACCAACTCGAGGATACAACACCTGGGCAAGGGGCTCGTCAAGGAAGTCGGTCGGCGAAGCGGCGTTGAGCGTGCATTCCCTTACCGCCCATGCTACGCGGATGCCCTGCCATTGGGGAAGATATCATGGTGAATGTATCGTATAGAGCATCATTCATTTCCTGCGTTTTAAAATATTGCACGCCTTGTGAACTTTGATGGAGAGTTAGGTTACTCGAGCATCTTGCCGAAAGAACAAGTTGTAAAAGAATTGAGGAAGTTATCATGAAGATCAAGGAGGTGATGGATGTGGCATACACGGGAAGTCAAGGATGGAACTCTATGGTGTCGCGGGCCAATGGGTGAAGAAGTCAAAAGCACGCTTGTGATCTCGAGCTCACATGTACCCGGTGAATAGTAAAATCCAAAAAATGATTGAATTTTTTTAAAAATTCTGATTTTTTGGCAATAAACATTGATGAGTACTTTAACCTCGTGTAAATTTTGGTGATGGAATGACATTTGTGGAGGCATGGGAAAAACAATGCTTCAGAAAAAACTTTAGCTAAATGTAAGTCACCTTAAAATTAATTTTGGGGTGAGTCAATTTTTTGGCCGTTGATATCTGCTTTGAGATTCGTTCTTCTTTTTCTGATCCGTTTTTGTAATGGGTGGTCTTCCTGTGGGAGCTCCTAGGATCACGACACACAAAGAGACCCGATTGGGCCGGTCCATTGGCGTGTGCGCGCATTCGGTTTGTAGCGCAATGGAAAAAGTAAAAAAAATTGTGACATCCTGGTATAGACCTCTAGCCATCTCACTGAACACATACCGTCGCTACCAATGGAGCTTATAATTGTATGAGGCAATCTGGTAGCGTGAAAAGTAAAGAACTCACAATAGCGTCAGATCCAAAAAATTGTCTTGTTTCTTGAACATTTCTTGGAAATTATGAACTGTTTTCTAAAAGTCAACAAACTTTTGAAAATATGAATATTTTTAACAATGCCATTATTTTTAAAATTCTGAACCATTTTTAACATTTTGAACAATTTTTTAAAGAAGCGAAACAATTCTGACCTTTATTTTAAATGTGAACAATTTCTGAAAATGTGATCTTTTATGAACTGTATTAAAATTTGGGAATTTCCTAAAACTATAGACAATTTTTTAACTTCTGCTCAAATTTTGAACATTTTTTGGAAAAGTTTTGCTTTTGCTTTTTGTGTTTCTTTATTGGTTGTTTTTCTTTTATTTTGTGGGTATTTTGTGATGTTGGGTGAGTATAAATATTTGCGCAAAATTACTATGCAACATGTGGGAAATTGACACTATTATTGGATTGTTGTTTTGCATAAAAAGCACAATTTTAGTGTAAATGTGTGTGCAAGTTTTCTAAAGCAAATTTATTATGTTTCTTCTTAAAGGGATCAATGCCACTAATTCATTGTTTCTTATAGACCTCATTATTTTGATTTTCTATTAGTTGTTATTTTGTTTTCTTTCTTATTTAAGGGTTATATCAATGCCACTAATTTATTCATTCTTAGGAATCGTTGTCACAGAAATCCACTATTATATGCTTATACTTGCATATCTTAAAAAATTATAATTTTTGTGTGTAATTTTGTCAATATTTATTTTTGATTATTGTTATATTATTCTCCTGAAAGGGTAATACCAATACACCTAATTCATTCTTTCTTAGAAAACTTTATTATTTTGATTTTGGTTTAGTAAAAAACGTCTTGAAAGATAATACTAAAGCCACTAATTAATTATTTCTTAGAAATTTCATTATTTTGATTTTATTTTATTTTTATTTCATTGTAATTATTTTTAATTGCAATATAAGTGCCACCAATTCATCCTTCTTAGTAAATTTCATTTTTTGTAAACCAATCAACTATTTATATGCTTATTCTTGCATATTATGTGCAAGCTTATGTGCTTATTCTTACATATTATATGAAAGCTCATTTTCTGTGTAAATTGTGTGCAATTTTTGTAATTTTATTTCATTTCCTTTCTTCTGAAAGGGTAATACCAATGCTACTCATTATTTTGATTTCATTTATTTATTATGTCATTTTCTTTCTTCTTGAAGGGTAACACAATAGCAACTAATTCATTCTTTCTTAGAAAATTTTATTATTTTGATTTTGTTTAATTTTAATTTCACTTCTTTGTTGTTTAAAGGTAATACCAATGCCAGTAAATAATTCGATCGAGAAAAATTCTCTTTTCTTGCATTTGTTACTGTCTGTATGCTTATCTTTGCATATTATATAGAAGCACATTTTTTGTGTAAATGGTATGCAATTTTTGGTCATTGTTTGTTTTAGATTTATTTCTATTTTCTTTCTTTTGAATGTGTAATATCAATGCCACTATTTTTTCCCTCAAGAAAATGCCACTAATTATTTTTTGATTTTTTTTCATTGCAATGTTTATTATTTTTATTTTGCTCATTTTTATTTTGTTTTTGGTCTTCTTTAATTGTAATACCAATGTCGCTAATCAATTTCTTCTCACAAAACTTTATTGTATTGATTTTGAGAACTAGAGACGCCATGGATCAAATACCAGTGCCACTTGTTATTTCTTTCTTTAGAAGATATCCTTTTTTGCAAATATTCCAATATTGTATGTTTATTCTTGCATATTAAAGTAAAGCACAATTTTGTGTAAATTATTTGCCAATTTTGTCACTATTTTTTTATTTAATTTCATTTCTTTTTTAAGCGTACTTTCAATGTCACTAATTCATTACGTTTAGGAAACATCCTTTTCTACGAAAATTCCTCTATCATATGCTTATTATTACATATTCTAAAAAGATACATTTTTTGGAAATACTTGCAAAATTTTCAAAAAAAAATCATTTTTGTTCTTTCTTCTTTTAACACAATATTTTCAATTGAAGTGTAATGCCAATGCCACTAATTCATTCTTTGTAATAGAACTTTATTATTTATTTCTTTATTAGTTTTCTTTCTTCTTATAGGGTAACAATAATGCCACTAACTAGTTCTTCCTTGGAAACTTCAATTTATGTTGTTTTAGTGTTTATTTCGTTTTCTTTCTTCTTTTAACACAATATTTGGATGTCTATACTGGATGCATCCATATTCAGTGTTTATTGTTACTTATTATTACAAAGTGTAATTTTGGTTTAAAGTTTGTGCAAATTACTCATTATTTTGTAGTTTTATTTCATTTCTTCTTCTTTAAGGGTAATAATAATGCAATTAATTCATCCCCTCTTAGAAATTATTTTTTTGCAAAAGTTTCACTATTATATGTTTATTCTTGCATATTATAAAAACTAAAATTAGTGTGTAAATTGTCTGCAAATTTTTTTCATTATTGTTTTAGTTTTTAGTTATTCATTTTCTTTCTAGTTAAAGGGTAATAACTTTTTTACAGGTCTTAAAGGGTAATACCAATGAGCTAATTCATTACAATTAATTCACTCCTTATAAAATGAGGTAATATCATTGTGAGTCATAGAACTTGCGCTCGATGTTCAGTTTGGTGCTAAAACTTCGAAAATATGGAATTGCAGTCACTTAACTTGCCTCAAGCATGCAGATATGGTCACAAACGCATATGCAGATGTATCCGTATGTATGGCCCCATGTGTCAGTGAGTGATGGGTTCAATGCGATGCATTTGCACAAAACCCCCTTGTAATTTTTTATTTGCAGAAAAAAACTGACCACTCTACCGGTAGGATATGCAAAATTAACAAAATAAAAGGGGCGCAAGGGTCGAACCTGCATCCCATAGCCACATCGCGAGCCAGACTTGCCAATCCACCGAACACATTCACTCATCAAGTATGGATAACAAACCTACATGGTTCTTTTAGGGGAATAAACTTATATGTACTGTACACCGACGCATGTAGAGCTTAAATGAGCTGGACATACTGCGGCGCATTTTGCACGCGCTAATTTTTGTTATTTTCTTTTTTTAAGATATTTGCAAAATGTAATTAAGAAAATTATGTTCTCAAAAATTTATACATAAAGACCAACATTAGTGAAAACATAAATCTATGTATTAAAATATTTATTTAATACCAACAATAAAAATGTTTAATGTATCCAAAACAATATACATTCATGTGTCTATTTAAATTTCACAAAATAATGACTACAAATATTTACTGAATATTTAGGAATATTCAAAAATTAAATTTAAATTATGAATATTTTTAATTGTACAAACATTGAACTGTATAATTGTGTGAGTAATTATCGAATTTTTTTTATAATTAAATATTTTTTGAATTGTAAATTTTAAAATATTTGTATTTTTAAAATGTTGCAAACATTTGTTGTAATTCATAAATATTATTTAACATATGAATATTTTTTAAATAATACAGGAATAAATTTAAAGGTTGGTTATTTTATTTGTATGTGCAATATTTATAACACACAAAAATTTTAATGTAATATTTATTACTATAATTACAATTTACATACTATCTACCAATTTCTTAAAAAACCAAACAGGTGCAAAATGGACTACACTGATCATATCCCATTTTATCTGCACGAGCGCTTTATTCTTCTACATTAAGAATAGTTATCAATTGTAAACGGTTTCAACTTGAGGTTGTAGTGGCTAGCGCGGCATTTGTGTTAGTCTTAGTTCATGAGTTCGAAACTAAATAAAACGTTATTATCCATATTGTACAATTGAACGGGGATGTTTTACTGGCTAAACCCATGTGCGTCGCCAGCATGGGTCGCATGATCGAAACCAGACACTCTCCATTTTTCTTTGCTAATTTTAGCATCTATGAGTAGTATTGCGGTCTGTTTTTCCCGCAAGTAAAAGATTATGAGGGTTTTTTGCGCAAAATTATGTCAGTATTGTTGGGCTTTTCTATAAATATAAAAATATAAGGGTGTTTCATGCAAAAATGTGCCGTACTAAGCCCATTACTCACTAACAAGTGTGGTCATACACATGGATACACCCGCATACGTGTTTGTGACCGTATGTGCACGCTCGAGTCAAGTTAAGTGACTGCAATTCTATATTTTCAAAGTTCTAGCACCAAACTGAATATCGAACACAAGTTTTGTGACTCCCAATGATATTACTTCTTATAAAAACTTTTGCAAAATTTCCACTATTAATAAAAATGGGACGATGGTTAATCATTCATGCAGAATATAAAGCACCGACACGAGTGTTATTTAAGGGCTAAACAAAATGCATGCAAACAGCTTAGCTATCAGGTCACCCGCAAAAAAAAATTCTTAGCTAGCAGGTGTAACTACAAGAGCAGATGCATGCGTGAACCAACCTGTGGTTGGATGGTTAGAGGGACTGTGGTATCCCCAGCCCACCAAGGTTCAAGTCCTGATGCTCGCATTTATTTCTGAATTTATTTTAGGATATACGGCGATGCGCATTCAGGGAGTTCTTTGGCCAGTCAACTTATCCAAAGAGAATTTCAGTCGACTTGTACGTAGCCTGTCCCTAAAAAATGTCTTTTTGAAGCATTGATTTTGTTTTCGGTCCAGGCTTGCACGAAATATTGCATGCAGATGAAGCATTCACGCCAGGGGACGCAGCAACATCAGGCGTGTGCACGAGCCTGCAGCGGTCAAGGCCGCCCCCCCCCCCCCCCCCCCCCCCCGGCCCGCGCGCTTCCACTTCGGGAAGCTCCCCAGGCGCCTCCACCGGTTGAAGGTGCCGCTCCAGTTCGCCTGCTAGACGAAGGTGGGCGCGGTGACGCGCCAGGTGCACGCTCTGGGCATCGTCGAGGAGAACGACGTCCCAGTGCAACACGACCTCTTCACCAACACCGTCGCTGCTGTGCTCCCCTCCTACTCCCCCCCCCCCCCCCCCCCTGCTGTGCCCCCCCCCCAAAAAAGACCAGAGCTCCAGCAACCCCCCCAAGGAGCAGCGCCCGTCAATCTGCGCAGAACATCTCCACGCCAGTGGTGCAGTGTGCGGCTCTCAGGGTGGTGCAGAAGCCGGGCCTGCTCGGGCCAAAAGAGAAGATAAACGACAAGGCGGTGGCTGCCCTCATCAAGCGTTTTGACGAGCCTCTATCGGACAGTGACATCCAAGGCATCGCCATGCTCACCGACCTGGATGCTGGAGCACTCCGGGTGGCTGTTGGCCTCGCCGGACCTGACGCTGCGGTCGACCCGGCCCCATAGTTTCCCCACGTTAGCTTCTTCATGTATTAGTCTCCGTGGGCGATCGGCCTTAAGCCGATATGAGTTAGGTCTAGCTATGATTAGTGCTTGGGAAGTGGTTAGTTTAGTTATGCAACGGCGAGATGTTGGGGCTATTGGTGACTCCCGTTGTACCCCTGCTAGTTGGGCCATGTATTTTACTTCACTCATTAGAATTGATAGCTTCGCGGAGAAAATTTGGTATCCCCATGAGTAGGTGCTACCCGCCAATACTGTCATGAAACGTGAGGGGTTTAAACTCTGCGGACAAGCGCTCGGCGATAAACGTAGCCACGACGCACAAGAGCTGCTTGCTCTGCCTGCAGGAAACAAAATCGATCTGTGGTTGCCAGAGCTAGTTAGAGAGATAGGCGGGGTTCAGCTGGATGGCTGCGTCGTCCTTCCCACCATTGGGTTGCGCGGTGGGATAGCCATGTTCTGGGACAAGGGTTCACTGGATGTTCAGTCCCACAGGATCGGGTTGTTTTCAATCTTAGTCAAAGTGACCATTCTCCAATCCCAAACTAGATTTTGGCTAACAACGGTCTACGGCCCTGCGGACGACGGCCGGAAGGACCAATTCCTACAGGAGATGGCCGCTGCCGCCTCGGCGACTGGAGAGCCCTAGCTCCTCTGCCGGGATTTCAACATAATTCTGGAAGCAAGAGACAAGAACAAGAACAACCACTAGTAGAAAAAGGGTCAAACGTGAAGCACATTAGTGCCGGTTTGATTTAGGCCCGGTACTAACGGTACCATTAGTGCCGGTTCGAACGGATTTGCATTAATGCCGGTTCGTGTTGAACTTTTAGTACCGGTTCGTGGCACGAACCGGTACTAAAGGGGTGGTGGCAGGCTGGCGTCAGGCCGGTGTCCCACGATCACCTTTAGTACCGGTTCATGGCACGAACCGGTACTAAAGGTCTAACCTTTAGTACCAGTTCATGGCACGAACCGGTACTAAAGGGGTCTGACCTATAGTACCGGTTTGTGACACAAACCGGCACTATAGGGCAATTTTCAAACTCTACCCCCCCCCCCCCCCCCCCGTCGCCATTTCAGTTTTGAAAAAATCAAAAGAAAATGATAAAAACTTCAAAAAAAATAAAATCCTTTGAGAGGTAGTTATATTACTACATCTACTAGTTAGGAAATTTTGAAAACTTAAATTTGGACATGTTTTGCAAAACGTGTAGGGAAAATGTAAAACGGCTATAACTTTTGCATACGATGTCGGAAAAAACGTATAATATACTAAATCCATAATATCGCATCGATATGATTAGATTCATCATGAAATGAATTTCCATATTTTTGGGTTCATTATTGTGGATGTCGATATTTTTTTCTCAGAACTTGGTCAAAGTTTATATTTGACCTCCAAAAATAATACCCCTTATATTTTGAAACCGATGGAATATTTAGTTTGACAGATGGGGGAGATGACGGAATGTGTTTTAAATTTATTTATCATGCGGTGATTTGATGGGTCTTTCGATGTGGTTCTGTGTTATCCGCTAGCCAGCGTATATTTATTTCGGGAAATTTCTGCATCGGTGGCTGCATGTATTATATCGGTGTTATAGTATCACATGGTGACCCTTCTTTTCCAAGGTGGTGGAAGAGTGCGCGGGATTGGTATGTTTTCATAGGCCGGTTGCTCCTGATTTTGAAAAATTGTTGGCCCCGTCAAAATTGTAAAACAAATTCAAAATTGAATATCTCAATCGAAGGAAAATCTTTAAAATGGGAACATAGGGAATTAAAAGGTTTAAATGAAAGAGCCGTTCAGAAGTTGTTGACCCGGTCAAAATTAGGCTGACCTATTTCTAAAATGAAGATCTCAATTAATCGTGAGTCCCTAAAAATTAGAAACCATAGTGTATAGTATAAGAGAATTGAATGAGAGAGATTTGAGAAATTATTGGCCCGGTCAAAATCAAGTACTCTAATCTTAATTGAAGACCTCAATTGAATGTGGGCTCTTTAAAACTAGGAAGCATATATAACTCTCCTCTTTAAAAAATACTCTCATGACATGCATTGTATGCATCTAATTTTTTTCGAGAGTATGCCTAAGCATATCATATTTCTATAGAAGACAGAGCACACGATTGATTACCCGATGAAAAAAATGTCAGCTCAATTTTTGCAAATCACACAATGAATTAAGCAAAAGTATCTATATCAACCGGATGATTTCCTCACACATCAACCTCCTCCCTCGGCTGCCACGTGCCTTGTGGCCCAGCACATCTCTATCCTCCACAGAAACATCGCGAGCCATCCATCCCCAACTTATCCACTCGGGTTCTCCTTCCTCACCCCCTTTCCTTCTCCACCATTGCACAGGCCACCTGCTCCAAGCACACCATCACCAACTGTTGAAAATATGAGCAAATTACTACGAGATTTAATCCGAATAAACAGAAGATAAATCATGACTACAGTAGCAGAGATTGAACTAATCATGCGAACTAGCATAGCAGATGAACAGATCACATCTAGGGCACATACTAGAAACATGAATTCTACCACGATCTCGAACAGGAAAGATAGAATCACGTACGGTGCAGCGGGATTAGCACCGCCGGCGTTGACGTTGTCGCCCATGTCGTCGAGGATGAGGTTGCCGAGGTCGGGGAAGAAGTCGTCGTTCGCGAAGTCGTCGCTGCCAGCAGTCGCGCGAGTGCGCTCCCCAAAAACCTGATCGCCCCTCTCCCGTACAGGATCACGAGAGGCGGGGTTCCGGAGGCCCCTCTCCCGTACTGGAACGGTGGTGAGAAACCATACGAAGCGGCGGCGGCTAGGGTAGACGTCTGCCTGACTATATAGTGTGGGCCGGGTAGGTCGTGGGAGTAAACCCCACGTCCGAGTCGTCACGATCCAAAAGAATCGGAAACAGTTCAGTAATTAACACGTCCGTTAATTATTAACTAATGACTCATTAATTTTTCCCGAGCAGCAAAAATATAGACAACGTGCATAGCTCTGTCCTCGGCTCGGCTCAATCCCGCAACCCGCGGCGCGTCGTGACGAGGTGAGGCGTGGCGTGGCGTGGCGAGGCGAGCGAGTAGGTCTCCTCTTCTCATGCTCATACAAGTGGTAGGAGAGCTCACCTTATAAAGAGGTGCAACTCTCTCTCAACTTATGAGGTGGAACTAAACTTTAGCCTCACTCATTCCACTCACATGTGTGCATGAATGGGCCAAGAGAATTTCAGAAATTTAGTTGGGCTTTGGGCCAAAAGCCCACTAGCAAATTCCAACACCAACTACTGCAAGTGGATGCTGGATTTGTCCGAGGCCAGCCACAGGCCGCTGCAAAGAGTGGAAATGAAGCCACCTGTGAAAGTGCGTGCTGCGACGTGGAGGACGGGGGGAGGAGGCAGTCGATGCTGCGATGGAGTGACACCCGCGTGGTAGGGCGCTGCATTGAAGCATGCGGTGATCATCGGAGTGATGTGATGGAGCACCACCGCGCCTGCGGTGACGTTGCATTGAAGCTTCGCCGGCGGCATCGGGTGCTGCAATGGGAGATGGCGACAGCCAGCGTGAAGCACTAACATGCGGTGGGGCGCTATAGTGAAGCATGCATGCTGGTGGCTAACGGATACGGCGATGGGAGATACCATGGCAGCCGGTGCTGCAATGGAGCACCACCGCACGGCGAGGGGCTGCAGTGAAGCACGCGGCGGCCGTCGGGGTGCTGCGATGGAGCACGGCCACGCCGGCGGAGGCGAGCTTCCAGCGTGCCCATTGGTGAAGCGTCGCCGCGCTGCCGATGAGGGGGCACGACTGCTGCTATCTGCCAGGGGCGCCGCTTCCCCACGGCGAGTCAGCGACATGGTCGTTGTGTTTTTGTTGTGGCTGTGATGAGAGAAGAAAGGCCGGTCCGACGTGTTGACCAGATCCAACGGATGTGCGAGGATGAATCCAACTGTGTGTGACCCGACTGATTTCCCAGAGAAATTAGCCGGATGATTTGTAGCAGTCGCCATCCACCGACTAGTATATTTTCTACCGATTGATCTTCGGCCGCATCTGATCATCCGTCATCACCGATGGACAACGCGACCCCCGGCAACGGCAACGACTTCCTCGCTGGCCTGCCCTGCGACATCCTCCTCAAACTGCTGCACGGCCTGCCAAACCGCGCACTCGCCAAGTCCCGGTGCATCTGTCGCGCGTGGCGCACCGTTATCGTTGCTCGCTTCCACCGCATCTTTCCACCACGCGCCTTTCCCGGTATCTTCACCAGCAATTGCGCTGCCCTTCCTGACGTCTTCACCGGAGGAACACACATGATCACCGACAAGTCCTCTTTCTTCGCCCGCGCGGGAAAGCCACCACATACCGCCACCAATGACGAGCCTTTGTTCTGCCGTCCTCACTTCAAGCACGACTGGGCCTCCGTGCTGGACCACTGCAACCACCTCCTGCTCCTCCATCGGGCCAGCCACAACCTCTATCGCGTGTGCAACCCGGCGACAGTGCGGTGCGCCAGCTTGCCTGCCCAGCTGCCGACGCGGTATCTCGGGGGTATCTTCCTCGTCTTTGACCCGGTCGTGTCACTTCACCACGAGGTGTTCCGGTTCCCGCACACAATGACACAACTGCGACCTAAGGAGGCGGTCGGATCCCGCATCGAGGCACAAGAATTGGTGTGCGAGTCGTTGTTTGAGGAAGGCCAGCCATATGAAGAAGAGGGAAAAGAAGAACAAGGTGAGGTGTTGTCTTTAATGGTGTTCTCGTCAAGGACTAACAGGTGGGAGAGCCGAGAGTTTGTACCCGGAAGCTGTTGCACTTCTCGGCACCTCTACGACATGTTGCCAATATATGAAAACTACAACCAAATATGAAAGTCAGCTATGTATTGGCGAGGGTCTCTCTATGTGCATTGCGGCAACAATATTCTTATAATTCTAAGAAACTCACAGGTGACCTAAGATATGGTCGAGCTGCCGGGAATACCATGTGGCGAGGAAGAACATGGAGGCATCCTTCCTACTAGGTCGGTCTTAGCGAGCTATGAGAAAGGGATCCACTACGTGGCACTCGACATGTTTCAACTTTAGGTGTGGACACTGACAGAACCTGCTGATGGGCAGTTAGGGTGGACGCTGACACACAAGGCCAACCTTAGTCCTTTTGGTCACCAAATAAAGCACTCATAACAACTTATAAGACCAATGGCGCGATGGGAGGTGGTCGAAAGCAGTGAAGCAAAAGTTAGCCTCTTTGAACCCCTCACTGGCCAAAGCAAAGAGGAAGAGGAAGAGAAAGAAGAGCAAGCCAAAAGTGGGTATGGGTACTTGTGGGACTCGGACGAGGATAACTTCATCAACCTGGACGAAGGTGCCGCCGACCGACTCGAGCCATTGGACTACTGGTGGTACTACAGGATAATTGGAATGCATGTGCACAAGGACGCACTCCTCCTCCACATGAATGGCAGGGTCATGGTGTACCATCTTACCAACTCAAGGATACAACACCTGGGCAAGGGGCTCGTCAAGGAAGTCGGTCGGCGAAGCGGCGTTGAGCGTGCATTCCCTTACCGCCCATGCTACGCGGATGCCCTGCCATTGGGGAAGATATCATGGTGAATGTATCGTATAGAGCATCATTCATTTCCTGCGTTTTAAAATATTGCACGCCTTGTGAACTTTGATGGAGAGTTAGGTTACTCGAGCATCTTGCCGAAAGAACAAGTTGTAAAAGAATTGAGGAAGTTATCATGAAGATCAAGGAGGTGATGGATGTGGCATACACGGGAAGTCAAGGATGGAACTCTATGGTGTCGCGGGCCAATGGGTGAAGAAGTCAAAAGCACGCTTGTGATCTCGAGCTCACATGTACCCGGTGAATAGTAAAATCCAAAAAATGATTGAATTTTTTTAAAAATTCTGATTTTTTGGCAATAAACATTGATGAGTACTTTAACCTCGTGTAAATTTTGGTGATGGAATGACATTTGTGGAGGCATGGGAAAAACAATGCTTCAGAAAAAACTTTAGCTAAATGTAAGTCACCTTAAAATTAATTTTGGGGTGAGTCAATTTTTTGGCCGTTGATATCTGCTTTGAGATTCGTTCTTCTTTTTCTGATCCGTTTTTGTAATGGGTGGTCTTCCTGTGGGAGCTCCTAGGATCGCGACACACAAAGAGACCCGATTGGGCCGGTCCATTGGCGTGTGCGCGCATTCGGTTTGTAGCGCAATGGAAAAAGTAAAAAAAATTGTGACATCCTGGTATAGACCTCTAGCCATCTCACTGAACACATACCGTCGCTACCAATGGAGCTTATAATTGTATGAAGCAATCTGGTAGCGTGAAAAGTAAAGAACTCACAATAGCGTCAGATCCAAAAAATTGTCTTGTTTCTTGAACATTTCTTGGAAATTATGAACTGTTTTCTAAAAGTCAACAAACTTTTGAAAATATGAATATTTTTAACAATGCCATTATTTTTAAAATTCTGAACCATTTTTAACATTTTGAACAATTTTTTAAAGAAGCGAAACAATTCTGACCTTTATTTTAAATGTGAACAATTTCTGAAAATGTGATCTTTTATGAACTGTATTAAAATTTGGGAATTTCCTAAAACTATAGACAATTTTTTAACTTCTGCTCAAATTTTGAACATTTTTTGGAAAAGTTTTGCTTTTGCTTTTTGTGTTTCTTTATTGGTTGTTTTTCTTTTATTTTGTGGGTATTTTGTGATGTTGGGTGAGTATAAATATTTGCGCAAAATTACTATGCAACATGTGGGAAATTGACACTATTATTGGATTGTTGTTTTGCATAAAAAGCACAATTTTAGTGTAAATGTGTGTGCAAGTTTTCTAAAGCAAATTTATTATGTTTCTTCTTAAAGGGATCAATGCCACTAATTCATTGTTTCTTATAGACCTCATTATTTTGATTTTCTATTAGTTGTTATTTTGTTTTCTTTCTTATTTAAGGGTTATATCAATGCCACTAATTTATTCATTCTTAGGAATCGTTGTCACAGAAATCCACTATTATATGCTTATACTTGCATATCTTAAAAAATTATAATTTTTGTGTGTAATTTTGTCAATATTTATTTTTGATTATTGTTATATTATTCTCCTGAAAGGGTAATACCAATACACCTAATTCATTCTTTCTTAGAAAACTTTATTATTTTGATTTTGGTTTAGTAAAAAACGTCTTGAAAGATAATACTAAAGCCACTAATTAATTATTTCTTAGAAATTTCATTATTTTGATTTTATTTTATTTTTATTTCATTGTAATTATTTTTAATTGCAATATAAGTGCCACCAATTCATCCTTCTTAGTAAATTTCATTTTTTGTAAACCAATCAACTATTTATATGCTTATTCTTGCATATTATGTGCAAGCTTATGTGCTTATTCTTACATATTATATGAAAGCTCATTTTTCTGTGTAAATTGTGTGCAATTTTTGTAATTTTATTTCATTTCCTTTCTTCTGAAAGGGTAATACCAATGCTACTCATTATTTTGATTTCATTTATTTATTATGTCATTTTCTTTCTTCTTGAAGGGTAACACAATAGCAACTAATTCATTCTTTCTTAGAAAATTTTATTATTTTGATTTTGTTTAATTTTAATTTCACTTCTTTGTTGTTTAAAGGTAATACCAATGCCAGTAAATAATTCGATCGAGAAAAATTCTCTTTTCTTGCATTTATTACTGTTTGTATGCTTATCTTTGCATATTATATAGAAGCACATTTTTTGTGTAAATGGTGTGCAATTTTTGGTCATTGTTTGTTTTAGATTTATTTCTATTTTCTTTCTTTTGAATGGGTAATATCAATGCCACTATTTTTTCCCTCAAGAAAATGCCACTAATTATTTTTTGATTTTTTTCATTGCAATGTTTATTATTTTTATTTTGCTCATTTTTATTTTGTTTTTGGTCTTCTTTAATTGTAATACCAATGTCGCTAATCAATTTCTTCTCACAAAACTTTATTGTATTGATTTTGAGAACTAGAGACGCCATGGATCAAATACCAGTGCCACTTGTTATTTCTTTCTTTAGAAGATATCCTTTTTTGCAAATATTCCAATATTGTATGTTTATTCTTGCATATTAAAGTAAAGCACAATTTTGTGTAAATTATTTGCCAATTTTGTCACTATTTTTTTTATTTAATTTCATTTCTTTTTTAAGCGTACTTTCAATGTCACTAATTCATTACGTTTAGGAAACATCCTTTTCTACGAAAATTCCTCTATCATATGCTTATTATTACATATTCTAAAAAGATACATTTTTTGGAAATACTTGCAAAATTTTCAAAAAAAAAATCATTTTTGTTCTTTCTTCTTTTAACACAATATTTTCAATTGAAGTGTAATGCCAATGCCACTAATTCATTCTTTGTAATAGAACTTTATTATTTATTTCTTTATTAGTTTTCTTTCTTCTTATAGGGTAACAATAATGCCACTAACTAGTTCTTCCTTGGAAACTTCAATTTATGTTGTTTTAGTGTTTATTTCATTTTCTTTCTTCTTTTAACACAATATTTGGATGTCTATACTGGACGCATCCATATTCAGTGTTTATTGTTACTTATTATTACAAAGTGTAATTTTGGTTTAAAGTTTGTGCAAATTACTCATTATTTTGTAGTTTTATTTCATTTCTTCTTCTTTAAGGGTAATAATAATGCAATTAATTCATCCCCTCTTAGAAATTATTTTTTTGCAAAAGTTTCACTATTATATGTTTATTCTTGCATATTATAAAAACTAAAATTAGTGTGTAAATTGTCTGCAAATTTTTTTCATTATTGTTTTAGTTTTTAGTTATTCATTTTCTTTCTGGTTAAAGGGTAATAACTTTTTTACAGGTCTTAAAGGGTAATACCAATGAGCTAATTCATTACAATTAATTCACTCCTTATAAAATGAGGTAATATCATTGTGAGTCATAGAACTTGCGCTCGATGTTCAGTTTGGTGCTAAAACTTCGAAAATATGGAATTGCAGTCACTTAACTTGCCTCAAGCATGCAGATATGGTCACAAACGCATATGCAGATGTATCCGTGTGTATGGCCCCATGTGTCAGTGAGTGATGGGTTCAATGCGATGCATTTGCACAAAACCCCCTTGTAATTTTTTATTTGCAGAAAAAAAACTGACCACTCTACCGGTAGGATATGCAAAATTAACAAAATAAAAGGGGCGCAAGGGTCGAACCTGCATCCCATAGCCACATCGCGAGCCAGACTTGCCAATCCACCGAACACATTCACTCATCAAGTATGGATAACAAACCTACATGGTTCTTTTAGGGGAATAAACTTATATGTACTGTACACCGACGCATGTAGAGCTTAAATGAGCTGGACATACTGCGGCGCATTTTGCACGCGCTAATTTTTGTTATTTTCTTTTTTTAAGATATTTGCAAAATGTAATTAAGAAAATTATGTTCTCAAAAATTTATACATAAAGACCAACATTAGTGAAAACATAAATCTATGTATTAAAATATTTATTTAATACCAACAATAAAAATGTTTTAAAAATGTTTAATGTATCCAAAACAATATACATTCATGCGTCTATTTAAATTTCACAAAATAATGACTACAAATATTTACTGAATATTTAGGAATATTCAAAAATTAAATTTAAATTATGAATATTTTTAATTGTACAAACATTGAACTGTATAATTGTGTGAGTAATTATCGAAATTTTTTTATAATTAAATATTTTTTGAATTGTAAATTTTAAAATATTTGTATTTTTAAAATGTTGCAAACATTTGTTGTAATTCATAAATATTATTTAACATATGAATATTTTTTAAATAATACAGGAATAAATTTAAAGGTTGGTTATTTTATTTGTATGTGCAATATTTATAACACACAAAAATTTTAATGTAATATTTATTACTATAATTACAATTTACATACTATCTACCAATTTCTTAAAAAACCAAACAGGTGCAAAATGGACTACACTGATCATATCCCATTTTATCTGCACGAGCGCTTTATTCTTCTACATTAAGAATAGTTATCAATTGTAAACGGTTTCAACTTGAGGTTGTAGTGGCTAGCGCGGCATTTGTGTTAGTCTTAGTTCATGAGTTCGAAACTAAATAAAACGTTATTATCCATATTGTACAATTGAACGGGGATGTTTTACTGGCTAAACTCATGTGCGTCGCCAGCATGGGTCGCATGATCGAAACCAGACACTCTCCATTTTTCTTTGCTAATTTTAGCATCTATGAGTAGTATTGCGGTCTGTTTTTCCCGCAAGTAAAAGATTATGAGGGTTTTTTGCGCAAAATTATGTCAGTATTGTCGGGCTTTTCTATAAATATAAAAATATAAGGGTGTTTCATGCAAAAATGTGCCGTACTAAGCCCATTACTCACTAACAAGTGTGGTCATACACATGGATACACCCGCATACGTGTTTGTGACCGTATGTGCATGCTCGAGTCAAGTTAAGTGACTGCAATTCTATATTTTCAAAGTTCTAGCACCAAACTGAATATCGAACGCAAGTTTTGTGACTCCCAATGATATTACTTCTTATAAAAACTTTTGCAAAATTTCCACTATTAATAAAAATGGGACGATGGTTAATCATTCATGCAGAATATAAAGCACCGACACGAGTGTTATTTAAGGGCTAAACAAAATGCATGCAAACAGCTTAGCTATCAGGTCACCCGCAAAAAAAAATTCTTAGCTAGCAGGTGTAACTACAAGAGCAGATGCATGCGTGAACCAACCTGTGGTTGGATGGTTAGAGGGACTGTGGTATCCCCAGCCCACCAGGGTTCAAGTCCTGATGCTCGCATTTATTCCTGAATTTATTTTAGGATATCCGGCGATGCGCATTCAGGGAGTTCTTTGGCCAGTCAACTTATCCAAAGAGAATTTCAGTCGACTTGTACGTAGCCTGTCCCTAAAAAATGTCTTTTTGAAGCATTGATTTTGTTTTCGGTCCAGGCTTGCACGAAATATTGCATGCAGATGAAGCATTCGCGCCAGGGGACGCAGCAACATCAGGCGTGTGCACGAGCCTGCAGCGGTCAAGGCCGCCCCCCCCCCCCCCCCCCCCCCCCGCGGCCCGCGCGCTTCCACTTCGGGAAGCTCCCCAGGCGCCTCCACCGGTTGAAGGTGCCGCTCCAGTTCGCCTGCTAGTCCACGCCCACGCTGGCCACAACTGAGACGAAGGTGGGCGCGGTGACGCGCCAGGTGCACGCTCTGAGCATCGTCGAGGAGAACGACGTCCCAGTGCAACACGACCTCTTCACCAACACCGTCGCTGCTGTGCTCCCCTCCTACTACCCCCCCCCCCCCCCCCCCCCCCCCCCCAAAAGACCAGAGCTCCAGCAACCCCCCCAAGGAGCAGCGCCCGTCAATCTGCGCAGAACATCTCCACGCCAGTGGTGCAGTGTGCGGCTCTCAGGGTGGTGCAGAAGCCGGGCCTGCTCGGGCCAAAAGAGAAGATAAACGACAAGGCGGTGGCTGCCCTCATCAAGCGTTTTGACGAGCCTCTATCGGACAGTGACATCCAAGGCATCGCCATGCTCACCGACCTGGATGCTGGAGCACTCCGGGTGGCTGTTGGCCTCGCCGGACCTGACGCTGCGGTCGACCCGGCCCCATAGTTTCCCCACGTTAGCTTCTTCATGTATTAGTCTCCGTGGGCGATCGGCCTTAAGCCGATATGAGTTAGGTCTAGCTATGATTAGTGCTTGGGAAGTGGTTAGTTTAGTTATGCAACGGCGAGATGTTGGGGCTATTGGTGACTCCCGTTGTACCCCTGCTAGTTGGGCCATGTATTTTACTTCACTCATTAGAATTGATAGCTTCGCGGAGAAAATTTGGTATCCCCATGAGTAGGTGCTACCCGCCAATACTGTCATGAAACGTGAGGGGTTTAAACTCTGCGGACAAGCGCTCGGCGATAAACGAAGTAGCCACGACGCACAAGAGCTGCTTGCTCTGCCTGCAGGAAACAAAATCGATCTGTGGTTGCCAGAGCTAGTTAGAGAGATAGGCGGGGTTCAGCTGGATGGCTGCGTCGTCCTTCCCACCATTGGGTTGCGCGGTGGGATAGCCATGTTCTGGGACAAGGGTTCACTGGATGTTCAGTCCCACAGGATCGGGTTGTTTTCAATCTTAGTCAAAGTGACCATTCTCCAATCCCAAACTAGATTTTGGCTAACAACGGTCTACGGCCCTGCGGACGACGGCCGGAAGGACCAATTCCTACAGGAGATGGCCGCTGCCGCCTCGGCGACTGGAGAGCCCTAGCTCCTCTGCCGGGATTTCAACATAATTCTGGAAGCAAGAGACAAGAACAAGAACAACCACTAGTAGAAAAAGGGTCAAACGTGAAGCACATTAGTGCCGGTTTGATTTAGGCCCGGTACTAACGGTACCATTAGTGCCGGTTCGAACGGATTTGCATTAATGCCGGTTCGTGTTGAACTTTTAGTACCGGTTCGTGGCACGAACCGGTACTAAAGGGGTGGTGGCAGGCTGGCGTCAGGCCGGTGTCCCACGATCACCTTTAGTACCGGTTCATGGCACGAACCGGTACTAAAGGTCTAACCTTTAGTACCAGTTCATGGCACGAACCGGTACTAAAGGGGTCTGACCTATAGTACCGGTTTGTGACACAAACCGGCACTATAGGGCAATTTTCAAACTCTACCCCCCCCCCCCCCCCCCCCGGTCGCCATTTCAGTTTTGAAAAAATCAAAAGAAAATGATAAAAACTTCAAAAAAATAAAATCCTTCGAGAGGTAGTTATATTACTACATCTACTAGTTAGGAAATTTTGAAAACTTAAATTTGGACATGTTTTGCAAAACGTGTAGGGAAAATGTAAAACGGCTATAACTTTTGCATACGATGTCGGAAAAAACGTATAATATATCAAAAAATTTAGCACGAAAATCCGCATCCGATGGAGACTGCTTACGGCCTGTTTGGAATTTTTTAGAATCCTCAAATTCCAAAAGGAAAAAAACATATGGTCAAATTTCAGTTTTTTTAAAAAAAATTGGTTAAATCTGGTCAAACTACTTATTCAAGAAGTATTAATGTTACTACATAATTATTCAAGAATATTAGTGTTACTAAATAATTATTTCAATTTTTTGAATTTTGGTCAAATCTGGTCAAACTATGGTCAAACTGTGGTCAAACTTATTCAAGAAATATTAGCGTTACTAAATAATTACTGTTTTTTTTAGAATAATAGTTTCAAACTCAAACAGTGAAATGTGTGACTTCATGCTCAAGCTAAACTCCTGAGGGTTAATAGGATTAACATCTTACTATTGTCAGGAAAACAACAAGTGCAGACTTGGAAATGAAGGAGAATAGAACCCGAAAGTTAAGCGTGCTCGGGCTGGAGTAGTGAGAGGGATGGGTGACCGGTCGGGAAGTTAGATGATTTGGAATGAGTGATCCACACTTGAGCAGTTAAGAGAGGTGATTAGAGACTAAATCATCAAATAATTCAGAAAAATTAAAAATCAAAAAAAATCAATTTTTTTTCCAAAATTTTCAAAAAAAACACCAATCGGTACTAAAGGTCCCCCATACCAGGGCATGAGCTCACGCCACGTGATGGCACTTTAGCGCCGATTCGTGCCGAACCGGTACTAAAGGGGGGGGCCTTTAGTGCCCACACTTTAGTGCCGGTTCCATAACCGGCACTAAAGGCCCTTACAAACCGGTTTTAAAGCTCCGTTTTCTACTAGTGAACCTAAACAGATGAATGATGGGCGGGTTCAGACAAGCCGTTGACAGCGCTGGTTTGAAAGAGATCAAGTGCAAGAACAGAAAATTCACCTGGTCAAATGAGCGAGAAGACCCTATCCTCTGTTGCATCGATAAGTACATCAGCAACGTGCCATGGGAGATGCTCTTCTTGGATTATATGCTCATGGCCGCCTCCACTTCAGCGTCTGATCATTTTCCCCTCCTACTCACTTGCACCACCGCGCCGCCCCGGCCGGCACACTTTTGTTTTAAAGGCTTCTAGCCCAAACTGCCACGTTTCCAGGAGACGGTCACAAGGGCTTGGCAGAGACTAGTGAACCACACCTGCCCGCTGGTGAGAATCAAGATCAAGATGAGAAGGATGACCGCTGATCTGAAGCTGTGGAGCAAATCGCTGATTGGAGGAGCTTGCCTGAAATTCCACATTGCCTTAGAGGTGATCCTATGCCTCGACATAGCACAAGAGAAGAGAATCCTGACACAGAAGGAATTCTGCCTCGGAAAACTGCTGAAGAACAGAGTTCTTGGCCTGGCCGCTCTAGAACGGGTCCGCAAGCGACAAGCGTCCCATTTGATCTGGCTGAAAGTAGGAGACTCAAGCACCAAGCTCTTTCATGCGAAGATGGCTTCGAGAAGAAAGAAAAACTTCAAACATTTGCTGCTTTCTGAGGGCAGAACAGTATCGGATCATGATGACAAGTCAGAGGTGACCACAAGCATTTTAGCAATTTGCTGGGCACCAAGTGTAGCAGATAGTGCACCATCAACTGGGATGAGCTGCACCTCCCCTCCGTTAGCAATGATGGCCTTGACCTGCCGTTTATAGAAAATGAAGTTTGGGCGGCAATCCTCGGTTCTCCTACGGACATAGCACCTGGACCGGACGGCTTCTCCGGTGGCTTCTTCAGATCATGCTGGCAAATAATCAAGGATGACATCATGGCGGTTTTTCTGCACTTCTACAACCTTGCAAATGGTGATCTGAACCCCCTAAACTCTGCTCTGGTCACTCTTTTGCCAAAAAAGAACGGAGCAACAGAAGTTGACCACTTTAGGCCAATTAGCCTGATACACTCCATTGGAAAGCTGATTTCCAAGGTGCTCTCCATGAGGCTTGCCACTGTGATTGGAAATATTATCTCCCTGGCACAAAGTGATTTCCAGGAACATAAGAGCATCCAAGACAGTTTCCTTTATGTGCAAAACTGCGTTAGATCTCTGCACCGAAAAACCAAACCTTCACTCTTACTGAAACTAGATATAGCTCGGGCCTTCGACTCGGTGTCTTGGGAGTACTTGCTAGAGCTTCTGCAGGGGTTTGGCTTTAGTGCTCGCTTGAGAGACTGGATCGCCGCTCTCCTGTCCACCTCCTCCTCTTGGTGCTCCCTGAACGGGACCCTCGGTGACGCCGTGCTACATGCTTGTGGCCTACGTCAGGGTGATCCGCTTTCACCGCTGCTGTTCATCGTCGCCATCGACCCTCTGCACTGCTTGCTGGAGCGTGCCACGACCATGGGGCTGCTCTCCCCTCTGCCAGACCCCTGCATCAAAATGCGCATTAGTTTGTATGCTGATGATGTCGTCCTCTATGCAAATCCATCAAAGCAGGAAATAGATGTGCTGATGGACATCCTACAACACTTCGGGCAGGCATCGGGTCTTCAAATCAACCCATCAAAAGTCATCAATGACGGCCATTAGAGGGGACGACCTCGACCTTAGGGATATCCTACAAAATTTTGGCGGTCAGACTGTAGGTTTTCCGCTAAAGTACCTAGGGCTGCCAATCACGCTAGCTAGGCTCCGCATAGTCCACCTTCAGTTCATCCTAGATAGGATCAAGGCGTGGCTCATGAGCTGGAAGGGGCGACTCATGTCCTTGGCAGGTCGGCGAGTGCTTGTGCGCTGCATGCTGACAGCGCTGCCAACTTTCACCATCTCTGTCCTCAGGGTGCCCCGGAAGTTTTTCAAAGAGATTGACAAGGCCAGACGCAAATTCCACTGGGCAGGAGATCAAAACATCAAGGGCGAGCATTGCAAGATGAACTGGTCGAGGGTCTCCACTCCAAGTGAACAGGGAGGCCTCGACATTCTAAACCTGTCCAAATTCAGCACTGCCCTTCTTCTATGTTGGCTCTGGTCCTCCTGGGAAAGTCCAGATCGACCGTGGTGTTGGGGAACGTAGTAATTTCAAAAAAAATCCTAAGCACACGCAAGATCATGATGATGCATAGCAATGAGAGGGGAGAGTGTTACCCACGTACCCTCGTAGACCGTAAGTGGAAGCGTTATGACAACGCAGTTGATGTAGTCGTACTTATTCACGATCGACCGATCCTAGTACCGAACGTACGGCACCTCCACGATCTGCACACGTTCAGCTCGGTGACGTCCCACGAACTCACGATCGAGTAGAGCTTCGAGGGAGAGTTCCATCAGCACGACGATGCGATGACGGTGTTGATGAAGCTACCGATGCAGGGCTTTGCCTAAGCACCACAACGATATGACCGAGGTGGTTTATGGTGGAGGGGGGCACCGCACATGGCTAAGAGATCAATGATCAACTTGTGTGTCTATGGGGTGCCCCCTCCCCCGTATATGAAGGAGTGGAGGAGGGGGAGGGCCGGTCCTCCAATGGCGTGCCCTGGAGGAATCCTACTCCCACCAGGAGTAGGATTCCCCCCTTCCCTCTCTCTCTCCACTACGGCCCAATTAGGCCCATACACTTACCGCGGGGTTCCCGTAACCTCCCGGTACTCCAGTAAAATCCCAATTTCACCCGGAACTATTCCGATGTCCAAATATAGTCGTCCAATATATCGATCTTTATGTCTCGACCATTTCGAGACTCTTCGTGATGTTGGTGATCATATCCGGGACTCCGAACTACCTTCGGTACATCAAAGCACATAAACTCATATTACCGATCGTCACCAAACGTTAAGCGTGCGGACCCTATGGGTTCAAGAACTATGTAGACATGACCGAGACACGTCTCCGGTCAGTAACCAATAGCGGAATATGGATGCTCATATTGGCTCCCACATATTCTACGAAGATCTTTATCGGTCAAACCGCATAACAACATACGTTGCTCCCTTTGTCACCGGTATGTTACTTGCCCGAGATTCGATCGTCGGTATCTCAATACCTAGTTCAATCTCATTACCGGCAAGTCTCTTTACTCGTTCTGTAGTGCATCATCCTGCAACTAACTCATTAGTCACATTGCTTGCAAGGCTTATAGTGATGTGCATTACCGAGAGGGCCCAGAGATACCTCTCCGATAATCGGAGTGACAAATCCTAATCTTGTTCTATGCCAACTCAACAAGTACCAACGGAGACACTTGTGGAGAACCTTTATAATCACCTAGTTGTGTTGTGACGTTTGGTAGCACACAAAGTGTTCCTCCGGTATTCGGGAGTTGCATAATCTCATAGTCATAGGAACATGTATAAGTCATGAAGAAAGCAATAGCAACAAACAAAATGATCAAGTGCTAAGCTAACGGAATGGGTCAAGTCAATCACATCATTCTCTAATGATGTGATCCCGTTAATCAAATGACAACTCATGTCTATGGTTAGGAAACTTAACCATCTTTGATTCAACGAGCTAGTCAAGTAGAGGCATACTAGTGACATTATGTTTGTCTATGTATTCACACATGTAATAAGTTTCTGGTTAATACAATTCTAGCATGAATAATAAACATTTATCATGATATAAGGAAATATAAATAACAACTTTATTATTGCCTCTAGGGCATATTTCCTTCAATCTCCCACTTTCACTAGAGTCAATAATCTAGATCACATCACCATGTGATTTAACACCAATATTCACATCTGTATGTGATTAACACCCATAGTTCACATCGTCATGTGATCAACACCCGAAGGGTTTACTAAAGTCAATAATCTAGTTCATATCGCTATGTGATTAACACCCAAAGAGTACTATGGTGTGATCATGTTTTGCTTGTGAGAGAAGTTTAGTCAACGGGTCTGTCACATTCAGAGCCTTATGTATTTTGCAAATAGTTTATGTCTACAATGCTCTGCATGGAGCTACTCTAGCTAATTGCTCCCACTTTCAATATGTATCCAGATTGAGACTTAGAGTCATCTGGATCGGTGTAAAAGTTTGCATCGACGTAACTCTTTACGACGAACTCTTTATCACCCCATCACCGAGAAACATTTCCTTAGTCCTAAACCCTAAACTCTTCATCACTAAGGATAATCTTGACCGCTGTCCAGCGATCTACTCCTAGATCAAATTTGTACTCCCTTGCCAAACTCAGGGTAGGGTACACAATAAGTCTGGTACACAACACAACATACTTTATAGAACCTATGACTGTGGTATAGGGAATGACTTTCATTCTTTTCTATTTTCTGCCATGGTAGGGCTTTGAGTCTTACTCAATTTTACACCTTGTAATACCACTAGTAGAAAAAGGACCTAATATGAGACACATTAGTGCCGGTTTGGTTTTGAGCCGGCACTAATGTGTCCATTAGTGTTGGTTCCAATGGCTAGCCGGACGTTCTCATTAGTACCGGTTCGTGGCGAACCTTTAGTACCGGTTCGTGCCACGAACCGGTACTAAAGAGGGTGGTGGCCGGGTGTTGTCAGTCTGGGGCCCGTCCAGCACCTTTAGTACCGGTTCATGGCACGAACCGGTACTAAAGGTCGACGTACATAAACCCTTCGTCCACCTGAGCCACTCTGTTCTTCCCCTTTCCCCTCACTTCTCCTCTGTTCTTCCCCTTTCTTCCTCGAGCTCCTCACAAATTTTGCCCAAAATTTGTCAAGATTTGAAGGCCCCCATCCATTCAAATGATCACAAAGGTTAGCAACTTTGTCCTTTCAAC
Source organism: Triticum timopheevii (assembly GCA_963921465.1). Lineage (NCBI taxonomy): Eukaryota > Viridiplantae > Streptophyta > Magnoliopsida > Poales > Poaceae > Triticum > Triticum timopheevii. Next base: position 47,495,331 of record OY997268.1, on the reverse strand, counting down.
TCTCATTGCTAGATTAGCTCTTGCAATGCTTTGTATAGTGATTAATTTGGGAGGAATTATATTTGCTAGTATTTGATTTATATGCAATTTGAGGTCAAAAATAACACTTAGTTTGCATATGTAGGTGTGGTTTACTTAGTGCCTTCTAAATCTCCGTCGTAACCACCGTCGATCGCCCGCATCGTCCCGTCGCCGGAACCACCTTGTGGTGAGGCTCTTGTTCATGAATGTTTTACATTACCAAATTGATGTTTGTGTGATTTGGATATATAGTTACTCGTATAATTATCTTACCCGTACGTTGTTTGTTATACATAGTGCCATGGTTTTGATATCCGTCCCTGTCGGCCCTCGTCCTTGTTATGATTCGGATGTGGTATATTCTCTTTTAAAACTAGTTGTTGCATTTCGTGTTTATGACAAATTATGCCCATCAAGTTGACATAGATATTTTTATCTAGGAGGTATGTGAACTGGAAATTCCAACCGACCCTATTGTCGAGAGGTTAAATTTAGTTGAAAGAGAAAACGAGTATTTGAAAGAAAAATTGAAAAGAATTGAGGGGGAGAAGATGGAATTGGAGTTGCATGTTGCCGATGTCGTCGATAATCACAAGATCAAGATGGAGAAAATGAGGTTGAAGATTAGAAAGATTAGAAAATATGCCATTGATAGTGTGGCTTGGTATCATTATGCTGTTGGATCAATTGTTACCTTAGTTGCGATCTTCATCGCATTTGTTGTTGCATTTAAATTCTTTAACTAGAGAGTTATTTGTATGTTGCATTTAATTAAGTGTTGTATATGAACTTTATGTATGAACTTTATGCATGAACTTTATGTATGAACTTGTATTAATTTGGTCTATTCGGTGTTGTGTAATGAAGATGAGCCGACAATGGATGTATGATGACCGATGCTCTCCCGAGTTCATTAATGGCGTGCATACTTTTTTGCCGGCCGCTGAGGCAAACAAGCGGGCGGATGGTTTTATGCCTTATCCATGTGCTGGCTGTAAGAATGGTCACAGTTACTCTACATCAAGAACCATTCACGTCCACCTATTTGAGTCCGGTTTCATGCCCCACTATAATGTTTGGACCAAGCACGGAAAAATAGGGGTTATCATGGAAGACAATGAAGAAGAAGAGGACGACAACGGCTATCCTGGCCACGGGTTCCCTGAATACGATGATACAACAATCGGGGAAGAAGCTGAGCCGGCAATGCGGGAAGAAGCTGAAGAAGAGGCATCAGATGAGCCCGCCGATGATCTAGGTCGGGCCAATGCCGATGCAAAGAGAAACTGCGCAAGTGATCTGGAGAGGACGAAGTTGCAGCGCATGTTAGAGGATCACAAGAAATTGTTGTACCCAAATTGCGAAGCTGACAAAAAAAAGTTGGGCACCACACTTGAATTGCTGCAATGGAAGGCACAGAATGGTGTATCTGACAAGGGATTTGGAAAGTTGCTGGTAATGAAAAAGAATATGCTTCCAAAGGACAACGAATTGCCCGAGAGTACGTATGAAGCAAAGAAGGCTGTCTGCCCTCTAGGGTTAGAGGTGCAAAAGATACATGCATGCCCTAATGACTGCATCCTCTACCGCGGTGAGTACGAGGATTTGAACGCTTGCCCGGTATGCGGTGCATTGCGTTATAAGATCAGTCACGATGACCCTGGTGATGTCGAGGGCGAGCGCCCCAGGAAGAAGATTCCTGCCAAGGTGATGTGGTATGCTCCTATAATACCACGGTTGAAACATTTTTTCCAAAACAAAGAGCATGCGAAGGCGATGCGGTGGCACGCAGAAGACCATAAGAAAGACGGAAAGTTGAGAATACCCGCTGACGGTTCGCAGTGGAGAAAAATCGAGAGAAAGTATTGGGAGGAGTTTGCAGGTGACCCAAGGAACGTATGGTTTGGTCTAAGCGCAGATGGCATTAATCCTTTTGGGGAGCAGAGCAGCAACCATAGCACGTGGCCTGTGACTCTATGTTTGTATAACCCTCCTCCTTGGTTGTGCATGAAGTGGAAGTTCATTATGATGCCAGTGCTCATCCAAGGCCCTAAGCGACCTAGCAACGACATTGATGTGTACCTAAGGCCATTAGTTGAAGAACTATTACAGCTGTGGAATGGAACAGGTGTACGTGCATGGGATGAGCACGGACAGGAAGAATTTGACCTAAAGGCATTGCTGTTCGTGACCATCAATGATTGGCCTGCTCTCAGTAACCTTTCAGGACAGACAAACAAGGGATATCGCGGATGCACGCACTGTTTGGATGATACCGACAGTATATATTTGGATAGTTGTAGGAAGAATGTGTACCTGGGACATCGTCGATTTCTTCTGACAAGGCATCCCGTAAGAAAGAAAGGCAAGCATTTCAAAGGTGAGGCGGATCACTGGATGAAGCCTCGCCACCGTACTGGTGCTGATGTACATGATATGGTCAAGGATTTGGAGGTAATCTTTGGAAAGGGTCCTGGCGGAAAACCTGTTCCGAAGGACGCTGACGGACGCGCACCCATGCGGAAGAAGAAATCTATATTTTGGGACCTGCCATATTGGAAAGACCTAGAGGTCCGCTCTGCAATCGACGTGATGCACGTGACGAAGAATCTTTGCGTGACCCTGCTTGGCTTTTTGGGCGTGTATGGGAAGACAAAAGATACACCAGAGGCACGGGAGGACCAGCAACGTATGCATGGAAAAGACGGCATACATCAGGGTCAGGCCAGCTACGCTCATACCAAAGAAGAGAAGGAAATCTTCTTCGAATGCCTGCTCAGCATGAAGGTACCGTCTGGCTTCTCGTCGAATATAAAGGGAATAATAAATATGGCAGAGAAAAAGTTCCAGAACCTAAAGTCTCATGACTGCCACGTGATTATGACGCAACTCCTTCCGGTTGCATTGAGGGGGCTTCTACCGGAAAACGTTCGATTAGCCATTGTGAAGCTATGTGCATTCCTAAATGCAATCTCTCAGAAGGTAATCGATCCAGAAATCATACCAAGGTTACAGAATGATTTGGTGCAATGTCTTGTCAGTTTCGAGTTGGTGTTCCCACCATCCTTCTTCAACATCATGACGCACGTCCTAGTTCACCTTTGCGAAGAGATTAACGTTTTGGGTCCTGTGTGTCTACACAATATGTTCCCCTTTGAAAGGTTCATGGGAGTCTTGAAGAAATATGTTCATAACCGTGCTAGGCCAGAAGGAAGCATCTTGAAGGGCCATGAAAATGAGGAGGTCATTGAGTTTTGTATTGACTTCATTCCTGACCTTAAGCCGATTGGTGTTCCTGAATCGCGGGATAAGGGCAGACTGGAAGGAAAAGGCACGGTAGGAGGGCATCAAATAATATGTATGGACGGGCATTCTCTCACTGAAGCACACTACACAGTTCTACAGAATTCCGCCTTGGTGGCTCCGTATATGGAGGAACACAAGAATTTTCTACAGTCCAAACACCCGGAGAAGTTTGACGACTGGATTACACGCGAACAAACGAGGACTTTCGCCTGTTGGTTGCAGAAACGTGCCCTAAATGATGGCGATATTCAAAATGACATGTACTCGCTGTCCCAGTTACCATCTTCGAATATAATGACTTTCAAAGGGTACCATATAAATGGGAATACATTTTACACGATCGCCCAAGATAAGAAGAGCACCAACCAAAACAGTGGTGTCCGCTTTGATGCAACAACCAACACGGGAAAGGAAACATATTATGGTTACATAGAGGACATATGAGAACTTAACTATGGATCAGGTGATTTGAAGGTCCCTTTGTTTCGGTGCAAATGGGTTAATATGACACGAGGCGGGGTAACGGAAGACCCGCAGTACGGAATGACAACAGTGGATCTCAACAATCTTGCGCATGCAGACGAACCATTCGTCCTAACCAATGATGTGGCACAAGTGTTTTATGTGAAAGACATGTCTACCAGGCCGAGAAAAAGAAAAGATAAGGAAGCGAATGGATCATACGACGAGCCAAAGCGCCACATAGTTCTTTCGGGAAAAAGAAACATCGTGGGAGTGGATGACAAGATAGACATGTCAGAAGATTATAAAAAGTTTGATGAAATTGCTCCATTCACAGTGAATATTGACCCGAGCATCTAGTTAAATGATGAAGATTTTCCATGGCTACGGCGCAAAGGGACACATGCGAAGAAAAAGTTTCACACCCAAAGATCTGGGATGTGATCGGCTTCACTATCATCACTTTCTTCTGTGTTTCACACCCAGGAGGGAATGTCTGTAATAGTTAGGGTAGTTATGTGTTTTGGCATTTGAAACGCGAAGAAATTTTATGTGCAAACAAATTCTTTTCATGCATTTACTGATTTTTTCCAGCTAAATGACTCTGAAATTGAAAAGCATTTCAAATGAACTCAGAAAAGGTTGAAAGTTGGCATGGTATCATAATTTCATACAAATAGCATGTGCAAGAAAGTAGAGAGGGTTACGGCAAAAACTGGATGCACTTCATGTACAAAATGGACAATCTCTTTCGAAGTATCAGGGTTTCTGACGAAAACTGAACTGTTACAAAGGCATTTCATTTTTTAAATAACGTAAGCAAAAAAAGAATCACTGAAAAAACTTTTTTCAAAGTTAAGTTATTCACAAACTAGTGATTCACACAAATTTCAAATAATTCAAAATTTAAACTATTCAAATTTGAAAACTACCGGCACTAACAGAAAGTTTGTAATTTTTTGTACCTAAAGCAAAAATATTCAGAAAGAAACTCTAAATACAGCAAAAAAACAACTCAAAAAGAAATAAAACATAAATAAATAAAGCGAAAAAAATTAAGAAAATAAAAAGCCCACCTACTGGGCCAAAGCGGCCTGCATACGACTAGGAACACAAGCTTTTGTTGGGCCAGGATGTAGGCCCGCAAAGGCCCAGTAGGCCCACTGGGCGAAGAGGACAGGTAGGCCCAATAGGCCTGATTAGGAGAGGAGCTCGAGAGAGCTACCGCACTGGAGCTTATAAACCAGTGCGGTAGCCTCTCGGCTAGCGAGGTGGGACTAAACTTGTGCACCGCCTGGAGCCAGCGCACCCCCTTTAGTACCGGGTAGTGGCTCCAACCGGTACTAAAGGGGCCTTTAGTACCGGTTGGAGCCACCACCCGGTACTAAAGGGGGGCGCTTCCCGCCGCTTAGCCTGGCCAAAACAGACCTTTAGTACCGGTTGGTGGCTTCAACCGGTACTAAAGGTCCATCCTATATATACAACACTTGAAAAAAATTCAGTTTTCCTCTGTTTTCCTCCCTCCGTCGCGCCGCCCTTCCCCGATCGATGCCGTCCCCGTCGACGTCGCCGCCCCCGCCCCTCGTCGCCGACCCCGACCGTCCCTGCCCCTCGTCGCCGACCCCGTCGACGTCGCCGCCCCGGCCGTCCCCGTCCCCGTCGTCCCCGTCGCCGCGCCCCGCCGGCGCCCCGCCCCATCGTCGTCGCCCGTCCCGTCACCACGGCCGCCCCGCCCCGTCGTCGTCGCCCCACCCCGTCCCGTCGCCCCGTCGTCGCCGCCCCGTCGTCGCCTCGCCGGTGAGCTCGCCCCGGCCGCCATGTCCACACACACACACACTACACACACACACACACACACACACACATTAGTTTGTTTGTTATAAATTTTTCTATTTTTTAGTTATAGAAATGTTAGAAATTATTCTGTTTTTTAGTTATATAAATATTAGAAATGTTAGTTACATAGAAATGTTATAAATGTTTTCTGTTTTTTAGTTATAGAAATATTTATAGAAATGTTAGCAATTTTTCTGTTTTTTAGTTATATAAATATTAGAATTGTTATGGAAATGTTAGTTATATAATCAGGAAATTCTAGAATTAGTTTTAGTTAGATGAATAGATTAATGTCAAATTGTTAGAATTTGCATATATATATAGAATTTTAGTTATCACAATCCAATCATTTAAAAAATGTTACTTTTTGCGGGCATATAGTATTTGTTCTCGACGATATGCCCGAGCCGCATCCTCGCCGTCGACCCGTTCGCGACAACGTCCTGCATTAGGGGACCCATGTCCGGGACTGGGCTCCGCCGGTCTGGCACTGGGAGGTGCTACCTGGAGGGGCGCGCGCTTGGTGAGGAACCCGACCTCGGGTACCGTCGTCGACCCTGATCTTCTTTGGTGGCATTCGCGTGGGCCACATTCGGTGCAGAGGCAGCCGGCCCCACCGGAGGTGGTGTGTCGCCGTGTCAGGGAGGAAGATGAGCACGTCCATCGCTACATGGCTGCTATGGACGACGTCAGGTTCTCTACTACTTGGCGGGTTCTTTGGGCAGATGACCGGAGATATGATCCTGTGATGGTTCCTTCTCTTTGGGTGTGCACCGCCCGCGCCCCAGGAACTGCGAGGGGCGCCCTAGATTCTTCTGTAGTACTCGATCTTTATTAGGTACCTAGCCAGTGATGTATTCGACATATAATATTCGAGACGATGTATTCGAGATTATATATATTAAGACGATGATGTATTCGAGATTATATATTCGAGACAATGTATTCGAGATTCAGTTTTTCCTTATTGATTAATTGCATCCATGCATTGTAATTTGAATACTAAATTGTTTTATATTTCTTCTGTATTAGTAAAGTAAAAGCTATGGCGGACAATACCGGCAGAGAGAGAGAAGAGGAATTGTTCGACATCATACGCAGCCCTCACAGGCTAGATGATCTGAATGAAGCAGATGACAGCTCCCAATATCTGAACAATACCGGAGAGGGTGATGAAAAGATATTCAATCTCGACGACCGGGCTGATGAAGTCATGAACTATGATTATGATTATGACACAGACAATGTTTGTGATGACACAGACAATGCTGATCTTCAAATAACAAAGACTACTGGCGAGGTATATTTATATAAGCATCCATCATGGTGATCATCACATGTTTTTTTATTGAAGATATATTAACGAATCGATCTTTCTTCTTTCAGCCCTCCGGATCGAGCAAATCTGCTTCTACAGACAGCAAGACAAAGCGAGGCCCGGGCAGATTGTTGAAGGATGGTGTAAAGTACCATATCGAATCCATCAAACCTAGTGGCGAACCCCTCACGCCTAAGAACATTGCGAACAAGTGGACTCATCAGTGCGGAGTTCTTGTGAAGGACAAACTCCCGATCTCCATTCAAGAATGGAAAGAGCCAAAGACTAAACGTCGAGATGTTACTTGGGTCGACGACAGAGCCAAAAAAGACCTTGTGAAATCTCTGATGGAACATTTCACCCTACCAGATCATTTCACTAAAGCAGATGTGGAGAAATTCAAGGCCGCTGCTCTTAAGAAGATGGCAATTGCATTCAACACCCACAAGAAAACTGTATGGGCCAACTACCTCGCTAATGAAAGGAAGACTCCGGATTTCACGGGAACACTGGAGAAGCAAAGAGAGCACCGGGACGATTTCGTGACCTTCAAGGATTCAGAAATATCTAAGGAACGGTCGATGAAAAACAAGGCAAATGCCGCAAGAAAGACGCAGTTCCATAGGCTGGGTCCAGGTGGCTACGCGGTGGGATTGCCTAAGTGGGATAAGTCTGAGCAAGAGATGGAGGATGCAGGGGTCACTCCGGTTACCCGGCACTGGCCCCCAGGTGCAGAACTTGGTTCCATGCGCATGGGGGAGCGTTGGACCAGAAGACAGGTGAAATTTCGCGGAAGGCAAGTCTAAAAGGAGCCGAACAAAAGATAATTGACGCAATAGATGAAGCTCGAAGGGGGGTGTTCACGCCCAACAGAGAGAACGATGAGCTTACGCGCACCCAGGGAAATCTTGAACACCCGGGAAGAACACGAGGCAAGGGTGTTATTCCCTGGTATGAGGGCTTTTCAGAATGGAACGAGGACTACAGGAGCCGTGCAAGAAGGAAGATGGAAGAGGAGAAGAAAAGGAAGCTGGAGGAGGAGCAGAGGAAGCAGGACGCTGAACGCCTTCAAGGCCTAGAAGCAAGGCACGCGGACCTGGCACTCAAATTCCAGCAGCAGCAACAGCAGATCGACTCACTTAGCCAGGAAAGGGGGTCTCAGCAGCGGCAGCAGCAAGCGGATGATCGTCCAGCATTGGATAGCACCGTCCCATCCATGCCGAGAAGCAACATTGGTTCTGCCCCGAGCGACACACTGCTGGATACATACCCTGTGGATGACATCATAGAGAACACTAACTGTGAGCTACACTCCAAAATGAAGAACATATCCATGAAGGTGGCGGATGGCGTTGCTTTTCCAGTTACCCCCGAAGCAACCTACCATTGCATCCCGATTCCAGATGGCTATGCTCGTGTCATGGTTGTTGAAGTGGTGGACCCATATTCGGGGCTAACGCTTGACATTCCTGGAGGTGAAGACGAGCGCACACTGGGAGAGGCCATACATTGTATCATCCTAAGGAGAAAGGATTGCATCATCTTTCGAAGTCCACCGACACCGCGTCGTCTGCCGACTCCTCCTCGAAGTCCGCCACCGAGTCAGCAGACTCCCGCTCCTCCAAGTCCACGAACGTGTGAGACGACTCCTCCTCGAAGTCCGCCACCTCCTCCAAGTCCCCGAACGCGTGAGCTGACTCCTCCGGTTTCAAGCCCGGCACAGCATCATGCCACTTCTCCGGTTTCAAGTCCGGCACCGTGTCAGGCCACACCTCCTGCTTCAAGTCCGGCACATCGTCAAGCCACTTCTCCTGGTCCAACTCCATGCCAGCCGTCTCCGCCGTCTCAGCAATCATAGAAGAGACATCCCGCAGCTTTGGTGCGTAGCTGTACGAGTCGAGGTAGCTCAGGAAGTACAGGCGGAGGCAAGCGATATAAATATGGTCCAAGCCTCGCTCCTCTTCCTCAGAGGCCTTATGGCATGACTAAGGAGCAAAACACAGCCATAGTGCAAGCCCAATTGGACGCCCATTTTGGACCGAAACCGGCACCGCCGCCAAAGGAGAAAGTGCCTGAGAAAGTAATTGACCACTTCATTCGTATGGCTAGAGAACCAGCTCCCAAGCCTGTTGACTCAGACTATGAGCGCCAAATCAGGAAGGCACATCGAGCACGACTACAGAAGGAAGTGAGCTCAAGCTCGATCCAACAAGCAGCTGGCAAAACATGCGGGAAAACCGTTCCCCAGTTGGGAGAACAGGCGGCGCAAGCGATCCCCCCGCTTGTTGTGCCAACAACACATGAGAGGAGTAGTACGCGCGCCAAATATTATTGTGGGCAAACCGTTAGCGTTCCCTAGCATGGCGATGTGGTAATAACAGAGGATCATATAATGCAGGCTCAAATGCTCAATATCTCTGTTGGACAACTCCTCGAAATTGAGCCCATGCCTACGCTTAAAGAATCGGAAATAGCATGGCAATATGTCTGGGGCAAACCTTTGGTCCATCCAGGAAAGGTCAAGGACCTCCCAACGAGAATGTATCAATTGCATCAATGGTACATGAACATTACCAAGATTTCCAATCGAGAGTCCCTCATGGTGAATGTCAAGCATGAGCATTATTACCATGAGAAAGCTCTGACCATTGAGTATCCAGAACTATTTCAGTTATTTAATCAAGACGCACTCGACAAGTCTATCGTCAGTTGCTATTGTCTGTAAGTGATTTCTTTCTGTAATTTAAGTCTCAAGCTAGTTATGTAGTGATAATTTTGATCAATCATTACATGTAATTATCCTCACTATATTATTTTTCTATGGTATTATATGCAGGATGAAGATGTATGAAATGAAAAAAGCTGGACGCTATGGCGTTGGGTTCATTGACCCAAATACCATTAATCAGGACATATGGGAGATTGAACATTGTCAAGCTGCTGTAGAGGAAAGCATGCTAGAGTTCTTGAAGCGCCTCAATACCAATGAAGATATACTACTTCCTTACAACTTCCCGTGAGTCACACTGTCTTGTACTACAAATTCTATTTTTGCTTACTAGCTAGCTAGATGTTAATAATTAAGTGTATACGGTTTACGGTAGTTGATTAATTTTATGCACATGCCCGCTTAATTAAGACATGCAAATGTGTGCGTATGCAGTTGGCACTGGGTCTTGTTAGACATTAAAGCTGAGGAAGGAAAAGTTGAATTACTGGACTCACTAACTAAAGAAGATAAAGACTACACGTCATGACCTATTAATTATTAGTTTGTCATTTCCTGATATGAACTATTTAATAACCCCTTTATTAATTTTCTTTGCCGGCGGGCAGGGCATGGGCAAAGTTCATCAAGGTGACTCCAGGCACGTGGCCAAAAAAGTTGTTTTGGCATCGACCCTTGGTAAGTAATTAAGTAGTACTAGCTAGCTACCATCTCTTTAATTCTTGTTTCAGTATCATTAATTAATTATCATGCTTGATTAATCATTATCTGATTCAATTCCATTCTCGTAAAGGCCCTGAGGCAGGCGCCGGGGAATAATCTGTGTGCATTCTACGTTTGCGAGAACATTCACGTCATGACGTGCGAAAGGAGCAGATCTGATAGACAGGACTGGGTACGTTTGTCAGAACACTATTCACACCATTATCGATATCTAGTCACACAACTAACACACATGCATATTGATCTCCTTCTTAACAGTTCAGATCGGTGCGGGATAAGCTCCTACCATCGGACCGCATACAAGCACTTCAAGAGGAAATAGCCGGATTTTTTCTCGACCAGGTCATAGATCCTAAAGGAGAATACTATTACCCGCTACCGCCCCCATTAACCACTTGTCATCATGCTCCGGAGGCACTAAAGGCAACATATGTAGGAGAAATTGTATATGTATATACATGTGTATGTGTGAATAATTAATGGTGTTGGTTTGTGAGACATTCGATGATATATATGCGGTTCTACGTACGAGAAAATCTATTTATATATATGCATAACATGTACAATTTTTAGTATCGTGAAATAACAGCAAACAAAAAAATTGAATGGAAAATAAATCAAACCCCCCCCCCCAAATATTTAGTACCGGTTGGTGTTACCAACCGGTACTAATGCCCTAGCGCACCCCGGGCCTGGCTCGTGCCACGTGGTGGCACTTTAGCACCGGTTCGTGACGACCCGGTACTAAAGGGGGGGGGGCTTTAGTCCCCACTCTTTAGTGCCGGTTGGCAAACCGGCACTAAAGGCCGTTACGAACCGGCACTAAAGCCCGTTTCTGCACTAGTGTACAAACAATAATTCCTTCTTTGACTGATCCATTTTGAACTCTTTCAAAAACTTGTCAAGGTATTTACTCATTGAAAACTCTTATCAAGCATCTTGATCTATGTCTATAGATCTTGATGCCCAATATGTAAGCAGCTTCACCGAAGTCTTTCATCGAAAAACTCTTTCCCAAGTATCCTTTTATGCTATCCAGAAATTCTATATCATTTCCAATCAACAATATGTCATCAACATATAATTAGATATGCTACAGAGCTCCCACTCACTCTCTTGTAAATACAGGCTTCTACAAAAGTCTGTATAAAACCATATGCTTCGATCAACTCATCAAAGTGTATATTCCAACTCCGAGAGGCTTGCACCAATCCATAAATGGATCACTGGAGCTTGCACACTTTTGTTAGCACCCTTTGGATCGACAAAACCTTCTGGTTGCATCATATACAACTCTTCTTTAAGAAATATCCATTTAAGGAATGCAGTTTTTATATCCATTTGCCAGATTTCATAAAATATGGCAATTGCTAACATGATTCGGATGGATTTAAGCATCGCTACAGTTGAGAAAATCTCATTGTAGTCAACACCTTGAACTTGTCGGAAAAACCTTTTAGGACAAGTCGAGCTTTGTAGATAGTAACACTACTATCAGTGTCCGTCTTCCTCTTGAAGATCCATTTATTTAATAAGTCTTGCCGACCATTGGGCAAGTCCACCAAAGTTCACACTTTGTTCTTATACATGGACCCCATCTTAGATTTCATGGCCTCAAGCCATTTCGCGGAATCTGGGCTCATCACCGCTTCCTCATAGTTTCTAGGTTCGTCATGGTCAAGTAACATGACCTTCAGAACAGGATTACCGTACCACTCTGGTGCGGATCTTACTCTGGTTGACCTACGAGGTTTGGTAGTAACTTGATCTGAAGTTACATGATCATTATCATCAGCTTCCTCACTAATTGGTGCAGGGATCACAGGAACTGATTTCTGTGATGAACTACTTGCCAATAAGGGAGTAGGTACAGTTACCTCATCAAGTTCTACTTTCCTCCCACTCACTTCTTTTGAGAGAAACTCCTTCTCTAGAAAGGATCCATTCTTAGCAACGAATATCTTGCCTTCGGATCTGTGATAGAAGGTGTACCCAACAATTTCCTTTGGGTATTCTATGAAGACGCACTTCTCCGATTTGGGTTCGAGCTTATCAGGTTGAAGTTTTTTCACATAAGCATTGCAGCCCCAAACTTTAAGAAACAAAAACTTTGGTTTCTTGCCAAACCACAGTTCATAAGGCGTCGACTCAACGGATTTTGATGGTGCCCTTTTTTAAAGTGAATGCAGTTGTCTCTAATGCATAACCCCAAAACGATAGTGGTAAATCAGTAAGATACATCATAGATTGCACCATATCCAATAAAGTGCGGTTACGACGTTCGGTCACACCATTACGCTGTGGTGTTCCATGTGGCGTGAGCTGTGAAACTATTCCACATTGTTTTTAAATGAAGGCCAAACTCGTAACTCAAATATTCTCCTCTACGATCAGATTGTAGAAACTTTATTTTCTTGTTACGATGATTCTCCACTTCACTCTGAAATTCTTTGAACTTTTCAACTGTTTCAGATTTGTGTTTCATTAAGTAGATATACCCATATCTGCTCAAATCATCTGTGAAGGTCAGAAAATAACGATACCCACCGCGAGCCTTAACACTCATCGGACCGCATACATCGGTATGTATTATTTCCAATAAGTTAGTAGCTCGCTCCATTGTTCCGGAGAACGGAGTTTTTAGTCATCTTGCCCATGAGGCATGGTTCGCAAGTACCAAGTGATTCATAATCAAGTGATTCTAGAAGTCCATCAGTATGGAGTTTGTTCATGCGCTTTACACCAATATGACCTAAACGGCAGTGCCACAAATAAGTTGCACTATCATTATCAACTCTGCATCTTTTGCCTTCAATATTATGAATATGTGTATCACTACGATCGAGATCCAACAAACTATTTTCATTGCGTGTATGACCATCAAAGGTTTTTATTCATGTCAACAGAACAACAATTATTCTCTGGCTTTAAATGAATAAATGTATTGCAATAAACATGATCAAATCATTATTCATGCTCAATGCAAACACCAAATAACATTTATTTAGGTTCAACACTAATCTAGAAAGTATAGGGAGTGTGCGATGATGATCATATCAATCTTGGAACCACTTCCAACACACATCGTCACTTCACCCTTAACTAGTTTTTGTTTATTCTATAACTCCTGTTTCGAGTTACTAATCTTAGCAACCAAACAAGTATCGAATATCCAGGGGCTACTATAAACACTAGTAAGGTACACATCAATAACCTATATATCAAATATACCCTTGTTCACTTTGCCATCCTTCTTATCCACCAAATATTCAGGGCATTTCCGCTTCCAGTGACCATTTCCTTTGCAGTAGAAGCACTCAGTTTTAGGCTTTGGTCCAGCTTTGGGCTTCTTCACGGGAGTGACAACTTGCTTGCCATTCTACTTGAAATTCCCTTTCTTTCCCTTTGCCCTTTTCTTGAAACTAGTGGTTTTGTCAATCATCAACACTGGATGCTCTTTCTTGATTTCTACCTTCGTCGATTTCAGCATCACGAAGAGCTCGGGAATCGTTTTCGTCATCCCTTGCATACTATAGTTCATCATGAAGTTCCAGTAACTTTGTGATGGTTACTAGAGAACTCTGTCAATCACTATTTTATCTGGAAGATTAACTCCCACTTGATTCAAGCGATTGTAGTATCCAGACAATCTGAGCACATGCTCACTAATTGAGCAATTCTCCTCCATCTTTTAGGGAAAGTACTTGTCAGAAGTCTCATACCTCTTGACACAGACATGAGTCTGAAATACTAATTTCAGCTCTTGGAACATCTCCAGTGCTCTGTGACGTTTCAAAAAAACATTTTTGAAGTCCTGGTTCTAAGCCGTAAAGCATGGTACACTAAACTATCAAGTAGTCATCATATTGAGCTTAGCCAAATGTTCATAACATCTGCATCTGCTCCTGCAATAGGTCTGTCACCTAGCGGTGCATTAAGGACATAATTCTTCTGTGCATCAATGAGAATAAACCTCAGATCACGGACCCAGTCCGCATCATTGCTACTATCATCTTTCAACTTAGTTTTCTCTAGGAACACATATAAAATCATAGGGAAGCAATAACGTGAGCTATTGATCTACAACATAATTTGCAAAATACTATCAAGACTAAGTTCATGATAAATTAAAATTCAATTAATCATATTACTTAAGAAGTCCCACTTAAATAGACATCCCTCTAATCATCTAAGTGATCACGTGATCCAAATCAACTAAACCATGTCCGATCATCACGTGAGATGGAGTAGTTTTCAATTGTGAACATCACTATGTTGATCATATCTACTATATGATTCACGCTCGACCTTTCGGTCTCAGTGTTCCGAGGCCATATCTGCATGTGCTAGGCTCGTCAAGTTTAACCCGAGTATTTCTGCGTGTGCAAAACTGGCTTGCACCCGTTGTAATTGAATGTTGAGCTTATCACACCCGATCATCACGTGGTGTCTCGGCACGACGAACTTTGGCAACGGTGCATACTCAGGGAGAACAGTTATACCTTGAAATTTAGTGAGAGATCATCTTATAATGGTACCATCAATCAAAGCAGAATAAGATGCATAAAGGATAAACATCACATGCAATCAATATAAGTGATATGATATGGCCATCATCATCTTGTGCCTTTGATCTCCATCTCCAAAGCACCATCATGATCACCATCGTCACCGGCACGACACCTTGATATCCATCATAGCATCGTTGTCGTCTCGCCAACTATTGCTTCTACGACTATCGCTACTGCTTAGTGATAAAGTAAAGCAATTACAGGGTGATTGCATTGCATACAATAAAACGACAACCATTTGGCTCCTACCAGTTGCCGATAACTCTGTTACAAAACATGATCATCTCATACAATAAAATTTAGCATCATGTCTTGACCATATCACATCACAACATGCCCTGCAAAAACAAGTTAGACGTCCTCTACTTTGTTGTTGCAAGTTTTACGTGGCTGCTATGGGCTGAGCAAGAATCGTTCTTACCTACGCATCAAAACCACAATGATATTTCGTCAAGTTAGTCATGTTTTAACCTTCAACAAGGACCGGGCATAGCCACACTCGATTCAACTAAAGTTGGAGAAACTGACACCCACCAGCCACCTATGTGCAAAGCATGTCGGTAGAACCAGTTGTCTCGTGTAAGCGTATGTGTAATGTCGGTCCGGGCCGCTTCATCCAACAATACCGTTGAACCAAAGTATGGCATGCTGGTAAGCAGTATGACTTGTATCGCCCACAACTCACTTGTGTTCTACTCGTGCATATAACATCTACGCATAAACCTGCCTCATATGCCACTGTTGGGGAACGTAGTAATTTCAAAAAAATTCCTACGCACACGCAAGATCATGGTGATGCATAGCAATGAGAGGGGAGAGTGTTTTCCACGTACCCTCATAGACCGTAAGCGGAAGCGTTATGACAACGCGGTTGATGTAGTCGTATGCCTTCACGATCGACCAATCCTAGTACCGAACGTACGGCACCTCCGCGATCTACACACGTTCAGCTCGGTGACGTCCCATGAACTCACGATCCAGTAGAGCTTCGAGGGAGAGTTCCATCAGCACGACAGCGTGATGACGGTGCTGGTGAAGCTACCGACACAGGGCTTCACCTAAGCACCACAACGATATGACCGAGATGGATTATGGTGGAGGGGGGCACCGCACACGGCTAAGAGATCAATGATCAACTTGTATGTCTATGGGGTTCCCCCTCCCCCGTATATAAAGGAGTGGAGGGGGGGGAGGGCCGGCCCTCCTATGGCGCGCCCTGGAGGAGTCCTACTCCCATCGGGAGTAGGGTTCCCCCTTCCCTAGTTGGACTAGGAGAGAAGGAAGGGGGAGAGAGGGAAGAAGGAAAGGGGGGCGTCGCCCCCCTCCTAGTCCAATTCGGACCAGAGGGAGAGGGGGCGCGCGGCCTGCCCTGGTCTCCTCTCTCTCTCTCTCCACTATGGCCCAATAAGGCCCATACACTTACCGGTGCCTTTCGGTAACCTCCCGGTACTCCGGTAAAATCTCAATTTCACCCAAAACTATTTCGATGTCCAAATATAGTCATCCAATATATTGATATTTATGTATCGACCATTTCGAGACTCCTCGTCATGGCCGTGATCATATCCGGGACTCCGAACTACCTTCGGTACATCAAAACACATAAACTCATATTACCGATCGTCACCAAACATTAAGCGTGCGGACCCTATGGGTTCGAGAACTATGTAGACATGGCCGAGACACGTCTCCGGTCAATAACCAATAGCGGAACCTGGATGCTCATATTGGCTCCCACATATTCTACAAAGATCTTTATCGGTCAAACCGCATAACAACATACGTTGTTCCCTTTGTCATCGGTATGTTACTTGCCCGAGATTCGATCATCGGTATCTCAATACCTAGTTCAATCTCATTACCGGCAAGTCTCTTTACTCGTTCCGTAGTGCATCATCCCGCAACTAACTCATTAGTCACATTTCTTGCAAGGCTTATAGTGATGTGCATTACCGAGAGGGCCCAGAGATACCTCTCCGATAATCGGAGTGACAAATCCTAATCTTGATCTATGCCAACTCAACAAGTACCATCGGAGACACCTGTAGAGCACCTTTATAATCACCCAGTTACGTTGTGACATTTGGTAGCACACAAAGTGGTCCTCCGGTATTCGGGAGTTGCATAATCTCATAGTCATAGGAACATGGATAAGTCATGAAAAAAGCAATAGCAACAAACTAAACGATCAAGTGCTAAGCTAACGGAATGGGTCAAGTCAATCACATCATTCTCTAATGATGTGATCCATTAATCAAATGACAACTCATGTCTATGGTTAGGAAACTTAACCATCTTTGATTCAACGAGCTAGTCAAGTAGAGGCATACTAGTGACATTATGTTTGTCTATGTATTCCCACATGTACTAAGTTTCCGTTTAATACAATTCTAGCATGAATAATAAACATTTATCATGACATAAGGAAATATAAATAACACCTTTATTATTGCCTCTAGGGCATATTTCCTTCACGTGGGTGGGCTCAACCCTCCCATGCGACGATTCAGATCAAGACCTCTTTGCCAGCGCGACGGCGGTGACTATCGGCGACGCGGAAACTGCTTCCTTCCGGCGCAACTCCTGGCTAGGTGATCGCCCGCTCTCTCCGGTTTTCCCAACGCTGGTCAAGCACTCAAGAAGGAAAAATAGGACATTTAGCGTTGCTTTGCATGAATCAATATGGATCCAAGACCTGCGTCACGGGGAGGTCGATGGGCTCATCCACGAGTTTCTGGCTCTATGGCATATGTTGAGGGCTGCCGGCTGTTGGGGAACATAGTAATTTCAAAAAAAATCCTACGCACACGCAAGATCATAGTGATGCATAGCAACGAGCGGGGAGAGTGAGTCTACGTACCCTCGTAGACTGAAAGCGGAAGCGTTAGCACAACGTGGTTGGTGTAGTCGTACGTCTTCATGATCCGACCGATCCAAGTACCTAACGTACGGCACCTCCGAGTTCAGCACACGTTCAGCTCGATGACGTCCCGTGAACTCCGATCCAGCAGAGCTTCATGGGAGAGTTTCATCAGCACGACGGCGTGATGACGGTGATGATGTTGCTACCAACGCAGGGCTTCGCCTAAGCACCGCTACGATATGACCGAGGTAGAATATGGTGGAGGGGGCACCACACACGGCTAGGAGAGATCAACAGATCAACTTGTGTGTCTAGAGGTGCCCCCTACCCCCGTATATAAAGGAGCAAGGGGGAGGCCGATGGCCAGGAGGAGGGCACGCCAAGGGGGGAGTCCTACTCCCACCGGGAGTAGGACTCCTCTTTTCCTTGTAGGAGTAGGAGAAGGGAAGGAAGGGAGAGAGGAGGAGAAGGAAAAAGGGGGCCGCCCCCCCCCCCTTCCTTGTCCAATTTGGACTAGAAGAGGAGGGGGCGTGCAGCTCCCTGGCCGCCCCTCCTCTTCTCCCACTAAGTCCTATTACGCCCAATATACTCCCCAGGGGGTTCCGGTAACCCCCCGGTACTCCCGTAAATGTCTGAAACCTCCCGAAACACTTCTGGTGTCCGAACATAGTCGTCCAATATATTGATCTTTACGTCTCGACCATTTCAAGACTCCTCGGCATGTCCGTGATCATATCCGAGACTCCGAACTACCTTCGGTACATCAAAACACATAAACTCATAATATCGATCGTCACCGAACGTTAAGCGTATGGACCCTACGGGTTCGAGAACTATGTAGACATGACCGAGACTCGTCTCCGGTCAATAATCAATAGCGGAACCTGGATGCTCATATTGGCTCCCACATATTCTACAAATATCTTTATCGGTCAAACCGCATAACTACATACGTTGTTCCCTTTGTCATCGGTATGCTACTTGCCCGAGATTTGATCATCGGTATCTCAATACCTAGTTCAATCTCGTTACCGGCAAGTCTCTTTACTCGTTATGTAATGCATCATCCCGCAAATAACTCATTAATCACATTTCTTGCAAGGCTTATAGTGATGTGCATTACCGAGAGGGCCCAGAGATACCTCTCCGACAATCGGAGTGACAAATCCTAATCTCGAAATATGCCAACTCAACAAGTACCTTCGGAGACACCTGTAGAGCACCTTTATAATCACCCAATTACGTTGTGATGTTTGGTAGCACACAAAGTGTTCCTCCGGTAAACGGGAGTTGCATAATCTCATAGTCATAGGAACATGTATAAGTCATGAAGAAAGCAATAGCAATATACTGAACGATCAAGTGCTAAGCTAACGGAATGGGTCAAGTCAATCACATCATTCTCCTAATGATGTGATCCCGTTAATCAAATGACAACTCATGTCTATGGTTCGGAAACTTTAACCATCTTTGATTAACGAGCTAGTCAAGTAGAGGCATACTAGTGACACTATGTTTGTCTATGTATTCACACATGTATTATGTTTCCAGTTAATACAATTCTAGCATGAATAATAAACATTTATCATGATATGAAGAAATAAATAATAACTTTATTATTGCCTCTAGGGCATATTTTCTTCAGTCTCCCACTTGCACTAGAGTCAATAATCTAGATTACACAGTAATGATTCTAACACCCATGGAGTCTTGGTGCTGATCATGTTTTGCTCGTGGAAGAGGCTTAGTCAGCGGGTCTGCAACATTCAGATCCGTATGTATCTTGCAAATCTCTATATCTCCCACCTGGACTTGATCCCGGATGGAATTGAAGCTTCTCTTGATGTGCTTGGTTCTCTTGTGAAATCTGGATTCCTTTGCCAAGGCAATTGCACCCGTATTGTCACAAAAGATTTTCATTGGACCCGATGCACTAGGTATGACACCTAGATCGGATATGAACTCCTTCATCCAGACTCCTTCATTTGCTGCTTCCGAAGCAGCTATGTACTCCGCTTCACACGTAGATCCCGCCACGACACTTTATTTAGAACTGCACCAACTGACAGCTCCACCGTTCAATATAAACACGTATCCGGTTTGCAATTTAGAATCGTCCGGATCAGTGTCAAAGCTTGCATCGACATAACCATTTACGACTAGCTCTTTGTCACCTCCATAAATGAGAAACATATCCTTAGTCCTTTTCAGGTATTTCAGGATGTTCTTGACTGTTGTCCAGTGATCCACTCCTGGATTACTTTGGTACCTCCCTGCTAAACTAATAGCAAGGCACACATCAGGTCTGCTACACAGCATTGCATACATGATAGAGCCTATGGCTGAAGCATAGGGAACATCTTTCATTTTCTCTCTATCTTCTGCAGTGGTCTGGCATTGAGTCTGACTCAACTTCACACCTTGTAATATAGGCAAGAACCCTTTCTTTGCTTGATCCATTTTGAACTTCTTCAAAACTTTATCAAGGTATGTGCTTTGTGAAAGTCCAATTAAGCGTCTTGATCTATCTCTATAGATCTTGATGCCCAATATATAAGCAGCTTCACCGAGGTCTTTCATTGAAAAACTTTTATTCAAGTATCCTTTTATGCTATCCAGAAATTCTATATCATTTCCAATCAACAATATGTCGTCCACATATAATATCAGAAATGCTACAGAGCTCCCACTCACTTTCTTGTACATACAGGCTTCTCCAAAAGTCTGTATAAAACCATATGCTTTGATCACACTATCAAAGTGTTTATTCCAACTCCGAGAGGCTTGCACCAGTCCATAAATGGATCGCTGGAGCTTGCACACTTTGTTAGCACCTTTCGGATCGACAAAACCTTCTAGTTGCATCATATACAACTCTTCTTCCAGAAATCCATTCAGGAATGTAGTTTTGAGATCCATTTGCCAAATTTTCATAATCATAAAATGCAGCAATTGCTAACATGATTCGGACAGACTTAATCATCGCTACGGGTGAGAAAGTCTCATCGTAGTCAACCCTTGAACTTGTCGAAAACCTTTCGCAACAAGTTGAGCTTTGTAGACAATAACATTACCGTCAGTGTCAGTCTTCTTCTTGAAGATCCATTTATTCTCGATGGCTTGCCGATCATCGGGCAAGTCAACCAAAGTCCACACTTTGTTCTCATACATGGATCCCATCTCAGATTTCATGGCCTCAAGCCATTTTGCGAAATCTGGGCTCATCATCGCTTCCTCATAGTTTGTAGGTTCGCCATGGTCAAGTAACATGAACTCAAGAATAGGACTACCGTATCACTCTAGTGTTGATCTTACTCTGCTTGACCTACGAGGTTCGGTAGTAACTTGATCTGAAGTTTCATGATTAATATCATTAGCTTCCTCACTAATTGGTGTAGGCGTCACAGGAACCGGTTTCTGTGGTGAACTATTTTCCAATAAGGGAGTAGGTACAGTTACATCATCAAGTTCTACTTTCTTCCCACTCACTTCTTTCGAGAGAAACTCCTTCTCTAGAAAGGATCCAAATTTAGCAACAAATGTCTTGCCTTCGGATCTGTGATAGAAGGTGTACCCAACAGTCTCCTTTGGGTATCATATGAAGACACATTTCTCCGATTTGGGTTCGAGCTTATTAGGTTGAAGTTTTTTCACATAAGCATCACAGCCCCAAACTTTAAGAAATGACAACATTGGTTTCTTGCCAAACCAGAGTTCATAGGGCGTCATCTCAACGGATTTCGATGGTGCCCTATTTAACGTGAATGCAGCCATCTCTAAAGCATAACCCCAAAACGATAGCGATAAATCAGTAAGAGACATCATAGATCGCACCATATCTAGTAAAGTACGATTACGACGTTCGGACACACGATTACGTTGTGGTGTTCCGGGTGGCGTGAGTTGCGAAACTATTCCGCATTGTTTCAAATGAAGATCAAACTCGTACGTAACTCAAATATTCTCCTCCGCGATCAGATTGTAAAAAAATTATTTTCTTGTTACGATGATTTTCTACTTCACTCTGAAATTCTTTGAACTTTTCAAATGTTTCAGATTTATGTTTCGTTAAGTAGATATACCCATATCTGCTCAAATCATCTGTGAAGGTGAGAAAATAACGATACCCGCCGTGAGCCTCAACATTCATCGGACCACATACATCAGTATGTATGATCTCCAACAAATCTATTGCTCGCTCCATTGTTCTGGAGAATGGCGTTTTAGTCATCTTGCCCATAAGGCATGGTTCGCAAGTACCAAGTGATTCATAATCAAGTGATTCCAGAAGTCCATCAGTATGGAGTTTTTTCATGCGCTTCACACCAATATGACCTAAACGACAGTGCCACAAATAAGTTGCACTATCATTATCAACTCTGCATCTTTTGACTTCAACATTATGAATATGTGTATCACTGCTATCGAGATTAAAGATAAATAGACCACTCTTCAAGGGTGCATGACCATAAAAGATATTACTCATATAAATAGAACAACCATTATTCTCCGATTTAAATGAATAGCCGTCTGGCATCAAACAAGATCCAGATATAATGTTCATGCTCAATGCTGGCACCAAATAATAATTATTCAGGTCTAAAAATAATCCCGAAGGTAGATGTAGAGGTAGCGTGCCGACCGTGATCACATCGACTTTGGAACCATTTCCCACGCGCATCGTCACCTTGTCCTTAGCCAATCTTCGCTTAATCCGTTGTCCCTGTTTTGAGTTGCAAATATTAGCAATAAAACCAGTATCAAATACCCAGGTGCTACTGCGAGCATTAGTAAGGTACACATCAATAACATGTATATCACATATACCTTTGTTCACCTTGCCATCCTTCTTATCCGCCAAATACTTGGGGCAGTTCCGCTTCCAGTGACCAGTCCCTTTGTAGTAGAAGCACTCAGTCTCAGGCTTAGGTCCAGACTTGGGTTTCTTCTCCTGAGGGGCAACTTGCTTGCCATTCTTCTTGAAGTTCCCCTTCTTCTTCCCTTTACCCTTTTTCTTGAAACTGGTGGTCTTGTTGACCATCAACACTTGATGCTCCTTCTTGATTTCTACCTCCGCAGCCTTTAGCATTGCGAAGAGCTCGGGAATAGTTTTGTTCATCCCTTGCATATTATAGTTCATCACGAAGCTCTTTAGCTTGGTGGCAGTGATTGAAGAATTTTGTCAATGACACTATCATCAGGAAGATTAACTCCCAGTTGAATCAAGTGATTATTATACCCAGGCATTTTGAGTATATGTTCACTGACAGAACTATTCTCCTCCATCTTGCAGCTATAGAACTTATTGGAGACTTCATATCTCTCAATCCGGGCATTTGCTTGAAATATTAACTCCAACTCCTGGAACATCTCATATGCTCCATGCCGTTCAAAACGTCGTTGAAGTCCCGGTTCTAAGCCATAAAGCATGTCACACTAAACTATCGAGTAGTCATCAGCTTTGCTCTGCCAGACATTCTTAACGTCGTCAGTTGCATCTGCAGCAGGCCTGGCACCCAGTGGTTCTTCCAGGACGTAATTCTTCTGTGCAGCAATGAGGATAATCCTCAAGTTACGAACCCAGTCTGTGTAATTGCTACCATCATCTTTCAACTTAGCT
Source organism: Triticum timopheevii (assembly GCA_963921465.1). Taxonomy (NCBI): domain Eukaryota; kingdom Viridiplantae; phylum Streptophyta; class Magnoliopsida; order Poales; family Poaceae; genus Triticum; species Triticum timopheevii. Next base: position 47,471,883 of record OY997268.1, on the reverse strand, counting down.
TTCTCATGGAATGCATTAAAATTCAACGGAACAACAACACAGGCCATCTATCTACAATAACATAGACAAGCAAAAATACTATCAGGTACTAAGTTTCATGATAAATTAAAGTTCAATTAATCATATTACTTAAGAACTCCCACTTAGATAGACATCCCTCTAATCATCTAAGTGATCACGTGATCCAAATCAACTAAACCATGTCCGATCATCATGTGAGATGGAGTAATTTTCAATGGTGAACATCACTATGTTGATCATATCTACTATATGATTCATGCTCGACCTTTCGGTCTCAGAGTTCTGAGGCCATATCTGTATATGCTAGGCTCGTCAAGTTTAACCTGAGTATTTTGCGTGTGCAAAACTGTCTTACACCCGTTGTATTTGAACATAGAGCTGATCACACCCGATCATCACGTGGTGTCTCGGCATGAAGAACTTTCACAACGGTGCATACCCAAGGATACCTTGAAATTTAGTGAGAGATCATCTTATAATGCTACCGTCAATCAAAGCAAAATAAGATGCATAAAGGATAAACATCACATGCAATCAATATAAGTGATATGATATGGCCATCATCATCTTGTGCCTTTGATCTCCATCTCGAAAGCACCGTCATGATCACCATCGTCACCGGCGCGACACCTTGATCTCCATCGTAGCATAGTTGTCGTCTCGCCAACTATTGCTTCTATGACTATCGCTACCGCTTAGTGATAAACTAAAGCATTACAGGGCGATTGCATTGCATACAATAAAGTGACAACCATATGGCTCCTGCCAGTTGCCGATAACTCTGTTACAAAACATGATCATCTCATACAATAAAATTTAGCATCATGTCTTGACCATATCACATCACAACATGCCCTGCAAAAACAAGTTAGACGTCCTCTACTTTGTTGTTGCAAGTTTTACATGCCTGCTATGGGCTGAGCAAGAACCGTTCTTACCTACGCATTAAAACCACAACGATATTTCGTCAAGTTAGTGCTGTTTTAACCTTCTCAAGGACCGGGCATAGCCACACTCGGTTCAACAAAAGTTGGAGAAACTGACACCCGCCAGCCACCTAAGCACGTCGGTAGAACCAGTCTCGCGTAAGCATACGCGTAATGTCGGTCCGGGCCGCTTCATCCAACAATACCGCCGAACCAAAGTATGACATGCTAGTAAGCAGTATGACTTGTATCGCCCACAACTCACTTGTGTTCTACTCGTGCATATAACATCTACGCATAAACCTGGCTCGGATGCCACGGTTGGGGAACGTAGTAATTTCAAAAAAAAATCCTACGCACACGCACGATCATGGTGATGCATAGCAACGAGCGGGAGAGTGAGTCCACGTACCCTCGTAGACCGAAAGCGGAAGCGTTAGCACAACGCGGTTGATGTAGTCGTATGTCTTCATGATCCGATCGGTCCAAGTACCGAACGTACTGCACCTCCGAGTTCAGCACACGTTCAGCTCGATGACGTCCCGCGAACTCCGATCCGACAGAGCTTCACGGGAGAGTTTCGTCAGCACAACGGCGTGATGACGGTGATGATGTTGCTACCAAGGCAGGGCTTCGCCTAAGCATCGCTACGATATGACCGAGGTGGAATATGGTGGAGGGGGCACCGCACACGGCTGGGAGAGATCAACAGATCAACTTGTGTGTCTAGAGGTGCCCCCCTACCCCCTTATATAAAGGAGCAAGGGGGGGAGGTGGCCGGCCAGGAGGACGGCGCGCCAAGGGGGGAGTCCTACTCCCATCGGAAGTAGGACTCCTCTTTTCCTTGTAGGAGTAGGAGAAGGGAAGGAAGGGAGAGAGGAGGAGAAGGAAAAATGGGGCCGCCGCCCCCCCTTCCTTGTCTAATTTGGACTAGAGGGGGAGGGGGCGCGCGGCTGCCCTGGCCGCCCCTCCTCTTCTCCCACTAAGGCCCAATAGGCCCAATATACTCCCCGGGGGGTTCCGGTAACCCCTCGGTACTCCGGTAAATGTCCAAAACCTCCCTAAACACTTCCGGTGTCCGAACATAGTCGTCCAATATATCGATCTTTACGTCTCGACCATTTCAAGACTCCTCGTCATGTCCGTGATCATATCCGAGACTCCTAACTACCTTCGGTACATGAAAACACATAAACTCATAATACCGATCGTCACCGAACGTTAAGAGTGCGGACCCTACGGGTTCGAGAACTATGTAGACATGACCAAGACTTGTCTCTGGTCAATATATTCGAGAACTCCGAAAAATACCCGAATCACTCGGAACCTTTCCGAAGTCCGAATATAGTCGTCTAATATATCGATCTTTACGTCTTGACCATTTCGAGACTCCTCGTCATGTCCCCGATCTCATCTGGGACTCCGAACTCCTTCGGTACATCAAAACTCATAAACTCATAATATAACCGTCATCGAACTTTAAGCGTGCGGACCCTACGGGTTCGAGAACTATGTAGACATGACCGAGACACATCTCCGGTCAATAACCAATAGCGGAACCTGGATGCTCATATTGGCTCCCACATATTCTACGAAGATCTTTATCGGTCAAACCACATAACAACATATGTTGTTCCCTTTGTCATCGGTATGTTACTTGCCCGAGATTTGATCGTCGGTATCTCAATACCTAGTTCAATCTCGTTACCGGCAAGTCTCTTTACTCGTTATGTAATGCATCATCCTGCAACTAACTCATTAGTCACATTGCTTGCAAGGCTTATAGTGATGTGCATTACCGAGAAGGCCCAGAGATACCTCTCCGACAATCGGAGTGACAAATCCTAATCTCGAAATACGCTAACTCAACAAGTACCTTCGGAGACACCTGTAGAGCACCTTTATAATCACCCAGTTACATTGTGACGTTTGGTAGCATACAAAGTGTTCCTCCGATAAACGGGAGTTGCATAATCTCATAGTCATAGGAACATGTATAAGTCATGAAGAAAGCAATAGCAATATACTAAACGATCAAGTGCTAAGCTAACGGAATGGGTCAAGTCAATCACATCGTTCTCCTAATGATGCGATCCTGTTAATCAAATGACAACGCATGTCTATGGTTAGGAAACTTCAACCATCTTTGATTAACGAGCTAGTCAAGTAGAGGCATACTAGTGACACTATGTTTGTCTATGTATTCACACATGTATTATGGTTCCGGTTAATACAATTCTAGCATGAATAATAAACATTTATCATGATATGAGGAAATAAATAATAACTTTATTATTGCCTCTAGGGCATATTTCCTTCACCGGCACCACCATGAACCTTGGGCAGCGGGATGTGATCAGATGGACAAAACATGCCTCGGGACAATTATTTGCGCAATCAGCCTACCTGCTGCAGTGCCACGACACACCTGCACCGGAGTTCAGAACTTTTATCTGGAAGCCCTGGGCACCTAGCCGTTTAAAGCTCTTCATCTGGCTCCTTCTGCTGGATCGCCTATGGTGCAATGACATATTACAGAGGCGAGGATGGGAAAACGGATATTTCTGCCAGTTTTGATTTAGAAACTTAGAGGACTCAATGCACCTGTTCTGGAGATGCCAGTCACCATGCATGTTTGGAGCACAGTCAAAGATTGGTCCGGCTGTGCTGCGCTGAATCCTGACTCTTGGCACACAGCCGAGTCAACTTTGGAAGCCCTCAAGTGAATCGACCAAAGGCCAAACTGCGAAAAGGAAAGGAAGGCCCTTAGGTCCATGGTGATTCTCATCGTTTGGGAAATCTGTCAGGAGAGAAACACATGCAATTTCAGACTCAAGACTGCATCCATGCCTTCGGTGCTAGCCAAGATCAGATGCACTTTGGAACTCTGGCAGCTCGCCGGAGCAAAGAACCTGGAGCACCCGTTTGGGGCCACGATAGCGAGAGATTAGCAAACCAGCACCGGCTCTTGGGCCCAAAGGGGCGCGAGAACTAGATGTCACCTTGTAACCCTTTTATCCCCTTTTCTCTCCTTTTCACCCGATCACTTGATCACCTTTGTAACCGCTCTCTTCTGCTAAATCAATGAAATGCCAGCAGGTGCTGGATCTTTCAAAAAAATATTTATCACAAAATTCAGAGTACTGCGATGTTAAAATGTTATGTGTGGTCCCGGAGGACACTCCAGCGTGGTATACTTCCGTCGTATGTTTTTTTTTGTTGGTTTGTTATCTGAACTTTGTAAGTTTGGCGGGTTTTTTATTTATGAAAATTGACTAAGAGACTCATTGTTCAAAGAAAAATAATAGAGAGTTGGTTTAACATTTGGTTCGTTTCACCTTGGATCACCATGCTCTGCTAGTTTTCATATACGTAATGATGCATGCTGCTTACTTCCTCTGCCTGGGCTTATTGGTTTTCTTTGTATTTTGTGTCAAATTTTGATTGTAGATTTGACTAACAAAATAGATTTTGTTTGTTAGAAAACTTATATTGTTGGATTCATATTCGAAAGAGATTTTCAATTGTACTCACTTCGTCCAATAATATAATACTCCTTCTGTCCCTAATGTAAGACGTCTTACATTATGGGACGGAGGGAGTACATTATTGCATCCAATATACTCATTTCAAAAAAGAACTACTAATCCTTAACTTTTCTAGGAATTTCTTCATTAGTGGTTGTAAATGAATGACTTTTTCAATCCTTTCGACCTTGGTACCGTAGGAGCAAGTCAGAAAGGTTGAGAAATAGAACCATCTGATTTGATTCGTTCCCAATTGACAAGGGGTTGACAATTAAGCTTAAGGGAATTGCTTAAGCAATCCCAGGCAAATCCTCTCCCGGCGGAAAGCATATAGCTACTATTTATACCAAAACAAGAGGATATTATGAGACGGGGGAAGTACTATGTATAAAACTTATTGTTTCAGTTAAATCAAACCTCAAAATTTTGACCCAGAATATGTTGGCCCAATCCTCGTACGTGCTCATAGATGATTACTTTCCGTCAAGGGCTATCATGCAGTCGTCGATCTAACCGAGTACTTTCCGGTTACACCCAGACTGCACGTACATAGATGAAAGCTAAGAGCATCTCTAACAGACCCCGCATATAGCCGTGACCCGCATAATAACCACCAAAATAAGGGTGGGCGCGGAAAATCCTGCCCGACCAGGCACCGCAAACGCGTCCGACCCGTAAAAATTTTAGCGAGGCGCGGCAAAAGATCTCCCCAACCTTTAGATTCACGGGGCGGGAGGCCGACCCAAGCTCGGCCCCTATCCGCAGTGAGATTTGGCACGAGGGACATTTCCTCGCGGTCGTTCCCACTCCCCACCCCTCCGACACCACTGCCCCCGCCACCTCCCGCTCCGGTGCTTCTTCACCGGCAGTTCTTCGCCGCCATGGATGGCTCCCTGCCATCCCCCGTCTCCGTTGAGGTCGCGCACGCTCAATCCCCTTCGGCAGATTTCGTCGCCGGCCATGTTGGCCCCGCCGTCACCCAAGGCACCACTGCGCCTGCCCGCAAGCGGCAGGGCAACATGGTCGTGCAGGGTGGGAATCCGGCTGCCCCTGCCGGGAAGTCCCGCGCTCCGGGCGTCAACGCCGCTGCGCGATCCCGGCCGACGGCGGAGAAGGTCGGCAAGGTCTCAGGCATAAACCAGAAGAAGATTCCGGCTACAAAGAAGCCGTCTCCTTCACCCACTCCCTCCGCCCCGGCAAGAGGTTCCCCGGCGATGCCGCTCAATGGCGATGCTTCCACCGCAAGCGAGGTTTTTGATGAAATGGCCGGAAGGTATGCCTCTTCGGTCCCTTCAATTTTCTTTGCTTTTCGCCATTGCGGTTGCTCGTGACTTGTTTGTCGCTCACTATAGTGGTGGTTCGAACAATGCCACTGCCGAGTTCGTGAACTTGTTGGACACCAACGCCGTTGACATCGATCAAGCCCTATTCGCTGCATTCAATGAAGAGAGAGCATGAAGCATCGAACTTGCGGGACAAGATTGATGCCATGGTGCAATCAAATGAGTTGATGTTAGCGAAGACGTTGGAGATAAAGAAAGAGTTGGCCGAGAAGAAGGCATGGGAGAAGCAAGAAAAATGGCAATTGCTCAAGGACGAGGGGCTGCACAAAGCGGCCATTAAGGAGAGAAGAGCACGTGGCACTGAAAACAAAGCCATGTCCAAGTTGCTTGCCGAAGAGAACAAGACCATGACATTGAACCGCAATGACATGGACGACCTCACCAAAGAATGGCATGATATGGCAAGAAGAGATGTCTTGAAGGGGAGAATGCTTGCGTCGGCCAGTGCATGTTACAGTGCCGGAGATGTTTTCTAAACGGGGGTTGGAACCAATGTCGCCGATGCGTTCAATGCACCAGCCGATGATTTCGGTGCCGGAGTTGGAACAAGTGCCGAAGGTGGACTCGGTGGTTGCGATGACCTCGATGGACTCGGTGGTGCGGAGTGAAGATCGACCAAGATGATGCCGGACGTGGTCTTCACTTTTGCAAGACCCCCTTTTACGTTTGTCCTACAAAACTAAGCTTTTATTTGCGTGTGAGCCGTGTTCTGCTGTTTGAATTTGAACTCATTTGTCGAAATCGATGTCAAATTCGATTATTGGGTGTCTTCGGTTTGCGGGTCGATGTGGCAGTGTCCGAGCAAACCCCGCATAGCCTCACCGAATATCCTTTTTTACGGGTCCGTTATGTGGGGTCTGAGTCTGACCGCGCCCGCGTCGACCCGTATATACCTTTTTCTGCGAACTACAAAAGCCTCATGCGGGTCGGCATTTTACGGGTCTGTTAGAGTTGCTCTAACACGGTAGCTGATCGATTCTTTACAAAAACAGGCTTGTACAAGTCTACCAACCAAGCACACAGGCAGGTGGGTGCTTTTGACGAAGTCAAAGCTAGCTAGCTATGCACGTGTAGCAAACCACCGCCGGATACTTGATTGATATGATCTCGCCGAGAACACGAGCACGCGAGGACACGAGACGCCGATGGATGGCAACAGGAGCGTGTCGCTCCTGGGATTTTTATTCCTTTGATCTGAGTTTCGGTACAAGATTACAGGGGATACTACAATATACTCCTATATAGGAGCTAAACCAAACAGCCTACTCCTACACGTACACCTGATTGACTCTAGTCTGACCCGGACTTAGACATTGTGGTTATTTCCAACAGAATAAAGCAGAATTAATAAATCGGGACGGAGCACTACCGGAATCGCCCCCTATGCCGGCATAGGGCCGTCGGCAACATATGCGTCGGCACAGCCAGGGAGGCCGTCGGCATAGAAAAGCCGTCGGCATATATGATACACCGACGGGGGCCGTACATCTATGCCGATGGCCCGGGCCGTCGGCAACTATCATGCTTAACGGCGGCGGCCGTCAAGTCTGCCCAACGAATGGTCGCCACGTGGCACCACTATGCCGACAGCCTGGCCGTCGGCATAGTGGTGCCACGTGGCGACCAGCCGCTGCTCTAGGACCAGGGCTATGCCGACGGCCTGGCCGTCGGCATAATTTGAAACTAAGCCGACGGCCAGGCCGTCGGCATAGTCCTTCATACAGAGCTCCCAGTAGCCGACACGTGGGGCCTATGCCGACGGCCAAGCCGTCGGCACAGTTTTAAACTAAGCCGACGGCTAGGCCGTCGGCATAGGCGCCACGTGTTGGCTACTGGGAGCTCACGCTAGCCCTATGCCGACGGCCTAGCCGTCAGCATAGTTTGCATTTGTTTTTTTTTCTTTTTTCTGTTTTTTTTTCAAATCAATTCAATTCAAATAACAGCACATATCAGCAGATATATATGATGGGATAGACATATAAAACACAACGGGATATCATCCGGCACCATCACAACAATATATGCATAAGCATCATCACACACAAGTCTCTAAATGAACATCATCACAACCAACATAAGCATAAGCACACAAGTCATCTAAAGAAGCACACAAGTCATCTAAATGATCATCACCACACACAAGTCATCTCCAGCATCATCACCACACACAAGGATCATCGAGCACCACGGAGGTCGTCACCGCCAAGACGGCCGAAGCCCAGGTCGTCACTGCTAGCGGCAGCGCTACCGCCAAGACCGCCTCCACCTCTGCCTCCGCCTCCGTGGATCGGAGTGGTCGGGCTCCGTGACTCGGGAGTGCTGCGAAGACCACCGCCAACGGTAGATCCACCTGTTCCCTGGATGTTGAAAAGACATATTAACGGGATATATGACTGTGTTGAAAGGCATGACATGCTTTGGTGAATAGATTGGGGATGAACTAACCGGCGAGGGGCCAGCGTTCTGTGTCACAAACTCCTCAAAGCTTATCAGCACTGGTTGTGCTGGAGGGCATTGTGCTGGAGGTAACCCCACAAACCTTTTAGCCGCCATATCCTGAAAAGCCTGCTGCATCTGGCTATCCCTCTGCACTTGGTGTTCATAAAGCCTCTGATGCCACGCAGCGATCTCCTGGCGTGTGTACTCCAGGTAGGCCTACGGTATGACATGATGGAACTCATAAAACTACTAAATGCGGAAAATAAAGTGAGCAATGAAGATAAGAGGGAAAATACTTACAGATTGTTGCTCCTGAAAGAGGGACTGTGAACTGGTCACTGGCTGGCTCGTGCGCTGGGTCAGGCTCGGGTCGATCCGACGAAGCTGTGTGTAGGAGATACTAGGAGTGATCACAGCATCGAGAACCGCCTCCCGACCGTGCTCCTTGGGCCCCATGCTCACCACCGCCATGTCGTCCAGAGGCGCCGCAATGGGGTCAGGTGTGTCAGGATGCAACTTCAGATACGCTTCGGAGTAGGCCTGCTTCCTCCCCGCGGTATGCTTGCCGTAGTACTGGGGCTCGCCAGGCTTGGAGTCCTTCCGCGTATGGGCGATCTCCCACGCCTGCATGTCTGAGAGCGGCCGCTTCAGTTTCTCCTCCTGCACCACCAAACAGAGGTTAGTCATACATAAGAAAGTGATGGTAAATAGAAGAAGAAGAATGTTTAATGGGGTTAGTCATACATTAACTGCCTTGTGGAGATAGTGGTTTCGGTTTCCCTGAGCATGTACTCCCTCCTTCCCTCGGTTAGCCTTATTTTTGATTCTCATAGCCGCCCAGGCTCCAGTCGGGTCACACCAATGATCCACCAATGCCGCCCAGGACTCATCTTTTCCATAACACCAATTTGGACACACCTACATAATAAAAGCATAATGGCATGTAGGTGTGTCCAAATTGGTGTTATGGAAGCATAAAGCATAAAGCATAAAGCACCACAAGGTAATGAAAGCATAATGAAAGCATAATATATGAAAGCATAATGAAAAATCTTTTATACTTACCGCCAAGAACTCGGGCCTCTCCAAGGTAATGCCCATCCTCCGCGCTTCTTCCTTGGTCATCTTCACACCAAGAATGTCGTGGTAGTATGTGGAGATGGCCACATAGCGCACCTCGTACTGCATCTGGCGGGCCTTCTTCTTGCATTGGCGCAGCACGATCTGGTCTGCTCTAGCCCTGTGCTCCGGAAGAACTCGATAGAATTTCTACAATCATGCATGAAAACAAGAATGGAAGAAGCCATGAGTTAAATCATTTTCATGAAACTAGAATGGACTTGTTCTTCTGAAGAGAACTCACCCAGAAAGTAGTGATCACGGCCTTGGCATGGGTCTCATGGTCCGCGTGGCGGGCCGCTTCCCAGTGGTCCCAGCTCGTGGCCAAAACCCGACGGTCCGGCTGCCTGACTGGATCCGGACAGTACAACCCCGGCCAGTATAACTTCAGCAAGACGGTGATGAGGCCGTTGGGAATACGGACCCCTTGAGAATATATCCAGTTGCTGCAAAAGAATGAACTATTAGCATGTGACAAGCAAAATAAATAACAACCAGAATAAGCATGTGACAAGCAAAATAATGAACCACTTACTCTTTTCCCGTGGGCTCAATGAGCCACTTCTGCTCCTCAGTAGCCGGAACCTGCTTTGGTAGCTTTGCGTTACCACGCAGCCACCCCTTATTGTTAACCCCCTTCTCGTCACCACCATCATCCCTGCCACCACCCTTCTCCTCGCCTGCCTCCCCCTCCCCAACCTCCTCCTCCTCCTCCTCCTCCTCCTCCTCCACCACCACCACCACCACCACCTCCACCTCCTCCTCCTCCTCCCTAGAGTGTACCTCACTAGAGGAGGGTACCTCACTAGAGGAGGGCCTCGAAGACAACACCCCTAAGTCGGTGAGGGTGCGCTCTTTCTGGCCGCGACCCCCTGTAGTGGCTCTCCCGCCAGCACCTCGTCCTCTAGAGGCTCTCCCCCCGCCCCCTCCTCCTCTAGGGGCACCTCTCCCTCGACCTCCCTATGAGGAGTCATCGTCAAGTAGCTGAGGGGGAGGATTACGTGCTCGACCACTCCGACTAGGCATGTCGACGACCTTGCGTAGGAAACCCATGCCGTCGGCCTTCCCCTTGCCCATGTTCCACGAACCTACATTGAAAAGAGAAGAAGCAATTAGTAAATTAATGAAATGAAGGAAAAGGCATGATAATAAACACATTAATAAAAAGGCATAAAAAGGCATATTCCTAAACTATAGAAAAAAATACTTGAAACGTACATCTGCTAGAACCCATATGAATCATCGCTGTTGTAACCTCTTTCTCGGCCCGTCTCATCATCACTATCAATCATATCATCTTCGTTGTCCGACGGTGGTGGAGGCTCTTCCTCGTCGTCAGCGTCTTCGTTTAACTTTTCTAGCATAAGTATGTCATTTTCATTGACAATGGTCTCACCATCATTCCGTGCATCGTCGACGTTTGGGTCCACATCATCATCACCCAATGGTCTAGCGTCATCGTTTCTAACCACATCATCATCATCATCATCAGGTTGCTCTTGATAGAACACTCCCTCGTATGTCATGGGGTTAATGTTGTAGTAATCGTCTTCATTCGGGTCTGGTAGCTTACCATGTGGCGACACCTTGAACACAACTTCCCAACCCTTTAGATACACTTTTTGGCATGGGTAAGGCAGATAATATACTTGTGTAGCTAGGGTAGCCGCAAAGAAGAGATCGGCTCCGGCATAGACGGTTGATGGTTTAACTTCGACCAAACCAATGGAAGGCGTGTGTTTTACCCCCTCCCGCGGATCGAACCATCGGCATTTGAACACAGGCAGACTTAGGGTCTCACGCCCCTGGCGGAATTGAACCTCGTATATATTTTGTACCCTTCCGTAGTAGTCTACTGAATTTTAACCGGGGGTGTACACTCCAGTATTTATAGTTTTGGGATCGGGGCGGCTGTTTTGGTGCTCCTCTATATGGAAGCGATACCCATTCACATCATACTTTTTACATGTCATGACGGCAGGGTCAAAACCCATGGAAACCCATCTCAATTCATCATCCATAGATATGTTCGGATCTCTTCCCTACAAGTATAATGGAAATTGTTGCGTGCATTAGTTCGGTTAACTAATAAATGTTGAAGTAGGTATTTAATAGGGGAGTGTGGAAAATTACTTTCTCCATGAACCAAGCAACAAAATTTTTACGTCCAGGGTTTCCATGACGGAGAAGAGTAAGTGCCTCCGCCTCAGTAGGAGGATTCACTCCCGTCCATTCCTCTTGAACGAAATCACTAAAAAAGATAAGCGGTGTTAGACCGGGACTAAGTGAACATGAAACATGATGATGTGGAAGACATAAAGGAATGGTGTAGTGGTATTACATCATCCACACTTCCTCAACTTCCTTGATGTTGTGCAAGATATAGAACATGAGGTCCTCCCACTCTTGTCGTGGCATGTTATAAGATTTCGGGGCCCCAGCCCTCCCACCTTGCGCGTTGAATAGATCGAGCTTGGGTTGATACTTGGGCTCTTCTATATTGTATCGAGGCACCTTGTTATGCAGATGGGGAACGTGGTCTGGATAGTATGATGTCCTGAGGTCTGACACCTTCTCCAGGATAACTGCCTCAGCTATGGAAGCTTCAATCTTAGCTTTGTTTCCACATTTTTGTCGGAAATGCTTGTTCTGCCTCTCAGGGCCGTACTGCCAGCGATTCTGCACAGGCCCCCCCAACAATACCTCGTTCGCGAGGTGCAGAATGAGATGTGTCATCGGAGTAAAGAAGCCTGGCGGAAAGATCTTCTCTAGCTTGACTATCAACTCCGGTGCCTTCTTATGCAATTTTTCAATCACCTCTTTACTTACTTCTTTAGCACAGAGCGTGCGGAAGAAATGGCTAAGCTCGGCAAGCACTCGCCAGACATGCTCGGGGACATAGCCTCGAACCATCACCGGCATTATCCGCTCAATCCATACATGGTAGTCATGACTCTTAAGGCCAGTCACTTTGCCCGTTGAAAGATTGACTCCCTTACTTATATTCGATGCATAACCATCGGTGAACTTCAAAATTTGTTTCAGCCAGATAAGTACTTCTTTTTTTCTGGCGGTTTAAGGACAAAGTCAGCATCTGGCTTGAACCAGTTTTTTCGACCGCCTGTTGGAGGCTTCATGTTCAGGCGTGGTCTATCACAAATTCTCTGTTGATCGTCTCTAGCTTTTACGTTATCCTTCGTCTTATCAGGAATGTTGAGGATCGTGTGGAAAAGGGACTCTGCCACATTCTTTTCGGTGTGCATCACATCAATATTGTAAGGAAGTTTGAGGTCCTTGAAATAGGGAAGCTGCGAGAAGGGGGTAATGTGCGTCCAGTTGTGCGTCTCACCATATCCCTCGAAGCCTTTGGCTTTGGCTTTGCCTTTGCCTTTGACTTTAAGCTTGAGAGCTTTTAGCTGAGCAAGAACATCTGCCCCCGAAAATGTTGGAATCTCGGTTACTTCATGAACAACCCGGCCTTTCGTGAAGTTCTTCTTGTCTTCCTTGTCTGGATGGTCTGGAGGGAGGAACTGTCGATGCAGGTCAAAGGCTACATACTTGCTACCCTTACTCAGCCAAATCATTCGCAGAGCCTCCATGCACACTGGGCATGGCATCTTACCACTTGTACACCATCTGCAGAATAGAGCATAGCCGGGAAAGTCATGCATGCAATAGTGCAACCAAACTTTCATCAAGAAATTTCTCTGCAGATCCCGGTCGTATGTCAACCTTGAAAAGTACCAAGAATGGTGCAAAGCATCCACAAGCGGCTGCATAAACACACCCAATTGCTTCCCCGGGTAGTCAGGCCCCGGAATGATGAGCGACAAGAACATGGTCTTCCGTTGCATTAGGGCGCCGGGAGGAAGATTGAGCGGAATTACAAACATAGGCCAGCAGCTATATGGATTGGACGACATACCATATGGATTCAACCCATCACCTGATATGGCTATTCTGACATTCCCAGCCTCGGCTGCTTCCTCGGGGTATTCTTCATCGAATGACTTCCATGCTTCCCCTCCCGATGGATGTACGATTTTTTTTGGATTGTACCTTATACCTTCCTTGTGCCACTTCATCATTTTGGCAGACTCCTTCGTGATGAAAAGGCGCTGCAGTCTTTTTATAAAATCAAGATACCGAAGAACCTTAACAGGGATGGTTAGCTGCTTTTTCTCACCATCCTCACCGACCACCTCAATGTACCGAGACGAACTGCACTTCCTACAGTACTTGTCATCCGCATACTCGTGCCTAAACAAAAGGCAATTCTTCGGGCAAACATCTATTTTCTCATAATCCATAAAGAGTGCCTTCATGATTTTCTTTGTATCGTACATGCTTTTCGACAGTTCATGACCCTCAGGGAGGCTGTTAGCCCATACTCCCAGGAATGCTTCGAAGCATTTCTGGCTACAGCCGTACTCAGCCTTGACTACAATCAGTTGCGAGATGGCATCCAGCTAAGATATTTTCGCACCCGCATAAAGAGGTTTCTTCGACGAGGCCAAGACCTCCAAGAAGGCCTTTGCGGTTGACTCCGGCTCCTCCGGTTCATTCTCTGAAGGTGTCGCATTTGCCGTTTCTGCAACAATGACATCATCTAGCATGTCCCTGACCCCGTCGTCCTCATATCCATCGATGCATTGTCGCATCACCTCCTCTCTACCACGGTCCTGCTCGGCTATGTTTATCGGCGGCATGTCAAAGTTTGGCATATATCCGTGCGTGCGAAGGTGCTCACTCATGTCCGTCTGATTTCTACGGTGACGTCTGGCACATCTCACACAGGGGCATGGTGGGATAATTCTCATTGGACGACGGAATATCTCCTTCAAATACACATCGGTTTTCGCGATCCACTCTGATGTTACTCGATTCCGACGGATAAAACCACTGTACATCCACTGATTATCTGCCATCCTCTGCTTTTTTGCAACCCACACAACATAATTAAGGATTCACTTAAATTAATGGCATCAAATTTTCAGTTTCTACTGCGTTTAATCCACCTACATCTCTAATAGGTAAAGATGGGTCCTAATCCCACCCGAGGATGTGTAGATTGAGTACGTTCTCCATTCTACCCCGTTCCGAGACAAAATTTCGGCAGCACCTCCCCGCTGTTCTCCAGATACACGTCTCGGCAAATAGCCGAGAGAATGTGCTCCGGAGAACAATGGGGAGGCGCCACCGAAATCCTGTCTCGGAACGGGGTAGAACATGGAGAACATACCCAATCTACACATCCTCGGGCTGTCCGTGGAAAACGCTGGACAATCCGAAAGAGCTGCGGTGATAAATATGCAACTGAATGCATATTTATCCATGCAACCCTTTTGGACGGGAGACGCCTAGGTTACGTCAGTTGACTTGAGAATGAAATCTAGTGATATGAAAAAATGGAGGAGATGGACTTGTAGCTCACCCTCGACTGTAGTGGAAGTAGTCGAACAGCAGAGGGATGCTCAGGGGGACCAACGCGTCGTACAACGGACACTCCGATGAAATGCGACACCACAAAGCCTGCAAATTCCATCGCGACAAAAAATTAGAACATCACAACTCATAGAACATCACAATATCATCATCATCGTCTAACAATCATCGAATCATAAAAAAACATCAACATCATCTAAAAATTATCGAAGCATAAAAAAACACCATCATCTATCATCAACATCATCATCTACCAATCATCTATCATCTATCATCATCATCATCTACCAATCATCTATCATCTATCATCATCATCATCTCAAAATCATCGAAGCATAAAAATCATCATTATCACTTCTCATCTAACAATCATCATCATCATCTCAAAACAAATCTGTATGAACAAGTTATCTATCTAACTACCATCTATGTGTCTAACTATCACATTTAGCCCTCTTATCCTCTGCAAAATCATGAAAAAACAAAAAAAATCTGGGCAGGGAGCCGGACCTAACAGAGAGGAGGTCGAGGCGGCGGCGGGGTCGCTGCGTTGGGGGGGGACGAGATCGGAGCGGGGCGGCGGCCAGGGCGGGGACGAGGTCGAGCCGGGGCGGGGGCGTCGGCCGGGGCGGAGACGAGGTCGGGGCGGGGACGAGGTCAGGGCGGGGAGGGGCGTCGGCCAGGGCGGAGACGAGGGCGGGGCGGGGCGTCGGCCGGGCCGGGGACGAGGTCGGGGCGAGTGGGTGGAGCGGCGGCACGGCGCGGGTGGGTGGGTGGGGACGGGGCGGGTAGGGCGGAGCGGCGCGGGTGGGTGGGGACGGGGCGGGTAGGGTGGAGCGACGGCGCGGCGCGGGTGGGTGGAGATGGCGGCGGCCGGTGGCGGGGCGAGCGGCTAGGGGGGCGTCGACGGCGCGGAGAGGGTGGCGGCGGCGGTTGGGTGTCGAGGAGATCGAGGGCGGCGGCGGTTGGGTGTCGAGGAGGTCGAGGAGAGAAACGAGTGGAGGAGGAGGGCCGGGGTGACGAGGATAAGGTGGCCCTATGACGACGGCCAGGCCGTCGGCATATGAGTGGTCCCACCTGACAGAGAGAGGGCGCACGAGTGGATAAGGGTGGCTCTATGCCGAAGGCTAGGCCATCGGCATTGAGAGGAGGCCTATGCCGACGGCTATGCCGTAGGCATAGATGGCAACTACTTTTTAAAAAAAAATAGTCCCACCTCGCCAAGGGAAAAGCAATTAGACATGTTTAAATAGTTCACTAATCCATACTTTATAAGCTTCGGTATTCATTAGACTTATATGAAGAAAATGGACAGTTGTTGTGAACTTTTCAGTGCTCCGTGTAGACCCGACGCGTCCGTTTCCCCCCTCCAGGTGCCGGCGGCGACGCCGTCAGGGGGGCCATGCACCGGAGACGCGTCCCGCCTCTTCGGACATGCCACCACACCACCCCGCATGTATGAGGGCCGGGTACGACGCTCCGGTGGCATTGCTACCCCCCAGGGCCCCCGTCCCGCCTAACCCTGGAGCGGTTGACCACGAGATCTAGCCCTTTGACTTCCCATGGACGGGCTTTGACCAGTGGACCTCTCCACTCGGTTGTGTCAGTTCGGCCCATAGGGACACCCGGGAGCAACATCCGGGCCAAACCCACAGCCAGATCCACTCCGTGTAGACCCGACGCGTCCGTTTCCCCCCTCTAGGTGCCGGCAGCGGTGCCGTCTGTGAGGGGGGCCACACACCGGAGACGCATCCCGCCTCTTCGGACATGCCACCACACCACCCCGCATGTATGAGGGCCGGGTACGACGCTCCGGTGGCATTGCTACCCCCCAGGGCCCCCGTCCCGCCTAAACCTGGAGCGGTTGACCACGAGATCTAGCCCTTTGACTTCCGATGAACGGGCTTTGACCAGTGGACCTCTCCACTCGGTTGTGTCAGTTCGGCACATAGGGACACCCGGGAGCAACATCCGGGCCAAACCCACAGCTACATCCACTCCGTGTAGACCCGACGCGTCCGTTTTCCCCCTCCAGGTGCCGGCGGTGGCGCCGTCCGTGAGGGGGGCCATGCACCGGAGACGCGTCCCGCCTCTTCGGACATGCCACCACACCACCCCGCATGTATGAGGGCCGGGTACGGCGCTCCGGTGGCATTGCTACCCCCAGGGCCCCTGTCCTGCCTAACCCTGAAGCGGTTGACCACGAGATCTAGCTCTTTGACTTCCCACGGACGGGCTTTGACAAGTGGACCTCTCCACTCGGTTGTGTCAGTTCGGCCCATAGGGACACCCGGGAGCAACATCCGGGCCATACCCACCGCTAGATCCACTCCGTGTAGACCCGACGCGTCCGTTTCCCCCCCCCCCCCTCCAGGTGCCGGCGGTGGCGCCGTCCGTGAGGGGGGCCACGCACCGGAGACGCATCCCGCCTCTTCGGACATGCCACCACACCACCCCGCATGTATGAGGGCCGGGTACGATGCTCCGGTGGCATTGCTACCCCCAGGGCCCCCGTCCCGCCTAACCCTGGAGCGGTTGACCACGAGATCTAGCCCTTTGACTTCCCACGGACGGGCTTTGACCAGTGGACCTCTCCACTCGGTTGTGTCAGTTCGGCCCATAGGGACACCCGGGAGCAACATCCGGGCCAAACCCACAGCTAGATCCACTCCGTGTAGACCCGACGTGTCCGTTTCCCCCCTCCAGGTGCCGGCGGCGGCGCCGTCTGTGAGGGGGGCCACGCACCGGAGACGTGTCCCGCCTCTTCGGACATGCCACCACACCACCCCGCATGTATGAGGGCCGGGGACGACGCTCCGGTGGCATTGCTACCCCCCAGGGCCCCCGTCCCGCCTAACCCTGGAGCGGTTGACCACGAGATCTAGCCCTTTGACTTCCCATGGACGGGCTTTGACCAGTGGACCTCCCCACCAGGTTGTGTTACGTCAGCCCATAGGAACAATTGGGAGCAACATCCGGGCTAGACCCACAGCAAGATCCCCTCCGTGTAGACCCGACGCGTCCGTTTCCCCCCTCCAGGTGCCAGCGGCGGCGCCGTCCGTGAGGGGGGCCACGCACCGGAGACGCGTCCCGCCTCTTCGGACATGCCACCACACCACCCCGCATGTATGAGGGCCCGGTGCGACGCTCCGGTGGCATTGCTACCCCCAGTGCCCCCGTCCCACCTAACCCTGGAGCGGTTGACCACGAGATATAGCCCTTTGACTTCCCACGGACGGGCTTTGACCAGTCGATCTCCCCACCAGGTTGTGTTACGTAAGCCCATAGGAACAATTGGGAGCAACATCCAGGCCAGACCCATAGCAAGATCCCCTCCGTGTAGACCCGACGCGTCCGTTTCCCCCCTCCAGGTGCCGGCGGTGGCGCCGTCCGTGAGGGGGGCCACGCACCGGAGACGCGTCCTGCCTCTTCGGACATGCCACCACACCACCCCGCATGTATGAGGGCCCGGCGCGACGCTCCGGTGGCATTGCTACCCCCCAGTGCCCCCGTCCCGCCTAACCCTGTAGCATTTGACCACGGGATCTAGCCCTTTGACTTTGCACAGACGGGCTTTGACCAGTGGACCTCCCCACCCGGTTGTGTTACATCAGCCCATAGGAACACTTTGGAGCAACATCCGGGCCAGACCCACAGCAAGATCCCCTCCGTGTAGACCCCACGCGTCCGTTTCCCCCCTCCAGGTGCCGGCGGCAGCGCCGTCCGTGAGGGGGGGCACACCCCGGAGCCCCAAGACGGGCGTCTACGCATGCATGAACACTTTCACATATGCATCGGGACCCGTGCGATGTTTCGGTGACATAGCTACACCCCGAATCCCCCCACCAACCAGAATTCCTTCCGTGTCGACCGTTTCCCCCCTCCGTGAGACGGTGATAGCGACGTTCGTAACGGGGGGCAATCGATATACCATCGGGTATGTTTTTTTATGCAAAAGCAAAAACTAAAATAAAGTAAAAATAACAAAACAAAGTAAAAAAAATAAAGTAAAATACACGTATGCCGACGGCAAGGCCGTCGGCATATCTGTGCACACACGCAGGTTGTCCCACGGATCGATGACGTGGCCTGGCACACGGATCGATGACGTAGCGAAGAGGCCTATGCCGACGGCTGCGCCGTAGGCATACCTCTGCCACAGATAAAATAAAAAATTAAGTAAACTAAACATATGCCGACGGCAAGGCCGTCGGCATATTTGTGCACACGGATCGATGACGTGGTGTCGCACACGGATCGTTGACGTGGCAGAGGGGCCTATGCCGACGGCTATGCCGTAGGCATACATCTGCCACAGATATGCCGACGGCCGCCGTTACCGCCCGTCGGCGTAGGATAAACGCCGTCAAATGATCAGCACTGACCGGGGTGGTGGGCCCGGGCTAAGCCGACGGGCCCCGTAGGCGTATCTCGGGCGGTCCCGACGGCCTCGTCTATGCCGACGGCCCCGTCGGCATAGATGTATGTATGCCGACGGCTTTTCTGCGCATACGGCCTACCCTTGGCCGTCGGCATAGGTCCGGCGATGCCGACGGGGGCCGTCGGCATAGATTTGGCCGTCGGCAACCCCAGTTTTTCTGGTAGTGGAGGTAGTAGTCCATTATGCTCTTATTTGTGTTGGTTGATTATCTCCTACCTATTTTTTGTCTGAAACAAGACACATCAGTACTGCTCAACTTTGGAAGCAAGTACGTGTACTGACATTACTAGCAATAGCATGCACCGCCGCTTAAGCACGCGGCGTCTGACAGTGGCACTGACTAAACTGAACTAATAACAGGCTAAATTAGTGATAACATCAGCTTTATTAGGTAGGTTTGTGGGCGAGCAGATGATGCATACGCGGAGCATGCATCTCGTAAAGCTAAGATTCTGCACGCTGGTCTATTCGGATTATTCTTGTGCAATTATTCCGTTCCGTTCCGTCCGTCCGTCCGTCTAGAGAAGAAGAAAAACGCACGGTAGCTCGTGCTGCCACAGGAATGGAATCATCTTAACAGTGCTTGCGAGTATTTTTATTTTTTATCATGCTCGGAGTAGCACAAATTAGTCGGGGAGAAACTGCTAGAGAAAACAGTATATTAAAAACCAGGTTTGATATTTAATTACCATGCAACTGAAAACAATTGCTTTTGAAATGAACTGAAAAACAAATTTTGGCGGACTTCCATTTAACCTTCACGCGTGCTTTGTCTGACTGATGTGCGTGCATGCAGAGTGCAATGGAGACGGTTCAGAGTGGAGTTAATGCAGTCGCCGGAGCCGTATCTGTACGTGGTAGGGTTCCCCGTCCAACCGTGACTGACGAGGGGGGGCTGGCTGGCTGGCTGGCTTGCTCGCTGTACCTCGACGGCGACGGTGGGCCGGCCGTTTCGGTGGCGGTTGGCCGTCCAGATCGGCCGGTCAGACCCAGCGAGCGTGATATTAAGACAACCTGACGTCCTGACCAGACCAGACCAGAGCAGACATGGCCGGGCAGCAGCGTCCATTATTCGGGGCGGGCTACGTATACATAAAGCCAAAGAACAAAACCTACTGTATATACGTACGCACTCCTGAGTCAAATATACACACACGCAAAATCCCGCAAAAAAACAGAAAAGAAACTAAGAACAGCGTCTCGTAGTAGTACGTAAATTGTACCAGTATACAGGTACGTGTTGAGCATGCATGCAGGGTTTCGAGAAGGTAAGGAATATTAATGGCGGCGTCCGCTGATTGCCGGCGTGTCTCCATCTCTTCTCATCGCGGCGTGCCAGGGAGAGAGATGTATGGCGTACAGCTGCACCTGCACGCCATCTATAAATACCGCCAGCCCACCGCCGGGCCGGCCCATCCCTCTCCGTCCTTCCACGCCACACACCGCGCCATCGCTCGCTCACACCTCACAGGGCGCCAGACGGGTGCGAGGCGGCCACATACCCCACACCCCCACGCCGCGCCGCGCGGCCATGGAGCGTCGCCGGAGCCGCTCTCCGTCGGTGGCCGCCACCGGAGCCCTTCTCTGTAAGCAGAAAATCGACCCATCCTATAGTAGCCATAGAAGAGATCATTTATTGCCCATCAGCTAACCACGCTGGCTCACTTCAATTCTCGCTCTCTGTTTCTCTTCCCGGGCATACAATCATTGATTGCTCTCTGTCTCTCTGATGAACTCTAGGCCTGGCGGTGCTGCTGGTCGGGGCGCTGCTGCCCGCTGCCTCGGCCGCGTCGGCGGACGGCTGCCCTGCCGGCGGCGAGCGGGCGAGCAAGCAGCAGGGGAGGAGTGGTCGTCACCATCGGAAGCATGCGGCGGAGCAGCTGTGGGTGTTCGGGGACTCGTACGCGGACACGGGCAACCTGGGGAACCTGGGGCGGGAGCTCACCCACGCCTGGTACGACCCCTACGGCAAGACCTTCCCGCGCCGCCCCGCCGGCCGCTTCTCCGACGGCCGCGTCCTCACCGACTTCGTCGGTAAGCCCATGCACCACACTCTGCTCCTCCTTTGCTAGTCCTAGTCTTCGCTGTTAATCACGACTAGTAGCACGGCGGCGCGCCACCAACGCTCGCCGGAGAAGACGTAGCACGGCGGTGCAGTGGTGGGAGTAAATGCATGGGCGTACGCAGTTGGTCGTTGGGTCGTCATCATCATCCAAGAGGAAGGGAAGCGAAGGTCCGTCCGTCCAATAGATAGATAGAGATAGATAGTTGGCCGAATTGAAGCTGTGGATGGATGGATGAGCAATTCGCTCACGCATTCATTGATTGATAGGCTGCCGGCCGGCCGGCCGGTCGTGTTCAATTCCTTGGGTGGACGACATTCGTTGAGTTCTACCAGTAGTACATGGCCGGTAACTAATCCTCTTGCGGTTTTTCTTCTTCTTTTCCTTGTGAGTGCAACATGATCACCTACCCTCCTGCATCCGGCCGGCCATCCGGCTAGATGCATGCGTTGCATGTCGCCGGCAAAATGGCCGGCGGGCGGCCGGGTCACACGCCGGCCGGCGCCATTCCCTGTTCCACGCATCTGTGCCTCTGTGCCCACGCAGACACACATGGAGGATGCATGCATGGAACTAATAACTTCCGTCCACGCGCGCACATGCACCTGCGCGTACGCCCAACCTCGTGAATCTGGACTAGTTCCTTCACCCACTACTCTTGACACGACATGGGAGTACTGCACATACACCACAGGCTTATTACACCATATGATAGAAGTAGTCTCTCTGTTGTGGTCTCTGTTCAATCAAAAGGCTAATAGCATGGACAGATCGACGCCATCCAGTGCAACTCTAGTCTTCCGGTCAGAGTCCCAGCGAAGGATGGACGAGCCATGTGTGTCGGCTTGTCCGAAGCGCCGGCAGGTCCTCTCACCATCAGACCGACATTTTTGTTGCCAAGCAGCTAAAGCTACGACGACGTAGGGGTGGTGATGCATCACACTCAGCTACACTCAGCTACCACTAACAACTGCATGCTAATTACTCCTACACCTCATCATAATATAAACACAACTATATATAGCGTTGCATCTTCCTCAGGCAATGGACGGCGATGCTCTGTTTCGTCAGGAAATTTAATTTGAATATGTGTACGGTATATATACTAGCAAGCCAGATCTTTCTCGTACTGACTACGTGCTGCCATGTGCGCCATGCACATTATTATTTAGTTTTTTTTATTTATCACCAAAAAAGCCTGAAAAGCTAGTACCAAATCTGAATCTGCTAACCACTAATGCCACAACTTGGTACACTTCCATTCCATGTCAGAGAAAGGGACAGTAAAGATACTCCCACCTCCAGCCACACCCCCGGCATCTTCTCCTTTCCAGCAAAAAATCTACTAGATTAATTAGCTTCTACTCCATCCGTTTCATAATATAAAACGTTTTTTGACACTGCATTAGAGTTAAGAAACGTCTTACACTATGAGACGGAGAGAGTATTACTTTGAAGTTATACTGGCTTGCTAAACGTTAGGTAACATGAAAACAATTTGAGCCGTGAGGCCGTTGGTGGGGACGTTGTGAGGTGGACCAGTAGCCAGTGCCGGCCATGGCTAGGCCGAGCCGTGGATGAGGAGATCCGGCAAGAGTGAGTCCGAAACTTGACGGGTGGATGAGGAGATCCGGCGGGAGTGAGTCCGAAACTTGACGGGTGGATGAGGAGATCCGGCGGGAGTGAGTCCGAAACTTGACGGGTGGATGAGGAGATCCGGCGGGAGTGAGTCCGAAACTTGACGGGTGGATGAGGAGATCCGGCGGGAGTGAGTCTGAAACTTGACGGGTGGATGAGGAGATCCGGCGGGAGTGAGTCCGAAACTTGACGGGTGGATGAGGAGATCCGGCGGGAGTGAGTCCGAAACTTGACGGATGCGGGTCGGGTGTACCGGTTTGTCGCCGTAGCTGTTGATCAGGGTGCGGCTTAGAGGGATGGCTTGGGTGGCGGCTAGAATGGCGATGGGGAAGGTTGAGGGGAGGGCAGAGCGGCCCGTGGCAGAGGGGCCGCTGTAGGAGGAAGTAAATTGTGTGTGTTCTATTTTTGGCCGTTGGATGAAGATCTGGTGGTCCTGATGAAAGTGACCGAGCCAAATGAAATTTTCAGGTGACCGACATATAGGCAAATGGTTATACTACACCAAGTGATCATCACTAATCTATGTTTCAGATGAGTGTTTTGTAGTGTCAGCGACGCAGTGTTTCTACTTAACTATTTTTGTCTGACGCGGCATATGCGTGTGAGTGCAGCTTCGGCGCTGGGGATGCGGACGCCTGTGGCCTACAAGGCGCGGCGGCGGGCCTCGCGGGAGGCCCTCGCGCGCGGCATGAACTTCGCCGTCGGCGGCGCCGGCGTGCTCGACACCGGCAACTTCCAGCGCAACATCAGCGCCCAGATCGACCTCTTCCAGGCCATGCACCGCACCCAGCAGCGGGGCTGCGCCAAGCGGACGGCGCTCGTCGTCGTCTCCGGCAATGACTACGCCTACGCCGCCGACAAGGACAACGGCACGAGCGTACGTGGTCACCGTGCACTAGCCGTCGTTATTTGACAAAGCTGCCCATCCATGACTGACGGAGTTGTACTGCTCTGTGTGTGTTGTGTGCCGTGCAGGCGGCGATCGCGTACATCCCGACAGTGGTGCGGGAGCTCCGGGGGCAGCTCCGGCGGCTGCGCGACGAGGCGGGGATGCGGAGGGTGGTGGTGGCCAACCTGCACCCCATGGGGTGCACGCCGACATTCACCCGCCTGCTCAACTACACCGGCTGCGACCCGCTGGCCAACGCCGGTGCCACCCAGCACAACGCCGCGCTCCGGTCGGTCCTCGCCGCCCTCGACCCCAACAACCGCACCTTCCTCCTCCTGGACGTCCACACCCCCTTCGCCGCCTTCCTCCTCGACGACAACAATGGTGACACTGACAACAAGAAGTTCAAGAGCACGCTGCGGCCCTGCTGTGAGAGCTTCAGGCCGGACGGCTACTGCGGCGAGGAGGACGAGAACGGCACCCGGCAGTACACGCTCTGCAACGACCCCGGCCGCTATTTCTACTGGGACGACGTTCATCCGACGCAGGCCGCCTGGGCCGCCGTCGCGCGCACCTTCAGGGCCGCCGTCAAGAGCTTTCTCTCCACCTGACCTGACATGAAACCAAGATGGCCATATATGCATGGTTCATTTGGATGCATCGCAGCAGTCAGGACTTGAAAGGTAGTAGCAACTGACCAACTGAAGTTTTCTTTGCTGTTACAGTTACCACCAAAAATGCTAAACGTACGGGTTGTTACATGAGCTTTACGGGGACCCTTTCCTCTAATTCGCTCCGCCCCCCTTGATTTTCAGGTCGATGGGCCCCCACCCTTCCCTTAATCCAATGATAATTTGCCAGCTTAAACCTGCCCCGTAAAAGCCTGTAAGGGTCCGTCGCTGTAGCATTAGGCTAGTCATAGTGGGTAGTAACTTAGACTAGTAACATATGCATTGGGGTGCGTCATGTTACGGTAACATATTATGTTACCACAAACACCTCTCTCCTCATTAACTCCATGCCACATAAGCATATATGTCTTGGGGTGCGTTATGTTACTACCTAAATTACTCCCACTATGGCTAGCCTTACTGCAGTTACCACATAGTGTATATATTGGATGATTTATTGAAAACATCAATTTTTCTCCTTATCCGTGTCTGGGTGGCTAAGAGGCTCACATTCTCCTTACCTGCGTCAAGCATATGATATTCGTTGTCAATTTGTCATGGTCGAAAAATCAAGTCTTTCATCGCACCTAATTCCCTTGCATCGCAGAAATGCAGAGATAGCCCAAGATGACAAAATTTCAATCAAAGTGGCGTCAATTCCACACACAACATCACTTTTTCTCCTTATCCGCGTCCGGGTGGCTAAGAGGCTCAAATTCTCCTTACCTGCGTCAAGCATATGAAATTTGTTGTCAATTTGTCATGGTCGAAAAATCTAATCTTTCATCGCACCTAATTCCCTTGCATAGCAGAAATGCAGAGATAAACCAAGATGACAAAATTTCAATCAAAGTGGCGTCAATTCCACCCCCCCCCCCCCCCCTTTCAAACAAGTACATGTGCAACCTGACTTGTTTTCAAAAAAAGAAACAAGTCACCCTATTTTTGTTTGAAATGAGAAACAAGTCTCCCTTACATTTTAATCATCTCGCAGTCTAAGTTGTGTACATTTGTTGATGCATCAATGATAATTGATAACCACCTTGACATATTCATTTGCAACCTCTTTCTTTGGCCCATCAAGCCAGATATAAAAAAATGCAATATCAAATCACAATTTCAAAATGTATGTTGCCCCTCACCAATGAGCTAAAAGCCTACGTCCTGCTTTGAGTTGTATTGCTTGAGTATCGATTACAAGGGAGTGGATTCGCTCGACCTAGCTACCGATCAATTGATTCTTGTCCTTCACCCACCGTCGGGTCTCGCCTTTATATACACAGGTCAAGGCCCGGCGGCTTACAAGAGTCCAGGTCGGGTCATATAACGTAACCGACTCTGGTTCTAAGTCACCTTGCCTTACTAAGCAAGTTGCCATCGGGCGGCTCACACCTTCGGGTCTTGAGTCGCCTCCGGGTCTTGGGCCTTCAACAGGCCCTCTTGTAAGTTGCCTTCGGTCTTCGTATCTTATCTTCTTGGGCCCATTAGGCCTTTGTTTATGAATCGCCAACAGTGTAACCCGGCCCCTCCTGGGCGGGTCACACCGCGGGGTTATATCCCCAACACAGGGGCTCACTCGGAGGCTGGATCCTATTTGGCGCCCTCAGCGCCGAATACAGCGTTAACCGTACAGGACGCACACCCCCCATGCGCAACGGGCCAGCCCACATTCCCTTTTTTTTTTAAACTGATGCAAAAAAATCAACTGCGGGGACGAGGTTTCGAACCCTCGCCCTAGCGGTTAAGTGTGCCACGCTATAACCACCGCGCCACGCGCCATTGTGCGATCAAGTTCATTTTCTTAACGCTTTTCTTCTTTCCTTTTGTTCTTTTTCTAATCCGATTCACTGGATTTCACGAACAATTTTTCAACTTTAACGAACCTTTCCAAAATTGGGTGAACTGTTTTTTTAGTTCGATTAACTTTTTTCAAATCCGATGAACTTTTTTCCAAATTCGTTGAACTTTTGTTCAAATCCGATGAACTTTTTTTCAAATCTGCTGAACTTTTCAAATTCAATGAACTTTTTTTCAAATTTGATGAACTTTTTTTGAAATCCGTTGAACTTTTTTTCAAATCCGATGAACTTTTCTCTTTTTTGTGTTCAAAATTGATGAACTTTCGGAAATTTGTGAACTGTTTTTAAGATCGTAAATTTCAGATTCATGTGTTTTCAGTTTTGTGAACGAAAGGACGAACAGCAAAAAAAAACGAACGAAGGAAACGTGAGCGAGCGATCGAAGCGGAGAAAGGACGAGAGCGTGCTAGCTGGGCCGGCCCATTCGAGGCTGCGCGCGAGCGCCCGCTAAGCGAACGGGCGCATAAGGCGCCGGAGAGGAGGTCTCCACTCGGAGGATTATCAATAGTTGGGGTGTTGGGGGGGGGGGGGGGGGGCGTATTTTGGGTGCCTTGTGCGAGCTGACGAGCTCACAACTCGCACATGGTCATTCCCAGCCCTACTAACATGGGGCGACTATACCTCACTTCATGCGAGTGCTCGCTCGCCCTTGCTGAAGTTGTTGCACCTGCACTGTAGCTACTAATTTGTCCCGTTTTCATCTATATTTTTTTAATTGGGTTTCATTAAATCAAGTTCGCTGGTTTGCTCGTCTCGCTTAGTGGATTGGTTGCTGAATGCTTTGGTCCGATTTGTTCCAGTTTTTTTCTTCCTTTTTCCTTTTTTTCTTTCTTTTTTTCCCTTCTCTTTACGGTTTTCTTGTTTCTATGTTCTCTTTGAATTTTCATCGAAATTCTTTGTTTCTTTCTCCATTTTCACCAGTTTTTCATTTTTATTTGTTTTTTTTCTCGTTTTCGGTTCTTTCTTCTTTTGTTTGTTTCTTTCTTCTGTTTTATTATATTTCTTTCTTAGCATTTAGTACACATTCAACATTTTTCATATACAGCTGAAACATTTTTTGTATACATTGTTAACGTTTTTCAAGAACTTATAATTTTTTATATCTACTTTTTCCCATACATATTGTACATATTTTGAATATATCTACTATTTTACATTTAACATTATCTAAATGTAGGATTAACATTTTTTGAATACATGGCCAAATTTGTTTCTATAAAAAAATAACATTTTTCTCAACTACTTTGATTAACATTTTCCAAATACCATATTAAAAAAATTCATGCATGATCAACATTTTTTGTATACATATTTAACATTTTTGAAATGCTTGATTAATGTTTTTCAAATACAAGATCATCATTTTTTAATACATGGTCAATTTTTTGGTATACACATTTAACATTTTTTAATGCTTGGTTAAGATTTTTGAAACACAAGATTACCATCTTTTAATACATGGTCAACATGTTTTTCATACACATTTAACATTTTTCAAATGCTTAATTAATATTTTCTAAATTCTTTATCAAATTTTTTCAAATGCTTGTTTAAGTTTTTTCAAATTGTTGATTATAAATTTTAATATATGATCAGCTTTCTTTCACACACATTGTACATTTTTCGTATACATTTTATGTATACATGAGAAATATTTTTCTATATACACACTTAGCATTTTTCAATGCTTTGAAAAACATTTTTTCAAATGTATGTAAAGTTTTTTTGTACTATATTTTATTTCAAATATTTGAAAGTATAAACAACAGTAAAATCGCACCTGAGCTGGCCTATCTCGCGCTCCCCTTGATGCCAGGTTTCCCTAAGCCTCGCTACAAACGAGACATAGGGGCGCCCCTGCTAACAAAGCAAATCCTAATCCTGCTCATGACCAAACTTCAATGTTATGTCTCGTTTACTACAAGAGGCAGCACCATCTCGCCCATGTGCTCACTTTAGTAGGCTGGTACAATACATCATTTTCAGAATGTTCTACAAATCGGTATGGACTGAATTTAGATCTTAATTTGTAACAGATTATTAGTTGGATCATCACTCTATATATACATCGTCAAATTACTTTTCTCTATTAACTTACATTGCAAGTGAAGTAGATTCAATTTTTTGACGTAGCAACATTATTTTTATTTTTATTTTCTTAATGAAAGCAGCCCAGCTGAACGTGTCGAAGCAGAGCCAGGTATCAATTAACTGGAAAGTGAGAGGAAGCACACCATGCAAAAGTTGACTTGCTCCATGTGCTTGAATTGGTATCTGGACAGCCCCCATGCATCCTCTTCATGGGTAGTTATTATGTGCATGAATGTATAGTTTGTTGGATGCGGCGGCTATGTCTGCCCGGGGCCGCCTCCCGACTGATCCCTGCGCCATTGACTTGCTGCACCTGCCTTCTCAACAGCTAGCACACATGCCACGGCTTTTGATTGGTCGGTTAAACTTTTTTTTACTGTATTGGTTGGTGAAATATGATACTCCGGCATGCTCTCCATTGACAAAAGAACACAATGCACCTTGATTAAGATAATCATTACAGACAAAAATTGAAGAAGAGAGCTCCTATATAGATGCATGCAAAATCAAGGTGCATCCCCTCACAAAAAAGAAAAAAGAGAAAAAAGGTGCATCCGTCTGAACCAGTGACAATGCACAAAACCACCATGTGCAACAAAGATAATCTTCACGCCATGAGCCGCCTATCTTAATCGCATCTATGAACTTGTCACCTATCTCATTCTCGCCCCATCATATGCATGCATGATCATGCATGGCCGGCCAGGCTTCCCAATGATTCGTGCATGAGAGGCACACCACGCGACTCCGTGCCTACATGCAGCATGGGAAGCAGGAGGCCGGGTTCTTTTTTTGTTTGGAGGCCGGTTAATTTCTTCGTGGCATTAAACACGAACGCACGACTTTAAGTACTCAACATGACCATTGGAGTAGGACAGATCAACGACCGATGACTTTGGAAATCACAGTCTAAATTAACAACCCAGCATGTTCATCTACTAGAAATACCCCGCACGTTAAGGACGAATCGGTTCCAATATATTTTCATGACATTTGATTGTTTTTACCATGATATTTCGATGAATAATATGACAGCTACAACTAAGAACATTACATGATTTCTTATATTTAATCATTGATGAGGTGGACTTTTTTCTCATGCATGTTTTCATGTTGAGGTGGGTCTTTTGCATGCATATTTATATGATGAGATGATGCACTATTTTGGAAGGTGGCGATCTCGACATCAAACTCGGACCTGTAGTAAAACCATATCGGTGTTTTTTTTCAAGTTTTCTTTAGAGTGTCTGCGTGTTTGTTTTGGGACAACAAAGTGGCAGTGTTGCCCCAGTGTAGGAATAATGTTCTCTCCATCCTATCCCCATTCCGTTGGTGTTTTTTCTTTTTGTCGGAGTAGTCGGTTTAGGTTTCCGGTAGATCCATTTGAATTCGGCCAGCTTGCATTGTCTTCAAAGTTTCTATAGACACTTACCGGTGTTTTTCTTTTCCTTCTTTAGGGCGGCGATTTGCTTAGCAGATTGCGGCCGCCGGCGCCTCCTAATCTACATTGTCAACTTCCTGGCCGATGCTTCTACAAGCTCCTGGGTTTTAAAAAGTTTGCTTCGCCAAGACGAAGGCCTAGAGGTGGCATCAAACTATGCTCACGGCGCACCGCCGGTGAATGCATGTGGAAGAAGACTTAGGCACCCCCAAGATTTTAAATGTATTTTATTTTTTAATGGTATGTTTGTAAGGACATGTGATAATCAATATATGGCCTCCAGCCTTTTTGCAATATTTTTTTTAC
The DNA here is from genome assembly GCA_963921465.1 of Triticum timopheevii. Lineage (NCBI taxonomy): Eukaryota > Viridiplantae > Streptophyta > Magnoliopsida > Poales > Poaceae > Triticum > Triticum timopheevii. The sequence continues at coordinate 47,441,664 of OY997268.1, read as the reverse complement.
CTCAAAAGCTAATAAATCTTCAACATGTAGTTGAGAGAGTTTTTTGTGAGGAGGAAAGGAGCAAAACGCGGAGATTAGTTAACGATAGCGACCAATATAACTGAGCCCAGCGAATCAGCCAGAGGGAGAAGTAGTTAGCGGTAGATTGACTCTCTTAATCTGCATCTATCAATCAGTCATTCTCATCCCATCATATGCATTTATGCATGATCGAGTACTGTAAAAACCATGGCCGGTTGGAATCGCATCAATGATTATTTATACGTGAGAGGCACACCAAGCGGCTCAGTCTCTGGACCAAAGTATGGGAAGCACAAAGGTTTCTTTGTCTCATTAAACGCTTACGTACGGCTTAATTAACATTATTGAAGTGCTCCTACTCGTACCTATCATCGTAGGAAATCAACAACGGCGACTTTTGGAGTTCACGGTCCAAATTTGTGGAGGTACAATGCATGCAGCATTTTCATGTACAATGCATATCAATATGGGGCTCTGCGTGAAGGAAAGGGATGTCCTGCACACTTAACAAATTTACGCATGTGTACACTTAATGTAGTACTTTTTTTTGCGGGTTTACTCTTGTATACTCCGTAGTGCTAATTAATGTACACATTACGCACGGTGACTTACGTTAGTACTCCCTCCGTTTCGAATTACTCGTCGTGGTTTTAGTTCAAATTTGAACTAAAACCACGACGAGTAAATCGGAACGGAGGGAGTAGCTTTTACAACACGGATAATTAAAGACCACGTGAGGCCTTATTTAGATTCATTGCTGCCAACATGGGCTTTTATCATCTTTGGCATTTGTCCTAGCTACGAGTATGAGATTTAGATTGGAAAATAATGCTCCCCACCTTCTACCATATTTCAACGAAAGAGAGAGGATCAACCACGTATACAATGTGGTCCCAGTCCTACCTTGCTTGTAGTTGTAGGTTTCAGCTAACCTCACGAACTAGGTACTCCCATTGCTTGGGTCTGAGCACGGTATAGTAGGCAAAATGCTGAGGTGGTATACAGGGAGAGAGGAAGAGTTGCATGTTAGTACTCCCTCCGTTTCTTTTTACTCCGCATATAAAATTTGGTCAAAGTCAAACTACACAAAGTTTGACCAAATTTATATAAAAAAATATGAACATCTACAATATTAAAACTATATAGTATGAAAATACGTTTTATGGTGCATATGATAATATTGATTTCATATTGTGAATGTTAATATTTTTTAATATAAAGTTAGTCAAACTCTACAAAGCTTGACTTTGACCAAACCTTATATGCGGAGTAAAAAGAAACGGAGGGAGTACTTATTATACGGAAATTAGCTCGTTTTTCTATGCAGTGTTATCTCCCAATTCTCCACTCCGTCCCTTCTCTTTCCAGCTAGGCCACAAGGTTGAGATGCAAATATGATCCCTAAGGCTCGTCATAGTGGGAGTAACTTAGCTAGTAACATAGCGCATTCCAAGACAAATTTGCTTATGTGGCATGTATTTAATGAGGAGAGAAGTGTTTAGAGTAACATAATATGTTACTGTAACATAGCACTTCTCAAGAGAAGATGAGTCTACAACCTAATAAATGAAGCCATCTATGACACTGCTATTATGTTACTTTGCATTATGAAGGTAGTAACTTAGACTAGTGTCATATGCATGACACTAGTACAAGTTACTCCCCACTATGACCAGCCTAAACTAGTTAAATGTAGTCGTCCCTCCTTTTCGATTTATTAGGCATGGCTTGCAAATTACATCAATCAAGGACCTACTGAAGTGTTAGACAATATTAATGCTACATGCATGACCCCATCATGTACTGGTTGATTCTACATTGAGAATACAAATTTGACAGAATTTAATGTGGTCCTAGCTATATTTTCATGTTCCCAAGACAGTGAGCCTAGAAATTTGAATTTCTTGATTTTAGTGATACTCCCTCCTTCCATCTATATAGGGCCTAATGCGTTTTTCAAGGCTAACTTTGACCAAATGTTAGAGCAATAATATATGACATGCAACTTACACAAAGCATACCGTCAAACTCGTATGCGAAAGGAGCTTTCAATGATATAATTTTCACATTATGCATGTCATGTACTAATAATTTTGTCAATAGTCAAAGGCGGTCTTAAAAACCGAATTAGGCCCTATATAGATGGAAGGAGGGAGTAGGCCCTCTAAACCGGGGGGGATTCATCTAGACATATCCCTCCGTCTGTGAATAAGTGTACATTTGACATTCAAATTTTGTCCACAAAAGAGTGTACTTTTATCTTTTCAATGCACGTTCCCAATGCATTTTTTACTCCACTCCATAATTTATCCTAAAAGAATTATATGTACCTTATTCGTGGATGGAGGGGAAATACACTTTAGTTCCTTGTTGTAGATACACCCTATATGGGGATTTTTTTTAATAATTAAACAAAAAGTCAAAATAGTTCAGAAGTATTTTTAGAATAAACTTGAATTACTTTTCCACTAGTATATACATTTTTACGAACAGAAAACCAACGTTGACTTCAGAGCAAAAAAGACAAAATTTATTTGCTATCATAGGTCACTATTAACACTATTTTGGCCAAAAAATTGTCTTTTTTGAAAAGAAGTCAAAGGGGGATTTTCTTTTTGTGGATTTTTTTCTCACAAGTACAATGGAAGATAAAGTTTATTTCAAAAGTATTTTCAGAATTTTTTGGCTTTTTGTTGAATTGCTAAAAAAATCCATATAGGGTGTAGGTACACCCATAGACCAAAAGTTCCCCTCTATGGACGGAGGGAGTATGTTCTAATCTCCCAATTGATCTCCACTGCTTTATTGGGAGGGCATGGACACATTTTGATGTTTAGATGGACTTGGACACTTGCTCCCACATCTAGCATGTGCACAATCCATGGCAGGATAACAAAGCTAGATAGTCCCTTCATTCACAAAAATGTGGCATTTTAGACACTGGCAAGGTGTTTAAAATATAACTCTAGCCACTAAACGTGTACATATAAAAAATCTCTAAACAAACAGCAAATAGAATAATATTTTGCAAGCACTTCTCCAGAAAAATCTTTGTGTATGGTTTTTCTAGTTTGACTTAAGATTTAAGACATTAATAAAAATATCTGAAATAGCAGTAATGGACAAATAAAAGTTTGAAAAAACATTATACACACCTGCTGAGACGTTGCAGAACCGGGAGTTGCCGAGAAGCGCCCCCCCCCCCCCCCCCCCCAACAACACACACAACACACACACACACACACACACACACACACACACACACACATTTTATGAGATTACAAAATTATATTTTTGTGTCTACATTATGTACACACATGAACAATTCAATCTAACATTTATGCAATGTGTATGTGATAAGGAGCCTCGAGTAGGGTAAGGAGGTGGATTGGGGATGGGGTCCCATGGTATGGGGTGGTGTAGGGGTTCATCTGTTGCTCTTGTCTCCTAGTTGATCATGCATTGATCTCCATTGCTTTATTGGGAGGGCCTGGACACTTTGCGTTTGTTAGATGGGGGCATGGACACCTTGTCTCATAGGTGGCATATGCACTAGTTCTGAAATTATACCTAAGATAGATACTCCCTCTGGTTCATGCAAAAAGTGATGTTTTAGACATTGACAGTGTCTATAAAATGTATGTCTAAATAGCACCAATAGAAATAAAATATTTCTAAGGACAAATCTATGCATATAATTAATAAGTTTGTCTTAAAGCATTCTAGATATCTGAAAAAAATATCATGGCCAAAGTTTGACTTGATATGTTCAAAATTTCACCTTTTGTAAATAGACCCCCATCCCCCCAATTTATAAGAGACACTAATTTATTTATTTTATTTAAAAATATTCATAAATAATTCATCCCCTACAAATACAATAGCAATGTAGGATTTCCCTCTCTTGCTCGTCCTATATCAAATATGGCTCTTCCTCCTACCAACCTGTCTTCATCCACATCAATGAGTTTGTTTATTACTATTTCTGCCATGGTTGGTGTTAGGGTTATAATTCAAGTCATGCATGTTTTTTTGTGATAATTTGACATGTTTCTTTTCCTCGTTGAACTTGTAAACATATTGGAGAAATTTTGATGCTCTCAAACCAATAGGGGTTGCATATTCATTTTCATCCATTTATAGGTTGCGTAAAAAAATGAACGAACATACAACTCCCATCTATGGACATGGAAAAAAACTAGACTGACACATGGTAGCCCTACTAGAAAGTTATTGATATTTCTTTAAGCAAGCAACGAGTTCAATTGCCCACCTGAAATATATATTTGAACTTCAAAGAAGGTTTTGTACAAGTACAACTTCAATGAACTCTATTATGTGATTGGGGCTCATTAGGCTTCCTCCAATATCTTAATTGATCACTGCGTTAATTGGGAGGGTCTGGACACTTTTTTTGCTTCCGCGGATGGGGGCCTGGACACTTGATCACATATCAAGCACATGTACCCACTGTGGAAAGATAGCTAAGCTAGATACTCCCTCTAGTTCACAAAAGATGGCGTTTTGGAGACTCATAAGATCTCTGTAAATGTAACTTTGACCGTTCTTTTCTACTTATCATATATGTATAATAATAAAATTATCAGAAAAATACTTGTTGACACAAATTTGTGCATATGAATTTTCAAGTTTGCCAAGGGTGTTGAGAAGAGGACAGGCCCCCTACCCCCTACACTCAGTTTTGAGGACACACTAATTTGTTAGTTGTGTTTCTACATTAAATGTACTTATGAATAATTCGTCCACTCGAAACTCAGGAACTATGTATGCTTTCCCTCTCTTCCCCTCCTATGGCTAAATGCTGCCCCACCACGGCCCTAGTCACCTCTCTTTATCCATATCAATCAATTAAGCATGTGCATAGCCCCGCTGAAGTCAGGCCGAGCTTTGTAATTCTATCCCAAAAATGTCAAGCTCTGCTCAGGGCGAATCTAGCCTACCCCCAAGCCAAGACAAATACATTTTCCGCATTTAAAATATTAAATAAAACATTTTTAATATATAAATTAAGGATTATATCTATTTTAAACAGCACTCTGCTCCTGTTTTTTTTAGGCATTCGGGCCAGTCCGGCTGGCCTGGGCATGCTCAGGTTTACGACAACTTGTTCTTTAGTCCCTCCATTTCGTATTACTTCGCATATTATAGTTTTATCTTAAATAAAACTTTGTGAAGTTTGACCGAATTAATAGAAAAATATATATTAATATGAACCCTATTAGTATATCGTTTTTTTGTCATGGTTGGTGTTATGTTATCACCTATCCCATCCCATGATGTAGGTAGACTTCAAACCATTGCATGGGCTCATGATAATTGACATGTTACTTTGTCGCGTTCAACCCGCAAACGGACAAGAGAAGTTTTAAGGCGCTTACACACTGGAGTACTACCAGTAGTACTACTAGCATGGACCGTTCATATTGATTCATTTCTAGACCGCGTCAAAAAATGAAAGAAGAAGCAACCTCCTGTTACGATCTGGTCCCGGTTAGCATTGAACCCTGGAAAGGCTTGAGGCTCATTAACCAACCACCAATTCTCGCCCATCGTACCAGTGCATACTGTAAGAAGTTCTCTGTAAATTTGAACTGTTCTCCTGCATAATACGAAACTGCTCTACGTACGATTAATTTTCGTCGGATAGCTATACAACCAGACTGCAAATGCTATGGCCCACAAACTGGATCATCTACAATTTGTTCTAATCGTACATGTTGGACGGGAATTGATCGTACGTATAGCAAGGTCGTGCGTAATATATCCTTCCCATGTTCATCAGTACGTACTTGTTGACCTACTACTTGACGATCCACTCAGGATTGAGGCAATATAATGCACTGACGTGCCGACCTACTTCGAAGGATGGATGATTGAGCAAACATCTCAAGCATGTGCCTTTGCTTCGTGCTGTTTGCCAAGGACAAGCTAGCTTCTGCATTATCCAAACAAGATGGAAATTCATAAATAACCGGTGTTGGTGAATCTTTGGAGTATTTTCCTGATGTTCAGTTGTACTTGTTGACCTACTGAACGGCTCACTAGTGTTGGATTAGTCCTTGTATTATTATTTAGCTGACCAAACACCTCCCATCAGAAAACTGGTATGTGCTTCGCACTGTTTGTCAAGGACAGGATGAAGATTAACAAATACCATGTGTTGGTGAATCTTCAGACTGCTCCTACTCTGTTTCTTAGGCTGGTCATAGTGGGGAGTAACTTAGACTAGTATTATATGCATGACACTAGTCTAAGTTACTACCTTCATAATGCAAAATACATAATAGTAGTATCATGGATGGCTTCATTTATTAACTTGTAAACTCATCTTGTCTCGGGAAGCGCTATGTTACAGTAACATATTATGTTACCACCTCTCATTAACTACTTGCCACGTAAGCAAAATTTTCTTGAAATGCGCTATGTTACTACCTAAATTACTCCCACTATGACTAGCCTTAATGTTCAGTACTTGTTGGCCTACTAGACCTGCACGACTCGCTCTGAGTAAGTGAGCGTTACCTGCACTCCCTGTTGGGATTTCACCCATAGAATCAATCACAACAAAGTCGACAGACGCGCGCGCACCAAAAACTTATAGCCAGGGCCCTTGTCGTACTCTCTATTTTTCTCCACTTCAATTCTTTTCAACTTTCGATGGTACAAACTCACAGCCCTACTCCCTCCGTCCGGTGAAAAATAAAAATTATGGAGTGCTGGAGTAAAAATGCATCGGAAAGGTGCAAGTCACCACCTTTCTCCTTTTTAATTATCCTACTCCCAATGACCTAAAGGCTGGCCATAGTGGGGGTAACATAACCGGTAACATGCACTTGGGACTAGCAAACATGCTTATGTGGCACACAATTAAAGAAGAGAGAGGAGGTTAGAGTAACATAGGTAGAAACGTATCATGTTAAATGCTATGCTACTTTGTGTCATGCATGACAATAAATATGACCACCTATGATACTACTTTATAATATTATGCACTATGAAGGTAGTATCATGCACTAGTATCATATGCATGATACTAGTATATGATACTCCTCACTATGACTAGCCTAAGTGCATGTAAACATTAAGGAGACCGTGTGTTGAATACTATTGATCTTGATTACTGTGTGATAAGAGAGAAGCACTTTTTACTTAGTGGTGCATTGGGAAGATAGATGTACACTCTTTTGTGGACAAATTTTTTAAGCCAAACATACATTTTTCACCGGACGGAGGGAGTATGTCTGTGTATAAATACATATCACGCGCACTGAGCAAGAGCAGGCTAAATAAACCATTGATCATCTCCCTCCCTCGTCGCGCCCGTGGGCGACGGGGAGGATCCCGAGCTGCCACCGCCCGCAACTCCCTTCCCGGTCCTCCTCCTCCCCGCCGCCGCCAGGGGACGCGGCTGGGCGAAGCCCAGCTGGCGTCGGCGGCGGCGGGGCCTCTCGCCTCCTCACGCAGGGGCACCGGTGCAGGCCGGCGCTGCTGGGTCAGGACTCCGCGCGATTGCAGGGCGCGGTGGCGCAGCAGAGGCCTCTCCGGCGGTGGCGCTCGGGGCTTTGGGCGGCGTGGTTGGCTGCGAAGTGGGGGGCGTGCCTGCGGCTGTGGCGGCCGTAGATCAGGCGGTTGGCGGCGGCGGGCGGTGTGGGCCGGCGGCGGTGGCTGCAGGTATAGGCTGTGGGTGGTGCGCGGGCTTGCTGCGGCTGGATCCTTCCAGCTGGTGTGGGCAAGGGGCGCGAGGTGGAGGCAGCGGCCGGCGTTGGTCGTCGCGATTGGTGTGGGCTACGACGTGGTGGCCTCATGGTGCTTGGTCGGGCCAGCGTTGCGGCGATGGCTGGAGTCAGGTTTGGCGTCTGTTCGTTCGCAGGTAGCCTGTGTGGATGCCCCGTTGGTTGTCTTCAGCTTCGGCTACGGCCGGTCCGGCGATCCCTGCGTGGCTGGGCGGGTGGTCGGTCCTTGCCAGATGCAGATCCAGCTGGGAGCAGAGGTTTGGCGTCAGGGGTGGCGTTTGGAAGAGGTGGTGGGTGTGATAGGTGGCTCCGATGCAGTCGGGCCACCCGTCACCGGCAGGGGTGCCGAGCGTTGACGACGTCCGCTCCCGCTTCACCTCTTCTTAGACCTGGTGGCTCCCTGATCGGTATGGTCGTTCTGGTCACCGGCAGCTCTGCCGGCGGTTGGAGCAAGCCGGTCGGTTCATCGCTCACAACTTGAAGGACCTATGCGGTGTCTTGTTTCCTGGACGGCGGTCTAGGTGGCGGGAGCTGCGGTGCTCGTGGGCTGAGCTCGCGGCTCAGGTGCGGGCGGCTAGCAGCCATGGCCGTGGGGGCGGCGTGGTGGCTGGCGGTTTGATGTTTCGTGGTGGTGTGCCGTTAGGGTCTTATGCCTGGCGGCACCTTGGGCGAAGGCGGAGTATGATTGCCGGGGTGAAAATCCTACCTGGCATTGGCCAGGCCGACGGAGGCGACGCCCGTGGTCGTCGTCATCTTCCTGAAGTCTCCGTTGTGGTTGCTCCTTTCCCTTCGTCGTGCTCCGGATGAAAATCTAGATTTTTGGATCGGGCGGTGGTGGCGCTTCGGTGTTGTATCCTTCCTGAAGGCACTGTCTTGGAGCTCACGGTTCGTCGACTCTCAGCTTCACCTCTCCGTAGTATCTTCACCGTGAAGGGCTCCGGCGGCTCCGTAGTGTTGCTTACAGTCATTGTTTAGTCTACTTCGAGTCGTCCGGTGTGTTGTTGTTGTAGGTCCTTGGCACCTATGCATCTGGCCTTGGGTGTGTGTTGGTGTTGCGTGTTGTCGTTTGTATCGGTTCGGATGTTCATTGGTACTTTATATATAAAGCGGGGCTAAAGTCTTTTTCGGTATAAATACACATCCTGCCAGAGCAACACAACCATACACGGCTCCAACTCCAACCCTACTGGGACGCTCACGTAGACAACTAGGAAACTAACTCAAAACTCACGCATGCATGCAGCATGGAGCATGTAGTACTAACACACGTGCAACCACAACAAGCACATACGTGCAGACCAATCTAACTAGACTATCCAAGATTGCTTTAACAATCTCCAGCTAATCTGGACTTGTCATCCCCTCATTGACGATTCACCCCTGATCAACTCACCGGCGGTTAGATTGTTTGCAACGATCTCTCACTTATTTCAACTTAATTAATTTACAGATATATGTTTTAGACTACCCAACCTCGATAAAAAACATTATGGAATACTCCACCCTGTGACTACTCTATCCACCTTAGCAGATACATATATATCGGCTCCTTGTGGACTAACCATCCACCCAAGCCTGATATGGCCTCGTCGAAGAGACTCACCTTCACGTACCTCCATACAATTGAACTTGATCCTCTCATCGAGGTACATATCTGGCTTAGGCACGCTTCATCTTCAATGGATCCTCACAGAGACATCATTTGTACATGAAGACTAACCATATATAGGTAGTGACACTCTTCCTTATAAGGTGGTCCTATCCTTCTCCCATAGCCGAGATAGCAGTGGCCTAACACCCCATCCCCTGGGAAGCCCCCCATGTGGGCAAGACGCCCTAAATTACGATACCAATTGTTGAGATTGCACCCGTAGGATCGATCACATCAAAATCGATGAACACGTGCGCACAAAGAACTTGTAGCCGAGGGTCATGCTCTCTATATTTTTCTCTCTCTATTTCTTTTCAACTTCAAGCGGTACAAACGCGCAGCCTTATGCCTATATAAATGCACATCCGGCCAGAGCATCACAACCAATACGGCTGCAACTCTACCTCTACTGGGACGGTCACGTAGACAAGTAGGAGACTAACTCAAGACTCACGCGGATATGCAGCATGTGTAGAACTAATTTAACACACGTGCAACCACAACACGCACATACCGACATGTGTGCACACCAATATAACTAGACTACGTATCCAAGGTTACTCTAACACTCCGGGTCTTTAATCCAGAGTGGTTATATATATTATTACTGCAAAGTGGTGGATCTTTAATCCAGACTAGTAGGTTGTGATTAAAGCGTGTTGTCACAGTGGAGAGTAACTTAGACTAGTATACATGCACAAACACAAGGACGCACCAAATGGAAATTTGTAACAGCCCTAAAATTTCAAAAAGAATAACGTACTATGAGATCAACTTATTTCAATACAAGAGAGAGGATCGACTAAATATGATGTGGTCCCACCTTGTTGTTGCATGTTGCACAACTAACCTTAGAAAGCCAGTAACTAATTCACTCGCCTACTACTCCTAGGTACTGAATTTATCTTCTTGCATTGGATACGAATTGCCCCCTTTTGAAGACAGGGTAAGAATTAACTTGCCTGTATATTCTATACAACAACAAATCCTCTTCAAATAGCATAAATATGCTCCAATATTGTAGTACTATCAAGAATAAAGTGTATTTGTTAATAACTTATTAAATTTGATGTTGTCTATGTTTGTCATATGATACTACTAACAACAAGTCTAGGGGAGCCTCTCGAACACAACCCTTCATACCGGTTCTTCAAAAAATTAGCCCCCCCACCCACCCACCCACCCACACACACCCACCGGTATATTTTCTCACAACAAAAATAGTCAAATATACCCTGAAAAAAATAGTCGAATATCATCCCTATAACCCACTCTATTAAATAGGCAACGTGATTGGGGGTCATTAGGACTTCCTCCAATCCCATAAGTGATCACCGCATTAATTTCCATTGCTTTATTGGGAGGGTCTGGACACTTTTTTGCTTTTGGCGATGGGGGCCTACACTTGATCAGATATCTAGCACATGCACCCATTGGAAAGATATCTAAGCTAGATACTCCCTCTAGTTCACGAAAGATGGCGTTTTGGAGACTCATAAGGTCTTTAAATATGTAACTTTGACTGTTCATTTCTACTTATCATATATGTATAACGACAATTTATCAGAAAATACGTGTTGACACTCAGTTTCGAAGAGACACTAATTTGTTAGTTACGTTTCTACATTGAACATACTTATGAATGATTCGTCCACTCGAAACGGAATAACAATGCATGCTTTCCCTCTCTTTCCCCTCCTATAGCCAAATCCTGCCCCGCCCCAGCACATCAATCAATTAAACGTGTGCATAGCCCGGGTGAAGCCGAGTTTCGGGCTGAGCTATGTAATTCTGTCCCAAAAATTTCAAGCTCAGGCCTGACTTAGCCTACCCAAAAGACAAGAAAAACACAGATTTTGTTTTCTAATATTAAATAAATCTTTTTGGATAGTAATTAAAGATTATATCTATTACTCACTCTGTCCTTGCACGATCTTATATTATGGGACCGGGTGATTAAAAACCACTCTTCTGTTTTGTGCATGCCCAGGTTTACAATCAACTCGTTCATTAATTAGTCCCCCTGTTTCATATACTTCATATACTAGTTTTATCTTAGATCAAACTTTGTGAAGTTTGAGCAAATTAATAGACAAAATATCAGTATGGACCCGAGTGCATTATATTTTTCATGGTTGGTGTTACATACGTTATCGCCTATATCCCAGCCCATGATGTAGGTAGTACTATTTAGACTTCAAACCATTGCATGGTTCATGATAATGGACATTGTAATTTGTCTCGTTCAACCCGCAAACACACTGGAGTACTACAGTAGCAGCATGGGCCGGTCATATTGATTCATTTCTAGACCGCGTCAAAGATGAATAAAAATGCAACTCTCCTGCTACAATCTGGTCCCAGGTTGCATTGAACTAGTCGTGGCTAACCTTGAAAAGGCTTGAGGCTCGTTAACCAACCAATTCTCAGCTCGTACCCCAGCCACTGAATTATCCTTCAATGCATTGGGTAAGAAGTTCTCTGTAAATTTGTACTCGTGCATAAATTATCCTTCCACTGTTCATCAGTACATAGTACTTGTTGAACTACTGAGGAAATTTTTTCATACAAACAGGTCAAAAGAGAAATGAAACGGTATTCAAATGGGTGGCACAAATGCCACCAACCCAACACCGAGCATACATGAGACATCACCCCTAACTAGATACAACCGAGACTACTGAATAAGACCGGAACCGCACCACCTTGAGAAATCACCGGACACCGAAGTACCGAACAATGCCGAGCCATCTCCACTGAGGGTCGACTCGCCATTGAGACACCTCCTAGCTCCGGGCCGTGGAGCGCCGCTCCTGCTAGGAGATAGCAAGGACTGAGATCGGAAACTACAGGGGACATGTGCACGTGTCTACCTACTTTGATAGATTCACCAACATGTTACTATTTATTTTTGCATGTTCTTTGCTTCGTGCTGCTTGTCAAGGACACGCTAGCTTCTGCATTATCCAAACAGGCTGGAAATCCGTAAACAAATGTGTTGGTGAATCTTTGGAGTACGTATTTTTCTAATGCTTGTCAGTACTTATTGACCTACTAGGCGACTCAATTTCAACCGGGGCAAGCAAGCAAAAGCAGATACTGTTATCTTAATCCTTGTATTACTATTCAGCTGACCAAACACCTCCCATCAGAAAATATATTCGGTGCGTCTCACTGGTTGTCAAGGCCTCGTCCACAAGAAAACATCCTAAACTTTCCTCTCCCTCCCATCGGCGCTGCCGCCGATCTGCCCCATCTTCGATGGCCTTTGGATCATGGAGGTGCGGAGGATCTCGGCCCACCGGCCACGGAAGGGACCCCGTTCTTGTTCTTGATAGGTTCAATGTCTTGGTTGAGGTTGTGTGGCAGCGATGATGTCCCTCAGTAGGAATAATGTCTCCTACGTTCTATTACCATTCCAATGATGTGTCTAGTATCGTCGGAGGACGTGTGGAGGTGTATCTCTGTCAGATCTCATGGGATTCGGTCGGTGCTAGTCTACGGTGGATCTGTTTGGATCCGGTCTTTGTTCGTCTTGGTTTGGGTGTTTGCAGGTTTGATGCTTCCATCTACAACTTTCTTCGTCGTCGATGATTGCTGCTCTGGTGCGCTGGTCATACGGGGTCTTAGCACGACGACTTCCCTACTGTCAAGTACAACAAGGTTTGCCCGGTTTCAGCAAGGAAGGGGCGATGACGGCGGCATGTCTTCGGCTCACTCCAGTGCTAGTAGTCGTCGCTAGGTGGTCCATGAATTTGATTGTAATTTTTATTACCTCTGTTATTCTTTGTACTACCACGAATGAAGATGAATAGATTGAAAGTTTCTCAAAAAAAAGGGGCATGCTAGGTGAGGGAGTCCTGGACTAAGGGGTGTCCGGACAGCCGGACTATCATCGTCAGTCGGACTCCAAGACTATGAAGATACAAGATTGAAGACTTCGACCCGTGTCCGGATGGGACTTTCCTTGGCGTGGAAGGCAAGCTTGGCAATACGGGTATGTAGATCTCCTACCATTGTAACCGACTCTGTGTAACCCTAGCCCTCCCCGGTGTCTATATAAACCGGAGGGTTTTAGTCCGTAGGACAACAACCATTACAACAATCATACCATAGGCTAGCTTCTAGGGTTTAGCCTCCTTGATCTCGTGGTAAATCCACTCTTGTACTACCCATATCATCAATATCAATCAAGCAGGAGTAGGGTTTTACCTCCATCGAGAGGGCCTGAACCTGGGTAAAAACATCGTGTCCCTTGTCTCCTGTTACCATCCGCCTAGACGCACAGTTCGGGACCCCCTACCCGAGATCCGCCGGTTTTGACACCGACATTGGTGCTTTCATTGAGAGTTCCTCTGTGTCGTCACCGATAGGCTTGATGTCTTCTTCAATCAACATCAACGCCGTCCAGGGTGAGACTTTTCTCCCCGGACAGATCTTCGTGTTTGGCGGCTTCGCACTGCGGGCCAATTCACTTGGCCATCTGGAGCAGATCGAAAGCTACGCCCCTGGCCATCAGGTCAGGTTTGGAAGCCTAAACTTCACGGCTGACATCCGCGGGGACTTGATCTTCGATGGAGTCGAGCCACAGCCGAGCGTGCCGCACTGTCACGATGGGCATGATCTAGCTCTGCCGCCGGACAGTACCCTGGAGGCCGCACACGAGTTAGCTCTTGCCCTTAGCTCGGAGCAGACCGCGCAGATTGAGGACAGGTTGCTGGACACCGCCTCGGGGGCTGCAACCTCTACGGCGATAGAGCCGAATACTGATCTTGTCCCTTATAAAGCTCGTGACTCCAAGGCGCCGGACTCCTTGCCGGACTCCGAACCTCCCGCGCCCCTGCCAATCGAATCCGATTGGGCGCCGATTATGGAGTTCACCACTGCGGACATCTTTCAGCACTCACCCTTTGGCGACATCCTGAATTCGCTAAAGCATCTCTCGTTATCAGGAGAACCTTGGCCGGCTACGGTCAGGATGGTTGGGATGCGGACGACGAAGAAATTCAAAGCCCACCCACCACCCACTTTGTAGCCACTGTCGACGATTTAACCGACATGCTAGACTATGACTCCGAAGACATCGACGGCATGGACGACGATGCCGAAGACGATCAAGAACCAGCGCCTACAGGGCACTGGAAGACCACCTCATCATATGACATATACATGGTGGACAACCCAAAGAATGGGAACGGCGAAGAAGCAGCGGAGGCAGATTCCTCTAAGAAACAGCCCAAGCGCCGACATCAGCGGCGCCACTCTAAATCCCGCCACAGCAAGAATGGAGATTCCGGCACCGGAGACAATAACACCCCAGAGAGTGCCGAAGACAACCCCCTCCAGCAAGATTCAGCACAGGAGGACGGGGAAGCCAGCCCTCGAGAGAGAGCGGCAGACGAGGAGGATGACAATTACGTGCCTCCCTCCGGAGACGAGGCAAGCCTCAACGACGACGAATTCGTCGTGCCCGAGGATCCCGTCGAACAAGAGCGTTTTAAGCGCAGGCTAATGGCCACGGCGAACAGCCTAAAGAAAAAGCAGCAACAGCTTCAAGCTGATCAAGACCTGCTGGCCGATAGATGGACCGAGGTCCTCGCGGCCGAAGAGTATGAACTCGAACGCCCCTCCAAAAGTTACCCAAAACGCAAGTTGCTCCCCCGACTAGAGGAGGAAGCATACAAACCTTCATCACCAGCACACAATACGGCAGACCGACCACCCCATAGTCGCGACAGAGAGGCATCTAGGCCCTCCACCAGAACCGTACCCCGACACCACTCAAAAAGTACGAAGCCACGGGGGAATGCGCCGGACTTGCGAGATATATTGGAGGACAAGGCAAGACAATCCAGATCTATCTATGGATCACGTGGACGCCCCACGACCCACGACGACTACCGTCGCGCCAGATACAGCAACTCCGGCCGGGCCGAACACAGCAGACAATGCTCTCTTGAGCTGCGTCGTGATATTGCTCAATATAGAGGCGCCGCACACCCATTATGCTTCACTGACAAAGTAATGGATCATCAAATCCCCGAAGGGTTTAAACCCGTGAACATTGAATCCTATGATGGCAAAACAGACCCCGCGGTTTGGATCGAAGATTATCTCCTTCATATCCATATGGCCCGCGGCGACGATCTCCACGCCATCAAGTACCTCCCACTCAAGCTTAAAGGACCAGCTCGGCATTGGCTTAACAGCTTGCCCGCAGAGTCAATTGGGTGTTGGGAAGACCTGGAAGCCGCATTCCTTGACAACTTCCAGGGCACATACGTGCGACCACCAGACGCCGATGACCTAAGCCACATAATTCAGTAGCCAGACGAATCGGCCAGACAGTTCTGGACACGGTTCTTAACAAAGAAAAATCAAATCGTCGACTGTCCGGATGGAGAGGCCCTCGCAGCCTTCAAACATAACATCCGCGACGAGTGGCTGGCCTGGCACCTAGGACAGGAAAAGCCGAAATCCATGACAGCCCTCACATCACTCATGACCCGCTTCTGCGTGGGAGAGGACAACTGGCTAGCTCACAGCAACAACCTCAGCAAAAATGCTGGCAGTCCGGATACTAAGGACCACAATGGCAGGTTGCGTCAAAACAAAAACAAACGCCGCGTTAACGGCGATAACAACAAGGATACGTCAGTCAACGCCGGATTCAGAGGCTCTAAACCCGGTCAACGGAAGAAGCCATTCAAAAGAACTACTCCGGGTCCGTCCAATTTGGACCGAATACTCGACCGCTCTTGCCAGATACATGGCACCCCCGAAAAGCCAGCTAACCACACCAACAGGGATTGTTGGGTATTCAAGCAGGCAGGCAAGTTAATTGCCGAAAATAATGACAAGGGGCTGCACAACGACGACGAGGAAGAAACCCGGCCGCCGAACAGTAGAGGACAGAAGGGTTTCCCCCCACAAGTGCGGACGGTAAATATGATATACGCAACCCACATACCCAAGAGGGAGCGGAAGCGTGCACTCCGGGACGTATATGCGATGGAGTCAGTCGCCCCGAAGTTCAACCCATGGTCCTCTTGCCCGATCACTTTTGATCGAAGGGACCACCCCACCAGTATCCGCCATGGCGGATTCGCCGCATTGGTTTTAGACCCAATCGTTGATGGATTTCACCTCACTAGAGTCCTCATGGACGGCGGCAGCAGCCTGAACCTGCTTTATCAGGATACAGTGCGAAAGATGGGCATAGACCCCTCAAGGATTAAACCTACAAAGACGACCTTCAAAGGCATCATACCTGGTGTCGAGGCCAATTGTACAGGCTCGGTCACACTGGAAGTGGTCTTCGGATCCCCGGATAATTTCCGAAGCGAGGAGTTAATCTTCGACATAGCCCCGTTCCGCAGCGGCTATCACGCCCTGCTCGGACGAACCGCGTTTGCAAAGTTCAACGCGGTGCCGCATTATGCATACCTCAAGCTCAAGATGCCAGGCCCTCGCGAAGTCATCACGGTCAACGGAAACACTGAGCGCTCCCTCCGAACGGAGGAACACACAGCGGCTCTCGCGGCAGAAGTACAGAATAGCCTCTTAAGGCAATTTTCGAGTCCGGCCGTTAAAAGACCGGACATGATCAAACGCGCCCGGAGCAACATACATCAAGACCACCTGGCACGTTTTGAGCACGCGTAGCAATGCGGCCCCACCCCCAGCCCCTGCAGGATTGCAAGACAAGCTCCCCGCGTACATCATTACGCTCTAGAGATACCTTGGGCATAGGGGGAGGGGCATGACCACGGCAGGCCCAGAGTGCGGCTCAACCACACCAGGGGCTCCTAAGTGTGTCGCTCTTTTTCTTTTCCTTTTTTATTTTATCTTATCTACAGGACTCCGTTTACAAGAGTTCCTGTCCGGCAGTAGATCGGCCGAACTCACGATGCAACAGCCAGGGAGGATCAAGGGCTACGACGAACACTCAGGTGGTCTCCATTACGAGCATTAAATCTGTTTATTACACAATTCCGCAGCCCACCCCTGGAGGGGGACATGATTAAATAGTCCAAACCCTTGCTTTCCGCACCATTTGTATCGTTCTGCACTCACAGCAGAATTTCTTGAAATAAACAATGCAGCACTTTTTGCCTATAATTGCATTACTTTTTTTACATATATGTTCATTAATGACATCTTGCACCCGTACATCTTGGTACGGCCGAATACACCAGGGGCTTATGTTCCCCGCATTATGGTGTGATAAGTCCGAACACTTTCACAAGTGTGGCACCCCGAACTTATAGCATTATATGCATCGACTCCGAATCATGTCTTGGGTCAATAGTTGGGTTTGCCCGGCTCCCATGTTTTGGTACCTTACGTTCCGTTCTGTCGGCTAAGGTAGCACTGGGAGAACCACTGCGATTGCGCCCCGGTTGAGCTGGGCGAGCGCCTCAGTGGAGAAAGCTAAAACTGACTGTCATGATAAGGCGAGAGACTGGTCGCTGTTCGAGAGGTCTTTTCGAGTCCCTAAAGACTTACGCCGCTTAGAGCGAGGAACCGGATAGTGTCCGGCCCAGGCGTGCATAGCGCCCCGAACTCGGTCTTCCGACACTAGGGGCTTCGCCGAAATTTAAAATTATAGAATTCTATGGCTAAGTGAGAGTGTTCAAGCATTATAAGTCCGGTTGCCTTGTTCGTTGTGTTGAGCGCCTCCCTAGATGAACCCAAAAATGGGAACAAGAGCGCTCAAGTTTATCCCGAACACTCCAGCACTCGTGGCATGGGGGCTGAAGCCGACGACTTGCCATCTCTCAGATTTGATATACGGCCGTACAGAAGGTAATATTTTAAATCAAACAAGCGTTGCTTAGCGCATATGAACAATGTTTTCAGCGCACAGGAGAACACATGGCGAGTCTACTCAATAATTATATCTCTGGGGCACTCATCCGCAATCTTGCGGGCACCCTTCAGGACAGTCTTATAGTACATCTCGGGCGTATGATACTCTTTGCCCGGCGGCGGCGCGTCCGTCAGGAGCCTCTCCGCGTCCAGCCTGCCCCAATGCACCTTTGCGCGGGCAAGGGCTCGACGGGCACCTTCAATACAGGCGGAGCGCTTGATGACCTCCACCCAGGGGCACGCATCCACGAGCCGCCGCACGAGGCCGAAGTAGCTCCCAGGCATGGCCTCTCCAGGCCATAGCCGGACTATGAGGCCCTTCATGGCCTGCTCGGCTACCTTGTGGAGCTCGACCAGCTGCTTCAGCTGGTCGCTAGGGGGGACCGGATGTCCGGCCTCAGCGTACTGAGACCAGAAGACCTTCTCCGTTGAGCTCCCCTCTTCAGCCCGGTAGAATGCGGCGGCATCGGACACGCTGCGAGGCAGATCTGCAAACGCCCCTGGAGAGCTCCAAATTCGGGTAAGTAATAGGTAATTTACATTCACATGCTTGCTTTGCATGAAAAATGCCTTACCCGCCGCTATCTTCTTCATCGCCTCAATCTCCTGGAGGGACTTATGGGCCTCGGCCTTGGCGGCTTTGGCACTTTCAAGAGCCGAGGCAAGCTCGGACTCTCGAGTCTTCGAGTCGCGCTCCAAACTCTCATGCTTCTCCATGAGAGTCTGGAGCTCTTGCCGCACCTCCGCCACCCGCGCCTCCTACTTCTCTCGCTCCGCCCGTTCCACGGCCGCATTGCGTTCGGCCGTGGACACGACCTCCTTCAGGGTCGCCACCTCGCTCATGGCCCCTGCAGTACCCACGTTATTCTTGTTATTTCTATTTGCAACCAAAATCCTTTTCTGTAAGGTAAAAATTTTGAAGTGGTGTTACTCACCTTCTTTGTCCTCGAGCTGATTCTTGGCAAGGCCGAGCTCTTGCTCGGACCGCTCGAGATCCTGCTTCAAAGCACCGACCTCCGCAGTTAGTGCGGCAGAGGTCAGCAGCGCAGCCTGCAAACCCATATTGACATAATTTTTAGCACTCCTGCGTATATCTTTTATAGATCCTCAATCCGGTTTTTCTTTCCGAACACCGAACCGAGCATCAGGGGCTACTGTCTATGCGGTATTACATTACGTATTTTAAAGCTTCTTACCTCAAAGCCTGTTAGAAGGCTGCTGCAAGCTTCGGTCAGCCCGCTCTTGGCGAGCTGAACCTTCTGAGTCACCGCACTCATAATAGTGCGGTGTTCTTCCTCGATGGAAGCACCGTTGAGCGCCTCCAACAAGCTGTCCGGCGCCTCCGGTTGGACGGAGGCTGCCGGTGCCACGGTCTTGCCCTTCTTGCGAAGGGGCCGCCTGCCGGACTCCGGAACCACTGCGGGTTCCGGCATGGAGTCCGACGCAGAGTCCGGGAGGCTGCCTTGCGGCACCTCCGGAGCCTCCTCCCGATGGGTCCCCTCCTGGGATCCCACCTCGGCGTCCTCAGCACCACGAGGGGTGGAGGCGGTCGGAATGGAATCCACATCCGATGGCGCCAAGGATCCGCTGGATGAAGCGGGAAGATCCTCCTCGGCCGGGCTACAGACAGTATGCGGCATTAGAAGGACGCTACGTGGCACGAAAAAGAAATTGCAAATCACTTAGGAGTCCGGACACTTACGATCTTGCCCGAGGCTTGGCCTTTGAGGGCCACTCCTCGTCGCCGTCCTTGGCGTGGGAGGTGCTGTCCGGAGGAAGGGTCCTTCCCCTCTTGGACCCTTCGGCCTCCCCCGTTGGGGAAGCCTTCCTTTTCCTCTCTCCCCCCTCCGGGGGAGAGTCCTCTTTCTCCTCCTCGTTTTCGGGGAAGGAGTCCGCCTCGGAGCCATCGGACGATGAGCCCGATATCACCTGGCGCCGGGAACTTCTTCGAGTTCCCGCGGCCTTCTTCTTGGCCTTCTTCTCCGGCACCACATAAAGTGTCGGGACTAGCAGCCCCGCTAACCGGGCGTCCGCTGGTTCTTCGGGAAGGGGAGCCGGACAGTCTACCTGTTCGGACGTCCTCTGCCAGTCCTGTCAAAGGCATTGGGAGTTTTTAGATCCCACATAACATTAAATTATGAAAGAAAATAAATGTCCCATAGAGGATAACAAAGCTTACCTCGCCGACCAGGCGCTTGGTGCTGAATCCGCGGTCTTCCGTCGCGGACGCGGGGGCTTCTCCGCCCTTGAACAGCACCCTCCAGGCATCTTCGTACGTCGTGTCGAAGAGCCCGCTCAGGGTCCGGTGCTGTGCCGGATCGAACTCCCACAAATTAAAGGCCCGCTGTTGGCAGGGGAGAATCCGGCGGACGAGCATGACCTGGATCACATTGACAAGCCTAAGCTTCTTGTTCACCAAGGTCTGGAGACAGGACTGGAGTCCTGTCAGCTCCTCCGAACTGCCCCATAGCAAGCCCTTCTCTTTTCAAGAGGTGAGCTGCATAGGGATACCAGATCTAAACTTGGGGGCCGCCGCCCATTTTGCGTCACGCGGCTCGGTGATGTAAAACCACCCCGATTGCCACCCCTTGACGGATTTCACGAAGGCCCCTTCGAGCCAGATGACGTTGGGCATCTTGCCCAACATGGCGCCTCCGCACTCCGCTTGGACGCCCTTCACTACCTTCGGCTTGACGTTGAAGGTCTTGAGCCACAAGCCGAAGTGGGGCTGGATGCAGAGAAAGGCCTCGCACACGACGATAAACGCCGAGATGTTGAGGATGAAGTTCGGCGCCAGATCGTGGAAATCCAGGCCGTAATAGTACATGAGCCCCGGACGAAGGGATGCAACGGGAAGCCCAGTCCGTGGAGGAAGTGGGGAAGGAATACGACCCTCTCATGGGGCCTGGGGGTGGGGATGAGCTGCCCCTTGTCGGGCAGCCGGTGCGCGATGTCGCCGGACAGGTATCCGGCGCCGCGCAGCTTCTTGATGTGCTCCTCCGTAATGGAGGAAGCCAACCACTTGCCTCCCGCTCCGGACATGACTGGAGAGGGTTAAGACGAGATGTGCGGGCTTGGGCGCTGGAGCTCGAGTGCGCGGAGATGGATAAGCAAAGGAGGAAGAAGGCGTAGGTAAAAAAGGTGGATCCTTATCCCCTTATATATGGGCGGACGAAGACTATGCGTCCCCACCGGCCTAGTAAAACTCGCTTATCTCCCAAGCGCCACCATCAATGGCGTGGTTGGGTTACCCACGTCCGTATTGATGAGAATCCCGGAATAAGGGGAACACGATCTCTGCTTCGACAAGACGTGCCAAGGAAACCGCTTCACTAAACGCGCTGAGGTGGTATAATAAAAAAAATGATTCAAGTAAAGGCTTGGTAGTGGTGTGACGTCATGCCACAAAATACGTCAGCAGATTGAACTTGTGTACATGTTATTCTCTCTACGGTGGAATGTGGAGTTTATTTTGCAGAGCCGGACACTATCCTGGTGTTCACAATCTTCTATGAATTATTCGGAGGAGGAACCCGCCTTGCAATGTCGAACAATATGCGCGTCGGACTCATCATCATTGGAGCCTGGTTCAGGGGCTACTGAGGGAGTCCTGGACTACGGGGTGTCCGGACAGCCGGACTATCATCGTCAGCCGGACTCCAAGACTATGAAGATACAAGATTGAAGACTTCGACCCGTGTCCGGATGGGACTTTCCTTGGCGTGGAAGGTAAGCTTGGCAATACAGATATGTAGATCTCCTACCATTGTAACCGAATCTGTGTAACCCTAGCCCTCCCCGGTGTCTATATAAACCGGAGGGTTTTAGTCCGTAGGACAACAACCATTACAACAATCATACCATAGGCTAGCTTCTAGGGTTTAGCCTCCTTGATCTCGTAGTAGATCCACTCTTGTACTACCCATATCATCAACATCAATCAAGCAGGAGTAGGGTTTTACCTCCATCAAGAGGGCCCGAATCTGGGTAAAAATATCGTGTCCCTTGTCTCCTGTTACCATCCGCCTAGACGCACAGTTCGGGATCCCCTACCCGAGATCCGCTGGTTTTGACACCAACACTAGGTTATTTCAGATGGGATGAAAATTAATAAATAACCCATGTTGGTGAATCTTCAGAATGCTGCTACTCATTTTTTCTCTCCTACTGGAACTTGTTCACCTACTGGAGCTGGAGGACTCGCTCTGGGAGTCTTACTTGTCCATACTTGTGTCAAAATCTCAAACTAATCACTGTACTACTATATAGGCTAAAAAATCATAAATAAAAACGTGGTCCAACCTTAGTACTACCTCCGTTTCAATTTACAAGTCCCGCGCGTATATCTAGGTTGTCAATTTTATCTCCCTAATATAAACTATATAACACAAAAATTATACCTTTTGAAAGTAGAAACTCTGAAGTTTATTTGGTATATTTTTTGTAATAACCCATGTCAGTGAATCCAGAGTATTTATTTTACGATAAATATAGGACCCCTTTTGCCTGTGAATGCTTTTTTATGGCAATTCTTTAGAATCGCATGGCAATTCTGACAAACAATGCTGTGAAAATTGTTGCGCTCGCTTCAAGGAATCGCCATGTTCCCACAATACAAAATGCCGTGAAAGACGTTCGTTTCGCCACGTCTCCCGGCGAACGTTCGCTCGATAGCATTACCTAAATATATTACACAGTGCTGCAAAGTAGTACTAAGGGGGTGTTTGGTTTAGAAGTCCTAGGACTTTTTCTAGTCCCAGGGACTAATCAAAAAAGACTCTCCAGTAGAGTCTTTTTCTAGTCCCTGTAGAAAAAGTCCCTCCTGTTTGGTCCCTCCTGTTTAGTCCCAGAGACTAGAAAAAGTCCCTGAACCAAACACCCCCTAAGTACTACTATTACAGTGCTGGTGGATCTTTAATTAATTAATTAACTAGTTGCAGCTGCTATTTACTGCATTGCTTTGACTATGGCGCTCACCTCCGGTTTCACTGGAGAAGCAGGTTGTGGTTGGGAAGCACACGCGTGTTGCCGTTGCTAATTACGTGCACTCAATAGCCAGCCAGCCACCCCTTTGTCCTGTGTGTGTAGCTCGGAGACTTGGCCACCCTCAACACCTTGCTGCCCGGCCCTGCGCGTGTATAAATATTGGGTGCCGGAGCACACAAGGCTCACACACCAAGCACACGCCTCTTTCTTCCTCCTCCGTCTCCCATTGTCTCCTCTCCTTGCATTCACAAAATCAAAGCGGCAAGATGGCCGGCACGCTGGGTGAAGCCAAGATCATCGACTACTTCAGGAACAAGAGCGTCCTCATCACCGGAGCCACGGGCTTCCTTGGCAAGAGTAAGTTCATGCATCCCTGCTGAGAGTCCTTGGTGTTGAATTGTGTGCTCATTCGTCGGGCTGTGCAGTAATGGTGGAGAAGATCCTGAGGGTCCAGCCGGACGTGAAGAGGATCTACCTGCCGGTGCGGGCGGCCGACGCGGCGGCGGCGAGGCGCCGGGTGGAGACCGAGGTGCGTGCCTTCCTGCCAGTCCATCATGCCCCATCACCATGTTGACCCTTGCACCCCCTCCATGAATCTCTCTCCCAATACTCCTCTGTTCTAGAGTAGTGGACAAAGGATGCGTGCCGGCAGCATGGTTCTTGGTAAGCTCATGCTGCAAGGAACACATGCGATGCGAGCTTTCTCTCAGACAGAGAAGTCCCCCAAGCTGCTCCCACTGTGCCCCTTGTGTCTCTCCATTCTGTTTCATACTCCCTGCTATTCTTTTTTCATTTTTAACTGATATTGTAATACTAGTAATACTATGTGGCGCATCGGAACAAACATGCATAGATATCACAAATCCATCACAGAATCATACATAGCCCAGCTGCCCGCTGCTATATCAGTGATGCAAACATGAACATGGATAGAATAATTATCTTATAGGCATAAACCGGCATTAGTTAGGACTAGGTGCACACTGTTGAGTCTCATTCCTGCCGAACATTCAGGCAGATCACATGCCATTTTTCTTCTCTTTCTGAGGTTGAGAGTCACATGCCATACTCTGCATGAGAGGTGGCCATGAATAATCTCAGCTCTACACCGCTCATTCTTCTCTACTAGATACTTCCAGCTTTTGGTATGCGAGGATTAATTTGAGCAAGAAACCAGATTACTAGTAGGAGTATGTTTGACAAAATTTTCAACATTTTCATTTATGCCGATCCTGAAAACCGGAAACCTGGGGAAAACCGGCCGCAGGATGATAAATAAACCGGCGGCGAGGTGGTGCAGCTGTGTGTGTATTCCTAGGAGTCGTATATGAGGAGTTATTGTGTGGGTAGGCCGGTAGGTTTGGTCAGGTCGACTCGATTCAGAAGTTATCAATGGCCTCTGCCGCATGCAGTGCGCAACTGGTACTACACCACCACCACCTAGCTAGCCGGCCAGTGTGCAGCCTGCATGCATGCAGATGCATGGCTGGCAGGTGCTGGGAAATGGCGAGGGCAGGGCAGTATGCTTGGTCCTCCACCCTACTCCTACTCCATCTAACACGCCGGAAAGAAACCCTTCCAGTACGCCTGGCCCCTCTTCATTTCTTCATATGCATTCACTGGTCCTTCATTGTTCGTCATGGGCAATTTACAGTTGCAGACAGTTGCACGGGTCGGTTGTCCTGCGCTGCAGAAGCAATTTATAGTTTTTACCAAAAGTTGCAGAGACACCATGCGGGGTGGCGGATCCACAGCGCATGCATGCATATATCAAACATGGATTGCAAATGAAGAATTATTGATCGAGATCGATGTGGTTCGCAGGTGGTGGGGAAGGAGCTGTTCGGGGTGCTGCGGGAGCGGCACGGCGCCGGGTTCGACGCCTTCGTCGCCGACAAGGTGGTCGGGCTGGCCGGCGACGTCATGCGCGAGGGCTTCGGCGTCGACCCCGCCACGCTGCGGGAGCTCCGGCTCGCCGACGAGCTCAACGTCATCGTCAACGGCGCCGCCACCACCAACTTTTACGAAAGGTACTGTGCTATTGACGACTGTTTAATTCGTCAGAGAAAAATTCAGCGGGAGAGAACGTGCATTCCTGCATCTTCTTCTCCAGAGTAGCTAGTGAGCTCATCAATGGCCTCTGAAACTAACTGTGGAATGGACGTGTGCGTGCTCAGGTACGACGTGGCCCTGGACGTGAACGTGGTGGGGGTGAAGCACATGTGCGACTTCGCCCAGAAATGCCCCAACCTCGAGGTGCTCATGCACGTCTCCACGGCCTACGTCGCCGGCGAGAAGCAGGGGCTGGTGCCAGAGAGGCCGTTCAGGGACGGCGAGACGCTGCGCGACGACGGCACCCAACTTGACATCGACGCCGAGATGAGGATGGCCAGGGACCTCCGGAAGCAGATGGAGGCCGACGACGATGTGGACCCCAAGGCCCAGAGGAAGGCCATGAAGGACCTCGGCCTCACCAGGTTAGCAATCATATTTTTTTCAAAGTTTCTCCTCTTTCCTGTTAAATTCAAGTTCAAAAACCAGAGGGTTTTATTTTGTGAAACTTGGAACTGAAATTCAATTTTTTTTGTAATTGTGTGTGCAGGGCCAGGCACTTTGGGTGGCCCAACACGTACGTGTTCACCAAATCCATGGGGGAGATGATGCTGGCCCAGATGATGCGTGGGGGCAACGTGCCCGTCGTCATTGTCCGGCCCAGCATCATCACCAGCGTCCAGAACGACCCACTACCAGGATGGATCGAAGGCACCAGGTCGGTTCAAACTCTTCGCGTCCAAATTCAAATGCTAAGTTTCAAATTCAAATTCAAATTCTGACACTGAAATGAAAACTGCAGGACGATCGACGCGATCCTGATTGGGTACGCGAAGCAGAGCCTGTCGTGCTTCCTCGCCGACCTCGACCTCACCATGGACGTGGTAATTGCTTCACTTGTTATTAGTTCAGCAAATGCAGAGCTACTAGTGCTACCGTCTTCTTGCGAACGTGCTGCAGTAATGAGTAATAAGTAATACTAGTACAGTGTGTGACCATGCTGCAGTAAGTTGCATCTCAAGCGTCTGCGCCAACCAGGCCAAGTGGCTGCTGCAGTGCATCAACCAACCTAGCTGTACTTGGCTGCGTGCAGTTACTATTTGAATCTTGCCTGTTACAGCAAGGTTACATATGCTGCTAATGGATTATCACAGTTCTAACCCAAATGCGCAACCATGGTGTATGCAGATGCCCGGCGACATGGTGGTGAACGCGATGATGGCGGCAACTGTCGCGCACGCCTCCTCTCGGCCATCAGAGCCGGAGAAGAAGCCGCCTCCGCAGCAGCAACACCCTCACTCGGTGCCGCCATCGCCAACGGTGTACCACGTGAGCTCGTCGTTGCGGCACCCGGCTCCGTATGCGGTATTGAACCGGACAGGGATGCGGTACTTCGAGGAGCACCCACGTGTGGGGCCTGATGGCCGCACCGTGCGCACTCGCAAAGTGCGGTTCCTCGGCAGCATCGCGGCGTTCCACCTATTCATGGTGCTCAAGTACCGTGTCCCTCTCGAGCTCCTCCGCCTGCTCTCCATCCTCTGTTGCGGCCTCTTTGGCCTTGCCGCCCTCTACCACGACCTCGCCCGCAAGTACAGGTATTTTCTTCGTCCAGAACTAGTTGACACTCAAACGAATTATCTAGAGGGAATACAATTTAAACACTTTTGCGGTTGTGTCGTGTTGATGTTATACCATTGGCTTAAGAACATGCATTTTGTGTAGGTTCGTGATGCAGCTGGTCGACTTGTACGGGCCCTTCTCGCTCTTCAAGGGTTGCTTCGACGATGTCAACCTCAACAAGCTTAGGATCGCCATGGCTGACAGCGACCATGCCGATACCGCCGGCGGGCTATTCAACTTTGACCCCAAGACCGTTGACTGGGACGATTACTTCTTCAAGGTCCACATCCCTGGTGTCATGAAGTACGTCCTCAAGTGATGTTCCACTTGCATTGATCTGCTTCTACATACCTACCAAGAGAGAATGGAGGAAATCAAATTAATGCTAGCCCATGTCCACCATGTGTAACCTCGTCGTTAAGTATTCGGGTATTATTGTTTGAGTATTGATTGTACTACCATTGGAAATTTAGCCAGTGACTATGAGTAAGATAAAATTACTTGCATTCTACCCGGGGCCTCTGAAATGACAAGGTTTATGTTGGAAATTTTTTACTTTTCACAGTACTACCAAAAAATACAGCCTTCAAATGTGCATAGGTTTTCCCTCAAAAAAAAAACGCATAGGTTTATTTTACCACATGTGCATAGGTACATATGTTACGTACAATAAAATGTGATTCGAAGCGAGCGCACATCCCGGCCTCCTTTGGGCCCCGACCCATTTATCTTTTGTTCACCTTGCTCCACACCGCTACGAGCGGTTTTTATTCTGGTTGGTTTCCAAGGTTTCATGGCTTTCCATGAGTACGGGCTGCCTTACTGTTTTTTCTCTGGTTTATATAGTATTTCAGATTTCAATTTTGCTATGTTCACTGGTTTCTCTGTCTTTTTTATTCTACTGAATTTTTTCTGTTTTCTTTCGTGTTTACTTTACTTTTTTCTCCATCCAGAATACCTTTGATTTTCCATTTCAAGTATTTCATTCATGCATTTTCTTAGAAAATATATTATTTCTTTTTAATTCCTGATCATTCCTAAAAATTTAAACAAAAATTAAAAATTGCTAAAAAAATTAATCAAATATTTTTTGTAAATTCATGAATGTTTTAAAAAATATGGATTTTTTTATTTCAAGATTTTTCAGAAAACCTTGTGATTTTTTTAAATGCTTGAACATGTATAAAAGTCTCAAACATTTTGTAAATCTTGTGAACATTTTTTTGAATCCATGAAGAGTTTAAATATATGAAAACCTTTTTTTTAAGCAACTAGCAGCGAGTGGTTTTTTCGAAGCGAACAAGAACGGTTGGTTTTCTCGAGGAGCGAAGAGTAGAAAGCAGTTCCTCAAAGCAAAAAAAATGTAGTTTACCGCCTATTCTATGCATCCAAACCTCATCAGTGAAGCACTGGCTTTTCACCATGATCGATTCACTATCGCATGAAAATCTTACTACCATGTGTGTAACACATTGGATCATATGGCATGCAAAGCGAAAGTTAATTCATGAAGAAATTTACCAAAGTTTGTTATCCACTTTTTGCCTTTGTTCGAAGTTTCCTTGATAAACTTTGTCTATGTACCAAGGAGGTGAAGGCTACTACCCATGCTCGGACTACACTGGTGCGTCAAGGTTGGCCGCCACCCCGGACAGGATATGAGAAGATTAATGTGCCACGGCGGGGAAGAATCAACGGGTGAGAAGCATCAATGCGATGGCACGGGATGAACATGACCATTACCTGGGATCTTCGACACCGGTTATCTCTAACATTGATGACCTGAAGGTTCTTGAGATGATTGCATGCAAGCAATCACTCGCCATACCGCCCTGGCAGCTGACCTTACGCTACAACGGAAGTTCATAGCCAGCGATTGTCTCGCGGTCATATCCAACCTGGAGGGTCCTGCTTCGGACACAATAGGCAGATAATCAAGGAATTCAACTCAGGCGACAGAGGTTGCAACTTTTGAATTCCACAATGAAAAGAGAACAAATAATATGAAGCACATTCCTTGGTGCGCTCTGTGATCTCCTTACTACAGGCTGCCAAATTTGGCTAGGTTGGCCACGTGATGGAGTTTGTATGAACATTATTGATGCAAAGTTAATACGACTTCTGGGTTCTCAAAGAAATTTCCCCTTCCATTTTTTTCATTTCGGGTTTCTCTTCTCACTTTTTTTGAATTTTTGATAACTTTTTTGTTTAATTTTTAATTCTTTCTGTCCTTTTTCCTTCCCCTTTTTTTTATTCATTTTATTTTTACATTTTATTTTTACATATTTTTATTAAAGAAATCCGATAAAATACAAGAATGGTGTTGTATGCACGCACACTTTCTTTAAATAACACGAACATTTTTTTCCAAAGAGACATGAAACCTTTTAAATGCACTAACAATTTTAAATTAAATAAATACTTGAACACCTTTTCAAATGATGCAAAAATTAAAAAAAAAATACATGGATAACTACCTAAAACTACATTAATATGCTTTCTTAAATACGTGATTTTTTAAATTACATGAATGTTTTCAAAAGGTATAGGAACACTTTTAACATAAAAAATTTAAATGTGTGGATGCTTATATAATTAACCAAGCATATTTAAAAAATTACATTAACAATTTCGTATATGAGATCCAATGATAATAGTCGCATCACCTGCAAATTTGGAGAAAATACCCTCAAGGACTGTAAATACAAGCGGGTTGAGGACTCTGATCCCGACTGTAGAATCTCAGATCCGCAGTCGTTTCGGCTCCTCGTCGTTGAGTTCTAGAAGTCGTTTTAGACCAGAGATTTTGGGGTGTGATTGAACCCGAAAAGTAAAAAACTTAATAGGCCTAGTAAAAAATATTAAATTATATTGTTTGTTTATTTATATTAAATTATTTTACCTCATCACGGCTCAGTTGGTTGCTATCTTTTTGTCATTATCGATATGTATCATATAATTTGATTATTTATATGACAAGCTACATAAATTAGCGTCTATATTATGGTGCGAATTTGTTGTACAATTTCATATTTATTATCGCAAATGCCTTCCTAGTGCTAAATGAAAAATTGTACCTTTTGCAATAAAAATATATTATTGTATAAGAAATATATGTTTCACATGGGTTCCACCATAAATTCGAGCAATCCAGAAATTTTTGCATTATTTCACATATTTACTATCCCCATGATGTGTTATAATCATTTGTGTATCAATTTTCCAGGGGATCAATATGGTATGGTCATTTGTGTTCCTAAACCCGCCGCCGCGGCCCTACAGCCGCCGCCGTCGCCGCTCCTTCCTGCGTCGCCACCGCCGCGACAACGTGCAGTGGCCGCACCCTTCTCCTGCCGCCGTTGCACCCCTCCCCAGCAACCCTAGCCGCGCGCGCCTCCTCTCCCAAACCCTAACACGCGCCTCCGCCGCTAGCCCCCGAGCCGCCGACCCCTTCCCCGCGTCGCCGTAGCTCCATGGCGTCCCCCCTCTAGCAACTCCAATCCGTTCACCGGTCCCGAACCCGACGCCACCGCATTTCGCGATCTTGACATCCACACCCGCGTCCCCATCAAGCTCTCCCAGGCCAACTCCTCGTACTACGCCTGGAAGACCTACTTCAACCTCGTCTTCGCGAGTACCACCTCCTCGAGCACATCGACGGGTCCGTTGATGGCGATCGCATGGCGGGTGATCCGGACTGGGGGGCCATTGAGGCCTCCCTCATACGGTGGTTCTACCTTACCGTCTCGTTGGACATCTTCCACACGGTCGTCTCGGAGGATGACGATGTGTGTGCCGTGTGGACCAAGATCAACAACCTCTTCACCGATAATCAGCTTCAACGTCTTGTGTTTTTGCAGCAGGATTTTTTCGGGTGCCACCAAGATGACTCCTCCATCGATGGCTACTGCATGCGCCCAAGCGGCTTGCCGACGAGCTCCGCGACATAGGCGCTAAGGTGTCTGACGAGCTCATGCTCAGCACTCTCACCGCGGCCTCAATGAGGACTTCGGCAACACGGCCTCGAACCTCTCCATGCTGCCGAACCCGACCTTCCAGTCCGTCGCCGCGTATTTACGCTTGGAGGAACGCCGGATGAAAAAGGTCAAAGCTCGTGTTCACCACACCGCCCTCACCGCCGGGACGTCTTGCGGGGCACCTCTGCCCGTCCCGCCTCATCCGCGTCCACCCGCGCCACCGGGGTACTTCCCCCTCCCGCCGACTCCGCCCGCACCACCCGCCCCTCAGCAACAGCAGCAGGGCGGTGGCGGCGGTCGCCGCAATCGGCGCTGTGGGGGTGGCCGCCCCGGGCCACAGCAGCAGCAGCAGCAGCCGGGGTACGGGGGGGGGGGGGGGGGCTCCACGCCAACATCAGCCCTCCCCGCCCTGGATCGGCATGGTCCACGCTTACCACATGCCGGTCCCACGGGCTCCGGGCATCCTCGGGCCACACCCGACCGGGCCTCAGGCGCACTACGCCGCCGCACCCTACCAGGCGGGTGGGGGCGGCTACGCGCCCCTGCCGGTGCCCCCTTCGACCGGCGCTTTTCAGCAGCCCGGCAGCTACCCGCCGCTCGGCGGCTTCGAGCCGCCTCCCGCGCCGGTTTAGCCCGGAGGCTACCCCCTCTCCGCTGGCCCCATGGGATCCCGCACTGCTCGTCGTGCTGCACTCGGCGTCGTCTCCGTCGAACTACGGAGGTGGCGACGATTGGTACATGGACACGGGGGCTACCGCCCACATGACGTCGCACCCCCGTAACCTTGCTTCCTTCTTTCCGGTCACCACCTTGAACCGCATCACCCTCGGTGACGGTTCTTCTTTGCCCATTACTCATGTCGGTCACGGTTTCTTTCCTTCTAACTCCACACCGATTAATATGACTAATGTTCTTGTTTCACCTGACCTAGTTAAAAATCTTGTCTCTGTTCGTCGTCTTGCTCGTGATAATCCTCTCACTGTTGAATTTGATGGTCTTGGTTTCTCTGTGAAGGACACCCGTACACGGATGGTTCTGCACCGATGTGACAGCCCCGATGATTTCTACCCGGTGCACTCCGCCTCCACCGCCACCACCACCACCACCTCTCCGGTCACCCTCTCCGCCGGCGTAGATCTTTGGCATGCACGTTTGGGTCATCCCAACTCCATCGTCCTTCGTCAGATTTTCAAGAGTTTTTCATTTTCATGTAATAAATTCGACGAGCACACTTGTCATGCTTGTCGTCTCGGCAAACATGTTCGTCAGCCGTTTAGCGCGTCAAACACTATTTCTACTTTTCCGTTTCAGTTATTTCATAGTGATGTATGAACATCTCCCGTGGCGAGTAACATGGGTTTTCTATATTATCTAGTTTTACTTGATGATTTCTCTCACTTTGCGTGGACGTTTCCGCCCAGCCGCAAGTCCGATGTACTCGCGTAGTATGAACATTATTATTTGGCTAGGTTGGCCACCCAATGGAGTTTGTATGAACATTACTGATGCAAAGTTACTAAAAATTCTGGGTTCTAAAAAAAATCCCCTTCCATTTTTTTCACTTTGATTTCTCTTCCACTTTTTTATTTTGACTTTATCTTATTTTTTATGTTTTGTAACTTCTTTTTGCCATTTTCCTAGCTTTTTGTTATTAATTTTATTTTCACATTTTATTTTCATAATTTTATTTTAAGAAACATGATAAAATACAAGAACATTGTTTATGCATGCACACTTTCCTAAAATAACATGATTTTTTTTCCAAAAGATGTGGATTTTTATTATTATTAACGTGAACATTTTAAAAATACATTAACAATTAAATTGAATAAATACATGAACACATTTTTTACCCATGCAAATATTAAAAATACATGGATAATTATCTAAAACTACATTAATATATTTAAAAAATACTTAATATATTTTTAAAATTATATGAATGTTTAAAAGATAAATGAATGTTTTTCACATTATATTTAAATGTGTGGATAATTGTATAATTAACCTAATATATTTTTAAAAATACATTAGTAATTTTGTATATGAGATCTAATGAGCATAGTCGGATCTCCTGCAAATTCGCAAAAAGTATCCTCAAGAGTCCATAATTTCAAATGTAAGTTGAGAGATCTGATCCAGACAGTAGAATAACAGATCCATAATTGCTTCAACTCCTTCTAATTGATCTAAGCCGTTTTAGACGAGAGATTTTTGGGAGTGATTGACCAGAAGAAAAAATTTAGTAGGCCTAGTAAAAAATATTAAATTATATCGTTTGTTAATTTATACTAAACTATTTTATTTCATCACGACTTAGTTGTTCGCTAAAATATTTTGCCGTTATCGATATGTATCATATAATTTATATAACAAGCTACATAAATTAGCATCGATATTATTGTGCGAATTTGTTGTACAGTTCCATATTTATCATCGCAAAAGCCTCCCCATTGCTAAATGAAAATTTGTATTTTTTTTGCAAAAAACACATTATTGTTTAAGAAAAATACATGTTCCACCGTAAATTCGAGCAATCATGTAATTTTGCATTATTTCACATATTTATTATGCCCCATGATGTGTTGTAATCGTTTGTGTACCAATTTTCCAGGAGATCAACATGGTAGAGTCATTTTAAAGTATATGGAGCGGTCAAATAAAGTACCAGATATGTCTAGAGCTTTTTCTATCACTAGAGATGTCTGGAGTTCGTGACTATGAAGTTTAGGTGTCCTTAAATGGATACTTCAAAAGTGAACAAAGGGTCAATTGATTTTCCGCCGTCAAATGCCACAAATCTGGTATCCCGGACCCCTTTTTGAAGAAAACAAAGGTAAGAAAGGTAAGAAAAAGAAAATCGGTAAAAGAAACATAATGTTGCAACCAAATGACCCTAGCATTTTGCAATCAAGACTCGAAAGTTTTGGTTTTCTTACAAACAAGGACAAATTTTGGCAAGTCTTGTGGATGTTTGCTAGAAATTTTGGCAGTATAACACGTTGGTAAGGATCCAAATCAACAAGAATGATGATGTGTCGTTCATTCCAAAATTCATTCATGCACTCCAAGTCAATCATAAATATTTTGTACAGTCGTGTTCCAGCGAACAGGTCATAGTCGTTCCGCCGAGGTCACACCATGATGAACAGAACAGGGGGCCGAGGCCAAAGTTCTCAACCTCCTTTTTTTTAGAAAAAATGGATTAAGAACATGCATCGTGCAGGTTCGTGATGCAACCGGTGGACTTGTACGGGCCCTTCTCGCTCTTTAAGGTTTCTTCGACGATGTCAACCTCAACAAGCTCAGGCTCGCCATGGTCGACGGCGACAACGCCAACACCGCATGCGGGCTATTCAACTTTGACCCCAAGACCGTTGACTGGGACGACTACTTCTTCAAGGTCCACATCCCTGGTGTCATGAAGTACATCCTCGAGTGATGTTCCATTTGCATCGATCTGGTTCCCTGTGCTGAGAAGGAATGGAGGAAATCAAATTAATGGTAGCGCTAGTGTGCCTTGCTTGTGTTTTGTAAACCCCGTCTTCGTTCATCGGGTATTATTGGCTGAGTATTGATTGTATTTTTTTTTTGTGTGAAGAGTATTGATTGTATTGTCATTGGAAATTAAATTAACCAGTGACTATGAGTACAATTAATATGAGATTACTTGCATCATGGTGGGTCTCTAAAACTAAGATACAAGGTTCATATGAAGTACATTGAAATTCCTTAGTACTTTTCATGGTACTATCATAATACAGTCTTCGAGTGTGCACATGTTGATGATTAGGATGTGAGGAGTCAAAGGAGATTGTTTTGTGTCGACCGGGAAACTTTACTTACATATTAGACATATCAATGTGCATCTTATATCTGATAACAACCAAGGAAAATAAAAGTGAGTATAATGGACAGACAACTGGACATAAAACAACCAGTAAACAATAAAATAAAATTTAAAATCATGCTAGCCTTTTTCTTCCTTCGATTCTACTACCTCTGTAAAGTAATATAAGACCTTTTAGATGGTCAAAAAGGTCTTATATTCTTTACTCCCTCCTTCCATCTATATAGGGCCTAATGCGTTTTTCGAAGCTAACTTTGACCAAATGTTAGAGCAATAATATATGACATGCAACTTACACAAAGCACATCATTGAATTCGTATGTGAAAGGAGATTTCAATGATATAATTTTCACATTATGCATGTCATGTAGTATTAATTTTATCAATAGTCAAAGGCGGTCTTGAAAAACGCATTAGGCCCTATATAAATGGAAGGAGGGAGTACATAGGGAGTATACCGTCTATCGAAGATTGAAAATCAGTAAAGAAAAGAGACATATATGAACGGCCTCATCATACCAGGCTTGAAATGACATCTAGAAATCGTTGAAAAGCCGCTTGAAGCGGCGCAGAGTGAGGTTCTCCATGGGTACGTTTGTCCTGACTATTTTTCTTTGGTTTCTTTACCACTTTTATATTCGCCTTTTTGTTGCATTACATTGGTTTTTCCTTTTTTTATCCTACCTTTATATTTTATTTCATGTTTCCTTTTTCTTTTTCCACTTTCTTACCCTTAGTTTTTTGTTTTCATTATCTGATTCACTATTTTCTTATAAAATATATAAACATTTTCTAAATTGTGTTTTTCGAAAAACAAGATTTGATTTTTTTATCATTCATGATCATTTCTAAAATTTAAATATTTTAAAAATGTATGACTATTTCAAGTTAATACAAATATTTTCTAATTTTACTAATAAATTTTAAATTCATAATTATTAAAAAAAATCAATACATTTTAAAAATCCATGATTAAAAGAACCTCGGGAATATTCATGGTTATTTTTCAAGTCATGAACATTTTTATAACTCACAAACATTTTATAAATTTTGTGAATTTTCTAAGTGCACGAACAATATTTGTTTTAATCAACAAAGGTTTAAATTTTTCAAAAATTGGTTTCTTTCTGAAGCAACCTGGAGCGATTGATTTTTCTGAAGGGACTAACTACTGGGTTTCTTGAGAAGTGAACAGTATTGATTAGTTTCTCTCTGCAAGGTGCAGTTCCTCGGCAACCATCGCGGCGTTCGACCTCTTCATGGTGCTCAAGTACCATGTCCCCACTCGAGCTCCTCCGCCTCTCCATCCTTTGTTGTGGTCTATTCGGCCTCGCCGCCCTTTACCATGCCCTTGTTTATTTGATTCGCATAAAGACCCGACCACCACCAGGGACCCATGCGAGCCCCCCGGCCACCAAATCTAGGAGAGAGGGCACGAGGTTGGGAGCACGAAGGAACGAATCTATCCATAAAAAACATCCAAGTCTGAACCAATCCATTCACGATCGCGACAAAAAGCAAGGCGAAGACAAGACATGTTTTTTGCACCAACGATTGTTTGGTAGCCGGTATCACCACTCGTGCACAAAGATACTATCTGCATCGTCGCACGCAATTCACATTTACGACTAATCTTGCTATGCTTCATCAAAAAGACAATGCTATCAACAATCACATCGCATGGAAAAAAATTTCAATTTTTTAATGCATCTCTGAGCACGATTGGTTTGGTACCAAAAGTTGGCATGCCAATGTTTGGCATTGTGCCCAATAGTGGCCACTAATTAGTGTCTACAAGCTTGTTTCGAGTGCGCTACAACAGGGGCATAAATATTCTAGTGGTTCAAGATCAGTCATGTTCATCGTATGACTTACATTCACCGTATTCTATTATTTTGATAAGATTTAGTTTGATTTGAGTACAGGTAGGAGAAGACAACAAATTTTTTGATTTAGTTGTGGTTTTGGTAAGATTTGATTTGGCTATAGGTGGAGGAACACAAAGAATTTTTTTAATTGAGTTGAGATTTTGGTTAGAATTGATTTTACTTGATTTTATTGAGTTCATGCGTAACATGGTTTAGGAAAGTACTGATTTTGTTTTGATTATTTCAAATTACTATATTTAGGTTGAACTTTTTTTTGTGTGACATCTGTTGAGATTAAAAGAAAATGAAAAGATAACCAAAATAAAGGGGAGGCGTGGGAAGGAAAAGACCAGAGAGGAGGTGAAGGCTACGCTACTAACTCCACTTTAATAAATGTGTATGTTGTCATCGTCCGCACACAACCACTAATGTAATTAATTAGGCAAACCAATAATTATATATGTAATTAATTAGATCCATTTAAATAGGATTTTTTCACACGGAATTAATTTGGAATCCTATTCATTAATGCAATTAATTAATTAGGTACACCCTTAATTAGGCTTGTAGGTAATTATGAGTAGATATTTTTTTCCAGCCGTATTTTTTGTAATAATCTGAATGATCCACTTTTCTAGCTATTCTTTTCAAAACTGACCATAATCTACCATTTCGCATGCCACCACTCTTCAAATACCCGTAGCACCACACAGGCATTTAGCTAGTTGTTACAAAATTATCTTGTCAATATCACAAAAAGTTGTCTCCATGTATTATACCCCTTTAACCCCTATCCGTTTTAATGAAAAAAGATCATAGAGGGATTTTCCGTACCGTAATTGGTCAAAAACAAGTTGCCAATTTTTGGCAAGTCTCGTCCAAATATTGGTAGCAAGCCAATGTCTCTATGTCGAATTGGCGGTGGCCTCTAGAAGCTTCCTAGTCACATTGCACAACACACCATACAACCTCCACAATGCACCTACCAATACAACTACAACACATCGGATGCTTGTAGATGAATGCAAAGGACACAAACGAAGCAGCACGAATCTCAAAGCAGCAGTTGTGAATCAAGTTTCTAAATTTGTAATTTTCTTTCAATTCTTCGATTCGATTCAATTTTTTTGCCCTTCTCACGAACGCTCCCGTTCGTCCCCACCTCCCTCGCCGCCGTGTTCCTCGCGCCGCCGCCGCGGCGCCCTTCTTCTCGCCGACGTCCCCGAGCCCGGCCGCCTCCCCCCCGTAAATCGCCCCCGCCCCCCGCCTCCGGCATCCCGAAGCCCCGGAGCCTCCCGTCCCCCCCGCCTGAGGGGCCGCGCCGGAGCTAGGGTTTTCGGTTTCTAGGGTTTTGGTCATGGGCGCCTCGGCTTGAGGAAGAAGGGGGGCGGAGGCGGCAGGTAGAGGGGGGCGCGGAGATGCTGACGGAGAAGCCCAGCTGGGTTCGCCATGACGGCCTGCAGATCTTCTCCATCGACATCCAGCCCAGCGGCCTCCGCTTCGCCACGGGAGGTGGCGACCAGAAGGTTGAATTTTTCCCCTCTTGCTAATTTTTCTTGTGTGATTTGAGCTCTGTAGACCGGGAATTCGGCTTGGCTTGGCCAAGCTCAGTTCTTTCTTCCAGCGGCGAATCGGCGTTCAGGTTCAGTGTAGGTGGAAATAGTGCACATCATTGTGATGTAGTGGCAGCCATTGCTCGTTTTACACGCCGTTCTCTGCATTAGCTTGCGAGGTTCAGTGGTGTCGTTTCTCCGGTTTAGGGGAGTAGTGCCAAGCTCAGTTCTTTCCAGCCATGAATCTTGGCGTCGAGGCCAAGCGTGGATGGAAATAGTACAAATCAGTGTGTAGTAGCGCGTATTGTTGCTCATTCTATATGTCATTCCGTGCATAAGCGTGTGAGGTTCAGTGCTGTAGAGGTACCTTTGCTCGTTTTATATGTCGTTCTCTGCATAAGCTTGTGAGATTCAGTGTTGTCGTTTCCGGCTTACAGGAATCTGTGTGGTTGTGTGTCTCAGTAGGTGGTGCTTCTTCATTGTTGTCCTCGACTGAACTTAGTTTTTTGCTGTAGTATTAGGAACTTGTTGTTATTTGGTGGCACTGTTTCGTCAAGCTTGAATTTTTTTGGGGCTCAAGCCTACCGTTCTTATGACTGTATAATTGAGCCATTTTTCTGACTAATGGAAGGTAACTAATAGAAAGTTATGGTTCATGATTTATTTACTGAAATAGCTGACTGTTAGTCAAATTTATTGGTAGGATGTTTGTTTGACGATGCTGATATATTGGTTGGATTCTGCAGTGTTGATGTTGTTAACTTGTTGTGTCATGCTGCAAGAATTTTGCATCAACTCTTGTACATTGTTTTTCTATTTTAACCGATTTGTTAAGTAGCATGCCCGTTGCTAATCTCCATCTGTTTGCCTTCTTCAAACATAGGTTCGCATATGGAACATGAAATCCGTGAGCAAAGACAATCAAAATGATGATTCCAACCAAAGATTGTTGGCTACAATGCGTGATCATTTCGGATCAGTAAACTGTGTGAGATGGGCCAAGCATGGACGCTATCTTGCTTCAGGATCAGACGATCAAGCTATCCTAATTCATGAAAGGAAAGCTGGTTCCGGTACATCTGAGTTTGGAAGTGGAGAGCCTGCAGATATAGAAAATTGGAAGGTCGTTATGACCTTAAGGGGGCATACTGCGGACGTGGTAATTATCTGCCAAATTTTCAGTCCAGCTATCTTTCTTTCCAATTTATGGAAACCTGATAAAAATATTGATACTGTGATATTTAATCTTTCCTATTAAACACATTCCTGTTTCTTATGCCTAAAGTAGGTAGATCTGAATGTGGTAATTATCTGCCAAAATTTCAGAGCTGCCTTTGTTAGTCTTTTGTATTAATCATGTATCTGTTTCTTATGCCGAAAGTAGGTAGATCTAAATTGGTCCCCTGATGACTCGACGTTGGCTAGCGGCAGCTTGGACAATACTGTTCACATTTGGAGCATGACAAACGGTATTTGCACTGCCGTCTTGCGGGGGCATTCCAGCTTAGTTAAAGGAGTTACTTGGGATCCTATTGGATCTTTTATTGCAAGCCAGTCAGACGACAAGACTGTTATCATATGGCGTACGAGTGACTGGAGTCTTGCTCACAAGACTGAAGGCCATTGGTCAAAATCTGTATGTTATGTTTCATGCCATTTTGTTATCAATTTACTGTTTCTGTGTCTGACATGTCTTTTGTTTGCAGAGAAGTCTTTCTTACTGAAAAATATTACTTTTCTGTGTTCCGCAGCTTGGTTCGACATTTTTTAGGCGGCTTGCTTGGTCGCCCTGTGGCCACTTCATAACCACAACTCATGGTTTCCAGAAACCTAGGCACTCCGCCCCTGTGCTTGAACGGGGCGAGTGGACTGCAACTTTTGACTTTCTGGGACATAATGCGCCTGTGGTGGTGGTGAAGTTTAATCACTCGATGTTCCGTAAGAATTTAGCTACTGGTCAAGATGCAAAGACGGCACCAGCTGGATGGGCCAATGGAGCATCAAAAACATCAGCAAAAGAATATCAACCATATAATGTTATTGCTATTGGAAGTCAAGACCGGACTATTACTGTTTGGACAACAGCAGGTGCCCGGCCATTGTTTGTTGCTAAGCATTTCTTCACTCAAAGCGTGGTTGATTTATCTTGGTAAGACACTTTAACCTTACATTTGTAACAAAAAATGTTGCCATTTGCGGCTAACGGTGGAACCGTTTTTTCTCCCTTACAGGAGCCCTGATGGTTATTCACTCTTCGCATGCTCTCTGGATGGATCAGTTGCGACCTTTCACTTTGAAGCAAAGGAGCTTGGATACAGGCTAAGTGATTCTGAACTGGATGAATTAAAGAGGAGTAGATATGGTGATGTCAGAGGGAGGCAATCAAATCTAGCTGAAAGCCCTGCGCAGTTGCTGCTAGAAGAAGCATCAGTGAAGCAATTGGCTGCCAAGAAGGCGACACCTATCGTCCAACAGTATCAGGCGCCCCCAAAAGTTCCTGCAGATGTACCTAAACCACCTCCTGTTGTGGTTGTGGAGAGTCAGAAAGCTCCTGAAACTCTACCTGAAGCCGAAAAGAAAACAGCAGGTCAAGCAGCTGATGACACCTCTAAAGTTACCCGGGTATCTAGTCCAGTAAAACAAAGGGAATACCGGCGTCCTGATGGTCGGAAAAGAATAATTCCAGAGGCAGTGGGATTTCCATCTAACCAGGAAAACTTGTCCAACCGTCCTCAGAATCAAGTTGTTGATTTCTCATCCCTAGACCAGCGAATGCGCCCTGGAGAGAATGGAATAAGATCATCCTACGGTACCGGTAACTGTAACAATTGTGGAGTTAAGGAACGCTCTGGCATCACAGCAAGAGCGAACATTAGCGAGAGTCTTGTTATTCAAAAAGCCTCAGCTGGTACTAGCAAGGATGGAAGGTTGAGTGTTGAACACACTGGTTCTGTTGTTCCAGGCTCGCTGGCCTCCTCCTCTGAGCTCTCTATTTTTGTATTCAATAAGAAGGACAATGATGATTCTTTGCCAGTCTGCCTTGAAGCCAAGCCAGTAGAACGGTCTGCAGGTGATATGATTGGACTGGGCGGTTCCTTTTCAACAAAAGAAACTGAGATTAGATGTACAAAAGGAACAGAAACTCTTTGGTCAGATCGTATCTCCGGAAAAGTTACTGTCTTGGCTGGTAATGCAAACTTCTGGGCAGTTGGCTGCGAAGATGGCTGCCTGCAGGTAAAAAATAACCCCTAGTCAAATATCTAATGCTCTTTTTTTGTTTCATTGATTTTGCATGCTTTCCGTTTTCTGAAAAAATGTCAGGTCTAAACTATCCAATCAATTGTGTTCTGGTTTGATTAGGTTTACACAAAATGTGGTATGCGAGCAATGCCGGCGATGATGATGGGCTCCTCAGCTGTTTTTATAGATTGTGATGACTGCTGGAAATTGTTACTTGTAACAAGGAGAGGTTTAATGTACATATGGGATCTCAATAACAGGACTTGTATCTTGCAAGATTCTTTGGCTTCTTTGGTTACCTCTCCAGAGGAGACATCGACAAAAGATGCTGGTATAATATTTACATCCAGTCCCCAGTTTGCTGCATCTCGATTAGTGTGTGATGTATGTTATTTCTTTGAAGTTAAACTTTCTTTGTTGTGTGACAGGTACAGTAAAGGTTATATCTGCTAAGTTCTCAAGATGTGGTTCGCCCTTGGTTGTCCTTGCCACCCGTCATGCTTTCCTCTACGATATGAGCATGAAGTGCTGGCTAAGGATTGCAGATGATTGTTTTCCAGCATCAAATTTTTCTAGCTCGTTTAGTTCTACTCAAGGTGGAGAGCTAGGGAAGTTGCAGATTGATATAGGAAAGTTCATGGCGAGAAAGCCCGTTTGGAGCAGGTATGCAAGCTCTTTTGGTTTATTTAGTCTTATAGATGATTGCTACTAATGTCTATGACAAGGTGAGTTTGCTCTGAATGTACCCATGTGACTGTTTCCACCTCAGGGTTACAGACGATGGGGTGCAGACGCGGGCCCATCTTGAGACCCAGCTAGCTGCTTCGTTGGCTTTGAAGTCTTCACAGGAATATCGCCAATGCCTCCTATCCTACATAAGGTTTTTGGCAAGGTTAGCTCATTATATTTTATTCAGTGCATCTGTACAGATTCTGCTCTCTTGACTTTTACCATTTTCTATAAGCATGAACTTTATCTGTTAAATTGGTTGAGAGATTTCTCTTGAGGTGGTATCATGCTTTGCTTAAATCCTTCTTGCGCGTGCAGAGAGGCAGATGAATCTCGCCTACGTGAAGTCTGTGAGAGCTTTCTTGGCCCTCCCATGGGCATGGTTGGTGCTGTGTCTACCGATGCGAATAATCCGTCATGGGATCCTGATGTTCTTGTAAGGCTCTTTTCCTGTTAGATTCCATGGCATACATATGAATGTATAGTTATTCCATAGACTGCTAGTTTCTGTTAGTTGCTATATAGTTGTTCATCCTGTTACAGATACTTAGCTTCACAGAAGACGGCCTATTTGAACCTTGGATTATACTCAATTTGTCGATTAACTGAAGGGCTTAGAAAACCTTGAATTAAACAGTAATTGTATTCGATTCCAACCAGTTGCACTCTTCGATCAATAAACTTTGCTGGTGGCAACTTTTGCAGGGAATGAAGAAACATAAACTTCTCAGGGAAGATATACTTCCTTCGATGGCCACAAACCGCAAAGTCCAGCGGCTGCTCAACGAGTTCATGGACCTGCTGTCAGAGTACGAAAGTGCCGCCGAGGAAAACGTTGACAAGATGGATGTGACGCCTCCGGCAACAGAAGCCAAGGTCGATAAAATGGACGTGACACCTCCAGCAGCAGATGCCAAGGTCGATAGAATGGACGTGACACCTCCTGCGACAGAAGCCAAGGACGCCACCGCGTAGCAAACAAACCCTTCCGCCCCGGTTTGCTGGCGATTTATTGACCCCTTGGTAAGCATAGAGAAAAGTGCATACATCATAGTGTCTATTTTGAGAACTTTTCCGTGGTTGTTTGATTCTGCCTGTAGTTCGTAGTGTCCCCCGCCTCTTCGTCAAGGTGTGACCTCGGCGGAACGACTTTAACCTGTTCGCTGTATCGCGAGTGTAACAACAGTAGAAAGAAAGCGAGGTCGCTTGATGATTCTGTAACAGTTATATCCGTAGAAGGTCTGAGGAACTTTTGGGTCCATAGGCGCAATGCCGTTTCTTTTTTTGCGAGCAGGATGCACGGTGCATCCGCGTCCTTTTCCGAAGCGAAATGGAACAAGATTTTCACTTGCTTGTATTTTGGAAGCTGCTTGTTTCAGGTGAAGCAGAAACAGGGTGTTGGTTAGTACTGCTTTCTGCTGGGTACTAGTAATGGTATCCTCTGTCTATCACAAATCCAAAACCATGGCCATGTCTTGTCAGGTGGAGAGGAAGCTCTTGACGGCGACCCTGAAGGTGCGCGCGACGGCGGCCCAGGCGGCCTGCGTCGGGTGCACGTCGTCCCAATAGAAGTAGCGGCCGGGGTCGTCGCAGAGCGTGTACTGCAGCGTGCCGTTCTCGTCCTCCTCGCCGCAGTAGCCGTCCGGCCTG
The DNA here is from genome assembly GCA_963921465.1 of Triticum timopheevii. Lineage (NCBI taxonomy): Eukaryota > Viridiplantae > Streptophyta > Magnoliopsida > Poales > Poaceae > Triticum > Triticum timopheevii. The sequence goes on along the minus strand of OY997268.1, from coordinate 47,397,842 downwards.
AAGCTCTCGCAGCACGGCCGCAGCGTGCTCGCGAACCTCTTGCTGTCACTGTCACCATTGTTGTCGTTGTCGAGGAGGATGACGGCGAAGGGGGTGTGGACGTCGAGGAGGAGGTAGGTGCGGTTGTTGGGGTCGAGGGCGGCGAGGACCGACCGGAGCGCGGCGTTGTGCTGGGCGGCGCCGGCGTTGGCCAGCGGGTCGCAGCCAGTGTAGTTGAGCGGGCGGGTGAAGACGGGCGTGCAGCCCATGGGGTGCAGGTTGGTCACCACCACCCTGCTCATCCCCGCCTCGTCGCGCAGCCGCCAGAGCTGCTCCCGGAGCTCCCGCACCACCGTCGGGATGTACGCAATCGCCGCCTGCACGGCACACAACACACACAGAGCAGTACAACTCCGTCACTCATGGATGTGTAGCTTTGACAGACAACAACGGCTAGTGCACGGTGACCACGTACGCTGGTGCCGTTGTCCTTGTCGGCGGCGTAGGCGTAGTCATTGCCGGAGACGACGACGAGCGCCGTCCGCTTGCCGCTGCCAGCGCGGCAGTCCTGGCTGTGGTGCATAGCCTGGAAGAGGTCGATCTGGGCGCTGATGTTGCGCTGGAAGTTGCCGGTGTCGAGCACGCCGGCGCCGCCGGCGGCGAAGTTCATGCGCCGCGCGAGGGTCTCCCGCGACGCCCGCCGCCGCGCCTTGTAGGCCACCGGCGTACGCATCCCCAGCGCCGAAGCTGCACTCACATCACAGGCATATGCCGCGTCAGACCAAAATAGTTGAGTAGAAACGCTACATCGGTGACAGTACAAAACACTAATCTGAAACATATTTTCTCCGTCCGGAATTACTTATCGGTGGAATTGATACACTCCAGCAAGTATTTTCGGACAGAGGAAGTAGATTAGTTATGATCTCATGGTGTAGTATAACTATTTGCCTATATGTCAGTTACCTGAAAATTTCATGTGACTCGGTCACTTTCATCAGGACCACCAGATCTTCATCCAACGGCCAAAAATAAAAACACACATTTTACTTCCGCAGCGGCCCCTCCGCCACGCGCCGCTCTGCCCTCCCCATCGCCGTTCTAGCCGCCGCTCAAGCCATCCCTCTAAGCCACACCCCGATCAACAGCTTGGGCGACGACCCAGTACTCCCCGACCTGCACCCGTCAAGTTTCGGACTTACTCCCGCCGAACCTCCTCGTCCACGGCTTGGCCTCGCCATGGCCGGCGCTCGCCACGGGTGCACCTCACAAGGTCCCCGCCTACGGCCTCGCGCAAAGCAGAAAGTGACCGACGCTCAAATTATTTTCAGGTTACCTGACGTTTAGCAAACCTGTAAAGTTGTGCTAAGGTTAAGACACTTATCTTGAGACGGGGGAGTAGCATCTAATTAGTCCAACTTTTGTGCTGGAAAGGGGAAGATGCCAGGGGGTGTGGCTGTAGCCGGGAATATCTTACTGTCCCTTTCTCTGACATGGAATGGAAGTGTACCAAGTGGTGGCATTTAGGTGTTAGGGCATCTCCAGCCGCGCCCCCAAGAAGGCCTCCCCAGGCGATTTTTTCGCGCCGGCGCCGAAAAAACGGCCCAGTCGCGCCCCCAGGACGCCGAAAATCGCCGGCTCGGGCCTTTTTTCCGCCCGGCGGTCACAGGCCGAACCCGGCGCGCTGGGGAGCCGTTGGGGGCTCCGGCGCTAGTGAAAAGCGCGCCTGGCTCACACCGACAGGGGAAAAGTCAAGTTTTTCTTCCCCGACTCGCCTCGCACCCCCCGCGCCCTCGGCCACCACTAGCTGTATTCCGGCGACGGTCGCCGGCCTACTCCGCCTAGATAGCCATTCCCCGCCTGAAAATAGCAGCGCTTCGCCGCGGCAACCCCTCCCCCCAGCACTAGGCGGTGCCGGCCGTCGTTTCCGGCCGCGGAGGCGCGGATTAACGGCGGGTACACGCCCACGAGCGCAAGGTGTTCGGCGTTTTGACTGACTCGGCGATGGACTCCGATGAGGAGGAAGAGCTCGCCGCGCTGCTGGAGGAGGAAGCCGCGGCCGACGTCCAGGAAGAAGAGCATCTGATGGTGCTCGCCGCCCTCGCCCAGCTGCTGGCGAGCAATGAAAAGCCGCGTCGAGGTGGCTCGGCGCCGGGGCGGGTGAAAGCAAAGAACCGGCATCGTCTGCAAGGCTACTGCATGCTCTACTCCGACTACTTCGCCGATGCTCCACTTCATGGCGAGAGAACATTTCGGCGCCGTTATCGGATGAGCCGAAAGCTCTTCCTCAGGATTGTGAATTCCATTCGGGAGTTCGACAACTACTTCAAGTGCAAGATAGATTGCACTGGCGCTCTTGGATTCACCTCCATCCAGAAGTGCACGACAACGATGAGGATGCTTGCATATGGAGCTCCCAGTGATTCACTCGACGACTATGGGCGCATGGCCGAGTCCACCAGCATAGAGTGTTTCTACAAGTTCTGTCGGGCAGTGGTGGCAGTATTTGGGCCACAATACTTGAGAGCACCCAATGCGGAAGACACTGCTCGGATCCTAGCCCAGAATGCAGCAAGAGGATTTCCTGGGATGCTTGGAAGCATCGACTGTATGCATTGGAAATGGAAGAACTGCCCATTTGGTTGGCAGGGGATGTACAAAGGCGCCAAAGGCGGTTGCAGTGTGGTGCTTGAGGCGGTAGCCACACAGGACCTCTGGATTTGGCACTCCTTCTTTGGTATGCCAGGAACTCACAATGACATCAACGTGTTGCAGTGCTCTCCTGTTTTTGCTAAGCTCGTTGAGGGCCATTCTCCTCCGGTGAACTTCGAGATCAATGGGCACCAATACAACAAGGGGTACTATCTAGCTGACGGCATCTATCCGAGATGGTCGACATTTGTGAAGACGATCTCAAACCCTGTGCCAGGAGGCAAGAACGCCTGGTTTGCGAAGGTTCAGGAGGCTTGCAGGAAGGATGTCGAGCGGGCATTTGGTGTGCTCCAATCTCGATTCGCTGTTGTTCGGTACCCCGCTCAGACATGGTCGAAAGATCAAATGTGGGAGATCATGACTTGCTGTGTCATCTTGCACAACATGATCATCGAGAGCGAGCAAGAAGACCCAGTGTTTGACACTGAACCATACTACAGGCAGGGTCCTCTAGCCGAAGTTGATCACCAGCTACCGGCAACTTGGACTGCCTATCTCAGTATGCGTCAAGAGATCCGAGACCCACAGGTGCATCATCAACTGCAGAAAGATCTGATTGAGCACCTATGGAGGCTCAAGGGGGACGCCGCGTGATGAAATACGAGTTTTTATTTGTTGAACTATATAATTTGTATTGAACTATTTGTTGTTGTACTATTTTGTTGAAGTATTTGATTTTTCTGTGATGAAATATGTGATAAGGAATAATTATGTTGATAAATGAACGCCGAGACAGGGCGAAACCACGCCGAATATGGGCCTATTCTCGCCCATATGGGCCGTTTATTCGCCGAAATTGGGCTGCAAAGTGGGCTAATTTCGGCGCCTGGGGGCGAGCTGGGGGCGGCGACTGGGCGAAAAACCGCCCCCAGCGCCGAGTGTCTCGCCGGCTCGCCCCAGGGGGCGATTTTTGTGCGTCCTGGGGGGGCCAACGGCTGGAGATGCCCTTAGCAGTTTCAGATTTGCTACTAGCTCTTGAGACTTTTTTGGTGATAAATAAATAAATAAACTGAATAGTAATGTGCATGGCGCACATGGCAGCACGTAGTCAGTACGAGAAAGATCTGGCTTGCTAGTGATATATACCGTACACATATTCAAATCAAATTTCCTAACGAGACAGAGCATCGCCGTCCATTGCCTGAGTAATATGCAACGCTATATATAGTTGTGTTTATTATATTATGATGAGGTGTAATTAGCATGCAGTTGATACTCGCAGTGTAGGTGTAGCTGAGTGTGATGCACCACCACCCTACGTCGTTGTAGCTCTAGCTGCTTTGCATTGCAACAAAAATGTCGGTCTGAATGTCTGATGGTGACACACATGGCTCGTCCGTCCATCCCTGGGACTCTTACCGGAAGACTAGAGTTGCACTGGATGCGTCGATCTGTCCATGTTATTAGCCTTTTGATTGAACAGAGACCACGACAGAGAGGAGATATATACTTGTCATTAAAATGGATAAAAAAAGATGGGTCTAGAACTAAATATTTACGGACGGAGGGAGTACTACCTTGGTGTGATCTCCCTTGTCGTGTCAAGGGTAGTGGGTGAGGGAACTAGTCCAGATTCACGAGGTTGGGCCGGGCGTGCAGGTGCATGTGCTCGCGTAGCCTGATGAAGTTATTAGTTCCATGCATGCATCCTCCATGTGTGTCTGTGTGGGTACAGAGGTGATGATGCGTGGAAAAGGGATTGCGCCGTCCGGCGTGTGATCCGGCCGCCCGTCGGCCATTTTGCCGGCTCCCAGCTGGTAATTTCGAAGAAGATTAGTTACCGGCCGTCCGGCGACATAGGTAGACCTCAACGAATCGGAAGCAGCCACTGCTACGTCGTCTACCAGCAGCCTAGAGATGTAGTATCTATCTATTGGACGGACCTTCCCTTCCCTTCCCTTGGATGATGATGACGACCCAACGACCAACTACTACTGGTAATTAATAGTGAAGACTAGCAAAGGAGGAGCAAGCAGAGTGTGCTTGGCAATGCTTACCGACGAAGTCGGTGAGAACGCGGCCGTCGGAGAAGCGGCCGGCGGGGCGGCGCGGGAAGGTGCGGCCGTAGGGGTCGTACCAGGCGTGGGTGAGCTCCCGCCCCAGGTTCCCCAGGTTGCCCGTGTCCGCGTACGAGTCGCCGAACACCCACAGCTCCTCCTTCACCTCATGCTTCCGCTGATGACGACGACCGCTCCTCCCCTGCTGCTTGCTCACCCTCTCGCCGCCGGCGGGGCAGCCGTCCACCGCCGTGGCTGGAGACAGCATCACTACCACCATCGCAAGGCCTGAGGTTCATCAGAGAAACAGAGAGCAATCAATGAGCGGATGGCAGAGAAGGGAAGCAGAGAGCGAGAATTGAAGTGAGCCGGCGTGGTTAGCTGACGAGCAACAAATGGTATCTTTCATGGCTAGGATGGATCTACCGGCTGCTTACAGAGAAGTGCTCCGGCGGGGGCCGCCGACGGCGGGCGGCTCCGGCGGTGATCCATGTCCGCGGGGCGCGCCGTGGGGGTGTGGTATGTGGCCGCCCTCGACCGTTTCGTTCGCGCCTGTCTGTCTGATGCCCTGTGACTGTGAGTGATGGCGCTGTTTGTGGTGTGGGAGGCGAGGGATGGGCCGGTGCCGGCCGGGATGCTTTATACTCGGCGTACCTACGCCATACATCTCCGGCGGCTGCGACTGGAACGGATGGAGAGACACCAGCAGTCAGTGGACACCGCCATTATTCCTTTCCTTCCTCGAAACCATAAATAATGTCAGCACCTCATGCCATGCGTGTAGTATATCTGAATTTCTCCATGCATGCAATCGCAGCCTGTGATCTTGATCCCCCCCAAAAAAATCATATACAATCTTGTTCTTTCAGCAAGGTGATCCAATAAAAACTCTACCAAGTCGGTAAACCGCGCTATTTCTTATAACAAGGAGGCAATAGCTCTGCACAAAACATTCACCGCGACATCTTCCCCACTCGCAGTGCGTCCATGTAGCATGGGCGGTAAGGGAACGCGCGCTCGACTCCGTTCCGCCGGCCGACTTCCTTGACAAGCCCCTTGCCCAGGTGTTGCATCCTCGAGGTGCTGAGATGGTACCCCACGACCCTGCCGTTCATGTGGAGGAGGAGCACGTCCTTGTGCGGATGCATTCCGATGATCCGGCAGTACCACCAGTAGTCGAACGGCTCGAGTCGGTCGGCAACAACTTCGTCCAGGTCAATGAAATTATCCTCATCCGAGTCTCACATGTAGTCCAACCCACTTTTGGCTTGCTCTTCTTCATCTTCCTCTTCCTCTATGCTCCCGCCACCGAGGGGTTCAAAGAGGCTGACTTTTGCTTCACTGCTTTCGACCAACTCCCATTGCGCCATCGATTTTATAACTTGTGATGAGTGCTTTATTTGGTGACCAAAAGGACTAAGGTTGGCATCGTGTGTCAGCGTCCACCCTAACTGCCCATCAACAGGTTCCATAAGTTTCCACACCTGAAGATGGAACATGTCGAGCACCACGTAGTGGATCCCTTTCTCATAGCTCGCTAAGATTGACCTAGTAGGAAGGGTACCTCTATGCTCTTCCTCGTCACACGGTATTCCCGGCAGCTGGACCATATCATAGGTTACCTGTGTGTTTCTTAGGATCATGAGAATGTTGTTGCCGCAATGCACATAGAGAGACCCTTCCCAATACAAGGCTGGCTTCCATATTTGGTTGTAGTTTTCATATGCTGGCAACATGTCGTAGAGGCGCTGAGTGCAACAGCTTCCGGGCACAAACTCTCGGCTCTCCCACCTGTTAGTCCGTGACAAGAACACCATTAAAGACAACACCTCATCTTCGTGCTGATCCTCGACAACTAGCTGATGTGTTTTGTCAACCTCACCTTGTCCTTCGTTTCCCTCTTCTTCATATGGTTGGTCTTCTTCAAACAAGCCGCATAATAGTTCTTGTGCTTCGACGCGGTACCGGACCGTCTCCTTTACAGGTCGCAGCTGTGTCATCGTCCGTGGGAATAGGAACACCTCATGGTGCCGTGACACGGCCGGGTCAAAGGCGAGGAAGATAGTCCAGAAATACAAAATGGGCAGGGCAGGCAAGCGGGCGCACCGCACCGTTGCCGGGTTGCACACGTAGTAGAAGCGGGGGCTGTCCTGGCGGAGGAGCAGGAGGCCATTGCAGTGGTCCAGCACGGAGTCCCGGTCGTGCTTGAAGGGAGGGCGCTGAAACACAGGCCCGTCATCGGCGGGGGTATGTGGCGGCTTTCCCGCGCGGGCGAAGAAAGAGGACTTGTCGGTTGTCGTGTGTTTTTTGCCGGTGAAGTCGTCGGGAACTGCCGAGCAGTTGCTGGTGAAGATACCGGGGAAGGCACGCGGCGGGAAGATGCGGTTGAAGCGGGCGAGGAGAACGACACTGCCGTCGACGGCGGTGTGCCACGCGCGGCAGACGCGCCGGGACTCGGCGACCGCGGGGTTTGGCAGGCGGCGTAGGACGTCGAGGAGGATGTCGCGGGGCAGGCCGGCGAGGAAGTCGTCGCCGTGGGTCCCGTCGTCCATCGTGATGACGATGATCAGATGCGGCAAAAAATCGATCAGTGGAGAAATACGTATCGATCGGTCGATCGAGGCCGTAACCGAGTAGGGTTCACGTACGCGCCAAGTCGATTTCGTGGCAGCTACGTACCTGGGTGGCTCTGACCCAACTTGGAAAGAGTTGCATGATTCCAAAATTTGAGCTGACAGTTCGTAATCAATCGTACGAGCCCAGAAGAGGCCCATTCTGTGTTTAACTCGGCTCGAAGGTGGATTTTAGCGCCTACACGCGGCCTGTTGTATGTACGCCCTCCCCTTATAGCTGCTAATACTTCCTTCGTTTCTTTTTAGTCTAAGTATAATAAAACTTGGTCAAAGTCAAACTTTGTAAAGTTTTAGTAAAAATATCACCATTCAAAATATGAAACCAATATTATTAGATGCATTATGGAATTAATTTTCAAACTATAGTTTTAGTATTGTAAATATTGATATTTTCTGATATAAATTTGCTCAAACTTTGATTAGTTTGACTTCATACAAATCTTAAAGCGGAGTGATTACGTTTTATACTAAAAAAACTTACAAACTTCACACTCTTCTTACTGATATGGTGTGCATTCTTTTGGATCTGTTAACAACTGATTAATGGGAGTAAATTCTGATTTCAGAAGTAGCCAGATGATATATAAATACCTGAGCATTCTTCTAATTACATGCACGTACATTAAACTATACGAACACCTTTTAGATTACCTGAATATTTCTAAATTATGTGAAAAGTTTATTTTAAATTTCATAAAAAAACTCAGAACTTTCTGAATATGCAGAACATTATACTATAGCATAAAAGTACTATTGTTTTATTCTATGATAAAATTAAATAAATAATTTAATAAGATAAACAATTTTTCCTCACAAAAGAATAGCAAATTTCAAGTAAAAAACTATCCTGAAAGTGCATTGTATTCCTAATGGTATTTTGGTGTTGGTCACAATAGGGTTAGTGATTATTAATGTCAGTTATCAAGTTTATCTCATGACTTGGTGGTTACTAAAGGAGATGGATGGCCCCCTATTTCAAAAAGGAAAGGGCGTCGGTTCTCCGAAGGCCCTAATGTTTTTTTGAGTAATAGCAAAGCCGCACTATTTAGATGGTTCTCTCCTTGAATATGTGGTCGAACTCATCTTGGCATTCCTATTTAACATCCTATTGCCACCAAGATAGCCAAACTAAGCACTCCAATATCCGTATTTTATTCTCCTTGGAAGCCAATGGTTTCCCGTTCCGGGTATTCTTATTGGGCTTCATGTACACCCTCCGGAAGTAGCTTATTGGAACATCCGGTGCCAACTTCTGGGAGCTCCGAAAATCAGGTCTTGCCTCCGGCGCAGGCTCTGGCTAACTTACAGAAGCCTCGGTGTTCTACCGAAGTACGCCCCGGACCACCTTCGAAATTTGGAGCCCTCAGAGTCGTTCCTGAAATCTGGCAGTGCGAGTCCGGTATTAATCTTGGCACATATTCCGACTGATTAGCCAGAAGGCATGCTTTAGAACCAACACCGGAATATGAGACACACCAGAAGTTCATCCCAGAACTATCAGCATGTGCTCCTGGGAGGTGTTCGGACTATCCAACGAGCACTTTTTGAATGGGCTATATAAAACCCACTTCATCTTCCCCATTATTTTTCGAGATGAACTCTTTCTCTCTCTTGCTCCATTTTTAAAGCAAAAAAGCACCATATCCTCTTCATCCCTCCATAAAATCGTCCCACTTCTTTGAGGGGAAAGTGAGAGGGCTTTCACCAAATCAACTTGAGTTCCTCATTAATTTCATTGGGGATTTGTTACTCTTGAAGATTTGGTCTCCTATGTGGTAGGAGTCGAGGTCCGGAAGCTTTCCTGTTTGTGGTGTGCTCCAAAAAGTTTATAAATGTGTGGTGGTCGTCTTCAGGACCAATTCCAAGTGATTTGAGGCTCATCCGTTGGGTGACTCAAAGCAAGAATAAGTCTTGAGGCATGTTCTTTGGGTGTTCAGAACTCTTGCAAAATTATGCACTTTTTTCGAAAAGGAAAAAAAAAATGTACTCGAGGCATGTTCTTTGGGTGTTCAGAACTCTAAAGATCACTTGAGGACAAAACATTCATGCTCAGTTCTGCATGATTTGCTTAGAGAACATTTCCTATTATAGCTTGATTAGAACAAGCTAATCTGAATGAGCTTTGTTGAACAATAGACAAAGAGAACAACAATAAGGAGCTATATCTCTGGATCTAAGCCATGAGGCTTATATTAACTAAGGGAAAACAGTTAAAAAGACAGTTGACTTCAATCGCTTCTTCCAAGCTAATGAATATTGGGTGATTCCAGTGAGGTTTTGACATACAATGTACTTCATGCTCCAACACTCATAATAGCAACAACATAGCTTTTGCGCCCTTCAAAGAGAAGAAGCATTATCTAATGAAGTCGCTCATCACACGTTCTCCCGCAAAAGAAAAAAGAAAAACGGTCGGCGCGCGATAGCCAGTTGCAGCTCCGGCCGGATTTACTAATAATAGTACTCGATCCATCGTACCCTATATCGTACTTATACTGCAGCGCAGTGAGCAGTGAGCTAGAGCAACAAGAGCAGATCCATGGCTCCATCTCCTACTTCGCTTCCCCCAACGCACGCACACATACTAACTACATAAATTTGCAGTTCGCTCGGCTCGGGGATGGGTGACGCGGCGCTCAACTTGGACATGGAGGCCGGCGAGCTCACGGCGGCGGCGGCGAGGAGTGGCCGGCGGTGGGTGGAATGCATGGTGTGCACCGTGGGCCTCCTCACCGCCTGCATGTCGGCCGCGTCGGCCATCTACAAGGCACCGGCCGGCATCTTCGTCGGCCACAGGTGGGCCTACTACGCGTCCGTCGTCGTCGGCCTGGCGGAGGCCTGCGTCGCGGTCGTCTGGCTATCAGACGGCCGGTGGCAGGAGCAGCAGCAGCAGCAGCGTTTTGCACGCCGCTGCGTCCTGTGCGCTTCACTCCTGCCGCTGGCGTTCATGGCGGGCATCGGTGGAGTCCGCATACTCGTCAAGTAGGGATGCATGCGTGCACTACATGCGCTTTAGTTTACAGTTGCATGCACACCTTTCGTACGTAGTAACACAGTATGCTGCTGCTGTGCATGATTGATACAGTATGTGTGTATGTACGTGGTTTGTAACAGTGTGTATGTTTGTTTGTACGTGTAGATGCCAAGAGCCTCGTGTGTGTGCTACTCCATATGGTTATGGTGCCTTGCTCGATCGGTCCATGAGTTCACCATTGCCAGTTTCCAGCTCAATCTGCATAATTGTCCTACTAGTAATATGTAATATCCAGTTTTCCTTTTTTTTTTCACGTTGTCGCACCTGTCGAGACTTTGCTCTTCTTCTTTTTTCTCCCGTCACTTTCAAACTCCCAATACCCTTGGATACACTCTTCTAATTTAGTTTCCTTATTGCTTATGGTGTGAAAATGCCGATCCCCACTCAACCGGCGGCAGCCGATCGACTTATACTAACCGCGTTGGCAGAGCTACTCAATGACTCATTAGATCCACGAATTTCCCCATCTGCGCAGGGCTTCTGCAAGGTTCTCGGCCCTTCTAACGTGCATTAACTCAATGGCCGTCTATGTTCAGGTGGACGTGGTCAAGTCATAAGTGGTTACCACATACCCAAGGCGAATGGCCCCCCCCCTCCCCCCCCCCCCCCCCCCACACACACACCTTCTCTCTATTTGTTCCTTTAAAAATATATTGAAAATGTTTTAGGTACATGAACATTTTTTTAAAACATTAATATTTTTTAAATACATGAAAACTCTTGTAAATTACATAAATATTTTCCAAAATACATGAACACTTTATGAGCACGTACACATATTTATTTATAACAAAAATGTAGGTTCTATATTTTAATACAAAAATTAATTATATATGTTAATATAATAAACAATTAATTCCCATAAAACAAGATACCTTTTTGGTATAGAACTATACTAGTTTTAATGGGCCGTATTGATGTGGCCATTTAGCTTGAGTGGGCTGGCCTGATACTATTGCTGGATATAATCTTCGCAAGTTCATAGAACTGTGTGTCTATGTCTCCGCTTGACGCCAGATAGACGAGACTAACTAAATGAGGAGTACCCCTTGCGGGAGCCCCTCAACGGATACTTTGGGTGGGCTGAGAGCGCATGACGCACTCTCAGCCGCCATTACGTATCACGCTTTAATTGGGCGCTCCTTCGGGGTTTTTTATTTTATTTTTATGTAAGTTTTTCGGGTTATAGATGGTTTTGGGGTTTTCTCGGCTTTTGCCTAGGATTTGGACCCAATTTTTTTTATTTTACAAAAAAACATGTTTTTTCTTTCGTGAGAGACATAGATTTGCTTCTCGTGGAGGGACAAGTTTGGTTCCGTGAGTTATGCTTCTTGAAAATAAAAAATAAACATTTTTTCTTTCACGAGAGGCACATCTATGCCTCTCGAAGGAAAAAATGAGTTTGTTTTTCTTCCATGCCTCTCAGAAACGAAAAAGTGTGTTTCTTTTTCTTCGGCGAGAGGCACAGGTGTGCCTTTTGCAAAAGGAAAAAAAATTATACTTCCGGCCCAGTTTGTTTTCCTCTGTTTTTAATGGAAAACAAAGTTCGTCAAAACATATAAACATGGGATCTACGCAAAAATTCTAATGAAGAAAACAATATGCTATTTGGACGGACAGTTTATGAGATAAAACGATTTGAATGAACGAGTCTGCGAAAAAAGGGAAAACTCCCAAGTTGTGGCAAGTGACGAAAATGCAGTGCGCCACTTGTTGAAACTTGGGAAGGTGGGAGGGATCTTTGCAAGGTTTACCCCTTATTTAGTGATTTCGCAGAGGCACGTACGCCTCCCCTCAAGCATCGCCGGAATGGGCCGGTGCAATAGTGTCCCTTCCTTCGCTCTGCTTTGTTCATTCATTCCCTTGCCGACTTAATTTATTCTATTATTTTTTTCATTTCATATTATTTATATTTGTTTACATTTTCGTAATGACTTGAATATATATTTCAAAAAGTACTTTAGTTATATTTTTTTAAATGTGCCTGTAGAGTAAAAAAATTGGTTGTGCAATTTTAAAAAAATAATTTTATAATATCCATGACATTAGAAAAATCTCAATTTGAAAAAATATGATCATTGCAACTTTTAAAAATATTCATGAGAATGTAAATAAAATATGTTTGTACCGTTCAAAAAGTTGTTCCTGATATGCAAGTTCGCACATTTAAATTCGTTCACAAAGTTTTAGAAAAATGTTCATCACATATTGGAAAATGTTCATGCCATTTTTAAAATATTTTGAAACACATAACAATGTTACATTTTTTAAAAACAACATTCAAACATGTGTTTAAAATATTCATTGTATTAAAAAAATGATCAGTGTACCTTTTGCAAACGTGCAACATATATTTGGAAGAAATGTTCAAACTTGTATATGAAAAATGTTCAACTTGTATACGGAAAATATTCAAAGTGTATTTAAATTAAGTCTACATGTATTTGAAAAGTAATAAATAAAATACCAAAATAAAACTGAACGAAAATGATGAAACCAATAGAGGAAAGACACATAAAAATGACAATGAAGACAAAAAATAAATAAAAATAAAAGGCTGAGCTAGAGGTTCTAAATACAGTCCATACCAATTTTTAATAGGATTGTCCATACCAATTTGTAGAACATTAAAAAATGATGCACTGTACCGGCACACTAAAGCGAGCACATAGGCGAGATGGTGCTACCTCTCGCAGTAAATGAGATATAGCATTGACGATCTACCCACTGACTAGGATTTGCCTTGTTAGCAGGGGCGCGCCCCTATGTCTCAGCTTTGTTTTTGAGAAACTCTTGTAACTTTATTGATACTCGTAACAATTACGGGTATACTGGTTTGAATCTAAGATCTAAGAAAATACAAAGTAACTCCCATGACTAAGAATTACAATGAAATCTCTTGTAAACATCTTCTTCGCGGTAACAATCTCTGATCGAAGAAATACTCCAACGACTACGATAAAGAGGCTGCAATTAGACTGGAGCAACGATGTCATCACTCTTTCACCCGCATGAACATTACCAATAATGGCTTTTGAAAGTGCCTTGAGTTGCCCATCTAAACAGATGGGGAGCCTTGATCGATGAACCTATACTTGGGCCGAGGATGATCCCCTGTAAGTGCAGGCCGTCGAATCACTATATCTTCGCCACAGTGTCGATGAAAGATTTCACCTCCTTAGAAAATCAACCAACAACAAAAAGCTTGACACAACAACATAAACTCATCAGATCCGAGTAATCGAATATGCGAAGACAGAAAACTCTCTAACCTCATGGAACTGCCAAAAGAATGAGAGGACGATTATTATCACAAAACTATTATGATCACTAGGCATTGACGAGGAACATAGAGGTCTTGAAGATCCAAGGTCCCCCACCTCTTAGCGCCAAGATGGCAGCTGGAGGTGAGGGGACCAAAATTTCTTAGATGGCGGCAACGACAGTTCATGAGAAACCCTAGCTAGCCCCCCTATGTCTCGCTTATAGCGAGACTTAGGGAAGCCCCGCGTCAAGGGGAGCGTGAGTTGGGCCAGCCCAGGTGCGCTCTAGGCCACAACCTCATTTTTTATTTGTCTTTCTGTTTTGGTTTTTTTTCTTATTACTTTTGTTTATACTTCTAAATATTCCAAATAAAGTATAGTAGAAAAAAAGTTTAGGTAAACATTTGAAAAAAAAATTAACCAAATGATTGAAAATTGTTAAATATGTATAGAGAAAATATTTCTCAAGTATATAGAAAATGTATACGAAAAAGATACAAAGTGTGTGAAAAAAAATTTGATCATATATTAAAATAATATTGATCAAAAGTTTTGAAGAAAAACTAAAGTATTTGAAAAATAGTATTCAAGTACTTGAAAAATGTTAAATGTGTATAGAAAATATGTTGACCTTGTATTAAAAAAATGGTAATGTTGTATTTGAATTTTTTTAATTAAGCATTTGAAAATGTTAAATGTGTTTAGTAAAAATGTTGACCATGTATTAAAAATGTTAATCATGTATTTGAAAAATACTAAATGTGTATTTAGAATGTTGACCATGTATTCAAAACATGTTAATATTGTATTTGAAAAATATTCATTAAGGAAGTTGAAAAGATGTTAAACACATATAGAAACAATGTTAACCATGCATTTAAAAAAATAGATTTTATATTTCAATAATATTAAATATGTAATACAAAAATGTATTAGATATATATGAAAATTGTACAATTAGTATGAAAAAAGTAGACATACAAAAATATAAGTCCTGAAAAAGTATTAATCATGTATTTGAAAAATGTCTGTGTATGGAAAAAAAGTTTCAGATGTATGCTATGAAAAACGTTGAATTTGTGTTGAAAACTAAGAAAGAAACGAACAAAACCAAAGAAAGAAATAAAAAAGCAAAAAACAATGAAAACTGAGAAAGAAACAAATAAAAAAAAGTCGGTTAAAACCGAGAGAAACTAAGGAAACTGATAAAAAAAGCAAAGAAAACAAAAACTATGAAGAAAAAAGAAAGAAAGAAAAGGGAAAAAAGGGGGAAAGGAAAAACCCAGAAGAAAACCGGACCGAACCATTCAGCAACGAACCCACCAAGCAAGGCGAGCAAACCAGCGAACGGGTTCAAACAAAGGAAAAAGCAGATGAAAACGGGCTGGATCATTAGCTACAGCGCTGGGGCAACAACTTCAGCAGGCATAACAAACACTCGCGTGAAGTGAGATGTAGTCGCCACGTGCTAGTAAGGCCGGCAATGAGCTCGCACATGGCCCCCAAAATACTGCCCCCGCCCCCCCCCCCCCCCCCCCAATTCGTTCGAATTCCTACATATCGCCCTATCAGAACTGCATGTAGTAGAGTCCACAAGTCCATTTTGACCGTCGGTATTCGCTTTGAGCTCCCATTTTCGGCCTCATGGGTTCGCTGGATTGTTGTTGTCATGGGCTTCACGCAGGGCATGCCGCAACGATTGATTGCCTCATAATAATATAAGTAAATCATACTCACAAATAATTATATAACTTTAGATACATCAAACATTTATGCTAGAAAAGGGTAAAGATAGTGCTAAAGTAATAGTCTAACCCCATGTTCTACCGAAAAGGATCATCTGTTTACTATTTATTGAAATGAAATATTCAGTTATATCATCATAATACCCTCCCCTACCATAATGGGTGCACATGTGCACGGGAGATGAAAACAAAAAGTTTAGCATCATGATTTGATATTATATTTGCCAAGATCAGTTGATGGGGAAAATAACTTAATACTATGTACACGCACTAACATAATTACCCATCAGCTATGCATACTAAATCTCAAAATTACGTAGGCATGTGTACCAAAAGAAAGGAGCCCAAGGCTTCTGATTGGTTCTTCGCCGCAAAGATTTCTCCGCTTCTTCTGAGGTGTCAGACGGCGATGTGTCGTACAATTGTCATGCAGGCCTCGCCTCTTGCGTGCAGTCTGTTGCACTGGTGCACTTCAACAAATTCACCTAGCTCAGTGCTTTGCGAAGAGAGACGTGGTGGACGGATCGATTGATGAAATAGAAACGAAAACGATCATGTCGATCTAGAAATAGAAAGATGAGTTTTATAAAAAAATTAGGACCCATTCCGCATTTCGCACCAGGCCCCAACATTTCTGGGACAGCCTACTTGTTAGTGGCAGCTGGGCGCAACTATGTCTCGCTTGAAGCGAGACAGAAAGTCGCCTTGCTTTAGGCGCCTACCCAAA
This sequence comes from Triticum timopheevii, assembly GCA_963921465.1. Classification (NCBI taxonomy): domain Eukaryota; kingdom Viridiplantae; phylum Streptophyta; class Magnoliopsida; order Poales; family Poaceae; genus Triticum; species Triticum timopheevii. The sequence continues at coordinate 47,381,752 of OY997268.1, read as the reverse complement.
TGGACCAGCCTAGTACTCAGGAGGCCACTGCCTCGTTCTTTATGTGTGTGTCTGTTTTCACTTTTTTGTTTCTGTTTTTTGCTTTATTTCCTACCATCAGTGCTAGTTACCCTCACGTGAGTTTTGTATGTTGAATGTAGTATCTATCAAAATAAGGAGTATATATGTGTAGTATCTACTTTATAAGAATATTTGGATAGTATATACTATTTTTATGTAGTATGTAATATATTTTTTAGTATATTGTTTTATATGTACAAATATGAACGTATTTTCAAAATATACAAAAAGCTATGAAATCACATGCAGTTTTTATTGTCTAGTTTGCTTTGAAATATCTTATCTTAGATGTAGTATATGAACATATTTAGAATGATAAAGTAGTATATATAAAACCACATAATATTATATGAGACATGTGGGGGAACTACCCATGGGTGGTAGGATGTATTTGCAAAAAACACTTAAATAAAATTTGAAAAAATGCTAACCAACCATAAAAATGTATAAAATATATATAATGTGTGTGATTTTTTATTGTTGTATTTAAAAAGTATTAAGCAAGTGTTTCAAAAAGTGTTAATCAAGTAAATGTCAATCAATCATTTGAAAAATGTTAAATGTATATGGAAATCATGTTTTTTATGTATACATATATTATATACAAAAAGTACAATGTATATACAAAAAAGTTATTCATGTATTTAAAAAATGTTAAACATTTGTAAAACAAATGTTCCTGATGCATATGAAAAATGTAGAGAATGCATAACAAAATTGAACATAAAAACACTAAATTATCAAAAAATTGAATGTATATCAGAAAAATGTTAAATATGTATAAGAAAAATGTACCTGATAAATACCAAAAATATGCAGTGTGTATGAAAAAAGTAGTCCTCAAACCAAAAAAATTGATAAATTTTAATCATCTGTTTCCAAAAAAGCTTAATGTATAATACAAAATTGGAGCACGCATTAAAAATTAAACACAAAAAGATTAATTTTAAAATAGGTCTATTGTGTATCAAAAAATGTTAATCGTATATTTAAGAAGCGCTAAACATGTATTAAAAGATGTCTAAAAAATATACCAAACATGTCTAAAAAATGTTAATCTCGTATTTGAAATATGTTACTTATGCGTAAAACAATTCTTGAACTTGAACTTGAAATTTTAATCATGTATATAAAAATTTCTAATGTACACAAAATAATTACAAATGTATATGAAAAATGTCAGCATGTGTTGAAGGAAAAAAGGAAAAAAAAAAGAAAACCAAAGAAAACCGAATAAATGGAAGAAAAGAACAAAAAAACTAATGAAACCAAAGAAAGAAACAAAAAGGAATGAAGAATGTTAGAACAAATGCAAACAAAACCAGTGAAAACCCTAGAAAGAAATAAATAAAGAAAAGGAAAACAAATGAAAACCATGATAGAAATGAAGAAGACGGTGTAAAACATAGAAAAAACAGAAAACCAAAGAAAAGCATAAAAAAAGAGAAACCAAAAATAGAAACGAAAGAAAACAAAAAAGCCATAAAATCGGGGAAAAGAAGAAACCAGAATATCAATAGAAAAGAGAACGAACATTACAAAACAGTGAAATCATGAATGGACGAAAAACCCAATAAATATAAAAACAAAATGAAAAACCCAAAGAAAACCAAAAGAAGCAAAGAAAATATAAAGAAAAACAAAAACAAACAAAACAAATCAAAAGTCGAACGAACCTACATCTACAGCGAGCGAGCGATGGAATGGAACGTGAGCCAGCGATCTAAAAGAAAGAAACGGGCTGGCCAATTTTACAACGGAGGAAGGAATGCTTCAGCCAGACGGACGGCCGCTACACAGCAAATACGAAATCATAATTAAGGAGCATTATTTGCAAAAGCCACTCTCATCTTCCTAGGTTGCAATAAATAGTACACTGCATATACGAAATCAGTAATTAAGGAGCATTATTCAAATCATTTTATCTTTTAAACCGTTCGTCCAAATCGAACCATTTTCACCGTTCAAGTCCTCGCGTCGAGATCTTGAAAACTAAATTCCATATTGATAGATTTTGACGAACTTCTTTTTTGGCCAGAAAAAACCGGATAAAAAACACATTGGGAGCATTTTTTAATTTTCCTTTCCGAACGCCGTTTCCGAGAGGCACGATCGTGCCTCTCGTAGAAGCAAATCCGTGCCTCTCGCAAAAGCAAAACCATACCTCTCATGGAAGGACAAAAACCATGTTTTTTTTCATTTCTGAGAGGCACGGCCGTGCCTCACACGGAAGCAAAACCGTGGCTCTCACGAAAGGTAAAAAGAAAGAGAAATCATATTTTTTTTCTCTGTTTCCGAGAGGTATGCCTCTCACGGAAGCAAATTCATGCTTGTTGCGGAAGCAAGACCGTGCCTCTCGCGGAAGCAAAAAAAAGGAAAACATTTATTTCGTTTCCGAGAGACACATGTTCTTTGTTTTTATTTCTTTTCTTTCGTCTACTCGGCCTCTACTCTTTTAACTTTCTTCCTTTCTTTTGCATGGTTTGCTTCCTTGCTTTCATTCCTGTGGAGCTTAGTGGTGCTCAACTTAAGTGAACTAGATGATGCGTCACGCATTGCTGCTGAAATCTTGCTAAAAGAATTTTTTAAATAGTTGCTACCAAAACATCTAAAACTAATAGAAAAGAATGTAATCTAGAAAAAATAGAAAAATATGAAGCTGCGAACTAACAAAGGCAAAAAAATAAGAATAAAAAAATAAGAGTGCCGCTCAAAAAATTGTCCAAATTAGGCTGCGAGCTGCCAAAGGATGAACTCGCCTAAGCACCACATAAAATCAACACACGAATTGTTTGGCCTAGTACTGCACAAAGAATGTAATATTTGTTTTCGATAATAAGATCTGGCCATGTCTCAAAAGATCCATATTTTTTCGAAATGGAGGCAAAAGATTTGCCTCGTCTATTAAATAAGGGAGGAACAAAGTTTAGAGTTTTACAACACCCATATACACGGCATGGCAACTACTCGCGCAAAAAGAAAATGATCCCTAGTCTTTTCGCACCAGCGGGATCCAAAGCTTTGCCTCCTCCAAGATGGTGCTAAGTAGGATAGGCGGCAGCTTGCTCTTGTGGCGGAACACCCGGGCATTTCGCTCATTCCAAATGGTAGACAAGCATAGTGAGGGAGGTCATAGCGCTCCGGTTGGGGATGTGATTGCCGGTTCTCTTGTCCCACCAATCACAGACGGAATCGTCAAGGTGCCAATCGGTTGTGTCCATGTGAGCAATGCCAAGCTTTTTGATGATAGTCCTCCAAAGACGGAGCGTGTAGAGACACTTGAAGAAGAGATGTGCATTCGTTTCTTTCTCCCTCGAGCAGAGAGGGCATAGCCCACAATTTTCCCAACCCCGTCGCTCCAAGCGGTCGGCGGCCCAGATCCTATCTTGGATAGCTAACGAAGTAAAAAAAAGTTACCTTTGGGGGGGGGGGGGGGGGGGGGCTTCCATACCATGCGGTCCATAGGGGAAAGAGTTAGCCCCAGTAACTAGGCCTTATATGCGGTGGCCACCGTGTAGATCCCATCATTCGAGTGCTTCCAAGAGATATCATCCTCAAGTTGCTCATCAAGATGAACCTCGTTGACAAGCATCCAAAGAGTGAAAAATTCTCTAATGTGTTCACCGGAGACAACAGTGTTGTAGTTCATTTTGAAGATCCAAGCGTTGCCATTTAGAGCCTCCCTCACCTTCTAGTTTTTTCTTCTCGAGGCCTCATCGATAAGCGGTGCAATGTCCTTGGGTTTCCGCCCGAGCAGCCAAGGGGAGTCCCAAAAAGGTGTTTTTGGCTCCGTTCCCCACGGTGATGGTAGTGGAGGCATAGAAGAAGTTGAGATCATCCTCCGTGCAAGGATTGCCAAATCCCACCCATAATCTGTGAGGTTCCTTCCACTCATACCATGTCCATCGAAGCCTTAGAGCAGGTGCAAATTTATCGGTATTAAGCACCCCAAGGCCACTGTAATCCTTCGGCCTACAGACTATATCCCAATTAACCTTGCATTTGGCACCCGTCGTCTTGTCCGCCCCGGACCAGAGAAAAGCTCTTTCAATCTTGTTTAGGCTATGTAGAGTTCTTGAAGGTACGATGAGAGGCGTGATGGAGTACACCGCTTGGGAACATAAAACCGACTTGACCAGGGCCGTGCAGCTAATGGTTGTGATGTCCTGCCCCTCCCAAGTAACCAGCTTGCCGGCCGCCTTATCCTCAAGATATTGGAAGTCCACCTTAAGTTGCCATACTGAGAGAGGTAGGCCTAAGTATCTCACTGGGAAGGAAGCCCGGGCCGCCGGCATGCTCCCGATGATGTGACCCAGGTTGCAGTGGTTGCATCTGATTGGCACAACTGAGCTCTTCAGAAAATTGGTACCGAGGCCCGCAACCTCGCCAGAACCACACAGGATCGAGGCAAGGTTATCAATGTCCTGCACAGAGAGAGGTTCGCACCGAGGCGCCCCGTCCACGAATCTTATGAAGGAGGCCTTAGGGAATTTCCAGGTGGTTAACAAATTTTGATTTGAGAAGCACAAGCAAAATTAAGAAAAAGCATTAATACTTAAGGTTTAGTAACGAGTAGTAATAAACCAAGGGGGCAGAGAATTTTCTTTTAACTGTTACAAACAGGACTTCGGTACGCACACATACTGTATCATTCATCAGTAATACTCATGCACATATATCCATTACGGAAAAATAGACAGCAGCACGTACAGTTGCATGCATGCAACTCTAACCAAGATGGCCTTACCCTTACGTGCTCACAAGCAGGCATAGGGCAGGACGCAGCAGTTCTTCTTCCTACTTGACGAGTATGCGGACTCCGCCGAGGCCCGCCATGAACGCCAGCGGCAGGAACGAAGCGCACAGGACGCAGCGGCGTACCAGGCGCTGGTGCTGGCCCTGCCGCGGGCCATCATCTGCCGCGCCGGCTGACAACCACATGACCGCGGCGCAAGCCTCCGCTAGGCCGATGACGCCGGTGAAGACGACGGAGACGTAGTATGCGCTGCTGTGGCCGATGAAGATGCCGGCTGGCACCTTGTAGATGGCCGAGGCGGCCGACATGCAGGCGGTGGCGAGGCCGATGGTGCACAACATGCACTCCACCCACTGGTGTCCCTTCTTCGCCGCCGCTGCGAGCGAGCCGGCCTCGACGTCGAACCCGAGCGCCGCATCGTCGGCCATCCCCGCGGATGAAGTGCAATATAGCCACCACATTTGTGCCGCTACGCCACTATATAGTGACCTGGGTGGAAACCTGGCTTTGGTGGATCGACATCGACGTTGTGTCGAAACCTCGCCTTTTGGCGGACCGACATCGACGTTCCCCGCAAAAAAGAAGAAGAAGATCGGCATGGACGTTGCGTCGAAACCTGGCTTTTTGGCAGACCAACATCGACGTTCCCCGCAAAAAAGAAGAAGAAGATCGAGATGGACGTTGTGTCGAAACCTGGCTTTTTGGCAGATCGACATCGACGTTCCCCACAGAAAAGAAGAAGAAGATCGACATCGACGTTGTGTCGAAACCTGGCTTTGGCATATCAACAGCTCGTTGGTTGAAACCTGTCTTTGGCGGATCGACAGCGACCTTGGTAGAAACATGGCTGACTTCTTCGGCTCGCAGGGTGTTGGGTGGAGGACTTTGACGCCGGGCTCGAAGGAGACACGGTTCCGGTGACGTCTTCTATTTTTTTGATCAAAAGGGGTTCCCCCCTCCCCATTTTATTAGAACAAAAAGGGGCACAGCATCCAGGTAACAGCTAAGAGCTCTCGGATCTAACCAGAGTAGCAGGCCAGACCACATCACTAACCAGAGTTCTAGGTGACGTCTTCTATATATCTACTACTCGTTCCATCCCATAATATAAGGGAAAAAGTTATAATCATCCGACGGATCCAACGCTAAACGTCAGCGGTCTCCCCTGTGCGCCACGTGCCCATGTGAGTCTGCACCACCGCTCTAATTTTTCCTTCTTATCTCCAACGAACAAACCCCATCCACATCTTCTTCCCCAACCTCTTCTCCCACCTCAACTGCATCAAACCAAACGTCGTTGCTCCGCCACCCGCGCACGTCCTCTTCTCCTCCCTCCTCCTTCCCCTCTTTCCTTTGTGAGGCATGCCGCTGCCGGAGAACTGTTGTCACCGTCCTGGAGGAGCACTGGTGTGGACAGGCATGGCTGCCGCTTCCTCAAGGTCAGCTACAAACGTCGGTACCGCATGCAGCAACAGTTCCTGCAACAATGGCATTGTTGCAATGGCGGCTGGGACGAGGTGAAGTTTTCTGCATCATGTTCACTGTTGGATAAAATTGCAACAAGGGGTTTGTTGCAGGAATACAGAGAAAAGGTAGGCGATGCTGCTGCAAATTTTGCAATAATGGTCTTTTGGAAGAATACAAAGAAGAGGTTGTAGATATTGCAAATTTTGCAACTGAGATATTGTTGCAGGAATTAGGTTCACAACTAGAGTCTTATTGCCGAAAAAAGGAGAATAAATTTTGCAAATGGGGTCTTGTTGCAGGAATTAGGTTCGCAACAAGAGTCTTGTTGCAGGATAGAGGAGAATAAATTTTGTAACCGGTGTCCTGTTGCAGGAATTAGGTTCGCAACAAGAGTCTTGTTGCAGGAATGAGATTTGCAATAAGGGGCTTGTAGCAGGAAAATAAAAAAGAGGAACGGACGGCTCGCCCATACAATTGAACGGTTAGCGAGGCGGCGGATCTTTTTAGAAAGATCCACCGGCGGATGCGTAGCAGGCCCCATAATATAAAAGCATTTTGACACTAGTGAAACGAAGGGAGTAGTTGTGTGCCCAGCTTCAAATGCAGATGCCCTAGCTTGTCAGTTCTCTTCCTTCTCAAAAAGCTTATCAGTTCTCTTGCCCCCTCCCTTCCCATGTAAGCACTCACGACTTTGAATGAGATCAACTACGGCCATTGAATATAGAAAGTAACCTCAACACTCAGCGGACGGTGGCAAGATCAGAATAAAAGAGAGCATGCATGAGACACCGGAACCTATTAGTAGTGGCACATATAGTTTAATCACTCAACTGTGCATGACGCGTAATCCGCATGGAGCACGTCGATCATGATGAGCTGACACTTTTTTTACATGACATGAAAAATCAAGTACATTTTTGCTACTTAAATTGCAAAAGCTAAGTTGGCTAAAGTAAGATTTATAAAAAGAAGTGAAGTCCATATTTTTTTAGCTAAAGAATTGTGTGATCGGCACAAAAGTTGTGCGCACGTCTATACATGATAACTGTGCCAACAGTGATATAGGTGATTGAACATCCATACTTGGAAACAACTACGCCAATAAAGCCGTAAAAAAGTTGCATCTCCAACATCATTTTTTTTCTGTCTCTCAAATCCAAGCCATTGGCTATAGCTAATTTACTAAGGTCACTTCATGCTAAACTTCGTTCAAAAGGTTAAAACAGTTATTTGAGCCCCGAGGAATGCCACGAGGAGTTCCTCACAGCCTACTTGCTGGATATGTTAACACTTTTTCGATTAATCTAATCCAGATAATAAACATGGCAATCACAATATGCTAAGTCATACCAATACCTATAAGCATGTGAGCATTGGATTTGGATACAGCCCCATCAACGTTGATTTTTGGCATGCCCACTGGTGGCGGTATCCATGCTACACTCCGGATGTCGGTGCTCCGAGCAGCAACCTCTCGGCATATTGTGACACCCTGGTTTTTGCCCTCCTTCTTTTTCTGGATTTCTTTGCCATTTGATTTGAATTTGAGGTTTTGAATCAACTCAGTTGGACTTAATCACTTGGGCATGTCCTTGATTTTCACCCAAGTGACTCACCTCTCTCTCTCTCTCTCACACACCATTCCCTCTCTGATTTTTCTCAAAATGGCCATAGGAATATTTTTCATAAATGAAAAATATTCATTTCCCTCTCTAATAATCACTTCAGCACCATATGCTCCAAAGCAACCCTCATTTTTCTTAGCCATAAAAATCTGAGAAAATTCCTGAATATTCTTTGGACCTTGCCACACCTCCCTCTGCAAAAATATTTCATAGTTCTTTAGAATATTTTTGCTACAGAAAATCATTTCCATTCTGCCCCAGTAATGGACTTTGCACAGCAAACGTATTAACCCTTGATACAATGAAGCTGATTTTTCTTGAGCTTCATTACCCTTCTAAGAAAACCTTAACTTCAGAAGATTAGCCCTAAACCCCTTCTAGAAGCCATCCAAACTTAGTGCACAAGTTTCTGTCCAGATACTTGCTGAGTAGCTCTAGTCCTTTCTGGTCGGCCTGTCTTTGTTTCATCACCTCTCCTAGACCAAACACTGCACACACAACACGCTAGACATGGTCTGGCAACCCCTGGGCACCATTTTGGCATAGTTCGCGTGGTGACCGCGTGTGGACATGCGGGCTGGCAAGTGTTCGGCGTGCTCTGCGCTGCGCCTGACCCTCCGTTTGGTGCGTGCTCGTTCGAGTGCTCGCCGCTGGCTGCCACACCGCGCCACCAGCTTCGTCTCATCACCCTCAACCTTTCCCTGCCGCTCGCCGTCGCCGGAGCAGCCGCAACGAGCACGGACACGTCGCGGCCAAAGCCACAGTGCACCTATGCCCCTGTCTTCTTCCCAACCGCATCCTGTGCTTGTCTTCGAGCTTCACAGTGGCCGCGTGACCTCTGAAGCCTTTCCCCTCCTCGCTGGCACTCATCGTCGCCGTGCGCCGCTTCTAGACCCCTCCGGCGGAGCCGAGACCCCCTCCCCCTATATATACTGACCCCCTCCAGCCTTGCCAAGCACTCCAAACCCATTGCCCAACCTCCACAAAGCCGTAGCGAAGCCGTAGCCCGGCCGGGCAAGCCTCTGGCCGCCGTCCCCGACCCGAGCTCGCCGGCGATCCCCTCTGCTCCTCCTCCTCACTCTGTTGCCCCTCGAGCTAAATCAACTCCTCCGGCGACTCCCTAGTGGTCCTCTGGTGCCGTCCAAACCCGTAGGAGCCCCTGGCGCAGCCCTGCTTCGCCCTCTTCCTCAACTACGGCGAGCTCCGCCTTCTGCAGCCACTGGAGAAGCCAGTTCCGACCCCGTCCGTCCACCTAAAGCCACGCCACGGGTACAGGCAGGTGCGCAAGCATCTCCTCTATCCACCCATCCCTCTCGATCTGGCTGCCGAGCTATCCTCACTGGAGAAAGCGCCAGTGAAGCGCCACCCGCCTCTGTTTTCTTTCTCCCTCTCCCCCGACCTGATGCGTGGGGCCCGCTGTCAGCCTCACCACTCGCGCCCGAAGCAGTACGAGTGGAGGCGTATTCCTGGAATGCGCTTTCGACGTCACCCCCCTCTGTTTTTCTTTTAATTCAAATTTAAATCAATCTTTGACTGGCTCTAAGTTTTAAACCATAAGTACAAATGATTTGATTCTTTTTGCATTGTGTTTGTCTTGGAATTCTCTAGCAGCACACAAAAGTTGAGATTTTTCTCTGCTTTCTAGAGTTTCTGGTGATTTTCAGAAGTGTTCTTGAAATTTTCTTTTTGTGGTTTTAATTATTTTCATAGGAGGAAACTTGCCTTGAAGGAAACCAGGAGGAGTGTGACCCTCCTCTGTGCTAAGGCAAGCCACCACAAGCATTTGCATGGTGTAATCTCAATATTTAAGATTTTCCAACTTAAATGTGAATTACTTTCATGCATTTAATCATTTATATGAATAATGTTTATGCTAGTTTACTTTGCATGATAGAAGTGCTTAGTTTATAGAAGTGTTTTGCGTGCATGAACTAGTATGAGGCAGTATAAGTGTTTTGGTAGTATGGTCATAGCATGGTTATGATTCGGGTATGATCGGTATCATTTTCATATCGGAGTTCTTGATTTTAGTATGATAATGCATAACTAAAAATGATGAGCTAGATAACCAGTGAAGTTGAAACCAGTGAGTTAAAATGATGAGTAGTGCAAGTAGCATGGTTCTTTGATGTTGATCCGTTATTTTCGTGCTATGTGGTTGTAGTGCATGACAGATAGTTGCATGTTCATGGCATACCGTGACTCGTAGTTCCTTTGATGTCAAGTTAAACCTGATAATAACTCAACTTGAACATAACATTGATCGGGTCATGGTGCCACTGAATCGAGCTTCCCAGTGCAACCACATTTGCCTTTATGGGAAGGCCTTTATTCGGTCCATTGCCATGCCTCTGGTCGGTGCCTCCAACGAGGGAAGGTTATGGGCGTGCGGTACCCTGGCCTCGTAAGCAGACAGAACCTTGTGTGCCCGTTGTTGTTGTTATGGTACCTTGTCCCTGTTTGGGACCGTTGATGTTTTTTGCCACGACGGTGGCCGTTGGATGACTTTGGTATACATCGGGGCCACCCATGACTTAGCCCAAGAGGGGAGTTGGTCGGAGTGGCCAAGAGAGTGTCACGGAAATGGGGGAGTGTTGTTGGAATGCCAGTGGTCCACACGTATGGGAGTGCGAGACGTGGGTCCCGTGTTGTGGGTACAGTGTACTAACCTTTGCAGAGTGTATTAATCTATCGATAGCCGCGTCCTTGGTTACGGACACAGCCGTAAGTAGGTCACACCATGGGTCAACATAAATAAGTTAATCTTGCACACTAAAGATACACCGTGACACTGGTTTGTGATGAGATCGTTGAGACCATGAGATGGTCGTTGTTGCGGAAGCCAAAGAGTTGGTTCCATTTGTGATCCGGGAGTGGTCACCGTATTGATGAGATTGGTATTGATTGTGATCTGGGAGTGATCACTGTTTTGATGATATTGGTTACGAGGTAACCCGTTCGGTAAGTGAGTCTGAGGGACTCGGTGCACGAGCATGTTCACTGCATGAGTAGTAAGTTGATGATTTGCATGAGTAGTAAGTTGATGTTTTGCATGAGTAGTATGTTGCATTGTATTTAACCTGATTAATTGTCATAATATTGTTTGCCATATGCTTCTGTTTGTTGTGAGCTTGCAAGTACATTCAATGTACTGACCTTGCGTGTCATGCCAGATTTCAGGAAAGTCGTATCGGATCAGAGTGCGTCCCGTGTCTAGATCGTGTCCACATCGGTGTCCTTGTGCTATGGAGTTCCGCTTCGTCGTCGTTTTGCTGCCGCGTAGTTGTCGTGTTCGAGGACCCTTCAGGTTCATTAAATAATGTACATAATGTTCACCAGCATCGTGTGTGCCACTTGGCGCCTCTGGATGTAATATCGAACCTATGTTTCCGCTAGCATCAATAAAGCGGTTGTTTTCTGTACCAAGTTGTCGTATGTTGCCAGAAGACTAGATCTCTAGGTTGGCAATGCAAGGTATACCAGTTGCTCTAAGCCGGGGTGCCACAATGCTTGGTATTCAAAGCCAAGTTGACTGTAGGACGCGCTAGACTGCCGACGCGCTAGTAAACGGTAGTTAGACTTGAGTGCTGTTAGTTGCATCTGGTTGCTGCATTGCATGCATCTTATTTGTTGTTTTTACTAACCGGCTAATGATTTTGAGTGTAGATGTCTCCAGTTCCGTACCCGTACCAGTCCGAGCCACTACCCTACACCTCGCCGCATCTGCTTCCAAACATATGGCGGCGACTCTATGAAGGAAATATGCCCTAGAGGCAATAATAAAGTTGCTATTTTATATTTCTCTATTCATGATAAATGTTTATTATTCATGCTAGAATTGTATTAACCGGAAACTTGATACATGTGTGGATACATAGACAAAACAACATGTCCCTAGTATGCCTGTACTAGACTAGCTCGTTGATCAAAAGATGGTTAAGTTTCCTAGCCATGGACATGAGTTATCATTTGATAACGGGATCACATCATTAGTAGAATGATGTGATGGACAAGACCCATCCGTTAGCTTAGCATAATGATCGTTCAGTTTTATTGCTACTGCTTTCTTCGTGTCAAATATATATTCCTCCGACTATGAGATTATGCAACTCCCAGACACCGGAGGAATGCCTTGTGTGCTATCAAACATCACAATGTAACTAGGTGATTATAAAGATGCTCTACAAAGTATCTCCGAAGGTGTTTGTTGGGTTGGCATAGATCGAGATTAGGATTTGTCACTCCGAGTATCGGAGAGGTATCTCTGGGCCCTCTCGGTAATGCACATCATATGAAGCCTTGCAAGCAATGTGAGTAATGAGTTAGTTACGGGATGATGCACTACGGAACGAGTAAAGAGACTTTCCGGTAACGAGATTGAACTAGGTATGAAGATACTGACGATCGAATCTCGGGCAAGTAACATACCGATGACAAAGAGAATAACTATGTTGACATTGCGGTTCCACCGATATAGATCTTCGTAGAATATGTGGGAACCAATATGAGAATCCAGGTCCCGCTATTGGTTATTGACTGGAAAGGTGTCTCGGTCATGTCTACATAGTTCTCGAACTCGTAGAGTCCGCATGCTTAACGTTCGATGACAATTGGTATTACATGAGTTATGTGTTTTGGTGACCGAAGGTTGTTCAGAGTCCAGTATGAGATCACAGACATGACGAGGAGTCTCGAAATGGTCGAGAGGTAAAGATTGATATATTGGAAGGTTACATCCGGACACCGGAATGGTTTCGGGAAGTTTTAGATGATTTTCGGAGTATTGGGAGGTTACCGGAACCCCCGGGTAATTAATGGGCCAACATGGGCCATAGGGGAGAGGGGAGATAGCCCGCAAGGGGTGGTCGCGCCCCCCCATGGGAGTCCGAATTAGAGTAGGGGAGGGGGCGGCGCCCCCCTTTCCCTCTCCTACTCCCTCTCCCTTTCCCCCTTTGCCACTCCAGAAAGGAAAGGTGAATCCTACTAGGACTGGGAGTCCTAGTAGGACTCCTCCCATGGCGCGCCCCTCTAGGACAGCTGCCTCCTCCCATCCTCCTTTATATACGGGGGCAGGCACACCCCAAAGGCACAACAGTTATTCTCTTAGCCGTGTGCGGTGCCCCCCTCCACCGTTTACTCATCCGATAGTATCATTGTAGTGCTTAGGTGAAGCCCTACGCGGATCACATCACCAACACCGTCATCACGCCGTCATGTTGACGGAACTGATCGACTCCATCGACACTCTGCTGGATCAAGAGTTCGAGGGACATCATCAAGCTGAACGTGTGCAGAACTCGGAGGTGCCGTACGTTCGGTACTTGATCGGTTGACTCGAGAAGATGTTCGACTACATGAACCGCGTTAAGTTAACGCTTCCGCTTTAGATCTACGAGGGTACGTGGACACACTCTCCCCCTCTCGTTGCTATGCATCTCCTAGATAGATCTTGCGTGAGCGTAGGAATTTTTTTGAAATTGTATGCTACGTTTCCCAACAGTGGCATCCGAGCCAGGTCTATGCGTAGATGATATGCACGAGTAGAACACAAAGAGTTGTGGGCGGTGATCGTCAGACTGCTTACCACAAATGTCTTATTTTGATTCGGCGGTATTGTTGGATGAAGCGGCCCGGACCAACCTTACATGACCACGTTCATGAGACCGGTTCCACCGACAGACATGCAACAAGTTTTGCATAAAGGTGGCTGGCGGGTGTCTGTTTCTCCGACTTTAGTTGAATCGAATTTGACTGCGGCCGGTCCTTGTGAAGGTTAAAACGGGAAACTTAATAAATCACCGTTATGGTGTTTGTGCCGTAGGTATGTACGGTTCATGCTAGCAGCCTGTAGCAGCCACGTAAAACTTGCAACAAACAAAGTAGAGGACGTCTAACTTATTTTTGCAGGGCATGTTGTGATGTGATATGGTCAAGACATGATGTGATATAAATATTGTTGTATGAGATGAATCATGTTTTGTAGAAGTTATCAGCAACTGGCAGGAGCCATATGGTTGTCGCTTTATTGTATGAAATACAAGCACTATGTAATTGCTTTACTTTATCACTAAGCGTTAGCGATAGTCGTAGAAGCAATGGTCGGCGAGACGACCACGACGCTACGATGGAGATCAAGGTGTCAAGCCGGTGACGATGGAGATCATGACGTTGCTTCGGTGATGGAGATCATGAGCACAAGATGATGATGGCCATATCATGTCACATATTTTTGATTGCATGTGATATTTATCTTTTATGAATCTTATTTTGCTTAGTACGAAGGTAGCATTATAAGATGTTCCCTCACTAAATTTCAAGGTATAAGTGTTCTCCCCGAGTATGCATCGTTGCGAAAGTTCTTCGTGCTGAGACACCACGTGATGATCGGGTGTGATAAGCTCTACGTTCAAATACAACGGGTGCAATCCAGATTTGCACACGCGGAATACTCGGGTTAAACTTGACGAGCCTAGCATATACACATATGGCCTCAAAACACTGGACACCGAAAGGTCGAATGTGAATCATATAGTAGATATGATCAACATAGTGATGTTCACTATTGAAGACTACTCCATCTCACGTGATGATCGGACATGGTTTAGTTGATTTGGATCACGTATCATTTAGATGACTAGAGGGATGTCTATCTAAGTGGGAGTTCTTAAGTAATATGATTAATTGAACTTAATTTATCATGAACTTAGTCCTGATAATTTTTTGCATATCTATGTTGTAGATCAATGGCCCGTGCTACCGTTCCTTTGAATTTTAATGCGTTCCTAGAGAAATCTAAGTTGAAAGATGATGACAGCAACTACATGGACTGGGTCCATAACTTGAGGATTATCCTCATTGCTGCACAGAAGAATTATGTCGTTGATGCACCGCTAGGTGTACCACCTGCCCCAGCAACTGCAGACATTATGAATGTCTGGCAGTCGCGTGTTGATGACTACTCGTTAGTTTAGTGTACCATGTTTAACGACTTAGAATCGGGACTTCAAAGACGTTTCGAACGTCATGGACCATATGAGATGTTCCAGGAGCTGAAGTTGATATTTCAAGCAAATTCCCGAGTTGAGAGGTATGAAGTCTCCAACAAGTTCTATAGCTGCAAGATGGAGGAGAATAGTTCTGTTAGTGAGCACATGCTCAGAATGTCTGGGTACCGTAAACACGTGACTCAGCTGGGAGTTGATCTTCCAGATGATTGTGTCATTGATAGAGTTCTTCAATCACTGCCACCAAGCTACAAAGGCTTCATGATGAACTACAATATGCAAGGGATGGACTATTCCCGAGCTCGTCGCGATGCTAAAGGCCGCGGAGGTTGAAATCAAGAAGGAGCATCAAGTGTTGATGGTTAACAACACCACTAGTTTCAAGAAAAAGGGCAAGGGTATAAAGAAAGGGAACTTCAAAAAGACTGACAAGCAAGTTGTCACTCTTGGGAAGAAACCTAAGAATGGACCCAAGCCTGAAACTGAGTGCATCTACTGCAAAGGGACTGGTCACTGGAAGCGGAACTGCCCCAAGTATTTGGCGGATAAGAAGGATGACAAAGTGAACAAAGGTATATTTGATATACATGTTATTGATGTGTACCTTACTAATTCTCGTAGTAGTGCCTGGGTATTTGATACCGGTTCGGTTGCTCATATTAGTAACTCGAAGCAGGGACTACGAATTAAACGAAGATTGGCTAAGGACGAGGTGACGATGCGCATCGGAAATGGTTCCAAGGTTCGTGATCGCCGTCGGCACGCTACCTCTACATCTACCATTGGGATTAGTTTTAGACCTGAATAATTGTTATTTGGTGCCAGCGTTGAGCATGAACATTATATCAGGATCTTGTTTAGTGCGAGATGGTTATTCATTTAAATCAGAGAATAATGGTTGTTATATTTATATTAATATATTTTATGGCCATGCACCCTTGAAGAGTGGTCTATATTTCTGTTGAATCTGATCGTGATGATACACATATTCATAATATTGATGCCAAAAGATGCAAAGCTGATAATGATAGTGCAACTTATTTGTGGCACTGCCGTTTGTGTTATATCAGTGTAAACGCATTAAGAAACTCCATAAAGATGGACTTTTGGAATCACTTGATTATGAATCATTTGATACTTGCGAACCGTGCCTTATGGGCAAGATGACTAAAACTCCGTTCTCCGGAACAATGGAACAAGCTACTGATTTATTGAAAATAATACATACTGATGTGTGCAGTCCAATGAGTGTTGATGCTCGTGGTGGGTATCATTATTTTCTGACCTTCACAGATGATTTGAGCAGATATGGGTATATCTACTTAATGAAACACAAGTCTGAAATATTTGAAAAGTTCAAAGAATTTCAGAGTGAAGTGGAGAATCATCGTAACAAGGAAATAAAATTTCTACGATCTAATTGTGGACGAGAATATTTGAGTTACGAGTTTGGCCTTCATTTAAAACAATGTGGAATAGTTTCACAGCTCACGCCACCTGAAACACCACAACGTAATGGTGTGTCCGAACATCGTAACCGCACTTTATTGGATATGGTGCGATCTATGATGTTTCTTACCGATTTACCACTATCGTTTTGGAGTTATGCATTAGAGACAGCTGCATTCACTTTAAACAGGGCACCGTCAAAATCCATTGAGACGACACCATATGAACTGTGGTTTGGTAGCAAACCTAAGCTGTCGTTTCTTAAAGTTTGGGGATGTGATGCTTATGTCAAACACAAGTCACTGCCCCGGTGCTCGCTCTGCCTGATTTCACGAAGACTTTCGAGCTCGAGACGGATGCATCCGACTTGGGAATAGGTGCAGTTCTCTGTCAAGACAAACACCCTATCGGGTTTCTCAGCCGCGTGTTGGGCCCACGCAATAGGCAGCTATCAACCTATGAGAAAGAGGGATTAGCCATTCTCATGGTCGTGGACCATTGGCGCGCATACCTGCAAAACGATGAGTTCATTGTTCACACTGACCAGCGCAGCCTTATCCATCTCGAAGATCAGCGGCTGGCCACACCATGGCAACAGAAGATCATGGCCAAGCTGCTCGGGCTGCGTTATCGTATCGTCTACAAGAAGGGCTTCGATAACCGGGCGACTGATGCCTTGTCTCGCAAACCAGGGCCACCACAGGGCGACCTCGCAGCCATCACCACCGTAGTGCCCACGTGGTTGGAAGCGGTTCAGCAAGGATACACCGAGGATCCAGCAACACAGAAACTTCTCACACGCCTGGCGACCTCCACGGGTGATCTGGATGGGTTTCATTTGCAGAACGGGATCATCAAACAACATGGGCGGATATGGCTTGGTGACAATGTGGAGTTACAAAAGCAAGTGTTGCCTGCCTTGCATACGGGAGCAATCGGAGGCCATTCGGGGTTCAATGCCACATACCGCCAGGTGCGTCGGCTGTTCACTTGGCCAGGCCTTAAACATCATGTGAAGATTTTTGTGGAAGCATGTCAAATCTGCAAGCAAGCAAAACCGGAGCGGGTACGATATCCAAGGCTCCTGGAGCCGCTACCAGTACCAACTCAAGCTTGGCAACTCATCACTATGGATTTCGTGGAGGGCTTGCCTCGTTCCTTTGGATGCAACTCCATCCTCGTCGTCATGGATAAATTCTCACGGTACGTCCACTTCATAGCTCTGTCACACCCCTTCACCGCATTCAAGTGGCTCAAGCTTTTGTGGCTAATATTTACAAATTGCATGGCCTGCCGGAGTCGATTGTCTCGGATCATGATCTGATTTTCACAAGTACCCTGTGGAAGGAGCTGTTTCGACTTACACACATTAAGCTTCGCATGAGCACAGCGCGCCACCCGCAGACGGACGGGCAGACAGAGCGTATCAACCAGTGCCTGGAGACGTTTCTTCGCTGCTTCGTCAACGCATGCCCAACAAAGTGGTGTGTTTGGCTTCCACTGGCGGAGTTCTGGTACAACACTTCACCTCATTCCGCCCTGGGCACGTCTCCATTCGAGGTTCTCTATGGCCACACCCCTCGTCACTTCGGCATCGTCGATCCGGTGGCATGTGCATCTCCAGACCTGGCGGATTGGCTTCAGGACAGGGCGCAGATGACGGCACTCATCCACCAACATCTGTTGCGCGCACGACAGCAGATGAAAGACTCAGCAGACAAGTGCCCCTTCGACCGCGTCTTCGCCGTCGACGACTGGGTTTTCCTCAAACTGCAACCCTACGTCCAGCGTTCGGTGGCCACCCGCGCCAATCAAAAGCTGGCGTTTCGCTACTTTGGCCCTTACCAGGTGATCCAGCGCATTGGTGTCGTCGCATACAAGCTTCGCCTTCCGGAGTCCAGCACTGTGCACCTAGTCTTCCACGTCTCCCAACTCCCGCAAGCGTTACCTCCCACAGAACAGGCGCAAGTCCAACTACCAGCAGCGGCTGCTTCAAGTCCAGTACCGGAGGAAATTTGCAAGGTCGTCAAGTCCAACGTGGCGGCGCTCAAGTGCCACAGGTCCTGGTACGCTGGACTGACCAACCTTCCGAGCTTGCCACCTGGGAAGACCGCGCCGAGCTTCAGCAGCACTTCTCGGGAGCACCAGCTTGGGGACAAGCTGTGTCTCATGGAGGGGAGGATGTTACGGCCCTGACATGGTGGCTCCATCGACTACAACCATGACGGCTCCTGTTGGGCTGGAACGCCTGCGCCGACAGCCCAAGCCCAACAGTTGCTTCCCGGCCCAAGTGTGGGATACCACGGGCAGGGTTAAAGGCAAGCCGAGCCCTCCTATGTGAGGTGGCGATTGACATATTGTAACCTGGCGGCGGCTACCTACCCCCGATCCCCTTCTCTCCCTCTCAAGAACCCTAGCTAGCGATCGAATCCAGTACCCAATTCGTATCAGTGAGGAAAATACTAAGCGGGAGCGTAACAGGCGGAGGAAGGACCCCTACCGGGAAAGGGGTGGCAGCCTCCATACCTTGATTTGATGAACTACACAAGAAACACTTCTCCGAAAATCTTATACTCCATCCGTCCCAAAATTCTTGTCATAGATTCGTCTAGATACGAGAATTTTGAGGAGGGGGGAGCATCTACGTATTCTTACGAACGTTTGTCACCTCCGCCGCGTTATTTTCAGGGGGTGGGGCCATAATTCTCCTAACCGACCGAACGATCCATTCCATCGCTGGCCGCCCACGGGACAGCGTCGCGCTCAACTGTACGTCTGCTATCCGGGCGAACTAACCTCCGTCGACCTGCTTCCCCTTTCCCAATGCATATAGGCCCGCATCGCACGCACCTGCTTCAACGTTTTCGATCGAGCAAACTAGTGTGAGAAGGCCAAATGAACGTCGAGGTTGGCCCACTTGCCGCGGACGCGGCGGCGGCAAAGGGCCGCCGTTGGCTGGAGAGCCTGCTGTGCGCTGTCGGGCTCATCACCGCCTGCATGTCCGTCGCCTCGGCCATCTACAAGGCGCCGGCTGGGTTCTTCTACGGCCACGGAGGCGCCTACTACGCGTTCGTCCTCTTGGCTTGTGTCGCTGGCCTGGCGGAGGCGTGCACCTTTGAACTTCGTACTCTATCCTTTGTTGTAAGGGCCTAGTTCTTAAGGCCGGGCAAGCGCCTCTTTCTAAAAAATTGTTTTGTGTGAAACATGAAACTAACTTTTTATACTATCTACTAAGGATGTTTATGTAATTCAAAACAAGAGTTAATGACTACGGCACAAATTCTTCAGTTTCTTCAGTTGAGGCGTTCATCCATGTGCTTGAAAAGAATATATTTATGAACATGAAATAGGTAATTGCATGTCTCTGAAAAATGCCCTTGTACTATTTTCCCTAATACAAACGTAAAAGAAAAAAGTAAAGGGACAAGCATGGAAATATTAATAAATAATAAATGAAAAAAATATGAGAAATTAAAGTGGAAGAAAAAGAAACAGAAGGATGAAAATAAAAAACGAGACAATAGAAATGGAAGAAAAGACAAAATGAAACATAACAAGGAACAAAATGAGAATAATGGAAAATGAGCAAAGAACTAAGAAATGTAAAAAGCAAAGATAAAATCCTAACCACATATGTTAATTATTATTTTTCCGGTAAATATACGACTTAGAAACCACCGCCTCTGGTCCTCTTATATATACTGCTACCGGCGGCGGCCAAAGGCACAGAAAACACCAAGGGTTTTGCCTCATCTTGCAACTTTGTGCCGCCACCGTAGTGTACTCTATCCCAAACGCCAGCGTGCATGGTGTGCGGGAGAGCAGGTCTCCGGAATCGTTCGTCCTTGCGACCCTATGCCGGGAGAGGACGAATTATGTTTTTCGGAAGCGCTCTGCACGACTGCTCAAGTTTGTCATCACGGACCGCCTTCCGTCCAAGTTGGGCGGTGCGACCCATCGGCGCCTCCATCGCGTTCAACAACAGATCGTCGCCAACATCGTCATCAACACTGCCGATGCTGCGATGACTAACAAGCGATACGTCCTTCGTGATTTGTTCATTTCTTTATCTGTGGTTGTTGTTTCATGTGCGATGTGTGTTGTGCATGTTTTCCAGTTCACCTAGTATGCTAGATTGTTGCATGCTAATTTTCTGTTATAGACATGAATTATTTACTGAAATTAATCATGTATTTGCCTAATATTCCAATGCATATGCCGTCTCATCAACTCTTAACACGTATGCATGAAATGCTACCACTCTCCCAACATGCACACATTTCACTTTATCAATCCCGCTACTTTTATTTCTCACGACATTCATGAAAAATAATGCTTAATAAATAGTATTTTTAACTATATAATAATAAAATACAACCAATAATATAATTTTTATCTTACAGTCATATTCAGATTATATATACCCCTCAAAAAAATATATTCAGATTATATATTGCAACCAATTCCAATATGTTTCCGTCACGGGATATCATCCAGTTCTTGTAAAACGCATACGCAAGAAGTCCGCAGCCAAGCTGCGACAAACAGACCACAGAACCAATTCTTCCAGCCGACCGAACGATCCAGTAGACTGTCCGCCCAATCAGGTTTGAGGACACGGGATAACGGTCGCGCTCAAACAGTACTACATCTGATTATGATAAGAGAGAATTCCTTATTTGGCCCTTTTTTAAAATTTATTCCCCTTTTTGGCCCAAAAAACTTGTTTCTTCCCTTTTTGACACTTAAACTCTATTTTGTTCCTTATGTGACATTTCCGTTAGTTTTGGCTAGTAACGGTGTTAAGTCTGACCTAAAAGGACAATTTTACCCCTTATGCAGTATGTGACCATATTATTTACATGCAAACACAGAGGTAACGTGATATATATTTTGTCATGGTTGAATAAACAAACAAAAAAAGTACCATATGTCTAAATACAAAAAAATGTTGCACGGGACTAATCATAATTACTAGATTAGGAGCAGAATAACAACGACCCATTCAGTCTCTACTGTATCGTATAAGTTTGTACAGATTAATGTTACGGGTGATAAATTTGACCGCGGCATATCAACAAGTGATATCTCTTAGCTGTGTTCGCGCCTCGATTGTGGCACACGCTCATGCCATTTTGTTACAGGCTACAATTTGCAAGAAGCCAAGAGCACAAGCTTCCGATAACTTGTATCTCCAGCGAGTAGTTTCAAAAAATGTCTCCATCAAATCTAAATAATCATCTAAACTACGCACACACACACACGAATCAATGAGTCACTACCTGCCGAGATTGAATTGATCCAATCGAGTAAGAGCTACTCCGATCGCGTACGCACGTGAGGTGCCGGCTAGACTAGCGTGGGCTGTTCCAACATGCAAAATCTATCAAGTTGCTAGCTTCCTTGCTTCTTGTGCTAGCTTTGCACGTACTTGTATGATTAGCACGTCCGCATATATAACACGTCCGATGCAATATCTGTGTAGTACCATGTTTTTTTATTTAAAGATAAAGAAAAAATGGCGATATGGCCACTGGGACGGCGCCGACACGGTGACACGCCGGGGACACGGGAAGCCCAGTACTTGCTGCCTTGCTGGTGCCGTGCTGCGTCCGTGATGCCTGTGTGTGCTTGCTGCCGTTTGGATGCGCGCGTGCTTGCTGGGTATGTGTGCATGTTTGTTGTGTAGGAGTACTCGTGCGTGTGTGTGTTTGCGCTGCCGGCTGCTGCTGGGCGCTGGCGTGGCTCTCGTGGATACACGCCATGCCAGGCTCTCCCGGATGAAGCCGCAACATGACTGGTGGGCGGGGGTGGATATGAATATTTGAAAGTGGGCTTTCTTGCAACACTTACATCCATTCATGTTCACGCCCCTTCTCCTTGTTTTTGCTGACATACTATCACCAGGGGCAAAACTGTCTTTGTATGTGCCAGTTAACACCGCTGGATGGAAAAATGGATGGAAGTGCCACGTAAGGAACAAAACAAAGTTTAAGTGTCGAAAAGGGAAGAATTTTTTGGGCCGAAAAGGGAAGCAAATTTTAAGAAAAGGCCAAATAAAGAATTCTCTCTTATGATAACCTCCGTGTGCTCAAACAGTACATCTAGTTTGTGGAAAGCAAAATTAGGAAGTTGACCTCATCTACTTTGTGGAAAGCAAAATTAGGAAGTCGCTCTCCTCAAATACATCTAATTTGTGAAAAGCAAAATTAGAAAGTCGACCTCTCGTCAAATACGTCTAATTTGTGGAAAGCAAAATTAGGAAGTCGACATCTCGTCAAATACGTCTAATACGGCATTTGCTCCAGCGTCGGCGCGGAGCTTGGGAGGTAGTCCAGGAGCGGATGCAGATTGTGGTCTGCATCGACGACATCTCGAAGGCGGAACGTGTGTTGGCTTCGTGGTTCGTGGATAGTAGGTATTGTTTCCTCCTTCGGCGTCTTAGTCGTGGTGGGGTGCCAGATCTGGAGTTCGATGGCGTGAACGGGGTGTTGCCCCGGTCTGATTCGTTCAATGGCAATTGCTGAGCCACCTTGAAGGTCCGCAAAGCTGCATATCAGCGATGGAGCCGCGTCGAGCTCGGGTGAGGAGGTGATCCGTCATTCTTTTCTTCGGTGGCTGCTGTGATGGTGCCGGAGGCAGGTGACGGGCGCTGGAGTCAAGCTCAAAGATGTTCTGCTATCTTTTCAGTTTTGTCATGTCGGTCTTTACGTGACTTCTACTTTTTTTTTTATGATATGAATGACACACGTATTACCATGAAAAAAAAGTACATCTAATTTCTTGAAAGCAAAATTAGGAAGTCGACCTCTCCTCTCTACCTGCTTCCACGTTTCCCTTTTCCAAAGCTATATAGCGCCGCATTCCACACACAACATACACACGCATGCACAAACAGAGAGATCGAAAACGTTCATTTGGCATTCGCACACTAGTTTGTCCGTTGACATGGACGCGGCGGCGCTGAGCCTCGACGTCGAGGTCGGCTCACTCCCCTCGGAGGCAGCGGCGACAAAGGGCCGCCGGTGGCTGGAGAGCCTGCTGTGCGCCGTCGGGCTCGTCACCGCCTGCATATCAGTCGCCGCGGCCATCTACAAGGCGCCGGCTGGCGTCTTCTACGGCCACGGGCGCGCCTACTACGCGTCTGTCCTCGCAGCAGGTATCGCTGGCCTGGCGGAGGCGTGCGTCGCAGTAATCTGGTTGTCCAGCGTTGGCCCAGCTGTGGCCATGGATGACCAGAGGCAGCGCCTCGTACGCCGGTGCGTGCTGTGCGCTTCGCTCCTGCCACTCGCGTTCGTGGCGGGCATGGGAGGAGTTCGCGTACTGTTCAAGTGAGCAAGAAGGATCGCTGCCGGCCTATGGCGTCCGTGACGGCCATCTCTGTACGCGTGCACGCACGCAGGTTTTGGTTTACAGTTGCATGCGCCCTTTACGTTCCACTGTACCTCGATTGCAGTTGTGGTGTGTATGTTTGTATGGTTTGCTTGTTTGTAATCGGCAATCTCTGCCCCCCCCCCCCCCCCCCCCCCCCCCCGGTTTGCATTTGAACTAGTTAACATATATAAACTGGACCGGTATTTTACTTTGCTTGACCTTCTCGACGTATATGAATTCAGGGTCGATCGCTAATCATCTGGGAATTCCTATTTACTTTCTCTGTGCAACAGTACATGGCATTGTATGAAAATCTCTCTCGCTGATTCGGGCGCGACCCTCCACGGAGAAGCTCTGCTCCGCCTACGTACAATGTTCACGCATCGGCCCTGCCGGTCGCCCTCTACCGGCCCCTGACCAGGCCCTGCTCATGGATGTCGATGGGCACTCCACCTACGTACAATGGGCACTCCACCTACGTACAATGTGCACGCCCCCGCCCTGCACGTCGCCCTCTACCAGGCCTTGCTCATGGATGTTGATGGGCACTCCGCCTACGTACAATGTGCACGCCCCCGCCCTGCACGTCGCCCTCTACCCTAACCAGGCCCTGCTCATGGATGTCGATGGGCACTCCGCTTACGGCGGACTGCTAAACCTAGCATAAATCAAAATCAATGCACCATCACGCATCGGATGGTGTGGTGTGCTACGACACGTCTGAATGGCGAGAGCAACTAATTAAGAGTACCCTTGCATGAGTCCCGAAAGGGTCATTTTTGATGGGCTGAGAGCGCGTCAACGCCACATGCCGCGTATTGGACGCTCACTCAGGATTTTATTTTATTTATTTTTCTGCACGCGTTTTTTGGGGTTCAGATGGTTTTTTTCATGTTATTTGTTTGGCTTTTCGGCTTTTGCCAGGCTTTCCCTAGATTTTGGAGAAAAAACAATTTAGAAAAAAGTGAAAAAACCATGTTTTTTTCAAGAGAAGCCAAGATTTGCTTCTGGTGTAAATATATATTTGCTCCCGCGAGAGGCATGAAGACAGAAAAATTGCACAAATTTGCTTCTTAGAGAGGCACATGTTTGCTTCTCTAAGTGGTACACATGTGTCTCTCAACAAAATAAAAATGCATTTTTTTTACTTTCATGAGAGGTGTAGATTTGCTTACTCGAGAGGCATCATTTTGCCTCTTGGAAAGAAGAAAAAACATGCTTTGTTTTGTTTCACGAGATGCACAGATTTTCTTCTCATAGAGACACATATTTGCTTCATCGATAGATACAATTGCGTCTCTCGAAAAGGAAAAAAAATGTGTTTTTTTGTTTCACCAGAGGCACGGATTTCCTTCCCGTGAAGGCATAGATTTGCTTTCGCGAGAGGCAAAATTGTGTCACACGGGAGAGGAGGCCGAGAAAAACGACGCCAATGGTGGCGCTAGTGTAGCAGGACACGGGAGTGGAGACCAAGATTAAGTAGTGTCATTAACACACATCGCACATATGCATATGTACGTTCCAATGAGGAAGAAGTTAGATCTACTCATCTACGATCATCGAAATAGAAATGTGTAATATGAAAATCGTGTGAAACTGCAAGATGAAACTACTGGTCAAAGAAAATTTCAAACGGTAAACCGTGTGCGACGAATTTGACAAAATTTGTCTAAAATAGCTCCAAACTTGAACACGTAATTAAGCATTTACGGTCGACCAAACTACGAACCGATCTTCTGAATGGAACCATAACAATTACCTCATCAAGCTCTACTTTTCTCCCACTCACTTCTTTCGAGAGAAACTTCTTCTCTAGAAAGGATCCATTCTTAGCAACGAATATCTTGCCTTCGGATCTTGTGATAGAAGGTTTACCCAACAGTTTCCTTTGGGTCTTCTATGAAGACGCACCTCTCCGATTTGGGTTCGAGCTTATCAGGTTGAAACTTTTTCACATAAGCATCGCAGCCCCAAATTATAAGAAACGACAACTTTGGTTTCTTGCCAAACCATAGTTCATAAGGCGTCGTCTCAACGGATTTTGATGGTGCCCTATTTAAAGTGAATGTAGCTGTCTCTAAAACATAACCCCAAAACGATAGTGGTAAATTGGTAAAAGACATCATAGATCGCACCATATCCAATAAAGTGCGGTTACGATGTTCGAACACACCATTACGCCGTGGTGTTCCAGGTGGCGTGAACTGTGAAACCATTCCACATTGTTTTAAATGAAGGCCAAACTCGTAACTCAAATATTCTCCTCCACGATCAGATCGTAGAAACTTTATTTTCTTGTTACGATGATTCTCCACTTCACTCTGAAATTCTTTGAACTTTTCAAATGTTTCAGACTTGTGTTTCATTAAGGAGATATACCCATATCTTCTCAAATCATCTGTGAAGGTCAGAAAATAACGATACCTGCGAGCCTCAACACTCATCAGACTGCATAAATCAGTATGTATTATTTCCAACAAGTCTGTTGCTCGCTTCGTTGTTCCGGAGAACGGAGCCTTAGTCATCTTGCCCGTGAGGCATGGTTCGCAAGCATCAACGGATTCATAATCAAGTGATTCCAAAAGCCCATCAACATGGATTTTCTTCATTCGCTTTACACCAATATGACCTAAACGGCAGTGCCACGAATAAGTTTTACTATCATTATTAAGTTTACATTTTTAGCTTCAATATTATGAATATGTGTATCACTACGATCGAGATTCAATAAACCATTCACCTTGGGTGTATGACCATTCAAGGTTTTATTCATGTAAATAGAACAATAATTATTCTCTACTTTAAAAGAGTAACCGTATTGCAATAAATATGATCAAATCATATTCATGCTCAACGCAAACGCCAAATAACATTTATTTAGGTTTAACACTAATCCCAAAAGTATATGGGGTATGCGATGATGATCATATCAATCTTGGAACCACTTCCAACATACATTGTCACTTCACCCTCAACTAGTTTCTGTTTATTCTGTAACTCCTGTTTCGAGTTACTAATCTTAGCAACCGAACAAGTATCAAATACCAAGGGGCTACTATAAACACTAGTAAGGTACAAATCAATAACCTGTATATCAAATATACCCTTGTTCACTTTGCCATCCTTCTTATCCACCAAATATTCAGGTCATTTCCGCTTCCAGTGACCATTTCCTTTGCAGTAGAAGCACTCAGTTTCAGGCTTTGGTCCAGCTTTGGGCTTCTTCGCGGGAGTGACAACTTGTTTGCCATTCTACTTGAAGTTCCCTTTCTTTCCCTTTGCCCTTTTCTTGAAACTAGTGGTTTTGTCAATCATCAACACTTGATGCTCTTTCTTGATTTCTACCTTCGTCGATTTCAGGATCACGAAGAGCTCGGGAATCGTTTTCGTTATCTGTCGTGGAATTGTCACGTCGGATGTCCTAGTGTGAGGACTTAGTCTTGGAGCCATCGCAACAAGATTAGATTAAAGGATTTAAACTGGACAAAGGACACGGGGAGTTTATACTGGTTCGGCCCCTTGTGGTGAAGGTAAAAGCCTATGATCCAGTTGTGGTGGAATTGATGGGGTTTCGATGACCAGGGAGCGAATCCGCTTTGCCTAGTTCTCGAGTTATTGTTTCTTGTCCTTGAACTACCGTCGGGTCGTCCCTTTATATACACAGGTTGACGCCCGGCGGTTTACAGAATCCCGGCCGGCTCATACACATGTCCGGCTCGGTTTCTACCCTTTCCTACCTTACAACACAATTACACAGTATATGGTGGTTTATGTCTACGGGCCCTAACCCGCCTTTGGGCCCTGGGCCTTTAAATCTCTATAGTAAAGCGACATACTCCTTGTCTTCATGGGCTTCAATATGGATAACTCATTACGGGTATAACCCGGCCCCACATGGGTAGTTTATACTCAGCAGTTATATCCCCAACATTAGGTCCCAGATTGATTTGAACCTGTTCATGTGAATCTTCAACACTTAGGAAAATTCCTTCTTCAACACCTTCGGGTAAACCTTGTAATCCGCCATGATGTCATCTTCCAAGATTATAGTAAATCGCCATGACGTCACCTGCTTATTAAAAAAACATACATACCTCCCCTTTATTGAGCCTCCGAAAATCAAGGCGATAGCTCTATTCCATATCCATTTTTTGGGCTCCTCGATTCTCATGCCTGCCGCTTATCCCTTCACCTTATAAATAAAGCCGAGGGCCATTTTTTTTCCTTTCCCCCTTGTGCCTCTTTACTTATTCTTCCTCCTCGCTTCGACCTAGCGCTCGCTCAGCCGTGCCGCCAAGTCTTCGTCCTCGACATCAACTCCGGCCGCTGTATCACCCTGAGCTTACCACAGAATCGTGGTGCCTCTCCGCTGCTCCCGTGACACTGGTAGGTCTTCTTTTCTTCCACCCTAGATCTGTCATTAGGGTTTATGTATCCATCGGTGTTCATCATTGTTCGTCATTATTCGTTTCTGCGCAACAGTTCTTGATTTAGGCCTTGATATTTCTCCTGTATAGAGATAGCCATGATTCTTCCTTTCCATTAATGCATCTCATTTAAGTAGAAAACCCCATCTGGATCCTTTAACTGTTCCAATGCCAGAACTTTTAACCCTGAATATTTTTTCATTTTCTGACACACGATAGATCCAGATTTGTAATGTCAATTTGTGAACCCTATTTTTTCATCACTTAGTTATTTTAGATCTGTACCTCCATACCAATGTAGGTGGTTTAACTTTTAGAAAATTATAACCTGCCAGGTACCATTAGCCCTCTTTTAAACCACAGATTCGTCATTTCTATAACCCTGCCAATGTCAGAATCCGGTTTAATATGTATATATGCCTCAACGTCTTCTCCCTATGACCTTGCAACGCGTTATACTTGTCAGTTATGAATATTAAACTGGCATTGATCTTTTTCCAATGTTTCATTGAAATGGCCAAACAATTTTATGCTTGCAACTGGGTTCCTTCCCAGGTTACGGAAGAGCAGCTGAACGGGTGTGTTGCAACCGGCGCTTTAGCGAGTAAAGAAATCATCCACTGGAGGGTCCCCGGTCCAGAAAATCCTCCTGAGTCCAAGGATGGAGAGGTGATTGTGTTTGCTGATCATCTGAGTCGAGGGTTTAGCCCTCCCGGATCAAAATTCTTCCGTGACATGCCTGTTAGCTTCCAAATCCGCCCTCAAGATATTGGACCAAACTCCGTGTCCAATATTTGCCATTTTCAAGTATTTTGCGAGGCTTATCTGCAAGAAGAACCTACTGTTGAGTTATTCAGAGACTTCTTTTTACTTAAACCGCCGTGCTGAATTTTCGGATGGGCCCAACACTGAACTTGGCGGAGTTTCAATTCAGTAAAGGAAAGATGTCAACTTCCCTCACGCCAAGCATCATAGACACCCAAAAGACTAGAATCAGACTTGGTTTTATTGCAAAAACACAGCTCCAGCTGAAGAAAATCCACTGCCAGGTTATCGTGCTCACTAGCTTACCAATACACATCCAGTTCCCCAACGACTCACTGCAAAGGAATGAGCTAAGTATGCACCACCACTTTCAAAGCTCCGAGCCTTTATGGCGAATGGTTTAACCGGCATCGACTTTGTCCGTTGTTGGGTCTCTTGGAGTATCTTGCCCTTAAGCCGTCGCCCCGGTTTAATGTGCGAGTACACAGGAAATGCCAAATATCCTCAGTGGCATATTGATATTCAGCTAACTGACAAGGAAATTACTGAATCTGTCAAGAAGATGCTAGATGAACCGGCATCTAAGTGCAGCAAGACAGGGCTCAGTCCTTTCTGTGTTTCCAATAAACCGCCAGTTGTAAGAATTGCATCATTCTTGTCTTAATCTGACCCCTCTTAAGTATTTATTTACAACTTGTTGTCCATCTTTGCAGGGTGATGATCCGTTCTGGAAGAGGAAGCCGCATGATAAACCGGTGAAGCCGCAGGATAAACCGGCGAAAACACCTCGCACTAAGACCAAAGTTACGACGAAACCTGCGAAGAAGAAAACCGCCGAGTCCCCTGACCTGCCCAATGATGAAGAGCTTGATGATCCGGAGTCAGAGGTAGAACTTGATTCTCTTGGTTCTTTTTTCATACTCCTCATTGACAATGATCATTGTCAGGATGATGCGGAGGCTAGCCGTGCTGGTGATGTAGAGGTAATTACTCTTTCTTCCAACTCAGATCCTGTGCCAACACCAAAAACCCGTCAAGCAGTCCGGAAAGTAAGATTTTCACACCCTCCAGCTTATTCAGATCCGCACTTTCTTTTGAAGACACAACAACATGAAGCTCGCCGCACAACCCGGCATAGCGGCCAAGTGGTTACTTCCTCTGGTTTACCGAACTCTCCGGTTCGTAAACGCCGCCAAGAGGTCTCTTGTACTTCTGATACACCTTGTCCCAGGGTGGGTTATTTCCGATATCCTCTTAATCCGTCTAACTCGAATTACCTGGGGACCTCCCATTCATATTCTGGCGAATCAACAGGGACGAAGCTTCCGACCCTTAAAACGGTTCCTGGGTGAGTAAATTATGCTAATCCGTCATACCTTTGTATTTTTGATCCTTGCACTGTTTTGATGCATACTTATTATTTTCCAGGGCCAAAGCCAGAGCCAGAAAGAAGGCCAAAGTTAACAAACCGGCTGAAGGCCCCAATCGGGATGAAACGGAAAAAACTCCTGAACCGTCACATCTAGATGTTGACAATATTCCTAATGGCCCATCGTTGCCGGATCAAACAACTGAAGCTGAGCACATGGATATTGACCCATCAGCTCATGCTGATGATCCGCCAAGCCCGGCTAAAGGTGCTGATGACGATGTTGTCGTTACTAGCATTGGTTACACCTCCCCTGGCAATCCTATAGCTTTATCAAAGCATAGTGCCAAGGAAGAACTTTCTGCCATGGACAAGGGCAAGTGGAAAACAGGTTTATCAAGCTATGCCCACCTCAACGCCCAAGACATTCATTCTGCATTCTTAAACCGCCTGTACACAAGCCGCGACTATGAAGCCGGTTTAGTGGGCCTGATGAAGGAGCGGTATGAGGTAAATATCACTCACTCTGCATAAGTTGTCTTTCCTTATGACCGGCTTAAACTATCAATTCCAGTAGCCCCCAAGGGTCGGTTCATAATATTAATGTGAACCGGGACTTGTAGCAGAACAATATTTAATTTTGCCTGCGTAGCCCCCAGGGACCAGTTTATACCTTTAGGATGAACCGGTACCTTTCTGTCATGAAGCTTCCAAAATTCTTGATAATCATCTTTGTAATCTGATTGAGGAGGAAAAAAACCATAACCTTGACTTGAGAGAATACGCATTAGCACCCAAGTGCCAAGTGTATAACTTGTTATGTGCTTGAGACTTAAAATGACAGTTTGATAAGAAGCAATATGCATTAGCCCCCAAGTGCCAAGTCTATAACTTGTTATATGCTTGGGACTTCAAATATGCACTACCAACTTATTAAATGTCTCTTCTAGGCTGATCTGAGCAAAAAGGAATCTCAAATCGCCGACCTTCAAGAAAATATCAAGTCCCAGCAAGCAGAAACTTCCAAGGCTAAAGAAGAGCTGACCAGCACTTTCACAACCATGGAACAACTAAAGGACAACTTCAAAAGTGAACGGGCAGGATGGGATGCTGAAAAAACAACTCTGCTAAAGCGGGCGGAGGCTGCTGAGGCCGCCCTTAATCCGGTAGTAGAAGAACTGACTGGCTTGAAACAGCAGATCAATGCTATGACCACTGCTGTCTTCGGTAAATGTCGTGGATTTGTCACGGCAGATGTCCTAGGGTAAGGACTTAGTCGCGAGGCCAATGCATCTATGTGGTAGCTTGAGAGGGGTTGAGCGGAATCGAGAGACGCAACACAAGACAGGGATTTAGACAGCTTCGGGCCCCGGGAAACATCATCCGGTAAAAACCCTACATGCTGTTTGAGGCTAGGTCTCATTATCATCACGAGGGAGTCGCCGTAAACCGGCTCTCCTCTTTGTGCCTAGTCCTAGAGATTATTGCTTCTTGCTTGTCGCTTGTAACTTGTCCCTCTTTGGAGAGCCCTGCCCCTCCTTATATATGTTGAAGGGGCGGGTTACATGTGGAGTCCTATTAGGATTAGGACTAGTCTATCTCTAATACAAACCGGATACAAGTCCTGGTCTTAACTCCTTGTAAGGTAAATATTCCTCATGCCTTTCCTCTTAAACCGGCCCACAATAGTTGAACCGGCCTTCATGAACCGCCAGACAGGCCACCGGGTCTTGTTGCTCCTCTGGCCCGCCTGCCGGATTACCAATGAGCTGTAAACCGTCTGGTCTGTGCAGGTCGCCAGTGAATTGCCAAGTCCGGCCGGTTTATCCTTCCGGCCGGTTTACGCCGCGGGGCATATCCCCGACAGTAAATATCCTCTTCATAAGCTTTAAATAAGCAACATCCATGAAACTACCGGTTTACTAATATTTTGACCATTGCAGGTAGCCGCATTACTCATCTTGGCTCAGATATGCGCAAAAAACTGAAGGCTGCTTATACACTGATAGAGAAATTATATACCGGCGTTCAACAGGTCATCTGCACGGCTTCACATAATAAACCGCCCCCAACTTTAATCAAGGAAACATTGGAAAAATTGTCTATGATGCCTGCCCGGCTTAAGGAACTGAAGAAATCAGCTGCTAGGGCCGGTGCTCTTACTGCACTGACTCGGGCCAAGGCATGGATATCTGAACTTGATCTGGAAGATATTGGAAACAGCTATCCAGGCCAAAAAGAGGACGGGTCATATTTTGATAATGACGACCTCAGGGCCTTGACGAGGGAAATTCGTCCACTGGCAAGCAAACTGGCTGAAGACAGTGATTTGTCATTTTACCAGATGATTTATGATGCCAACAACAAACGGGTTAACGCACCGACTGATGATGTGCAAAATCTTATCCCGCCAATCCGTAAAGATACATACGCCCCTGATGTTGAACCGTCCACCCTTATAATTGATGAAGCTGTCTTCCAAGCCTTAACTGGGATTGACTGGGCAACCATTGACTTCCGGCCACTGGGTGGAGTGGAGGAGGGTGAACCGACGCAGGATGATCCACAACCTTCAAGTTAGCCTGGTGAAGAATCATGATCCGGAGGCCAGTTTAGCTTCTGCACACTGCAATCCGTGTGATAAACAATTATCCTTTTGGGGCATCAAAGCGCCTTGTAATAGGCTAGTTTAAACACTTGGTCTGCTATGCCATCGTGCATATTCACTTTGCATAATACTGTTAATCCGTCATGATTATGCTATGTCTGCTTATGATCCTTAGCAGCTTTATTCAATCCTGTTTCTGCATGCAACAAGTTTAAAGTGTCCTGGTGGTTTATCGCCAGACGGGTCATAACACCCAACATAAAACTAGGGTTTATAACCAAGGCTGTACTTTTAAGAAAATATGAAATATATCATACCTGTGACATTAAATCACATTGTTTGTTTACCAACTTATTGTAGTAAGGGTGATAACCCAAATTGTGAGTACTGATATGTAACACCCCGGATTCGATGCGCCAGGTGTCTTCCAGTTATTCACCGTCGTTGCCATGTCATTTGCTTGCGTGTTGCATTTTATCATGTCATCATGTGCATTTCATTTTGCATACATGTTCGTCTCATGCATCCGAGCATTTTCCCCGTTGTCCGTTTTGCAATCCGGCACTCCCATGTCATCCGGCGTCCCCATTTTGCCTCTTCTCTTGTGCGGGCATTAAACATTCTCGGAATGGACCGAGGTTTGCCAAGCGGCCTTGGTATAGCAGCGGTAGACCGCCTGTCAAGTTTCGTGCCATTTGGAGGTTGTTTGATACTCCAACGGTTAGCCGGGTAACCGTAAAGGCCTCTTTTGTGTGCAGCCCAACACCCCTTCCAAAGTGGCCCAAAACCCATCTAACTCCCCTCCATGCTCTCGGTCGTTCGATCACGATCACGTGGCCGAAAACCGTGCTCCATTTGGACTCTCCTAGCTCCCTCTACCTATAAAACTAGCCCCTCCCCCGAAATTCGCGGTCAAATCCTACCCTAACCCTAGCTTCTTCCTCCTCCAGCCGCCGGACATGTCCGCGCCCCACCGGACATGTCCAGCCATCGCCCGCCGGCCAAACACGACGCGCCACGTCGCCCTCTCTCTCCCCTGCGCCAGCCGCGGCCCGCGGGGCCCGCGCTCGGCCCGGCCGAGCCCGTCGGCCGCCCGCGCCGCCCGCGCTCGCCCGCGCTCGCCCGCACCTCGTCGCCCGGCTGTCGCGCCGGCGAGCGCCGCCGCCCGCCGGAGACCGTCTCGCCGGACCCAGGTCGCCGCCCCTCCCCGTCGCGCCCTCTTCTTCTTCTCTCTCTCTCTCTCACCCGAGCCCCCTTGCTGCCCCAAGAACCGCCGCCGCCCATGGACGCCGCCGCCACCGAACCTCGCCGACCCGCGCCTACTCCGGCCAGATCCGGCCGGGAATGGATGCCCCGCGGCCGGATCTGCCCGTCCCCGGCCTCCTCCAGCCTCCTCCGTGCCCCCAGCCTCGCCGGTGATCGGTCCGCCGCCGGCCATGGCTCCCTTGGCCGCAACCTCCTCTGTCCGTCCAGTCAACCCCCGCGAGGTCTATTTTGCCCAAGACTTTTTCTGAAAACTCAAATAATGTTGCATACTTTGACCTGTTGTATCTCCATGCATGTAGCTCCGTTTCGTGTGTGTAATATGTCAAATTGTTCGTCTCAACGAGTACTTCATTTCATTACATTGCATCATTTTTATTTGAGATCATCTTGAAGCCCGAAGTGCTGTTGGAAGAGTGCATGTTGCTGTTAACCTGCTGAAACTGTTATAACATGCTCATTTGTCATTTTTGCCATGATTGATGTGTGCATCCGATGAGGTTGATGTCTACATGTGTTTTGATCTATGATATGTCATCTTTCCAGAGGTGCTATCCATGTATTTTTTTGAGTTGTGTGCTGAGTGCATCAAGCTTGTTAAGGAGAGTACTTGCTGTTGCTGTTTTCCTGACAGATTCTGTTATATTTTGTTGCTATGTAAACCTGCTGCTACAAGTCATTTCGTGCATTATTATGGAGATATTCACTAAGGATGTTTTGATATACATGTCATGCTCTATCCATTCATGCCCATGGTTGTAATTATAGCCTGCTATATCATGTTGTTATCTTGCTCCAAAGTTGCTAAATAATGTTGCTGTCAACCTGTTAACATGAAGTTCAGTTTTGGCCATGTGCTTTTCTAGTGATCCATGCACCCTATGAACTTGCTATTGCCATGCTTAGCTTCATAAACATGTCTTCTTACTGTTGGTTGCCTTGCCATGCCATGTATTGCTCTGTGGTGAGTGAGTCAAGCTCACCAACATGCTTACTTATTGTTGTTCCTGCCATGTATGAAATCTGTCATATAACTTGCCATGTTTACATGGGTGCCAACATATTTTCTATGCCTTTTTGGCTCTTGGTCAGTAAGGGTCTTTTGTTCTATGCATTTAGTAGTTTCATGCGATGCCTTTTTTTGCCATGATAAGTTCCTGTAACATGTTGTTTCACAGCTCTAAACATTGCAACCTGATGTTATTTCTACTAAAGTCAAACTGTTATTATTTGCAATCTTTCTATGTATGTTTGAGCATGTTCTAGTGATTTCTGGAGATAGCTCAGTGTTCATGTTTTGTTATGCTTTACCTGTACATCATGACCATGCCATTTGTTATTATGTTGAGATGCTGTAGCATATTGTTTTGATGCTTGCAATATGCCTAGTTGCTGTTATGGACAGATTGTTGTTATGTCTTGTATAGAGTGTATGTGTTGAACCGTTGCTCCGTTTTGAGTGTGCTCTATATGAAACTTGCTTGTTTTTGCATGTAGTTTCATATTATCATGTTGCATCCTTGTTTTGAGGTGTTTGCTTGATGTTTGTATGCATTTTGCATCAATGCTATGTTTAACTTGTTTTGCTCATATCTTCTAGGCCGTAGCTCCGAATTAAATGAACTTTATATGTAACTTGACTAGAATCTCGTGTCGATCATCTTTGTGATCTTTAACTTGCTGTTTAACAACTTGAACATAAGGTCTATTCATATCTGGACCAATTTCGAAATATGCATATGAGGACTTTCCGGAATTGTTATATGTTGTTCCCGGCCTCATTTAAACTTGCCTTGATGTGTTGTTCTTGTTTGCATCATCTCTTGCCATGAGTAGCTTCATGTAGCCTTGTCATGCATCATGCTTGGTTGTGCATCATGCCTTGTTCATGTGTGGTGTGTTTACCATGTTGTGTGCTTCTTCTCGATAGTTCCCGTTTCGTTGCGATCGTGAGGATGCGTTCGTCTACGCTTGGTTCGTCTTCGTGGCTTCATCTTCTTCATGGACTCGTTCTTCTTCCTAGCGGGATTTCAGGCAAGATGACCGCTACCCTGGATCTCACTACTATCATTGCTATGCTAGTTGCTTCGTTCTATCGCTATGCTGCGTTACCTATTTGTTGCTCATCAAGCCTCCCAAATTGCCATGAACCTCTAACCTTTGACACCATTCCTAGCAAACCGTTGTTTGGCTATGTTACCGTTTTTCTCAGCCCCTCTTATAGCGTTGCTAGTTGCAGGTGAAGTTGAAGATTTCTCCATGGTGGACAGGGTTTATGTTGGGATATCACAATATCTCTTATATTATTAATGCATCTATATATTTGGTAAAGGGTGGAAGGCTCGGCCTTATGCCTGGTGTTTTGTTCCACTCTTGCCGCCCTAGTTTCTGTCATATCGGTGTTATGTTCCCGGATTTTGCGTCCCTAACGCGGTCGGGTGATTTATGGGACCCCCCCTGACAGTTCGCTTTGAATAAAACTCCTCCAGCAAGGCCCAACCTTGGTTTTACCATTTGCCTCACCACCACCTACCTTTCCCTTGGGAGTAATTAACCCAAGGGTCGTCTTTATTTTAGCCCCCCCGGGCCAGTGCTTGTCTAAGTGTTGGTCCGAACTGAGCAGCCTGCGGGGCCACCTCGGGGAAACTCGAAATCTGGTTTTACTCGTAGCTTGACTTATTCGGTGTTGCCCTGAGAACAAGATATGTGCAGCTCCTATCGGGATGTCGGCGCATCGGGCGGCTTTGCTGGTCTTGTTTTACCATTGTCGAAATGTCTTGTAAACCGGGATTCCGATCGGGTCTTCCTGGGAGAAGGTATATCCTTCGTTGATCGCGAGAGCTTATCATGGGCTAAGTTGGGACACCCCTGCAGGGTATAAACTTTCGAGAGCCGTGCCCGCGGTTATGTGGCAGATGGGAATTTGTTAATGTCCGGTTGTAGATAACTTGACACCAGATCCGAATTAAAACGCATCAACCGCGTGTGTAGCCATGATGGTCTCTTCTTGGCGGAGTCCAGGAAGTGAACATGGTCTGTGTATTATGATTGACGTAAGTAGGAGTTCAGGATCACCTCTTGATCATTACTAGTTGACGACCGTTCCTTTGCTTCTCTTCTCGCTCTTATTCGCGTATGTTAGCCACCATATCATGCTTAGTCGCTGCTGCAACCTTACCACTTTACCCCTTCCTTTCCCATTAAGCTTTGCTAGTCTTGATACCCATGGTAATGGGATTGCTGAGTCCTCATGGCTCACAGATTACTTCAACAATAGTTGCTGGTACAGGTTGCGATGATCTTGACGCGAGAGCGATGTTTGCTTGTTTTAGAGTTCTTCTTCTGCTTCTTCTCTGATCAGGGGATAGGTTCCAGGTCGGCAGCCTGGGCTAGCAGGGTGGATGTCGTTTGAGCTTCTGTTTGTGTTTCATCCGTAGTCGGATGTTGCTCTTATGTATGATGTTGTATTCATGTGGCATTATATGCCTCTTGTATGTATCCCCATCTATTTTGTAATGTTGATGTAATGATATCCACCTTGCAAAAACATTTCAATATGCGGGTCTATCCTTGGTGGGACCTTCGAGTTCCTTTTGGATAGGGTCGCATATTGGGCGTGACAAGGTGGTATCAGAGCCTCGACCGACCCTAGGAGCCCCCCTTGATTTATCGTGTAGTTTGGCCGTTGTTGGGTCTAGAAGAAAACTGTTTTCGGAGTCTAGTTATATCGGAGAGTAGGAATTTTTTTACTCCTCTGCCCCTTTGTCGCTCTGGTAAGGAATCTTGACGTAGGTGTTTTGAATTACTCCTCTTCCCGTTCAAATTTTTCTTTAGGATAACGTGGTTAGTTTCGTGAGTTGTCCATCCTCTTTTGTCCGGTGCATTTCTCGTCAAGTTGACTCGAGCCTCTTCATCTCTGAGTTCAATCCTTAGTTGCTTTATTTTCCCACCCGCCCACCCCTTTTTCATCTCGGAACCGGAGTCCGTAATCGAGTACCCTTCCTACTCGTGTGAAGCCTTTGCATTCTCTCCTCAATTATTTCAACGGGTGTTTTCACTTCAAGATATTCGTCAGTTTTCCCTCTCCAAGTTGCCTTTGTTTTCCCCGCCCTCCCGCCATCTTCTTCCCGGAGTTTGAGTCTCTTTCGACCAGCTATTTCTTTCGTGCGGAGCCTCTTCAGGTTTTCCCTCAATTGTTTCAACCGGTGAATCCTCGTCTGGCTCATCAATGTTCGTCTTGTTTTCTTTCCGATGGGTCCAAGTTCAAGTTTTTCGTTGTCGATCATATTTTTTTCCCTCAGCTCAAATATTTCCCTTTGCTCGTTCGCCTCTCAACATTTAATCATCCCGGAGTTCGGAAGACATCTCAGGAGATTCGTCTGTGTTTGAATTAATTCGAGGTTGTCACCTCATTCGAATATTTCAATCATTCCGGTGCATCATATATCTGTTCAACAATCCTTTCCAACGGTGTTTTTCTTTTAGTGGGCCCTAACCCACATGTCTTTTCCCAGGATCTTACCTGACTCTTCTAATTCCCCGGAGTTATTCTCAAATTCTTTTCAAGTGTGACGTAAGAATGAATTTCATCAGTCACATGCCTTCTCCAAGATTGCTTTCAAATTCTTTTCATCGTCGGCTCAACCTCTTTGCTTTTCATTCTCCCGGAGTATCTCAATAATTTTGGTGTTGTTTTCCGTCGCCAATTGAAGACCGAAGAAGAGTTTTTCCTCTAAATCTTGCCCGTTCTCTCGAAGTTTCATGGTTCTAGCTTCATGTTATCCTCTCATATTATCCCAATTGTCAGATATTCCTTTGCTTACCCATCTGGAGCATGTCAGGAGTTGTTATTCCATTTTTTTCCATTAGAGGCCATCATTCCAGTTACCGATCTCTAATTATCCCGGTGCTTCGTTCAAGTGTTCTTTAATCAGCTCATGATCTCTTTGTTCTTTTGCATCTAAATCCCCTCTAGCTTATTGGTTCTTCTAATTCTTCCCGGTGATTCATCCTCTTTCACCAGTTTTTTCCAAATTCTTAGGGTGGTTCATTCAGATTCTTTTTCCTTTTTTCATCATATTAATCCTTTCGTTCTTTTCAATCCTACCGGTGGTTCATGAAGACCTTCTCAAGTTTGCGATATGTCTCTTCTCAATCCTTTTCAAGAAGAATAAGTAATATGTAAATCCATTGCTCGTCATCAATTTAATTTGATGAAGGATAAGCATACAATAAATCTTATTCTTATTTCCCCAAGTGATTAATCCATTCCTTCAGAGTTTGTTCTTGAGGAATAAATTCTAGTTCCAAGTGTTTTCATCTTTTCTTTTCTGGAGTTCAAATTTCCTCGGCCATCTCGTCGGAACCTCCATCTAAATCATCGCAAGGTTCATCTTATTATATCATCCTTCATTCTATCTCATCATCCTTTTGTCACTGGAGTTCTTCACGGTGGTTCTTCATGACTTAATTCATTCTTCAAGTGTTCGTCAAGATTCTTGTTGGTGGAGTTCAAGTATCTTTTCTTCTCGGTTCTCGAAGTGCAATTAATTCTGCATATTCTTTTGAAGTGGAGCTTTGCATTTCTTCATTCTTCTCAGCTATCCAATCATTTCCGTTTGTGGTCGGAGATCACCTCATAATTTTGAGATGTTATCCATAAGTCCACAACAAACTTATTCTTTTCGTTGTTGAATTTTCTCAACAACTCCGTTCAATCCTTTCTTCCGAGGTTGCTTTCTATTTCATTCGTGGCACAAGTTGTCGTTTTCTTCTCCGTTCTTTTCATTCAACTCTTTCAATTATTTCCGGAGTTTTTGTGTCATGCCTTCATCAAGTATCATTCCATCCTCTCTAGCTCATGTTCTATTTTTTTTCCATGTTCAGCCGGGGTGCTGCCTAAATCCTTTCAGTCTTATTTGTTTCTTTTCTCATTCTAACCACTCTAGTTAGAATGAGTGATTTCATAGTCTATCCGATTCCTTGAGCTTTCGATTCTCGTCATTCTAGCCGTTCATCTCTTCTTTTTGAGTGCTCTTGATTCTTTGCTTCTTCTCTTGAGTTCTTGCTTCACCTCATCCCTTTTCCCTTCCGTCTCGGTCCTAAGATCTCGGGACGAGATCTCTTGTTAGTGGAGGAGTGTTGTAACGCCCCGGATTCGATGCGCCAGGTGTCTTCCAGTTATTCGCCGTCGTTGCCATGTCATTTGCTTGCGTGTTGCATTTTATCATGTCATCATGTGCATTTCATTTTGCATATATGTTCGTCTCATGCATCCGAGCATTTTCCCCGTTGTCCGTTTTGCAATCCGGCACTCCCATGTCATCCGGCGTCCCCTTTTTGCCTCTTCTCTTGTGCGGGTGTTAAACATTCTCAGAATGGAACGAGGTTTGCCAAGCGGCCTTGGTATAGCATCGGTAGACTGCCTGTCAAGTTTCGTGCCATTTGGAGGTTGTTTGATACTCCAACGGTTAGCCGGGTAACCGTAAAGGCCTCTTTTGTGTGCAGCCCAACACCCCTTCCAAAGTGGCCCAAAACCCATCTAACTCCCCTCCATGCTCTCGGCCGTTCAATCACGATCACGTGGCCGAAAACCGTGCTCCATTTGGACTCTCCTAGCTCCCTCTACCTATAAAACTAGCCCCTCCCCCGAAATTCACGGTCAAATCCTACCCTAACCCTAGCTTCTTCCTCCTCCAGCCGCCGGACATCTCCGCGCCCCACCGGACATGTCCAGCCGTCGCCCGCCGGCCAACCACGATGCGCCACGTCTCCCTCTCTCTCCCCTGTGCCCGCCGCGGCCCGCGGGGCCCGCGCTCGGCCCGCCCGAGCCCGTCGGCCGCCCGCGCCGCCCGCGCTCGCCCGCACCTCATCGCCCGGCTGTCGCGCCGGCGAGCGCCGTCGCCCGCCGGAGACCGTCTCACCGGAACCAGGTCGCCGCCCCTCCCCGTC
This sequence comes from Triticum timopheevii, assembly GCA_963921465.1. NCBI lineage: Eukaryota > Viridiplantae > Streptophyta > Magnoliopsida > Poales > Poaceae > Triticum > Triticum timopheevii. Next base: position 47,340,634 of record OY997268.1, on the reverse strand, counting down.
GCCCCCTCTTCTTCTCTCTCTCTCTCACCCGAGCCCCCTTGCTGCCCCAGGAACCGCCGCCGCCCATGGACGACGCCGCCACCGAACCTCGCCGACCCGCGCCTACTCCGGCCAGATCCGGCCTGGAATGGATGCCCCGCGGCCGGATCTGCCCGTCCCCGGCCTCCTCCAGCCTCCTCCGCGCCCCCAGCCTCGCCGGTGATCGGTCCACCGCCGGCGATGGCTCCCTTGGCCGCAACCTCCTCTGTCCGTCGAGTCAACCCCCGCGAGGTCTATTTTGCCCAAGTCTTTTTCTGAAAACTCAAATAATGTTGCATACTTTGAACTATTGTATCTCCATGCATGTAGCTCCGTTTCATGCGTGTAATATGTCATATTGTTCGTCTCAACGAGTACTTCATTTCATTCCATTGCATTATTTTCATTTGAGATCATCTTGAAGCCCGAAATTCTGTTGGAAGAGTGCATGTTGCTGTTAACCTGCTGAAACTGTTATAACATGCTCATTTGTCATTTTTGCCATGATTGATGTGTGCATCCTATGAGGTTGATGTCTACATGTGTTTTGATCTATGATATGCCATATATCCAGAGGTGCTATCCATGTATTTTTGTGAGTTGTGTGCTGAGTGCATCAAGCTTGTTAAGGAGAGTACTTGCTGTTGTTGTTTTCCTGACAGATTCTGTTATATTTTGTTGCTATTTAAACCTGCTGCTACAAGTCATTTCGTGCATTATTATGCAGATGTTCACTAAGGATGTTTTAATATAAATGTCATGCTCTATCCATTCATGCCCCTGGTTGCAATTATAGCCTGCTGTATCATGTCATTATCTTGCTCCAAAGTTGCTAAATAATGTTGCTGTCAACCTGTTAACATGAAGTTCAGTTTTGGCCATGTGCTTTTCTAGTGATCCATGCACCCTATGAACTTGCTATTGCCATGCTTAGCTTCATAAACATGTCTTCTTACTGTTGGTTGCCTTGCCATGCCATGTATTGCTCTGTGGTGAGTGATTCAAGCTCACCAACATGCTTACTTATTGTTGTTCCTGCCATGTATGAAATCTGTCATATAACTTGCCATGTTTACATGGGTGCCAACATATTTTCTATGCCTTTTTGGCTCTTGGTCAGTAAGGGTCTTTTGTTCTATGCATTTAGTAGTTTCATGCATTGCCTTTGTTTGCCATGATAAGTTCCTGTAACATGTTGTTTCACAGCTCTAAATATTGCAACCTGATGTTATTTCTACTAAAGTCTGAAACTGTTATTATTTGCAATCTTTCTATGTGTGTTTGAGCATGTTCTAGTGATTTCTGGAGATAGCTCAGTGTTCATGTTTTGTTATGCTTTACCTGTACATCATGACCATGCCATTTGTTATTACATTGAGATGCTTTAGCATATTGTTTTGATGCTTGCAATATGCCTAGTTGTTGTTATGGACAGATTGTTGTTATGTCTTGTATAGAGTGTATGTGTTGAACCGTTGCTCCGTTTTGAGTGTGCTCTATATGAAACTTGCTTGTTTTTGCATGTAGTTTCATATTATCATGTTGCATCCTTGTTTTGAGGTGTTTGCTTGATGTTTGTATGCATTTTGCATCAATGCTATGTTTAACTTGTTTTGCTCATATCTTCTAGGCCGTAGCTCCGAATTAAATGAACTTTATATGTAACTTGACTAGAATCTCGTGTCGATCATCTTTGTGATCTTTAACTTGCTGTTTAACAACTTGAACATAAGGTCTATTCATATCTGGACCAATTTCGAAATATGCATATGAGGACTTTCCGGAATTGTTATATGGTGTTCCCGGCCTCATTTAAACTTGCCTTGATGTGTTGTTCTTGTTTGCATCATCTCTTGCCATGAGTAGCTTCATGTAGCCTTGTCATGCATCATGCTTGGTTGTGCATCATGCCTTGTTCATGTGTGGTGTGTTTACCATGTTGTGTGCTTCTTCTCGATAGTTCCCGTTTCGTTGCGATCGTGAGGATGCGTTCGTCTACGCTTGGTTCGTCTTCGTGGCTTCATCTTCTTCATGGACTCGTTCTTCTTCCTAGCGGGATTTCAGGCAAGATGACCGCTACCCTGGATCTCACTACTATCATTGCTATGCTAGTTGCTTCGTTCTATCGCTATGCTGCGTTACCTATTTGTTGCTCATCAAGCCTCCCAAATTGCCATGAACCTCTAACCTTTGACACCATTCCTAGCAAACCGTTGTTTGGCTATGTTACCGTTTTGCTCAGCCCCTCTTATAGCGTTGCTAGTTGCAGGTGAAGTTGAAGATTTCTCCATGGTGGACAGGGTTTATGTTGGGATATCACAATATCTCTTATATTATTAATGCATCTATATATTTGGTAAAGGGTGGAAGGCTCGGCCTTATGCCTGGTGTTTTGTTCCACTCTTGCCGCCCTAGTTTCTGTCATATCGGTGTTATGTTCCCGGATTTTGCGTCCCTAACGCGGTCGGGTGATTTATGGGACCCCCCTGACAGTTTGCTTTGAATAAAACTCCTCCAGCAAGGCCCAACCTTGGTTTTACCATTTGCCTCACCACCACCTACCTTTCCCTTGGGAGTAATTAACCCAAGGGTCGTCTTTATTTTAGCCCCCCCGGGCCAGTGCTTGTCTAAGTGTTGGTCCGAACTGAGCAGCCTGCGGGGCCACCTCGGGGAAACTCGAAGTCTAGTTTTACTCGTAGCTTGACTTATTCGGTGTTGCCCTGAGAACAAGATATGTGCAGCTCCTATCGGGATGTCGGCGCATCGGGCGGCTTTGCTGGTCTTGTTTTACCATTGTCGAAATGTCTTGTAAACCGGGATTCCGATCGGGTCTTCCTGGGAGAAGGTATATCCTTCGTTGATCGCGAGAGCTTATCATGGGCTAAGTTGGGACACCCCTGCAGGGTATAAACTTTCGAGAGCCGTGCCCGCGGTTATGTGGCAGATGGGAATTTGTTAATGTCCGGTTGTAGATAACTTGACACCAGATCCGAATTAAAACGCATCAACCGCGTGTGTAGCCATGATGGTCTCTTCTCGGCGGAGTCCAGGAAGTGAACACGGTCTGTGTGTTATGATTGACGTAAGTAGGAGTTCAGGATCACCTCTTGATCATTACTAGTTGACGACCGTTCCTTTGCTTCTCTTCTCGCTCTTATTCGCGTATGTTAGCCACCATATCATGCTTAGTCGCTGCTGCAACCTTACCACTTTACCCCTTCCTTTCCCATTAAGCTTTGCTAGTCTTGATACCCATGGTAATGGGATTGCTGAGTCCTCGTGGCTCACAGATTACTACAACAATAGTTGCAGGTACAGGTTGCGATGATCTTGACGCGAGAGCAATGTTTGCTTGTTTTAGAGTTCTTCTTCTGATTCTTCTCTGATCAGGGGATAGGTTCCAGGCCGGCAGCCTGGGCTAGCAGGGTGGATGTCGTTTGAGCTTCTGTTTGTGTTTCATCCGTAGTCGGATGTTGCTCTTATGTATGATGTTGTATTCATGTGGCATTATATGCCTCTTGTATGTATCCCCATCTATTTTGTAATGTTGATGTAATGATATCCACCCTGCAAAAACGTTTCAATATGCGGGTCTATCCTTGGTGGGACCTTCGAGTTCCTTTTGGATAGGGTCGCATATTGGGCGTGACAAGGTGGTATCAGAGCCTCGACCGACCCTAGGAGCCCCCCTTGATTTATCGTGTAGTTTGGCCGTTGTTGGGTCTAGAAGAAAACTGTTTTCGGAGTCTAGTTATATCGGAGAGTAGGAATTTTTTTACTCCTCTGCCCCTTTGTCGCTCTGGTAAGGAATCTTGACGTAGGTGTTTTGAATTACTCCTCTTCCCGTTCAAATTTTTCTTTAGGATAACGTGGTTAGTTTCGTGAGTTGTCCATCCTCTTTTGTCTGGTGCATTTCTCGTCAAGTTGACTCGAGCCTCTTCATCTCTGAGTTCAATCCTTAGTTGCTTTATTTTCCCACCCGCCCACCCCTTTTTCATCTCGGAACCGGAGTCCGTAATCGAGTACCCTTCCTACTTGTGTGAAGCCTTTGCATTCTCTCCTCAATTATTTCAACGGGTGTTTTCACTTCAAGATATTCGTCAGTTTTCCCTCTCCAAGTTGCCTTTGTTTTCCCCGCCCTCCCGCCATCTTCTTCCCGGAGTTTGAGTCTCTTTCGACCAGCTATTTCTTTCGTGCAGAGCCTCTTCAGGTTTTCCCTCAATTGTTTCAACCGGTGAATCCTCGTCTGGCTCATCAATGTTCGTCTTGTTTTCTTTCCGATGGGTCCAAGTTCAAGTTTTTCGTTGTCGATCATATTTTTTCCCTCAGCTCAAATATTTCCCTTTGCTCGTTTGCCTCTCGATATTTAATCATCCCGGAGTTCGGAAGACATCTCAGGAGATTCGTCTGTGTTCGAATTAATTAGAGGTTGTCACCTCATTCGAATATTTCAATCATTCCGGTGCATCATATATCTGTTCAACAATCCTTTCCAACAATATTTTTCTTTTAGTGGGCCCTAACCCACAGGTCTTTTCCCAGGATCTTACCTGACTCTTCTAATTCCCCGGAGTTATTCTCAAATTCTTTTCAAGTGTGACGTAAGAATGAATTTCATCAGTCACATGCCTTCTCCAAGATTGCTTTCAAATTCTTTTCATCGTCGGCTCAACCTCTTTGCTTTTCATTCTCCCGGAGTATCTCAATAATTTTGGTGTTCTTTTCCGTCGCCAATTGAAGACCGAAGAAGAGTTTTTCCTCTAAATCTTGCCCGTTCTCTCGAAGTTTCGTGGTTCTAGCTTCATGTTATCCTCTCATATTATCCCAATTGTCAGATATTCCTTTGCTTACCCATCTGGAGCATGTCAGGAGTTGTTATTCCATTTTTTCCATTAGAGGCCATCATTCCAGTTACCGATCTCTAATTATCCCGGTGCTTCATTCAAGTGTTCTTTAATCAACTCATGATCTCTTTGTTCTTTTGCATCTAAATCCCCTCTAGCTTATTGGTTCTTCTAATTCTTCCCGGTGATTCATCCTCTTTCACCAGTTTTTTCCAAATTCTTAGGGTGGTTCATTCAGATTCTTTTTCCTTTTTTCATCATATTAATCCTTTCGTTCTTTTCAATACTACCGGTGGTTCATGAAGACCTTCTCAAGTTTGCGATATGTCTCTTCTCAATCCTTTTCAAGAAGAATAAGTAATATGTAAATCCATTGCTCGTCATCAATTTAATTTGATGAAGGATAAGCATACAATAAATCTTATTCGTATTTCCCCAAGTGATTAATCCCTTCCTTCAGAGTTTGTTCTTGAGGAATAAATTCTAGTTCCAAGTGTTTTCATCTTTTCTTTTCCGGAGTTCAAATTTCCTCGGCCATCTCGTCGGAACCTCCATCTAAATCATCGCAAGGTTCATCTTATTATATCATCCTTCATTCTATCTCATCATCCTTTTGTCACCGGAGTTCTTCACGGTGGATCTTCATGACTTAATTCATTCTTCAAGTGTTCGTCAAGATTCTTGTTGGTGGAGTTCAAGTATCTTTTCTTCTCGCTTCTCGAAGTGCAATTAATTCTCCATATTCTTTTGAAGTGGAGCTTTGCATTTCTTCATTCTTCTCAGCTATCCAATCATTTCCGTTTGTGGTCGGAGATCACCTCATAATTTTGAGATGTTATCCATAAGTCCACAACAAACTTATTCTTTTCGTTGTTGAATTTTCTCAACAACTCCGTTCAATCCTTTCTTCCGAGGTTGCTTTCTATTTCATTCGTGGCACAAGTTGTCATTTTCTTCTCCGTTCTTTTCATTCAACTCTTTCAATTATTTCCGGAGGTTTTGTGTCATGCCTTCATCAAGTATCATTCCATCCTCTCTAGCTCGTGTTCTATTTTTTTCCATGTTCAACCGGGGTGCTGCCTAATCCTTTCAGTATTATTCGTTTCTTTTCTCATTCTAACCACTCTAGTTAGAATGAGTGATTTCATAGTCTATCCGATTCCTTGAGCTTTCGATTCTCGTCATTCTCGCCGTTCATCTCTTCTTCTCGAGTGCTCTTGATTCTTTGCTTCTTCTCTTGAGTTCTTGCTTCACCTCATCCCTTTTCCCTTCCGTCTCGGTCCTAAGATCTCGGGACGAGATCTCTTGTTAGTGGAGGAGTGTTGTAACGCCCCGGATTCGATGCGCCAGGTGTCTTCCAGTTATTCGCCGTCGTTGCCATGTCATTTGCTTGTGTGTTGCATTTTATCATGTCATCATGTGCATTTCATTTTGCATACATGTTCGTCTCATGCATCCGAGCATTTTCCCCGTTGTCCGTTTTGCAATCCGGCACTCCCATGTCATCCAGCGTCCCCTTTTTGCCTCTTCTCTTGTGCGGGCATTAAACATTCTCGGAATGGACCGAGGTTTGCCAAGCGGCCTTGGTATAGCACCGGTAGACCGCCTGTCAAGTTTCGTGCCATTTGGAGGTTGTTTGATACTCCAACGGTTAGCCGGGTAACCGTAAAGGCCTCTTTTGTGTGCAGCCCAACACCCCTTCCAAAGTGGCCCAAAACCCATCTAACTCCCCTCCATGCTCTCGGTCATTCGATCACGATCACGTGGCCGAAAACCGTGCTCCATTTGGACTCTCCTAGCTCCCTCTACCTATAAAACTAGCCCCTCCCCCGAAATTCGCGGTCAAATCCTACCCTAACCCTAGCTTCTTCCTCCTCCAGCTGCCGGACATGTCCGGGCTCCACCGGACATGTCCAGCGGTCGCCTGCCGGCCAACCACGACGCGCCATGTCGCCCTCTCTCCCCCCTGTGCCTGCCGCGGCCCGCGGGGCCCGCGCTCGGCCCGCCCGAGCCCGTCGGCCGCCCGCGCTCGCCCGCACCTTGTCGGCCGGCTGTCGCGCCGGCGAGCGCCGCCGCTCGCGGGAGACCATCTCGCCGGACCCAGGTCGCCGCCCCTCCCCGTCGCGCCCTCTTCTTCTCTCTCTCTCACCCGAGCCCCCTTGCTGCCCCAGGAACCGCCGCTGCCCATGGACGCCGCCGCCACCGAACCTCGCCGACCCGCGCCTACTCCGGCCAGATCCGGCCGGGAATGGATGCCCCACGGCCGGATCTGCCCGTCCCCGGCCTCCTCCAGCCTCCTCCGCGCCCCCAGCCTCGCTGGTGATCGGTCCGCCGCCGGCCATGGCTCCCTTGGCCGCAACCTCCTCTGTCCGTCCAGTCAACCCCCGCGAGGTCTATTTTGCCCAAGTCTTTTTCTGAAAACTCAAATAATGTTGCATACTTTGACCTATTGTATCTCCATGCATGTAGCTCCGTTTCATGCGTGTAATATGTCAAATTGTTCGTCTCAACGAGTACTTCATTTCATTCCATTGCATTATTTTCATTTGAGATCATCTTGAAGCCCGAAATTCTGTTGGAAGAGTGCATGTTGCTGTTAACCTGCTGAAACTGTTATAACATGCTCATTTGTCATTTTTGCCATGATTGATGTGTGCATCCTATGAGGTTGATGTCTACATGTGTTTTGATCTATGATATGCCATATATCAAGAGGTGCTATCCATGTATTTTTGTGAGTTGTGTGCTGAGTGCATCAAGCTTGTTAAGGAGAGTACTTGCTGTTGCTGTTTTCCTGACAGATTCTGTTATATTTTGTTGCTATGTAAAACTGCTGCTACAAGTCATTTCGTGCATTATTATGCAGATGTTCACTAAGGATGTTTTGATATAAATGTCATGCTCTATCCATTCATGCCCCTGGTTGCAATTATAGCCTGCTGTATCATGTCGTTATCTTGCTCCAAAGTTGCTAAATAATGTTGCTGTCAACCTGTTAACATGAAGTTCAGTTTTGGCCATGTGCTTTTCTAGTGATCCATGCACCCTATGAATTTGCTATTGCCATGCTTAGCTTCATAAACATGTCTTCTTACTGTTGGTTGCCTTGCCATGCCATGTATTGCTCTGTGGTGAGTGATTCAAGCTCACCAACATGCTTACTTATTGTTGTTCCTGCCATGTATGAAATCTGTCATATAACTTGCCATGTTTACATGGGTGCCAACATATTTTCTATGCCTTTTTGGCTCTTGGTCAGTAAGGGTCTTTTGTTCTATGCATTTAGTAGTTTCATGCGTTGCCTTTGTTTGCCATGATAAGTTCCTGTAACATGTTGTTTCACAGCTCTAAATATTGCAACCTGATGTTATTTCTACTAAAGTCTGAAACTGTTATTATTTGCAATCTTTCTATGTGTGTTTGAGCATGTTCTAGTGATTTCTGGAGATGCTCAGTGTTCATGTTTTGTTATGCTTTACCTGTACATCATGACCATGCCATTTGTTATTACGTTGAGATGCTGTAGCATATTGTTTTGATGCTTGCAATATGCCTAGTTGCTGTTATGGACAGATTGTTGTTATGTCTTGTATAGAGTGTATGTGTTGAACCGTTGCTCCGTTTTGAGTGTGCTCTATATAAAACTTGCTTGTTTTTGCATGTAGTTTCATATTATCATGTTGCATCCTTGTTTTGAGGTGTTTGCTTGATGTTTGTATGCATTTTGCATCAATGCTATGTTTAACTTGTTTTGCTCATATCTTCTAGGCCGTAGCTCCGAATTAAATGAACTTTATATGTAACTTGACTAGAATCTCGTGTCGATCATCTTTGTGATCTTTAACTTGCTGTTTAACAACTTGAACATAAGGTCTATTCATATCTGGACCAATTTCGAAATATGCATATGAGGACTTTCCGGAATTGTTATATGTTGTTCCCGGCCTCATTTAAACTTGCCTTGATGTGTTGTTCTTGTTTGCATCATCTCTTGCCATGAGTAGCTTCATGTAGCCTTGTCATGCATCATGCTTGGTTGTGCATCATGCCTTGTTCATGTGTGGTGTGTTTACCATGTTGTGTGCTTCTTCTCGATAGTTCCCGTTTCGTTGCGATCGTGAGGATGCGTTCGTCTACGCTTGGTTCGTCTTCGTGGCTTCATCTTCTTCATGGACTCGTTCTTCTTCCTAGCGGGATTTCAGGCAAGATGACCGCTACCCTGGATCTCACTACTATCATTGCTATGCTAGTTGCTTCGTTCTATCGCTATGCTGCGTTACCTATTTGTTGCTCATCAAGCCTCCCAAATTGCCATGAACCTCTAACCTTTGACACTATTCCTAGCAAACCGTTGTTTGGCTATGTTACCATTTTGCTCAGCCCCTCTTATAGCGTTGCTAGTTGCAGGTGAAGTTGAAGATTTCTCCATGGTGGACAGGGTTTATGTTGGGATATCACAATATCTCTTATATTATTAATGCATCTATATATTTGGTAAAGGGTGGAAGGCTCGGCCTTATGCCTGGTGTTTTGTTCCACTCTTGCCGCCCTAGTTTCTGTCATATCGGTGTTATGTTCCCGGATTTTGCGTCCCTAACGCGGTCGGGTGATTTATGGGACCCCCCTGACAGTTCGCTTTGAATAAAACTCCTCCAGCAAGGCCCAACCTTGGTTTTACCATTTGCCTCACCACCACCTACCTTTCCCTTGGGAGTAATTAACCCAAGGGTCGTCTTTATTTTAGCCCCCCCGGGCCAGTGCTTGTCTAAGTGTTGGTCCGAACTGAGCAGCCTGCGGGGCCACCTCGGGGAAACTCGAAGTCTGGTTTTACTCGTAGCTTGACTTATTCGGTGTTGCCCTGAGAACAAGATATTTGCAGCTCCTATCGGGATGTCGGCGCATCGGGCGGCTTTGCTGGTCTTGTTTTACCATTGTCGAAATGTCTTGTAAACCGGGATTCCGATCGGGTCTTCCTGGGAGAAGGTATATCCTTCGTTGATCGCGAGAGCTTATCATGGGCTAAGTTGGGACACCCCTGCAGGGTATAAACTTTCGAGAGCCATGCCCGCGGTTATGTGGCAGATGGGAATTTGTTAATGTCCGGTTGTAGATAACTTGACACCAGATCCGAATTAAAATGCATCAACCGCGTGTGTAGCCATGATGGTCTCTTCTCGGCGGAGTCCAGGAAGTGAACACGGTCTGTGTGTTATGATTGACGTAAGTAGGAGTTCAGGATCACCTCTTGATCATTACTAGTTGACGACCGTTCCTTTGCTTCTCTTCTCGCTCTTATTCGCGTATGTTAGCCACCATATCATGCTTAGTCGCTGCTGCAACCTTACCACTTTACCCCTTCCTTTCCCATTAAGCTTTGCTAGTCTTGATACCCATGGTAATGGGATTGCTGAGTCCTCGTGGCTCACAGATTACTACAACAACAGTTGCAGGTACAGGTTGCGATGATCTTGACGCGAGAGCAATGTTTGCTTGTTTTGGAGTTCTTCTTCTGCTTCTTCTCTGATCAGGGGATAGGTTCCAGGTCGGCAGCCTGGGCTAGCAGGGTGGATGTCGTTTGAGCTTCTGTTTGTGTTTCATCCGTAGTCGGATGTTGCTCTTATGTATGATGTTGTATTCATGTGGCATTATATGCCTCTTGTATGTATCCCCATCTATTTTGTAATGTTGATGTAATGATATCCACCTTGCAAAAACGTTTCAATATGCGGGTCTATCCTTGGTGGGACCTTCGAGTTCCTTTTGGATAGGGTCGCATATTGGGCGTGACAAGGTGGTATCAGAGCCTCGACCGACCCTAGGAGCCCCCCTTGATTTATCGTGTAGTTTGGCCGTTGTTGGGTCTAGAAGAAAACTGTTTTCGGAGTCTAGTTATATCGGAGAGTAGGAATTTTTTTACTCCTCTGCCCCTTTGTCGCTCTGGTAAGGAATCTTGACGTAGGTGTTTTGAATTACTCCTCTTCCCGTTCAAATTTTTCTTTAGGATAACGTGGTTAGTTTCGTGAGTTGTCCATCCTCTTTTGTCCGGTGCATTTCTCGTCAAGTTGACTCGAGCCTCTTCATCTCTGAGTTCAATCCTTAGTTGCTTTATTTTCCCACCCGCCCACCCCTTTTTCATCTCGGAACCGGAGTCCGTAATCGAGTACCCTTCCTACTCGTGTGAAGCCTTTGCATTCTCTCCTCAATTATTTCAACGGGTGTTTTCACTTCAAGATATTCGTCAGTTTTCCCTCTCCAAGTTGCCTTTGTTTTCCCCGCCCTCCCGCCATCTTCTTCCCGGAGTTTGAGTCTCTTTCGACCAGCTATTTCTTTCGTGCGGAGCCTCTTCAGGTTTTCCCTCAATTGTTTCAACCGGTGAATCCTCGTCTGGCTCATCAATGTTCGTCTTGTTTTCTTTCCGATGGGTCCAAGTTCAAGTTTTTCGTTGTCGATCATATTTTTTCCCTCAGCTCAAATATTTCCCTTTGCTCGTTTGCCTCTCGATATTTAATCATCCCGGAGTTCGGAAGACATCTCAGGAGATTCGTCTGTGTTCGAAATAATTAGAGGTTGTCACCTCATTCGAATATTTCAATCATTCCGGTGCATCATATATCTGTTCAACAATCCTTTCCAACGGTATTTTTCTTTTAGTGGGCCCTAACCCACAGGTCTTTTCCCAGGATCTTACCTGACTCTTCTAATTCCCCGGAGTTATTCTCAAATTCTTTTCAAGTGTGACGTAAGAATGAATTTCATCAGTCACATGCCTTCTCCAAGATTGCTTTCAAATTCTTTTCATCATCGGCTCAACCTCTTTGCTTTTCATTCTCCCGGAGTATCTCAATAATTTTGGTGTTGTTTTCTGTCGCCAATTGAAGACCGAAGAAGAGTTTTTCCTCTAAATCTTGCCCGTTCTCTCGAAGTTTCGTGGTTCTAGCTTCATGTTATCCTCTCATATTATCCCAATTGTCAGATATTCCTTTGCTTACCCATCTGGAGCATGTCAGGAGTTGTTATTCCATTTTTTTCCATTAGAGGCCATCATTCCAGTTACCGATCTCTAATTATCCCGGTGCTTCATTCAAGTGTTCTTTAATCAGCTCATGATCTCTTTGTTCTTTTGCATCTAAATCCCCTCTAGCTTATTGGTTCTTCTAATTCTTCCCGGTGATTCATCCTCTTTCACCAGTTTTTTCCAAATTCTTAGGGTGGTTCATTCAGATTCTTTTTCCTTTTTTCATCATATTAATCCTTTCATTCTTTTCAATACTACCGGTGGTTCATGAAGACCTTCTCAAGTTTGCGATATGTCTCTTCTCAATCCTTTTCAAGAAGAATAAGTAATATGTAAATCCATTGCTCGTCATCAATTTAATTTGATGAAGGATAAGCATACAATAAATCTTATTCGTATTTCCCCAAGTGATTAATCCCTTCCTTCAGAGTTTGTTCTTGAGGAATAAATTCTAGTTCCAAGTGTTTTCATCTTTTCTTTTCCAGAGTTCAAATTTCCTCGGCCATCTCGTCGGAACCTCCATCTAAATCATCGCAAGGTTCATCTTATTATATCATCCTTCATTCTATCTCATCATCCTTTTGTCACCGGAGTTCTTCACGGTGGTTCTTCATGACTTAATTCATTCTTCAAGTGTTCGTCAAGATTCTTGTTGGTGGAGTTCAAGTATCTTTTCTTCTCGCTTCTCGAAGTGCAATTAATTCTCCATATTCTTTTGAAGTGGAGCTTTGCGTTTCTTCATTCTTCTCAGCTATCCAATCATTTCCGTTTGTGGTCGGAGATCACCTCATAATTTTGAGATGTTATCCATAAGTCCACAACAAACTTATTCTTTTCGTTGTTGAATTTTCTCAACAACTCCGTTCAATCCTTTCTTCCGAGGTTGCTTTCTATTTCATTCGTGGCACAAGTTGTCATTTTCTTCTCTGTTCTTTTCATTCAACTCTTTCAATTATTTCCGGAGGTTTTGTGTCATGCCTTCATCAAGTATCATTCCATCCTCTCTAGCTCATGTTCTATTTTTTTCCATGTTCAACCGGGGTGCTGCCTAAACCCTTTCAGTCTTATTCGTTTCTTTTCTCATTCTAACCACTCCAGTTAGAATGAGTGATTTCATAGTCTATCCGATTCCTTGAGCTTTCGATTCTCGTCATTCTCGCCGTTCATCTCTTCTTCTCGAGTGCTATTGATTCTTTGCTTTTTCTCTTGAGTTCTTGCTTCACCTCATCCCTTTTCCCTTCCGTCTCGGTCCTAAGATCTCGGGACGAGATCTCTTGTTAGTGGAGGAGTGTTGTAACGCCCCGGATTCGATGCGCCAGGTGTCTTCCAGTTATTCGCCGTCGTTGCCATGTCATTTGCTTGTGTGTTGCATTTTATCATGTCATCATGTGCATTTCATTTTGCATACATGTTCGTCTCATGCATCCGAGCATTTTCCCCGTTGTCCGTTTTGCAATCCGGCACTCCCATGTCATCCAGCGTCCCCTTTTTGCCTCTTCTCTTGTGCGGGCGTTAAACATTCTCGGAATGGACCGAGGTTTGCCAAGCGGCCTTGGTATAGCACCGGTAGACCGCCTGTCAAGTTTCGTGCCATTTGGAGGTTGTTTGATACTCCAACGGTTAGCCGGGTAACCGTAAAGGCCTCTTTTGTATGCAGCCCAACACCCCTTCCAAAGTGGCCCAAAACCCATCTAACTCCCCTCCATGCTCTCGGTCGTTCGATCACGATCACGTGGCCGAAAACCGTGCTCCATTTGGACTCTCCTAGCTCCCTCTACCTATAAAACTAGCCCCTCCCCCAAAATTCGCGGTCAAATCCTACCCTAACCCTAGCTTCTTCCTCCTCCAGCCGCCGGACATGTCCGGGCTCCACCGGACATGTCCAGCCGTCGCCCGCCGGCCAACCACGACGCGCCACGTTGCCCTTTCTCTCCCCTGTGCCTGCCGCGGCCCGCGGGGCCCGCGCTCGGCCCGCCCGAGCCCGTCGGCCGCTCGCGCTCGCCCGCACCTCGTCGCCCGGCTGTCGCGCCGTCGAGCGCTGCCGCTCGCCGGAGACCGTCTCGCCGGACCCAGGTCGCCGCCCCTCCCCGTCGTGCCCTCTTCTTCTCTCTCTCTCACCCGAGCCCCCTTGCTGCCCCAGGAACCGCCGCCGCCCATGGACGCCGCCGCCACCGAACCTCGCCGACCCGCGCCTACTCCGGCCAGATCCGGCCGGGAATGGATGCCCCGCGGCCGGATCTACCCGTCCCCGGCCTCCTCGAGCCTCCTCCGCGCCCCCAGCCTCGCCGGTGATCGGTCCGCCGCCGGCCATGGCTCCTTTGGCCGCAACCTCCTCTGTCCGTCCAGTCAACCCCCGCGAGGTCTATTTTGCCTGTCTTTTTCTGAAAACTCAAATAATGTTGCATACTTTGACCTGTTGTATCTCCATGCTTGTAGCTCCGTTTCGTGCGTGTAATATGTCAAATTGTTCATCTCATCGAGTACTTCATTTCATTCCATTGCATCATTTTCATTTGAGATCATCTTGAAGCCCGAAATGCTGTTGGAAGAGTGCATGTTGCTGTTAACCTGCTGAAACTGTTATAACATGCTCATTTGTCATTTTTGCCATGATTGATGTGTGCATCCTATGAAGTTGATGTCTACATGTGTTTTGATCTATGATATGCCATCTTTTCAGAGGTGCTATCCATGTATTTTTGTGAGTTGTGTGCTGAGTGCATCAAGCTTGTTAAGGAGAGTACTTGCTGTTGCTGTTTTCCTGACAGATTCTGTTATATTTTGTTGCTATGTAAACCTGCTGCTACAAGTCATTTCGTGCATTATTATGCAGATGTTCACTAAGGATGTTTTGATATAAATGTCATGCTCTATCCATTCATGCCCCTGGTTGCAATTATAGCCTGCTGTATCATGTTGTTATCTTGCTCCAAAGTTGCTAAATAATGTTGCTATCAACCTGTTAACATGAAGTTCAGTTTTGGCCATGTGCTTTTCTAGTGATCCATGCACCCTATGAACTTGCTATTGCCATGCTTAGCTTCATAAACATGTCTTCTTACTGTTGGTTGCCTTTCCATGCCATGTATTGCTTTGTGGTGAGTGATTCAAGCTCACCAACATGCTTACTTATTGTTGTTCCTGCCATGTATGAAATCTGTCATATAACTTGCCATGTTACATGGGTGCCAACATATTTTCTATGCCTTTTTGGCTCTTGGTCAGTAAGGGTCTTTTGTTCTATGCATTTAGTAGTTTCATGCGATGCCTTTGTTTGCCATGATAAGTTCCTGTAACATGTTGTTTCACAGCTCTAAACATTGCAACCTGATGTTATTTCTACTAGTCTGAAACTGTTATTATTTGCAATCTTTCCATGTGTGTTTGAGCATGTTCTAGTGATTTCTGGAGATAGCTCAGTGTTCATGTTTTGTTATGCTTTACCTGTACATCATGACCATGCCATTTGTTATTACGTTGAGATGCTGTAACATATTGTTTTGATGCTTGCAATATGCCTAGTTGCTGTTATGGACAGATTGTTGTTATGTCTTGTATAGAGTGTATGTGTTGAACCGTTGCACCGTTTTGAGTGTGCTCTATATGAAACTTGCTTGTTTTTGCATGTAGTTTCATATTATCATGTTGCATCCTTGTTTTGAGGTGTTTGCTTGATGTTTGTATGCATTTTGCATCAATGCTATGTTTAACTTGTTTTGCTCATATCTTCTAGGCCGTAGCTCCGAATTAAATGAACTTTATATGTAACTTGACTAGAATCTCGTGTAGATCATCTTGGTGATCTTTAACTTGCTGTTTAACAACTTGAACATAAGGTTTATTCATATCTGGACCAATTTCTAAATATGCATATGAGGACTTTCCGGAATTGTTATATGTTGTTCTCGGCCTCATTTAAACTTGCCTTGATGTGTTGTTCTTGTTTGCATCATCTCTTGCCATGAGTAGCTTCATGTAGCCTTGTCATGCATCATGCTTGGTTGTGCATCATGCCTTGTTCATGTGTGGTGTGTTTA
The DNA here is from genome assembly GCA_963921465.1 of Triticum timopheevii. Taxonomy (NCBI): domain Eukaryota; kingdom Viridiplantae; phylum Streptophyta; class Magnoliopsida; order Poales; family Poaceae; genus Triticum; species Triticum timopheevii. The sequence continues at coordinate 47,324,720 of OY997268.1, read as the reverse complement.
CCATGTTGTGTGCTTCTTCTCGATAGTTCCCGTTTCGTTGCGATCGTGAGGATGCGTTCGTCTACGCTTGGTTCGTCTTCGTGGCTTCATCTTCTTCATGGACTCGTTCTTCTTCCTAGCGGGATTTCAGGCAAGATGACCGCTACCCTGGATCTCACTACTATCATTGCTATGCTAGTTGCTTCGTTCTATCGCTATGCTGCGTTACCTATTTGTTGCTCATCAAGCCTCCCAAATTGCCATGAACCTCTAACCTTTGACACCATTCCTAGCAAACCGTTGTTTGGCTATGTTACCGTTTTGCTCAGCCCCTCTTATAGCGTTGCTAGTTGCAGGTGAAGTTGAAGATTTCTCCATGGTGGACAGGGTTTATGTTGGGATATCACAATATCTCTTATATTATTAATGCATCTATATATTTGGTAAAGGGTGGAAGGCTCGGCCTTATGCCTGGTGTTTTGTTCCACTCTTGCCGCCCTAGTTTCTGTCATATCGGTGTTATGTTCCCGGATTTTGCGTCCCTAACGCGGTCGGGTGATTTATGGGACCCCCCTGACAGTTCGCTTTGAATAAAACTCCTCCAGCAAGGCCCAACCTTGGTTTTACCATTTGCCTCACCACCACCTACCTTTCCCTTGGGAGTAATTAACCCAAGGGTCGTCTTTATTTTAGCCCCCCCGGGCCAGTGCTTGTCTAAGTGTTGGTCCGAACTGAGCAGCCTGCGGGGCCACCTCGGGGAAACTCGAAGTCTGGTTTTACTCGTAGCTTGACTTATCCGATGTTTCCCTGAGAACGAGATATGTGCAGCTCCTATCGGGATGTCGTTGCATCGGGCGGCTTTGCTGGTCTTGTTTTACCATTGTCGAAATGTCTTGTAAACCGGGATTCCGAGACTGATCGGGTCTTCCTGGGAGAAGGTATATCCTTTGTTGATCGCGAGAGCTTATCATGGGCTAAGTTGGGACACCCCTGCAGGGTATAAACTTTCGAGAGCCGTGCCCGCTGTTATGTGGCAGATGGGAATTTGTTAATGTCTGGTTGTAGATAACTTGACACCAGATCCGAATTAAAACGCATCAACCGCGTTTGTATCCGTGATGGTCTCTTCTCGGCGGAGTCCGGGAAGTGAACATGGTCTTTGTGTTATGATTGACGTAAGTAGGAGTTCAGGATCACCTCTTGATCATTACTAGTTGACGACCGTTCCTTTGCTTCTCTTCTCGCTCTTATTCGCGTATGTTAGCCACCATATCATGCTTAGTCGCTGCTGCAACCTTACCACTTTACCCCTTCCTTTCCCATTAAGCTTTGCTAGTCTTGATACCCGTGGTAATGGGATTGCTGAGTCCTCGTGGCTCACAGATTACTACAACAACAGTTGCAGGTACAGGTTGCGATGATCTTGACGCGAGAGCGATGTTTGCTTGTTTTGGAGTTCTTCTTCTGCTTCTTCTCCGATCAGGGGATAGGTTCCAGGTCGGCAGCCTGGGCTAGCAGGGTGGATGTCGTTTGAGCTTCTGTTTGTGTTTCATCCGTAGTCGGATGTTGCTCTTATGTATGATGTTGTATTCATGTGGCATTATATGCCTCTTGTATGTATCCCCATCTATTTTGTAATGTTGATGTAATGATATCCACCTTGCAAAAGCGTTTCAATATGCGGGTCTATCCTTGGTGGGACCTTCGAGTTCCTTTTGGATAGGGTCGCATATTGGGCGTGACATGATAACTCCCCCCATGTTTGCCGGTTTATAATGAAACCATGCCGGGTTGTAATAAACACCGGATTATCCGTATATCATACTGGCGACTTGTAGTCGAAGCCAGACCGGGTCAATAAACACCGGATTATAACTGATCATGCACTAACAACTTATAGTTGAAAGTCAAGCCGGGTCAATTGACACCAGTCATCTTGTAGTTTTCTACTTGGCAACTCAAAAACCAGACCGGGTCAGTAGACACCGGTTTGAACATAAACCTCATCAAAATAAACTGCTAAAAGAAAGATTTGAGAAGAAAACATGCAAAAAGGCGTGGCTTTTTTCATGGGCTCTCAGGCCACTGAGTTAAACCATTTTACAAAGCCTTATAAGATGGACCTCACATTAACCAATTGTCATTTTAACTATGACAAGTTCAAGGTCTTTATAAGATTGACTTGTCAAACGTTCGACGGGTCTTACCAGGATTACCTGGGCGGAGTGACTTACTTAAAAAGGCAGGATAACCCGTTGTTTTAGGTGAATACACCTGGCTTCCAAGCCTGGATTTTATAGCCTATTACAAGGTTATAGACTCTTAGTTCTTGTAGAAGCAAAGAGCCCCGAGCAATATATTGAGCTGTGCTCAGTGGGCGCCTATGTTTGAGTTATGCTTTGCAACAAACTCTCTTTGGCTCCTTATGATTTTGGGTATGAAGCCCACAAGCTTTTTTTGTGTGGCTTTATATGCCGGATTAATAGACAATCAGAACTCTGCTTTATAAACAGAAGCCCCCATGTAACCAAAAAACTTTTAAGGAAGAACGGCAGAGGCCCCGCTTTAGCAGGGATGCCGGTTTATCATATTAATCATAATATATACATTGTCAAGAATATGTACATAATAGGAGCCTATGGCTCAGGTGTAGTAAGGCCGAAGATGAGCAATATTCCATGGCCGGCGGGTCTCCTCCTCCGATTTGCGTGAGTCTTTGTGCTCTCGAACATCGATAAGGTAGTATGACCCGTTGTTCAGATTCTTGATGACCACAAAGGGTCCTTCCCAAGGTGGGGATAACTTGTGCATATTGGTCTGATCCTGGATAAGCCGGAGCACTAAGTCGCCTTCTTGAAAAGCTCTGGTTTTAACCCGGCGGTTGTGATAATGCCGCAGATATTGCTGATAAATCGCCGAACGAGCTGCCGCTATGTCCCATTTTTCATCTTACAGGTCCAATGTGTCTTGGCGTGCTTGTTCATTGTCTGCTTCAACATAAGCTGCCACCCGAGGCGAGTCATGGCGAATGTCACTGGGGAGAACTGCTTTTGCTCCATAAACCATGAAGAAAGGTGTATAACCAGTAGATCTATTGGGGTGGTATTAATGCTCCACAATACAGAAGGAAACTCCTCCACCCAACAACCCGGCGTCCTCTGCAAAGGAACCATAAGCCGGGGCTTAATGCTCAGGATTTCTTGATTAGCTCTCTCAGCTTGACCATTAGGCTGGGGGTGAGCCACTGATGACACATCAAGCCGGATGTGCTCACGTTGACAAAAGTCTTCCATAGCACCCTTGGAGAGGTTTGTGCCATTATCTGTTATGATGTTGTGTGGAAAACCAAAACAGAAAATCACCTTCTTCATGAATTGAACTGACGTGGCTGCATCACACTTGCTGACTGGCTCCGCCTCTACCCACTTAGTGAACTTATCAACCGCCACCAGAAGGTGGATCTTCTTATCCTTGGACCTCTTAAAGGGCCCAACCATATCCAGCCCCCAAGTTGCAAACGGCCAAGTGATTGGAATCATCCTCAATTCTTGAGCCGAAACATGAGCTCGGCGCGAGAACTTCTGACAGCCATCACACTTTTTCACCAAGTCTTCAGCATCAGCATGAGACGTCAGCCAATAGAAGCCGTGACGAAAAGCTTTAGCTACCAAGGATTTTGAACTGGCGTGGTGACCACAATCACCTTCATGGATCTCACGTAAAATCTCATGGCCTTCTTCAGGAGATACACAACGCTGAAACGCCCCTGTTACACTACAATGATGCAATTCTCCATTGACGATGGTCATTGACTTGGATCGCCGGATTATCTGCCTGGCCAAAGTTTCATCCTCCAGTAACTTGCCCCGGTTCGTATACGCCAAATATGGGACCGTCCAATCTGGGATAATATGAAGAGCCGCCACCAACTGAGCCTCTGGATCAGGAACAGGCAAATCCTCTTCTGTAGGTAGCTTGACCGACGGATTATGCAAGACATCCAGAAAAACATTGGGCGGAACCGGTTTACGTTGGGAACCCAACCGGCTTAAAGCGGCCGCCGCTTCATTCTTTCACCGGTCCACATGGTCAACCTGATAACCCTTGAAGTGACCAGCGACAATATCTACTTCCCGACGATACGCTGCCATGAGTGGGTCCTTGGAATCCCAAGTACTAGACACTTGTTGAGCCACCAGGTCCGAGTCACCGAAACACTTAACCCGGCTTAAATTCATCTCCTTATCCATTCGAAGACCATGGAGTAAAGCCTCATATTCAACTGCATTGTTAGTGCAAGGGAACATTAAACGGAGAACATAACAAAACTTATCACCTCGTGGGGAAGTTAACACGACTCCAGCCCTCGAGCCCTCCAATTGCCTAGATCCATCGAAATGATTGGTCCAATAAGTATGATCCGGCTTTTCCTCCGGCGCCTGCAACTCTGTCCAGTCATTGATGAAATCCACAAGTGCTTGGGACTTGATTGCTGTACGAGGCACATATTTTAACCCGTGAGGCCCAAGCTCAATGGCCCACTTGGCAACCCGGCCAGTTGCTTCCCTGTTTTGAATTATATCTCCCAAAGGGGCAGAACTGACCACAGTGATGGGATGACCCTGAAAATACTGCTTAAGCTTCCGGCTGGCCATGAAAACTCCATACACCAGTTTCTGCCAATGTGGGTACCCCTGTTTGGACTCAATAAGCACCTCACTGATATAATAAACCGTCCGTTGAACCGGATACTCCTTCCCAGCCTCCTTGCGCTCTACCACAATGGCCACACTGACAACCCGGGCATTGGCAGCCACATATAACAACAACGGCTCTTTATCAACCGGAGCCACAAGGACAGGTGGCTCGGCTAACTGCTTCTTCAAATCCTCGAACGCCGCATTAGCAGCATCACTCCAGACAAAGTTGTCTGTCTTTTTCATCATCTGATATAGAGGGATAGCCTTCTCTCCCAACCGGCTGATAAACCGGCTTAGCGCTGCAATACGACCCGCCAGACGTTGAACATCGTTGATGCACGCCGGTTTAGCCAGAGACGTAATAGCTTTGATCTTTTCCGGATTAGCTTCAATGCCCCTGTTAGACACCAGAAAACCCAAGAGCTTGCCTGCCGGTACACCAAAAACACACTTGGCTGGATTAAGCATAATCTTATAAACCCGGAGATTATCAAAAGTTTCCTTCAAATCATCTATTAATGTCTCATCTTTTCTGGACTTGACCATGATATCATCCACATAAGCATGAACATTGCGCCCAATCTGATTATGAACACAATTCTGCACACATCGCTGATAAGTCGCCTGGGCACTCTTGAGCCCAAAAGCCATAGATACATAGCAGAAGGCTCGAAAGGGAGTTATAAAAGCTATCTTCTCCTAGTCCTTAACAACCATTTTGATCGGATGATAACCAAAATAAGCATCCAGAAAGCTCAAACGCTCACAACCCGCCATAGCATCAATGATTTGATCAATACGAGGGAGAGCAAACGGATCAGCTGGACAAGCCTTGTTCAAATCTGTGTAATCCACACACATACGCCAAGTGTCGTTCTTCTTAAGTACTAGAACCAGGTTAGCTAACCACTCAGGGCGAAAAACCTCCACAATAAACCCTGCTGCCAAGAGCTGGGCTACCTCCTCACTGATGGCCTTGCGTCTTTCTTCATTGAAGCGGTGGAGAAACTGCTTGACCGGTTTAAACTTGGGATCGATATTAAGAGTGTGCTCAGTGAGTTCCCTCGGTACACCTGGCATGTTAGAAGGTTTCCATGCAAAGATGTCCCGGTTCTCAGGGATGAACTCGATTAGCGCGCTTTCCTATTTTGGATCCAGGTTAACGCTGATGCTAAACTGCTTGGATGAATCGCCAGGAACAAAATCAACTAGCTTAGTCTTATCAGCCAATTTAAACTTCAAGGCCGGATCATGCTCTGTAGTTGGTTTTTTCAAAGAATTCATATCCGCCGGATCAACATTGTCCTTGTAGAACTTCAACTCCTCTGTTGCACAAAGCGACTCAGCATAGGATGCATCACCTTCTTTACATTCCAAAGCGATCTTACGGCTCCCATGTACCATGATGGTCCCCTTATGACCCGGTATCTTGATCTGCAGATAAACATAAGAGGGCCTTGCCATGAACTTAGCATAAGTCGGCTGTCCAAACAGGGCATGGTATGGGCTCTTGATTTTCACCACTTCAAAAGTCAATGTCTCTAATCTTGAATCATGATCATCTCCAAAGGAACCTCTAGAGCTATCTTACCAACTGGATACGCCGATTTACCAGGCACCACACCATGGAAAACGGTGTTTGATGGTTTGAGATTCTTATCTGTCAATCCCATGCGACGGAAGGTTTCATAATACAAGATGTTGATACTGCTCCCTCCATCCATGAGCACCTTGGTGAACTTATACCCTCCAACCTAAGGCGCCACCACCAATGCCAGATGACCCAGGTTATCAACCCGGGGCGGATGATCCTCTCGACTCCACACAATAGGCTGTTCAGACCAGTGCAAGTAACGGGGCACCACTGGTTCAACGGAGTTCACTGCCCTCTTATGAAGCTTCTGATCGCGCTTGCACAGGCTAGTGGTGAAGACATGATACTTCCCACTATTCAACTACTTCGGGTTGCTCTAGTAACCTGACTGTTGCTGCTGCTGACTCCCCTGATGATTATAACCACCCTGGTTGCCCTCACTACCTTGATTGCCATGTCCGCTTTGATTACCTTGAAATCCTGAGCCAGAACTGCCTCCACCATAACCCGACCCATGAGACCCGGGTCCTGAACCGCCGGACGGTCCCTGATCATATCGGAAAAGATCCAAGTTTTTGAACTCCCGCAGAATAAAGCAATCCTTCCAGAGGTGCGTAGCTGGCCTTTCTCGCGCCCCGTGCCTTGGGCAAGGCTGGTTTAACAGGCACTCAAGATTGACACCTGATCCTCCACTCCGCGGGGGCGGTTTACCCTTACAATGCTGACCATTATCCTGTGCGTTGGTGTTAGCCACAAAATCTAAACTATTATCTGCTTTACGCTTACCATTGTTTCCATGGCCCGCCGGGTTATGCTGCTGCCCTTTGGTGCTGCCGCTCTTCTTTCCCTTCCCCGACTTTTCATCGTCAGACTCGGGATCCTTTGTACTATCAGAGTTGGCATACTTAACCAGAGCTGCCATAAGCGTTCCCATGTCATTGCAGTGACGCTTGAGCCGTCCCAACTTATTATGGATAGGGGCTTATAGTGTTGCCTCCCAACGTATTCACCTTTGGGTGATGTCAACAATAATAGTTCATGCTAACTTACATCCAATTGGATATATATATATCAGGATCTTTCCAACACGAGGTGCTTGCCAAAGGATAAAATGAAAAAGGGGAAGGTGAAGATCACCTTGACTCTTGCATAAAGTAAAAGACATAAAGTAAAAGATAGGCCCTTTGCAGAGGGAAGCAGAGATTGTCATGCGCTTTTAGGGTTGGATGCACAAAATCTCAATGCGAATGAACGTCACTTTATATTGCCACTTGTATATGGACCTTTATTATGCAGTCCGTCGCTTTTATTGCTTCCATAACAAGATCGTATAAAGTTATTTTCTTCACACCAAAAGATCATACATATTTAGAGAGCAATTTTTATTGCTTGCACCGATGACAACTTACTTGAAGGATCTTACTCAATCCATAGGTAGGTATGGTGGACTCTCATGGCAAAACTGGGTTTAAGGATATTTGGAAGCACAAATAGTATCTCTACTTGTTGCAAGGAATTTTGGCTAGCATGAGGGGGAAAGGCAAGCTCAACATGTTTGGATGATCCATAACAATATACTTTAACTGAGATGTCAGAAAACATAAATCATTACGTTGTCTTCCTTGTCCAACATCAACTCTTTAGCATGTCATACTAAATGAGTGCTCCCAATTATAAAAGATGTCTAAGATAGTATATTTGCATGTGAAATCTCTCTTCCTTCAATATTCTTTCATGAATTGTTCAAATGACCAATACAATGCTTGCTAACCTTCAATAAATTTACAACCTCTACTTCTTAGACGTGAAGTCATTACTCCCCATGGGATAAGAAAATGAGGCATATATAATTTCAGATTTATGACATTCAACTCATTCAACCATTTACTCAAAGGATAAAAGTGAAGCACACGAGTAAATGACAAACTACTCCAAAAGATATAAGTGAAGATCAATGAGTAGCTAAATAATTATGTAACTATGCGAAGAGTCTCTCTCATTTAAGAATTTCAGATCTTGGTATTGTATTCAAACAGCAAGCAAAACAAAATAAAATGACATTGCAAGGATGGCACAACTCATGTGAAGAAGAAAAAACTTAGGCTCAACCGATACTAACCGATAGTTGTTGAAGAAGAAAGGTGGGATGACTAACGGGGCATCCCCAAGCTTAGATGCTTGAGACTTCTTGGAATATTATCTTGGTGTGCCTTGGGCATCCCCAAGCTTGAACTTTTGTGTCTCCTTAATCCCTCTCATATCATGGTTTCTCTTTTTATCGAAAGCTTCATCCACAACTGTTGGGGAACGTTGCAGAAAATAAAAACTTTCCTACTGTTTCACCAAGATCTATCTATGAGTTCATCTAGCAACGAGAGGAAAGAGTGCATCTACATACCCTTGTAGATCGCGAGCGGAAGCGTTCAAGAGAACGGGGTTGATGGAGTCGTACTCATCGTGATCCAAATCACCGATGATCCTAGTGCTGAACGGACAGCACCTCCGCGTTCAACACACGTACGGTTGGGGAAGACGTCTACTCCTTCTTGATCCAGCAAGGGGGAACGAGAGGTTGACGGAGATCCAGCAGCACGACGGCGTGGTGGTGGATGCAGCGGGGATCTCGGCAGGGCTTCGCCAAGCTCTACGGAGAGGAGGAGCTGTTGGAGAGGGAGAGGGAGGCACCAGAGGCTAGGGTGCGGCTGCCCTCCCTCCCCTCCACTATATATAGGGGCTAGGGGGCGCATGCCCCCTTGTAGATCCCATCTAGAGGGGGGCGGCGTCCCCCGGGGCAACGGCCCCCCTTAGGGTTTCCAACCAGGGGGGCGCATACCCCCTCGGGGGGGTAACGACCCCCTAGGGTTTCCAACCCTAGGCACCTTGGGCCCTTGGGTGGGGCGCACCAGCCCACTAGGGGCTGGTTCCCACGCCACTTCAGCCCATGGGGCCCTCCGGGATAGGTGGCCCCACCCGATGGACCCCCGGGACCCTTCCGGTGGTCCCGGTACAATACCGATGACCCCTGAAACTTTCACGATGGCCGAAACTGGACTTCCTATATCTAAATCTTTACCTCCGGACCATTTCGGAACTCCTCGTGACGTCCGGGATCTCATCCGGGACTCCGAACAACTATCGGGTTACTGCATACTCATATCTCTACAACCCTAGCGTCACCGAACCTTAAGTGTGTAGACCCTACGGGTTCGGGAGACATGCAGACATGACCGAGACGCCTCTCCGGTCAATAACCAACAGCGGGATCTGGATACCCATGTTGGCTCCCACATGCTCCTCGATGATCTCATCGGATGAACCACGATGTCGAGGATTCAATCAATCCCGTATTCAATTCCCTTTGTCAATCGGTACGTTACTTGCCCGAGACTCGATCGTTGGTATCCCAATACCTCGTTCAATCTCGTTACCGACAAGTCGCTTTACTCGTACCGTAATGCATGATCCCGTGACCAGACACTTGGTCACATTGAGCACATTATGATGATGCATTACCGAGTGGGCCCAGAGATACCTCTCCGTCATACGGAGTGACAAATCCCAGTCTCGATTCGTGCCAACCCAACAGACACTTTCGGAGATACCCGTAGTGTACCTTTATAGTCACCCAGTTACGTTGTGACGTTTGGCACACCCAAAGCACTCCTACGATATTCGGGAGTTGCACAATCTCATGGTCTAAGGAAATGATACTTGACATTTGGAAAAGCTCTAGCTAAATGAACTACACGATCTTTGAGCTATGCTTAAGACTGGGTCTTGTCCATCACATCATTCTCCTAATGATGTGATCCCGTTATCAATGACATCCAATGCCCATAGTCAGGAAACCATGACTATCTGTTGATCAACGAGCTAGTCAACTAGAGGCTTACTAGGGACATGTTGTGGTCTATGTATTCACACATGTATTACGATTTCCGGATAACACAGTTATAGCATGAATAACAGACAATTATCATGAACAAAGAAATATAATAATAACCATTTTATTATTGCCTCTAGGGCATATTTCCAACAGTCTCCCACTTGCACTAGAGTCAATATTCTAGTTACATTGTGATGAATCGAACACCCATAGCATTCTGGTGTTGATCATGTTTTGCCCTAGGGAGAGGTTTAGTCAACGGATCTGCTACATTCAGATCCGTATGTACTTTACAAATATCTATGTCTCCATCTTGAACATTTTCACGTATGGAGTTGAAGCGACGCTTGATGTGCCTGGTCTTCTTGTGAAACCTGGGCTCCTTGGCAAGTGCAATAGCTCCAGTGTTGTCGCAGAAGAGTGCGATTGGCCCCGACGCATTGGGCATGACTCCTAGGTCGGTGATGAACTCCTTCACCCAGATTGCTTCATGCGCTGCCTCCGAGGCTGCCATGTACCCCGCTTCACATGTAGATCCCGCCACCACGCTCTGCTTGCAACTACACCAGCTTACTGCCCCACCATTCAAAATATACACGTATCTGGTCTGTGACTTAGAGTCATCCAGATCTGCGTCGAAGCTAGCGTCGACGTAACCCTTTACGACGAGCTCTTCGTCACCTCCATAAAAGAGAAACATATCCTTAGTCCTTTTCAGGTACTTTAGGATGTTCTTGACTGCTGTCCAGTGTTCGTTGCCGGGATTACTTTGGTACCTTCCTACCAAACTTACGGCAAGGTTTACATCAGGTCTGGTACACAGCATGGCATACATAATAGACCCTATGGCTGAGGCATAGGGGATGACACTCATCTCTTCTTTATCTTCTGCCGTGGTCGGGCATTGAGCCGAGCTCAATCTCACACCTTGTAATACAGGCAAGAACCCTTTCTTGGACTGATCCATATTGAACTTCTTCAATATCTTATCAAGGTATGTGCTTTGTGAAAGACCTATGAGGCGTCTCGATCTATCCCTATAGATCTTGAAGCCTAATATGTAAGCAGCTTCTCCAAGGTCTTTCATTGAAAAACACTTATTCAAGTAGGCCTTAATGCTGTCCAAAAGTTCTATATCATTTCCCATCAAAAGTATGTCATCTACATATAATATGAGAAATGCTACAGAGCTCCCACTCACTTTATTGTAAACGCAGGCTTCTCCATAAGTCTGCATAAACCCAAACGCTTTGACCATCTCATCAAAGCGAATGTTCCAACTCTGAGATGCTTGCACCAGCCCATAAATGGATCGCTGGAGCTTGCATACCTTGTTAGCATTCTCAGGGTCGACAAAACCTTCCGGCTGCATCATATACAGTTCTTCCTTAAGATGACCGTTAAGGAATGCCGTTTTGACGTCCATTTGCCATATCTCATAATCATAGTATGCGGCAATTGCTAACATGATTCGGACGGACTTCAGCTTCGCTACGGGAGAGAAAGTCTCATCGTAGTCAATCCCTTGAACTTGTCGATAACCCTTAGCGACAAGTCGAGCCTTATAGATGGTAACATTACCATCCGCGTCCGTCTTCTTCTTAAAGATCCATTTGTTTTCTATTGCTCGCCGATCATCGGGCAAGTCTGTCAGAGTCCATAATTTGTTTTCATACATGGATCCTATCTCGGATTGCATGGCTTCAAGCCATTTGTTGGAATCTGGGCCCGCCATCGCTTCTTCATAGTTCGAAGGTTCACCGTTGTCTAACAACATGATTTCCAAGACAGGGTTGCCGTACCACTCTGGTGCGGAACGTGTTCTTGTGGACCTTCGAAGTTCAGTAGGAGCTTGATCCGAAGTATCTTGATCATCATCATTAACCTCCTCTCTTGTCGGTGCAGGCACCACAGGAACATCTTCCTGAGTTGCGCTACTTACCGTTTCAAGAGGTAGTACTTCATCAAGCTCTACTTTCCTCCCACTTAATTCTTTCGAGAGAAACTCTTTCTCCAGAAAGGACCCATTCTTGGCAACAAAGATCTTGCCTTCGGATCTCAAGTAGAAGGTATACCCAATGGTTTCCTTAGGGTATCCTATGAAGACGCATTTTCCGACTTGGGTTCGAGCTTTTCAAGTTGAAGTTTCTTGACATAAGCATCGTATCCCCAAACTTTTAGAAACGACAGCTTAGGTTTCTTCCCAAACCATAATTCATACGGTGTCGTCTCAACGGATTTAGACGGTGCCCTATTTAAAGTGAATGTAGCTGTCTCTAGAGCGTATCCCCAAAATGGTAGCGGTAAATCAGTAAGAAACATCATAGATCGCACCATATCCAATGAAGTGCGATTACGACGTTCGGACACACCGTTATGCTGAGGTGTTCCAGGCGGCGTGAGTTGTGAAACGATTCCACATTTCCTTAGTGCGTACCAAATTCATGACTTAAATATTCTCCCCCACGATCTGATCGTAAGAATTTTATCTTTCGGTCACGTTGATTCTCTACCTCATTCTAAAATTCCTTGAACTTTTCAAAGGTCTCAGACTTGTGTTTCATCAAGTAGACATACCCATATCTACTCAAGTCATCAGTGAGAGTGAGAACATAATGATATCCTCCGCGAGCCTCAACGCTCATTGGACCGCACACATCAGTATGTATGATTTCCAATAAGTTGGTTGCTCGCTCCATTGTTCCGGAGAACGGAGTCTTGGTCATCTTGCCAATGAGGCATGGTTCGCATGTGTCAAATGATTCATAATTGAGAGACTCTAAAAGTCCATCAGCATGGAGCTTCTTCATGCGCTTGACACCAATGTGACCAAGGCGGCAGTGCCACAAGTATGTGGGACTATCATTATCAACTTTACATCTTTTGGCATTCACACTATGAATATGTGTAACATCACGTTCGAGATTCATTAAGAATAAACCATTGACCATCGGGGCATGACCATAAAACATATATCTCATATAAATAGAACAACCATTATTCTCGGATTTAAATGAGTAGCCATCTCGTATTAAACGAGATCCAGATACAATGTTCATGCTCAAAGCTGGTACTAAATAACAATTATTGAGGTTTAAAACTAATCCCGTAGGTAAATGTAGAGGTAGCGTGCCGACGGCGATCACATCGACCTTGGAACCATTCCCGATGCGCATCATCACCTCGTCCTTTGCCAGTCTCCGCTTATTCCGCAGCTCCTGCTTTGAGTTACAAATATGAGCAACCGCACCGGTATCAAATACCCAAGAGCTACTACGAGTACTGGTAAGGTACATATCAATTACATGTATATCACATATACGTTTGGTTTTGCCGGCCTTTTTGTCCACTAAGTACTTGGGGCAGTTCCGCTTCCAGTGACCACTTCCCTTGCAATAAAAGCACTTAGTCTCAGGCTTGGGTCCATTGCTTGACTTCTTCCTGGCAACTGGCTTACCAGGCGCGACAACTTCCTTGCCGTCCTTCTTGAAGTTCTTCTTACCCTTGCCCTTCTTGAACTTAGTGGTTTTATTCACCATCAACACTTGATGTTCCTTTTTGATCTGTACCTCCGCTGATTTCAGCATTGAATATACCTCAGGAATGGTCTTTTCCATCCCCTGCATATTGAAGTTCATCACAAAACTCTTGTAGCTCGGTGGAAGCGACTGGAGGATTCTGTCAATGACCGCGTCATCCGGAAGATTAACTCCCAGCTGAGTCAAGCGGTTGTGCAACCCAGACATCTTGAGTATGTGCTCACTGACAGAACTATTTTCCTCCATCTTACAGCTGAAGAACTTGTTGGAGACTTCATATCTCTCGACCCGGGCATGAGCTTGGAAAACCATTTTCAGCTCTTCGAACATCTCATATGCTCCGTGTTGCTCAAAACGCTTTTGGAGCCCCGGTTGTAAGCTGTAAAGCATGCCGCACTGAACGAGGGAGTAATCATCAGCACAAGACTGCCAAGCATTCATAACGTCTTGGTTCTCTGGGATTGGTGCTTCACCTAGCGGTGCTTCTAGGACATAATCTTTCTTGGCAGCTATGAGGATGATCCTCAGGTTCCGGACCCAGTCCGTATAGTTGCTGCCATCATCTTTCAGCTTGGTTTTCTCTAGGAACGCGTTGAAGTTGAGGTGGACATTAGCGTTGGCCATTTGATCTACAAGAGATATCGTAAAGATTTTTAGACTAAGTTCATGATAATTAAGTTCATCTAATCAAATTATTAAATGAACTCCCACTCAGATTAGACATCCCTCTAGTCATCTAAGTGAAACATGATCCGAGTTAACTAGGCCGTGTCCGATCATCACGTGAGACGGACTAGTCAACGTCGGTGAACATCATCATGTTGATCGTATCTTCTATACGACTCATGCTCGACCTTTCGGTCTTCCATGTTCCGAGGCCATGTCTGTACATGCTAGGCTCGTCAAGTCAGCCTAAGTGTATTGCGTGTGTAAATCTGGCTTACAACCATTGTATTCGAACGTTAGGATCTATCACACCCGATCATCATGTGGTGCTTCGAAACAATGAACCTTCGCAACGGTGCACAGTTAGGGGGAACACTTTCTTGAAATTATTATGAGGGATCATATTATTTACTACCGTCGTTCTAAGTAAACAAGATGCAAAAACATGATAAACATCACATGCAATCAAATAGTAGTGACATGATATGGCCAATATCATATAGCTCCTTTGATCTCCATCTTCGGGGCTCCATGATCATCTTTGTCACCGGCATGACACCATGATCTCCATCATCATGATCTCCATCATCGTATCTCCATGAAGTTGCTCACCAACTATTACTTCTACTACTATGGCTAACACGTTTAGCAATAAAGTAAAGTAATTTACATGGCGTTTCTCAATGACACGCAGGTCATACAAAAAAAAAGACAACTCCTATGGCTCCTGCCAGTTGTCATACTCATCGACATGCAAGTCGTGATTCTTATTACAAGAACATGATCTCATACATCACATATATGTCATTCATCATTCATCACAACTTTTGGCCATATCACATCACAAAACACTTGCTGCAAAAACAAGTTAGACGTCCTCTAATTGTTGTTGCAAGTTTTTACGTGGCTGCAATAGGGTTCTAGCAAGAACGTTTTCTTACCTACGTGAAAGCCACAATGTGATTTGTCAACTTCTATTTACCCTTCATAAGGACCCTTTTCATCGAATCCACTCCAACTAAAGTGGGAGAGACAGACACCCGCTAGCCACCTTATGCAACTAGTGCATGTCAGTCGGTGGAACCTGTCTCACGTAAGCGTACGTGTAAGGTCGGTCCGGGCCGCTTCATCCCACAATACCGCTGAAGCAAAATAAGACTAGTAGTGGCAAGAAAGTTGACAACATCTACGCCCACAACAAATTGTGTTCTACTCGTGAAAAGAGAACTACGCATAGACCTAGCTCATGATGCCACTGTTGGGGAACGTTGCAGAAAATAAAAAATTTCCTACGGTTTCACCAAGATCTATCTATGAGTTCATCTAGAAACGAGAGGAAAGAGTGCATCTACATACCCTTGTAGATCGCAAGCGGAAGCGTTCAAGAGAACGGGGTTGAGGGAGTCGTACTCATCGTGATCCAAATCACCGATGATCCTAGTGCTGAACGGACAGCACCTCCGCGTTCAACACACGTACGGTTGGGGAAGACGTCTCCTCCTTCTTGATCCAGCAAGGGGGAAGGAGAGGTTGACGGAGATCCAGCAGCACGACGGCGTGGTGGTCGATGCAGCGGGGATCTCGGCAGGGCTTCACCAAGCTCTACGGAGAGGAGGAGGTGTTGGAGAGGGAGAGGGAGGCGCCAGAGGCTAGGTTGCGGCTGCCCTCCCTCCCCTCCACTATATATAGGGGCTAGGGGGCGCATGCCCCCTTGTAGATCCCATCTAGAGGGGGGAGGCAGCCCCCGGGGCAACGGCCCCCCTTAGGGTTTCGAACCAGGGGGGCGATGCCCCCTCAGGGGGGGGGGGCAACGCCCCCCCTAGGGTTTCCAACCCTAGGTGCCTTGGGCCCTTGGGTGGGGCGCACCAGCCCACTAGGGGCTGGTTCCCACGCCACTTCAGCCCATGGAGCCCTCCGGGATAGGTGGCCCCACCCGGTGGACCCCCGGGACCCTTCCGGTGGTCCCGGTACAATACTGGTGACCCCTGAAACTTTCCCGGTGGCCGAAACTGGACTTCCTATATATAAATCTTTACCTCCGGACCATTCCGGAACTCCTCGTGACGTCCGGGATATCATCCGGGACTTCGAACAACTTTCGGGTTACTGCATACTCATATCTCTACAACCCTAGCGTCACCGAACCTTAAGTGTGTAGACCCTACGGGTTCGGGAGACATGCAGACATGACCGAGACGCCTCTCCGGTCAATAACCAACAGCGGGATCTGGATATCCATGTTGGCTCCCACATGCTCCTCGATGATCTCATCGGATGAACCACGATGTTGAGGATTCAATCAATCCCGTATTCAATTCCCTTTGTCAATCGGTACGTTACTTGCCCGAGACTCGATCGTCGGTATCCCAATACCTGGTTCAATCTCGTTACCGGCAAGTCACTTTACTCGTACCGTAATGCATGATCCCGTGACCAGACACTTGGTCACATTGAGCTCATTATGATGATGCATTACCGAGTGGGCCCAGAGATACCTCTCCATCATACGGAGTGACAAATCCCAGTCTCGATTCGTGCCAACCCAACAGACACTTTCGGAGATACCCGTAGTGTACCTTTATAGTCACCCAGTTACGTTGTGACGTTTGGCACACCCAAAGCACTCCTACGGTATTCGGGAGTTGCACAATCTCATGGTCTAAGGAAATGATACTTGACATTTGGAAAAGCTCTAGCTAAACGAACTACACGATCTTTGAGCTATGCTTAAGATTGGGTCTTGTCCATCACATCATTCTCCTAATGATGTGATCCCGTTATCAATGACATCCAATGCCCATAGTCAGGAAACCATGACTATATGTTGATCAACGAGCTAGTCAACTAGAGGCTTACTAGGGACATGTTGTGGTCTATGTATTCACACGTGTATTACGATTTCTGGATAACACAGTTATAGCATGAATAACAGACAATTATCATGAACAAAGAAATATAATAATAACCATTTTATTATTGCCTCTAGGGCATATTTCCAACAACAACAAACTCAACAAGAACTCGTGAGATAGGTTAGTATAAACCAATGCAAAACCTTATCATTTTCTACTGTAACAAATCACTAAAATTAGTATTCAACATTGCATACTAAATGCCTCTGCATATTTAATACTCCTATCCTCAAATAGAATCATTAAACAAGCAAACATATGCAAACAATGCAACCATAACAGCAATCTACCAAAACAGTATAGTCTGTAAAGAATGCAAGGGTATCAATACTTCCCTAACTCCAAAAATTATGAAATAAAATTCCCACTGTAGTAAATTTATCAGAGCTCATTATGCAAAAAGTTTCAACATTATAACATTCTCTGACTTTTCTAGGGAATTTTTGCAATATCGGTAAACTTCCTGTTTTCAAACAGCAACATGTATACTATCAAAATAAGCATGGTAAACGCTATCCTTGACATTTTTATTGAAACTAAAGATGCAAAACATTATTCTAACTAACAGCAAGCAAAACTAACAAAATAGAATGAATTTCCAAGCAAAACACATATCATGTGGCGAATAAAAATATAGCTCCAAGTAAAGTTACCGATGAACAAAGACGAAAGAGGGGATGCCTTCCGGAGCATCCCCAAGCTTAGGCTCTTGGTTGTCCTTGAATATTACCTTGGGGTGCCTTGGGCATCCCAAAGCTTAGGCTCTTGCCACTCCTTATTCCATAGTCCATCGAATCTTTACCCAAAACTTGAAAACTCCACAACACAAAACTCAACAGAAAACTCGTAAGCTCTCTGTTAGTATAAGAAAATAAAACAACCACTTAGGTACTGTAATGAACTCATTCTAAATTCATGTTGGTGTAATATCTACTGTACTCAAACTTATCTATGGTTCATACCCTTCGATACTACTCATAGATTCATCAAAATAAGCAGACAACGCAATGAAAACAGAATCTGTCAAAAACAGAACAGTCTGTAGTAATCTGTATCAAACATATACTTCTGGAACTCCAAATATTCTACCAAATTAGGACGTCCTAAGAAATTTGTGTATCAATCCAGAGCAAAACAAATCAGATCAGAAGCACATTTCTGTGAATTAACAAAACTAATTTACTGTGTGCAAAAGTTTCTGATTTTCAGCAGGATCAACACAACTATCACTGTGAGCTATCCTAAAGGTCTTACTTGGCACTTTATGAAACAAAAGCTATAAAACATGATTACTACAGTATTATAATCATGTGGACACACAAAAACAGTAAGGATAAGTATTGGGTTGTCTCCCAACAAGCGCTTTTCTTTAATGCCTTTCTAGCTAGGCATGATGATGGCAATGATGCTCACATAAAAGATAAGGAATGAAACATAACGGGAGCATCATGAAGCATATGAATAGCACATTTAAGTCTAACCCACTTCCTATGAATAGGGATTTTGTGAGCAAACAGCCTATGGGAACAATAATCAACTAGCATAGGAAGGTAACACAAGCATAGCTTCAAGATTTTCAACACATAGAGAGGAAACTTGACATTATTGCAATTCCTACAAGCATAAATTCCTCCCTCATAATAATTTTCAGTAGCATCAAGAATGAATTCAACAATATAACCAGCACATAAAGCATTCCTTTCATGATCTACTTGCATAGAATTTTTACTACTCTCCACATAAGCAAAATTCTTCTCATGAATATTAGTGGGAGCAAACTCAACAAAATAATTATCATGTGAGGCATAATCCAATTGAAAACTAAAATCATGATGACAAGTTTCATGGTTATCATTATTCTTAATAGCATACAAGTCATCACAATAATCATCATAGATAGCATCTTTGTTCTCATAATCAATTGGAACCACTTCCAAAATAGTGGAATCATCACTAAATAAAGTTGACACTCTTCCAAATCCACTTTCATGTTCATCACAATAATATTCAACATCCTCCAAAATAGTGGGATCACTACTTCCTAAAGTTGAAACTCTTCCAAACCCACTTTCATCAATATAATCATCATAAATAGGAGGCATGCTTTCATCATAATAAATATTCTCATCAAAACTTTGGGGACTAAAAGTATCATATTCATCAAACATAGCTTCCCCAAGCTTGTGGCTTTGCATATCATTAGCATCATGGATATTCAAGGAATTCATACTAAAAACATTGCAATCATGCTCATCACACAAAGATCTAGTACCAAACATTTTAATGCATTCTTCTTCTAGCACTTGAGCACATTTTTCCTTTCCATCATACTCACGAAAGATATTAAAAAGATGAAGCGTAAGAGGCAAACTCAATTCCATTTTTTTGTAGTTTTCTTTTATAAACTAAACTAGTGACAAGCACTCACCTCCCTGGCAACGGCGCTAGAAAAGAGCTTAGTTGACGGGGTGTGAGTGAGTGCCGCTTACCTAGCCTCCCCGGCAACGGCGCCAGAAAAGAGCTTGATGTCTACTACACAACCTTCTTCTTGTAGACGTTGTTGGGCTTGCAAGTGCACAGGTTTGTAGAACAGTAGCAAATTTCCCTCAAGTGGATGACCTAAGGTTTATCAATCCGTGGGGCGTAGGATGAAGATGGTCTCTCTCAAGCAACCCTGCAACCAAATAACAAAGAGTCTCTTGTGTCCCCAACACACCCAATACAATGGTAAATTGTATAGGTGCACTAGTTCGGCAAAGAGATGTTGATACAACTGCAATATGGATGGTAGATAAAGGTATTTGTAATCTGAAAATATAAAAACAACAAGGTAACTAATGATAAAAGTGAGCGTAAACGGTATTGCAATGGTAGGAAACAAGGCATAGGGTTCATACTTTCACTAGTGCAAGTTCTCTCAACAATAATAACATAGATAGATCATATAACAATCCCTCAACATGCAACAAAGAGTCACTCCAAAGCCACTAATAGCGGAGAACAAACGAAGAGATTATGGTAGGGTACGAAACCACCTTAAAGCTTTTCTTTCGGATCAATCTATTCAAGAGTTTGTACTAGAATAACACCTTAAGACACAAATCAACCAAAACCCTAATGTCACCTAGATACTCCATTGTCACCTCAAGTATCCATGGGCATGATTATATTATATGCATACCACAATCTCAGATTCATCCAACCAACACAAAGTACTTCAAAGAGTGCCCCAAAGTTTGTACCGGAGAGTCAAGAAAACGTGTGCCAACCCCTATGCATAGGTTCATGGGCGGAAACCGCAAGTTGGTCACCAAAACATACATCAAGTGGCACGTTATATCCCATTGTCACCATAGATAAACACGGCAAGACATACATCAAGTGTTCTCAAATAAAGACTCAATCCAATAAGATAACTTCAAGAGGGAAACTCAGTTCATCACAAGAGAGTAGAGGGGGAGAAACATCATAAGATCCAACTATAATAGCAAAGCTCGTGATACATCAAGATCGTGCCATAGAGAGAACACGAGAGAGAGAGAGAGGTCAAACACATAGCTACTGGTACATACCCTCAGCCCCGAGGGTGAACTACTCCCTCCTCGTCATGGATAGCGCCGGGATGATGAAGATGGCCACCGGTGATGGATTCCCCCTCCGGCAGGGTGCCGGAACGGGCTCCCGAGAGGTTTTTGGTGGCTACAGAGGCTTGCGGCGGCGGAACTCCCGATCTATCTTCTCCCTGGATGTTTTTAGGGTACATGGGACTATATAGGCGAAAGAAGTCGGTCGGGAGGTGCTCGAGGGGCCCACGAGACAGGGGGCGCGCCCAGTAGGGGAGGTGCACCCTCCTATCTCCTGGCCTCCTCGAGGATCTTCTGACATGAACTCCAAGTCTCCAGGATCATATTCTTCCAAAAAATCACGCTGCCGAAGGTTTCATTCCGTTTGGACTCCGTTTGATATTCCTTTTCTTCGAAATACTGAAACAGGCAATAAAACAGCAATATGGGCTGGGCCTCCGGTTAATCGGTTAGTCCCAAAAATAATATAAAAGTGTATAATAAAGCCCGTAATTATTCAAAACAGATCATAAAATAGCATGAATGCTTCATATATTATAGATACGTTGGAGACGTATCAGTGTGTTAAAGAGATTCATTGCTTCATAAACCGATGGTAGACGATATCGATGCATCCTCCTCATCACGTTGTTTGAAGCGTTCTGATCCAGCATGAGCCGGTAATTTCTGCCTGAATCTGCTGTGGCTGAGCATCCAAAGCGGCCCGCTCCTCAGCCATCCTGGTTTCCTCAGCCGCCAAGTCCTCCTTGGCCTGAGCTATCTGATCTCGCAGCTTCATGACCTCCGCGTTATGCTGATCTCAATTATGCGGGTTAACCTCTGTGGTCAACAATGTTGTCCAGGAATCCAATAAACCGGACATGACTTGAGCCGGCGGGCGCGCAGGGCCTCCTGCCCCGGCTGCCATTGCCGATGCCGACCCGAAAATTATTGCTGCCGCAGTTCAGGAGTGTTGCACGGGCTGCGTACCGGCCATGAAGATCGCAACCCGGTTTGTCGGCTCAAGGGGGTCCGAAATACCAGCGCCATCGGAACAACCCCCAAACTGGCCATCTTGCAGTTGGTACAGTGACTCGGTCTCACCGGTGTATGATTCGCCATCTGAATAGACAACCTGCTCACCGTCGGACACCGGTTTAGATTCCGCACCATTGATGAATCATACGAACGCGCGCTTCATGGCGGGCTGAACCCGGGCGGGGCTTGCACGCTGAGCTGTCTCGATGAGGTCGGCGTAGATGTCCAGCTCAGGGACCGGTTCGCCGATCTTGCCAATGAAGACATGAATTCCTCCGAAGGGGACCCAGTACTCGTACTTGATTGAGCCAGCGTCGGAGCCCCAGCCTGCGTCGTCGATGTAGAGCTTGCCGCGACCACTCTTGGTCATCTGGCCCACTGCATATCCCTTGAGTCCTTCGAAATTGCCCTCTAAGAACTTGAAACCATCATGCGATAGCCCCACGGTGGGCCCCAACTGTCGTGGAATTGTCACATCAGATGTCCTAGTGTGAGGACTTAGTCGTGGAGCCATCGCAACGAGATTAGCTTAAAGGGGTTAAACCGGACAAAGGACACGGGGAGTTTATACTGGTTCGGCCCCTTGCGGTGAAGGTAAAAGCCTACGATCCAGTTGTGGTGTAATTGATGGGGTTTCGATGACCAGGGAGCAAATCCGCATTGCCTGGCTCTCGAGTTGTTGTTTCTTGTCCTTGAACCGCCGCCGGGTCGTCCCTTTATATACACAGGTTGACGCCCGGCGGTTTACAGAATCCCGGCCGGCTCATACACGTGTCCGGCTTGGTTTCTACCCTTTCCTACCTTACAACACAAGTTACACAGTATATGGCAGTTTATGTCTATGGGCCCTAACCCGCCTTTGGGCCCTGGGCCTTTAAATCTCTATAGTAAAGCGCCATCTCCTTGTCTTCATGGGCTTCACTATGGATAACTCATTACGGGTATAACCCGGCCCCACCTGGGTGGTTTATACTTAGCAGTTATATCCCCAGCATTATCCCTTCCATACTATAGTTCATCATGAAGTTCAAGTAACTTGGTGATGGTGACTAGAGAACTCTGTCAATCACTATCTTATCTGTAAGATTAACTCCCACTTGATTCAAGCAATTGTAGTACCCAGACAATCTGAGCACATGCTCACTGCTTGATCTATTCTCCTCCATCTTTAGCTATAAAACTTGTTATAGACTTTATATCTCTCAACTCGGGTATTTCCTTGAAATATTAACTTCAAATCCTGGAACATCTCATATGCTCCATGACGTTCAAAACGTCTTTGAAGTCCCGATTCTAAGGCATAAAGCATGGTGCACTAAACTATCAAGTAGTCATCATATTGAGCTTAGCCAAACGTTCATAACGTCTGCATCTGCTCCTGCAATAGGTCAGTCACCTAGCGGTGCATCAAGGACATAATTCTTCTGTGCAGCAATGAGGATAAACCTCAGATCACGGACCCAGTCCACATCATTGCTACTATCATCTTTCAACTTAGTTTTCTCTAGGAACGTATCAAAACATAGGGAAGCTATAACGCGAGCTATTGATCTACAACACAATTTGCAAAATACTATCAGGACTAAGTTCATGATAAATTAAAGTACAATTAATCATATTATTTAAGAACTTCCACTTAGATAGACATCCCTCTAGTCATCTAAATGATCACGTGATCCAAATCAACTAAACCATGTCCGATCATCACATGAGATGGAGTAGTTTTCAATGGTGAACATCACTATGTTGATCATATCTACTATATGAATCACGCTAGACCTTTCGGTCTCCAGTGTTCCGAGGCCATATCTGCATATGCTAGGCTCGTCAAGTTTAACCCAAGTATTCTGTGTGTGCAAAACTGGCTTGCACTCATTGTATGTGAACGTAGAGCCTATCACACCCGATCATCACGTGGTGTCTCAGCACGAAGAACTGTCGCAATGGTGCATACTCAGGGAGAACACTTATACCTTGAAATTTAGTAAGGAATCATCTTATAATGCTACCGTCGAACTAAGAAAAATAAGATGCATAAAAGATAAACATCACATGTAATCAATATAAGTGATATGATATGGTTATCATCATCTTGTGCCTTTGATCTCCATCTCCAAAGCACGGTCATTATCACCATCGTCACCGGCGCGACACCTTGATCTCCATCATAGCATCGTTGTTGTCTCGCCAACTATTGTTTCTATGACTATCGCTATCGCTTAGTGATAAAGTAAAAACAATTACAGGGCGATTGCATTGCATACAATAAAGCAACAAACATATGGCTCTTGCCAGTTGCCGATAACTCTGCTACAAAACATGATCATCTCATACAATAAAATTTAGCATCATGTCTTGACCATATCACATCACAACATGCCCTGCAAAAACAAGTTAAACATCCTCTACTTTGTTGTTGCAAGTTTTACGTGGCTGCTATGAGCTGAGCAAGAACCGTTCTTACCTACACATCAAAACTACAACGATTTTTCGTCAAGTATGTGCTGTTTTAACCTTCAACAAGGACCGGACGTAGCCACACTCGATTCAACTAAAGTTGGAGAAACTGACACCCGCCAGCCACCTGTGTGCGAAGCACATCGGTAGAACCAGTCTCGTGTAAGCGTACGCGTAATGTTGTCCGGGCCGCTTCATCCAACAATACCGCCGAATCAAAGTATGACATGCTGGTAAGTAGTATGACTATTATCGTCCACAACTCACTTGTGTTCTACTCGTGCATATAACATCTACACATAAACCTGGCTCTGATACCACTGTTGGGGAATGTAGTAATTTCAAAAAAATCCTAGGCACATGCAAGATCATGATGATGCATAGCAAAGAGAGGGGAGAGTGTTGTCCACGTACCCTCGTAGACCGTGAGCGGAAGCGTTATGACAACGGTTGATGTAGTCGTACATCTTCACGATCGACCGATCCTAGTACCGAACGTACGGCACCTCCGGGATCCGCACACGTTCAGCTCGGTGACGTCCCACGAACTCCGATCCAACAAAGTGTCGAGGGAGAGTTTTGTCATCACAATGGCATGATGACGGTGATGATGAAGCTACCGGCACAGGGCTTCGCCTAAGCACTGCAACAATATGACCGAGGTGCATTATGGTGGAGGGAGGCACCGCACATGGCTAAGAGATCAATGATCAACTTGTGTGTCCATGGGGTGCCCCCCTACCCCATATATAAAGGAGTGGAGGAGGGGGAGGGCCGGCCCTCTACTATGGCACGCCCTGGGGAGTCCTACTCCCACCGGGAGTAGGATTCCCCCCTTTCATGTAGTAGGAGTAGGAGAGAAGGAAGGGGAAGAGAGAAGAGAAGGAAGGAGGGGGCGCCGCCCCTCCCCCTAGTCCAATTCGGACTAGGCCTTGGGGGCACGCGGCCTTCCCTAGGCAGCCCCTCTCTCTCCCTTAAAGCCCAATAAGGCCCATATACTCCCCGGCGAATTCCTGTAACTCTCCGGTACTCCGATAAATACCCGAACCACTCAGAACCTTTTCGATGTTCAAATATAGCCTTCCAATATATCGATCTTTACGTCTCGAACATTTCGAGACTCCTCGTCATGTCCCTGATCTCATCCGGGACTCCGAACAACCTTTGGTACATCAAAACACATAAACTCGTAATACCGATCGTCATCGAACGTTAAGCGTGCGGACCCTACGGGTTCGAGAACTATGTAGACATGACCGAGACATGTCTCCGGCCAATAACCAATAGCGGAACCTGGATGCTCATATTAGCTCCCACATATTCTACGAAGATCTTTATCGGTCAAACCGCGTAACAACATATGTTGTTCCCTTTGTCATCGATATGTTACTTGCCCGAGATTCGATCGTCGGTATCTCAATACCTAGTTCAATCTCGTTACCGGCAAGTCTCTTTACTCGTTCCGTAATGCATCATCCCGTAACTAACTCATTACTCACATTGCTTGCAAGGCTTATAGTGATGTGCATTATCGAGAGGGCCCAAAGATACCTCTCCGACAATCGGAGTGACAAATCCTAATCTCGATCTATGCCAACTCAACAAACACCATCGGAGACACCTGTAGAATACCTTTATAATCACCCAGTTACGTTGTGACGTTTGGTAGCACACAAAGTGTTCCTCCAGTATTCGGGAGTTGCATAATCTCATAGTCATAGAAACATGTATAAGTCATGAAGAAAGCAATAGCAACATACTAAACGATCAAGTGCTAAGCTAATGGAATGGGTCAAGTCAATCACATCATTCTCTAATGATGTGATCCCGTTAATCAAAGGACAACTCATGTCTATGGTAGGAAACTTAACCATCTTTGATTCAATGAGCTAGTCAAGTAGAGGCATGCTAGTGACACTCTGTTTGTCTATGTATTCACACATGTACTAAGTTTCAGGTTTTAATACAATTCTAGCATGATAATAAAAATTTATCATGAAATAAGGAAATAAATAATAACTTTATTATTTCCTCTAGGGCATATTTCCTTCAGAGATCCCATTGGGTTTGTTGGCTCTATCGCCTACGGTCATATTCACGTAGTGCTTAGACAAAGCCTTGTGCGGATAACTTCGCCATCACCGTCACCACGCCGTCGTGCTAACGGAACTCTTCTACTTCCTTGACACTCTGCTGGATTGATACGTCTCCAACAATCTATAATTTATGAAGTATGCATGCCATATTTACAATAATTTTATATGGTTTTGCTATGATTTTCATGGAACTAACCCGGACTGACGCTGTTTTCAGCAGATCTACCGTGGTGTTGTTTTTTGTGCAGAAACGAAAGTTCTCCAAACACCGCGAAACTTTTTGTGGATTTTTTATGGACCAGAAGACTACCAATGGGCCAGAGCAGCACCTGGGCGGTGCTCCAAGGGGGGCACAACCCACCAGGGTGCGCTTGGGCCCCCAGGCATGCCCCGTTGGGTTGTGCCCACCTTGGTGGCCTCCCGCACCCCCTTTCGCCCTGTAAATTCTCAAATATTCCAAAAACCCTCACGGAGACCCTAGATCGGAAGTTCCGCCGCCGCAAGCTTCTGTAGCTATCAAAAACCAATCAGGAGCCCGTTCCGGCACCCTGCCTAAGGGGAAGATCATCACCGGTAGCCATCTTCATCATCTCGGCGGCCACCACGATGAGGAGGGAGTAGTCCACCCTAGGGGCTGAAGGTTTGTACCAGTAGCTATGTGTTCAATCTCTCTCTCGCGCGATCTCGAGATGTCACGATCTTGATATATCATGGGCTTTGTTAACATAGATAGGTCATATGATGTTTCTCCCCTCTCTACTCTTGTTGTGATGAATTGAATCTTTACCCTTTGAAGTTTTGTCATGTCGAATTGAATGTTCATATTTGAGAACACATGATGTATGTCTTGCGGTATGAATACTTGACGTGACAATGGGGTATCATATTGATTCACTTGATGTATGTTATGTCACTCAACTTGCGGATTCCCGTGGTGACATTGGGGTAATTTATGCATAGGGGTTGATGCATGTTTTTATTATCTTTTCTCTGATAGAAACTTCGAGATCTTGTAGTTATTTCTGTGGATTGAATATTATGATCATGAAGTTGTTTGAGGCATATCGTAGAATTAACTCATGGATACTTGTGGTGACATTAGAGTATCTAGGTGACATGAGAGTTGGTTGATGTGTGTCATATGGTGTTATTTTAGTACGAACCCTTGGTTAGACTGATCGGAAAGAATAGCTTCGCGTTATTTTAGTATGAACTCTAGGATAGATTGATCGGACAGAATAGCTTTGAGGTGGTTTCGTACCTACAAACAATTTCTATCTTTTGTTCTCTGCTAATAGGAACTCGGGAGTGATTCTTTATTGCACTTTGAGGGATAATCATATGATCCAACTATGTTAGCATTGTTGAGAAATTGCACTAGTGAAAGTATGCACCCTGGGCCTCATTTTCCATCATTGCAATACCGTTTGTGCTCCGTTTTATCAATTGCTACCTACTACGTCTTGAGCTTGCGTTGGTTTTCCTTTAAGAGGAAAGGGTGATGCAACAAAGTAGCGTAAGTATTTCCCTCAGTTTTTTAGAACCAAGGTATCAATCTAGTAGGAGGCTCCTCAAAAGTCCCACGCACCTACACAAACAAACAAGAACCTCGCAACCAACGCAATAAAGGGGTTGTTAATCCCTTCACGGCCACTTGCGAAAGTGAGATCTGATAGAGATAATATGATAAGATAAATATTTTTGGTATTTTTATGATATAGATTGGAAAGAAAAAGATGCAAATAAAAGTAGATGGAAATCTTATATGATAAAGGATAGACCCGGGGGCCATAGGTTTCACTAGTGTCTTCTCTCAAGATAGCATAAGTATTACGGTGGGTGAACAAATTGCTGTCGAGCAATTAATAGAAAAGCGCATAGTTATGATATTATCTAGGCATGATCATGTATATAGGCATCACGTCCGTGACAAGTAGATCGAAACGATTCTGCATCTACTACTATTACTCCACACATCGACCAACTCCTTCCTGCATCTAGAGTACTAAGTTCATGAAGAACAGAGTAACACATTAAGATGACATGATGTAGAGGGATAAACTCATGCAATATGATATAAACCCCATCTTTTTATCCTGAATGGCAACAATACAATACGTGCCTTGCTGCCCCTGCTGTCACTGGGAAAGGACACCGCAAGATTGAACCCAAAGCTAAGCATTTCTCCCATTGCAAGAAAGATCAATCTAGTAGGCCAAACCAAACTGATAATTCGAAGAGACTTGCAAAGATAACTTAATCACACATAAAAGAATTCAGAGGAGATTCAAATATTTCTAATAGATAAACTTGATCATAAACCCACAATTCATCGGATCTCGACAAACACACCGCAAAAAGAGGTACATCGAATAGATCTCCAAGAAGATCGAGGAGAACTTTGTATTGAGATTCAAAGAGGGAGAGAAGAAGCCATCTAGCTAATAACTATGGACCCGAAGGTCTGTGGTAAACTACTCACAACTCATTGGAGAGGCCTTTGAGATGATGTAGAGGCCCTCCATGGTCGAGTCCCCCTCCGGCGAAGTGTCGGCGAAGGCTCCAAGATGGGATCTCGCGGATACAGAAGGTTGCGGCGGTGGAATTAGGTTTTCGTGGTGCTCCTCAATGGTTTCAGGGTACGGGAGTATATATAGGAGGAAGAAGTAGGTCGATTGACGCTCGAGGGGCCCACGAGGGTGGGGGCGCCCACCCCCAGGGGGCGTGCCGGGCACCCTCGTGGCCTCCTCATTTGTTGCTTGACGTCAACTCCAAGTTTCCTGGTTTGCATTTGTTCCAAAAAGATTGCTCCCGAAGGTTTCATCCCGTTTGGACTCCGTTTGATATTCCTTTTCTTCGAAACACTGAAATAGGCAAAAAAACAGCAATTAGGGTTGGCCCTCCGGTTTGTAGGTTAGTCCCAAAAATGATATAAAAGTGTAGACTAAAGCCCATAAACATCCCAAACGGGTAATGTAATAGCATGGAACAGTCAAAAATTATAGATACGTTGGAAACATATCAAGCATCCCCAAGCTTAATTCCTGCTTGTCCTCTTGTAGGTAAATGATAAAAACTAAATTTTTTGATGTGGAATGCTAACTAGCATAATTCTCAATGTAATTTTCTTTATTGTGGCATTAATGTTCAGATCCAAATGATTCAAAATAATAGTTCATATTGACATAAAAATAATAATACATCAAGCATACTAACAAAGCAATCATGTCTTCTCAA
Source organism: Triticum timopheevii (assembly GCA_963921465.1). NCBI lineage: Eukaryota > Viridiplantae > Streptophyta > Magnoliopsida > Poales > Poaceae > Triticum > Triticum timopheevii. The sequence goes on along the minus strand of OY997268.1, from coordinate 47,295,053 downwards.
AATAACATGGCTAAAGAAAGTTATCCCTACAAAATCATATAGTCTGGCTATGCTCTATCTTCATCACACAAAGTACTTAATCATGCACAACCCCGATGACAAGCCAACCAATTGTTTCATACTTTAGTATTCTCAAACCTTTTCAACTTTCACGCAATACATGAGCGTGAGCCATGGACATAGCACTATATGTGGAATAGAATGGTGATTGTGGAGAAGACAAAAGGAGAAGATAGTCTCACATCAACTAGGCGTATCAACGGGCTATGGAGATGCCCATTAATAGATATCAATATGCGTGAGTAGGGATTGCCATCCAACGGATGCACTAGAGCTATAAATGTATGAAAGCTCAATAAAAGAAACTAAGTGGGTGTGCATCCAACTTGCTTGCTCACGAAGACCTAGGGCGTTTTGAGGAAGCCCATCATTGCAATATACGAGCCAAGTTCTGTAATGAAAAATTCCCACTAGTATATGAAAGTGACAACATAGGAGACTCTCTATCATGAAGATCATGGTGCTACTTTGAAGCACAAGTGTGGTAAAAAGGATAGTAGCATTGCCCCTTCTCTCTTTTTCTCTCATTTTTTTATCTGGCCTTATTTTGGCCTTTCTCTTTTTTTTGTAAAGTCTGAAGTCTCATCCCGACTTGTGGGGGAATCATAGTCTCCATCATCCTTTCCTCACTTGGGACAATGCTCTAATAATGAAGATCATCACACTTTTATTCACTTACAACTCAAGATTACAACTCGATACTTAGAACAAGATATGACTCTATATGAATGCCTCCGGCGGTGTACCGGAATATGCAATGAATCAAGAGTGACATGTATGGAAGGATTATGAAGGTGGCTTTGCCACAAATACGATGTCAACTACATGATCGTGCAAGAGCAATATGACAATGATGATGCGTGTCATAATGACGGAACGGTGGAAAGTTGCATGGCAATATATCTCGGAATGGCTATGGAAATGCCATAATAGGTAGGTATGGTGGCTGTTTTGAGGAAGGTATATGGTGGGTGTATGGTACCGACAAAAGTTGCGCGGCACAAGAGAGGCTAGCATGGTGGAAGGGTGAGAGTGTGTATAATCCATGGACTCAACATTAGTCATAAAGAACTCATATACTTATTGCAAAAATCTACAAGCCATTGAAAACAAAGTACTACACGCATGCTCCTAGGGGGATAGATTGGTAGGAAAAGACCATCGCTCGTCCTCGACCGCCACTCATAAGGAAGACAATCAATAAATAAATTATGCTCCAACTTCATCACAAAGCGGTTCACCATACGTGCATGCTACGGGAATCACAAACTTCAACACAAGTATTCTTTAAATTCATAATTACCCTACTAGCATGACTCTAATATCACCATCCTCATATCTCAAAACAATTATCAAGCATCAAATTGATCATAGCATCCAATTCACTTTTTATGATAGTTTTTATTATACCCAACTTGAATGACCATCATTCTAGGACCAAATTTATAACCATAGCAAATACCATACTCTTCTAAAAGACTCTCAAAATAATATAAGTGAAGCATGAGAGATTAACAATTTCTACAAAATAAAGCCACCGCCGTGCTCTAAAAGATATAAGTGAAGCACCAGAGCAAAAATTATCTAGCTCAAATGATATAAGTGAAGCACATAGAGTATTCTAATAAATTCTAAATCAAGTGGGCTTCTCCCAAAAGGTGTGTACAGCAAGGATGATTGTGGTAAACTAAAAATCAAATACTAATATCATACAAGACGCTCCAAGAAAAACACATATCATGTGGCAAATAAAAATATAGATCCAAGTAAAGTTACTGATAGACGAAGATGAAAGAGGGGATGCCTTCCGAGGCATCCCCAAAGCTTAGGCTTTTGGTTATCCTTGAATATCTTGGGGTGCCATGGGCATTCCCAAGCTTAGGCTCTTGCCACTCCTTATTCTGTAGTCCATCAAATCTTTACCCAAAACTTAAAAACTTCACAACACAAAACTCAACAGGAAATCACATAAGCTCCGTTAGTGCAAGAAAGAAAAACCAGTACATAAGGTACTATAATGAACTCATTCTTTATTTATATTGGTGTTAAGTGTTGGGGAACGTAGTAATTTCAAATAAAATTCCTACGCACATGCAAGATCATGGTTATGCATAGCAATGAGAGGGGAGAGTGTTGTCCACGTACCCCCGTAGACCGATAGCGGAAGCGTTAGCACAACGCGGTTGATGTAGTCGTACCTCTTCACGATCCGACCGATCAAGTACCAAAAGCACGGCACCTCCGAGTTCAGCACATGTTCAGCTCGATGACGTCCCTCGAACTCCGATCTAGCCGAGCTTTGAGGGAGAGTTCCATCAGCACGATGGCGTGGTGACGATGATGATGTTCTACCGACGCAGGGTTTCGCCTCAGCACCGCTACGATATTATCGAGGTGGATTATGGTGGAGGGGGCACCGCACATGGCTAAGAGATCAAGAGATCAATTGTTGTGTCCATGGGGTGCCCCCCTACCCCCGTATATAAAGGAGCAAGGGGGGAGGCGGCCCGCCAAGGAGGAGGGCGCGCCAAGGGGGGAGTCCTACTCCCACCGGGAGTAGGACTCCTCCTTTCTTTGTTGGAGAAGGAGAGAATGAAAGAGGAAGAGAGGGAGAAGGAAAAGGGGGCTGCACCCCTTGTCCAATTCGGACCAGAGGGGGGGCGCAGGCCTCCTTCCTTTTGGCCTCTCTCCTCTATTCCCGTATGGCCCAATAAGGCCCATATACTCCCCGGCGAATTCCCGTAACTCTCCGGTACTCCGAAAAATACCCGAATCACTCGGAACCTTTCTGAAGTACGAATATAGTCATCCAATATATTGATCTTTATGTCTCGACCATTTTGAGACTCCTCGTCATGTCCCCGATCTCATCCGGGACTCCGAACTCCTTCGCTACAGCAAAACTCATAAACTCATAATATAATCGTCATCGAACTTTAAGCGTGCGGACCCTACAGGTTCAAGAACTATGTAGACATGACCGAGACACATCTCCGGTCAATAACCAATAGCGGAACCTGGATTCTCATATTGGCTCCCACATATTCTACGAAGATCTTTATCAGTCAAACCGCATAACAACATACGTTGTTCCCTTTGCCATCGGTATGTTACTTGCTCGAGATTTGATCGTCGGTATCCCAATACCTAGTTCAATCTCATTACCAGCAAGTCTCTTTACTCATTCCGTGATACATAATCATGCAACTAACTCATTAGTTGCAATGCTTGCAAGGCTTAAGTGATATGCATTACCGAGTGGGCCGAGAGATACCTCTCCGACAATCGGAGTGAAAAATCCTAATCTCGAAATACGCCAACCCAACAAGTACCTTCGGAGACACCTGTAGAGCACCTTTATAATCAGCAAGTTACGTTGTGACGTTTGGTAGCACACAAAGTGTTCCTCCCGTAAACAGGAGTTGCATAATCTCATAGTCATAGGAACATGTATAAGTCATGAAGAAAGCAATAGCAACATACTAAACGATCAAGTGCTAAGTTAACGGAATGGGTCAAGTCAATCACATCAGTCTCCTAATGATGTGATCCCGTTAATCAAATGACAACTCATATCTATGGTTAGGAAACATAACCATCTTCGATTAACGAGCTAGTCAAGTAGAGGCATACTAGTGACACTCTATTTGTCTATGTATTCACACATGTATTATGTTTCCGGTTAATACAATTCTAGCATGAATAATAAAAATTTATCATGATATAAGGAAATAAATAATAACTTTATTATTGCCTGTATGACATATTTCCTTCAGTCTCCCACTTGCACTAGAGTCAATAATCTAGTTCACACCGCCATGTGATTTAACATCAATAGTTCACATCTTTATGTGGTTAACACCCATAGTTCACATTGACATGTGACCAACACCCAAAGGGTTTACTAGAGTCAGCAATCTAGTTCACATCGCTATGTGATTAACACCCAAAGAGTACTAAGGTGTGAGTATTTTGCAAATTTCTATGTATACAATGCTCTGCACGGAGCTACTTGATACGTCCATTTTGCATCATGCTTTTATATCGATATTTATCGCATTATGGGCTGTTATTTCACGTTATGTCACAATACTTATGGCTATTCTCTCTTATTTTACAAGGTTTACCATGAAGAGGGGGAATGCCGGCAGCTGGAATTCTGGCTGGAAAAGGAGCAAATATTGGAGACCTATTCTGCGCAACTCCAAAAGTCCTGAAACTCCACGGAATATCTTAAAATAAATAAAGAAAAATCGTCGCCAAAGATGAAGGCCAGGGGGCCCACACCCTGCTCACGAGGGTGGGGGGCGCGCCCCTCCCCCTGGGCGCGCCCCCCCTACCTCGTGGGCCCCCTGGTGGCTCTCCGACGCCCATCTTCTCCTATATGAAGTCTTTCAATGAGAAAAAAATCATAAGCAACCTTTCGGGACGAGACTCCGCCGCCACGAGGCGGAACCTTGGCGGAACCAATCTAGGGCTCCGGCAGAGCTGTTCTGCCGGGGACACTTCCCTCCGGGAGGGGGAAATGATTGTCATCATCATCGCCAACGCTCCTCTCATCAGGAGAGGGCAATCTCCATCAACATCTTCGCCAGCACCATCTCATCTCCAAACCCTAGTTCATCTCTTGTATCCAATTCTTGTCTCTAAGTCCGGGATTGGTGCTAGTAGGTTGCTAGTAGTGTTGATTACTCCTTGTAGTTGATACTAGTTGGTTTATTTGGCGGAAGATTATATGTCCAGATCCTTTATGCATATTATGACCCCTCTGATTATGAACATGAATATGCTTTGTGAGTAGTTACGTTTGTTCCTGAGGACAAGGGAGAAGTCTTGCTATTAGTAGTCATGTGAATTTGGTATTCATTCGATATTTTGATGAGATGTATGTTGTCTAACCTCTAGTGGTGTTATGTGAACGTCGACTACATAACACTTCACCATTATTTGGGCCTAGAGGAAGGCATTGGGAAGTAATAAGTAGATGATGGGTTGCTAGAGTGACAGAAGCTTAAACCCTAGTTTATGCGTTGCTTCGTAAGGGGCTGATTTGGATCCATATGTTTCATGCTATGGTTAGGTTTACCTTAATACTTTTGTTGTAGTTGCGGATGCTTGCAATAGAGGTTAGTCATAAGTGGGATGCTTGTTCAAGTAAGAACAGCACCCAAGCACCGGTCCACCCACATTTCAAATTATCAAAGTACCGAACGCGAATCATATGAGCGTGATGAAAACTAGCTTGACGATATTCCCATGTGTCCTCGGGAGCGCTTTTCCTATTATAAGAGTTTGTCCAGACTTGTCCTTTTCTACAAAAAGGATTGGGCCACCTTGCTGCACCTTATTTACTTTTGTTACTTGTTGCTCGTTACAATTTATCTTATCACAAAACTATCTGTTACCACTTATTTCAGTACTTGCAGAGAATACCTTGCTGAAAACCGCTTATCATTTCCTTCTGCTCCTCGTTGGGTTCGACACTCTTACTTATCGAAAGGACTACGATAGATCCCCTATACTTGTGGGTCATCAAGACTCTTTTCTGGCCCATTGCCGGGGAGTGTAGCGCCTTTGGCAAGTGGAATTTGGTAAGGAAAAATTTATATAGTGTGCTGAAATTTTCTATCACTTGTTACTATGGAAACTGAATCTCTGAGGGGCTTGTTCGGGGTATCTTCACCCCGTCCAGTAGAGCAAAGAGTTGCTCCTCAACCTACTGAACTTATTGAAAATGAAACTCCTTTTGTATTTCCTTCGGGTATTATGGAAAAACTGCTGGCTAATACTTTTACAGGAGATGGGACAAAGCATCCCGACGAGCATCTACGCTATTTGGATGATATTTGTGGATTATTTAAGCTTGCAGGTATACCCGATGATGTTGTTAAGAAGAAGGCTTTCCCTTTGTCTTTGGAGGGAGACGCATCAACATGGTATAGGCTATGTGATGATACAAGATCATGCAACTATAAAAGAATGAAATTGGAATTTCATCAAAAGTATTACCCTATGCATCTTGTTCATCGTGATCGCAATTACATATATAATTTTTGGCCTCGCGAATGAGAAAGCATCGCTCAAGCTTGGGGGAGGCTTAAATCAATGTTATATTCATGCCCCAATCATGACCTCTCAAGAGAAACAATTCTTCAGAATTTTTATGCTCGGCTTTCTCATAATAATCAAACCATGCTCGATACTTCTTGTGCTGGCTCTTTTATGATGAAGACTATTGAATTCAGATGGAATTTATTGGATAGAATAAAACGCAACTCTGAAGATTGGGACCTCGACAAAGGTAAGGAGTCAGGTATGACACCTAAGTTTGATTGTGTTAAATCTTTTATGGATACCGATATTTTCTGTAAGTTTAGCACTAAATATGGACTTGACTCTGAGATAGTAGCTTCTTTCCATGAATCTTTTGCTACTTGTGTTGATCTCCCCAAGGAGAAGTGGTTTAAATATCATCCTCCCATAGAAGTAAAAGTAGTTGCACCTATTAAAGTTGAAGAAAAGACCATCACTTATAATGATCCTATTGTTCCCACCTCTTATGTTGAGAAACCACCTTTCCCTGCTAGAGTAAAGGATCATGCTAAAGCTTCAACTGTTGTTCGTAAAAGCAATACTAGAACTTATACACCTCCTGAGCAAGTCAAAGTAGAACCTAATATTGCTATTGTTAAAGATCTCTTGTCTGATAATATTGATGGGCATGTCATCGCATTCTCTGGTGAAACAGCTAGAATTGCTAAACCCTATGATAGAGATAAACATAGACCTGTGGTAGGCGTGCCTGTTATTTCTGTTAAAATAGGAGATAATTCTTATCATGGCTTATGTGATATGGGTGCGAGTGCTAGTGTTATACCACATACTTTATACGAAGAAATTAAGAATGAAATTGCACCCGCTGAGTTAGAAGATATTGATGTTACAATTAAACTTGCCAATAGAGATACTATTTCGCCAGTGGGAATTGTTAGAGATGTTGAAGTCTTGTGTGGGAGAACTAAATATCCTGGTGATTTTCTTGTTCTTTGTTCTCCACAAGATAGCTTTTGTCCCATTATATTTGGTAGACCCTTCTTGAACACTGTTAATGCTAAGATAGATTGCAAAAAGAATGTTGTTACTATTGGCTTGGATGATATGGTTCATGAGTTTAATTTCTCTAAATTTAGTAAACAACATCGTGAGGAAGAATTGCCTAGTAAGGATGAAATTATTGGTCTTGCTTCTATTGCTGTACCTCCTAGTGATCCTTTAGAACACTATTTGCTAGACCATGAAAATGATATGTTTATGAATGAAAGAAGGGAAATAGATGAAATATTCTTTAAACAGGAACCTATTCTGAAACACAATTTGCCTGTTGAAATCCTAGGGGATCCTCCTCCACCCAAGGGTGATCCCGTGTTTGAGCTTAAACCGTTGCCTGATAATCTTAAATATGCTTATCTTGATGAAAAGAAAATATATCCTGTTATTATTAGTGCTAACCTTTCAGAGCATGAAGAAGAAAGATTATTGAAAACTCTGAAGAAGCACCCTGCAGCTATTGGATATACTCTCGATGATCTTAAGGGCATTAGTCCCACTCTATGTCAGCATAAAATAAATTTGGAAGCGGATGCTAAACCAGTATGTGATCCTCAATGACGTTTGAATCCTAAAATGAAAGAAGTGGTAAGGAAGGAAATACTCAAGCTTTTGGAGGCAGGTATAATTTATCCCAGTGGGTAAGTCCTGTCCATTGTGTCCCTAACAAGGGAGGTATTACTGTTGTCCCTAATGATAAAGATGAATTGATCCCGCAAAGAATTATCACAGGTTATAGGATGGTAATTGATTTCCGCAAATTAAATAAAGCTACTAAGAAAGATCATTACCCCTTACCTTTTATTGATCAAATGCTAGAAAGATTATGCAAACATACACATTATTGCTTTCTAGATGGTTATTCTAGTTTCTCTCAAATACCTGTGTCGGCTAAAGATCAATCAAAGACTACTTTTACATGACCTTTTGGTACTTTTGCTTATAGATGTATGCTTTTTGGTTTATGTAATGTACCTGCTACCTTTCAAAGATGCATGATGGCTATATTCTCTAATTTTTGTGAAAAGATTTGTGAGGTTTTCATGGACGATTTTTCCGTCTGTGGTTCCTCTTTTGATGATTGCTTGAGCAATCTTGATCGAGTTTTGCAGAGATGTGAAGAAACTAATCTTGTCTTGAATTTGGGAAAGTGCCACTTAATGGTTAATGAAGGTATTGTCTTGGGGCACAAAGTTTCTGAAAGAGGTATTGAAGTTGATAAAGCCAAGGTTGACGCTATTGAAAAGATTTCATGTCCCAAGGACATCAAAGGTATAAGAGGTTTCCTTGGTCACGCCGGATTTTATAGGAGGTTCATTAAGGACTTCTCAAAAATTTCTCGGGCCTCTGACTAATTTATTACAAAAAGATGTACCATTTGTCTTTGATGATGATTGTGTAGAAGCATTTGAAATACTTAAGAAAGCATTAGTCTCTGCACCTATTGTTCAGCCACCTAATTGGAATTTACCCTTTGAAATTATGTGTGATGCTAGTGATTATGCTGTAGGTTCTGTTCTAGGGCAAAGAGTTGATAAGAAATTAAATTTTATCCATTATGCTAGTAAGACTCTAGACAATGCTCAAAGAAATTATGCTACTACCGAAAAGGAACTTTTAGCAATTGTATTTGCCTGTGATAAATTCAGACCCTATAAAGTTGATTCTAAAGTAACTATTCACACCGATCATGTTGCTATTAAATATCTTATGGAAAAGAAAGATGCTAAACCTAGACTTATTAGATGGGCTCTCTTGCTGCAAGAATTTGATTTGCATATTGTTGATAGAAAAGGAGATGAGAACCCAGTTGCAGACAACTTATCTAGGTTAGAGAATGTTCTTGATGACCCACTACCTATTGATGATAGCTTTCCTGATGAGCAGTTAAATGTCATAAGTACTTCTCGTAGCACTCCGTGGTATGCTGATTATGCTAATTATATTGTTGCTAAATTTATACCACCTAGCTTCACATACCAACAAAAGAAAAAGTTCTTTTATGATTTGAGACATTACTTTTGGGATGATCCACATCTTTATAAAGAAGGAGTAGATGGTGTTATTAGACGTTGTGTACCTGAGCATGAACATGAACAAATCCTACGCAAGTGTCACTCCAAAGCTTATGGAGGACACCACGCTGGAGATAGAACTGCACATAAGGTATTGCAATCTGGTTTTTATTGGCCTACTCTCTTCAAGGATGCTCGTAAGTTTGTTTTGTCTTGTGATGAATGTCAAAGGATTGGTAATATTAGTAGACATCAAGAAATGCCCATGAATTATTCACTTATTATTGAACCATTTGATGTTTGGGGCTTTGATTATATGGGATCTTTTCCTGCCTCTAATGGATATACACATATTTTAGTTGCTGTTGATTATGTTACTAAGTGGGTAGAAGCTATTCCAACTAGTAGTGCTGATCATAACACTTCTATTAAAATGCTTAAGGAAGTTATTTTTCCGAGGTTTGGAGTCCCTAGATATTTAATGACTGATGGTGGTTCACACTTTATTCATGGTGCTTTCCGTAAAGTGCTTGCTAAATATGATGTTAATCATAGAATTGCATCTCCTTATCACCCGCAGTCTAGTGGTCAAGTAGAGTTGAGTAATAGAGAGCTCAAATTAATTTTGCAAAAGACTGTTAATAGGTCTAGAAAGAATTGGTCCAAGAAACTTGATGATGCATTATGGGCCTATATAACTGCATATAAGAATCCTATGGGTATGTCTCCGTATAAAATGGTTTATGGAAAAGCATGTCACTTACCTCTCGAACTAGAACATAAGGCATATTGGGCTATTAAAGAGCTCAACTATGATTTCAAACTTGCCAATGAGAAGAGGTCATTTGATATTAGCTCACTTGATGAATGGAGAACCCAAGCCTATGGAAATGCCAAGTTGTTTAAAGAAAAAGTTAAAAGATGGCATGACAAAAGGATACAAAAGCGTGAGTTTAATGTAGGTGATTATGTGTTGCTATACAACTCTCGTTTAAGATTTTTTGCAGGAAAACTTCTCTCTAAATGGGAAGGTCCCTACGTTATCGAGGAGGTCTACTGTTCCGGTGCCATAAAAATCAACAACTTCGAAGGCACAAATCTGAAGGTGGTGAACGGTCAAAGAATCAAACATTATATCTCAGTTAATCCTATAAATGTTGAAACCAATGTTATTGAAACCATAACCCCGGAGGAATACATAAGGGACACTTTCCAGAATGTTCCAGACTCCGAAAAGGAATAGGTATGTGTTACGGTAAGTATTACCGACTCCAAAACAAATTCTAAGGCAATATTTCTCCGTTAGTAGCAGTCCAGGGAGGAC